>CM060937.1:873006675-875406675 GCA_030765085.1 Allium cepa | reverse complement strand
TCATCTCCTTATATCGAGCCCACTACGATTTTGGTTTTAAAGATCCGACTGCGTTAAGGTTCACCATCCCCTTAACGCTATTTTCTATATGGTTATACTTTACTGATTAGACACTACTGTATATAGCGTATATTACTACATAGTAAATAGTTTAACGGATCCTTAGAGGATGGACGGTCCCAAGCATCTTCTAAGTTACTTATACCTTTGCTACAGTTCATTTGAGTTGGTTTACATTGTATAAGTATGTATGTCCTGACTCGAGTGTTGTATTTTTATTTACGCTCAGGTCATCCTGAGTATTCACAGATTTGGATTTCCACTTTCTGCAAATTTGGAATCGCTGGAGATTATCTGCTTGTCTAGTTTTATCTCTTCTGTCTGTTGGTCCTTTCCAGCTATTGTATTAGTAGATTTCTATGTATTTAGACTTCTTTTGTACTTTATTTCTTCTATTGTATCTTATGTAACTCTGATATATTTATATATTAGCTTCATGAACTACTATCTCTTTTACTTCCGCTGCATTATATTTACTCCGTGTCTGTGATCTGTGATTTTTATTTACTGTATATTCTAAGGTTTTCCAAATTTTATTTACAACGCGGTATTTTGAGCAATTCAATTCCGTCATGAGTGTCTACCTATACACTTATAGTGGATGCGAATGGTTGAAAATATAGGGTTGTTACCAAAAACCATTTATTTTAACTGAACTGCCATAATACAAATTTTCCTTCATTTCTTTATAAAAGACTTAGCTTACTTCTTCAACTCATATACTAACTAAAAAACATTTTAAAATGATATATATTTATATTTACACTAATTTATTTATGAGCTAATATAATTAATAAATTCTAGAAGAATTTAAAGAAAATATTTAAAAAAATCTAAAACTTATATATAAATAAAAAATCCTTTAAAGATTTTAATAATACAGTTTAAAAATTTAATAAAAATATTACTTAAGAATACTTACTTTAATATTCACTTAAAACCTAGAAAGGGCATGATTTCATTAGTTATAGTAAGCCTTTTACTTCAATTATTCGTAATTAATGATTAAAAATACATAAAAAATTCGATCATACTTTTAAAATAATTTTGTATGAGTTATAAAAGGCTTGTAAAAAGATCGGAGAATAGTACTTAAGTTTAAAGTCATTTTGAAGCATATATAGTTAAGATTAAGAGCGGCAACTATAGCAATTTATAAGTGCCTGTCTTTGAGTATATAATAGGCTCTGAAATAGATAGTTTTACATACATTAAAGTTTCACCAATTTTCAACAATTTAGAAAAAAAAATTGCATATAAATTTTTTACAGTAAGTAGTGCCTCCATCACACATTATAACTATGGTGAGAAACCTCTAAGGACCTCTCTACAAAATTCTGTAGAAATTGCCAAACGCAAAGCAATTCCTAAGTGCTTTTATAATGACTAATCGCTATAAAACCATTCCATTTCAAGTCCGATTCAAATCAAAGTCCAACCAACCTTATGTGCTTCTTGTCAAGCCTATACAACAAGTCATAAGACGTCATACTAGTCCAAACACATCATTTACATATGCTATTTGCTTTCTAAAGTAAATATCAAAATCACCCATCACAATATAAAGTCAAGCAACATATTATAGATTCAATCAACAATATAAAACACTTCATTTGCAAATATATCATGGGTAAACTCACCCTTATATGAGCATGCAACCAAGCTTACGCTCTAACCAACCTTCTTTCTTTCTGCCTTACCCAAACATCTACCAAAGCCACCTTCTACCTTCATGCTTACTCATAGCCCAACGCAATTTCACATATCAACTCACGGACCCAGTGCTCCAAATCTTCCATATTTGAGTTTCTAGAAGGTGTTTCCGTGATGTGGCAAGAAATATACCAGAGTTTCATAATGTTTGGGGTTGAGTTGCTTTGTTTTTAGGAAGTTAAGAAGAGAATAATGGGTTAAGGACATAGATTTTTTTGAATAAATAAGAAACAATTTTATGGAACTAATGGGATGTATTTATAGAACCTGGAAAGAGGTCATATTGACCTTCCCACCCCTTAGTGGCCAGCCAACGCCCATGCTCCCCCATGTTCCGTTAAGAAAGTCTTCCTTTTTTCCTCCCTAAATCACTCCCTTTAGTCTCCCTCTAGAAGCTTAAAGAACTAATTAATTTCTTCATGAAATAAAGTCCCTTATGTAGTTTCTAATGTCTTTATATATTACTATGCAAGTGCCAAAGAGTTCAAACGACTTTTATTTAGCAAAAAGTCATTTATCGATGAAATGATTTTCATTAACGTTATCGAAAATTCTTTGAACTATTTATTTGTGTAAACAAGATTCAATAACAATTTTATCTTCATTAGTTATTAGTTAGAAGGGACTAATCAGGCTATAAAATTACTTTTATATCATTTAATCCAAAACTTAAATATTTAAATAATTCAGATATTTAAATATGGAGTGTTTTAAATTCTATGTTATTACATTCTCCCCCATTAAGAAAATTTCATCCTCAAAATTCCAATACGATCAACCAAAGAAACAACAACACGTCAATACTTAATAGCATTAATAATCATTAGCAAACACAGCATGCAGTTTTCCCTATTTTAGAAACCTTCTCATCGCACAAGGATGATAAATAAACTACTAAGCGTACCTTTGCTCAATAGCCTTAGGTTATCACTTAGCCGATTATTCATGCTATCTCAAACAATTCAAAGAGTTATTCCCCAAATTCTCTGTAAGCCAACAAAATATAGCATACAAATATATCAAAGCCATACGATGTTTATATGTCATCCATATGCAATATCAAATCCGATCAATTACATATATATATTTTACTTATAAATCACATAACCCCTCTGGTGTGGACTCCAATCAGTTTTCTTAAGTAGAAACCTCCATTTTCCTTATATAGAATATACTATGATATAAAACCTCAAGATCATGTCAAGAATCCATATCAACTGTATTCCCTCAAGAATCGAGTGAAAATTTCTTGTCCGGACCAATGTAAATCACCTAGATATCATATACTCGAACCCGAGATCAAGAATTTATGCAAAAAAATGATCTACGTGCAACTTACAAGCTTTTTTCCATTGATTTAAATACACCAATTTCTTTTCATTATATATCACATTCGTTTCCATATATACTATTTCTTTCATTGCTAAAATCATTTATGAACTATTTCATAAAATGTTACTTAAGTTATTTACATTTTATAAAGGCGTATCTTTATTGAAAAACCATTATAAATTTAGTTCATATTAGCATAATACTCTGCTACGTCCTAAGAGTATATATACTACCTCGGATTTGCTCTACATAATATGGATGTTCAATACATTTAAAATCTATTTCAGCTTATTATCTTCCCTATTTAAGAGTCACATAAAATTATCTTTTGTATTTTCATGAAAAATACTTTGCTTCAATTTCTATACCAATTCGGATGTTCTGACTGTCCAAAACTGTCCAAAAATCCATTTCATCCCAACAATAGAAAACTACCAAACAACATATCATAACATGATGCACGGACTAAACTGTCCTAATGCACAGTATACGTGCGTATGTAAAATAATTTAACAAGAAATCTTTAGAACTAAACACCGGGTTTTATTTCGAATCATTTTGAAATAATAATAAATGCTTATTAATATTGTAATTCAAATCATACTTTTGAGATTTAAGTGTAAATCTGTTTTACCAAAATGACTCTATAGTAAACTACTATGGTAGCGTCCTTCACCAGAAATCCAAAAATAAACACCGATGATACTGCAATCATCACCAAAATTATTTTCCAGTGATAAAAGTGTGTTTAGTACTTTCTATGTCCTTCAAAATCTTTTTAAAATAATTATATTCTTAAATACTTTCAAATAATACTATTATTATTTTCTCCAAAACCTTGAAAAACAATTTTTAAAAATACCGGGATTTAAGTTCTCAAAATCTCCATTTATACCCTTATTATTTATAAAAAAAAAAATTTGTTACCCATATTTTATAAAGTGGCCTTCTTATATAAAATCATTTCATAAATATTTATCCTTAAAATATCTTACCTTTCTTTTAGATCGTAATAAAGTATTTTACTAAATTAACTTTTTAACCCAACAATATCACCGAATGCCTTATAGTCAAACTTTGAAATTAATTAACAAGCCCTTTGTTGCAATTTTCCCACAATTTATATCTATCGAATTTATGTATTAAAAGGTAAACTACTTATAAATCAATAAATAATAGTAAATGCTCGTAAAGTTATCAAGCATAACTAATTTAATCAATAAGTGATAATAATGAACATTATTAATCCCTACATTAATTAATTATACTATCAACCTATGCTAATATTTTTCTAATGTATAACAAACACATATACGCTCTCATATATATAATACACACACCTCATGCTCGGGCATTCCATTACGCCATCTCTCAATGAGCTATACCCTAAAAAAGTCAAGGTTCTCGCTTAACCTTCGACTATGATACCGGTTGTAACGACTGTCCATTTCAACCCTCGAATGTTGATACTGATACATCGATGGTATTCACGTGCTAAAAACCTAGGCGTTGGAAAGGATAATTACTAGGGTAAAAGAAAAAAAAAGAAAATGAATAAGGAAGTGGAGAATAAAACATAAGAAGTCTTACAAGCGGAACATATAACATCAGAAGACAATGCACAGTGTTACTCTAATATACATAGCATTTTAGAGTTAGTTATCTAAGTGTTATTATCTGCCTAGATAGTCATAACTGTCTGTCCTTCAAATTGCAAATATATATAAATATAGTAATGAACAAAAATAAATTCTATGGTAGGTAAAACATCAACTCCTCTATAACACTATTAATTTTTGATAACATTATTCAGGAGATTTAATTAGATAAATAATGTAAATATTAGAGCGATAAGGGATTTGAGATTTGAATAAATAATTAAAGGGCATGCTTAATTATCTGAATGGGCTTACAAATGGCTTATATGTTAATTAATTAAAACAACGGTATTAGGGTAATTGCTACCTATATTTCCATTACCCTTATATTCACGTTTCATTTCCCATTCACATTCATTTTTGTAAAATACAAACAAACGTAAATCAAAAGTGGAGCCGGACGTTAGTAGAGAAAGAAAAAGAGGTGAAAATCAATCTAAAGCTAAGGAATTAAAGCAAGGTAGATTAATCTTAATCAAATCTCAAAGTCCTTATCCTAATCGAGGTGAATAATAATCTAAATCATTTCTTTTTGGTTTTATGATCATTTGATTTTCGAGTTAATATTAAATCCATTAAGATGATTTTTGATTGATGATAAGCTTTGGTTTTGACATGTTTGATTTAAACATAATTGTTTAAAAAAAATTCTACATGGTTTTAAGGGTAAAATTGATTATAACGAATTTTAAATACCATAAGGAAATTATATTTTGTAAAATATGATTTTGGAGATGAGTTTTAATTTTTGTAATTTCCCAAGCTATGGAAAATTTGCTATGAATTTCCTAAGGAAAATGCAAATAAATTGGGCCTAAAATTTATTTCGGGCATTTTATGAAGAAATTGGATTTGGAATTTTTATATGTTAGACAACATGTTGAAAGGGAATTTGTATAATTTTTGCAGATTTTTCCAAAGTAATTTACTATGGAAATAAAATTGTTTTAAATAAAGGACTTAATTATGTTATTGGTATTGCTTAATGGAAGGGCTTAATTGTAAATTAATCTTTGATTTAGATCTGAAATTATGCAATAGATATTTGTGAAAGAATCTTAAAAGTTTAAGGCAACCAATTAAATATTTACAAATAGGCATGTTAGCAATAGAGCAACTGCAGTAATTGGCATTAATTCAGCCTTTATTCGGAAAAGTAAGTTCCGCCTCCTTTAAAAGCTCCTTTCGACCCTATGCTTCCACTTTGACCCAATCGAAACCAACCCTATCAAAACAAACAAATCCGAAACCAATGCACAAGGTATCTTAAGGATGGTATATAATGGATTGGAGAAGGGCGGAAGGTATGGTGTCGAAATATGACTCTCAATGGGGTCGAAACCTTTGTTTTACTTTCAAAAGATATGCTACTACGTTCTTTTCAAAAGAATGCTTCCGACAAAGTCGAAACCTTTTATGCTTCTGATGATGTTGCTTTCGAATCTACTGCCATCTCTTTGTTTAAATGGAGCTTTCGAATGAGTTCTTCTGTTTATAAATCAATGCTTTCGAAAAAGATAGTTTTGACCTAGTCAAACCTTACTAGAATCTTATGCCTTTTGAAGGTATTGAAGTCGTCAATGCTTTCGAAAGCTAGCTTTTGGTTTAAAAGCTAGCTTTTGATTTAAAATTATACTAAGCTACTTCTTAAAAGATTTTGAAAGGGCTCAAGAGTTTCAAAGGCAATGGCTTCGATAGGGGGTTTGGATGTTATCCTTCAATGTTTTACTTCAATAATTTGAGGTTTCAAAATGGATGGTTCTGAAGCTATCAAATTTTTTCCCAAACAATTTCCTATAAAGATAAATGGTTTCGAAAAGGGTACTTTCGTTTATAATCACTTTGACCCAAAAGATGTTTTTAGAGATAAATCCAATGGTTTCGAAAGGGGTACTTCAATGGTTTTAAAGCTATGCTTCTATGAGTAAATAAGTAATGTTTTAATACTTTCGAAAGGTATGTTCTAAAGGGTTTCGAAAGAGATGATTTAAAGTGATTTGAAAGGCATATGCTTAAAGTTTTGAGAAGAAGATTTGAATGCTTTTAAAGGAGGTTAACCACCAATGGTTTTGAAAGTAAAGTTTTAAGGTTTTGAAAGCCTTAGTTTTCAAAACGAACAACCCAATCTCATTGTTATTAATCCTTGGAGAATATTTCGAAGGAGGCCCAAAACTAATGGTTATGGATGCTGGATTCATCCATAGTTATTAATCCTTGGTGACCAAATACGGCGGTGCTAGATACATTGGTATACAAATCACAAGAATATGGAAAAAATTAATAATCAAAACACATTTCCACATTCCATTCGAAACATTTGTTGTTCGTTACATAATCCCAAAAGCGTTAACCATGTTCAAAATATAAAATCATTACACATACCCAAGAGCAACATATGAAGATGCCCCTTTGGTTAATCAAAGTATATGATAAGGCTAATAAATATGCCATTACATCCAAAATACACAGTGGAAAACGTAACTCAAAATAACATACTGCCTCCTACATGCCTCCAAAAGCTTTATTCGTCTAAGAAGAGAACCTGAAAACCTTAAATCTCAAACTACTCAAAATTAATTGAGTATTTGAAAGTTCAAGAGGAAAACAGGATCTTCGAGCTAGACATAAATCCTAGTATGAATAATAATCTAACATCTCAATCCTTTTAGATATCTAGTGAGACTGCGCTGTTTAACGGAATGGGTTTTCCCCTCACTGGTATCCTAAAACCTTTACAAAACCATATACTGTGCTACTGCATCCACAATGGTTAAAACATACATTTCAAAATATTTTGATGATATGCATACATATAACATTTTGGATTTTCTATCCCTAGTTTAATTAACACCCTATCATAAATATAGTTTCTAGGGTCACAATTAGCCTATTAGTTTTCATGGGTTTACTAATAACCTTTTTCATAACACGTGGACACCTTGTCCTATTTCATAGTTTTCATGGAATCACTAAGAACCTATATGCTCATACAAATTATCTTAGTAAATTCATAGGTCCCCTAGAACCTATTAATCATTCCAATAACTAATCCCTTATCCTACTTTTCATGGGTTGACTAGGAACCTATGGATTTATCCAGTAACTACCTTTTTACCCTAGTTTTCCTGGGTTAACTAGGAACCTACTGATGCTTCCATTAACTTCTTTCATATCCTAGTTTTCATGGGTTGACTAGGAACCTATTGACTGATGTCAATTCTTAATCCAAATATTGTTTTCATGGGTTCAATACAAACCAATTAGCCCATGCCAACCTACCTTAATACATATTTTTCATGGGTTTACTATGGACCTGTTGTTTACCCCAATAACTTGCTAATAATAGTTTTCATGGGTTTATTATGAACCTATCTCTCAGTCCACTTTAAAGTTTAGGCATCCAATATTTTGGTCTCCATGACTCCCTGGATGAAACTCTACTCATTCTGGAGTTTAATCAATTTATATTCACTACTGGATTAACCTAACTGTTCTTCCACCTTTTATCCCCAAAATAGAGTTATTAGTTCTTTACTTTGTGAATATATTTATATTTGACGAAGCAAACATAACAATTTAACAGTACCACTCTTGTGGGTTTAAGGTCCTTGAAATACTTTTCATATAAAAAATAGTTAATCCCTATAAATTATAGTTTTATCAAGGCAATACTTCTTCAAATTTTCATGCTTAAAGTCATTTCAAAACTCCATTTTTATCCATGGATTTTTCCTTTAAAAATTCGAGTTTGGGTTTTAAAACCTGTCAACTCCTTTGAAACCTTGCTTTCGACTTCATAGGATGACCTCCTTCGAAAGCATTTAAAATCTATCTTCAAAACATTAGGCTCCTGCCTTTCGAATACTTTAAAACATCTCTTTCGAAACCTTTTAGCCATGTTAAAGTATTATCATATACGTATAGAAGCGTAGCTTCGAAACCATTTGAAAGTACTCTTTCGAAACTATTGAAGGTTACCCATCAAAACCATTGAAAGTCCTCCTTTCGAAAGTATTGGGTCTATACTTAAAACATCATTTTGGGTTAAGGTGAACATAGGAAAAAGCATCCTTTTCAAAACTATTCTTTAGTTTAAAAAGTATTGGGGAAGCATGATGGTGTTGAAACCATCCTTTCGAAAGTATTAAAACATCTGGGTAAAATAATTGAAGGTTAGCTTCGAAACCATTGCCTTGAAACCTCTAACCCCTTCGAAAGTAATAGGAAGCAGTTTATATATATAAAACAATCGAACCTTCCGACAACATTGATGTTTTCAATAACATCGAAAGGTCATCAATTCTCAGAAGGGTTTCGATTTGGTCGAAACTATCCCTTCCGAAAGCTTTAAACAAAATCGAAGTAACTCCTTTTGAAGCTACTTCTTTAAAACATAAGCGACATCTCTCTTTCGAAAGTCTCTTTTGGAGATACCTTTCACAACCATAGGTTTCATCTATGTCGAAACCCCTTTTATAAACATACAAGCGCTTTTATTTCAAAATAAATAAAACAGAGGAATCAACCTCTTCGAAAGCTACGTTTCAACACCCTACCTTTCACCGCTCTCCAATCCACTAAGTAGCATCTGAATGATACCATGTGTGTTCGCTTACTGGTTTCGACCTAAAGGTTTCGACTAGGTTGGATGCGAAAGCTCTAGGTCGAAGAACCTTCTAAAGAAGGCGGAACCCCGTTTTTTGAGCAAAAGGTTGTTTTTACAAAATAAAGTAAACTTTCTATGATAAACTTGCCTACTTAAATACATTTGATTGGCTATCTTAAAGTTTCAAATAATTTGACTAATATTTGCCGCATTTTCTCTGATCTAAAAACATTATAACTTTTAGCAAATAAGCCCTTCCTATTAACAAAATAATTAAATCATTTAGGTCCTCCTTTCAAAATAATTTAATTTCCATACTAAATCACTTAGTAAAAATCCCCAAAAACTCCAAAAGTTCACTTTTATCATGTTATCTAACATATCAAAATTTTAGACCCAAGTTCTCAAAGTATTTTCCAAAATAATTTTAAAAACCCAAATACCATATTTTTCTTTGAATATTCATAACTAATTTTCCACTGCTTAGAAAATTATAAAAAATGAAACCCAACTCCCAAATCATCTTTTCCATAAAATATAATTTTTCCATGGCATTTAAAAATCATCTGCTATCGGTTTTACACTAAAACCGTGAATATCTCCTTTAACAACTTGTTTAGACAATATAAATTATATATCAAGCATATCATCATTCAACATATCATAAAAATGAATTTATCCTTTAATCCAAAATCATATGATTATAAACCAAAAAATATAAATGTAGTGATTATTATTCACCTTAGATTGGACAAGGAAATTGAAGATTGATTGAGATTGATTTCTTCTAGCTTGAGCTTAAGCTTTAGATTTAATTTTTGCCTTATTCTCTTCTTTTTAATGGCCGGCATCTATTATCCTTACAGTTATAATTTTTCTTGTATAAAATAAACGTGTATGACTAGGGAAAATAGTATAAGGGTAAGAATCATAGGCGACAATTTACCCTAATACCCCTAGGTTTATTTCAGTTGACACTTAACCATTTATAAGTTCATTTAGTTAATAATCATGACCACTATATGTTTGTTAATCAACCTCAATCTCCTTACCTATATTATTATATTAAATTTCTTCTAATTAAATCTCCTGAATAATGTTATTAAAAATTAGGGGTGTAATAGGCTCCCTTCCTTAAAGAATTTCGCCCTCAAAATTCAATAAGGACTAAATAGTAAACATATCTATCATTTGTAACCACTCCTAACATTCATACTGGCCTACCTGTCTAGCAACTATCTATATAACTCTAATATAGACATACCATCAAAGCAGATCAAGATAAGCATTTCGAATCCTGTCCTTTGTCTCTCAATTACGATCCTTCTTGTTGTCGCCCCACTGAACTTTCACCAACTTGACTGTTTTGGATCTCAATCTCTTCTCATCTCTCGCTACAACCTTAATTGGTTGTCTGACAAAAGTCAAATCGGGCTCTACTACCAAATCCTCCAACTCTTTCTGAGGAATAGTAGCCTCTTAATCATCCATAAACTTTTGAAGATAAGGCATGTGGAATACATTATGGACACATGCGAAACTGCTTGGCAACTCTACTCTGTATGCAAGCTTTCTGGTCCTTTATATAACCTGAAATGGACCAACATATCTCGGGGCCAACTTTCCCGACTTTCCAAACCGTACCACACCCTTCATCGGTGATACCTTAACGAAAACCCCGTCTCCCACCGAGAACTCTAGGTCTTTACGCCTCTTATATACATAACTCTTTTTCCTGGATTGAGCTTCCTTCATCCATCCTTAGATTAACTCAATCTTTTTTGATGCCTCTCTAACTAAATCCGAACCAAAGACCAATCTGTTTTCTATCTCTAACTAACATGTTGGCAATTTGCATGGCCTTCCATACAAAGCTTCAAAAGGTGCCAATTCTATACTAGCTTGGTAACTATCATTATAATTAAACTCAATTAGATGTAGGTGATCTTTCCAAGTTCTACCAAAGTCCCATAAATATGCTCTCAATAAATCTTTGAGTACCTTGTTGACTCACTTTGTTCGCATATCCGTCCGTGGATGATATGTTACACTCATTATGAGCTTCGTACCTAATACCTATTGTAGACTCCTTCAAAATTCGCTAGTGAATAATGCATCTCTGTCGCTGACTATGCTACTCGGAATTCCATGAAGTCCAACTATGTTCTTTATGAGCAACTCAGCCAAAATAGGTGTCATTCTGGTTGACTTGATTGGAATGAAATGGACGCTCTTGGTCAACCTTTCTACAATGGCCGTATACTCTCATTTCTCCTATTTGACCTTGACAACTCGTCTATAAAGTACATCGTCATCGAATCCCACTTCCACACTGGAATATCTAAAGGTTGAAACAACCCACTAGGCTTTTGATGTTCGGCCTTCACTTATTGAAATTCACACGCTGCCTAACCCACAAGCCAACATCCCACTTCATGCCTTCCCAATAGAAGCTCCTCTTCATATCTTGATACATCTTGGTTCCTCCAGGAGGAATCGTAAACTTCGATCAATGACATTCCTTTAGAACTTCCCTCCTTAAGTTCTCCACATTCTGAACACATAATCGTCTGTTCTTTCTCACCATTCTCTTTGGTCAAGACTAATATCCTTTAGGTCATCAACCTTTGATCGTACCTCAAGCCTTCTAATCTTCTCGACTAAATCTGGATCCTACTTCTGCTTAGATGCTATACTCTCAATCAGCACAAGTAGTACTTCTTAACAAGTCAACATAGCACTATGCTGACTAGAACTAGCAGTAGATCTCAACTACACACTGCAACTGGCTAAAGCTTTTAGATCCTTTCATTCTTCCAACATTACTAACACCACATTCTGATGTTTTCTACTAAGATCATCTGCTACTTTATTTCTTTTCTCTGGGGTATACTCTATACCAAAATTTTAAGCAACCAAAAACTCTAGCCACCTCTACTGCCTCATGTTCAACTCTTTTAGAGAGAATAAATATCTTAAAGACTTATGATTAGTAAACAACTAAAATCTCTCTCCCAAGATATAATGCCTCCAAATCTTTAAGGTAAAGATCATCGCAACCAACTCTAAGTTATGAGTAGGATATCTTACTTCGTGCAGTCTAAGCTGGCTGAATGCATAGGCAATGACTTTACCCCTCTACATCAACACTGCTCCCAATCCAGTTCCACATGCACCAATGTATACTATCAAACCTTGGTTACCATCTTGAACTACTAATGCTGGTGCATTGGTCAACAAATGCTTTAACTTAAGGAACTCTTTCTCACATTTGTCTTACTAAACAAACCTCGCATCTTACTTGGTTAACTTAGTCAAAGGTGCTACTATCCACGAGAAATCCTTAATGGATCTCCGGTAATAGCCAAATGGTCCAAGAAAACTCCTGATCTCCGTTACCGTTTCTGGTGTCCTCGAATTATTGACAGCTCTGATCATAACTAGATCGACTAACAATCCCTTCTCTAAAACCACATGACCAAGAAACTTAACTTCTTTCTTCCAAAAATGAAATTTGGAAAACTTCGCTGTTTGTTGATTCTACCTCAGTGTCTCCAGCACCACTCTAAGATAAATCTCATGCTCTCTTTCATCTTCTTAGTACACCAAAATTTCATATATGAATGGCAACACGAACTATCCAGGTGCTCTCGGAAAACCCATTCGTCAAATCTATGAAGAAAGCAGTTGCATTTGTCCATCCAAATGCATTACCAACCACTCATATGAATCATACCTAGTTCGAAATGCAGTCAAAGGAATACTATCCTCCGCTACTCTCAACTGATGGAACCCCGTCGCCAAATCCAGTTGGAAGAACACTCTGGCTCTACTTAACTGATCAAAAGATCATCAATCCTCGGAAGAGGGTACCTATTCTTGATTTTCCTTTCTTTTAACTTATGATTGTAAATGCACATCCTTAATGACCCATCTAGTTTCTTCGCGAAAACCGCTGCAGCTCCCTAAGGCGAACTGCTTCCTTCCTTCTAGATCCACTAGCTGCACCTTTAATTCCTTCATCTCTATCGGTGTCATCCTGCTAGGTGATCTATTGACAGGTTCAGCTCCTAGTACAAGATCTATTCGAAACTCAACAGCTCTTTTCGGCGGTTGTCGTGTAGCTGGCTCAAAGATATGAGCAAATTCCCTTGCCACTTGAACCTAACTTAACTCTTCTCTAAACTCCATGGCAGTTAACAAAGAAAAAACAGTATTATTGGAATTTTCCACTGAGAAGATGATTCCGTTATGACTATCATGGTACCTCAATGATAGTTCCCTATCCTATCAAAATATCTTAGCCTCATACTTACCTAACCAATCCATACTCAAAATGATTCCGAAATCTACGAAATCAAATACATACAAACTGCATGCAAACTTATGGCCTAACAAATCATGTTCTAACTGGTCGCATCTCATCTCTAGAGTTGCGCACCATCCTAATGAATTCACAACCCTTAAGGAAGTAACAAGGTAAGTGGGTTCTATGCATAGCCTGTCAACTAAATACTCTGATATAAATGAATGTGATGTACCGATATCACAATGTACCCTAGCTGGTATACTTTGAACCAAAAGTGTGCCTTCCATCATAGATTTCCCTTTCTCTGTTGCAATAGGCCTAGAAGAAGACGGTGGTCCAATAGAAAATGCCTTCCCTTATTCCGTCCTGACTGGCTCTAGACGTTGGTTCTTATAATGCCCAACCAGGTCACAATCGAAGCATTTCACATTCTTCTTCTCTACAGGATTCTTCCCTTAGCCCGTCCTGCATTCTTGGCATAATGACCCTTTTTTATCACACTTGTAGCACACTAAATCATCTTTCGCCTTCTTGGCAGTATCCTCTTTCTCGGCTACCTCATTTTAACGAATTGCTTTTTCTTTCCTTGAGGACTTTGGGACTCAATTGGCTTCTCCGTAACAAACACAACAAACATCTCTTCATGAAAAATGGCCTTCTCGACCACCACATTACAAGGTTCTCTAACATGAGTCATGGTCATTTTTCCTAGCTCCGGTTTCAAATACTCGAATGAATCTCTCATTCCTTCTGACATCAATGTCAACCAAAGCATGTCAACATCGTGATAGCTCGTCAAATTTAGCAGCATACTCGACCACTGACATCTCTACCTGGACAAGATCCATGAACTTCCTTATCAACACTTACTTGATAACCTTAGACAAAAACCTCAGCTCAAACCTCCTTCTGAAGTCTACCTAGGTCAGCTCTTCCTCTGGCACTCTGGCTGTCACACTATTCCACTAATAGAGTGTTGTCCCTTATAACTGTCTAGGGGCGAGTCTCCTCTTTTCTCCATCATCCAGACCTAAATCAATAAAGATCCTTTCACAGTTTAAAAGCCAATTCTCAACTTCAATGGCATCATCTTTTCCCACAAACAGCAATCCACCTAGACTGGTGAAGTCTCTACTCAGCCTAGCTTATTTATAACCAACTGGATCAACATGGTTAGCTCCAACAACATTACCAGTAGCTCCTGCTTGCAAAAGATTAGCCAATAACTGATACACCATCCTCGCATCTACTGGTGGATTTCTAACACCTACTTTAACTTTGGATTAGAATTAGCCTATCTACCTTAGTATCTTCGCGTATTAAGTTGAGCATTTCCGTTGGTTGTGGTGCTTCTTCCACCAAGTTTTCCTCTTTCGTTTCCTGCTCCATATCCTCTTTCTCGTAAATCTACATATGAGCCTTAGTAGGATACAGAAGAACGGTCTAAGAGAGAAGGGAACACGTACTTAGATATATACTTATATAAAATACAACTACTTTACTATAACATTAACCCAAGCCTGATCATATTTTCAACTTCGTTGGATTATGTTTCAAAAAGCTTTTAGGTTTAACTTTTCTTTTAAAGTTTCATAAACCTATTCTCTGATACTAACTCGAAATATCCCCTACTTGGAGGCCCAAAACTAACGCCTACGAATGTTGTAGCCATCCATAGTTGTTAATCCTTGGCGACCAAATACGATGTGCTAGATACATTTATACACAGATCACAAGAACATGGAAAAAATTTGACAATCAAAACACATTTCAATATTCTATTCAAAACATTTGATGTTCATTACATAATCCCAAAAACGCTAACCATGTTCAGTAAAATATAATTATTACACAAACACCAAGCGCGGCATATGAAAATTCCCCTTTGATTGATCAGAGTATATAATAATAAATCTGCCTTTACATCCAATATACACGGCAGAAAAGATAACTGTAAATAAATAACTGCCTCCTGCATACCTTCGGAAGCTTTATTTTGTCTAAGAAGAGAACCTAAAAACCCTAAATCTCAAACTACTTAAAATAAATCGAGTACCCAAGTGTAACACCCCTAATTTATGTTTCACATTATTCAGGACATTTAATTGGATAAGTTAAATAGAATAATATGGTCGATTAAGGAGTTGAGATTTAATTTTCAATTAACTTGGCTGCAGCTAAACTAATAAATGTATAAGTATGGTTCATAATTTATAAGTTAGAAAAATAAGTGGAGGGCGGCATGGGAATAGCCACGCCCATATACCCTTAAACCCTCCCTAATTCTCATCTACCATTTTATAAATCAAAATACATATAAAAGAGAAGTTATAGCCAGCTATTAAAACACATTAGAAGATTAGCAAACTTGGAAGATCCAAGAGAGAAAGCTAGAAGATTAAAGCTAGGACAAATCTCAAACTCCAATAACTCATTCAAGGTGAATAATAGTGTAAATCATCTTGCTTTTCCTTGTTTTGGTTTTATTATGGATAATAACTGAATGTATTTTGCTATGTTGATCATGTTTTGATCTAATAATCAATGGATAAGATAACGTTTTATGGTGATTTATTGAAATTTTTATGGAATTAAAATAATGAATTTAAAGTAAAACCTTAGTAAACTAACTCAAAACAACTTAATTTTTGGATATGTTTTGTAAAACATTATTTTGAAGATGGGTTTTTAATCTCATAATTTTTGGAGTTAATAGGACTATATATGAATTTTCTAAGGTGAAAAATTCATTTATTTTAGTTATTAAAATTAATAAAGCATTGAATTTTGCCTCGAAATTTTTATATGATGTAGAAACTATTATTTAGATTTTTGGTGAATTTTTGAGATTTTTCCATGTGATTTCGATTTATTATAAATTTTCTAAGTTAAAAAGGCTTAATAATTATATTAAAATATTAATATAATTAAATATTTTGAAAATACTTTTGGAAATAATAAAATTCGATTTACAGCAGTTTTCTGCAATGAAAGCGATAAAGCATGTCATCAACCAATATAAATCAGGCAAAGAATAGGAGCTTGAGAAAAGAATATATTTTAATTAGAAAAATAATAGTTTTCAAGTTATTTACGATTCTTCTATTGGACCTAGTCGAAACCCTTTTTCAAAAGCACCCTTCCACAATAGTTCAGGACCCTTCTACGGCACTTCAGAACCACCTTATGAAGTAGTCGAAAACCCCTTTCGACTGCATCCTTTCAAATCAATCGAAAGCACCCTTTCGCGGTGTTTCGAAAGCCCTTTCGTCATAGTTTTCAGCAGCTTTGTTTACAAAACTTCAAATAGGCATAACTTTCTAACCGTAAACACGTTTTCCTATTATAACCACTCTACGGAAAGTGAAACCATCATTTGAGTACAACAGAATAGGTTAGAGACCTATGTTCTACACCTATAAAAATATATAGCTAAAAAAAAGTTTTATATTTTTAAAGAAGTTAATTTCTTTGCTTTCAAATATTTTTGCATCGTTTTCTTTAACTTCGAAGGGGATACTTTTAAAGGGGTTGTAAAATTGTTTTCATTTAACCAAGTTTTATGCTTTTGAAGGGCACCACTTCGAAGGAAATACTTCCGAAAGGGTATGTTTATACCACCCTTATCTTTTTGAATAATTAGGGTGGGTGACCTTACATAATAATTTTTTTTTATCCTTAGGTATACCGGGGTGGGTTTAATGAATTCAACATAATAGTTGTGGATACCAAAACTTATAGGTTTTCACACTGAACATTGGGGATACCAATATTTGTATAACTATGACACTTATAATTTAGGGATACCATTGTATTTATTATGTCATAAGTTATTAAGTAAGATAACTTAATTGGGGACACCAATAGACATAGGTTTAACATGTGGATAACATAGGTGTACTTAAACATGTGGGTAGGATGGGTAAATATGAACACGTAGATAGCATGGATTATAGTCAAACATGTAGGTAGCATGGGTAAATACGAACAAGTGGATAGCACGCATTATCGTCAAACATGTGGGTAGCAAGGGTAAATATGATCATGTGGATAACATATATTATAATTAGAACCGTGTGGATAGCATAAATGGTAGTTAAACACGTGGGTAACATGGAATAATTAGAAACAAGTAGGTAGCATGTGTTAAATGGCAAAGTGGTAGGTTCATAGTCAGCCATGAAAACTATGATTGGTATTCGCAAGGGCCAATAGGTTTATAGTTAGCCCCCAAAAACTATACCCAGATTAAGATATGGACAATAGTCAATAGGTTCCTAGTCTGCCCATGAAAACTAAGATAAATAGAAAGATATTGGAGTTACCAATAAGTTTTTAGTGATCCCATGAAAACTATGTTATCTTCATATCGATCATTAACATTTAACTGGTTATCAGTTAGCCCATGAAAGCTAATAGGTTAATAGTAATCCTAGAAACTATAACTGAGACAGATAGTCGGAATGAATAGGGATGGGTAATCCAGATTTGATTAACTCGTATTGCATATCATTATAATGCTTTGAAATACAATGTTTTTAACCATTGTGAATGTAGGAGTACAGTATATGGTTTTATAAATGTTTTAGGATACTAGTAAGGGGAAAACCCGTTCCGCTATGCGGCGTGATCCCACTAGATATCTATTTGGTTTGAGATGATAGATTATTATTCATACCAAGCTTTATGCCTGACTTGAAGTTTTTATTTTCCCCTTAAACTTTTGGGTACTCAATTGATTTTGAGTAGTTTGAGGTTTAGAGTTTTCAGGTTCTCTTCTTAGACGAATAAAGCTTCCGGAGTCACCCAGGAGGCACATAGTTATTTAGAGATGTATTTTTCTGCTATGTGTTTTGTTTGTAAAGGTAGATTTATTGGCCTTATTATATGCTCTAATCTGCCAAGGGGCCACCTTCATATGCGCTCTTGGTGTATGTGTAATAATTATATTTTACTGAACATGGTTAACGTTTTTGGGATTATGTAATGAAAATCAAATGTTTTGAATGGAATGCGGAAATATGTTTTTAAACTATTAATTTTTTTCCATAATTCTGTGATCTGTGTATCAATGTATCCAGCACCACCGCATTTGGGCGCCAAGGATTAATAAATACGGATGTTTGCAGCATCTGTAGCCATTAGTTTTGGCCCTCCAAGTATGGTGAAGTTTCAAGATTTATTGGAGCATAGATTTATGATAAGATATAAAATAAACCAAAATTTTTCAAAATAATCCCAATGAAGTGCAGAATAAGATTGGGATTTGGGTTAACGTTATAATAATGTACTTTTATTTGCTATATATATATAGATATAAGTACATATCACCCTCTCTCTTAGACCATTCTTATGTATCTTATTAATGCTCTTATATAGATTACGAGGAAGAAAGTTATGGAAGCGGAAAACGGAAAAGTGAATCTTAGTGGAGGAAGCACCATAACAAATAGAAACGTTCGACCCACTATAAGGAGACATGCAGGTTGATCGGCAAATGCTAACCAAGATGAAACTGCTAATGTGAGTGTTAGAACCCTACCAGTAGACATGAGGATGATGTATCAGTTCTTTGTCACCTTGATGCAAGCTGGATTAGCTGGAGGTAATGTTGTGAATGCTGGAAGAGCCAATCCTATGGCCCCGTATGGCAATAACCATGCCAAGTTGAGCAGGGATTATACCTGTCGGGGAAGGAAGCCATTCCTTAAAACAGAGGATATTGTTGAAGTTGAGAACTAGCTTTTTAACTATGAAAGAATCTTTATAGACTAAGGCTTGGATGATGAAGAGAAGAGATGGATAACCTCTAGACAGTTGCAAAGGTTAGCGCTTCGCTGGTGGAACAGTGTGACAGTTGGAGTTCCAGAGAAAGAGCTAACACAGGCTGATTTTAGAAGAATGTTTGAGCAGAGGTTCTTGTCCTAGGTTGCCAAGTCGGCATTGATGAGGAAGTTCATGGATCTTGTACAAGGAGAGATGTTAGTGATCGAGTATGCAGCAAAGTTTGATGAGCTGTCTCAATATGGTTATGCATTGCTTGACACAAATGTCAGAAGGAAAGAGAGATTATTCGAGGTTTAAGGCCAAAGGTAAGTAGAATGACCATGAATCATATTAGAGAGCCTTGCCATATAGTGGTGGATATGGCCATTCATCATGAGGAGATGCTTTCTATGTCTATTAGGGAGAAACCAATTGAGTCCCAGGGCCCTCGGGGAAAGAAAAAATTCTTCAAGTAGAAAGAAGCCTATAAAGGGAATGCTGCCAAGAAGGGTAGGGCTGATATAGTGTGTTATAAGTGCGATAAAAAAGTCCGTTGCGCCCATGAGTGCAGAGCTGGTAAAGAAAAAAGTCTTCAGAGAAGAAGAATGTAAAATGCCTCAACTGTGACCAAAATGGGCATTAAGAGTCCAGAGCTAGTCCGGGCGGACAGTGAGAAGCTTTTTGGCTATTGGACCACTATCTTCTGTTAGACCTGCTACAGTAGAGAAAGGAAAAACTGTGATGGAAGGTACGCTTTTGATTTAGAGTATACCAGATAGGGTAATTTTTGATACTGGGGCATCACACTCTTTCATACCATAGTATTCGGTTGATAGGTTATGTATAGAACCCACGTAACTTGTTACCTCCTCAAGGGTTGCAAATCCAATAGCAGGGCATGCAACTCTTGGGATAAGATATGACCAGTTAGAACTTGATTTGTAAGGTCATAAGTTTGCATGCAGTTTGTAGATTTTTAATTTCGTTGGCTTTAGGACCATTTGGGTATAGATTAGTTAGATATATATGATGTAAGGATATTTTGCCAAGATAGAAAAATATCGCTAAGATGACCAGACAGTCATAATCGAATTTTATATTCAGTAGAGGATTCGGGTTTGAGTGCTTAGGCCCTATTGGGTGCCATGAAAGTAGAAGAAGAGTTGAATCGGCTTTTGGTAGCAAAAATATTTGCAGATGTACTTGAGCCGATCACTAGATTACCACAGAAACAAGCTGTAGAGTTTTGGATAGACCTTGTACCAGGAGTTGAACCTGCCAGTAGACCACCTAGCTGAATGACACGGGCAGAGATGAAGGAATTGAAGGTGTAGCTAATGGACCTTGGGAAAGGGAATTTTATTAGACCAAGCAGTTCGCCTTGGAGAGCGGCCATGGTTTTTGTAAAGAAACCAGATGGGTCATTAAGGATATGCAGCGACTATCGTAAGTTAAACGAAAGGATTGATTTGATGAACCGAGTTTTCTGAAAGCTCTTGAATATGTCCGTGTTGGTATTCATTGATGACATTTTAGTATACTCAAAAGATGAAGGCGAGCATGAGATTCATCTTAGATTGGTGTTGGAGACGCTGAGGCAGAATCAGTTGAAGGCGAAGTTTTTCAAGTGTCATTTTTGGAAAAAAGAGGTTAAATTTCTTGATCTAGTGGTTTCAGAGGAAGTATCGGCAATTGATTGAGTTAAGATCGAGGCAGTCAATAATTGAAAGAGACAAGAGACGGCAACCAAGATCAGAAGTTTTCTTGGACTTGCTAGCTTTAATTGGAGATTCCTTAATGATTTCTCATGGATAACAACACCTTTGACTAAGTTGACCAGGAAGGGTATGGAGTTTGTTTGGTCCGACAAATTTGAGGAAGAATTCCTTAGGTTAAAGAATTTGTTAACCAATATGCCAGCATTAGTAGTTCCAAACGGTGAATAAGGGTTGGTAGTATACACTGATGCATGTGGGACTGGATTGAGAGTAGTATTGGTGCAAAGGGACAAGTTTATTGCTTATGCATCAAGGAAGCTTCGACCACACGAGGTTAGATGTCCTACTCATGACTTAGAGTAAGCTGTGGTGATATTTGCCTTGAAGATTTAGAGGCATTATCTCTTAGGGGAGAGATTTGAGTTGTAAACCGATCATATGTCATTGAAGTATTTAATCTCTCAGAAGGAGTTGAATATGGGGCGGCAAAGATGGCTAGAGTTTTTGACTTATTATGATATCGGTATAAAGTATACTTCTGGGAAAGGAATTAAGGTAGCAGATGCTTTCAGTAGAAAACATCGGAATGTGGTGTTAGCAATGTTGGTAGAATGGAAGGATCTAAGAGCTTTAGCCAGTTGTGGTGTGCAGTTGAGATATACTATTGGTTCTAATCAGGGTATTACCATGCCGTCTTGTTTAGAAATTCAACTAGCGCTGATCGAGAGCATATCTTCTAAGCAGAGGGAAGATCCAGTTTTAGTTGAGAGGATTAGAAGGCTTGAGAAGGGATCTAAGATTGATGACCTAAAAGATTTTAGCCTAGACTAAAAAGAATGGTTGAGAAAGAAAGGACGAATATACGATGTAGGGAACTTAAGGAGAGAGGTTCTAGAGGAATGTCATCGATCGAATTCTACGATTCATCCTATAGGAACCAAGATGTATCAAGATACGAGGATGATCTTCTATTGGGAAGGCATGAAGATGGATGTTGGCTGATGGGTTAGGCAGTGTGTTAACTTTCAACAAGTGAAGGCCGAACATTAGAAGCTAAGTGGGTTTCTTCAACCTTTATATATTGCAGCCTAGAAATGGGATTCGATATCGATGGATTTATGGACGGGTTGCCAATTTCGAACCGAGGGAATGAAAGTATATGGGTTATTGTGGACAAATTAACAAGAGTGCCCATTTCATTCTGGCGAAGTTAACTAGAACAACACCTTTTCTAGAAAAAATGTTTATGAAAAACATAGTTAGACCGCATGAGATTCCTAGTAGTATAGTCAGTGACAAAGATGCATTGTTTACCAGCGAGTTCTGGAAGCGTCTACAAGATGTGTTTGGTACAAAGCTCAAGTTGAGTACCGGTTACCACCCTCAGACGGATGGGCAGACAGAGAGAGTCAACAAGGTACTTGTGGAATTGTTGAGAGCTTATTTGCTAGATTTTGGTGTATTATGTGAAGATCACTTACACTTGGTTGAGTTTTCCTATAATTACAGTTACCAGACTAGTATAGAAATGGTGTATTTCGAAGCTTTATATGGAAGCCATGCAAGTCACCAGCGTGTTGGTTGAAAAACGGAGATAGGTTAGTCTTAGGACCAGATCTGGTGAGAGAGGCAACAAAAAATATTGATTTAATCTGAGAGCGGATGAACGATTCACAATCCAGGCAGAGGAGTTATGCAGATAAGAGGCCTAAAAATCTAGAGTTCTCAGTAGGAGACACGGTCTTCATTAAAGTATCACCGATGAAGGGTGTGGTATGATTTGGAAAGTCAGGGAAACTGGCACCGAGATATGTTGGACCGCTTCCAATTATAGGGAGGATCAGAAAGCTCGCATATAGAGTAGAGTTACCGAGGAGTTTGGCAAGTATGCATAATGTGTTTCATGTGTCTCATCTTCGTAAGTACGTGCACGATCAAGAGACTACTATCACTCCGACTGCATTAGAAGATCTAGTTGTAGAACCAGCTTCGAATATTGTTAGGCAACTAGTTCTGATTGTAGCAAGAAATGAAAAGAGGTTAAGAAACAAGACAGTCAAGGTAGTGAAAATTCAGTGGAGCAACAACGTGAAGTACTGTATTTGGGAAATAGAAGAAATGACTAGGGATGCTTATCCTGGGCTGTTATGAGGGTAAGTCCTATATTTGTTTTATATTAATTTATTGGCTTGTAGGACATGCTAGCTTTTGTTTGCATGGTTGTCATGCTTATTTATAGTCCTTACTAAATTTCGAGGACGAAATTCTTTAAGGGGAGAAACCTGTAATACCCTAGTTTTTTATTTAACATTATTCGGGACATTTAATTGGACAAATTAAATAGAATAATATGGTCTATTAAGAAGTTGAGATTTGACCATCAATTAACTTGCCACTGCTAAACTAATGAATTTATAAGGATAGTTTATTATTTATAGGTTAGGAAAATAAGAGGAGGGTAATATGGGAATAGCCACACTCATATACCCTTAAACCCTCCCTTATTCTCACATATCATTTCATAAATCAAAATACACACAAAAGAGAAGTTATAGCCAGCCATTAAGAGATCAGCAAACTTGAAAGATCCAAGAGAGAAAGCTAGAGGATTAAAGCTAGGACAATCCTCAAAATTCCAACACTTAATCAAGGTGAATAATAGTGCAATCATATCATTTTTCCTCGTTTTGGTTCAGTTATGGGTAGTAACTGAATGTATTTTGTTGTGTTGATCATGTTTGTATCTAATAACCATTTTTTGGATAGAATATGATTTATGGTGATTTATTGGAATTTTTGTGGAATTAAAATAATGGGTTTTAAAGTATAAACCAGAGTAAAAGACGTCCAAACGACTTGATTTTTGGATATATTGTGTAAAACATAATTTTGGAGAGGGGTTTTAAATCTCTTAATTTTCTGAGTTAATGGAAATATTTCATGAATTTAGTAAGGTGGAAAAGGCATTTATATCTGGTTTTAACTGTTAAAAATAATTAAATAATGAATTTTTTCCCGAAATTTGTAGATGATGTAGAAAATGTTATTTCAGATTTTTGGTCAATTTTTGGAATTTTGCCTAGGTGATTTCGATTTATTATGAATTTTCTAAGCTAAAAAGGCTTAATAATTATATTAAAATATTCCTATAAGTAAATATTTTGAAAATAATTTTAGAAATAATAAAATCTGATCTATAGCCATTTTTCTTCCAAAAAAGTGATAAAGTTGTCATTAACCAATAGAAATTTAACAAAAAATAGGAGTTGGTGAAAAGAATATACTTTAATTAGAAAATAACGGTTTTCAAGTTATTTACGATTCGGCCATTAGACCTAGTTGAAATCCCTTTCGACGGCCCCTTCTGCAGCAGTTTTGGACCCTTCTACAACACTTTGGAATCACCTTTCGAAGTTGCCCAAACCCGCTACGACAACACATTTCTGCAGCAGTTCTGGACCATTCTGCAGCACTTCGGAACCACCTTTCGAAGTAGTCGAAGACCCCTATCTACAGCATCCTTTTGAATCAATTAAAAGCACCCTTTCGCATCGTTTCGAGAGCCCTTTCATAGCAGTTTCACCTTCTTTGTTTACAAAACTTTAAATAGGCATAACTTTCTAACCATAAGCCGGTTTTTCCGTTGTGACCAATCTATGGAAAGGGAAACCATCATTTAGACACAATAGAATAGGATAGAGACCTTATTTCAGCACTTATAAAAGTTATAGCTAAAACAAAGTTTTATATTTTCGAAGGATTTGATTTCTTTGATTTCGAATATGTTCGCTTTGTTTTCTTTGCCTTCTTTGGGGATACTTTTGAAAGGGTTGTAAAATTGTTTTTTTAACCAAGCTTTATACTTTCGAAGGATACGACATCGAAGGGAAAACTTACGAAAGGATATGTTTATACCACCCTTATCCTTTTGAATATGTAGGGTGGGTAACCTTATATATTAAATGTTGTTTAACCTTGGGGATACCGGGGTGGGTTTAATGAGTTCAACACAATAGTTAGCAATATAGACACTTATATGTTTTTACATTAAATATCGGGGATACCAATATTTGTATAATTATGACACTTATAATTTAGGGAAACCATTGTATTTATTATGTCATAAGTTATTAGGTAAGATAACCTAATTGGGGACACAAATAAACATAGATTTAACATGTGGATAACATGGATGTACCTAATCATGTGGGTAGCGTTGGTAAATATGAACATGTGGATAGTATGTATTATAGTCAAATAAGTGGGTAGCATGAATAAATATGAACATGTGGATAACTTGTATTATAGTCAAACATGTGGGTAGCATGGGTAAATATGAACATGTGAATAACATGTATTATAGTTAGAATCGTGTGGATAGCATGAATGGTAGTTAAACATGTAGGTAACATGAAATAATTAGAGTCATGTGGGTAACGTGAGTTAAATGGCCAAGTGATAGGTTCACAATCAGCTCATGAAAACTATGATTGATATTGGCAGGGGCCAATTGGTTTATAGTTAGCCCGTGAAAAGGATACCTAGATTAAGATATTGACAAATAGTCAATAGGTTCCTAGTGATCCCATGTAAACTAGAATAATCAGAATGATATTGGAGTTACCAATAGGTTCTTAGTGATCCCATGAAAACTATGTAATCGATTCATATGGTCCATAAATATTTAACTGGTTATTAGTTAGCCCATGAATACTAATAGGTTAATAGTAATCCTAGAAACTATAACTGAGACAGATAGCCAGAATGAATGATGATGGGTAATCAGGATTTGATTTACTCGTTTTGCACATCAACGTAATGTTTTGAAATACTATGTTTTTAACCATAGTGGATGCAGGAGCACGATATATGATTTTATAAATTTTTTAGGAAACTAGTGAGGGGAAAAACCGTTCCATTATGCGGCATGGTCTCACTAGATATCTATTTGGTTTGAGATGATAGATTATTAATCATACCAGGCTTTATGTCTGACTCAAAGTTTTTGTTTTCCCTTTAAACTCTCGGGTACTCAGTTGATTTTGAGTAGTTTGAGGTTTAGGATTTTCAGGTTCTCTTCTTAGACGAATAAAGCTTACGGAAGCATGTCAGAGGCATATAGTTATTTAGAGATATCTTTTTCCGCTGTTTGTTTTGTTTGTAAAGGCAGATTTATTGGCTTTATTATATACTCTGATCTATAAGGGGGCATCTTCATATGTCGCTCTTGGCATATGTGTACTAATTATATTTTGCTGAACGTGCTTAACGTTTTTGGGATTATGTAATGAACATCAAATATTTTGAATGGAATGTGGAAATGTGTTTTTGAATTGTTAAATTTTTTTCCATATTTCTTTGATCTATGTATCAATGTATCTAGCACTACCGTATTTCATTGCCGAGGATTAAAATGCATGGAAGACTATAGCATCCGTAGCCATTACTTTTGGGCCTCCAAGTATGGGGATGTTACAAGTTGGTATCAGAGCATAAGTTTATGAAAAAATATAAAATAAACCAAAAGTTTTCAAACATAATCCTAATGAAGTGAAGAATTAGATTGGGTTTGGGTTAACATTATAGTAACGTACTTGTATTTGCTATGTATATATATAAGTACGTATTCCCCTCTCTCTTAGAACGTTCTTCTGTATCTTACTAAAGCTCATATGCAGATTATGAAAAAGAACGATACGGAAGCAGGAAATAGAAGAGTGAATCTAGGTGGAGGAAGCACCACAACGAATAGAAATTCTCGACTAACTACAAGGAGACATGCAGGTTGGTCGGAAAATGCTAACCAAGATGCAACTGCCAATGTGAGTACTGGATCCCAACTAGTAGATATGGGGACGATGTACTAGTTCTTCGTCACCTTGATGCAAGCTGGAGCAACTGAAGTGGTAATTGGATGTAATGCTATGAATGCTGGAGAAGCCAATTCTACGGCCCTATTCGGTACCAAGCTCAAGATGAGTACCACTTACCACCTTCGGACAATGGGTAGACAGAGAGAGTCAACAAGGTACTTGTGGAATTGTTGAGAGGTTGTGTGCTAGAATTTGGTGGATCATGGGAAGATCACTTGCACTTGGTTGAGTTTTCCTATAATTGCATTTATCAAACTGGTATAGGATGGGGCCATTCGAAGCTTTATATGGAAGGCCATGCAAGTTACCAGCACATTGGTTGGAAATCGAAGATAGGATAGTCTTAGGACCAAATCTGGTGAGAGAGGAAACTGAAAAGATTGACTTAATCCGAGAGCGGATGATGGAAGCTCAATCCAAGTAGAAGAGTTATGTAGATAAGAGGCATAAAGACCTAAAGTTCTCAGTAGGAGAAAAGTTTTTCATTAAAGTATCACTGATGAAGGGTGTGGTACGGTTTGGAAAGTCAGGGAAAGCAGCACTGAGGTACGTTGGACCGTTCTCAATAACAGAGAGGATCAAAAACCTCGCATATAGAGTAGAGTTACCGAGCAGTTTAACAAGTTTTCACAATGTGTTACATGTGTCTCATCTTTGTAAGTATGTGCACGATCCAGAGACTACTATCACTTTGACTGCATTAGAAGATCTAATAGTAGAACCAAACCTTACTGTTTTTAGGCAACTAGTTCGGGTTGTAGCAAGTGATGAGAAGTGGTTAAGAAATAAGAAAGTCAAGTTGGTGACAGTTCAGTGGAGCAACAACGTGAAGGACTATAATTGGAAAACAGAAGACATGATTAGGGTTACTTATCCAAAAATGTTATGAGCGTATATTCTAAATTTTTTTATATAGACTTATTAGCTTGTAGGACATACTAGCTTTTGTTTAACATTATTCAAGAAATTTAATTGGATAAATTAAGCAGAATAATATGGTTGATTAAGGTGTTAAGATTTATCTATCAGTTAACTTGACTATGGCTAAACTAATGAATGTATAAGTATCCCTTATTCTCACCTACCATTTCATAAGTCAAAATACACAAAAAAGAGAAGTTATAGCCAGCCAATAAAACACCTTAAGAGATCAACAAACTTGGAAGATCCAAGAGGGGAAGCTAGAAGATTAAAGCTAGGACAATCCTCGAACTCCAACAGCTTAATCAAGGTGAATAATAGTGTAAAGAATCTCATTTTTCCTTATTTTGGTTCGGTTATGGATAGTGACCGAATGTATTTTGTTGTGTTGATCATGTTTGGATCTAAAATCATTGTTTGGATAAAATAATGATTTATCATAATTTATTGGAATTTTTATGAAATTTAAATGATCGGTTTTAAATAAAAATCTTTGTAAAAGACCTCCAAAGGACTTGATTTTTGTACATGTTGTATAAAACATAATTTTCGATATGGAATTTTAATCTTATAATTTTCGAAGTTAATAGGAATACTTTGTGAATTTCCTAAGGCGAAAACGAGATTTGTTTCGGGTTTTAATTATTTAAAATAATAAAATAAGAAATTATGCACCGAAATTTTTATATAATGTAGAAAATGCTGTTTCAGATTTTTGGAGAATTTTGGGATTTTTCCTTAGTGATTTCGATTTATTATGACTTTTCTAAACTAAAAGGCTTGAAAATATTAATATAATTAAATATTTTGAAAATAATTTTGGAAATAATAAAATATGAGCTATAGTAGTTTTTCTGCAAAAAAAGTGATAAAGTATGTCATTAACCAATATAAATTTGACAAAGAATAGGAGTTGCTGAAAAGAATATACTTTAATTAGTCAAATAATCATTTTCAAGTTATTTATGATTCTACCATTGGACCTAGTGGAAGCCCCTTTCGAAAGCACCCTTTCGTAGTAGTTCTGGACCCTTCTGTAGCATTTCGAAACCACCTTTCGAAGTAGTCGAAACCCCCTTTTGACAGCTCCCTTCAGCAGCAATTTTGGACCCTTCTATAGCTCTTCGAAACCACTTTCCAAGTAGTCGAAGACCCCATTCGACCGCATCCTTTTGAATTGATCGAAGAACCCTTTCACATCGTTTCGAATGCCTTTTCGTAGCAGTTTTCACCAGCTTTGTTCAAAAAACTTCAAATAGGCATAACTTTCTAACTGTAAGCCCGTTATTCTATTGCGACCACTTTACGGAAAGGGAAACAATCATTTGAAAACAATGGAATAGGTTAGAGACCTTAATTCCACACATATAAAACACTATAGCTAAAACAAGGTTTTACATTTTCGAAGGAGTTGATTTCTTTGCTTTCGAATATGTTTGCTTTGTTTTCTTTGCCTTTGAAGGGGATACTTTCAAAGGGGTTCTAAAATTGTTTTCTTTTAACCAAGTTTTATACTTCCAAAGTGTACCACTTCGAAGGGAATACTTCCGAAAGGGTATGTTTATACCACCCTTATCTTTTTGAACATGTGGGGTGGGTAACTTTATAAAATAAATGTTGTTTAACCTTGGAGATACCGGGGTGGGTATAATGAGTTCAATACAATAGTTGGGGACACCAACACTTATATGTTTTGACACCAAACATTGGGGATACCAATATTTGTATAACTATGACACTTATAATTTGGGGATACCACTGTATTTATTATGGCATAAGTTTTTAAGTAAGATAACCTAACTGGGGACACTAATAGATATAAATTTAACATGTGGATAACATGGGTGTACTCAAACATGTTGGTAGCATGGGTAAGTACGAACATGTGGATAGCATGTATTATAGTCAAACATGTTAGTAGCATGGGTAAGTACGAACATGTGGATAGCATGTCAAACATGTTGATAGCATGAGTAAATATGAACATGTGGATAAACATGTATTATAGTCAAACATGTGGATGGTTTGGGTAAATACGAAAATGTAGATAACACGTACTATAATTAGAATCATGTGGATTACATGAATGGTAGTTAAACATGTGGGTAACATGGAATAATTAGAATCATGTGGGTATCATGAGTTAAATGGCCAAGTGATAGGTTCATAGTCGGCCCATGAAATTATGTTATATATTGGCAGGGTCTGTTATCCCACTTTTTGGTCAAAGCTGGAATATCAACAAATTAGTAAGGAATGATGGATATTAGGGTTGGAAATCAATTGGAATCAAGGCTGCAATCGATGTCGTCAAAATTTGGCCGAGCTCCGATCAAGACGGAATCGGTTGGAGATGATGATGAGGACTAGGAGAGGCTATGTTTCAAGTTTCAGGATAATCGGAGTTCGTATGGAGGAGATATGATCGGTACAAGGTAGAAAGGATATAATGTTCGAATCCATCAAGGGGTCGAGGTGACGATCATTTCGAATCCAGCAAAGGAATGTCCTTCGAATCGATCTATTTCGTATCCACCGGAAGGGTACCTCCTCGGCTCCATTCGTATCCATCAGGTTTTGCTTGGTTTGACTCCATCAGGTTCGTATAGATCAGGGTCACGAATGCTCGGCAGTTCGTATCCATGGAACAGCGTCTTGTTCGTATCGATTGTTTCGGGTTCGCATCGATGACATTTGTATTGACCGACATGGACTCGACTCAAAGGTTTCACATCGATCAGCTAAGGCCTCCTTCGTATCCATCAGGTAAGGCTTCGTTCGTGTCCATCAGTGTCAAGCTTCGTATACATATGATTGGCCCTTCGTGCATTTTTCGTATCGGTCGATAGTACCACACATAACATCATTTTGTATCGATCAGACAGATCGGTACGAAACACACTTTGGGCATCGATACGAAGAAGTACGGTGCAGGCAGTTGTGCAATGCAAAACAATTGGCACGAACGAACGCAAATCATGGATGCGAGTGTAAATCACAGGAAGAAGCGTACAAAATGGCGAAGGATGTGCATGATTTAAAGGAAGAAGCCTTCAACTCGGCACGAATTTAGGATCGCTCCAGGAAGCTCGCGCCACGTCACGAACAAGCACACTCTTCGGATGGAGTCGAGTAAGATGGATTCGAACACGACAGCCAACGGACAACCCAAATTCGAATCGATCATATCTCCTACACCGATGAACCAAATGCAATGAAATTTTCGCAGCAGCGTGCATACAAGGTAAGGAATGTTCCTTCCAAGTTTCAGCCTGATTGGATCATTTTTGATGGATAGGAAATCACTTCGTATCGATCACAGATCGAGTTGAAACTTGGTGGGGTCGCTCGCGTGGGCCCACTCACGTGCCAGAAGAAGTCTCCCAAAGTTTGAGCGCGATCTCAGCCTCCTACGTCTATAAATAGAGCCCTAAGCCTACAGAAAAAGGACCTTCGATTGGACGTCCAGACTCTGTCGGATGCATTTCTACACTTCAATACAACTATTGCACTCAAAATTCTTCATTACTACTACTGTAATCATCTGTAACTAGCAAGGATAATTAATAAAAGGATAAAACTTTGAAGTGGACGTAGGCCGGAGATAGCCGAACCACTATAAATCTTGTGTCTTTGTTCATTGTTTCTGAATTGCTGTTTGTTATTTACTGAGATCTGATATTTGTGTTTGAATATCGCTGATTTGTGTTCATACACTGGTGCTTTCACGGTACTTTGGGTTTGTGACCAATTTTAGCGCAAACACTTTGGTGCTTTCACTAAGAACGACTGGCACCCGCTACATCGGATTGATGTTTGGATTTGAAAAGAGTGAAGAGTTTGGATTTGAAGATAATGACTAGACAAAATAGTAGAAGGCAAAGGGCTGAGAGAAGCCAACAAGGAGGAAGCCAAGAAGCATCCTCCGGAGCTGGAGAAGGGCAAGCTTCCATCTACATAACCAGAGACGAAATGGAAGCTATAACAAATTCACTACAAGAGAGGTTGTTGAAGAGTCAACAGGAAATGATGCAGACTTTCTTTGAACAAATGAGAGCTGCAGGAATGAAAAACTTAGGAACAGCTACAGCGGCTGTGAGTGCAGAACAAGGGGCTAGGGTTATGGAACCCAATGGAGGACAAGATATAGAACCGGAAGGCAATCAACAAGGGCTTGAGGGCAGGCCCGCAGGATCCAACACAGGAGGACCTTTGGAAGAAGTTCAACAAGCCAAAGCTAACATTGCTGCTAGTGAGCCACATGAATAATATGTGTCGGAGTTCCCTCGTGGGTATGGGGGGTAACCCCTAACAGACAATACTGGATTAGTGGAGATCATCAGGAAAACCATGCATGGAGGCTTGACCAATAGAGACTTGGAAGGAGTAAACAAGAGTCCGTTCGCTCGAGAAATAAGGATGGCTCAGAATCCAACTAAATTTAAATTACCTAGCGTGGAGGTATATGATGGCAAGGCAGACCCAACTGATCACTTGATGAGGTACACCAGACACATGGAGGTACTGGGGGCATCGGAGGAAGTAATGGCCCGATGCTTCCCTTTGTACTTGACGGACTTAGCTGCAATGTGGTTTAGGAAGATGGGAGAAGGATCTATCAGGACTTGGAGGGAATTGGTGGATAAATTTTTAGGACAGTTTCGGGTTCATATCAAGAGGCCGAAGAATGTAATGACATTGACATCGGTAAAGAAAAGGATGGATGAATCGCTTAGGGCTTTCCTAACTCGATTCAATGCGGCGGTAGCTTTGATGGATCGGCCTGATCCATCGATGGTTTTAATGGCGGCAGTATCATGGGTCAGGGATAATTCGGATTTCAAGGTATCTTTGATACGAGACCCACCACTGGATCTCGGGGAATTCTTTCACGAACCTGAGAAGTTCCTCCGACAAGAGGATGTGTGTGCAGATTTAAAGGTGAAAGAGGTGAATGCAACTGAGGGTGGAGGAGCATCCAACAAAGGTTCGGATAAAGACAAAGGAAAAGGGAAGATGGATGATGATTCTGGAAAAAATAGGAAGTGATGGAAGGATCCGAAGTTTTCTACATACACAGGATTGAACGAGATGCTGGAGAGGATATGCCTGGATTCTCGGAATCGCCTTCCCTACCGAAGGCCGGCTAGGAGAGAACCATCAGAACGGGAGAGGACATCAGGAAGGCACTATCTCTTCCATGATTTGGGTGGACATGATACCAACAGCTGTAGGCACTTATAGGGTATAATCGAGGAGCATGTAAGGAATGGACAGTTGCGACAATATGTCGAAACTCAGAATGCAGTGGTGGAACAGGAGCAACCACCATCTACCTCACACCATGATGATGTGGGGCCCAGGAATGACGGTCGATTGATTATGCATTGACCAGGATAATATGAAATAAGTAACAAGCTACTGGCAAATGGCAAAGTCATTTACACATGTACGGAGACGGAGATAGCCCCTAGGCAAGCTCTGAATGATGATAAACCGCGATGCTTTGGTTTGTGAAATTTGTTTTTTGTTTTGGATTGGACACTTGGTTTTTCCGGTTTGGTTTTGGAGTTTGGATTGAACTCCTGGTTTTGCTTGCTTTTTGATTTGGATTTTTCTTTGGATGATTATTTTCAGTTTTGAATGCTGGTTTGAATTTCTGGTTTTCTGGTTTTGATTTGGTTCTTGGATTGGATTTTGGATTGGATTTTGATTGGATTTTTATTTGGTTTTTGATAAAAGGTCGTCGGGTATGGATTATGCCTGGCAATGGGTGATTCGCTTTGCCTGAACGTGGTAAATTGACTCATTCAGGTCGTCGAGTATGGACTATGCTCGACAAGGGTCCGGAGTGACCAGGATTCGACCTAGGACTTAGGCCCTGTATTATCAATTGTTATTTTCAGGTCGTCGAGTATGGACTATGCTCGACAAGGGTCCAGGGAGACCAGGATTCGGCTTAGGACTTAAGCCATGGCATTGTATAACGTCCAGGGACACTTGACCATGGTCGTCAGGTGTGGATTGCGCTTGGCAAGAACCCGGAGAGGTTAGCTCAACGTCCAGGGACACTGGACCACGGTCGTTAGGTGTGGATTGCGCTTGGCAAGAGCCCGGAGAGGTTATGGATTTGGATATCGACCTGGAGTGGTCCTGGATTTGGTTATTGGCTATTGGATAAGGATGGATTAGGACTCGGTTATCGAGTTCGGATGAATAAGGAATTGTCTAAGACTTTGGTTATTGGATTTGGAATTGGGCATCGACTCGGACAATCAAGGATGACTTACTCTGGCAATATGGCTATGGGCTTCGGATATTGGATTTGGAACTATTCAAAACACGCCTTCTTATCACAAGGCATGTTTTTGGGGGCAAAATGTTATCCCACTTTTTGGTCAAAGCTGGAATATCAACAAATTAGCAAGGAATGATGGATATCGGGGTTAGAAATCAATTGGAATCAAGGCTGCAATCGATGTCGTCAAAATTTGGCCGAGCTCCGATCAGGACGGAATCGGTTGGAGATGATGATGAGGACTAGGAGAGGCTATGATTCAATTTTCAGGATAATTGGAGTTCGTATGGAGGAGATATGATTGGTACAAGGTAGAAAGGATATACTGTTCAAATCCATCAAGTGGTCGAGGTGACGATCATTTCGAATCCAGCAGAGGAATGTCCTTCGAATTGATCTATTTCGTATCCATCGGAAGGGTACCTCCTCGGCTCCATTCGTATCCATCAGGTTTTGCTTGGTTCAACTCCATCAGGTACGTATCGATCAGGGTCACGAATGCTCGGCAGTTCGTATCCATGGAACAGCGTCTTGTTCATATCGATTGTTTCGGGTTCGCATCGATGACATTCATATCGACCGGCATGGACTCGACTCAATGGTTTCGCATCGATCAGGTAAGGCCTCCTTCGTATCCATCAGGTAAGGCTTCGTTCGTGTCCATCAGTGTCAAGCTTCGTATCCATAAGATTGGCCCTCCGTGCATTTTTCGTATCGATCGATAGTACCACACATAACATCATTTAGTATCGATCAGACAGATCGGTACGAAACACGCTTTGGGCATCGATACGAAGAAGTACGGTGCAGGCAGTTGGACACAGATGCAATGCAAAACAATTGGCATGAACAAACGCAAATCATGGATGCGAGTGTAAATCACAGGAAGAAGCGTTCAAAATGGCGAAGGACGTGCATGATTTAAAGGAAGAAGCCTTCAACTCGGCACAAATTTAGGATCGCTCCAGGAAGCTCGCGCCACGTCACGAACAAGCACTCGCTTCGGATAGAGTCGAGTAAGATGGATTTGAAATGATGGATTCGAACATGACAGCCAACGGACAACCCAAATTCGAATCGATTATATCTCCTACACCGATGATCCAAATGCAATGAAATTTTCGCAGCAGCGTGCATACAAGGTAAGGAATGTTCCTTCCAAGTTTCAGCTTGATTGTATCATTTTTTGATGGATACGAAATCACTTCGTATCGATCACAGATCGAGTTGAAACTTGGTGGAGTAGGTCGTGTGGGCCCACTCACGTGCCAGAAGAAGTCTCCCGAAGTTTGAGCGCGATCTCAGCCTCCTACGCCTATAAATAGAGCCCTAGAGCCTACAGAAAAAGGACCTTTTGGCGACTGGACGTCCAGACTCTACCGGATTCATTTCTACACTTCAATACAACTATTGTACTCGAAATTCTTCATTACTACTGCTGTAATCATCTGTAACCAGCAAGGATAATCAATAAAAGGATAAAACTTTGAAGTGGACGTAGGCCGGAGATAGCCGAACCACTATAAATCTTGTGTCTTTGTTCATTGTTTCTGAATTGTTGTTTGTTATTCACTGAGATCTGATATTTGTGTTTGAATATCGCTGATTTGTGTTCATACACTGGTGCTTTCACGGTATTTGGGGTATGTGACCAATTTTGGCGCAAACAGGGGCCAATAGGTTTATAGTTAGTGCATGAAAACTATACCCAGATTAAGATATCGATAGATAGTAGATGGGTCCCTAGTCAAGCCATGAAAACTCGGATAAACAGAAAGATATTGTAGTTACCAATAGGTTCTTAGGGATCCTACAAAAATTTTGTACTCGATTCAGATAGTCCATAAACATTTAACTAGTTATTAGTAAGCTTATGAAAACTAATAGGTTAATGTAATCCTAGAAACTATAATTGAGACAGATAGTCGGAATGAATGGGTATGGGTAATCCATATTTGATTTACTCGTATTGCATATCGTTATAATGTTATGAAATACTATGTCTTTAACCATTGTGGATGTAGGAGCACAATATATAGTTTTAAAAATATTTTAGGATACTAGTGAGTGGAAAACCCATTCCGCTATTTCGCGTGGTCCCACTAGATATCTATTTGGTTTGAGATGATAGATTATTATTCATACAAGGCTTTATGTCTGACTTGAAGTTTTTATTTTCTCTTTAAAATCTCGGGTGCTCAATTGATTTTGAATGGTTTGGGGTTTAGGGTTTTTAGGTTCTATTCTTAGACGAATAAAGCCTCCGTAGGCATGCAGGAGGCATATAGTTATTTAGAGATATATTTTTCCGCTATGTGTTTTGTTTATAATGGTAGATTTACTGGCCTTATTATATACTATGATTTATCAAGGGGCATTTTCATTTGTCGCTCTTGGCGTACGCGTAATAATTATATTTTGCTAAATGTGGTTAACGTTTTTGGGATTATGTAATGAACATTAAATGTTTTGAATGGAATGCGGAAATGTGTTTTTGAATTGTTAAATTTTTTCCATATTTCTGTGATCAATGTATCAATGTATCCAGCACTGCCATATTTGGTCACCAAGAATTAATAACTATCAATGACTGCAGCATCCGTAGTCGTTAGTTTTGGACCTCCAAGTAGGTGGATGTTACACCAAGAGTTTAAGGAAAAAAACTTCGATCATACATAAAGCCTGGTATGAATAATAATCTAACATCTCAATCCTTTAAGATATCTAGTGAGACCATGCTGCTTTGCGGAACGGGTTTCCCCTCACTAGTATCCTAAAACCTTTATAAAACTATATACCGTGCACCTGCATCCACAATGGTTAAAACATACATTTTAAATTATTATGATGATATGCATATATATAAACATTTTGTATAAACATTTCGGATTTCCCATCCCCGGTTTAATTTGACACCCTATCATAAATATTGTTTCTAGGATCACTATTAAGCTATTAGTTTTCATGGGTTCACTAATAACCTTTTTCATAACAAATTGACAACCTGCCCTATTTCATAGTTTTCATGGGTTCACTAAGAACCTATAGGCTCCTGCAAATTAACTTAATTAATTCATGGGTCCCTCTGAACCTATTACTTATTCCAATAACTAATCCCTTATCCTAGTTTTCATGGGTTGACTAGGAACCTATGTACTTATCTAGCAACTCCCTTTTACCCTAGTTTTCTTAGGTTGACTAGTAATCTACTGATGCCTCCATTAACTTCTTTCTTATCATAGTTTTCGTGGGTTGACTAGGAACGTATTGGCTGATGTCAATTCTTAATCCAAATATAGTTTTCATCGGTTCGCTACAAAACAATAAGCCACTGCCAACCTATCTCAACACATAGTTTTCATGGCTTTACTATGAACCTATTGGTTACCCCAAATAATTTCCTAACCATAGTTTTCGTACGTACACTATGAACCTATCTCCCGGACAACATCAAATTATAGGCATCCTATATTTTGATCTCCCTGACTCTCTAGATGCAATTCTACTCTAATCAATTTATATTCACTACTGGGTTAACCTAGCTGGTTCTTCTAACCCTTTATCTGTGATATCCCGAAAATTTTGGCAATATCAATTTAATAATCTATATTTAAAATTAAATTGATTTGATTTGATAAATTCTGTTAATAAAATTTAACTTGATTTATTAATCCAATTGAATAAATGTTTAATTGGTGAATTTTATCTTTTAAAAGGTAATAAATTGCTTTCTAGTTATAATGTGTGTGTATGTGTGTGTGTGGGGTGTGTGTGTGTGTGTGTCTATATATATATATATATATATATATATATATATATATATATATATATATATATATATATATATTGTAGATAGATGAGTTTTGATTTGAAATTTAATAAACAAATAAAATCTTGTTTTTAAATTCTAATATTCATTTTGATAATTTGAAAATTATTATTTTAATAAATAAATAACTATTCAAAACTATTTAATAAATAACTATTTGGTTTTATGATACTTAAAGAAATTGGTTTAAATTGTTTAAATATATTTTAAAGCAAAGTTTAAATTTTAAATAAGATACACAAAGGTTGTTTTTTTAATATAGCTTAATAAATATAGTTTGGAATTATACATGAAAATTTGAAATACCATTTTTATATTAAACATTAATGCATTTAATTAAGATAAATAAGATATGTAATTTATAATTTCTTTTATAAACTATTTATATTAATAAATATGTTATTTTCAAATAGTAATAAATGGATTAATATAGATAGATCTTAAAAGACAATATTATTATTTCTAAATTAAGTATGTTAATATAAATTAGTTTTAAATGGAATTTTTAAATGTATAAATAACATTTGAATTTGAATTAATTTTGAAATTCAAAAGAATAAACATATCTAAACTATATAAGTAAGCTTTCATTTCTTTTCTATAAATTGTCTTATTTCATTTTCTTTAAAAAGTGATGCATATACATTTATTTATGAAAATAATTTATATATACGTATTTAATAAATAAAGAAAGAGTTTCATTTACTTTTAAAATAAACTAAAAAAACAAATAAAATTACTTAAGACACATATTATTAAACTAAGTGGCATTAATGACAAGTGGACTATAGTTAAGAGATTAATGTAACAAGTGTTTGTTTTTTTACAAGTGTCTTTTATTTTTTTAATTTTTCTTTTAATTTTTAATAAATCAATTACACTTATATAAAAGTATGTTTTTTTTCAATCTTCTTCTTTTCTAATGTTCTTTTTTGAAAGTTAAGAAGATAAAGTTTCAGCTGAATCAAATCTGAAACAAATTTGTTCCACAACTCTAAAAAAAACCAAATCAATATCCTTTAATTCATTTTCAATAAATCAAATCTGAAACCCTTCCTTAATCACAGCAAGCAAATCCTCTGTAAAATCATTTTCAAAAGCAAAATGAAAATCTGCATGCATCTTTCAATCTGGTTTTGTCTTCAACAAATTTCATTTGCATACAACTGCAAGTTTAAATTTGAAGCAAGTTCAAGTTTCTTTAGGCCTGCATGCAAGTTTTAAAACAAGTCATATGTCTTAAACAAAGTTTATTATCATGCAACTGAACTTCAAGTAAAAAAATCTACAACTCAGTTTAAGTCAAAGGAGTAAAAGCAACTCAAATTTGTGCTCTGTTTCATGCTATTCCCAGGTGAGTAACACTTCTTATTTAAAACTTTAGTATGATCTTTTGCATGATTTCCACTGAATTAAATATGTTTGTGTGAATGTGTATTGATAGATTTATGTGCATTGTGGATGTATAATATATGCATGTGGATGAATGTCAGTAAAACTTCTCTGTTTTACAGTTTTTAAGAAAAAAGATTTAAGCTTTGTTTTAAATTTCTTTATCTATGGATTTAGTCACTATTAGGATTTATGTTATAAACAAAACATGTATGTTTAATCTTAAATCAAGGATTAAAAATTTATTTGAATCAAACTAAATTGGGTATTGTTCAGGAAACTAATATAAGAAGTGAAGTTTAAATTTTGGGAAAATTCAAGCTCTTGAAATCATTAATTCGGGATTAAAATATGAATGCTTATACTAAATGTGACAACATGGTATTTTCGCGCTCGAAAATCGACATCCATACTTTACATCGTACTCGAATGCCATAGATTCGACCGTTCAAATCCGATTCGCTGGAGCTTATAACAACATTTAGTAAACAACACAGCGGAATAAAAGAATAATACATTGATATACATCTTTAATACAATATCTGATACAACAGATGATACAATAGATGTCAATATACATCAGAGATACAATAGAATAGCAGGGGAAAGAAAATAGATAACATTTAGCAACGGAACAAATAACTCCAGATAGTCTTCAAGGAAGAACTCCAACAGCAGCTTGAACCGACATCACGATTCACCAAGACAAGCAAGTCTCGTCCACATCCGAAGACTGAACTAGCTCCAGATAACCTACTAATCTGACTCTCTAAAAAAACCCAACTCTAGACTACCAGTGTAGAAAAAATTTGAGCACCCAGAGTTTAGGAAGGAAACAATAAACTCCGGATCAGTCATGGGACCGGTGTGAGCAACAAAAACAGTTTATCTTTAAAAACAAACAACGAAATATTTTAAAATCAATTCGCAATGCTTTTTAGAAATGAGACTACCATAAGGCCTCCCGCACACACACACAATGCAAACGCAGAATCGGAGGAGATTTCTCTTTATGATAGTCAAAGATGCTTGATACGCATTAAAAAGAAACATTTGATATTATTACTAGTGCATAGTGTAGGAAAAATCATTTCAAAAGTAAAGATATAAATCTTAGCCAACATACGACCATTATCGTATGCCTACTATAGCTACCATCCAAACAGTGGGGCGCCACCATAAGTGAATGATAGGTTCTACAATTAAAACTGTACAAGTCTCGTATTGTTTCTTTGGATTTCCAACAAATGGTCAGGCCAAGGAACTTCCCATTACCACATGGAAATGCCTCTGGAAAGACGCCCCGAGAACCTAACCGGATCTCTGCCAACACAAGGCTGGGTTACCTCTGCAAAAATAGGTAACTACTGACGCACGTATGCCATCCCCCGGTTGTAACAACCTTTATCTGAGGATCCTCAATCAATATCAATCACAAAGTCATATAAATTTGCAACATTCACATAAGTTAAGTATCTGGGCTCCATACCATGATACCACTTCTATCCAGAAGGCAATGACACACACTAAGGGGCGCTACTCCCTAGAACCTTGCCGCATCCTTCCTGTTTTGACCATTTTCGGGGTGTGAGGTCCAACGAAGTCTCGTCCACAAAGCTATGCTTTGGTACAAAGCCATGCTTTGGGTCAATAAATGATCAAAGTAATGATCGTAAAGATAAATGATCAAACAAATGGTCATATCACAAATGATCAAACAATGATCATCACACAGCAATACTCAGCATGCCATGCTACCAAATTGGGAGTATATCACAAATAACCTTCAACTACATAACCTATGAGCTCGTATGTCTCAGAGAAGGGTGTTAATGCTAAGAGAATAAATTCTCTGCCACCAATAGAAATGTATTTGAAAGAAATCTGCTTTATATCTCAAATTGTAATGTCAGACATACAATCCATACAAGTCTATTCTGGGTTCAAACAGAACTGAAGGCACTTCCAAAGAAGTCCTTGCAATCCGGGTATTCACAATCCCGATTGGACTTCCCACCACTTAGGGAATCTCTATACCATAGCTACTCGGTGCAGAGACAATCAATAGGTCATCCTATCGTTCTCGCAAATACCCAATCTTCACCACCGGTCTTCAATTGCTACCCATAACGATGTATCACTTATTCGGAATGGGTTATATGACCCAAAGGTCCTTTTCCGGCTAACCCGAATAGTGAACGCAACATTTAAAACCTATGGATATGGAATTTCAATTAAGTCACAGCTTAAAAATCAAAAGTTTTTCTTTCAAATGGTTTAACAATTTACCATTTCCAATCTTTTAAAACAAAAGGATTTATTTCATAAAGTTCACCTAGTTTCTCAAAGATTCATCCCTGGATTTCAAAACATTTCCAATTCAATTGGATTTAATTCATTAAATCTTTAAATTAAGATTTAACTTATATCTTTCAAAGTTCGTTCCCAAATATTCTCTTTCAAAATTCATTTCTAGATATTTATCTATAACTTGGAAGACTATTTTAGTTTAAACTTGAAATCCCTTTAATACAATTTGAAATTCATTTCTCCTATGAAAGCTTTTTATTATTTAGAAACAACAGTGTTATTTTGGAAAAACCTTATTTCATTTATACAAGTTACAATCTTTGGGTTAATTCAAATTCCCAAAAGAACAATACTTTAAAAATGGTTTGACTCGTATATAACCAGTATAATATCGTTAATCCCTAGTTTCAAATCATAGAATTCAATTTCAAGTATTGAATTCAAATTTAAATCAAAATATTTAAATTCCAAAACTTAATCAAGTTATTCAAAATAAATCTCATCTTTGAAATTCCATTTCAAAAATCTTTTCACTTTAAACCCAATCCATTTTCAAAACATTTGAATTCAGATTGTCTATTTAAAATCGTTTTCAAAAATCTGTGACTTAATTGATTTCCTCGTGAAATCCATATTTGTATGTGCATAAGTGTGGTCCAAGGGTTTAACATAATAGTGCAACATCATTCAATCATCACAGATCAAACACAGAAATATAGTTGATAAGCGATATAACTATAAGGCTTATCGCCCATTCACAGATTCACAGATAATATATAAATGTAAATAAATAAATAAATCATTCACAGCTCAATCCACAGAACAAAATACCACAAATAAGATAAGGCAATCAATTTAAGGCATCTCGTACAATATAATCATTCGTAAGTAAGGTCAAGCATTTAATAATCATTTATAAGCAGGGTAAATTAATCGTTTAATCCTGATTAATTCAATTCATTTCCAATTTAATCAATTACTTATGAATTAATTATCTAATCTTGATTATTTAATTAATTACAAATCATTTGATATTAATTTATTTATCAAATATTTTAGTTAATCAAAATATCTAAAATTAATTACAATAAGTGATTAATCCTTAATTACTTTCATTATGTAATTACAATTAACAATTTATAATTGATTTTCAAAATTAATTAATCCATTTAATTATTAATATTTATCACTTTAATCAATACTTGATAATCTTTAGTTAATTATCTTTATTAACTAATAATATTTCTTTAATTACCTTCTTAAGAAAATTTCTTAGATTAAATCTTTATTAATCATTTCTAATTAATAAATCTAAATTACTTGTTTCTAATTCAAATAAATCATTCTTTAATTACCTTATTAATTAAGTCGGTTTAATTACCTTAATTATCTCTAATATAATTAATTTCCTTATTAATGACTTCATCAATATTTTAAGTGTAAAACATTTCACTTTTGAATTTAGACTCAAATTTCATTTTGAATTTATGATTCAAAATGCTTACATATCTAAATATTAACCAACACTTATAATCTTAAAATAAAAGAACATTTGCTATTTACATATGAACTTATGTAAGCCTTTAAACCAATTTACTTAATTTTATTTAAAAATTAAGCCTTTAAAATACACCACTATTTAACTTACAGATTCAAATTATCAAGTTAAGTTATTGGTTTGAAAACAAATTTACTTAAAAAAACTATTTGATTTATACTTATTTTGAAACACATATGATTTGAAAACTCGTTCAAATTCCACATTTTAAATTTGAAGCCATATTTGATTTTTTTTGACTTGGTTTAAAATTTTAATTAAAAATCCAAGTTCCTTTTTAAAACTCTAAGATTCAAAAGTTTCATTTGAAGCTAAACTTAAAACTGGATCTAAATTTTGTTTAAACCTATTATTCAAATTTAAGTTTCATTTAAATTGTTCTAAATTCAATTTGCTGCCAGGTTTTTGAGAAAGGCCAGGAAAAAACAACTGACTTGAGTTGAAGAAATTTTACTTCGAGTCGTTTACCCCTCTGCTTCGAGTCTTCCCCGGTACTTACTCGAGAAAACTCGAGCCTCACTCCACAATCCAACTCAAAAATTTACCAGACACAAAAGTGCACGGTGCACTTGCACATGGTCGCCGACCTTCTCCGGGCTGTGCTACATTGTGGAACACATCAACGATCATTGATACTCCTCTCCCCTACCACTAGAACCTCGCCTGCAACTCGAAATCGAATTCGAGCTCCCAAAGCAAAACCTGGCAACTCGAAATCAAACAATGCTCGAACCTGTCAACGCTTCGCCCCTGCTCCTCCGACCACCAGAGAGCTTGAAATTTCGGCTACGACTTCGACTACCTCCCCTCTTCCATCACCTAAAGTGGCGTGCAACCCGATCGGTGACGAACGAATCGAATCCTTCGACCTCAATAAAACTAGGGCTACAACCTTCAAATGCTCGCCGCCTCCACCACGGCCATCTGCTCACCCACCTAGCATTTTTCCTTGAATCGTCGATCACTCCTCTACCATCCCAGAAAACCCCGACCATCACCAGTGACGAGTTCACCAGGAATTGCCAAAATGATGAAAATTCGACGATCTCGAACTGCCCCTCAATCCTAATTCTAAAAATTATAATTCTTGCCTTAAAAATCATGTTAAAGTATAAGAATTCAGATTGTATACTTGAATTCGTGAATTAACAAGTTTAAGTTTTGACTTATTTTAAAGCTATGCTCAGTTCTTTGATTTCCAGAGCCTCCAATAGGTTGTTTTATCTTGATTTTATTTTTAAAACTTAGTTCAAAGTCAAACAGACAACATTGGTTTTAACCTGAAGTCCAAATATCAAGTAGATCTTGAATAAATGATTTTTGAAATCAAATTTTGGAGTTCAGAGACATAACAGTGAGCCTATACAAACACTTCCAACTCTCAATTTCACTCAGAGGATCCATGTATGTATATAAACAAACTTATTCACAGATATATCTATATATAAGCAACAGTTTTATACTTTAAACATTTTAAGAAAAAAAGTTACTCACCTGATTTTTTCCAGAACTAAGAACAGAGTCTCCTCTTATAAGTATTCATATGTGAATGTATTTTATTTCTATGCTTTTACTTATTAATTTTATTTATTATTTACTATAAATCACAATTCAAATACAAATTAAATATTCAAATTTTAAATTTATTCCAAAATTTACATTAACTATCAATTAAAATAAATTCCCAATTTTGGGGTCGTTACACTAAATCATGATTTTTAAAAATCAAATCACAAATTTTAATGGTGGATTAAAAGAGCAGTTTTGTTTATATTGGAAATTGGTTTTTGGGGTTTTGCTGATGCTCTCGAGGGTTAGGGAGGTAGTGGTTGCTTCTGGTGATGGTGGGGGGAACAGTGATGTTGGGAAAATTGTTACGGTGGTGATTAAGGAATGGTGGTGACAGCGGCGACTGTCCAAATTCAGTAAACCTAGTTTCTAGGCAATGCAATGATTTGATCGGCATGGAGGGTACAAGGGACCGAGTGCAATAATTTTTGGAAGCACGGTTGCTAGGGTGTTGAAGAAGGGTTTAACGGAGTTGCAAAGCCTCTGATGGCCGGAGAAAGGGGAATGAACAGTTTCCAGGTTTGGGATTTTGAGGTGATAGTGCTCCAGTACATTTCAGGTTTTGGGATTGGGGAAACTCAAGTTTGATTTCGTGATTTTTTAGGGTTCTGTTGATCGTGGATGGATCTGGGTGCTAGCGTCGATTTGTTTGTTATTTAAGTGGTGGCCAGAGGTGGCCAAGACCACCGTGCATGTGCACGGTGAAGAATTGGTGACAGAGCAGGTTTTGGTTTTGCAATAGTTTTGTACTCGGGTCGTACTCGAGTAATTAGTGTTTCTACTCGAAGAAGTTTATGGATTTACTCGAAGTAATAGAGAGGGGATTCGGGTAGTTTTGAAGTTACAGGTTTCAGGGGGAAACCTGTATATTTCCAATTCAAAAGAAAATTAAGTTTTAAAAATCTGGAGCAGGGTTTTTAAAATAGACTTTAAACCTTATAAATTGAAATGTATAAACAACTTTAACGGAGTTTAAATAAATTGAATTTAAAGATAAGGTTTTAAAAATTGGAGTAGAAGATTTAAATATAAGTTTTAAATCTGGAAATCAAATCCAATTTGAATCATGATTTGAAAATAAGGGAAGTTTTAAATATTTTAAATGTTCAAACAACTTTTGATGTTGAATCATATTTTAAATATGATTTGTATCTTAAATAAATATGGGTTTAAATTCCTTTTATAAAATGAGAAATTTTTTTGTAGAAGTTTTAAAGAGGTTTTAAAATGTTTTTAAAACTTTGTTAAAGTTAAAGTGTGGTTTTCATTTTAAATTTAAAATGAAATTTGGAAACAAATTTTAAAGTAAGTTGATTGAATATTACTTTGTTAATGATAATGAAATTATTAATAAGAAATGTTTTACTTATAATAAATCAAAGATTTAATGATTTTGGTTTATTAAATTAATAAGGTAATTAGATGGATAATTAATTAATTTATTTAATTAATTAAATAAGGATTTTGAAATTAATTAATTAAGGTTGAGGTTAATTAATTCAGATTAATTAATTTGGGAATAAGATCATTAATTTATTTAGTTTTGATTTTAATTAATGATTGGAAATTAATTTATCAAGAGGTTAAGATTAATTAAGTTAAAAACTTAATTAATTAAATAATTAGTGATTAATTAAATAATTTTTAAAAGATTAATAAATTTGTGATTAATAATGATTAATTTAAATTAATTGCTTAAGTAAGGTAATTAAGGAAATTGTTGATAAGTTAATGAAGGTCATTAACTTGGGATTATTTATTAATTAATTTAAGTGATTAATTTTGATAATTAATTAGATTAATTAAATTAGATAATCATTTTGGTATTTGGTTAAGTATGATTACTTTATTAAAGTAATTAAGGTTACTAATTACTCATTGTAATTAATTAATTAATTTGATTAGTTCAAATTAATTAATTAAGTTCAATTAATTTAGAATAATCATTGATGGGTTGATAAATAATTAATGATGAATAATTACTTAGAGAAGTAATTAAGATGAGTAATTACTGAATGTATTGAAGTATGAAGAATTGAGGTTATTTGTTTGTGTAATTATTATGGAGGATAATTTCTTTGTGAAAGAAATTAAAAATTAGTTACTTAGTGTAATTAATTTAAGCAATTATTAATTAAGTCATTTGGAAAATATTAAGTAATGTAATTAATTAAGGGTAAATAATTACCAAAAAAATTGATCAAGGATGATTAATAAATATAATTAATTATTAGATATAATTAATGAAGGGGTAATCAATTTACTCAATGAAGTAATTAAGAATAGTTAATTACTGAAGTTAATTAATCAAAGGTGATTAATAATTTAGGGTTAATTAGTTAATGAAGTTAATTAATTTAAATGTAATTAGGAATCATTAATTAATATAATTAATGATGTGAGTAAGAATTAATTAATTGAGATTAATTAATCAATGATAAGTGATTAAAATAATTAATTAAGCATTAATGTAATTAATTATAATTAATTAATTAATGAGGTAATTATAGGTTAATTACTATATTTGACTAAGAATAATTAATTTGTGAAATTAATTACTTGAATGTAATTAAAGAATGATTAATCAAGGGTGATTAATCAAGAATGATTAATTAGTGGTTAATTGATTAGTTGATTAGTTTGTAATCAATGGTTATAATAGCAGGATTTATAGATTGAGGTAATTAATTTAATTTTCTTTAAATTAATTAGAGATAATGTAATTAACTTAATTCATTTTAAATTGACTATATATGGTGTTATTATTAAATCCTTGTTTATATATGGATGATATAGATTTCCTTGGATGGTTTGAATCTCAGATATGAGATTAGTAATGTTGTGTGATATAGATGCATTGGTTGCATTGTGATGATGATTTGGATTATCTTCTGATAATGATAATATGGATTATCTGTGGTGATGATTATCTATTGTGATGGTATGAATTATCTATCTGTGTGTACATAGATAATTAAATTGAATTGTTTTAAAACTTAAAACAACTTGGACCTAAAAGACACGTTTTGGATTTCGATGAGACCAGGATCGGGTTTCCATATTTGGATATCCGAAAACCTCATCGATCCAAATTAACGATAGGTCGGGAATCTCAAGTGAAGGTGAAGATTTAGAGTGCAAGGGTTATCGTCATTAACTCTGAGGGTGATTCCAAATTGAGTGTAACGAGATAATGCCTTCAGTTTCATTCGAACCCGGAACGAACTTGTATGGATTGAAAGCTTTCAGAACATCGTCAAGTGGACGATGAGCATTCTAAGAGATGTGTTCTCTAAAGGTAATCGTAGCCTCAAGCCTCATCAACCGGGAATGGCTAAAACAGGGGAGGTGCAACAAGGCTAAGTGGGTCATGCCCAAGTAGGACAAGATTTTCCCTTGTCTAGAAGTCCCTTTTTATTCGGCTGTGTGGGCGGTTGATTCGCGACAACTGCTGGGGTTGTCTTGTTCGGGACTGTCGAATAAGGGATGGTTCCGACCTTGTGTTGCAGGGGAGTGGGTGTACTCCTTGGTACAGTGATCTAGGCCACGTACTGTGACGGGCGGTACCCCAGTAGCCCTGCCATTGTATGAAATCCAAAATCCAATAAGTGCCAACGGTTTTGATTGTATTACCCATTTTTGTGGCTAGTAGATGGAATTTAATAATGTAACAATTTCGGCTATTTCTTATTTACTTGAAAACCCTAGACCTATTATAATATCATCGGATTTCCTATCAAATGTTTTGGTTATTGTAAGGTAAAAACTTTTCCATGTTTATGTATGGGAAGTCTTATGTGATACCTTTCTTTTCAAAAGGTTTTTTGAAAGTTAAGCAACTTTAACCTGTTACTCACACCAGACCCATGTCTGACTCAGAGTTTATTTCTGTTTTTCTTAAACTCTTGGGTACTCTAATTTTTACGAGTAGCCAAGGGATTCAGGTTAGCTTTGACGAATTATGGAAGAGCAAATGGAGCAGGAGGCTTCTGCGTTGTAGTTATCTTGTATTCCGCTGTGTTGGTATCTCTGAGTCGTTTGTTGAGTTGTTTGTACTATGTTATAATAACTAGACAGGTGTTTGTAATTGTCTAGTATGTGATGTATAATCTGTGTAACTCTGATAGTTGTTGTATATCTATGTAATACTTTTGTATTAATATAATTTATTCGTTCTGCTGTTGAGATTCTGTTGTTGTTTCTTCTTTCTTCTCTTTCTTTCTCTTTCTACCCCTTTCTTTCTTAATTCATGATACGTCTTTCTGGTTAGCGGAAGACGGGTCGTGACAGTTGGTATCAGAGCACTAGGTTGTGTGAATACCTAGGCTCTGGAGTGGTGTCTATCTTGAGAGAGTGTATTTATAATTTTATATATATATAAATATATTATTTCTACCTATTTGTTGGGTTACCTGTTCGAGTTTTCCAATATAGGTTATAAAGGTAGACACGGTAATGATGTGTGTAACATGACTAGTACTATTGATTGGAGTTTGAATGTTGAGGTTGGAAGTGTATCCGTCGAGACTGTAGACCTAATACCGTCTCGAGTGAGTTTTGTAGCTTGGTAAAAGAATTTCATTGATCTCTGAAGGTAACCTGTAAAGGTTCGGAGTCTATCTTTGAAGTTAGATGAGTTGAGTTTGGATCTGTCGGTTTGGCAGAAGCGTGTGATGGTATTTTGATACCTCAGGAAGTAGTAGCTGCGTGATGAGATGCAATGAATATGGATGTTTCCGAAGAAGTTTTCTTTGGAACAAGTTAAGTATGTCTGCTTCGGTGATGTGGCAGAGTCTAGCTGGTTGTTTGTGTTTGGCTTTGAGGTCCGAGTTTCTCGAAGGGCTTTGGATTAAGAAGTCTTTGGGCATTGGTGTCAGCAGTGCAGCTCGGAGTTAACTGTGTCGACAGGAAGTTTTCGGGCTCATCAGTTTCTGAGGTGGATTTTAGAAGCAGTAGAGTGTACCCATTTCTTCTTTGGATTGGCTAATTAAGAGTAAGCTGTTCTTTTTGGTAAAGAGAGAACGGTTTCTTGGGGAATTGGTCTGGATTGATTGCAACAGTGACTTGCGATTGTTTGAGTGTTCTCTTGTGTTATCAGAGACTTTTCTGGATGTCTTCTGAGAAGTCAGAGGTTTTTCTATATCTGGAGATTGAGTTTTCTTATCGACTGGATTCCAAGAGTGCTACCGGTGGATCAGTATAGTAGAAGGATGGTTTCTCGAGATAAGGTGTGGTGAAGTAGCTCAGGATTGGTGGAACTTCTGAGTTTTCTTTTATGGATCTGTTGAACCATATTCCGGGATATGTTTTCCAGAATGTGCTCGTGTTCATCATCAGCATTTTTCTTCTTTTCCAGATCAGAGTTGTGCAGCGGAAGCAGTTTGGGAGTGTTTCTGTTTTGTCTTTTTCGGATAGAAGATGTGAGTTTGTTCTTAGGAGGTTTGAAGAGTAGAGTTGTGTATTTGGTTTTGGATTGATCTTGAGGTGATCATTGGGTTAGGTTGTTTTTGGTTCTGTTTGTTCTGGAGGCATCAGCGAAGGTTGAGCTGATCAGTAAGGGTGTAGGCTACCAGGATCGTTAGAAGATTTTATGGATTAGAGACAAAGGAATTTGGATTCCGGAGCCGGAGATTTGTTTTGGATCTCTTCTGTGTTTTGGTTGGATTGGTGTTTGGTTTTCTAGAGTTGAATTGCCAATTTGGATAAATTGGATTCAATAAGATTCACGTATCTCTGACGAAGTACGTATATGAGCTATTTCTGGTTGTGGAACCAGTTTTTCAGGAAGGTTTGGTTGTTGAGTCAGACTCGTCTGTAGTCTGATATCTTGTCTAGTTATGTAGATCTAGATGAGTAGAAGCTCTGTAGCTTCGTAGTTTTGATTGTTTGGATTCTGTAGAGCGAGTATCCCGGTATATATATATACACACTTGGGGAAACTCGAGAAGATTTTTATCCAGAATTTTGTATGGATAATTAAGTTCGTTTGATTGGATGATAAATTGGTTGCTTTGGTTGATTAGTATATGTTTGATGTATGCTTGTGTTTAATTTAAAATCTTTAATGGATTATCAAATTACCTTTGCTTTTAAATTTCGGGGACGAAATTCTTTTAAAAGGGGAGGAATGTGATATCTCGGAAATTATAGCAATATCAATTTAATAATCTGTATTTAAAATTAAATTGATTTGATAAATTCTGTTAATAAAATTTAACTTGATTTAATAATCCAATTGAATAAATGTTTAATTGGTGAATTTTATCTTTTAAAAGCTAATAAATTGCTTTCTATTTATAATGTGTGTATATATATATATATATTGTAGATAGATGAGTTTTGATTTGAAATTTAATAAACAAATAAAACTTGTTTTTAAATTCTAATATTCATTTTGATAATTTGAAAATTATTATTTTAATAAATAAATAACCATTCAAAACTATTTAATAAATAACTATTTGGTTTTATGATACTTAAGGAAATTGTTTTAAATAGTTTAAATATATTTTAAAGCAAAGTTTAAATTTTAAATAAGATAAACAAAGGTTTATTTTTTTAATATAGCTTAATAAATATTGTTTGGAATTATATATGAAAATTTAAAATACCATTTTTATATTAAACATTAATGCATTTAATTAAGATAAATAAGATATGTAATTTATAATTTCTTTTATAAATTATTTATATTAATAAATATGTTATTTTCAAATAGTAATAAATCTATTAATATAGATAGATCTTAAAAGACAATATTATTATTTTTAAATTAAGTATGTTAATACAAATTAGTTTTAAATGGAATTTTTAAATGTATGAATAACATTTGAATTTGAATTAATTTTGAAATTCAAAAGAATAAACATATCTAAATTATATAAGTAAGCTTTCATTTCTTTTCTATAAATTGTCTTATTTCATTTTCTTTAAAAAGTGATGCATATACATTTATTTATGAAAATAATTTATATATATGTATTTAATAAATAAAGAAAAAGTTTCATTCACTTTTAAAATAAATAAAAAAACAAATAAAATTACTTAATACAAATGTTATTAAACTAAGTGGTATTAATAACAAGTGTACTAGAGTTAAGAGATTAATGTAACAAGCGTTTGTTTTTTTTAAAAATGTGTTTTATTTTTTTTATTTTTTCTTTTAATTTTTAATAAAACAATTACACTTATATAAAAGCATGTTTTTTTTTCAATCTTCTTCTTTTCTAATGTTCTTTTTTTAAAAATTAAGAAGATAAAGTTTCAGCAGAATCAAATCTGAAACAAATTTGTTCCAAAACTCTAAAAAAACCAAATCAATATCCTTTAATTCATTTTCAATAAATCAAATCTGAAACCCTTCCTTAATCACAGCAAGAAAATCCTCTACAAAATCATTTTCAAAAGCAAAATGAAAATCTGCATGCATCTTTCAATCTGGGTTTGTCTTCCATAAATTTCATTTGCATACAACTGCAAGTTTAAATCTGAAGCAAGTTCAAGTTTCTTTAGCCTGCATGCAAGTTTTAAAACAAGTCATATGTCTTCAACAAAGTTTATTAGCATGCAACTCAACTTCAAGTAAAAAAAACTGCAACTCAGTTTAAATCAAAGGAGTAAAAGCAACTCAAATTTGTGCTCTGTTTCATGCTATTCCCAGGTGAGTAACACTTCTTATTTAAAACTTTAGTATGATCTGCTGCATGATTTCCACTGAATTAAATATGTTTGTGTGAATGTGTGTTGATAGATTTCTGTGCATTGTGGATGTATAATATATGCATGTGGATGAATGTTAGTAAAACTACTCTATTTTACAGTTTTTAAGAAAAAATATTTAAGCTTTGTTTTAAATTTCTTTATCTATGGATTTAGTCACTATTAGGAGTTATGTTATAAACAAAACTTGTATGTGTGATCTTAAATCAAGGATTAAAAATTTATTTGAATCAAATTAAATTGGGTATTGTTCAGGAAACTAATATAAGCAGTGAAGTTTAAATTTTGGGAAAATTCAAACTCTTGAAATCATTAATTCAGGATTAAAATATGAATGCTTATACTAAATCACGATTTTTAAAAATCAAATCACAAATTTTAATGGTGGATTAAAGGAGCAGTTTTGTTTATATTGGAAATTGGTTTTTGGGGTTTTGCTGATGCTCTCGAGGGTCAGGGAGCTAGTGGTTGCTTCTGGTGATGGTGGGGGGAACAGTGATGCTGGGAAAATTGTTGCGGTGGTGATTAAGGAATGGTGGTGGCAGCGGCGACTGTCCAAAGTCAGTAAACCTAGTTTTTAGGTAATGCAATGATTTGATCGGCATGGGGGCTACAGGGGACCGAGTGCAATAATTTTTGGGAGCACGGTTGCTAGGGTGTTGAAGAAGGGTTTAACGGTGTTGCAAAGCCTCTGATGGCCGGAGGAAGGGGAACAAACAGTTTCCAGGTTTTGGAATTTGAGGTGATAGTGTTCCAGTACATTTCAGGTTTTGGGATTGGGGAAACTCAAGTTTGATTTCGTGATTTTTGTAGGGTTCTGATGGTCGTGGATGGATCTGGGTGCTAGCGTCGATTTGTTTGTTATCTGAGTGGTGGCCGGAGGTGGCCAAGACCACCATGCATGTGCATGGTGAAGAAATGGTGACAGAGAAGGTTTTGGTTTTGCAGTAGTTTTGTACTCGGGTCGAACTCGAGTAATTAGTGTTTCTACTCAAAGAAGTTTATGGATTTACTCGAAGTAATAGAGAGGGGACTCGGGTAGTTTTGAAGTTACAGGTTTCAGGGGTAACCTGTATACTTCCAATTCAAAAGAAAATTAAGTTCTAAAAATCTTGAGCAGGGTTTTTAAAACAGAATTTAAACCTTATAAATTGAAATGTTTAAACAACTTTAAAGGAGTTTAAATAAATTGAATTTAAAGACAAGGTTTTAAAAATTGGAGTAGAAGACTTAAATATAAGTTTTAAATCTGGAAATCAAATCCAATTTGAATCATTATTTGAAAATAAGGGAAGTTTTAAATATTTTAAATGTTTAAACAACTTTCGATGTTGAATCATATTTAAAATATGATTTGTATCTTAAATAAATATGGGTTTAAATTCCTTTTATAAAATGAGATTTTTTTTTAGAAGTTTTAAAGATGTTTTAAAATGTTTTTAAAACTTTGTTAAAGTTAAAATGTGGTTTTCATTTTAAATTTAAAATGAAATTTGGAAACAAATTTTAAAGTAAGTTGATTGAATATTACTTTGTTAATGATAATGAAATTATTAATAAGAAATGTTTTACTTATAATCAATCAAAGATTTAATGATTTTGGTTTATTAAGTTAATAAGTAATTAGATGGATAATTAATTAATTAATTTAATTAATTAATTAAATAAGGATTTTGAAATTAATTAATTAAGGTTGAGGTTAATTAATTAAGATTAATTAATTCAGGAATAAGATTATTAATTTATTTAGTTATGATTTTAATTAATGATTGGAATTTAATTTATCAAGAGGTTAAGATTAATTAAGTTAAAAACTTAATTAATTAAATAATTAGTGATTAATTAAATAATTTTTAAAAGATCAATAAATTTGTGATTAATAATGATTAATTTAAATTAATTACTTAAGTAAGGTAATTAAGGAAATTGTTGATAAGTTAATGAAGGTCATTAACTTAGGAATATTTATTAATTAATTTAAGTGATTAATTATGATAATTATTTAGATTAATTAAATTAGATAATCATTTTGTTATTTGGTTAAGTATGATTACTTTATGAAGGTAATTAAGGTAATTAATTACTCATTGTAATTAATTAATTTATTTGATTAGTTTAAATTAATTAATTAAGTTTAATTAATTTAGATTAATCATTGATGGGTTGATAAATAATTAATGATGAATAATTACTTAGAGAAGTTATTAAGATGAGTAATTACAGAATGTATTGAAGTATTAAGAATTGAGGTTATTTGTTTGTGAAATTATTATGGAGGATAATTTCTTTGTGAAAGAAATTAATAATTAGTTACTTGGTGAAACTAATTTAAGCAATTATTAATTAAGTCATTTGAAAAATATTAAGTAATGTAATTAATTAAGGGTAAATAATTACGAATAAAATTGATCGAGGATGATTAATAAATATAATTATTTATTAAATATAATTGATGAAGGGGTAATCAATTTACTCAATGAAGTAATTAAGAATAGTTAATTACTGAAGTTAATTAATCAAAGGTGATTAATAATTTAGGGTTGATTATTTAATGAAATTAATTAATTTAAATGTAATTAGGAATAATTAATTAATATAATTAATGATGTGATTAAGAATTAATTAATTTGTGAAATTAATTACTTGAATGTAATTAAAGAATTATTAATCAAGGGTGATTAATCAAAAATGTTTAATTAGTGGTTAATTGATTAGTTTGTAATCAATGGTTATAACAGCAGGATTTATAGATTGAGGTAAATAATTTAATTTACTTCAAATTAATTAGAGATGATGTAATTAACTTAATTCATTTTAAACTGACTATAAACTGACTATATATGGTGTGATTATTAAATCCTTGTTTATATATGGATGATATAGATTTCCTTGGATGGTTTGAATCTCGGATGAGATTAGTAATGTTGTGTGATATAGATGCATTGGTTGCATAGTAATGATGATTTGGATTATGTTTTGATAATGATAATATGGATTATCTGTGGTGATGATTATCTTTGTGATGATGTGAATTATCTATCTGTGTGTATATAGATAATTAAATTGAATTGTTTTAAAACTTAAAACAACTTGGACCTAAAAGACACGTTTTGGATTTCGATGAGACCGAGATCGGGTTTCCATATTTGGATATCCGAAAACCACATCGATCCAAATTAACGATAGGTCGTGAATCTCAAGTGAAGGCGAAGATTCAGAGTGCAAGGGTTATCGTCGTTAACTCTGAGGGTGATTCCAAATTGAGTGCAAGGAGATAATGCCTTCGGTTTCGTTCGAACCCGGAATGAACTTATATGGATTGAATGCTTTCAGAACATCGTCAGGTGGACGATGAGCATTCTAAGAGATGTGTTCTCTAAAGGTAATCGTAGCCTCAAGCCTCATCAACCGGGAATGGCTAAAATAGGGTAGGTGCAGCAAGGCTAAGTGGGTCATGCCCAAGTTGGACAAGATTTTCCCTTGTGTAGAAGTCCCCTTTTATTCGGCTGTGTGGGCGGTTGATTTGCGACAACTGCCGGGGTTGTCTTGTTCGGGACTGTCCAGTAGGGATGGTTCCGGCCTTGTGTTGCAGGGGAGCAGGCGTACTCCTCGGTACGGTGATCTAGGCCACATACTGTGACGGGCGATGCCCCAGTAGTCCTGCCATTGTATGGAATCAAAAATCCAATAAGTGCCAACGGTTTTGATTGTATTACCCACTTTTGTGGCTAGTAGCTGGAATTTAATAATGTAACAATTTCGGGCATTTCTTATTTACTTTAAAACCCTAGACCTATTATAATATCATTGGATTTCCTATCAAATGTTTTGGTTAGCGTAAGGTAAAAACTTTTCCATGTTTATGTGTGGGAAGTCTTACATGATACCTTTCTTTTCAAAAGGTTTTTTGAAAGTTAAGGAACTTCAACCTGTTACTCACACCAGACCCATGTCTGACCCGTAGTTTATTTTTGTTTTTCTTAAACTCTTGGGTACTCTAATTTTTACGAGTAGCCAAGGGATTCAGGTTAGCTTTGACGAATTATGGAGGAGCAAATGGAGCAGGAGACTTCTGCGTTGTAGTTATCTAGTATTCCGCTGTGTTGGTATCTCTGAGTCATTTGTTGAGTTGTTTGTACTATGTTGTAATAACTAGACAGGTATTTATAACTGTCTAGCATGTGATGTATAATCTGTGTGACTCTGATAGTTGTTGTATATCTATGTAATACTTTCGATATTAATATAATTTATTCGTTCTGCTGTTGAGATTCTGTTGTTGTTTCTTCTTTCTTCTCTTTCTTTCTCTTTCTACCCCTTTCTTTCTTAATTCATGATACGTCTTTCTGGTTAGTGGAAGACGGGTCGTGACATTATCCCTAAAACATAGTTGTGGGTTCTTTATCATGTGAATATTGATTGGAGTTTGAATGTTGAGGTTGGAAGTGTATCCGTCGAGACTGTAGACCTAATACCGTCTCGAGTGAGTTTTGTAGCTTGGTAAAAGAATTTCATCGATATCTGAAGGTAACCTGTAAAGGTTCGGAGTCTGTCTTTGAAGTTGGATGAGTTGAGTTTGGATCTGTCGGTTTGGCAGAAGTGTGTGATGGTATTTTGATACCTCAGGAAGCAGTAGCTGCGTGATGAGATGCAGTGAATATGGATGTTCCCGAAGAATTTTTCTTTGGAACAAGTTAAGTATGTCTGCTTCGGTGATGTGGCAGAGTCCAGCTGGTTATTTGTGTTTGGCTTTGAGGTCCGGGTTTCTCGAAGGGCTTTGGATTAAGAAGTCTTAGGGCATTGGTGTCAGTAGTGCAGCTCGGGGTATTCTGTGTCGACAAGAAGTTTTCTGGCTTAGCAGTTTCTGGGGTGGAGTTCAGAAGCAGCAGAGTGTACCCATTTCTTCTTTGGATTGGCTAATTAAGAGTAAGTTGTTCTATTTGGTAAAGAGAGAACGGTTTCTTTGGGAATTGGTCTGGATTGATTGCAAAAGTGACTTGCGATTGTTTGAGTGTTCTCTTGTGTTATCAGAGACTTTTCTGGATGTCTTCTGAGAAGTCAGAGGTTTGTCTGTATCTAGAGATTGAGTTTTCTTATTGACCGGATTCCAGGAGTGTTACCGGTGGATCAGTATAGTAGAACGATGGTTTCTTGAGATATGGTGTGCTGAAGCAGCTCAGGATGGGTGGAACTTCTGAGTTTCCTTTTATGGATCTGTTGAACCATATTCTGGGATATGTTGTCCAGATTGTGCTCGTGTTCATCATCAGCATTTTTCTTCTTTTCCAGATCAGAGTTGTGCAGCGGAAGCATTTTGGGAGTGTTTCTATTTTGTCTTTTCCGGATAGAAGATGTGAGTTTGTTCTTCTGAGGTTTCAAGAGTAGAGTTGTGTATTTGGTTTTGGATTGATCCTGAGGAGATCATTGGGTTGGGTTGTTTTTGGTTCTGTTTGTTTCTGGAGGCATTAGCGAAGATTGAGCTGATCAGTAAGGGTGTAGGCAGCCAGGATTGTTAGAAGATTTTATGGATTAGAGACAAAGGAATTTGGATTCCGGAACCGGAGATTTGTTTTGGATCTCTTCTATGTTTTGGTTGGATTGGTGTTTGGTTTTCTAGAGTTGAATGCCATGTATCTCTGATGAAGTACGTGTATGAGCTATTTCTGGTTGTGGAACCAGTTTTTTAGGAAGGTTTGGTTGTTGAGTCAGACTCGTCTGTAGTCTGATATCTTGTCTAGTTCTGTAGATCTAGATGAGTAGAAGCTCTATAGCTTCGTAGTTTTGATTGTTTAGATTCTATAGAGCGAGTATCCCATATATATATACTTGGGGAAACTCGAGAAGACTTTTATCCAGAATTTTGTCTGGATAATTAAGTTTGTTTGATTGGATGATAAATTGGTTGCTTTGGTTGATTAGCATATGTTTGATGTATGCTTGTGTTTAATTTGAAATCTTTAATGGATTATCAAATTACCTTTGCTTTTAAATTACGGGGACGAAATTCTTTTAAGAGGGGAGGAATGTGATATCCCAGAAATTTTGGCAATATCAATTTAATAATCTGTATTTAAAATTAAATTTATTTGATAAATTCTGTTAATAAAATTTAACTTGATTTAATAATCCAATTGAATAAATGTTTAATTGATGAATTTTATCTTTTAAAAGCTAATAAATTGCTTTCTATTTATAATGTATATATATATACACACTTATATATATTGTAGATAGATGAGTTTTGATTTGAAATTTAATAAACATATAAAATCTTGTTTTTTAAATTCTAATATTCATTTTGATAATTTGGAAATTATTATTTTAATAAATAAATAACTATTCAAAACTATTTAATAAATAACTATTTGGTTTTATGATACTTAAAGAAATTGTCTAAAATTGTTTAAATATATTTTAAAGCAAAGTTTAAATTTTAAATAAGATAAACAAAGGTTTATTTTTTTTAATATAGCTTAATAAATATAGTTTGGAATTATATATGAAAATTTAAAATACCATTTTTATATTAAACGTTAATGCATTTAATTAAGACAAATAAGATATGTAATTTATAATTTCTTTTATAAATTATTTATATTAATAAATATGTTATTTTCAAATAGTAATAAATGTATTAATATAGATAGATCTTAAAAGACAATATTATTATTTTTAAATTAAGTATGTTAATATAAATTAGTTTTAAATGGAATTTTTAAATGTATGAATAACATTTGAATTTGAATTAATTTTGAAATTCAAAAGAACAAACATATCTAAATTATATAAGTAAGCTTTCATTTCTTTTCTATAAATTGTCTTTTTTCATTTTCTTTAAAAAGTGATGCATATACATTTATTTATGAAACTAATTTATATATATGTATTTGATAAATAGAGAAAGAGTTTCATTTGCTTTTAAAATAAATAAATAGAAAATTACTTAAGAAACATGTTATTAAACTAAGTGGTATTAATAACAAGTGTACTAGAGTTAAGAGATTAATGTAACAAGTGTTTGTTTTTTTTAAAAGTGTCTTTTATTTTTTTTATTTTTTCTTTTAATTTTTAGTAAATCAATTACACTTATGTAAAAGCATGTTTTTTTTTTTCAATCTTCTTCTTTTCTAATGTTCTTTTTTTCAAAGTTAAGAAGATAAAGTTTTAACTGAATCAAATCTGAAACAAATTTGTTCCAAAACTCTAAAAAAACAAAATCAATATCCTTTTATTCATTTTCAATAAATCAAATCTGAAACCCTTCCTTAATCACAACAAGCAAATCCTCTGTGAAATCATTTTCAAAAGCAAAATGAAAATCTGCATGCCTCTTTCAATCTGGGTTTGTCTTCAACAAATTTAATTTGCATACAACTGCAAGTTTAAATCTGAAGCAGGTTCAAGTTTCTTTAGGCCTGCATGCAAGTTTTAAAACAAGTCGTATGTTTTCAACAAAGTTTATTAGCATGCAACTCAACTTCAAGTAAAAAAATCTACAACTTAGTTTAAATCAAAGGAGTAAAAGCAACTCAAATTTATGCTCTGTTTCATGCCATTCCCAGGTGAGTAACACTTCTTATTTAAAACTTTAGCGTGATCTATTGCATGATTTCCACTGAATTAAATATGTTTGTGTGAATGTGTATTGATAGATTTCTGTGCATTGTGGATGTATAATATATGCATGTGGATGAATGTCAGTAAAACTTCTCTAACTTGGGATAAGTAAGGTAATTAAGGAAATTGTTGATAAGTTAATGAAGGTCAGTAACTTGGGATTATTTATTAATTAATTTAAGTGATTAATTTTGATAATTAATTAGATTAATTAAATTAGATAATCATTTTGGTATTTGGTTAAGTATGATTACTTTATGAAGGTAATTAAGGTTATTAATTAATCATTGTAATTAATTAATTTATTTGATTAGTTTAAATTAATTAATTAAGTTTAATTAATTTAGAATAATCATTGATGGGTTGATAAATAATTAATGATGAATAATTACTTAGAGAAGTTATTAAGACGAGTAATTACTGAATGTATTGAAGTATGAAGAATTAGGGTTATTTGCTTGTGTAATTATTATGGAGGATAATTTCTTTGTGAAAGAAATTAATAATTAGTTACTTGGTGTAATTAATTTAAGCAATTATTAATTAAGACATTTGGAAAATATTAAGTAAAGTAATTAATTAAGGGTAAATAATTACCAATAAATTGATCAAGGATGATTAATAAACATAATTAATTATTAAATATAATTAATGATGGGGAAATCAATTTACTCAGTGAAGTAATTAAGAATAGTTAATTGCTGAAGTTAATTAATCAAAGGTGATTAATAATTTAGGGTTAATTACTTAATGAAGTTAATTAATTTAAATGTAATTAGGAATCATTAATTAATATAATTAATGATGTGATTAAGAATTAATTAATTGAGATTAATTAATCAATGATAAGTGATTAAAATAATTAATTAATATAATTAATTAAGCATTAATGTAATTAATTATAATTAATTAATTAATGATATAATTAGAGGTTAATTACTATATTTGATTAAGAATAATTAATTTGTGAAATTAATTACTTGAATGTAATTAAAGAATGATTAATCAATGGTGATTAATCAAGAATGATTAATTAGTGGTTAATTGATTAGTTAATTAGTTTGTAACCAATGGTTATAATAGCAGGATTTATAGATTGAGGTAATTAATTTAATTTACTTCAAATTAATTAGATATGATGTAACTAATTTAATTCATTTTAAATTGACTATATATGGTGTGATTATTAAATCCTTGTTTACATATGGATGATATAGATTTCCTTGGATGGTTTGAATCTCAGATATGAGATTAGTAATGTTGTGTGATATAGATGCATTGGTTGCATTGTGATGATGATTTGGATTATCTTCTGATAATGATAATATGGATTATCTGTGGTGCTGATTATCTATTGTGATGATGTGAATTATCTATCTGTGTGTATATAGATAATTAAATTGAATCGTTTTAAAACTTAAAACAACTTGGACCTAAAAGACACGTTTTGGATTTCAATGTGACCGGGATCGGGTTTCCGTATTTGGATATCCGAAAACCACATCGATCCAAATTAACGATAGGTCGTGAATCTCAAGTGAAGGTGAAGTTTCAGAGTGCAAGGGTTATCGTCGTTAACTCTGAGGGTGATTCCAAATTGAGTGTAACGATATAATGCCTTCGGTTTCGTTCGAACCCGGAACGAACTTATATGGATTGAATGCTTTCAGAACATCGTCAGGTGGACGATGAGCATTCTAAGAGATGTGTTCTCTAAAGGTAATCGTAGCCTCAAGCCTCATCAACCGAGAATGGCTAAAACAGGGGAGGTGCAGCAAGGCTAAGTAGTTCATGCCCAAGTAGGACAAGATTTTCCCCTGTCTAGTAGTCCCTTTTTATTCGGCTGTATGGGCGGTTGATTCGCGACAACTGCCGGGGTTGTCTTGTTCGGGACTGTCCAGTAAGGGATGGTTCCGGCTTTGTGTTGCAGGGGAGCGGGCGTACTCCTCGGTATGGTGATCTTGGCCACGTACTATGACGGACGGTACCCCAGTAGCCCTGCCATTGTATGGAATCCAAAATCCAATAAGTGCCAACGGTTTAGATTGTATTACCCACTTTTGTGGCTAGTAGTTGGAATTTAATAATGTAACAATTTCGGTTATTTCTTATTTACTTGAAAACCCTAGACCTATTATAATATCATTGGATTTCCTATCAAATGTTTTGGTTAGCGTAAGGTAATTTTTTTTCCATGTTCATGTGTGGGAAGTCTTACGTGATACCTTTCTTTTCAAAAGGTTTTTTGAAAGTTAAGCAACTTTATCCTATTACTCACACCAGACCCATGTCTGACTCGTAGTTTATTTCTGTTTTTCTTAAACTCTTGGGTACTCTAATTTTTACGAGTAGCCAAGGGATTCAGGTTAGCTTTGACGAATTATGGAGGAGCAAATGGAGCAGGAGGCTTCTGCGTTGTAGTTATCTAGTATTCCGCTGTGTTGGTATCTCTGAGTCGTTTGTTGAGTTGTTTGTACTATGTTGTAATAACTAGACAGGTGTTTATAACTGTCTAGCATGTGATGTATAATCTGTGTGACTGTGATAGTTGTTGTATATCTATGTAATACTTTTGATATTAATATAATTTATTCGTTCCGCTGTTGAGATTCTGCTGTTGTTTCTTCTTTCTTCTCTTTCTTTCTCTTTCTACCCCTTTCTTTCTTAATTCATGATACGTCTTTCTGATTAGTGGAAGACGGGTCATGACATTATCCCCAAAACATAGTTGTGGGTTCTTTATCATGTGAATATATTCGTATTTGAAGAACAAAACATAACAATTTAACAATACCACTCCCGTAGGTTTAAAGTCCTTGAAATACTTTTCATATAAAACATAATTAATCCCTATAAGTTATAGTTTTATCAAAGCAATACTTCCTCAAATTTTCGAATGGACGGTTTCTTTATTTCAAAAGCATTAAAACGTCAGGTAAAAGAATTAAATGTTGGTTTCAAAACCCCTAACCCATTTCGAAAGCATTAGGAAGCGGCTTATATTTATAAAACGACTGATGTAACGCCCCACTCCGAGACCCACTCTAGTAAAGAGTATTACGGAGTAATACCGTCTACTAGAACGGAGAATAGAGTATAATGGAAGCGACCATGTGTAATCAAGCTATAACTAACTACTGAATACGTCGAATAGGTGGTTTTCTTTTCTCAAGTATAATAGGTTCAGAACAAGCATAATACTAAATGATAACATCATCATCATAGAACAGTCACAGAACAGTCACAGAACATAGGTACAATACATCGTTAATACAGATCCAAATATAAAAAGGTGGGTACAAAGCCACCGCTCACACATGTGAGTCAAAAATATGTACATAAGAGTCTGAAATAACAGAGTAGCGGAATAGTGGACAAATAAAAGCACTATCTATCAGCATAGCAGATAATGTCCAAGCGGAAGCACAGAAGCTAAGTTCAGAGACCTAACCTGAAACAACTCGGTCTGACCCGAGCGAAAACACTCGGGTCAGGCTAGCTAAATAATTAGTAATAACTGAGATATATAATAATGCAGTACATAAATCAAACAGTACTTCTCCAAAGAGAAGAGTAATATGGACTACATGAACATAATGACGATCACTAATCATCAATAAACAGTAAAAACCTCCAAAGAAAATATCAACACCAAAGTGTGGAATAAATAAAATCGCCTCATATCATCGGCGTAGCCAAAACTATATAAAGTTGCCCATATGCAATAATCCCAAGAGTGACCAGAGTCTATAATCAATGCCCAAGCAAAGATCGATGCTCCAAGGAGCAATAGGGATATACTGAAAAGTCAATGAAATCGAATACTGAAAAGCAGTGTCCAGAGACACTGTAAATCCACAAGGTAAACGCACTTACATCGTATGGTTCCATAGAACCAACATCGACTGGCGGTACTCGAATGGATATAAAAAATCATCAGATAATACAAGTATTGCATGTGCACCGACCATATTCGTTGTTGCCAAGTACTGTAGAGTTGTGATCGATCACTCGCACAGATGCGGAACGTGCGAGACGGCGGGATCCTTCCTAGAAGGATAAAGGCCCAGAGGCATATGCCCTAAAACTTCTCCATAGAGCAGGTGTCCAGAGACGGTTGCCCAGAGGCATGGTGACCCAGAGGTCCAGTACTGGCCGCCCAGAGGCTAATGTGTCACAAACTTCTTGGTGAGGAACCCGTAAAGTGTTAACAATGAGTCCCTTACCCCACGTTCGCACAAAATGGTTTACTAACCAATAGCATGCTCACACTCCAAACAATAAAAAGTCCACCTCGTATCATCGGTAAACTAGACCCAAAGGTCAAAACGATCAATCGAATAGGTCGGGAATTAACCGGAAAGAAAATACACACGGTTCCATAGGCCGGAGATTTCCTAATCGTTTAAGAACCTTTCCAGTTCGCTCGATGTACTAAAAGTGAGTGTGAGATTTTTATTATAGAAAATAATGGTGCGAAACGGATTTATAATTGATCTTGAAATCACTTTAAAAATGGCTTTTGAAAACTCTCCTATTATGGAGTAATTAATTTAATAATTAAAAATAATATTATATAATAATTTCGAAAGCCATTTAGGAGTGAAAATCCTTTTAAAATAGTTCATAAAAACCCGTGTACGAAATCCAGAGACAAATCTCAAAGAAATCGATAAATCAGAAAATTACTGAAAATATTCCAAGTGTTGGAAAATAGTCCAAAACTGACGTGAACCCAAATTCGAAAAATTATTCGGACCAGCAAACCGAATCCGAATGGCATGAAAATAGGTAGGAACGTAGTCCGACATTCCTACTTCAGAACGCAAAAGAATTACTCGATTCCGACTTGAAACGAAGTCGCGACGACGCTCCAAAGTCGGACCCAGAAACAGTGAATACACTGTTTCAGGCTGAGATCCGGGTCCCTCTTCGACAGAAATTTCGAAGAGTCAAAAGAAATCAAATACTAATCAAACTTTCTAGAGATGGAGTTCAGAATTCCTGCTTTCCAACGAGTCCAAAAACGTAGGATTTCGACCAAGGATGTGACCGTGGCGATGACACGAAGTTGCAGTCCAAAACTGAAAAACAGAAACATGCTTTCAAAAAAAAAATTTTTTTTTCTTTCTTCTTTCTTCTTGGGCCCCCAGCCTGCTTGGACTGGGGGGGGCTTGGGGCCGCCCCCAGCCCGCGCAGGCTGGGGAACTTGGGCCCGCCCCCAGCCCGCGTGGGCTGGGGGACTTGGGTTCCCCCCTAGCCCACGCGGGTTGAAGGTCTTGGGCCCGCCCCCAGCCCACACGGGCTGGGGGTACTGGGCCCGCCCCCAGCCACGCGGGCTGGGGGTACTGCGCCCGCCCCCAGCCCGCGCGTGCTGGGGTTTTTGGGCCCGCCCCAGCCTATGCGGCTGGGGACCTGTGGCCCTCCCCAGCCCCAAGCGGGCTGGGGATCTCGTGGCCCGCCCCAGCCCACTCGGGCTGGGGTCTTGCGGCCCGCCCCAGCCCGCATGGGCTGGGGACTTGTGGCCAGCCCCACTAGGGCTGGCCTTCTCCTGGCTAGCCCAACTGGGCTAGCCTGATTTGCCTGGGCTACAACCTGTGTGCAGCCCAGACCCATGTTTCAGCCTGTTTTCAGGCTGTGCAATTCGAGCCAGCAGTTTTTGATGATTTTGGTGCTTTAGGGGTGTTTTTTTCAAATTTTTGTCCTCAAATTTCACTAATAACAACCACTAACTATCATATAATGATTAATACACTAAATTAAACGAAACAAAGGGCCAAAGCTTAGCATTACCTTATTAAGCAAATTCACAAACACCTTATGTGCAACTCCAAATTGAAAGCAAAATGATCAAAGACCTATGATACACATGTTACATGATAAAACATGTGTTACTAAATGATTATTGAAGTCAAAAGAGGATAAAACACATATTAGAAGAGGTTTTTAGCAATATACCTCTCTTAGAAAGCAACAATGATCATAATAGCATCAACCCAAGTTAGCAAAAGAGGATTAGGAGGCTATAAGATCATAAAAACACATAAAACATGTGTTAACAAACTAATTTCAGAAATTCGAAAGTTATAAAAGAGGGATTTGAGGTGGGTATTTGGATTACCTTTTCATATAATGACTTGCATAAGCTAAAACTTGAAGGAGATGAAGATGGAGGCTATTTTTGTTAAGAAGCTTTAGGAAATATTAGGGTTTTGATTAGGGTTGAATGAAGTAGGTTATGAGAGTTTGAGATAATATAGGGGAGGTTTAGGGTGGGTTATTTGGTTAAGTTTTGTAACCCAATAAGAAGAGGGTTATTTACAATGTTTCCAAAAAAAATTCTAAGTGTTCATGTATGTTTATGAACTCATTTTTCTTACCCAAACCCGTTTTAAAAACTCTCCTAAAATATTTAACTCTCCAAAATAACATTTTATCCTCATTTTAAAATCCCATATTTCCCATTTAATTAAAATAGCCTTTTTCAAATAAATTTTGTTATTCTAAATCCTTTTATGCTTCATTAAGAATAAATAAAAATCCTAACTTTTATTTATTAATTGGTAATGCAAATCCCGAGTTGTTACAGACTCCCCCCCTTAAGAAAATTGCGTTCCCGCAATTCCTTAAGATAGATGTCGTCTATAACATCAAATCCACAAAAGAAGTGATAGAGATAAAATAGAGAATTCTTACCTGCAGAAGAAGATGGGAGAAAGGCAGGATAAGAGCGCTCGATAGATTCTCTGGTCTCCCAAGTGCAGTCCTTAGGATTCAGTGACCATTGAATCTTCACGAGTGGAACCTCTTTGTTGCGAAGGCGTCTAACCTCCGAATCAAGCACACGGAGAGGTTGCTGCTCCAAAGATAAGTCAGGTAAGATCTCTAAATTCGGTACGACATGCGGCTCAATGATATAATCAGGATCGCGAACACACTTGCGAAGCTGAGAAACATGGAACACGTCGTGCATTCCGGAAAAATGAGCAGGTAGAGCCACACGATAAGCAACGGGGCCGATGAGTTTCGTAATAGGAATTGGTCCAACATAGCGAGGAGCCAACTTCCCTTTAGAGCTGAAACGCACAACCCCCTTCATGGGAGAAATCCGAATGAAGACAAAATCACCAATGGAGAACTCAAGAGGCTTCCTACGTTTGTCGGCGGAGGATTTCTGGCGGTCCTGTGCCTCTTTCATTCTCTGACGGATAAGAACAATCATTTCAGAAGATTACCGAACTGAATCTGGACCAAGAATGAGCTTCTCGCCAGATTCTAACCAACAAGCAGGAGAGCGACATGGCCTTCCGTATAGAGCCTCGAAAGGTGCCATGCCAATACTAGACTGAAAGCTGTTGTTGTAGGAGAACTCTACAAGCGGTAAGTGATCCTCCCAACTACCTCCGAAATCCAGAATACAACAGCGCAAAAGATCCTCCAAAACACGATTCACCCTCTTCGTCTGACCGTCGGTCTGAGGATGATAAGCAGTCGAGAGATTCAGCTTTGTGCCCAAAGCTGACTGTAGGCACTTCCAGAAGTGACTAGTAAAGATAGTGTCTCGATCACAGACGATAGAGCTAGGAATGCCATGAAGTCGAACGCCTTCCTTCACATAGAGCTTGGCCAGCTGAGGAGAAGTCCGAGTGGACTTAATCGGAATTAAATGAGCCGATTTGGTCAAACGATCAACAATAACCCAGATAGAAGTATGGCCTGACCTCGATCGAGGCAGACCGTCAATGAAATCCATGGATATCTGATCCCATTTCCATAATGGAATCTCTAGAGGCTGAAGAAGACCAGATGGACACTGATGCTCGGCCTTGATCTATTGACAAGTCATGCAACCGCTCACATAACTTGCCACATCTCTCTTAAAACCCTCCCAATAATATAGCCGGCACATATCGACATACATCTTACTCGAACCGGGATGTATAGTGCACTTAGTGCGATGGCACTCGTCCAGAATGTCACGCCTAAGTGATAAATCAGATGGTACAATAATATGGTTCTTCCTACGAAGACACCGATGAAAATCAAGAGAACAATCCAGCAATGTCTCATCACTGGATCCCGACTCGAGAAGATGAATAAGATGCAATAAGTCTGGATCCTGCCGCTGAGCATGGGCAATGCGGTCCAATAAGATAGGGCGAGCTTCCAAGCTAAATAATAAGACCGGAGAATCAAAGGATGGAGCTCGATCTCTAACATCACACAAAGATAGGGTCTCAAGAATATCCCACTCGGCAATCATCATAGAAACTACTGCCGAGTGCTTGCGACTGAGCGCATCTGTAACACGATTACCCTTGCCAGGGGTATACTGAATATCTAAATCATATAAGGCGAGAAACTCAAGCCATCGCTGCTGCCTCATATTGAGATCCCTCTGACTGAATAGATACATCAGCGACTTGTGATCGGTTTAAAGAGTGAAGCGTTCGCCTAATAGAAAGTGACGCCATGTCTTCAGGGCAAAGATGATAGCTGCCAACTCAAGATCATGAGTCGGATAGCGAACCTCATTCGGACGCAGTTGCCTAGAAGCATAAGCAACTACCCGATCCTTCTGCATAAGCACAACACCGAGCCCGCTACCACAAGCATCGATGTAAACAACCAAATCCTGGTTACTCTCAGGAACCACAAGAATAGGAGCATGAGTGAGAAGTTCCTTCAGTCGCTGAAAGGAAGCTTCACACTTATCAGACCAAATAAAGCGAACACCCTTACGATTCAGCGTCGTAAGGGGAAGTGCAACTCGAGAGAAATCCTTGACGAACCGACGGTAATAACCCGCCAGACCAAGGAAGCTGCGAATATCATGAACGTTCTCGGGCTGCTTCCAATTCTGAATAGCTTCGATCTTGGCAGGATCGACAGAAATACCCTCAGATGATACAATATGGCCCAAGAACTTGACCTTTCTCTCCCAAAAATGGCACTTAGAGAGCTTGGCCTTAAGCTGATGCCGACGAATAGTCTCTAAGACGATCCGCAAATGATGAGCATGCTCTGCCTCGGATCTAGAATAAATAAGAATATCGTCGATGAAAACCAGAACGAATCTATCGATGTATTTCCGGAATACTCGGTTCATAAGATCGACGAAGAAAGCCGGTGCGTTCGTCAAGCCGAATGACATGACCAACCACTCAAAAGAACCATAATGAGTGCGGAAAGCGGTAAGAGGAATGCTATCTTCCGCAACTCGAAGCTGATGAAATCCGGTGGCAAGGTCGAGCTGGGAAAAGACCTTCGCACCGTTCAACTGATCAAACATATCGTCTATCTGTGGCAATGGATAACGATTTCTGATGGTCAACTCATTAAGCTTGCGATAGTCAATGCAAAGCCTAATAGAGCCATCGGGCTTCTTAACGAAGACTACAGCAGCACCCCATGGCGAAGAACTGGACCGAATGAACTGCTTCGCCTCAAGCTCTACTAACTGCTTCCTGAGTTCCTCATTCTCTTTAGTAGACATCCTCGTGGGAGGATGCCCAACTGGGTGGGAGCTTGGAATGAGATCGATGCGGAACTCAATGGCCCGCTTTGGCGGCAGGCCTGATACTGGCTCAAATATATCGGGGAAATCCCGAACAACAGGAATACGAGATATGTCCACATCCTCATCTCGTGAATCAAGAGAAAATAAAGTAATATCAAAAATCCCAACATCCTGAAGAGCAATAGCTAACGGAGCGGACGAGTCAGGATGACGAAGAAATAATATCCGCTCCGAACAAATGATTTTGGCGTCGTACTGAGTGAGCCAATCCATGCCAAAAATCATGTTAAAGCCCAAATACTCCATAACGTGCAGATTCTCACGGAAAGAAAACCCACAAAGATCAATATCCATATCCTCACAAAGCAAGCTAAGGGTCGTGGATCCTCCAATGGGATTCACAATCCTTAGTGAAGAAACCAAACAAGTAACATCCAAGGATAAAGCATCTACTAGCTCCTTTGATACGAATGAGTGAGAGGCACCCGTATCAAAGAGAACTCTACAAGATCTACCATGAAATAAAATAGAACCTTCGAGAACGGAAGGATGCGTACCTCGAGGCTGAGCTGAAGATGTAGGAGCCTTGGCAGCATTAAGCTTGCCAGATCTAGGAGGTGCAGTAGGACAGGTGGTGATCCTGTGTCCCTCCTTTTTGCAGAAGGTGCAATAGAGAGGTTTAGGACACTCTCGAATAAAGTGATCAGGAGAACCACAGTTGAAGCATTTCTTCGGAGGACGTGTCCCACTAGGGTGAGCAGGAGTCTGGGACTGAGGACGAGTTTGAGGCTGAGTCTGAAAAGTAGAACTTCTAGTCTTCTTCTTCTTGTTCCAAGGCTTGTTCTTCTGAAATGGACCCCGCTTCTGATTGGGGTTTTTAGAACCCTCTCCATCTCCATCACTGTCTCTCTCACGCTCCACCACTTCAAGGTGAAGCGCTGCGTCCACTAGCTCATCAAATGGGAGCCTAAGCTGGAGCATAAGCTATTTCTTCAAATCTTTCTTCAGGCCTTCAACAAATTTGAGATTCTTCTTATAAGGAGTGCTGATGAACTCGAGGCCATACTTAGACAGGGCCTCGAAAGAAGAAGAATGGTCAGCAACAGAGGTCTTCCCTTGCTTAAGGTCAATAAAGCGGCGAGCAACGGGTATCTTCTCGGACTCGGGGACAAACTTGAGCAAGAATCGCTCTCGGAACTGATCCCAAGTGAGAGTGGCCTCATCGGTCTCAGAAATAAGGAGCTCGTACCAATCCAAAGCACGGCCCTCAAGATGGCTAGAAGCAACAAGAACTCTGTCATGGTCAGGAAGGGTCATGCGAGTGAAATTACGCTCGCAAACTCTGATCCAAGCCTGGACCTCAGGAACAGTCTCGGAGCCATTGAACGGCTTCCCTCCAAGATGAATAAAGTCGCTGCAGAGGCGCGCAAAAGCAGACTTGCGCGGAGCATCGGGAAACGGTGCAGGAGACTAAGAGTGCGACTGAGAGTTACGAACCAGCTCCATGATCTGGTCCGTGGTCATGTATACGCCCTCAGGGTGAGGGTTGCTGGACTGTCCAGCATCAGAAGAACGGAGGTTCCTACCTCTCCCATCCATACTGAAAGATAAGGTAAGATTTAGTTAAGCACGATTCAAAGATAGATAATTCATTAAGGAATATTACAGAATATAACAGATTCCTACAACTATTCCTAACTTATCTATCTAAAGGTGGTGATGTTCAATTTGGATCGTATTGTAACGTATTATACTACGTGTTTATTCTGTGTTTATTATGCTTAATTCTGAACCTTAGCTCTGATACCAAAATGTAACGCCCCACTCCGAGAACCACTCTAGTAAAGAGTATTATGGAGTAATACTGTCTACTAGAACGGAGAATAGAGTATAATGGAAGCGACCATGTGTAATCAAGCTATAACTAACTACTGAATACGTCGAATATGTGGTTTTCTTTTCTCAAGTGGTTCGACATATCCAATAGATATTTATAACGAAATTACAATGGCTAAGAAAAATAGGTTCAGAACAAGCATAATACTAAATGATAACATCATCATCATAGAACAGTCACAGAACAGTCACAGAACATAGGTACAATACATCGTCAATACAGATCCAAATATAAAAAGGTGGGTACAAAGCCATCGCTCACACATGTGAGTCAAAAATATGTACATAAGAGTCTGAAATAACAGAGTAGCGGAATAGTGGACAAATAAAAGCACTATCTATCAGCATAGCAGATAATGTCCAAGCGGAAGCACAGAAGCTAAGTCCAGAGACCTAAGCTGAAACAACTCGGTCTGACCCGAGCGAAAACACTGGGGTCAGGCTAGCTAAATAATCAGTAATAATTGAGATATATAATAATGTAGTACATAAATCAAACAGTACTTCTCCAAAGAGAAGAGTAATATGGACTACATGAACATAATGACGATCACTAATAATCAATAAACAGTAAAAACCTCCAAAGAGAATATCAACACCAAAGTGTGGAATAAATAAAATCGCCTCATATCATCGGCGTAGCCAAAGCTATATAAAGTTGCCCATAGGCAATAATCCCAAGAGTGACCAGAGTCTATAATCAATGCCCAAGCAAAGATCGATGCTCCAAAGAGCAATAGGGATATACTGAAAAGTCAATGAAATCGAATACTGAAAAGCAGTGTTCAGAGACACTGTAAATCCACAAGGTAATCGCACTTACGTCGTATGGTTCCATAGAACCAACACCGACAGGCGGTACTCGAATGGATATAAAAAAAATCATCAGATAATACAAGTATTGCACGTGCACCGACCAGAGTCGTTGTTGCCAAGTACTGTAGAGTTGTGATCGATCACTCGCACAGACGCGGAACGCGCGAGATGGCGGGATCCTTCCCAGAAGGATAAAGGCCCAGAGGCATATGCCATAAAACTGCTCCATAGAGCAGGTGTCCAGAGACGGTGGCCCAGAGGCGTGGTGACCCAGAGGTCCAGTACTGGCCGCCCAAAGGCTAATGTGTCACAAACTTCTTGGAGAGGAACCCGTAAAGTGTTAACAATGAGTCCCATACCCCACGTTCGCACTAAACGGTTTACTAACCAATAGCATGCTCACACTCCAAACAATAAAAAGTCCACCTCGTATCATCGGTAAACTAGACCCAAAGGTCAAAACGATCAATCGAATAGGTCGGAGATTAACCGGAAAGAAAATACACACGGTTCCATAGGCCGGAGATTACTTAACCGTTTAAGAACCTTTCCAGTTCGCTCGACGTGCTAAAAGTGAGTGTGAGATTTTTATTATAGAAAATAATGGTGCGAAACGGATTTATAATTGATCTTGAAATCACTTTAAAAACGGCTTTTGAAAACTCTCCTATTATGGAGTAATTAATTTAATAATTAAAAATAATATTATACAATAATTTTGAAAGCCATTTAGGAGTGAAAATCCTTTTAAAATAGTTCATAAAAACCCGTGTACGAAATCCAGAGACAAATCTCAAAGAAATCGATAAATCAGAAAATCACTGAAAATATTCTAAGTGTTGGAAAATAGTCCAAAACTAACGTGAACCCAAATTCGAAAAATTATTTGGACCAGCAAACCGAATCCGAATGGCATGAAAATAGGTAGGAACGTAGCCCGACATTCCTACTTTAGAACGCAAAAAGAATTACACGATTCCGACTTGAAGTCGCAGCAACGCTCCAAAGTCGGACCCGGAAAGAGTGAATACACTGTTTCAGGCTGAGATCCGGGTCCATCTTCGACAGCAATTTCAAAGAGTCAAAAGAACTCGGATATTAATCAAACTTTCTAGAGATGGAGTTCAAAATTTCAGCTTTCCAATGAGTCCAAAAACGTTGGATTTCGACCAAGGATGTGACCGTGGCGATGACACGAAGTTGGAGTCCAAAACTAAAAAACAGAAACATGCTTTCAAATTTTTTTTTTCTTCTTCTTTCTTCTTAGGCCCCCAGCCTGCTTGGGCTGGGGGGACTTGGGGCCGCCCCCAGCCCGCACGGGCTGGGGAACTTGGGCCCGCCTTCAGCCCGCGCGGGCTGGGGGACTTGGGTTCCCCCCCAGCCCACGCGGGCTGAGGGTCTTGGGCCCGCCCCCAGCCCACGCGGGCTGGGGGTACTGGGCCCGCCCCCAGCTCGCACGGGCTGGGCGTTTTGGGCCCGCCCCAGCCCATGCGGTTGGGGACCTGTGGCTTTCCCCAGCCCCAAGCGGGCTGGTGATCTCGTGGCCCGCCCCAGCCCACTCGGGCTGGGGTCTTGCGGCCCGCCCCAGCCCGCATGCGCTGGGGACTTGTGGCCAGCCCCACTAGGGCTGGCCTGCTCCTGGCTAGCCCAACTGGGCTAGCCTGCTTTGCCTGGGCTGCAACCTAGGTGCAGCCCAGACCCATGTTTCAGCCTGTTTTCAGGCTATGCAATTCCAGCCAGCAGTTTTTGATGATTTTAGTGCTTTAGGGGTATTTTTTTTCAAGTTTTTGGCCTCAAATTTCACTAATAACAATCACTAACTATCATATAATGATTAATACACTAAATTAAACGAAACAAAGGGCCAAAGCTTAGCATTACCTTATTAAGCAAATTCACAAACACCTTATGTGCAACCCCAAATTGAAAGCAAAATGATCAAAGACCTATGATACACATGTTACATGATAAAACATGTGTTACTAAATGATTATTGAAGTCAAAATAGGATAAAACACATATTAGAAGAGGTTTTTAGCAATATACCTCTCTTAGAAAGCAACAATGATCATAATAGCATCAACCCAAGTTAGCAAAAGAGGATTAGGAGGCTATAAGATCATAAAAACACATAAAACATGTGTTAACAAACTAATTTCAGAAATTAGAAAGTTATAAAAGAGGGATTTGAGGTGGGTATTTGCATTACCTTTGTATAGAATGACTTGCATAAGCTAAAACTTGAAGGAGATGAAGATGGAGGCCATTTTTGTTAAGAAGCTTTAGGAAATGATTAGGGTTTTGATTAGGGTTGAATGAAGGAGGTTATGAGAGCTTGAGAGAGGTTATGAGAGCTTGAGATAATATATAGGGGAGGTTTAGGGTGGGTTATTGGGTTAAGTTTTGTAACCCAATAAGAAGAGGGTTATTTACAATGTTTCCAAAAAAAATTCTAAGTGTTCATGTATGTTTATGAACTCATTTTTCTTACCCAAACCCGTTTTAAAAACTCTCCTAAAATATTTAACTTTCCAAAATAACATTTTATCCTCATTTCAAAATCTCATATTTCCCATTTAATTAAAATAGCCTTTTTCAAATAAATTTTGTTATTCCAAATCCTTTTATGCTTCATTAAGAATAAATAAAAATCCTAACTTTTATTTATTAATTGGTAATGCAAATCCCGGGTTGTTACAACTGAACCTTTCAAAAACATTAAGGTCTTCAATACCTTCGAAAGGTCATCAATTCTCATAAGGGTTTCAATTTGGTAGAAACTACCCCTTCTGAAAGCTTTAAACAAAATCTAAGTAACTCCTTCAGAAGCTACTTCTTTAAAACATAGGCATTGGCTCTCTTTCGAAAGCCTCTTTTGGAAATACCTTTCACAACGATAGGTTTCGTTTTTGTCAAAACCCTTTTTATAGACACGCAAGTGCTTTTCTTTTAAAAATTAAAATAAAGGAACCAACCCCTTCGAAAGCTATGTCTCGACACCCTACCTTTGTCTTTTCACCGATCCACTACGTATCATCTGAATGATACCATGTGTATTGGTTTATTGGTTTGGACTAGAAGATTTCGACTAGGTTGGAAGCGAAATACTTGGGTTGAAAGGTCCTTCTAAAGAAGGAGGAACCCCTTTTTCTGAGCAAAAGGCTATTTTTACCAAACAAAGTAAACTTTTTGTAACGAACTTGCTTACTTGTAAGCATTTGATTGGCTATCTTAAACTTTCAAATAATTTGGCTAATATTTGCCGCATTTTCTCAGATCTAAAAACATGGTAACTTTAGCAAATAAGCCCTTCCTATTACAAAAAATTAAATCATTTAGGCCCACCTTTCAAAATAATTTAATTTCCATACTAAATTACTTAGTAAAAATCCTCAAAAATTCCAGAAGTTCACTTTAATCATGTTATCTAAGCATCAATATTTTAGACCTAAATTCTTAGTATATTTTCCAAAATAATTTTATAAACCAAAACAACCATATTTTCCTTTGAAAATTCATATTTAATTCTCCACGACTTGAAAAATTATAAAAATTTAAAGCCAACACCAAATTCATGTTTTCCATAACATATAGTTTTTCTATGGCATTTAAAAATTAATTGATCTCAATTTTACCCTAAAATTATGCATACTCCTTTAAACAACCTTGTTTAAACCATATAAATTATAAATCAAGCATATCATCATTCAGTATATCATAAAAACGAATTTATCCCTTAAATTCGAAACCATATGATTATAAAACTAAAAATAGAGATGTAGCGATTATTACTCACCTTATATTGGATAACGAAAGATTGATTGAGATTGATTTCTTCTAGATTGAACTTAAGCTTATATTTAATTTTTGCCTTCTTCTCTTCTTCCTAATGGCCGACCTCTATTCTTCTTATGGTTATAATTTTGCTGGTGATAAAATGAATGTGTATGACTAAGGGGAAATAGTATAAGGCGAGAATCATGGACGAAAATCTACACTAATTCTCCTAGGTTTATTTTAGCTAACACTTAACCATTTATAAGTTCATTCACTTAATAATCATGGCCACTACATGTTTATTAATCAACCTCAATCTCGTTGTCTATATTATTCAATTTAATTTGTTCTAAATAAATCTCCCAAATAATGTTGTTAAAAATTAAGGGTGTTACACTCATTTTGAAGTAAATCATGGCATAATAAAGGAATTTCGAAATGATTTTATGTATGGGGTTTTGAAGAAGTTTTCCTTGGTAAAATAACAGGTTAAAGGGAATAACCAAGTGTTATATAGAATGATTTCAAGGATATTAAACATTGATGTTGGTATTATTAAGCTAGTATGTTTACTTCTTCATATATAGATATATATTCATATTGTAATGAACTATAACTGTATTTTAAGGTGAAAGAGGCATAAAAATCAACTAGGTTGGCCCAATAGTGAATATAAATTGAATTAACTACTAAATGAGTAGAATTGCATCACCAGAATGTAGGTTGCATAAATATTGACTAAGGTAGTGTTAGGTAGACATGTTCATAGTAAGTTCATGAAAATTATGTCTAGAAAATTTATTGGCAGGGGCTAGTAGGTTCATAGTCAACCCATGAAAACTATGATTAGAAACAGCTATTGGCAGGGACAGATTGGTTTATAGTGAACACATGAAAACTATATACGGATTAAGTTATTGACTGAATATGATAGGTTCCTAGTCAACCCATGAAAACTAGGATAGAGATAAGTTATTGGGAATACCAATAGGTTCCTAGTCAACACACGAAAACTAGAATAAGAGGGAAGTTATTGTGGGATACCAATAGGTTTAGGGAGAACCCATGAAACAATAAAGTTATTATCATGAACCAATAGGTTCTGAGTGATACCATGTGTTACCCAGATGTTCGACCCATTTACAGGATGTTGCGCATAGAGGCTTTTGTTTCAATCTGGATGGTTCGGCTAAGATAATGGGATTGTATGTCACTCAACCGAAGAGGAATGTTTGTTAGAAACTCCACACATATCGCTCGGCTTAGAGTGGAAGTGCACCGCTCGGCCAAGTAACTCAACATGCGTCATTCAGCCCAAACATATTGGAATGTACCGCTCGGTCAAGGGGTTGAAGTCATACCTGGTTCGACACATATTTGAGAAGTTAGCAGGATATCTGTCCTGCAATAAGGATAGGCGCTCGGCAGGACTACGCTTTTGGTCAACTACACAAGATCGACCGTTCGGCCTCCTCGCCTGGTTCGGCCCGGCATATATTCATGGTTCGACTTATGTAAAGGATGTCTTGTGTGCACGCCGGCCTTGGAACTTTGGTCGATTATGGTTCGGTCTTACAGGACTCAAGTCACGCATCGCTCGGCCATGCATCCAATTCTAGCCTAGCATGCAGAATTCTAAGACTTAGAACAAGCTACAAATTCATGAGATGTCACGACACCTTAGGGCCATACCTCGAAGAGTCCAGGATGAGCTGCCTTCATCCTCTCTTCCTCCTCCCACGTACAGTCGTTAACATCATCACTCCATTGTACCTTGAGCAACATAATCGTCTTCCTCCTAAGCTGTTTCGTGTCGGTTTCAACAACACGAAGCGGCTTACGGGGTCTCGTAACAACTGGATCAACCTCCAAATCTTCACAGCTATCAGCAGAAACCACTGTGCTCGAGTCGTGCACATACTTTCGTAGATACGATACATGAAAAACATTGTGCACTCCCGCCATCTTTTATGGTAACTCCAATCTATAAGCGAGCTTTCCAATTCGCTCGATGATCGGGAATGGTCCAACAAATCTCGGAGTCAACTTTCCTTTATTCCCGAATCGAATCACATTCTTCAATGGAGAAATCTTCACAAAAACCATATCTCCCACGTCGAATTCCAAATCTTTTCGACGTTTATCGGCATAACTTTTCTGACGGTCCTGGGCTGCCTTCATTCGTTGCCGAATGATCTCTATACAATCCGAAGTCTGACGAATCATCTCTGGCCCAAGTATCAGCTTTTCTCCAGTTTCCAACCAACATGTCGGAGAGTTACACGGTCTTCCATATAATGCCTCATATGGTGCCATACCAATACTCGACTAATAACTGTTGTTATACGCGAATTCTACCAAATGAAGATGATCTTCCCATGATCCTCCGAAATCCAAAACACATGCTCTCAAGAGATCTTCCAAAACTCGGTTGACTCTCTCAGTCTGACCATCTGTTTGAGGATGATAAGCTGTACTCAAACACAACTCGGTTCCCAAAACCTCCTGGAAGCTCTTCCAAAATCCACTAGTGAACAATGGGTCTCGATCGCTCACTATACTCTTCGAAATACCATGGAATCGAACTATCCACTTAACATACAACGCAGCCAACTTCGATGCAGTCCTAGTCGATCGAACAGGAATGAATCTTGCACTCTTGGTCAAACGATCTATGGTGACCCAAATCCCTTCATTTCCCGCTCTTGTCCTAGGTAGACCATCAATAAAATCCATCGATACTTGCTCCCACTTCCATGTAGGAACTTCTAATGGCTGAAGCAATCCACTTGGCTTCTTCTGTTCAGCTTTTACCAACTGACAGTTCATACATTTGGAAATAAAATTTCCAACATCCTTCTTCGTACCTTCCCAGTAATAGGTTCTCTTCATATCCCGATACATCTTATTTCCACCTGGATGAATCGTCAACTTCGAGTGATGACTTTCCTTAAGAACTTCATCTCTCAATCCATCTATATCGGGAACAACTAGTCGTCCTTGCTTTCGAAGCCAACCCTCTCGATCGACTTCAAGTCCTTTATCCTTTTCTGGGTTCAATCCAGATTCCAAGTCACGGATAATCTTGACAAGCTTATCGTCTTGCTTTTGGCTCTCGCCAATCCTTTCCACAAGAGTAGGTCTTATCGATAAGTTTGCCAACATTTCAGGTTCCAATTCACATCTAGGCCTGAAGTCAAATCCATCTAAATACTCGAGACTCTTCCATTCCGAAAACATGGCTCCCAATCCTGCATGTCTTCGACTCAACGCATCAGCTACTACGTTACCTTTTCCCGGAGTATAAGCTATACCAAAATCATATGATGCTAAAAACTCTAGCCATCGTTGCTGCCGAAGATTCAAATCCTTTTGGGAGAAAAGATACTTCAAAGACTTGTGATCCGTAAACAACTCGAATCGAACTCCCAATAGATAATGTCTCCATATCTTCAGAGCAAAAACAATCGCCGCTAACTCTAAGTCATGAGTCAGAAAATTCCTTTCATGCGGCTTTAGCTGTCGACTTGCATACGCAACAACTTTATCCCTCTGCATTAGCACTGCTCCAAGTCTAGTACCACATGCATCGGTGTAAACCACCATCTCATCATTCCCACTTGGAATAGTCAAAACAAGAGCACTTGTCAGTCGCTCTTTCAGGATTACGAAAGCTTGCTCACACTTATCATCACAGCCGAACCCTTGGTTCTTTTTCGTCAATCCTGTTAACAGTGCAGCTATCTTGGAAAAGTCTTTGATAAACCGACGATAATATCCTGCTAATCCAAGAAAACTTCTCACATCAGATGGATTCTTAGGTCTAACCCAATCCTGGATTGCTGCCACTTTAGCGGGATCAACTGCTATTCCATTTCCAGAGATAACATGGCCTAAGAACCTCACTTCACTCTTCCAGAAGTGACACTTCGAAAACTTAGCCTTCAGCCGATGTTTCCGCAAGATTTCCAAAACAGTACGCAAGTGCGTCTTGTGCTCTTCTTCATTTCTAGAGTAAACCAAAATATCATCCATGAACACAAGCACGAACTTATTCAACTGATCTCTGAACACTCTATTCATAAGATCCATAAAATATGCTGGTGCATTGGTCAATCCAAACGGCATTACCAGCCACTCATAAAAACCGGATGGTCTCCTAAAAGCAGTCTTCGGCACACTATCCTTTGCCACTCTCAACTGGTGAAATCCCGTTGCCAAATCCATCTGAGAAAACACCTTAGCATCGTGGAGCTGATCAAACAAGTCATCTATTCTCGGCAATGGATACTTGTTCTTCTTAGTCACCTTATTCAGCTCACGATAATCCACACACAACCACAACGATCCATCCGCTTTGGTTGCGAACACAACTGGTGCACCCCATTCGGACACACTACGCCGAATGAATCCTTTCTGCAAAAGGTCATCAACTTGCACCTTCAACTCTCGTTTCTCCCTAGGCGCCATCCGCCTAAGAGGCATCACAACAGGTCTGGCTCCCTCAACTAGATCGATACGAAACTCGATCTCCCTATGCGGCGGTAATCCTTTGACTTCGTCAAAGACATCCTCAAATCCATTCACAATAGGCACCGATGATAGTCCATCCCGTGGAACAACCAGCGAATACATGAAGCTCATGAAGACGCCTTCTTCATGCTTACATCGTATCACAACCTTTCGCCCTTCCACATTCCCGACTGTCACCTCCAGCCTCTCACAATCAATCCTTGCCGCATACTTCCTAAGCCAGTCCATACCCAAAATAATTCCGAACCCCGCAAAGTTCAGAAAAAAGCAATCACAAGCAAAAGAGCAATCATGACTCGACACAACTAGACCACGGCATATCATACACAAACATGACGAACCCCCAACTGGATTAGTCACAACCAATGGCCTATCAACAATATCCGGTTTCAAACCTAACCGGCCTACAAGATCATCACAAATAAAAGAATGCGACGCTCCAATATCAAACAACACTCTAACTGGAACACCACAAATGGAAAGAGTACCTTGAACCACCACACTCTTCCCCTTCTCTTCAGCAGTAGGAGCTTTCGAAGATGATGGAACAGCTCCCAAAGCATAAGCTTGCACAATCTGCCTGTCTTTCCTTGGTTCTGGGCAATCCTTCTTGATATGTCCCAGCTTATCACAGTTATAACACTTTCCCGGCACCTTGGGATTCTTGCAATCTCTGAAGAGATGGCCCTTCTGCTGACAGTTGTAGCAGGTCACTTCACCCTTCGGCTTCTTCTGGCCATCCTTACCCTTCTGTTGTTGCTGCTTCCTCTTCTTGTTTCCACCCTTCTGTGGCCTAAACCCTTCCTTGGTTACAGCAACAACAGAACTCTCCCTAGGAAACAAACTCTCATGCCTGAGAGCTTTCTCCACAAGCTTCTCAAACGGATCGTCTAGATGATCCACCAACTGTCTTCCAAGATAAGCATCCAAACCGGTCACAAACTTCTCATTCTTCTGATAGGGAGAATTAATATACGATCTGGCATACTTGGACAAAGCTTCAAACTCAGAAACATACTCAAGAACTGATCTCCCACCTTGCTTGAGCTCCACAAACTTCTTAAACAGAACAGATTTTTGAGCCGTAGAGATGAACTTAGCTTCAAATCTAACTTGGAATTGCTCCCAAGTAATCTCTTCCTCTGGAGTATCAATGGTGATAGAATTCCACCAATCAGCAGCTCTTCCTTGAAGCTGTCTTGATGCAAGCTTCCTTTTAGTCGCATCCTCAATCCCCAAATCTCCAAAGATCCTTATGCAAGCATCTATCCATCTTTGGACTTCAATGGTCGATTCTGTCCCCAAGAAAACCTTCCCTCCAAGAGTAGTATAATCCTTACAGAGCTTAGCAAAATCAACTGGTCTTGGAGCTTGAACTTGAACTCCAACATCTACCGATGGTCCTGGAGCTGGTACTCTTCTCATGATAGAAGTCATCATAGCTTCAAACATAGCTCCATAATCAGTAGCTCCCCCAGCAGCACGGCTTTCCCTAGCAGCTTGTCTCTCACTTCGACTCATCCTTAATATCTACAAAAAGGAATGATTTAGAACACCTTGAGAAACAATTACATAAGGAGTTCAAATCCTTCTAACTACTATATTATATATAGTAATCATCCATCAAAATACAATTACGTCTCTCATACGTAGATACGTCAGCGAGCGTTGGCTAAAATCGATTAACCAAAGCTCTGATACCAAATGTGACGACCGCCCATGACTCCCGCACCAAAACAAGGAAATAATGCGCTGAAAGGCGTGCCAGGCAGCCATGGGTGACCGTCAAGGGTAGAATAAACATCGCAGAATCTATCGTACAACTCACAGCGCATGGATAAAATATAATAGAGAAATATAATATAGTGAAGCTCCATAGAACAGAACATCATCATATAAGCATCATAGTAGTTTTATACAAACATATGAATCATCCATACATCAAAGCCTCACTACATAACACTCAAACAAATACAGCAGCGGAACACCCAGTACATATAATATGAAAGAATATGCAAAAGCCTCCTGCTCGTCTTCGTCATCCTCAGCGTAAATCTCCATGAACAACACCTGTCACCTGCTGGGATGGGCAGACTAGGTAGCAGGTGACAGGTGCTGTTCATGGAGATTTACGCTGACGATGACGAAGACGAGCAGGAGGCTTTTGCATATTCTTTCATATTATATGTACTGGGTGTTCCGCTGATGTATTTGTTTTAGTGTTATGTAGTGAGGCTTTGATGTATGGATGATTCATATGTTTGTATAAAACTACTATGATGCTTATATGATGATGTTCTGTTCTATGGAGCTTCACTATATTATATTTCTCTATTATATTTTATCCATGCGCTGTGAGTTGTACGATAGATTCTGCGATGTTTATTCTACCCTTGACGGTCACCCATGGCTGCCTGGCACGCCTTTCAGCGCATTATTTCCTTGTTTTGGTGCGAGAGTCATGGGCGGTCGTCACAGTTCGGCCTCCTCGCCTGGTTCGGCCCGGCATATATTCATGGTTCGACTTATGTGAAGGATGTCTTGTATGCACGCCGGCCTTGGAACTTTGGTCGATTATGGTTCGGTCTTACAGGACTCAAGTCACGCATCGCTCGGCCATTTTAATTCAACCAATATTGCTCGACATTCCTAGTTCGGCATGGCCAACTCCGCTCGGCATTCCTCGTTCGGCATGGCCAATTCCGCTAAGCATTCCTCGTTCGACATCAGTGCCTTAGTCACATGCCGCGCGGCATTCCTCATTCGGCATGGCCAACTCTGCTCGGCATTCCTCATTCGACATCAATGCCTTAGTCACATGCCGATCGGCATTCCTCGTTCGGCATAGCCAACTCCGCTCGGCATTTCTCATTCGGCATGTCAAACACCATTCGACATGACTCGTTAGGAAAATATGGCTCGGTGCGCAGAAATCACCCACTACAGGCCGAAGTACCTTGTTCCTGAGGTCGGGCAAGAAGTCCAGCCTAACTTCGTCAATAAATAGACGAGCAGGGGCGTAGTGGAAGAGGACCTTTTTTCAAGAACTCCGAGGACACTCTGCCATTTTATGCGCTAACTTCCTTTTGGTAACAACTGGTATTCAAGCTATTTGTCTGCGGATTATAACTGTATTCAAGTTTTCAATGAAAGCAATAAAGTTTATATCAACAGTGGACGTGGGCAGTTACACCTAACCACTATAATTCTGGTGTTCTTATTTTTGCAGTTATATTTGCATACATTCCTCTATTTTAATTTTCAATCTTCATTAATCTCTCTACACTAATCTTTCTTTGGGTGTTAGTGACCACTTTTGGTGCTAGCATTTTGTTGCTTTCACTGAGAGCTGAACTCTCAGACCGTTAGGATCTACTTTGTAGCTACTGGGTTGAGGAAATCCCCCGAAGGAGATCTAAGTCATTCATAGGAAGTCCGTTGATTCTAGTCAGAGTTCCTACCAATAACTTTACAATGGAAAGACCCCGTACCAGTTCGGCCTCTCATAAAGCGAATATCAACGATACTACTATCGTCCAACAAGTGGGACCCAACAACCAATAAGTTAATTTAGGCGCAGGGACCATCACCGCCCAAAACCAAAGGGAGGTTGTCACTAGAATAGAGTTCAATAAGCTGATAAGAGAACTCATAGAAAGCAGAAGACAACTTAATGAACAAATTCAAGCTAACGCTAACCTCATGACTCAGCTCACTCAACAAAACATCAGAATGTTAGAGGAAGTCCCGCTTCCTACTCCTCATCTAACAACTCTGCTTCGTTTGATGAACTTCCTAGGCGTAGATGCCGTAGAACTGAAACAACACAAACAGGTGTTGTAGATCAACCAACCAGGGATGGTCCAGGTTTTCTACCTGGAGCCATGGCCCCTCACCCACACCTAGGAAATCACACCCAAGCTGGAGCAGGAAACTTAGGATCTGGAGCACGAGTGGAAGCTAGACGGCCGTCTCACCAAGGTCCTAATCAAGCCGGGCCCCAGGATATACGTTTGGCAGACCGCTAACAGAGGAGGAACCAACTAGAAAGGTTGCGTAGGACAGATTCCAACCTACCATCTTCCATACAAACCTCGGACCTATTGGCTATTGTTAGACAGCTGATGGGAGAAAATCAAGGCTTGACTAATGATGATTGGTGGATATCCAAGAGTCATACTTCATTCATACATACTAATCTAAAAGCCGAGTACCCCAGGAAGTTTAACATGCTGACTATATCGGCCTACGAAGGGAAGACTGATCCCCGACAACATGGGATGAGATATAGGTGGATGATGGATTCAGCTAAAGCAAATGATGCAACCAAATGTAGATGTTTCCCAATAACTTTATCCAGAATCGCTACCATGTGGTTCACCCGACTTCCTCCACGATCTATCTCCAACTTCGATGAGTTAGCAACGAAGTTTATGAAGCAATCTAGGATTCATGCCACTCTTCCCAAGGACGTTATGTCCTTGTCTAGTGTAATTCATGCTCCAAGGGAATCATTAAAGGAGTAATTGCAAAGATTCCACGTTGCCGTTACTGAAGTTAGGAACCCCAACGACCAAGCTATTTTAATGGCCATGATGTGAAGGGTAAATCCGAATTTGGAGTTTGGTGATTGGCTGGCGGGAAAGCCTCCGAATACACTGGAACATTTTTATTCAAAGGCACACCAATTTATAAGAAGGGAGGAAGCCAGGTGGACAAGGCGAGACAGTGCACCAGTACCTGGCAAGGAGACTGTGCAGAACAACATCGTTGTAAAACAATCTGGTGATAACTCTGGAAAAGTCCAAAGCAATGTTGAAAACAAGCCCGAGCAGTCTAAAGGATCCGGAGGGGGAAATCCCGAAAAGAAAAGGAAAGTCGGAAAGTGGAAACCAAGGATCCCAACTTGCAAAGAATACACTCCTTTGCACACGTCTCTAGAAAATATTTACCTATCGACCTGTAATACTTTCCAATATTGGAAGCCATGACCAAAAGAGTCCACCGAGGAGCAAAAGCAGACTAGGAAGTATTGCCGCTTCCATGATAATTATGGGCATAATACCAAGGAGTGTAGGCACCTCCACGACGCAATAGAAAAGCTGATTCGACAAAAAAAGTTACAGGGATTTGTCAAGAACCCGCAGGAGGGTGGATAAGAAACATCAAACCCCAGTCGCGGGCAAGCTTCACGCTATCCTAAGGAACCAGCTCGAACTGTAGGAAGCCTAATCATAAATATGATAGTCGATGGGCCTCACCCGGCAGATAAGAGATGGAAGGAGATGGAGCGTTACGCCAATTCCCTGAAGCACGAGGTTTTTGAATGTGGTTCAAACACTAAAGATGGGACCCCAACGAAACAATAGAGAACGATGGTGGATGATATAGCGTTCAGAGAGGGATGCCGATCAGGTGGAGGCACCTACCATTGATCCAATGGTTATCTCGGCCACTATTGGGCCAACATTTGTGGGGAAAAAACTGATTGACTATGGAAGTTCAGTTAACATCATCTTCAAAAAAGAATATGACTAGATGAAGATGGAGACAAAGGATTTAAAGCCATCTAATGCTTGAACTCACGGCTTTAATGGTGCGGCTACCGATGTAGTGGGTTTTGTTGAATCGCCAGTTGAACTTGGAGAAGGTAAACATAGGAGGGTGTGGATCTTACCATTCATCGTTTTAGATGTCGATTCTCCGTATAATGTGTTTCTGGGTCAACTGGCCCTGGCAGAGTTTAGGGAAGCATTGACCCCGTGGTGTTTAACCTTGAAATTTATGACCGATAAAGGAATTAGTGTTGTGCATGGTGATCAGGCGACTGGTCGTGCGTGTTCGGTGGCTGAGCTGAAAGCGGCCTAGCGAAGAGAGAAAGGAAAGGTTGTGGACAACTCCGTCCGCATTTGAGTTACTGAAGATTGACAAGTAATTCCCGAACCTTGGATCGGGCAACCTGATTGGATCCATCGAGGCATACATCTTAGAGATGATGATGAGGAACCCAAGAAAGCAAAGGGGGCACAAGCTGAACTAACGATTAACATTCCGGTCAACTATGCTGACTCTTCGTGGGTACTTAAAATTGGATCGCAACTTGACTCCTCGATGATCAAGGATCTTACTCACTTCGTCCGAACGAATCTGGATATTTTCTCTTGGACACACTTTGATATGTGCAGAATTTCTCCTGCCATAGCGAGTCATTTGTTGAACATAGACCCAAAGTATATGCTAGTGAAAAAAGGAGAGGTATGGACCTAGGGAGGTCTGCAGCTCTCAGAGAGGAGGTGACAAACTCAAACCCAATGGATTTGTCCGCGACGCCCTCTACCCAGAATTGGTCTCTAACCCTGTACTAGTGAGAAAAGCGAATGGAAAATGGAGGACTTCTGTTGATTACTCGGATTTGAACAAAGCATGCCTTGAGGATAGTTTTCCTTTACCTAGAATTAATCCTCTAGTCGACTCAACAGCGGGACACGAGTTATTGTTATTTATGGATGTGTACTCAGGATATAATCAGATCTTGATGCACATTGCAGACCAAGAAAACGCTAGTTTTGTTACAAACATTGGATTGTACTATTATGTAGTGATGCCTTTCAGATTAAAAAATGCGGGAGCAACTTATTAGCGTCTAGTGAATTAGATGTTTAAAGACCAGATTGGTAAAACGATGGAAGTCTATGTGGATGACATGCTCGTGAAGTCACGACAGTCAAACGACCACATTCGAGACTTGATGAAAATGTTTGATATATTCAGATACTACGAAATGAAAATCAATCCTCTCAAGTGTTCCTTTGGCGTTGCGTCAGGGAAGTTTTGGGGTTTCATTGTTAAAGCACGGGGAATTGAAGCTAACCCAGAGAAAATTTAGGTTATTCGAGACATACAAGTGCCCAAAACTATAAAGCAAGTACAAAGCCTAAACGAAAAAGTGGCCGCTTTGAGTCGATTCATATCCAAAGCGACAGACAAGTGTATTCCATTCTTCGATGTAATAAAGAAAGGATAGAGAAATTTCAAATGGACACCCAACTGTAAGGATGCATTCCGAGCTCTGGTAAGGCATTTGGAAAGTCCCCCAGTGCTGCCAAAGCCAGTAGACCATGAAGTGTGGTGTGTATACTTGGAAGTATATCAATATGCCTTCAGAATGGCTTTGTTTTGCGAGGAGAACCGATTTCAAAAGCCGGTGTACTATGTTAGTAAACGTTTAATGGGGACAGAACGAAATTACCCTAAAATTGAGAAACTAGCCTACTGCTTGGTGATTGCATCATGCTAGCTTCGTCCGCTTTTTCAGGCACTCCCAATCCGTGTTTATACCATCAACCCTTCCGACAGGTACTCCAACGACCATAAACCTCTGTAAGATTGTTAAAATGGAATACTGAGTTTAGTTAGTTTGGTATCACCTACCCGCCAGTAAGGGCCATACAAGGGCAAGCACTAGCAGACTTCATCGTGGAATTTACCATTTCCGACGAACCAAACGGAGATGATGTTCTACCTCCTATTCAATGGAAACTATACACCAATGGGGCATCCAACGACCGTTGTTCTAGGGCTGGAGTCATTCTTGTAACCCCTGAAACTTGATCTATTTGTTATGCTTTGAAGCTTAATTTTCCAGCTACAAGTAACAAAGTCGAGTATGAGGCATTGCTTGCTGGATTGAAACTTATCAGAGAACTCAGAATTAAATTGGTTGAAATCTTTTGTGATTCACAATTGGTGGTGTACCAAGTCTAGGGAGACTATCAAGCGGGGGGCAGAGACTTGCCCCATACCTTGCATGGGTTCAGGAGCTGTTGACAGGCCGTGAATATTATGATATTTCACACTTCCCACACAAACAAAATGGTGAAGCCTATTCATTGGCAAAATTCGCAAGTACTGGCGATGTACAGCAGATGGGATTAGTTCCCGTCGAAATCTTGCATGGTCCAAGTATAAATAAGGTGGAAGTAGACTTGGTGTTAGAAATATAAGTCGAGAAGGAGTCATGGATAACCCCTTTCAAGCAATACCTGCTACATGGGGTTTTGCCCGAGATAAGCAACGAAAGACGAAAAGTCATTTGCAAATCTTCACGATATATGATGCAGAACGGAGTAATGTGGCGGAAGTGATTTTCGGTTCCCTTGCCTCGATGTATCGCTCATGATGAGACAAAATGGGTCTTAAAAGAAGTTCATGAAGGGGAACATAGCGACCATATTGGGAGGCATACATTAGCAAAAAAGATCCTCCGCTATGGATACAATTAGCCAACTGTAAATCGGGATGCTGTAGACTACGTAAGGAAATGCGACAAATGTCAAAAGTTTGCGAAAATCCTGAGAGCCCCGCCAGTGGAACTTATACAAATGGTTAGTCCCTGGCCATTTGCAATATGGGGGATCAATATAATTGGTTCCTCGCCAATCTCCAAAGGTGGTGCAAAATATGCCATTGCTACGGTCGATTAATTTACCAAATGGGCGAAAGCCGAGCCCTTAGCTACAATCACCACCAAAAAGGTCATCAATTTCGTCATGTGACACATTGTATGCCGTTTTTGCCTCCCATGAACGGTCATTACGGACAATGGAACTCTATTTGAAAGTAGAGAGTTCAAAGAGATTTGCCAAAAATATCACATTGAGAAAAGGTTTTCATCGGTAGCTCTCCTTAAAGCCAATGGACAAGTAGAAGCCATGAATAAGATAATCAAATCCATATTGAAAAACCATCTAGAAAAGGATAGCGGCAAGTGGATGGATGAGCTTCCAAAGGCACTTTGGGCTTACAGAACCACCCACAAGTCCGCGACTGGCCACACTCCATTCGCATTGGCATATGTCACGGAAGTAGTTATACCTATGGAATTTGAAGTTTCTTCACATCGGATAACTCAATATGACACTAAGACGAATCAGGATCTCTTGCTAGAATAACTTGACTTTGTTGATGAAAAATGTAAAGAAGCTGATTTAAGGGTTGCTGCATATAGGCACCGAGTCACTCGATATTATAACGAAAAAGTCTGACTGAGAATCGTTGATGTGGGCAATCTCATTTTGAAGCGAGTTTTGCCGATCACATCGCATATGAATCCCACGTGGGAAGGTCCTTATGTCATTGAACGGAGGCTTAGAGAGGGAACGTTCAAGCTAGCGACCGTTGATGGCGCAACACTCTCCTGAGCATAGAATAGCGAGCATCTACGACGTTATTATACTTAGTCTATTTCTTTCGCATTTTAGTTGCAATTATTTCCAATATATTTTCATTTTATTGTTATTAGTTATTGGCATGTAATAAGACAATTCAATTTGTTTCCATTTGTTATGATCAATAAAGGCTTGAAGCCATCTTTTCCATAAACTGTTGATGTTTCTGTGTGTCACCATTTCGCGATGAAAATTATGTTACATTATTCTGCCTATCGTATGAACGCGCAATGACTTCAAAAAATCTCTAAGTCCCTAGAGTGCGGACTAGAGTACACTGAGTCCCTAGAGTGCGGACTAGAGTGTAAACGACTTAAGAAATCTCTAAGTCCCTAGAGTGTGGACTGGAGTACCCTGTGTCCCTAGAGTGCGGACTAGAGCATAAACGACTTAAGAAATCTCTAAGTCCCAGAGTGCGGACTAGAGTACTTTGAGTCCATAGAGTGCGGACTATAGTATAAACGATTTAAGAAATCTCTGAGTCCCAGGAATGCGGACTGGAGTACTCTGAGTCCTCGGAGTGTGGACTAGAGTATGAACGCCTTGAGAAATCTCTATGTTCCCAGAGTGTGGACTGGAGTACTCTAAGTCACCAGAGTGCGGACTAGATTATAAACGACTTAAAAATCTCTAAGTCCCCATAGTGCGGACTAGAGTACTCTGAGTCCCTCGAGTGTAGACTAGAGTATAAACGACATAAAAAATATCTAAGCCCCCAGAGTGTGGATTAGAGTACTCTCAGTTCCCAGAGTGCGGACTAGAGTATAAATGACTTAAAAAATCTCTAAGTCCCCAGAATGCGGACTAGAGTATTCTGAGTCCCCAGAGTGCGGACCAAAGTATAAACGACTTCAAAAATCTCCGGGTCCCTAGAGTGTAGACTGGTGTACGCTTAGTCCCCAGAGCATGGACTAGAATATGAACGATTCAAAAATCCCTAGGCCTTTAGATCACGGGCTAAGATATACGCAATTCAGAAATCTCCGAGTCAACGGAAATAAACAAGTATTTAAGTGACTCACACAACGTTGGATTTCAAGTACCAGGTGAATGGTATAGCTAAGTAGCGAAGATCATCAAAAAAAAAAAAAATTATTTACTAAACGAGAATTCAGTTTCACTACAACCTCTCCTGAACTCAGAGTAAAAATCTATTTACAGCAACTATGAAAATAAATAAAGACAACTAAATGACCCAGACTTATTAGTGTTAAACAAAGCGTGAAAGCTATTTTTTGACTTCTTCTCCTTCTTCGGTTTTTTTGAAGATTCATCCCCAGGCGTTTTTTCTTAGATGCCTTGCTTACTAGGGAAGTGAGGCTTGGGGAAGGAAGAGGAACATCTAGTAGTGAGGCCATACTGGGAAGAATAACCTTCAGGGGCCTATTCAGTGGATCATCAAGCTCCACCACCTGAGGATCAACTTCAATCTCAGATTTCTTCTTGTTCTCCTCCATAATTTTCTCCCCCATGCTTGGTGTTAAAGTGTGTTCGAAGGCGCCCGTAATTTCAACTTCGTCATGCCCCTCTACGGGCGATGGATTTTCAGACCTGTCTTCATCAAGCACCTCGATCACTTGAGTGTCAGGGCTGGGAGTTTCTTCGATTTGAATGGCCTCTCCCACTTTCTCCACCCCTTCCGTGGTGACATCGCTCCTTGGAGTAGGTTTGGGGTTGGAATGGCCTGCATGAAATCATAAAAGAGCAAGTATTAGCATGCATCTACTACACGCTAGAGGCAATAATCTATGAGATTCTATAAAATCAACGTACCGATGTCCGGTTGGCTTTCGACTGTTCTTGGAGTTTCACCCTCTGGGATAGGAGATAGAGCGTGAATGTTAAGTCCAGGTTTCTCCGATTCGTAACCAATGTGCTGCCCCAAGGGATTGAGTGAGGGACATCTAGTCGGTTGAACAAGAGGAGGAACTATTGGCTCAGTTTCGGATGGACCGGCAGTGGCATTTCTTCCTTTTGATGAGGATGACTCTCTTACATAAAGGATCTTTGCTGCAGATAGGTCAATGCGCTCATTTTCACGAAGTACTTCCATTACTAGAGAACCCTCGTCAACCTCTTCAGTCCCCAACTCGACCTTTTTAATTTTTATCAAAGTGTCCCATTCCTCGGCCAAAGATTCAAGATAACCCTCACAAAGAAAACTTAAGTCGCGATGCATGAGAACTTGAAGTTATATTCAGCTATGAGTGGGTCGAACATGCACTTAATCTCCTCCCTACCAGCTTTAGTCGCTGCCTCGAGGCTAGAATCAATTTTCATGAGCGCTATTCTTTTGCCCACTTCATGAGCTTCGTTCTTTATCACTTCAGCCTTGGGGAGCTCCTTATCGAGTTTTGTTTTAAGGAGTCAAGTGGCAACAATCTCGTCACAATATCGTTGTCACTCCTCTTGAGTGGTAGTTTTTTCTTCTTTTTCTTTGGAGAGTAGCTATTCCAATTTTTTGACCCATAGAGCGAGTGCATCTTTCTCCTTTTGGACGGAGACTTTCTCTAAAGCTAAGACGCCACAGTGTTGAACCGCTTCATCGATCTCTTTCTTATGTGTGGCCTCCAGATGACTAACTGCTTCAGCTGTGTCTTTAGCATTTTTTGAGCAGATTCAAGATGGGACTTATATGAGAAAAGATCTTTATCCTAGGCTTTACTGATGTCTTTTTCATGAATAGATTCAAGTTTCAGATGATCAATTTCATGTTGACGTTCGATAGAAACTTCTGAAACTTTCTCGGTCAAATGAACAAATGTGTCGTGTTGAACGTAGACATCATTGTTGCAAGAAATGGAACTTTGTTTAACATGCCCCGAATAGGATGAATCGCTGGAAGATACTTCAGACCGTCGAAGCATATTTTTGGGAACATGGCCTTAAGCTTGGCTTGCTTTTCCGCTATCGACGTATCATGAGCAGGAGCAGAAGAAGTTTGTCTAGAGACTATAGATTTTTTGTGAGGTTCCCGCGATTTCCTGGTACTAGATGAACCAGAGTGTTGGTTAAGGTAGGTCTCAGACTGGGACCCATTATAAGCCGACTTCTCCCTGCTCTGCTCTTGCTGAGAGGAAGGATCATGAGGGTATGAAGAATGACTGTAAGTTTTCATTGGAGACAATGAGTCTCGGGGGCGATAATCTCTATCGCCGTCTCTATCTCAGTGTTTACCGGACCTCGAATCCTGGCTGGAGTGATGAAAAATAGAGGACCCGCGAAGGCGGTCGAATCCATGTAAGCATCCCATATCACCTGTGTAGAAATTAAGTGGGCATGAGTTAGCAAAAATAACATGATGGCTAAAATTTAGGTGCGAGGTGAGGTGTAAGTGTTAGTGTGTGTGTGTCCTAGTGTTTCCCCCCGATGGACCAGTTTCTTTAGCTTTACTTCTCGGAGTTTTTTCTCCTTGATTCTTGGCTTAAACGTCTTTATCGCCTCTCACAGGCGAATGGAGTTTTAGAGCTTCTGGATCGTCGAAGCCATAGTTGATCAGGTCATCGAGAATAATGAGGTCAGATAAGCCTTTCAGTGCGCTCTCTAAGTGTTGTGGAGATGGCTCTTTCTCCATCGGGGGAATTTTAACCTTCGAGGCTCCGCCCACTACCTTTTTTCTTAGTTTGTAAGCCAGTTTCTTTTTTCCCTTTAAGGGAGGAGGTGGTTCATCTATTATAGATACCTCAACCACCGGTCTCAGAATAGGGCCCATATTCTCGCCCAGCGCTTCGACCTCCTTTATTTCACCTTCCTCGGGTACATTGAAGGTCTCTCTTGTCGAAGGCATTGCAGGTTCACTCACCCTTTGCCTTCTTCCTAGGTAGGTCCAGTTGTAGTGACGCTGTGAGGGTGACTTATCCGGCGACCTTCCGCCAACAACCCAAATTTTGGGAGCGGTTCGTTGGCAATGATAGATCTGATGTCTCGGTCTCCCGTGAAAATTGCTCGAATAGCTTCGACGGCCTCAGAGTACCAAAAGCCTACGGGACTTGGGCTAATACCTACGAAAGTCAAGAAAAGATTCAGTAAGAATGCAATTTTCGCCATATACAAAATACTGATCTAGAAAAGGAACTTACTCCCTTCTAGTCATCTCCTTGCGAAGCCAGGGGCAGCGCACGTAAAACCACTCTTGCTTATGTTGGGAGAATTCGCTTCATGCCCCCGTTAGGATTTGGCACTTATTATATGGCTCAAGGAATATGAAAGATGGGCTATCGGACCATCTCTTAAAATGCTAGATATAGCGGATATCACCAGGAGTGGGGAGCCTGAATAGAACGCTCAAGAAAAGAATACATGTGCCATGTATGAACGCATGACTATTGGGATGTAACTGTGCTGGGGCGATCTCAATATACTGCATCACATCATGGAAGAAAGGGTTGAATGGTGGCATACTTCTGACCTAGCACATGAATTTGTTTTAGGCAGTATATCTAGCTGGGGGCAAGTGGGGATGATCTTGTCCTGATGGAACTAGTACATCATCAAAAGGAATTCCGTGGATTGAGCATAGTCGGCAAAGATCGTTTTCGTTGATTCTTGAAGCTTGAGAATCGGTCGGATTATCTATGATAATTGCTTCACCTATGGTATCAGGAGCCAAGTATATATTCGCATCCATTGGGCTTGGGATATTCTGAGCCGGAATTGTCAATGGATTCGAAGTTCCCACTACTTCCTGTTGAGAACTTAGCTCAGGTTTATCTAAGACTGTGGTAGAGCTTGACTTTCTACACATCATCAATAAGCGTCGAATTTGGATAAACACATGTTTGAACTATACTTGAAAGACAATCAATATTAGACATAACGACAAAAGTACTCCCCTATGTGGTGTGCGAACTAGTGCAATCGTTTGAGTATAAGTGTAAAAGAATTAAAAATCCAAAAGCTGATAAAGTAAAGTTAAGCATTGAACTATCATCTTCGAAGACCATCATCGTTGACCTTCTCTGAGAGATTGCCCTATCAAGGTTTTGATCTTAAACTCGGACATTAACACTATGTGTTGAAGGCTATAATTTGTTTTTATTGAGTTGAACTCAGGTTTGTGGTAGTTGGAATCAAGGAGTAATAAGTCGAATCAGTTTGATATGCTTGTATGCCTAAGTTGTTGTCGTTGTTCATTGCCCTGTGGTAAGGCATGGAGGTATGTTGTTTTGTTATGTGTTGTGCTTAAGTGGAGGCAATCATGATTGTTAACACCTATCCTAGGACCTGAAACCGAATAACTCACTAGACCGACACTCCCTCTTCATCGAACGGCCTTCGTGGGGGTATATCGAACCGCACTCGCTCGGCATATCGAATCCAACTCGTGATCTCTAACAGGGCCGTAATGCTACACTCAAGGGGTGAAATCACACTCTCTCCCTCACACCGAACGATTCCAGGCCACTATCCTTGGCTCCAAAAACCACTCATGTCGGCCGACGCACGCACTTCCTACTCTTCCTAACAGCCAAACGGCCTCCCTCCATAACACTTTGACCGACCCACAGTGAAGCACAACATAGCCGGACGACATTTTCTCTCCCTAGACCTAATGACCGCCCATTCCTCTACCTCCCTAGCATTACTCCCACAAGAAGATTATGGAACAACAGACATCCACCCAAAATACTAGTAACGACATGTGAGCCCTCTCTTCTGTCTCGCTCCTTGATTAACGAACGACTTCAATCACAAATTTAGCCCTATCTCACAAACCTAGCGGCCACTGTCCCTCACTCGGTGGCTTAAAAAAGAACCTATGTAATGACCCACCATTAATTCCATAGAATGACGCATCATTAATAAGAATGAAAGGGATAGAAAAGAGAAAGAAAGAGAAGAAAGAAGGGAAAACACATCAGAATCTCAACAGCGGAACGAATAAATTATATTTATCACATAAGATATTACATAGTATACAACATCAATCAGAGTTACATTGATAATACATCACATACTAGACAGTTATAAACACCTGTCTAGTTATTACAACTCAATACAATACAGCGATACCAACACAGCGGAACACTATAAATATCTACAACGCTGAAACTTCTTGCTCCATTGCTCCTCCACAATTCGTTAAAGCTAACCTGAATCCCTTGGCTACTCATAAAAAATTTGAGTACCCATGAGTTTAAGAAAAATAGAATAAACTCCGGGTCAGACATGGGTCTAGTGTGCGTAACAGGTTAAGGTTGCTTAACTTTGAAAACCTTTGAAAACAAAAGGTATCACGTAAGACTTTCCACATAGAAACATGGGTAAGTTTTTACCTTACGCTAACCAAAACATTTGATAGGAAATCCAGTGATATTATAATAGGTCTATGGTTTTCAAGTAAACAGAAAATAGCCAAAATTGTTACATTCGTTAAATTCCAGCTACTAGCCAAAAAAGTGGGTAATACAATCAAAACTGTAAGGGCGCGTAGGAAGAATGGGTTTCCATCAATGGAAGGGCTACTGGGGTACCGTGCGTCACAGTACGTCGCCTAGATCAACGTACCGAGGATCCACCCTAAATCCCCTGCAACACAAGGCCGGAACCATCCCTTACTGGACAGTCTCGAACAAGACAACCCCGTAGTTGGTGCGTATTCCAACTTCCCACAGAGCCGAATAAAAAGGGACCTCTAGACAGGGGAAAATCTCATCCTACTTGGGCATGACCCACTTAGCCTTTCTGCACCTCTCCTGTTTTAGCCATTCCCGGTTGATGAGGCTTGAGGCTACGATTACCTTTATAGAACACATCAATCTTAGAATGCTCATCGTCCACCTGACGATGTTTTTAAAGCATTCAATCCATACAAGTTCGTTCTAGGTTCGAATGAAACTGAAGGCATTATCTCGTTACACTCATTTTGGAATCACCCTCAGAGTTAACGACGATAACCCTTGCACTTTGAATCTTCATCTCGAATCAGAAAGTACTACCCCGTTAAACTTGTATTGGAATCACCCTCGTAGTTTTAATGATGAATAGTCCTTACACCTCGAGTCTTCACTCTTCACTTGAGATTCATGACCTATCGTTAATTTGGATCGATGTGGTTTTCGGATATCCAAATCTAGAAGCCCGATCCCGGTCTCATCGAAATCAAAAATGTATCTTTTAGGGCCAAGTTGTTTTAAAGTTTAAAACAATTCAATTCTATTATCTATATACACACAGATAGATAATTCACATATCACAATAGATAATCAACATTATCATCACAACAGATAATCCACATTATCATTATAAATAGATAATTCATATTATCCTCACAATGAAACCAAAGTATCCATATCACACAGCATTAATTATCTCATATCTGAGATCTCAAACCATTCACGGCAATCAACATCATCCATTCATACATAAGCAATGATCTAATAATCACACTATATATAATTAATTTAAAATGAATTAAATTAACTACTTCCATCTCTAATTAATTTAAAGTGAATTAAATTAATTACTTTCATCATTATAAATCTTTCTTACATATCCATTCAATTAATTACAAATCAATAATTAATTATCTTCTAATTATCAACTTTAGTTAATCATCCCTGATTAATTATCCTTTAATTACATTCAAGTAATTATCCCTTAATTAATTTCATAAATTAATTATTCTTAACCAAAAACAGTTATTAACATTTAATTAACTCATTAATTAATTAACTATAATTAATCACATTAATCCTTAATTAATTGCATTAATTAATTACTCTTAACCACTTATCATTTATTAATTAATCTTAATTATTACCCTTAATTACATCATTAATTATATTAATTAATGATTACTAATTACATTTTTAATTAATTACTCTATTTAAATTAATTACATGTAGTAATTAATTTTTAATTAAACCATACTTAATAATCACTCTTGATTAATCACATCTGTTAATTAACTACCCTTAATTACTTCACTAAATAAATTAATTGCTCCATAATTAATTTCTTAATTAATCCCTTGATTAATTACATAAAGTAATTTAATCCAAATTACACTCATTCTTAAATCATCTTCCATTAATTACATCCTTTAATTATCCATCACTAATTACTTTACTAAGTAATTACACTTCATTGATTGCATTAAGTAATTGCACTTACCAAATCATCCAGTGATTATCTTAAATTAATTAAACTTAATTAATTAACTTAAATAAATCACATTAACTCAATTAATTCCTTAATTACTTTCACTAAGTAATTATACTTAACCTCTTAATTACTTTCATTAAGTAATTATACTTAACCTATTTCACAAATAATTATCATTAATTAATTAATCTAATTAATTATTAAAATTAATCACATTAATTAATTTTTAAATAATCCTTAGTTAATGACCTTCATTAAATAATATCAATTCTTTAATTACTTTTCTTAAGTAATTAACATACATTAATCATTATTAACTAAAAATTAATTAGTCTTTAATAATTCATTAATTAATCCTAATTATTTAAATAATTAAGTGTTAATTGTAACTTAATTAATTCATTAATTAATTCTTAATCATAACTTATTTATCTTATCTAATTAATGATTCTTAAACACAAATTAATTATCCCTAATTAATTAACTTTAAACCTTAATTAATTAATTTGAACCTTTAATTACTTATTTAGTTAGTCCAAATCGTTAATTAATTAAATAAATAAATTATCCATTTTAATTAACTTAATAATTTAATAAATTACAAATCATTCAGTTTTCATTTATTAAAAGATAAAAACATTTTTTCTTATTAATGATCAAATTATCATTAACAAAGCATTTAAAAACAATTTACTTTAAATTTTCTTTTTAAATTTAAGATTTAAAATTAATACAAATTAATTTTAAGAAAGTAAAAAAACAATTCAAAAACCTTTTTATTTCACAAGTTAAAGAAATATTTATCTTATAAAAGAAGCTTGAAAGAATTTAAAACCAAATATCATTTTAAATTCAAATCAATTTAAAATACACTTTAAACATACAATGTTGTTTAAAACATTTTAAAATCAAAACTTTCATTTATTTCAAAACTGGAATATAGATTTAAATTTAATTCCAGATTAAACTTTGATTGAAAACTTTACTTACATTTTAAACTTCATTATTAAAATTCAAACCATTTAACCATTGTTTAAAACAATTTAAATTTCAAAAACTTTATTTTAGTTTTTAAATTGAGATTCAACTAAACTTGAATCAGATTTAAACTTTGATTTAAAACTTGTTTAAATCTTTATTTTTCATTTTAACTTCAGTTTTAAATTTTAAAACAAAACAGTACAGGTTTTCTTTAAAACCTGTAACAAATTTGACTCGAGCCATCTCCATTTTGCTTCGAGTTAAAACCCAACTGCCTCGAGCAAAACTACCCAATACTTTCAGTCAACACATCAATTAACTCAAGTACAACCTAAACCAAATTCACTAGAACATCAGTGCATCGTGCAAATCCACGGTTGCTCCGGCCACCTCTGGTCATCTTCGCGACCTTCCCACAATCGACGATCATCACCTCAAACCATCCAAATACCAATCCCATCAATTTACACTCGAAATCAAAATAGAGCTCTCAACCAAAACCTGGAACAAAACATGAACCCCACATCAAAAACTTGGAAACATCACGTTCTCGAAACTCCGACAACCAGAAGTTCTGAAATTCCGGCCATGTCTTCGTCAACGCCCAAGCTTCCATCATTCAAAATGCCATTGAACTCGATCCAATCTAAATGCCACGGAGATCAAAATACCAATCCTAGTTAAAACTAGGGTTACAAAACAAAATCGAACACCACTACCACCACAATGATCTGATCTTCATCCTACCAATTTCCCCTGATCCCTCAATCCTTCTTGCATCATCACAGAAAGTTACAACTCCCCAAAAGTCGACTCAGAAGGGTTGATGGTCGATTGGTAGTGGTCGACCTAAGTAGTCGGACCATTGACTTTGTAAAATCGAACGTTACCTGGAGCAACTGGATGGCCATGATGGTTTGCTTCAACATTGTGCTAAGATGTGTGTACATAATAACCTTGAATATCCTCCAAGCTAAATCCAATATCCTAACCTAATTACTAACCCCTATAAATTCAACCCTAACCTAACTCTAAAATATATAGAAACTTTTACTGTACTAAACTCTGCCAAAACCTAACCTCTCCTCTAACCCTAAAAATTCTTCAAAATCAAATTAAAATCAATGTAGAAGATTTAATACCATAGAAGGAGCAAGGGAACAGAGGGAGATTCTCAAATGGAGCAAGTCGGAAGAGCTTAGGCATAAAGTGAGTGGGAAAAAATTTAATTAGATGGTTATTATGGTTAAATTTACCCTATCCTATATGATCTAGGATGTTAGAAATCTAAATTTAAAACCATAATTTAAAACCGGTAATCTAAGGTAGTATTAAACCATTGTAATTGGAAAATTTGATGCTATGGCTACGATACCCCTTCAATTATTTAAATGTAACCGTAAAATCTATAAACCTTAGATTGAACAATTGAAATTGAAATTAAGATATATTGATTGGTCAAAATAATTACTTAGCTTTACCTATAAACATTATAATAAACAAAAATTAAGATAATTAAAAATCGACACCAAAAACCACATGAACCCTAAATTTTAAATTACGACTAGTCGACCCCCACCCTGTGCTTTTGACCGTATGCAGTCTGTCGGTTAGGGTTAGTGGTTGACTGGTTGTCACTAGAAATGCACAATATGGACCTCTGCCTAAGGCTGGGTAAGTGATAAAATTTTATATAAATTATAAATTATTTTATGAGACTATTTTGGGCTAAATTTGTATGTTAGAGCCAGTAAGGAAGCTAGTTCCCTATAAGTGGACAATAGGTCTTTGCGGTGTTGAATAAATATTCTTTACCTAATTTAGGGTCACGTAATTGACGGGGGCGATGTATTTTTCCAAAATGGCACTCACTAGGAGGTTCCATAGTGGATGTGCAGGACTAATGGATGCTATATGAGTGGGCCCAGTACCAACGAAGGATTCTATTAAAAAATATTCAAGCCCGACATGGTAGGATAAAATGCAATATTCAAAGAATCATCATGGCATAACGGTAGTCTTGGTAAGCACGATTTTGACCTGATGTGATGTAGATAAGATGGTGGAAGTTGGAATGTGCAATAAGTTGCATACATTACGATTTAGAGGTGGACGTGGTTGTAGTTGGTTGCATATAAGGGGAAGAAAGTGGTGATGATTTACACTTGGATGGTTGCAGACTCAGGTGGTCCTAGGTTATGCATGGGATGTAGTATCGGGCTCGAGCATGCAGCTAGTTGTAGACAAAGGGAAGAAAGTGGTGATCGAAGGTGTGTTGACTCCATTTGGTTTATCTATTCACATATTGTTTGATACTGGGACTTCACATTCTTTCTTTTCTTGTAGACTTGTTGAAAACTTACACTTGGACACGAGTATAGTCATAAACCCTGTAGTTGTGTCAACCCCATAAAAGGATCAACCTATTTATCAATGGTACATTGGGGTTTGAAGTTGTTCACATTAGGGGTAGTGTTAAACTGTGATGCCTTTGTCCTAGGATTCTCTTAGTTTGAGTTGATATTAGACATTGATCGGCTGATGATGTATGAGGCTATTTTAGACTATAGTACGTAGGTCATAAGGCTGAGCATATGTAGTGGGCATAACTTAGAGGTTTATTATGATTCCCAAGGATTAGCTATGTCTAGCTACTTATATTATTTAGAGCTATCACATGATGAGCTAAACACAGTGTCTGTAGCTAAAAGTTACCCAGACGTCTTTTCCAAGGTTACCGGTCTCCTGACCAAAAGAGAGTTTCATTTTATGATTTATCTTGCTGAAAATGCACACCTATCACCTTAGGTATTGGCTCCAAGGGAGAGATACTAGTTGAATAAGCAAGTAAAGGAGCTATTGGAGAAGGTTTTATTAGGAGGAGCATTTCTGAGTGGGGAGCACCTGTTGTCTTTCGCACCAAGGCGGATAGTTCTCTGGGACTCTGAATCGATTATAAGGAGATGAATAAACTGATAAAGAAGTATAGGTATTCACTATCTCGTAGAGATGATATTTTAGTTGGTTAGTTGGAGCTAAGGTGCTCTCATGGCTTGACTTGGAGATCAGATTCCATCAGTTGGATGTAGCTGATGATAGTATCCAAAAGATAGCATTTTGTACACCGATGAACTTTATGAGTGGGTAGTCGTGCTCTTTGGACTGACCAATGCACCCGCCTACTTTTTTGATTTGAAGAGCCAAGCTTTCAGAGGGTTGCTTAACAAGTTCGGAGTGATAACTGTTGATGATATCTTAGTATATTCGAGGAGCGAGGTGGAGCATGTGCTGCATTTAGGAGAACTGCTCAGTGTACTTCGTGAACATTAACCAAAGGCAGAGTTTTTAAAGTGCTACTTATGGAGAAGAGGTATGCTTTTTGGGACACATCATCTCAAAAAGTTGGTTGGTAGTTAATCCTAGTAAAGTGGTGGTAGTTCTGGATTTGGTTATGCCAAAGAATGCTACATAAGCGAGGAGTTTCCTAGATCTAGTAGGCTACTATCAGAAGTTCATTAAGGATTTTCCACTGATGACTGCTCCTTTAACCCGTCTTACCAAGAAGAATATAGTTTTCCCATGGGTGCAAAATTTGATGGTGCTTTTATCAAGTAAAAAGAGGCATTGACTAGTGCACCAGTTTTGGTATTACCTGACGGGATGAAGAAATTTACAATTTATACCCACGCCTGTTATATAAGGTTAGGTGTAGTCTTAATGCAAAAAGGGAGGACTGTGAGTTATGTTAGTTAGTATTTGAAGACCCATGAGAGAAGCTACCTTACCGGTGATCTTGAATTTGCTGCCACTGTCTTTACGCTCAAGCTATGGAGGCATTACCTTTTAGGAGAGTGGTTTGAGCGGTATACAGACCGTAAGTCCTTGAAATATTTGTTCTCCCATAAGAACTTAAATTTAAGGCAGCAATAATGGATGGAGTTTTTGTATTGTACAATTTTGATATCTTATACACTACGGGGAAGGATAATGTAGTAGTAGATGCTTTGAGCGAACAACATGCAATTTTGAGACCTTTATTTTTGAAGTGGAAGCATTTAGTGTTCATTTCTACATTCAACTTTCGACCGTCATTTTTTATTACTCCTAGATTACTGGTTGCTTTAAATATGCGGCCTACATTAGTGGAGCATATTATGTCTGGATAGAAGGAAGACGAGGAGCTGGTAGATATTATCGAGGGGATTGGGAGAGGAGAGTGATCGAGTCATTTGAGGCATCCTACCATTGAATCTAGAGGATGGTTACGAAGGGATAGTAAGCTTTGTTTTCCATTTTGTATGGTTATGGTGGATAGGGTATAGCAACGTTTCACCATTATAGGATGATCATTCACCCCTTAGTGATGAGATGGATCGTGACATGAAGAGATTTTCTATTGGCCTAAGTAAAGAAGCATGCAATGGAGTATGTGGCTATATATATGATTTTCCAAAGGGTAAATGTGGAGCATTAAAAGTCGTGAGGTTTGTTTCAGCAATTCGAAATTTCTCGGTGGAAGTGGGAGAGTATTAATGGATTTCGGGGATGGTTTACTGAGGAGTAGGAGGGAATGAGAGCATTTGGGTCATTGTCGATCGTTTGACCAAATGCGCTCATTTCATAGCAATGAGGGGTATGAGGAAAACAACATCATTGGTGGCTCTACACATAAGATTGGTCGTTAGGTTACATGGAGTTCCCACTAGTATAGTTAGCCACCAAGATTTGATTTTCTCCAGTGAAATCTGAAAGAGACTTCAAAAGGCTTTAGGGACCGAGTTGAGCTTGAGCACCGCATATCATCCATAGACATAGGGACATATAAGGAGTGTAAATTGGGGATTGGAGGAATTACTACACATATACATTTTGGACTTTGGAGTTTCTTGGGAGGATCACCTATCATGGGTGGAGTTTACCTACAACAATAGTTAATAGGCTAGCATTAGGATGTCACCATTCAAGACATTATATTGTAAGCCCTATAGACCACCATCGTGTTGATGGGACACCATGGATTGGATTATTCTTGGGTCGGATAAGGTAAGAGAGACAACAATGAAGGTGGACCTTATCCATAGGAAAAAATCTTATGCTGACAGGTGACGTATGGAGTCAGAGTTCGTAGTGAAGGACATGGTGTTTGTGAAAGTTTCACCCTATAGACATGTTATGTGGTTTGGTAGGTTGGGGAAGCTAGCACTGACATTTTTATAGCCTTTTCCAATAGTTACTAGAGTAGGGATGTTGGCATATAGAGTAGAGATTCGGGAAAAGTTAGTGGTGGTACATGATGTTTTCCATGTGTTACACTTGGAGAAGTGCTTATACAATACAACTACCGTAGTCAAGCCAACTCAGTTAGAGGAGGCGGAGATTAAGAGGGAGTCACTTGTATTCCATGCGCCCACTCATATTCTTGAGCACGACACAAAGCGATTATACAATAAGGAGATCAGAATTATTAATGTCCAATACGGAGACAATGCAGTAGAGAGTATACGGGAACCTAAGGAGAAGATCCGCGTTGCCCACTCATAACTCTTTTCTAGTATATTTCCAATTTAAGTTTAGTAAGTATAGACCACTTGTGCATTAGGACTTAACAAGGTATACCCTTTAGGTAGAGACCATTGGATGGTAGGACTGGATGCAAACCTGTCATTAGGGCACATTATGGATGTTTTTTGGACAGTTACTTATACATGTTTAAGGCAGTATATCCTCTAGGTGGTACACACACATCCACATTATCTTTTGCTTCTCATTAGCTTATTAGATATGATACATATGGATGCTTGATTGCTATTTATATTATTGAGCATTATGCATATGGATTGTATGGTTGCGCATACATGCAGAATTCCATGTATATTTACTTAGGATGTTGCATCCTTTTTAGACGCATGGCATAAGCATTTGTATGACAGTAATTAAACCAGATCATGAGACACCCTACTCTTCCCTTAGTTTTGGTTTACGTGCATTTCACATTGCATATACACACACATATCACATTAGAAATTCCAAGGACAATGATTTCCTATGGATGGTAGAAGAGTAGATAACTGTAGCTAGTGGTTATTGTGTGTAAGATACATTTTCCCATAATTTGATATTGTAGGACGAAATCCTTTTAAGGAGGGGTTGTAAAACCTCGAAATTTATCAAGAATTTAATAAGAAAATTAAAGATGAAAAAAGAAAGGACAAAAATAAAAAATTTCATTTTCGATTTTGGCTACGAAACTTGCACATTGCGTTCGTAGGGATTTTCTAGACAATTTTCATGTACAGTACTTCTAAATCAGTGTTAATATTGACAAATTATGAGTGTTAGAAAGTCTGAAAATGTAATGAAATTTAAAAATAAAAATAGCACAAAAACACTATGACTAGTTAAGCCAAAAGGATTTATGTTCGATTTGTAGTGGTCAACCTATAGGGATGAGCGTTCGAATGTTGGCTTTGTAAAATAGAACATTATCTATAGCAATTGGACGATAGTAATGGTTTGCTTCGTCGCTAAACTGAGATGTACGTACATGATAACCTAAATATTCTATAGGTTAAATCCAACTGTCCAAATCTAGTTGCTAACCCCTTCAACCCTAACCAAACCCAAAAATATACAGAAACGTTTGCTATACTAAAACTCTACCAAAGTCTAGCCTCACCTCTAACTCTAAAAATTCTTCAAAATCAAATTAAAATCAAAGTAGAAGATTTAAAACCAATTGGTTATAGAAGAAGCAAGCAAACAGAGGGTGATTCTCATACGGACCGAGTAGGAAGAGCTGAGGCATAAGGTTAGTAGGAATAAATTTAACTAGATTATTATTATAGTTAAATTTACCCTACCCAACATGATTTAGGATGTTAGAAATCTAATTTTAAACTATAAAACCCTAATTTAAAATAGGTAATTTAGGGTAGAAATGGAAACTATTGAATATGCAAGTATATGATTTTTGTTTTATGATAATAAACATCTGTATATATATATATATATATTTTTATATATATATATATATATTCATTCAAATGTACTTGTTAATGTACCATTTTATTTTTCACATAATTAAATAAATATTTGCTGAATAAAATAAATAACATAGAATTTAAATTCAAATAGATATTTTATTCAAACAAATATTTACAATTTTGAATATTACAAATTTGTGCTCTCACTATATATACACAATTTCAATTACTATACAATTTTGATTGCATCACAACTTTCAATTTACATTTGCACCTCAGTACATTTCAATCCTTCACTCGTATTATTCTTCAACTCTATTCCAGATTGAATCCAACATCTAAGCGATCTGTAAAATAAACACTGAAGTAGTAAAGCTGAAATAGAAATATTTTTGTAGTGTAAAATAATATGTATTTTGAAAATGTTATTTACCTCAGTTATTTGGGTTGTTCTTCATTATATTTAATTTGAATTCATCATACACGAACAACCTGTGACATGCATGGTGCATCATTATACATGCCACAAGGCCGTGCACGCCAATGTAAACTTGATAAAACTGCAGGGACATGTGAGCACAAGGTCAAACCCAATCAAAAGACGGGTTCAACTCAAGTGAAATACAAATAAAGTAACGATATTAGCACAAGGTCCAATCCGAGCTATAAGCCAGATTCGACATAGGTGCAGACCAAATTCAAGTGCCCGTAGACCACCACTGACCACATACAAGTAAAGAAATAATGCTACAGATGTAAGCTTCAAAAGTGAACAAATTAAACTTGAGCTAGTATATCAGACTAAACCAAGTCTAAGTCTCCCAAAACAAATCAAATCAATTATAAAATCATACAAATGGACACAAGTACTCTAAGAGAACAAAGGATATACATACATGCAAACCAGACCAGACACAAGCTTAAACTCATAAGAAAAGGTTTTCAAGTCAACACAGCTAGCTCAATGAACCAACTCAATGTACACTTCAACCTAGATTGGTCAGAGATACCAATATGCAACATGAAAATCAAATTTATATGCATACATACAACTCGATAGTTCAGTACAACAAGACAGATACACAAAGTCAACAAGTAGACAACAAATGCATAAACCAATGGTCTACTGGCAATGAGTAAATCAAATCCATAACATATGAAGTATGAAAACAATGAATCCATATAATGTGAACTAGACCAGCAAATCAACAATCAAGTGAAAGCTCAAAGTAGTTTCAAAAAGCATGGAGTTTGAATGCAAGCATATGGAATCAATTTCAAGACCACATTCATACGAAACGATGATAAAGTGTATATATATATATAACAGTTCAAAGTTTCGACTACAACAAAAATGAAGTACACAACATACTTAGATACATGTGTACACACACATATATGTGTGTGTGTGTAGTGATAACCAGTATAGCAGCTATAATGAGCATGTGCAATTATATACATATGTAAGAGCCGAAATACAACCAGGGAATCACCAAAAAAGTGCACCATGTATATACATAAACAACTCGAAGTGAACATAGCAAGAGCAAGGTACAGGACATAACCGACAACAGACCACTTTCAACATCAGTCAGGACATACATGTATACAATAATCCAAGGATAGTTTCAATCGAACAAGTATTTACTTGAGTCACGATATGACAGCAAATCAAGTCGCAAGTCAATCAAGATTATCAGCAAATTCAAAGCCGTGATGACCAAGGAAAAAATCAAACATGTCAAAATCAAAACCATGCAAATCAAGCTAACAAAAATATATAAAGTGAAAAAGTCAAAGAAATCTCAAGCATTCAAACAAAATCGAACGGCAAAAAAAATTATCAAACGAACAAAACTTTAGGGAATTAAACCCTTCTCAAACCCATTAACATCATAGACAAGAAAATCATTCTAGTTCAAGTAACAACAAAGAAGAATAAACCATTCAACTCGAGTCAAAATCGACTATAATTAACAATAAAAAAAAGGCATTCACATACCAATTCACACATCAATCGAGCTCGATAATTTGAAGCAGCTGAGAAATCAATCAAAGAAAGCAAACGAAGCATCATTCAATCAACAATAGAAAGTGGTGGCTTCAAAGAATATCAACGAATCCTAATTTTGAAAGAAAGAGGAATAACGAAGCCACCATTTTTCACAGAGAATACGACCTATAGAATAAAAGTAAATGAGGGATAATTTTTTTATTACTTAACATATTTGAGCAAGCTTTATAATTTCTTTTTGAGTTTATTCAAATTAGGGTTTCTAATTTAGTTTGTTTGTATATTGTATTTTATCTTTTAAACTTTTGTAAAGTCGAGTCATGTGAATAGGAGATGAACTACACTGGTGTAGTTTGAGAATTCGCAACTCCGTGGTTGAGTTGTGGCAGGGTTTTGAACATAGAGTTAGGTTAGTTGATAGGGGGTGTCATGAGTTTACGTGTGTAAGCGTCTGACTACTTAATTTGTAGTAGAAACCTTGGGGGAAGCACGTAGGCAGGGTTTTGCCGAAGTTGAGTAAATCTGTGTGTTATATTTTCTACTTTTTATATCTTGCTATTATCTGTGTTGTTATTATTCTGCTATTATCAGTGCTGTGATTATTTTATGTACTTCTACATTAAATTTTATAACTATTAGTATCACCATATTCAACCCCCCTCTAGGTTGAAATCGATCCTATAGAAACCACTATAATTGGACAACTACGATGCTAAGGCCAGTGTTATTCACATATTTTCTAAAGGGGTCAAGCAAAGGAATCAATGTAGAAACTAAAATTTATGTCAAAATTCACAACTTTGAATGCTAAGGCAAGAGAATGGTTGATATCAGAGGCCTACAACTGATAATGATGCCGCACTACTACCATGTTATATAATGTCTATGCCGCACTTAATCAATGCTACATAGATTGCATACCATACATGATCAATATCACATAGATTTCATGTTGCACGTCATTAAAGCCACATGTTATCAACGTCGCATGTAGTCAATAACGCATCATATCAATGCCACACTCCGTCAATGCTGCCCTTCATTGATGCAACACTTCATTGATGTTGCACTTCTTATGTATCGCATTAAATCAATATCGCTCTTCAACCATATCGCACTTCATTGACATCAAGTGCCAATAAATGAGAAGGAAATCATAAACGATCAATAGACAAAAGAATTTAGTAGGGTTATGATAAGGTTGATATATTGAAATTTGCCTACATAATAATACGCATCATATATTAATCGTTGTCGCACTTCATGAATATTGCATATTATCAATGTCGCACAACATCAATGCCGTGAGAACATCGAAGACCATGCAAAGAAAAGTGATTATCATTCGTAAGAGAAAATTCAAGAGGATTTAGCGTATTTCCCTTCATAAAGCTTCAAAGACATTCATGTTGAAGATATCACCAAGATAGCAAACAAAGTCCCACATCGCTAATAGAAGCAAACCTACCTTCTTCCAAACACTATGAACGAAGATGCACCCCTTCATGGAAAGGAGCCCTTAACCTCTATCTCACATTTATCACTTTTTCCAGATAGAATCTTCTCCAATTTCTCTTCATTGAGAGATCAAGGACAAACTAATGACAGAAAGGCTAATAAGGGAGAAAAGGATATATAATATGTAACATGCAAAGTTTTCGACCCAGGAAAATTGACAATAATACGTGCACTATATTGTGTGTCGAGCATTCAAGTTTTGGAAAAATAGATCATTAGGGGTGAAAGAGGAAGATAGAAGAAATGAAAACAATCATAAAATCTCACAACACAATGGAATAACATAAATTAACATAAATAATACCTTACAAAGTCATATAAAAAATGATACATCAGAGTCACATTAATACAATTCTATCCTTGGATAGTTATAATAGTTTGTCCCTACCTAACTGATACAGATACATATAATACAGTGGAAACAAGATAAAAATTAGCTATCGATGAAGCCTCCTGCCCCAAGCTCCTCCAAGATGCATCTGGGGAAAACCTTAACTAATTTGCTACCCATAAGAATTTGAGCACCTAAGTGTTCTGGAAAAAAAATGAAACTCTAGGACAAACATGGTTCTAGTGTGAGTAAACTCAAACAACTGAATATTTTTGTTTAAAACACTTTTAAAATCAAAGGTATCTCATAAGACCAAGCCACACATAAAAATAGACAAGTTTTTACCTAACGATAATCAAAACACTTAAACCCAAAAATCCAGGGATACTATAATAATGTCCAAAGGTGAAAATAATAATAATAATAATAATCAAGTAGCTGTGACGCTTGTGAGTGTACATCACAACAATAATAGGTATACAATCAAAAACTAATAAAGTGTATTTGCTAATTCTATAGGATTCCATGAAGATGCCCTTGGTACTTTGAGGAATGGTCCCCTCCTGCTCAAAGATATCCTTCTGAAATAGCATACATCCCTAGTGATGTACCATAGGAAAAACATAGCTGGTCTCTCTAAGATCGAGTGCATCACCCCATACATGCATAACAACTGTAGATAACGTCTAGGTGGAGCCAACTGCACCCTATGGGTTTGCCAACCCTATGGGCCATGTCTTCTTTATCTGGTTTTAGTCATTACCGTTGGTGAAGCTATGTCCGACATTCCAGCGTACACACTATCATTAAAATAGATCATGGAATCCCATATGGATTCCAATACCCCAGCGGGTCTTGGAATCACACACATATTCCTAAATTTCGAATAGATCTTTGAATCACACGTGGATTCCCATACCCTAACGGGTTTTGGAACCACACATGGATTCCAACATCTCAATATATCCTAAAACAATTTCATAGAACCATATATGGTTGTTATAGTGGTTATGGTATGGGTCATCTCTTATGAGTACACTCGCCCACTTACTGCACGCTCAAAAAACCAATCGTCGATTTCTGGAATGCTCAATACCGATTCTTTAGGAAATAATCAGACAATACATAAAAGAGAGGATCAACTCCTAACTGTTTAAGTGGACGGATCACCTTATCATTTGTCCTAGAAGAACAATGTTTATACGTACAGTATAGCACCATCGATGATAATTGTACCATATAATTCTCGTGTTTCTCCTTGATATTTCTAAAGTTAAAATCCTTTGGTGTTAAGTAGGGAATTACTTCCCTTTCACCAAATCAGGAAGGATTACATATTTAAGCCACAAATTGACAGCTGGTTATTTAACTATTAAATAATCAAGCAGAAATCACATTTCCCATGGAAACCACTAAGACTAATTAATTAAATTCTCGTTAATTAGAATCTCTTTTTGGAATAGTTATCAAATTATTCATATACTTACCTCACAGAAATAAGTATATTCACAAACCATTCCTTTTAAAAATACTAGAAAACTTCTAAAAATAGATATGGAAAGTACCATTCAATATCAATCATGGATCGTAGTTTACGCAATTGTTAAGTCTTTATCCCAGCGAAATATAGTAAACTGTAGGCAATCTCTACCTCTTGAATCACACCATGAAAATTAGCCATTTCTTTCCAAAATCACTTTATATCATAAATATCTCCAAATCTAAAACTTCTTTATAAATTCCTAATTTAAGTTAGAAAAATACTCTTTTATAAATCTTAACCTGTTTTTAAAACTTCCCTTTTCAAATCACTAAACCATTTATAAACCACTTTTCTAAAATCATTGAAAACCCAAATTATTTTCCAAGTTCAAACCTCTTCCAAAAATATAACTCCTTTAACAAATACTTGTATAATATATCATTTGTGAAACATTTCAGAAAAACCCTTTTATTTAGCAAATACTCCTTTTATAAACAAGTTATTACTTATAAATACCTTTATTAAACAATAGTGTAACTTGAAATCATTTATAAACTATAAAACAAATTTGGTTAAAGAACTTAAGTTAACTCAAAATCCACCCTATAAATTTAGTAGAGGCTTAGCAAACCCAATGAAACTAACTTAAGATATCATTCAATTTCAAATTGAATTTCAACTCATCTAAAAGTAGGTATGAAATTTCAATTCATGTCCGAAATAGGGAATAACACATCAATATAAACACCTGAATATACCTGCTCAAATAATATAGTAGCAGGATGGTGATGTGTCCTACTTAATAGATGTCCAAACATTTCAGTCAGTTTATAGCGAAATAGGAATTTATTCTGCTAAAACACTTATACAAACAATTAACAATTACATTATAGCAGAATGGGGATTTATTCTGCTATTAGATGTCTAAACAATCAAACAATCGACTTATAGTAGAACGGGGATTTATTCTACAAACACATATCCATATAATAAACAACTATATCATAGTTGAACGGGGATTTATTCTACCAATAGATGTCCACACAATAAACAATTACATTATAGCAGAACAGTAACTTATTCTGCTAACATGTATCCACACAATCAATCCATTTACATAACTCTTTCACAATTTTGTGTCTACTTAACGATATCAACATTTGAATCCCTTGTGTTCAAAACCATCTTTGGGAAAAAGGATACATTTAAAACAATTTGATTCTTGGAAAACAAGGATTAAAAACCTAAAACTCCATAAAATTATTAATTACAAGTTAAATTCTAATTAAATCATGATTAATCTTTATTAAATTGAACTTAATTTAATTATAAATTAATATATTTTTATAAATTAGACCCTTAATTAATCCTTTAGTAGTTATTAAATACTAATTTAAAACCTTTATTAATAATTAACTATTAGTTAAGCTTAACTAATTAAATAAATAATCTTTTAATTAAAACTTAAGTAATAAACTAAACCTTTAATAGACAATTATTTAAATTAAAATATTAATTAATTCATAATTAAAAATAATTAAAAACTTGATTAATTAAATAAATAAATAATTGACCTTATATTTGATTAATAATTAATTAAAAACAAATCATATACTTAACTCATAATTAATTAAAAATCAATCTTACTTTTAACGGATAATTAAATGGTACAAATCTTTATTTAATTAAGATTAATGAACCTTGTTTAATACTTAATTAAGCTTAGTTTATTAAGTTTATAAAACCTTTCCAAAATAATATTTAAATTATGAAACTGAATTTCAAAAAAAGGAATCTTATCGAAACTGCATTCGTAGCGACTATCGCTATGGATACCATAATTTCCAAACTTAATTAATATTTCAAATTGTCTTTTAAAACATTAATTTTTTACTTTAACTTACTTTATAAATTTAATATAAAGTTTTATAAGAAAAACTAAAAGTTAGAAACTTTAGAAAACTTTTATTTAAAATAAAGTAATCAAAGCTAAAAAAAACTCAAAGGATCGCTATGTCGATCACAAACACCTTTCAAGTGCTAACCATGCTCATTAACTTTTCCATTTACTAACTTTACTTACTAACTATATGTAACCTTGCTCATTAACTTTTCCATTTACTAACTATCTGTATCACTTCCTATCATAAGACAAAGATTATAATTTTATAATTAAAAACATCACTTTAACATTCGATTCACAAATCTACGCTAAACCATAGACTAACAAGATATGTATATCTAAACCATATGATGTTTCAACCATTCAGGCAATATATTATACAATTAAATAGGAATCATAATAAAGCCTTAATTTTTCAATAGAAATTTAGAAGTTTACTCCGCAAAATTTTGTAAAACTCTTTTGAAAACTTGAAATACTTTAGAACTGCAAAGCTTAGAAAACCACAAAATCAACTCGAGAATGGTCATCTGCTCTTTGATTTTGCAATGTTACTCTTAGAATATGGAAAATAGTCAAAAGAAAAGTTTTTGGAAATTTCTCTATCATTTAAAAATGCATCACACAATTTCAATTTGTTTTGACGGAGATATGATCAAAAGAAGAAGGGTATTTTCGAACTTGAAAATATGGGGCCGAAAATGGGTCCAAAAGAAATGAGATTTGGACATAGCTAAGCTCATACTTTGAAGAATTCATACAAATAAAAGTTGTACCACTGAAATTTATGTTAAAAAAATATCAATTTTGTTCGAAGATGAGGAAAATATAGTTGGAGGAAGAGGGGGGAAATTTGAAGAAGTGGAAGGCTATTTATAAGAAATAGAAAAGGAAAATTACAAAACTACCCCTGTACTTCTAACCTTCACATTGTTTTTCCACCTCAACACCCTCCACCATACATTCCATTTCAGCCTCCACCTTATCCCCTCGAATCATGTCAAAGAAAACATGTTTAAATATGTTTGTGCTCTAGTCGCCAAAGTGTCAAATCATGTCACTTAAGACATCTTTTAGTATATACATGTATATACTTATATATATATATATATATATATATATATATATATATATATATGTCTGTGTGTGTGTGTGCGTGTGTGTGTGTATGTATACACCATTACATACTAACTAATTTACATTTTTAACCATTTAAATGCTGTTTCAAATATAAACAAGGCCTACAACATTTCGAACAACTTTTATATGACGAAACGTCGGAAATTCGAAGAACGGTTTCTCGTCACAATTTCTGGTTTTCATAGATCTAAATATTTTGTGAACAAAATTGGAAAATGATTTCACCATAATTAGTTATTATTGAAAAGAGTTTAATTTTCATTATAAAACCTATTATTTGAATATTTAAAATTAATTAAATATTCATAAATCAAAGTAGTGAAATTTCGGGTCGTTACACAATATTTGCTAATAAGGGCTTGATTAATTTGAAATTGCATATTAGCACATTTTTGTAGCATGTTCACAATTGAATAAAGGATTATGGCTTGAGCATATTTCTTATTGTTATTTTGACTTGCTTATTTTTATTTTGAACTCATGAAAGGTGTTTTAAAAAACCTTGTGTATTATCATAAAATCAAGGAGTGTTATTGGAATTCTTTCGAAGATGCTTCCTTGTATATATATCTTAAACGTTGAACCAAATTTAGGTTTAACAGTTTAGCGCTAGAAGGAGGGCATGTACTTCCAGATCTTCGAAAAATTATCAAAATACCCTAAAGAGAATCGAACTTCATATTTTGATAAAAATTTCAATTTTTTTCTTTATTAGATTTTAAATCTGGAAACTGTTTTTTATCAGTTATTTACAACATATAAGCGGACAAGAACAAGTCCGCTTAATTTATTCAATGTCGTTCGACCCATCCTGCTCATACAAGGCTCATAAATTATTTGGCATCATAAGTCATTCAACGCCAAAATGAAGAAAATCGAATCCATCTCCAAAAAATTGATTACATTTCATTCAGTTGCCATCAATCTTGCTTCGATCCACAATGAATCTAAGTTTTTAGATCCCAATAACATCAATAAACCTGGAAGATTTCTAATCTGATCTGAATCTTTAATGATATCGAAGTTAGGACTCCATTGTACTAGTCATTAGATGTCATGGAATTCGATGTCGAATGAACGGTATCGAAAATAATGGGTGCTGGAATTGATGATACCCAAAGTAAAAGATCTAGCTTTTATAAGAGGTGACTAATGTCGTAGGAATGAATGTCGCATGGGCAATCAATAGCATTGGATAATAAATGCTCGAAGTAGGCGATACTACTAAGTACTAATGCCGCACTGCCGAGTAATTAATGTTGTCGCTGAGCAATTTTGTGAGTATTCAATATCACAAGCGAGCGATGCCATGAGTAGTCGATTCTAGAAGTAAGCTATGTTGTAAGGTTACGATGCCATTAGATCACTAATGCTATAGAGTAACTCATGCCGGAGGCCATGTTATGTTGTAAGTATCTAATACCGTAAGTAGATGATATCGTGAATATCTGATGCCATAAGTGGTGGTGTCGCAAGAAATCAATGCCGTTGGGTTTTATGCCAATGGTTTGGATTTTATTTCGAAAAGACTAATGTCATAAGGATAGTTTCAGTTGGAAGCCAACTTTATAATGCGATATTAAAATCATTACTGAAGTTCATATCCACATCAAAGTTGTGAATTGTATATTAAAGATTAGGGCTTTATGCTGAAGATAAGAAGTCCATGGTGATAAAAATTGATAGATCTTATTTTGTAAGGAAGTAATTAATGTCGAAGAGATGTTAATATCGAAGGTCAATGGTGGCACTAGATTAGTGATAGGTCAATGGTGGCACTAGAGTAGTGACGCCACAAGAAATGCCAGTGCCGTAAGTTAGTAAATGCCGTGAGATTGGCGATGTCATATGATAATTAATGTCATAGAATAAATGATGGCGTTGGATTGTTGATGTCATAAGGGTAATCGATGTCCTAGGTTACCTAACGTCGCAAACCATGTGGAGACATAGATTTGCATCAAAGATGGAAGCTTCATATTGAAGATTAGGCCTTTACTCCAAAGTGCAAATCATTAGAATAATATCCTAGGCTGTCTGATGCTAGAGATCTTGAGATTTCATTTCAAAAGAGATAACACCAAATGGTTCAAAATTCACATTTAAATCCAAGGACTACTGTCAAAATTAATAGATCCGATTTCAATTCATGTTGTAGATCACCCAAATCCATATAAAAACAGGGAGTTCCAGGTATAGGACTAGTTCTCGGGACTTTAAAAGCATGCACATACGACTTTGAGCTGACATATAAGATCGATTTCAAAGGGATTTGACTTTGGAAATACATAGTTATTTATTGATTTTGAAAACAAAATGATTTCGAAATTATTTGAGTTTTAGAAACATCAGTAACATGTATGCATCTAATTTCAAATACATGCAATCTATATAAATGATTTTAAAAATATTGGATTTAAAAAACAAAAGCACTTCAAATGAGTTTCATACATTTGCGATTTTATGTGTGCCTCTGATGCATATGTTTTAGAAATATTCAGATTTCGAAAGTAAAGACTGCAAATTTTTACTTATTTTAAATCTATTGATAAGCTTCGAAAATATTTAGTTTTGTAATAAACTTCAAAAACATGATTGTTATCGTTAGAAATCATATTGACTTTGTTGAAACCATGAAGAATATAAAAGAAGGATATACAATGAGAAACAACAATAATAGGGCCTTTCGATAGAGTCGAAGGGACGATTCTGCAAAATGTTGGATAAACAATGGACTTTCAATGAAGTTAAAAGAAGACAAGGTTGTTCTTCCAATTAAGTTAATGCCTTTTGAAACAGATGGTTTTGCAAGTAATGCATACAGTTGCAACTAATGCATACAGTTGTAGACATGTTTGCAGGTATAGGGTATAAGTGCAGACATATTTGAAATTATTGCATATAGTTGCAGAAATGTCTACAACCCTATGCAATAGTTGTAACTTTATGCAATAATTGCAGACAGGTCTGCAATTATACTACATAATTGCAGAAATGTCTGCAATTATATGCAATAGTTGCAACTGTGTGCAATAATTGCAGACATGCCTGCAATTATACCATTTAATTGCATAGATGTCTACAATTAAATGCAATAGTTGCATACGTTTCTACAACTATATGAAATAATTGGAGACATGTCTGTAAATTATACCATTTACTGCAATTATAAGCAATAGTCGTAGATTTGAAGAAAAATAAAAAAAGTTTAAAATTTGCAGATTTTTTTGCAAATATATGGAATAATTGCACCTTTACTGCGAATATGATTTTTTGGTATAAACAATGGATTTCATTTTAAGGATCGTATATTTTTTGATTTTTTGATGAAAACGGTATGCTGATCCGATGTTTTTGTAGAAAGTAATACACGTTTGAAATGTTAAAAACATAAATGGTATTTATGTCTTTGTGCGTGCGTTAATTTGAAAACAGGGACCAGGAACTTATTAAAAAAACAAAGGGATGTTCTGTGTATTTTCAACCTTAGCAAGGATGTATGCCAAACACCCACACACACATATATATATATATGAACTAAATAGAAATAGTTATTAAATGTATATATATATACACACAATGTAAGATGAAAGAAAAGATATATATGAAAATATATGATGATAGGAATGAGAAAATTTATAATATCATTTTTTTAATAAGGAATCTATTACAAAATCATGTTTTAGGGAAGTTATTTTTTTTAAAAGATAGTATAGCAAAAAAATTCATTTGTTTGGAATTATACATTTTTACAATATAATAAAAGATAAAAAAGTGTTAAAAAGATTGTATTTAAAAAAATGGAATAGCACAGTATTACTGTTTTGAGTAATATATTTTTAAATATAGAAAAAGATATGGATATGAAGACTTAAAGTGTGTATTTCAAATCCACCTGCAAATTATTTTCAAATAGATATATAGAACATGTTTAAAAGCAAGTAAAGGTAAAAAGTCGAAGCAAATCAAATGAAAACATATATGTATACATCTGGTCATAAAGTAAAACAACATTTCATGAAAAATATAAACATATATGTAAACATAAAAATAAACAATCTAAAGTAAATAAGCAAAGATGGGTAAACATGCATATATATATATATATATATATACGCATTTGACTGGTAAAAGAAATTTTACAACTAAAGGTAAAACTTTAAAGCTAGAAAAGAAAGCAATGTACAAACATATAAAAAATAACTGCCGGGTCTAATACAATAAAGACCAAGAAAATTGTTTTAAATTCTTTTCAACCTTAAAATAAAATATCAACTCATGTCACAAAATTCAAATCAATCCCTCAAAACAATTGTACAACATATCAAATTCCTTTAAGCAATAATTTGATACATATACAACATTACAAACGTGTGTATATATATAGGTTGTATGTAGGCTTCAGTTTCAAAAGCCTGTAAAACACAAAACTCTATAAAACACAAAACAGTAAAAAGTAAAGAAGAAGAAGCAACTTGTTCTTCCAAATCCAAAACGAAAGCGAGATATCAAGATTTGTAGATCATAAGCTGAGTTGAACTGTAGTTTCAAAGATAAAAGCAACGTGGAAGGTGAGGATTTTAAAATTTGAAACTTGGAATTGTTTGACATTGCTTTGTTATATTTAACAATGAAAAATATGTACATATTCAACTTTTTAAAAATCCTTATCTCCAAATCTAGCTCGAATTTGAAGATGGTGTGATCTAGCAACTCATTGTTTTCAGCATAGATTACGTTAAAAATAGTTCAAAGCTTGTTCATCGTATATATAGTGTGAATTTTCAAATTTGTAGTAAGTAAACCAAGTTTTGGCAAATTTCAACACTTTTAAAACAGTGATTCATGTATATGACCATGATCATTATGTGAAGATAGGATTTTTAGTGAAGGTTTCATGATTTTTAAGGATCTATGTTGTGAGTGATTTAAAGATGACCAATTTTTGTTAAAAAAATTTTTTAGACGATTTAGGCATCAATGGAAGGCGGGGCTTGGCCAAGGAGGAGTGTCGCATCATGGGTCATGGGTGAAAGATTCACCGTGGACAAATCTCGATTTTGACCTTGATTTGGATGGGCATAGAAAATTTAGGGTTTTATGTGTTTTTTTTGTCTCAATTACCTATGGAAGTGCGATAAAGGGAGAGGGACTTAGGCGTGTGGTCTAGGGGAAGAGGGCGGCGGAGGTTGTGGCCGAGCTAGGGGCGAAGTTGGGTGGTGGACGATGGATGAAGTGGTGTGATGAGGCGATTTTGTGGCACCGAGGGGGGAGTGTGATAACCCGGATTTTTTTGGACATTTGATAATTGGTAATTAACTGATTTTAACCATTAAAACACTGACTTATAAGATGGAACAAATAGTATTCTAATAATTAAATGTTTGGAAATGATAAATCTTATAATAAATTAACAAAGATATAAATACATATATGCAATCTCTATAATGTTGAAAAATTATAAGTGTATACATATACAAGTATACAAGTATACAAGTATTTATGTATATAATATATATATGTGTATATATATATATATTGTGTTTTGGAAGCATTGGTTTCGAAAGCTAGTTAAAGTTAATTTTATATTTTCAAAACACATAGAATAAATATTTATTAATTTAAAAAAAATTAGCTTAAGTTTGAAATAAGATTTAATAAAAAGGTTTAATACACTTTCTTTTATACTTGAAATAAAGACGGTATGTATAAATTTAAAATATAGACATAAATTAATAAAGACATAACATATGAGTACATTAAACATATAACATAAGAAAATAATAAAATATAGGCATTGAACATTTGTAGTTGGAGATAACATGCATAAAAATAAGTGGCATATCTTATATTTCTTTTAGTTTGAAATGTAAACAATAAATATGGAGAGAATAGGCTGATACGTATTCATTTTCTCCTTTCTAAATCATGTCTTTCCATTCTCTCAAACAAAATTAAAACCAGAAAAAATGGAAATCAAAGAAATCAAACAAAACAACAACAATTTCTTCAAATTTTATCTAAGATAAAACAAAATTAAAGCTTCAAGACTCAAGTCTTCAACCTGAGATCAATTCTAGATTAAATTGCAGTTTCAATTCAAGCTTGCAGTTTTAAGTTCATATCAATTTCAAGTTTTTCAAAATAAGCTTTCCTTTGTTCATCAACTCGGTGAGTAAACTTGAACCTTCCCAAGTTTAATATTCTGTATAGATTGTGCATGCTGCCATGGATGTAGTAATGACTTAAATATGATTCACATGGTTTAAAAGAATATTTTCGGGGCATATGGGTTGAACTACTGTATGCATGCCTGTGTGTATCAGTTTATTTCAATAGACAAGAAAACTCTATTATAATATGATTCCTCTTTAAATAAAAAATTATAGGATAGTATGTTCAAGGGAATTATGTTTGAATTTACTCAATCTTATTTTTTTTTAAATGTTAAAAATGTATAGTTAGCAAGAGGTTGATCCGGGAAGAAGAATTTTACGGTGATATTCATATTAGGTCAGGAAATTAGTTGTTTAAATCTGGATTCTTGCTTACATCATCTGATTCGTATAAAAAACTAGGATTTTTAGATGTATAATCAAAATTTTTAAGTTTGAAAATCGAGTGAGTTTTTGAGTTGAACAGAATCGAGAGATTGCTCGATTGCCGGCGATCGGCGAAGGGTGGAGGGTCGATGTAACGGCCCGCAAATCCGTACCCCTTGAGTTAATCACTATTCTACAACAATCAACTCAAGTTGTACAGAAATACGAACCATTTGGGTTTAAGAAGAAGAGGTAGAAGAAGAGAAAACAAAATCAACATCAGAATCTAACCATCGCAGCGGAATAAAATATAATAGATAATATATAATCTTTACTCAACATCAAATGTCTTGTTTATATATTACATCATCAGAGTACATCAGTCACAGCTCACATCAATAACATACAATGAATACACAACAACTCAGAATACACAACTCAACAGCGGAATATATATATACAAGTACGGGAGTACGTGTCGTCACCCAGCTCGTCTCCTGAGCTCCACAGCATCTCCTGTATCCTATAATACTCGGTCTGACCCGAGCATTACAGTTAAATAATACCCGAGTCAGTCTGGAATACCAGCGTGAGAAAATCACACCCAATTGATTATTAAAGTTTCAAAAATCCTTTGAAAACAAAAGCATCTCGTAAGACCACGCCACAAATAAACATGTCGGGTTTTTACCTTACGATAGCTAAAACGATTTTTATAGAAATCCTCTGATATTATAATAGGGTCTATATACAAATACTTATAAAATAGCCGAAATTGTTACATGATTAAATTCCAGCTACTAGCCACCGAAGTGGGTAATACAAACAAAACTCGTACAAGGCTCGTAGGGAGAATGGATTTCCAACAATGACTAGGCACTGGGGTACCACCTGTCACAGTACGGGGCCTAGATCACCGTACCGAGGACTACACCCTTCATCCCCTGCAACACAAGGCCGGAACCATTCCTTACTGAACAGTCCCGAACAAGATAAACCCCGTGGTTGGCGCGACCAACCACCCACTAAGCCGAAATATATAAGGGACATCTAGACAGGGGAATTATCTTGTCCTTCTTGGGCATGACCCACCTAACCTTGCTGCATATCCCCTGATTTTCAGTCATTCCCATTTGATGAGGCTTGAGGCTAAGCGTTACCTTTAGAACGTTTTCACTTAGAATGCCCATCGTCCACCTGACGATGTTTCGCAAGCATTCGTCCATACAAGTCCGTCCCGGGTTCGAGCGGAACCGAAGGCACTATTCCTACTACATCCATTTTGGAAATATCCTCAGGATTAGTAGCGACTAGCCCTTGCACTTTACTGCTCTAGCTTCGACTCCGAACACGTTACACGAAACGTACAAACCGGATCGAAGTGGTTTTCGAGAAATTAATCTCGATCCCGGTCTCTTCGAAACGATCAACGTATTTGTCCAATATTGATAGTCGGTTATTTCACTATCAATTAATATTCGCAACAACCATCCAACAATAAATAATTTCCTAAATTATTTATTAACCTCAAAATATCTTCTCAAAATATATTTCTATTTTCAACCCTTTGAAAACAGTTTTCAAAACCACCTTTCTTTTCAGAATCAACTCTCCCAAATATTTTCTTTCTATCTCTGAAATCACCAAGCACAAAAATAATTTTTTTGAAAATAAAGTTACTTAATAAAATATAAACTAAATTTTTGCTTTTGAAACAAAATACCAAATCACTGGTTTAAATAATTACTACTATAATCGATTTGAGAAAATTCTTACTATAGAATTTAAATATTAAAAATAATAAATTTTACAAAACTCGATTTCTAAAATAAACAACTTTAAAGCATTTAATTTATATTTACAAGTTTACTTTTAAAAACGTGTACTTGGCCATCCAGAGAGAATTCCAACTTCAACTACTTAAATCAATTTTCCAAATTGATTCACAATTTATTTCCTTTGTAATAAATTTCTTTACTTATCAGTTCATTTCGAAATTCAATTAATTATGGACTTTATTATTATTTCCAGTTTGATTTTTAAATTCTTTAGCTGAAATATACAAATTTCAGGTTATTCCCAATTTCTTCTTTATTCTTCTTAAATAATTTAAATCCTAAATTTAAAATAATTGTTTATTCTTTTAAACAGTAACATTGAAGTTTAAGTTTTCTTAACTTTCTGTTTATTCATAACTTTCTTTCCACATACATAATTTATCAATTAGCATTTGAAAACACTAATATTCTTTTCCAATTCATTTTAGTTTACTCACATTCTTTATAATTATTTTCTTAAAAATTTACTTTTTTTTTATTATTTCTTTCCAAAAATCTAATGCTGTAAAATTTGATAACTCAGAGTCCAGTATATATCCAAGCAGCTATAGCATTCAATATTTCAATATGATTCATCACAGAATATCCACAAAGCATGTCAGAGAATAATAAACAATATATATATGTTGAGGGACCCAGTTGGATCCCTCCAACCTGTTTTCCCTGCATCCACAGATGTTAGCACAACATAAACATCAATCAAAAATATATCATGCTAAAGCACAACAATCAAATCAACCATTCAAACAATTATTTAAATTTAATCTTTTAAATTTAAATTAACTGAGTGAGATTAACTCACCTTTACTCCTTTTTATTTTGCAATTCAACCCAAACCAGTTGTTCTCTTCACGATTCCAGACCTTGAATACACATTATATGATTTTATTAATATTCGAATGAATTTGAACAATTTATTACCGTTTTATAATTTAATTAACCCAAAATTTATTTTTAAACTAATATATTGATTCTAAAAATCAAATTTTTATATGAACCTCCCCAAATTTAAAATTTCTATATTTCCAAACCTTGTCTATATATATAGTTCCTGTTTTACATATACATACTGAACCTTATAAAAATATAATTGTTTTGTATCCTCCTATAAATTATACCTTATAGATATTAAATTCTAATAAAACAAATTTCCCTTTCAAACGTATTCAATAAATAATAATAAAACCAAAACTGATTTATATTTTCTTCTGAAAATAACCCGTAAAGACCTAAAAATCTAATCTTTATGTTCAACACTCTAAAATTTCGATTTTTTTATCAAAATATTATATAAATTTCTTTGTTCATATCTGCATAAAGCTATACCTTTAACAAAAATTCTTCTGTGACATATTATATATATAATTAAATTAAACAAAACTATATATACCTTACTGACGAAATTCAAGCGAACCCTAGCTGACGTTGACTGCTGTGCTTCCATGAACGAGGATCATCTCGCGAACCCAACGTGAATGAGCGGCTCGCATCGTCGACTATAAGAGCAACTGCTTCCAGTGTCTTCCCTACATCGACCGCGGCTTCCTGCTTCAACACCCACACGAACGCAAAAAAAACAACACCTTATTCACGCCGTTCCTCCTCCACCTAGTACGCCTCGACGTCGCTGCCGTAACCACTGCTTCACAAAGCCCTAGCCGAGCTCGAAACCTTCGCCCAAACGAGTCGCGAGAACCCTAAGCGATGTCGCGACCCTCGAATCCCAAATTGAACGCGGTCGCGGCCCCCCTAGCTTCGAATGATTTTCAGTTGCACGCGATTTATTTTCTTTCAAAATCCTGATGTTGAGAAATTGGGAATTAGGGTAAAAAGGTTCGGCTTTTAGGCTGTTTAAAACGGCTATGAAAGTAAGGAGAAGGAAGTGATTTAAGGAGAAAGGAGCATACAAAAGAAGTTGCAGTGATTTCGAAAAGAGATGTAAAAGATCTGATGGGAAGAGGGAAAGACGTGACTACAGCGTGAAGGAGGGGTTTGGGTACGATGCTTGTCGGTTAAGACTTGACTCTGATGTGAATAAATTTCAGCTGAGGTTGACCCGGATGTATATATATACTTAGTTAAATTTGAAATTTTCGATATAAACTCCCCGCGTTTATTTATCGTACGATCACACGACAGCTCCTAGCACTACGAAATTTGAAATCCGAAAATAATTAAATATTTCGGATCCAATGAAACTGGTTTCGTCGAATCCCGAGACTACGCTCCGGAAGGCTATTTTTAAATTCAATTTAAACTATAATGTTTTTAAAACTGAACAAATCACTGTAAATTTTCAATTTTACAACTTCTATTATCCTCAGGACTATCAATATAAATTTTACAAGCCTTCAAATTATATTCAACAGGTTTAAAATTCGAGATTCAACAATTTACTCAACTTCTAATAATTAAATTCTATTATTTAATTATATCAAACAAATAACGATACTTGTAATTCCAGTTAAAATTATTATATTGAATATTAAGATCAATTAAATATTCTGATTTAAAATTCTTAAAAATTCCGGGTCGTCACATTCCTCCCCCCTTAAAAGAATTTCGTCCCCGAAATTACTAGTTATGAAGAATGATCCAATACCCGTTTACTTTTCCTCAAAACCAAACAATTCAACATCCTTACCAATTATCTTTTTACAAAAGACCCATTATTATTCTTATTAACTGTCCAAACCTTTCCCTAATTTGTAAACAATCTTATTTGCCCAACCATTCAAGTTTTAACCATAAAACAAATTTTAAATTATCAAAATTTCCTCAAAATTTTTCTAACTCCCTAAATTCCCGAAAAATTTCGCCAGCGTTTCCTTTGCGCGGCTGACTCGGTACAACTACAAAATGGCTCTACGGCCTCCCAAATCCAAAAAGAAAACAAAAAGGCCAAGTGGCTCAATCCAAATCCAAATCCCAATCAAATTCCATATCAAATTTAAATACATACCTTTTTGTCGGGCATTTCAAATTTATCTCTTGAAATCAAATTCAATTCTCTTTTCTCTTTATATACTACCTGCATATCCTGCTTAACACCAATATCCAATCACAATATTCCCAAAACATTTTATCGACTTTTTCACAATTTGTCAATATCTATTCATTCAAATATTAACTTAGAATATGTTTGCAATATTCAATTTCCAATTAAGAATTGACCATTCCCTTCTTAAGTTAATATAAGCATTTTATATGTTTCTTATATTCATTTTCATCTCACTACTTTAGTTTATATCCATCCCTGTTCAAATTAATTCTTTCATATCCATATGAATTCAATTTATCTTAGCTCTGCATAAATAAATTTTTATTTGTCATTCATCACTAATTCATATCATTATTCCAATTAGTTTTATTTACTAACTTATTTTAGTTTCCAATTTTGAATTTGTTTGTCGTTAACAAAATTTTCCAAAATTTTCAAAAAAATTTCTAACTCCCAAAATTTCTGAAAAATTTTGGCAGAGTCCCCTTTGTACGGAGGAGCTTTTGCAATTTAACAAAAGAGATAAATATATATACATCGACCCACACGGTCGGAAAAATCAAAAACAGTTCATATTTCCTATTTTAATTGCGTAGGCGTACCTTATTTAGCATTTTAAGCAAGCGGCTTATTTAATTTTAGCATTAGCGCGCCAAAAATCCCGCTATACAATCTTCTGGTACCTGTACTTACTCAGTTTAAACATGTAAGTATGAAATATATGCAATTCACTAGAATTTCAATTGTTTTAATATAGCTAACACATGGATTTCATAAGCCATACCTAACCAACAACACTTTCAAATGATTAATAAGGCTTCAATCACCAATTCAATTTGTTTCACTCGCTTTCCTTACCATTGCATGCAATTTTAAGTGATGTACAATTCACTTACTAACTTCAATCCATTTATAATTCCAAACACACTCATATTCTTAGCAATTGATCCCAACATCAATTTATTTAACTTCCATCAACTCATAGAATTTTAATTACTTTCATTTACGTCAACCGACAATTTATTCTATGCAGATTGATGATATCTATGTGAATAAATAATTACTTAAGGTTTATAACCAGTTTAAATTGATTCCAACTCAATTTATATAAATCTCATTCCATTTTAAATTTATTCACAATCCAAGCCTTTTCATTTTCATTGCATTTTAAATTCGAATCCATTCACTTGCATTTCTTTGTTAACCATACCAGTTTCATTCAAAACCATTAACAACTTAGGTTCCATCCACATTACCAATTAAATTTCCTTTTTATTTTAATCCATTCACAATCATTTATTTAGCTCGACACATTCCATTTTAAATTTTATTTACAATTCATTTATTAACATTTCATTCCATGTTAGTTTATTCCAAACTATTTTATTTAGCTCAAAGACAATCCAAGCTATTTCATTCAATAATTATTTCTCAACTTATTTAAACAACATTTCATTTGATACTTACTTATTCCATCATTTATTTATTCCATATAATTAGTTTATCCACATTCACTTAGAGCACTCTAATAAACTTGAAACATTCTATTTTCCTTATTGTCTCAAGTTATTTCAATTCCTTAATAATTTTAATGATTTACAATTATCTATTCTCGAATCCCATTCCATTAATATTACTTATAACTCATCGAATTTTATTTCAATCCAATCTCATTTTAAATCTGCAAATTTCATTTGATTGGTTATTATAAAATTTAACTTTCTAGATTCAACTCATTCAATTTATTGCAATGCCATTTCCAATTTATTTCCACTTATTCGGATTTTTATTTGCAATTCATACCATTATTATTTTAATCCATTTCCATTGTTATTCTTTACATTTTCAATTATATTTAACTTATTACCACTTCAAGTTAAATTTAAATTAATAACTCAAGTTCTGAATCCATTATCCATTCTCAATTTACCACCCAATTTATGAACTCACAGTTCAATTTCATTTCACCAACAATTTAAGTCGAATTTAATTTATCACTTGAGTTTATTTCCAAACTTCATCATAAACTCATAATTCAACTTTAGTTAACTACATTGGGTTCTCAATACATATTTCATTATATAATTCATTATCTAAATAGTCTTTTCCCAACTTATAATTCAGAACTTGATTTTTAAGTCTCAAAATCTCTTCATTTAAATTTGCTTAAGTTCAACTTACTTTAAAATTTTCAAGTTTGATCTTCAAATTTATTTATTTCCAATTCATCAAACAATTTTTTTGTTTTGTTTTGGATTTTGTATTCCATTCATCATAAACTTAAATATATTCATCTTTTATTTATGACTCGAGTTTTACACTTATTTATAACTCAAGCAAATTTTATTCCATGCATTTTTAATTATTTCATATGCTATTCTGATTTATTTAACTCAATCAAACTCTTACCCAATTTATTTCTTATCCAACTCATTTTCCAGTTATCCAGGTAAGAATTTAAATTTCATTCACTAATTCAATTGAATTTTCATTTCAATCCAATTTTGCTAACTCAAATTTACTTAACTCAATCTCAACTTGATTTCGAATACAACTGGATATTAATTTCAGCCCATCCAATTAATTTTCAATCCAGTTATATTTTTTTTTATTTCATCAATCCAAGTTAATTTCATTTTAACTCTTCACTTAGATTTATATTCTATTATCCAACGCTTAAATTTCTTCCTGATTTAAGAATCATTTTCCAAAACTTCGGTTTCAAATTATTTTGAAATCTCCAACATTTCAAAATCACACTTCTTAAAAATTAAACCAACCCTGGTTTTATTCCCAACAAATTTCCTTTGAAATTTTCAAAAACAAACAGGTTTTCCTGAACAAATCACTTTGGTAGCAATCTGTCACTCAGAAATTCGAAAATGAATACTGATGATGCGGCCGTCATCATCAGAATTATTTTCCAATCATCCAAGTGATTTCAATGCTATTCCACTTCCAAAATCTTTTTTTTTTAAAACAATTTCCACTCAGAAATACTCCCAAAACAATAATGTTATCGTTTACCTTCAAAACACTTCGATAACATTCCCAAAATCTCTGAAATTTTGAATTTCCAAATTCTGCTTAAATAAATTTTTAACTATAATTCATTTGCACAGCTTATATTCATACAAATTCTCATTTGATTATATTTCAATTCATAAATTACATCTATGATTCATATTTATAAATTCCATTTTATAATGAATTTACTTCTTGATACTTTGGTTATATTTTCAATTTCTAGTTAATTTTTTACACAACGATGATAACAAGTAAATATTACCACTTCTAACATCAAAGCAACCATATATTAGCTAAAATAGTTTACAAAAAACTTTCTTTATATCCAAAAATATATTTTTGGGTAAAATTATTTCATTTACCCATATTTAAAACAATACCATGTCGATTGTTCTATTCAAGTGTTTAGAAACCCTTTCGATACAGTTGTCCAGACTGTGCCGACGAAGGTTCATATGCCACTCAATAAACCAATCAACACAATACTAAAACAATTTATATTCACTAACAAATACGCACTCATATTTATTAATACGCTCAAACTCATTATAGAGTACTACGGACTCTATTTAAATGAGTAATTCCCACCAGAGCCAAGGTTATCACCAACCTAAGCTCTGATACCAAGTGTAACGGCCCGCAAATCCGTACCCCTTGAGTTAATCACTATTCTACAACAATCAACTCAAGTTGTACAGAAATACGAACCATTTGGGTTTAAGAAGAAGAGGTAGAAGAAGAGAAAACAAAATCAACATCAGAATCTAACCATCGCAGCGGAATAAAATATAATAGATAATATATAATCTTTACTCAACATCAAATGTCTTGTTTATATATTACATCATCAGAGTACATCAGTCACAGCTCACATCAATAACATACAATGAATACACAACAACTCAGAATACACAACTCAACAGCGGAATATATATATACAAGTACGGGAGTACGTGTCGTCACCCAGCTCGTCTCCTGAGCTCCACAGCATCTCCTGTATCCTATAATACTCGGTCTGACCCGAGCATTACAGTTAAATAATACCCGAGTCAGTCTGGAATACCAGCGTGAGAAAATCACACCCAATTGATTATTAAAGTTTCAAAAATCCTTTGAAAACAAAAGCATCTCGTAAGACCACGCCACAAATAAACATGTCGGGTTTTTACCTTACGATAGCTAAAACGATTTTTATAGAAATCCTCTGATATTATAATAGGGTCTATATACAAATACCTATAAAATAGCCGAAATTGTTACATGATTAAATTCCAGCTACTAGCCACCGAAGTGGGTAATACAAACAAAACTCGTACAAGGCTCGTAGGGAGAATGGATTTCCAACAATGACTAGGCACTGGGGTACCACCTGTCACAGTACGGGGCCTAGATCACCGTACCGAGGACTACTCCCTTCATCCCCTGCAACACAAGGCCGGAACCATTCCTTACTGAACAGTCCCGAACAAGATAAACCCCGTGGTTGGCGCGACCAACCACCCACTAAGCCGAAATATATAAGGGACATCTAGACAGGGGAATTATCTTGTCCTGCTTGGGCATGACCCACCTAACCTTGCTGCATATCCCCTGATTTTCAGTCATTCCCATTTGATGAGGCTTGAGGCTAAGCGTTACCTTTAGAACGTTTTCACTTAGAATGCCCATCGTCCACCTGACGATGTTTCGCAAGCATTCGTCCATACAAGTCCGTCCCGGGTTCGAACGGAACCGAAGGCACTATTCCTACTACATCCATTTTGGAAATATCCTCAGGATTAGTAGCGACTAGCCCTTGCACTTTACTGCTCTAGCTTCGACTCCGAACACGTTACACGAAACGTACAAACCGGATCGAAGTGGTTTTCGAGAAATTAATCTCGATCCCGGTCTCTTCGAAACGATCAACGTATTTGTCCAATATTGATAGTCGGTTATTTCACTATCAATTAATATTCGCAACAACCATCCAACAATAAATAATTTCCCAAATTATTTATTAACCTCAAAATATCTTCTCAAAATATATTTCTATTTTCAACCCTTTGAAAACAGTTTTCAAAACCACCTTTCTTTTCAGAATCAACTCTCCCAAATATTTTCTTTCTATCTCTGAAATCACCAAGCACAAAAATAAATTTTTTGAAAATAAAGTTACTTAATAAAATATAAACTAAATTTTTGCTTTTGAAACAAAATACCAAATCACTGGTTTAAATAATTACTACTATAATCGATTTGAGAAAATTCTTACTATAGAATTTAAATATTAAAAATAATAAATTTTACAAAACTCGATTTCTAAAATAAACAACTTTAAAGCATTTAATTTATATTTACAAGTTTACTTTTAAAAACGTGTACTTGGCCATCCAGAGAGAATTCCAACTTCAACTACTTAAATCAATTTTCCAAATTGATTCACAATTTATTTCCTTTGTAATAAATTTCTTTACTTATCAGTTCATTTCGAAATTCAATTAATTATGGACTTTATTATTATTTCCAGTTTGATTTTTAAATTCTTTAGCTGAAATATACAAATTTCAGGTTATTCCCAATTTCTTATTTATTCTTCTTAAATAATTTAAATCCTAAATTTAAAATAATTGTTTATTCTTTTAAACAGTAACATTGAAGTTTAAGTTTTCTTAACTTTCTGTTTATTCATAACTTTCTTTCCACATACATAATTTATCAATTAGCATTTGAAAACACTAATATTCTTTTCCAATTCATTTTAGTTTACTCACATTCTTTATAATTATTTTCTTAAAAATTTACTTTTTTTTATTATTTCTTTCCAAAAATCTAATGCTGTAAAATTTGATAACTCAGAGTCCAGTATATATCCAAGCAGCTATAGCATTCAATATTTCAATATGATTCATCACAGAATATCCACAAAGCATGTCAGAGAATAATAAACAATATATATATGTTGAGGGACCCAGTTGGATCCCTCCAACCTGTTTTCCCTGCATCCACAGATGTTAGCACAACATAAACATCAATCAAAAATATATCATGCTAAAGCACAACAATCAAATCAACCATTCAAACAATTATTTAAATTTAATCTTTTAAATTTAAATTAACTGAGTGAGATTAACTCACCTTTACTCCTTTTTATTTTGCAATTCAACCCAAACCAGTTGTTCTCTTCACGATTCCAGACCTTGAATACACATTATATGATTTTATTAATATTCGAATGAATTTGAACAAGTTATTACCGTTTTATAATTTAATTAACCCAAAATTTATTTTTAAACTAATATATTGATTCTAAAAATCAAATTTTTATATGAACCTCCCCAAATTTAAAATTTCTATATTTCCAAACCTTGTCTATATATATAGTTCCTGTTTTACATATACATACTGAACCTTATAAAAATATAATTGTTTTGTATCCTCCTATAAATTATACCTTATAGATATTAAATTCTAATAAAACAAATTTCCCTTTCAAACGTATTCAATAAATAATAATAAAACCAAAACTGATTTATATTTTCTTCTGAAAATAACCCGTAAAGACCTAAAAATCTAATCTTTATGTTCAACACTCTAAAATTTCGATTTTTTTATCAAAATATTATATAAATTTCTTTGTTCATATCTGCATAAAGCTATACCTTTAACAAAAATTCTTCTGTGACATATTATATATATAATTAAATTAAACAAAACTATATATACCTTACTGACGAAATTCAAGCGAACCCTAGCTGACGTTGACTGCTGTGCTTCCATGAACGAGGATCATCTCGCGAACCCAACGTGAATGAGCGGCTCGCATCGTCGACTATAAGAGCAACTGCTTCCAGTGTCTTCCCTACATCGACCGCGGCTTCCTGCTTCAACACCCACACGAACGCAAAAAAAACAACACCTTATCCACGTCGTTCCTCCTCCACCTAGTACGCCTCGACGTCGCTGCCGTAACCACTGCTTCACAAAGCCCTAGCCGAGCTCGAAACCTTCGCCCAAACGAGTCGCGAGAACCCTAAGCGATGTCGCGACCCTCGAATCCCAAATTGAACGCGGTCGCGGCCCCCCTAGCTTCGAATGATTTTCAGTTGCACGCGATTTATTTTCTTTCGAAATCCTGATGTTGAGAAATTGGGAATTAGGGTAAAAAGGTTCGGCTTTTAGGCTGTTTAAAACGGCTATGAAAGTAAGGAGAAGGAAGTGATTTAAGGAGAAAGGAGCGTACAAAAGAAGTTGCAGTGATTTCGAAAAGAGATGTAAAAGATCTGATGGGAAGAGGGAAAGACGTGACTACAGCGTGAAGGAGGGGTTTGGGTACGATGCTTGTCGGTTAAGACTTGACTCTGATGTGAATAAATTTCAGCTGAGGTTGACCTGGATGTATATATATATACTTAGTTAAATTTGAAATTTTCGATATAAACTCCCCGCGTTTATTTATCGTACGATCACACGACAGCTCCTAGCACTACGAAATTTGAAATCCGAAAATAATTAAATATTTCGGATCCAATGAAACTGGTTTCGTCGAATCCCGAGACTACGCTCCGGAAGGCTATTTTTAAATTCAATTTAAACTATAAAGTTTTTAAAACTGAACAAATCACTGTAAATTTTCAATTTTACAACTTCTATTATCCTCAGGACTATCAATATAAATTTTACAAGCCTTCAAATTATATTCAACGGGTTTAAAATTCGAGATTCAACAATTTACTCAACTTCTAATAATTAAATTCTATTATTTAATTATATCAAACAAATAACGATTCTTGTAATTCCAGTTAAAATTATTATATTGAATATTAAGATCAATTAAATATTCTGATTTAAAATTCTTAAAAATTCCGGGTCGTCACAGTCGAGGTTTTGGCTAGAGCGGGCTTCGAGGTTGGGGATCTTAGGAAAAATGGTGATAGGATTTATCAATCACCATGGGGGACGAACGACGACGTTTTAGGGTTTAAAGCCCTGATGGTTCGTCAATGTTTTTGAGTTGACTTCTCCGACGTGGGTGCATCGGACTTGATCATAGGTGGGGGAATGTGTCCGTTAGCCTACGGTGTAGGGTTGGTCGTAGTGTTGATGCTCTTGGTGGCCGACGGTGGCAACACGGGGAGGTTCTAGAGTGATGGGATCGTTCCAAGTTGGGTTCGACCATGCTCATTCTCGTTTTCATGTTCGATTTGAAGCTCTGGTGGTCGAAATCGAGTAGGGAGGTAAGAGTCGACTGGCCGGCGATGGCATCGATGATCGGAGTGACCGTGTGCATCTGTGCACGTATATTTCCTTATATCATATGGTACTGAGTCTTTTTGGCTTCAGGAAAGATAGGGTGTAGCTTCGAGTCGTACTCGAGATCTTCAAGAGGAAGTGAAGCTCGAAGATTGACTAGGGAATTTTCAGCATGAGCCCGGGTATTTTTGATAGGATGTTTTAACCAAGGTTTAAAGCAAAGGTAAAATTGTTAACAAGTTTAAAAGCAAAGAAATGAAAGGTTTTCAAAGTAAAGAAAATGTTAGCATGGTTTCAAAGTTAAATATTAAACAAGTTTCAAATATAAATTATAAATCAAACGTTTTTGAATTTAAATTGTTTGGTTTAATATAATAAAAGTTAATTATTTAATTATTTTTTTATGTGATTTCAAATGAAATTTAATAATGATTTGATTAAGTAGTTAATTAAGATAATGGTTTATCTTAAATTAATTAAGGTCTTAATTTATTGGTAAATAATTAATCAATGCGATTAACTAAAAATTATTAATTAATATAAGTAATTAAGGGTTTATTAATTAACCTAAGTAATTATAGGATAATTAATTAATGTAATTAAGGAGTAATTAGTTAATGAAATTATTTAAAGGATAATTCCTTAATTAATGAAATTAAAGGTCTCATTAATTTGTGTGATTAATTAAAGGATCATTAATTAATGTAAGTAATTAAAGGTTAATATGTGAATGATTAACTGATTAAAGAATAATTAATTAATTTCAATAATTAATTAAATGGTTTAATTAATGTTAATTAAGCAGGATTTAAAGGTAATTAATTTATTTTATGTTAATTAAATTAATTAGATTGGGTGACAAAATTAATCTTGCGTATTGATGATTGAATTGTATCGAATGTTTGGATTAATATCTCTAGTCTGATAGTTGTGATGTTCTGTTATATGATATGATCAGGTTGAACTGTGATAATAAGGATTATCTATCTATGATGAACTGCTGTGTAAAAATGACATCCTTCATTTAAAATTTGAATTGTGATCATCTAAACAACTTGGATTAAAGATGGTATTGAATTCGAAGAGTCTGGGGTCGGTATCAGCAAATACCCTAAACCACTTCGATTTGTAATCTACAATAATTCTTTATAGATCTGAGTTTAGAATCAAATTGGCTGGAACGGAGTAAATTAAATAATGTGGCCATTTAAACTAAGTAACAATACTTAAATATTGTTTGTGGAATTAGTGTTAGCTTTAAAAGTTAAGAATCCGAAGTGATAAACGAGTTACCCGAGTTTTCAACAAGTTTTAAAACTTAGTATTTCAATTTATATAGGTTTAATCACACTAGTTTCCAGCCTGATTCGGGTGTTACTTTATTGTAATGCTTGGGTCAGACCGAGTATTACAGATTTTTATTTTAGGATGTTCTGGAGCTCAGGTGGCGAGCTGGATGGCAGGAACGTATGGAGCATATTCCACTGTGTATTTGAGATTGTATTGATATTACTCTGGGACAAGTTATTATAACTGTCCGATTTATTATGAATGGTTGTACTCTTATGTATTTTATGTAAAGTAATGGTTACAACTTTTCTTTGTATAAATGCTATTATTTGATATTATATTTTGATCCGTTGTGAATGTGAGATTCTGTGTTTTGTTTTCTGTTCTTCGTCTACCTCTTTTCTTCTTTACCCTAACAATTTGGAATTTTTGGCGTTCGATTGCTCGGCATGTCTACAGTGAACGTATCAATGTTGAATTTTTGGGGTCGAAAATTTCAGATCGTTACAGGAAAGGTTCCAGTTTTGTGACAGTGATCGAAATTTTTGAATAAGGGACGAACGCGTTGGTCTGGGGTGTTTCATGACAAGAGGGCATGGGTGGTATCCTGGGATGATCGATGGTGAGTCTTGACGGCTGTTAGCCGTGTGCATGTGCACATATAGGCGTGCATAAGGGGAAACCCAAGGAAAACAGATTAAAAACTGGTGGGGGCATCCATTCTCTTTCTCGATGTTGGCTGCGGTGGCTTGGAGTCCAGGGACGTACGAGAGGTTTGGGTGATCGACTAATATGATAGGACGAACGAAGAAATTGAATCGGTTTCGTTATTGTTTTTTTTTAAATTGGGTATTGGAAATTGTAAAGGGAGAAAGGGGAGGGAAGAAGAAGAGAAGAAGTAATGGATTTGGGCTTGGGCCCATCTTTGTAAAAAGAAAAGAAAAAAGTGTTAGTTTGTATAAATATAAAAAACTGAATTTTTTGGAATGTCATAACTCGTTCATACTAAACCCGATTATCATGATTCTTTTTGCAACGGGATCGGTTCGTCGGGTACTTCCATGCAATGAAATTTGTTATTAGATTTAGGTAAGTAATAATTGATGGTGCTTTAAAACGGTCGAGTTTTAACTATAAAATGTTAAGTTATATATATTTCATAAATTTTAAATTTTCATAATTAATGCATAATAATTCTGATTGAAGGGATATTCATTGCAATGGTTTCATACGACGAACACTACGTCGTCATATGAATTATTGTCAAGTATGAATAAACAAAAAAAATTACGGTACATTTAAATGGATAGAAATTTAATCACCCGATTTAAAACTAATATCGTCGTTTAAATTTATATGACCTGTCTATTGAAGTTATTTAGCCAGATAAAAATAGAGACGAGCTAATTTAAATAATTACAATGTTTTGATATCTGATTAGTGGAGTAAAATATCGTTTCGCTAGTAGTATTAAATTGGACCCTTGTTGGTAGAATAAATCACCGTTTTGCCATTATTACTGAATATAACCGTTTCTAGACATTTACTGGTATAAATAAAACCATATTCTACTATTATATTTGTATGGACATCTATTTATTGTCTTGATGATTATATTGGGTAATATGATGTTGAATTGATTGCTAAAAATAGATTGATGTGAATACCTTTATCTGTTATTCTGGATTGCAATGGAATGAATGGTAATTTAATTAGGTACTATTGAAATAAATAAGTCCTTTTTCCTATTTGGAAGTTGACTTTTGAACCAAAATTTGTTTAAGGATAACTAGTAATTATTAATGATAGTTTAAAGATAATTTATAATTATTTGAAAATGATTTAAAGTTAAATATTTTATTATTCTTAAAAATTATTTAAAAAGTATTTAATTATTGTTTCAAAGCTATTAAATTATTTAAGTTATTTAAAGTATATATAATTAAAAATTAAAGTTATTTTGTTTTAATTTGTTTAAAGTAAATTATCACTTGAGGATTGATTAGCATTGAAGTATTTTATTTCAAGATAAATTGTTTATAGATTAATAATGTTTAAAAAATAATACATTATATGGTAAACTTTATAAAAGCGTATTTTCCTAAATTAAAATTGGAAGATTTATATAGAAACTTTATAAGTATTATTTTGAAATATTTATTAAATATAGTATTCAAGAAGTAATGATATACTTTCATGGTGTAATCAGAGGCAGAGATTGCCTATAGTTAAGTTTGGATTTCTATGGGATAGAGACGTAATCAATGAGCTACAAATCCATGGTTGACGCAGCAAAGTACTTTCCTTATTTATTTAAAAAGGCTTTCAAATATTATTGGAGGAAATGGTTTTTGAATATACTAATTCCTATGAGAAAAGTGTATACCTTTGATTTAGAGATTTAATCTATTGTATTTAAAATTGAATAAGGCTTAGTGATTGAATGATTTTTTATTTGATAGTTAAATAAACGACTATCAAATCTAGACCCAAAAACATAACTTTGAAAATATCTAGAGGAAACACGTTGATTATATAGTACAGTTACCGTTGAAAGTGCTATACTATACATATAGATTTGTTTCATTCTTCTGCGACGATTATAAGGAAATCCATCTACTAACGGTTAGGAGATGATCTCCAATCATATTTTCATTTGGTTATTCCCTAAAAATTCGGGGTTGAGTTTACTGGAAATATCGAACGTTGTTTCGAAGAGATCGAGATCGGATAAGTCATTCGAACACCACTTTGATCCAACGAATACATTTTCGAAATGAAGACAAGAGCAGTAATCGAAGATGGAGTATTGAAGTGCATGGGCTAATCGCTACTAATCCTATGGATGATTCCAAGGCGGATGTAATAGGAATAGTGCCTTCGGTTTCGTTCACATCTAGAACGGACTTGTATGGATGAATGATATCGGCACATTGTCATTAGAGGACAATGAGCAATCCAAGTGTAAATTCCTTAAAAAGGTAACCGTAGCTTCAAGCCTCACCAACCGAGAATGATTGAAAATCAGGGAAGATGCAACAAGGCTATGTGGGTCGCTCCCTACTAGGGCATGTTTATCACCTTTCTAGATGCCCTCAGATATTGTTACTATAGTGCATGGAAGTTACTAGAAATGGGTGGGAACACATGGGGTGATAGCATATTCGATCTATCCAAGTTAGGGGTAGTCCGATCTTGTGTTGTAGGGGATCCTGGCATGATCCTTGTTACATTTTTCTAGATGTGTACCGCGGTAGGTGCTACTCCAGTGCATAGTCATTTATATGGAATCCATTCTCTAATAAGTGCTCTTATGTTTTTGGTTGTAGAGCGTAGTATGCTGGAATTTAATTAATATAACAATTTTAGCTATTTGAATATGTATTTGTACTTAAACACTATTATAATATAATTGGATTTTCAACAAAAGTTTTTGGATACCGTAAGGGAAAAATCCGTCGTGTTTATATGTGGCATAGTCTAACGAGGCACCCTTGATTTTAAAAGGATTTTTGAAAGTTATAATGAATAAAATTCCCTGTGATTTAAATTCTCACGTTGGTTTTACCAGACTGACTCGGGCGTGGTTTTTCCTATTTTCTCGGGATTGACCAAGCATATTTCCAGGTTTAGCTGGAAGATTGGAACTTCAAGGAAAGGAGCTGGAGGCCCAAAGACATATTCACGTAGATGATTATTTTTCCGTTTCATTTTAGTTTTGTTTATCAGCAATTGTGAGGACAATGTGTTATAACTGTCCGTGCTGAATAGGTTATTAAACTCTGATTGATGTCTGTATATTTATAAGTTATAGTTTTGTTTTATGTAAAGGATTATTCTATATTATAGATTATTCGTTTCTTCTGTGAGATCCTGTATTGTTTGGTTTTTCTTTCTATCTTCGTTCTACCTTCTATTTCTCACTATCCGCCTTTCTGTTCAATTTGGACAAGTGTGGTAAAGTGTTAGTTCGAACGGTATGGAAAAGTTGGTCATGACATCGTGGTATCAGAGCTTAGGTTGAGAGAATACCTAGGCTTTGATGGAGTTACTCATTAGAGATAGGGTCAGTAGTACCTTAGAATAAGTTTGAGTGTATATATGTGTGCGTATGTGTGTGTGTGTGTATATATATATATACGAGAGCGAGTACTTTTTAGTGATATAAAATATTTTATATCTCGTTAATTGATCTGTTAAGTGGTATATGGATTCTGGTCAATATGAGTAACTAACGTTATTGATAGGGATCTCTAAACACTTGAACAAGGCCAACAAACAAAATATTGTTTTAAGTGGGTAAATGAAATAATTTTACCCGGAGTATATTTTATATATAAAAGGCATTGATTTTCAAAGTATATAGTATTTTGAGGTGTTGATCGATAAGTGATGATAATATTTTATCATCTAGGATTTGATTAGCTATAACGATCTAGTTTTGAGTATCCTCTAGTACTTGTCCTTCCGACTTGAGTAATCCTTAGGAACCTGAGTTTTGTAGATAGAAGCTTCGAAAATTTTGATTCTTTAGTAAATTACGTTTACTAAAGGAGATATATATATTTTAGAGGAAACATTTAGGAAGATTTTACATATATAAAAATAAATTTTATAAAAATTGATTGATAAAGAGATATTTGAGAATTTAAAAACTCTAGTTATTTTGGAAAATTGTTTTAAACAAATTTTTGAGGGAAAAAAGGATTTTGGTATTAAGTAAGTAAAATTTTGAAATGGTGGTAATTTAGAAAGTTGATTTATCACTTAGCATATATGAAGCTACTGTAAACCTAAGAATGAGATTCCCATTTAGGTTTTGTTAATTGATTATAGAGGACTCGTAGTGTCGTTCGAGGAGAGCGGATGAAGATTAGGCATTTATTCAGCAAAGAAATAGCTAGAGAGATTATGGAACCTATCGAGCTGCCATTGGTTCATGAAGAGGAGCCCAAGATAGAAGAAGAAGAGGAATATGAGATAGAAGAGGAGCCCCAATTGGAAAATGATGATGTTGTCATTTGGGGAAGGGGCGAGATGATAATGAGCCACTTGTAAATGGGGATAATCTTTGGAGGGAACCATGCCCGGTGTTTGCATGGATTCTAGACAATGATGTTGAATCTAGGGAGATGGAAGGACCGTAAGTGAGGACTCTGATGGAGAGAGTTCACTATGAGTGTTAGCCTAGGTTGAGTAGTGTGTCCCCATTAGTATAGATTAATAGTCCATGGACGTCATGGATGTGTAAATTAATGAAGTATTTTAGTAGATGCTTGGGTAATGGGTATACATGTATAACTGGCTAGTGGTTATAGATATCTCTTGGAGGTGTGTGTATGTATATGGTGACCGTAGCTGCAAGAGTATCTTGGTTGATACTGTATGACTGATATTTTGGGATATATATATATATATATATTTGTATATTTATGTATGTACATGTTGAACTTGTGTGATATGGTTGTTTATTAATTTGTTAATAAATTAAAATTCGGTTAGTTCAGTTTACTAGCCTGGTTACGACAATTTCGGGGACAAAATTCTTTTAAGCTGTGAGGAATGTAACGATCTAGAATTTTGCGTCGTCTTGAGTTTCAAATATTAATTTTTAATACTCAATAGTATTGTATTTTTAACCAAAATAAATTCCCGTTAAATGACAACTGATAATAGTATATAGCTTTTGAAATAAGATAATATTTTGAATTTCCAGATTTTATTTATAAAATAGGAAATTGATTTAGTTTGATTTTCTTATACACACACACACACTAGTTAAGAAGAAATGTAAAATATGTATAAACCAAATATAAATGGCATGTTAAAAACAATATATGTAATGGTAAGTAAAATACATATATATATGAACTAAATATATATAGTTATTAAAAATAAATACATAAATATATATTGAAAGTGAAAGAAAAGATATATATGAAAATATATGATGATAGGAATGAGAAAATTTATAATATCTTTTTTTTCAATAAGGAATCTTTTAAAAAATCATATTCTAGCAAAAAGGTTATTTTTAAAAAAAGATAGTATAGCAAAAAAATTCATTTGTTTTGAATTGTACATTTTTAAAATATAATAAAAAGAGAAAAAAGTGTTAACGTGATGGTATTTAAAATAAATGGAATAGCAAAGTTTTAGTGTTTTGAGTAATATATTTTTAAATTAAGAAATAGATATGGATATGAAGACTTAAAGTGTGCATTTCAAAACTACTCGCAAATTATTTTCAAAAAGATATATGAAAGCATGTTTAAAAGCAAGTAAAGGTAAAATGTGGAAGCAAGTCAAATGAAAACATATACACACACAAACACACACACATCTGGTCATAATGCAAAAACAACATTTCAAGAAAAATATGAACTTATATGTAAACATAAAAAATAAACAATCAAAAGTAATTAAGTAAAAATGGGTAAACATGCATGTGTGTGTGCGTGTGTGTATAAGCGCATTTGCCTAGTAGAAACAATTTTACAACTAAAGGTAAAACTTTCAAGCTAGAAAGTGAGCAAAGTACAAACATATAAAAAACCGCCTGGTCTAATATAGTAAAGACCAAACAATTGTTTTATCTTATTTTCAACATCAAAATAAAATATCAACTCAAGCCACAAAATTCAAATCAATCCATTAAAACAATTGTACAACATATCAAATTCCTTTGAGCCATAATCTGGTATGTATACCCCATTACAAACGTGTATATATAGGTTATATGTATGTAGGCTACAATACCAAAAGCTTGTAAAACACAAAATAGTAAAAAGTAAAGAAGAAGAAGCAATTTGTTCTTCCAAATCCAAAACAAAAGCAAGATATCAAGACCTGCAGATCATAAGCAAAGTTGAATTGGACTTTCAAAGATCAAAGCAACGTCGAAGGTGAAGATTTCAAAATTTGAAACCTGGAAGTGTTTGACATTGCTCTGTTATATTTTATAGTGAAAAATATATACATGTTTAACTTTATAAAATCCCTATCTCCAAATCTAGTTCGAATTTGAAGATGATGTAAACTAGTAACTCGTCTGTTTTGAGCATAGCTTACGTTAAAAATAGTTTGGAGCTTGTTCATCATATATATAGTGTGAATTTTCAAATTTATAGTAAGTAAACCAAGTTTTGGCAAATTTCAGTATTTTTAAAACAATGACTCATGTATATAATCACGATCATTATGTGAAGATATGATTTTTAGTGAAGGTTTCATGATTTTTAAGGGTCTATGTTGTGAGCAATTTGGAGATGATCAATTTTTGTTAAAAAAATATTTTCCAGCGATCTAGGCATCAAAGTTAGGCGGGGCTTGGTCGATGAGAAGCGTCGCATCATGGGTGAAAGGTTCGTTGTGGCCGAATCTCGATTTTGGCCTTGATTTGGATGGGCATGGTGAATCTAGGGTTTTAGGTGTTTTTTTTTGGGTATCGATTGCATATGGAAGTGCGATAAGGGGATAAGGAGTTAGGCGTGCGGTCCAAGGGAAGAGGGTGGCAGAGGTTGTGGCGGAGCTAGGGGCAAAGTTGGTAGGTGGGCGATGGACTGAAGTTGTGTGATGAGGAGATTTTATGGCACGGGTGGTTTCTAGTTTGGTGACAGTGATCGAAATTTTCAAGTAAGGGACGATCGCGTTCGTTTGGTGATGTTTCGTGACAAGAGGGTCGTGTGTGGTCTGCTGTGATGATCGATGGCGAGTGTTGACTACTGTTAGTCATGTGCACCTGCACACGTGTAGGCATGCACAAGTGGGAAACCCAGAGAAAACTGATCAAAAACTGGTGGGTGCATTCATTCTCTTTCTTAATGTTGGCTGCGGTGGCTTGGCTTGGGTCCAGGGACGTACGAGGGGTTTGGGTGATCGACTACTGGGGTAGGACGATCGAAAAAATTGAATCAGTTTGGTTATTGTTTTTTCTTAAATTGGGTACTGGAAATTGTAAACGGAGAAAGAAGAGGGAGGAAGAAGAGAAGAAGAAACGGGTTTGGCTTCGGCCCATCTTTGTAAAAAAACAAAAAGAAAAAAAAAGTGTTAGTTTATATAAATCTGAAAAACTAAAATCTTCGGAATGCCATAAGTCGTTCATACTAAACCAAATTATCCAGATTCTTTTTGCAACGGAATTGTATTGTCGGATGCTTCAATGCTCTAAAATTTATTGTTAGTTTTGACCACACGATAATTTATGGCACTTTAAAACGGTCGAGTTTTAACTATAAAATGTTAAACTATATATACATACATATATATATATATGTATGTATGTATGTATGTATGTATGTATATTGTAAATTTTAAAATGTCATAACTGATGCATACAAATTCCAATTGAAGGGAAATTCATTGCGATGGGTTCATATTGATGAACATCACGTCGTCATACGAATTGTTGTCGAGTTTGAATAAGTGAAAAAAATTACAGTATATTTAAATGGATGGTAATTCAAATATCATCGTTTGAATTTATATGACTGATCTATTGAAGTTATTTGCCTAGATAAAAATAGTGACGAGTTAATTTAAGTAATTAAGCTGTTTTGACATCCGTTTAGCAGAATAAAACATCGTTTCACTAATTTTATTAAATTGGACCACTATTGGCAGAATAAATCACCATTCAGCCATTATTAGAGAACACATCTGTTTTTGGACATTTACTAGCGGAAATAAGAACCTATTCAGCTATTATATTTGTATGAACATCTGTTTATTATCCTGATGATTATATTGGGAAATATGATTGTAACGACCCAGTATTTTCAACCCTTCGCATCCGCACATGTCGGACTTGAATTGTTCAAAATACTGCGTTGTAAAATAAATTTGGCAAAACTCAGAATATGTAGTAAATAAATCACAGAATCACATACATATATCAGAACTCACAGCGGAAATAAAATATACAGTGGTTCATGAAGCCACTATAAAACTTTAACCAAATAGAATTTACATAGTTTAGAATCTGCAATACAGCTGTAGACATAAATAGAAACAGAGTCTTCCAATTTGATTGATTGCAAATAAGATAAAGACTGAAAGGCTTCCGGCAGTATGAATGATCTACGGGATGACATAACTCCGGAGAGAAACTGAAACTGCAACTCAGGCTGACCCGAGCGTAAAAATAAAACATAACACTCGAGTCAGGACATACATACTTATATAATGTAAGCTAATTCAAGTGTACTGTAATATAGAGCAAGTAACTTAAAGGATGCTTGGGACCGCCCATCCTCTAAGGATCCGTCAAACTATTTACTATGTAGTATATTGCGCTATTATACTAGTGTCTATTTATAAAATAAACTTACTTTTAAGTAGCGTTAAGGCTTTACATTTTCCACCTTAACACGTAATAGTCCCAGTAGTCCATCCAATATCATAGCTCCTCCTGATCGGGAAGCAACTAGAGGATACCACACGGGCTACGGGAGAAATCTAAACTCGTACAAGGCGCGGTATGGTAGGTGACACGGCACAACTAGGCAATGCCAGGGTAGATATACCAATTACGCATCCGGGCCGATGGTAACGCGAAGCCGCAGCAACCGCCCACCTCGAAACAACTCCCCAAATCAAAATAGAAGTGGCCACTGAATCAATCCAAAGTCATAGTATAATATCGAAGAGGAGTGTCCGATCATAGGAATGACCTCATTAACCCGTCGATCGCTCCTGTTTTAGCCACCTTATGCCAACTCACGGGAGTCGGGTCCACGTATTTACCTTACAGGAAACGTCGCCACCAACCTACTTCATTCTGGAATCTCCACCGCGTACACGGTTAGTCAAAGTGGTTTTCGGTATCGACAGAGAGTATGTCCATATCCGATCCCGGTCTCTTTGCCAACCCATCGTTATTATAACACCGTGGTCTTTTAAAACAGTTTATACTTTAAAACCAAAATAAACATTTCTATTTCAAACTATAAACACGATATCATTCAAAACCCAAAACAATATGATACCGTTATATTCAAGTATAATTCTTTTCCAAAAACCATACTGCTTAAAATTTATAATATCTGGAAACCAAATATTTAAATTATATCTTCAAAACATAATATTTTGGAAATTTTACTTTAAAACCATAACTCCCAAACACAATGGTTTGGACATTCAACGGTATGTAGAATAAATGGTTTAACTTTATGGTTACTTTGTAAAGAAGATAATTTACATAGCTTTACAAATATATTTCTTTATTTTAAACCATAATTTAAATATCACTTCATGTTCCCAAGACCATTTCAATTCCTATATATATATCCAATTGGAGTATTAATATTCAAAACTAAGGTTGGATATTTTTTTCTTTCAACAAATTAGTGTTTATTATTTCGTCTTGAATATTCCCATAAATTCCATAGATAAAACTCCAAAATTATGCCATTAAATAATTTCAAAATTTACTTAACACTAGAATGTTCATCTTAAATTTATTAAGAAAAATCCAGTTATAAATCTCATATCTTAAAGGTCTCCAAAACTTAAACATAAATATAATTTATCAAATTCCTTAAATTTCAAAACAATCAAATTCCAGATTCTATAGCACTTAGGAAATGCTACCTAAAGTTACGGGTAAAACTAGTCCAATTTCAAAAGACAGCATTTAAATGCTTTAGTAGATTGTTTAACTTAATAAATATTTCCAAATATAACTTATATATATATTTCTTAACTGAAATCTTATCCTTTCAAAAATCCAGAATTTCCAAAATAAGTTATATTCCAAAATTTTATTCAAATATTTATTTATTTATTTATTAACATTTATAACTCATTCAAAATCAATATAAAATCCTTTAAAGATATTAAATCAAATATTTAACTTCCAAAATAATTTTAAATATTTCAGAAAATATTATAAGGACCACGGGCCTGTATATAGTTTTCTAGCCTAGGTCAAGTGATACGGATTTATATCATTTCAATCCGTAATTTACAAACCCCGGGTTCTATCATTTCAAACCCGCAATCCCAAGTTAACAGTTAAACAGTTAACATAATAATAGCACAGTAATCATCATTTAGGCCTATCATTTCAGCCCACAACAATCTAAATTTAACAGGGAACTTGCAGTGGTGATTTAAGCAGTAAATAAACAATAATATAATATAACTGCAGAAATAATACAACAGATAAATAAGTGATGTGATGTCAATTAAAAAGGGGTTCATTATTCTACATCATACTACAGACAGATAATATTTAAATAGAATTTTACATATACACTTGCCATAATTTACAGAATATATGTACATATGTCTGGTGAGAAATACTCACCTTAAACGCTGCAGTGGATCTAAATCAAACACGGTATCTACTTCGGGAAAAAAAATGGAAAGCACGATCAAACTTCGGCGGATGCAAAGCCTTGACTTAAATCTATAAGATCCAAATACCAAGTATGCGAATTTAAAAATTACGGTCAAAGCAAAATTTCAGAACAACTGGAACGAATAGAATAAAAGAAATTTAGTTCAACTTGCTCGACTACTACAACCCGCTAACCGTCTCAACATATCCTAGGCCCATACTTCAACCGTACGCATGCATAAAATAAATTGAATAAATTGCAAAATAAATTGCAAATTTAATACAATTGATTGAATAAAAAGATGTTATGCACCCAAATAAAACAAATACATGTTTAGACATTATTAAATTATTTCTCACATTTTAATCATATTTATCATGATCAATTGTTTTCATTCTCATATATATTTATTTAAATAAAATGACAATATTGGCAACAAACACAATACTGTTCAAATTATTCGATTTAATCAAATGTAGCCACTAACTACATTCGAATTCATTAAATAATACTTTATTTCACATACATGTTCATCATGTTTAGGCACATTCATAATTATTTCTTCTTTTACTTTTATTATTAAACATTAAAAGGTGATTATTGGTATACATCGCCAATATCCTTTTATTAACCATAATAAATACAATCCATTGATATTTATCCACCCAAATTCTCAAATAAGTAGTTAAATTTATTTTTAACCATCTTAAATTTATTTCAACCATTAAAAATTGAAATAAATGTCATTTTATTATATTCACCCAAGATTTATTCATACAATATTGTTTATTTGAATTAAACAACATTTCATATCATTTTCTCCTTATCAATTTATCTTCTCCATTATTAAATTGTAATTCTTTTTTTTTCTTTCTATGCCTTCCTCTTCAAACTGCACTTTATCCAAATCCACAATACCACTAACTACATCATAACTACACAAATTCCATAGTCTAGCTTCCTACAATCAATTTATATCATTTCTTCCAGCCTACTACTAACAAAGTTCTATATGTATTTATAAATGGCACGGCATGATGGGGAAGTAGCCGAGCAAGGAAATCAGAGAACACAAGAAGGAGGAAGGAAAATTGGAAGAAGCAAAGAAATAAACAATGCAAATTATTTACCTGATAGAAGCTTGTACCAGAGAGGGACAGACAAGGAGATATGAAAACTTATGTGAATGAGGCAAAGTATTTATAGATAAACTTGCGAAATAAAAAGGGGAGATAAATAGGCAGGTTTGAAAACGTAAGAAATAAATGCAAGCGTTGATTTTTGAGTGCATGCGTTTAGGCAAGAGATTTATTTCCAGTTCTTCTTGTTTGAACGCTATACGAAAATTGTGATAAATGCATGCGTTGATTTCTCTTTCCAGTTTTATGTTTGAACAATATCACTCTTTTGGATTTATTTTTTAGATAGCTTGCGTGATTTATACCAGTTATAATCTAAATTTAAAGCATGCGTTACTGCAAATTTGAACAGATTTGATTGAGGAAGCAAAACTTGAGCTCTTGCGTGATTTATGGTAAGCAATGAAAAAGCTTTTAACTGAAAAGGCAAAAGTAATAAATGCTTACATAAATATTTACTTGATCAATGGTTCGAAAAATTTATTTATTGCAAAACAAACGCAGTGGAAACAGAGAGATATAATGGGTATGCGAAAATTTGCAAAGATAGGCAAGATTAAATTTTGAATGCATTTAATTTAGGTGAGAGGAAAAATGGCAATTGGAAGAGTTGATATTTTTGTGGATAAGGCTGCGTGAATAAATGAATACAGTGACATGCTCAAGAAACAAATGGTAAGAGGCAAATGTCAAAATGTTAAAAGAATAAAATTTTGTGTCACGCGCAAAGGAAGGCAAATTTGATTTCCATATTCTTCTAATCAATTAATTCTCCTTTAATTGCCTTTAATTGATCTCAATTGATTACCTTATCCCTTTTAATTACCCTCCTTAATTGATTTCAATTAATTACCATATTACCAATTAATTATCCTCCTTTAATTACATACTCAAATTTGGTTACTAACTTAATTAGTTAATTAACCCTTTTTGTTAATTATCAATCCTGCGACGTCTCACATTAATCCGTCCGCTTTGTAGGCACTGGTAGCCGGACTGGTTACACGGGCAGATTTCTCCTACAAAATGGGGATTAACCTCGTGTCCTCATGCCATTAACCAAAAGAATTAACTTATTTATCTTTCATCAATTTTATTAATTTGCATTAATTATTCAATAAATTAATTCTGGTCAACTACTGAAATTTTACAATTAATTTCTCTATTAATTGTCATAAATTTCTTTTTGAAATATCTATTAATTGTCATTAACTCCATTTTAAAATATCCGTATGTGCCTTTATTCAAGTTTTGAATTGCTAACTAGGAATAAGGTAGATTTATCAAATAAATTGATTGTAAGTTTCATTGTTTTAAATTGCTTAACAATGTTCACTGCTAACATAATTAATATGTCAAGATTGAGAATATTCCACCAACATGATTTGCATGTCATAACCTACCAAATTAACATAATTAATTAACTACTTTAATATGTTACAAATTTTCTCCTTTTCATTATTTTTAGGGAATGGGTATAACAACAGATATTATGATAATATCCAAAACATTTAGTTACCACACACTTCATTATACATTATAAAAATTTCCTTTTTTTTTCTTCTTCTTAAATTTAGTTACAAAAATCATATTAAATTAACGAGTTTAATTCTCTAAATTAAATATTTAAACAATATTGGTAAACACAATTTATATAAATTATATTTCTAAAAACAAAAAAATTAAAAGAAATAAATAGCTAAAAACTAGGGCTGTTACAATGATGTTGAATTGATTATTAAAAGCAGATTGATGTGAACAAATGTATTAGTTTATTATGGAATGAATGGTAATTTGATTAAGTACCATTAAAATAAATAAGTCATTTTTTGATTTAGAAGTTGACTTTTGAACCAAAATTTGTTTAAGAATAATTTTTAATTATTAATGATATTTTATAGATAATTTGTAATTATTTGAAAATGATTTAAAGTTAAATATTTTATTATTCTTAAAAAATATTTAAAAAGTATTTAATTATTCTTTTAAAGTTATTTAATTATTTAAGTTGTTTAAAGTATATTTAACTAATAATTAAAGTTATTTATAGTGATTTTTTTAAATTAAATTACTACTTAAGGATTGATTAGCATTACAATATTTTATTTCAAGATAAATTGTTTAAATATTAATAATGTTTAAAAAATAATATATTATACGGTAAACTTTTATAAAAGCGTAGTTTCCTAAATTAAACTTAGAAAATCTATATAAAAACTTTATAAGTATTATTTTGAGATAGTTACTAATATAGTTTTCGGGAAGTAATGGTATAGATTTATGGCGTAATCGGAGGTAGAAATTTTCTGCAGTTAAGTTTAGATTTTTCTACGATAAATACATAATTATTGAGCTGCGAACCCATGGTCGATACCACAAAGTACTTTCCTTAATTATTTAAAAAGGCTTTCAAATATAATTGAAGGGAATTGTTTGTGAATATACTTATTCCTGTGAGATAAGTATATTCCTTTGATTTAGTGATTTAATTTATAGGATTTAAAATTAAACAAGGCTTAGTGATTTCAATGAGAAATGGAATCTTTGATTGAATGTTATTTATTTGATAGTTAAATAACCGACTATTAAATCTGGACCAAAAAACATACCTTTGGAAATACCTAGAGGAAACATGTGGATTATATGGTATAGTTACCATCGGAGGTGCTATATTGTACGTATAAACTCATTTCGTTCTTGTAGGATGATTATAAGGAAATCCGTTCACTAACGGTTAGGAGATGATCTCCAATCTTATTTTTGTCTGTTTATTTCCTAAGGAACCGGGGTTGAGTTTATCGGAAATATCAAATGTTTTTTCGAAAAGACCGGGATCGGATAAGTTATCCGAACACCACTTCGATCCAACAAATATGTTTTCGAAATGAAGACAAGAGCATGGAATTGAAGATGGAGTATTGAAGTGCGAGGGCTAACCGCTACTAATTTTGAGGATAATTCCAAAGTAGATGTAGTAGGAATAGTGCCATCGGTTTTGTTTAGACCCAGAACGCACTTGTATGGATGAATGCTATCAATGCATTGTCATTAGAGGACAATGATCATTCCAAGTGTAAATTCCTTAAAAAGGTAAGAGTAACCTCAAGCCTCATCAAATAAGAATGGTTGAAAATTAGAGAAGATGCGGCAAGGCTAAGTGGGTCGCTCCCAATTAGTGTATGTTTACTCCCGGTATTATTGCTATGGTGCATGGAAGGAACTCAAAAAGGGGGGAACACCGGAGGTAATGGTATATTCAATCTATCCCGGTTAATGGTAGTCCAGTCTTGTGTTGCAAGGGATCCCAACATGGTCCTTGGTAAGTTTTTGTAGATTTGTACTGTGATAGGTGGTTACCCAGTGCCTAGTCATTTGTATGGAATCTATTCTCCAATATATGCCTTTATGATTTTGGTTGTAGAGCTTAGTATGCTGGAATTTAAGTAATGCAACAATTTCAGCCATTTGAACAAGTATTTGTACTTAAACACTATTATAATATCATTAGATTTTCTACAAAAGGTTTTGGTTACCGTAAGGGAAAAACCCGTCGTGTTTATGTGTGGCGTGCTCTTACGAAATACCCTTGACTTTAGAAGGGTTTTTGAAAGTTATAATGAATAAAATTCCTTGTGATTTAAATTCTCACGCTGGTTTTACCAGACTGACCCGGGAGTGGTTTTTCCAATATGCTCAGGTCAGACCAAGCATATTTCATGCTTAGCTGGAAGATTGAAACTTCAGGGAAAGGAGCTGGTGGCCCAGAGATGTATTCACGTAGATGATTTTTTTTCCGTTACATTTTAGTTGTGTTTAACAGCAATTTTGAGGGTAGGGTGTTATAACTATCAGTGCTGAATAGGTTAGTATACTCTGATCGATGTCCATATATTTGTAAGATACAATTTTGTTTTGTGTAATGGCTTGTTCTATATTATAGATTATTAGTTTCCGCTGTAAGATTCTGCGTTGTTTGGTTTTTCTTTCTATCTTCTTTCTACCTTCTTTTTCTTACTATCTGCCTTTCTGTTCAATTTAGACTGGACAAGTGTGGTAAAGTGTCATTTCGTACAGTAGAGAAAAGTGGGTCTGACATCTGATTTGCATAAAAGATTTGACTTTTATTCAAGCTTTGAATATATCCAAGCAAAATAAATTTTAATGGATATCTCAAATTTAAACACGAAATTGGATTTTTTTAAAGATTTGAACATTAAATTGAACATCGAAGTTAAGTTTAATTTAAATGATTTAAATCGTTATTCGAAAAGTGAACACAAAATTGAAATAAATTGAAATAGTTTAAAATTAGAATTGAATCGAATTGTTTTATCGAATTTGAAGTTAAAAATGAAAATTGAAATTGAAATTTATTTGAATTAGAATTGGAATCGAAGTTAATTCGAATTAAAATCGAAATTGAGTCGATTTTAATTGGATTGAAATTGAAGATGATTTGAATTAAAAGATTGGGACTAAATTAGCTTGACTTTGATACTATTTTTAAATAAATTATTTTAATATAAACTATTTAAAATCAATCTTTTTAAATATTCAAATTATTTTGAGTTCCAAACTATTTCCTATATAAACCATTTTTAATATCTAAACCATTTTATTAAACTATTTTATATCAAACCATTTTAAGTTTTAAAAACTATTTTAAATTATTCAAACTATATTCTAAAAACTAAAACTGGTCAAGTTGGGAATTATTTATATTCAAATCGTTGATTTGAATGCAAATTGGGTTAATTGAAGTTATAACGTAAACTAAAATTTGGAACGATTTTGGAAGTGATATCAAGATATTAAGGCGCAAATGATTTTCCTATGAATTTGTCATATCCTGAGTAAATATGATATTCTAAAATGTAATTAATTTCGAAGTTAATATGATATTCTGATATCAAGCATGAATCGTTTTCGAAATGTAAAAGTACCAACCAGTGTGTAAAAAGACGTTTGGTTGTTAAAGAGACGAGGGACACTTATTGGCACACTCTCTATCAATATTGGAAACACTTTAACAATTATGCTATATGGGAGAACCCTGAATGAAGTGGTTGGATTTGGTGTATGTTTGGTGGATTTTAAGAAAGAGAACGATGATAGATAAACCACGTCAGTTTTGCCAATTTGAAATGGCTAAAACATGACAACTTGATAAAGTCAAGCGGGCTAGCTACCCATAGCAGACATGATAACCAATTTGGAATTACCACCAGCCCTGCGACCCGAACTGGTAGTATCTTGCCTTGGGTGTTTCCTCACATGCCTAGTCATACTTTTATCCCTATGTGAGACCACTATAAATTTGGTTTAGTGTTGTATCACAGCGCATCCCTATCCCCCGACATGCTACTAGGGCGTTATATGCAAAATGTACGACAAAGGTTAAAAACACGTTAAGGGGGATTAATGTAAAGCCTAAAGGATGAGAAAAATATTTATTTTACTAATTAGACATTACATATATAGCGTATTATATTATATGGATAATTTCAATAATCCTTAAGAGATGGAAATCTTGTAACATCTCTTGAGTTATTGCACACACGTTATACACTAGATAGGAGATGTGAAACATCATAAACAATTCTGATGCTATTACACTCATGTATGTGCGATATTAATTTGACTCACATAAAGAAATTTTAGTCCTAAATTGAATGTTTTGTCTTTTCGTTATGCTGGGCAACCGTGAGTTTTAAGCTCATTGAAGATTATTTTCTTGGAGATGAAGACATAGATTGGTATATTATTATTACTAGTATTATTTCACCACACTGTTTTTCTGCTGTATTATTTTGTTATTCTGTTGTATATATAAGTCTGATAGATGTTGTAAAATTATAATCAAATGTATATTATAAATAGCTTCATAAACTGTTTATTTTATTATTATATTTTGTCATTCCGCTGTAAGATTCTGTATTTGTTTTCTTATTTTCTTATTTTTCTTAATTAACCCAATTGATTATCAGTGTTTCGGATTGTTTTAGTTAGACATGTGTGGATTATTGCCGATTTAAACCTTCCGAAATGTGGATCTTCGCAATTGGTATTAGAGCTTTAGTTTAGAGATAGCCGTAGATTTGTGGGGTTTAACTCACCAGAGATAAATAAATAATGCCCTAAAAAGAGTTGTTTGAGCGTGTATATATACACGAGAGCGCATACTTGTTAGTGTTATAAAATGTTTTATATTGTGTTTATTTATCCGTTGAGTTGTTTATAAATTCTAGTCGGTGAGTGAGACGTCATGTTATCAATAGGAGTTTCTAAACACTTAAATGAGGCAAGTAGCTATAATATTATTTTTAAAAATTGGGTAAATGAAATAATTTTACCTAAATTGTATATATATATATAATGATAATTTTCAATGGATGTTAGTTGTTAGGAGATGATAATATTTAGTTATCATCAATTATTGTTTGAATTAAAATAAAAATGAAAACTTTGTGAACTCTATTTCATGAAGCGTTCGATAATCAAATTAAATTGAAATCCAATTACAATAAGAATTGTTCCAATAAAAAATGTAAATTAACGAAAAGTTTTCTTAATAAGGCAATGAAATTGTATTAATATATTGTAGGATCGATTTCACCCTAGAGGGGGGATGAATAGGGTGATACTATTAATTATAAAAATTTATTGAAGAAGCATATAAATAATCGCAACACAGATACAGCTGAATTATAGCAGCACGAACAATAGCAGAATATTAAAAGTAGAAAATAGAACACATAGATTTACCCAGCTTTGGTAAAACCCTGCCTACATCCTGCTCCCAAGGTTTCTAGGTAGCCAGACGCTTACACACGTATCGCGACACCCGTTATTGATTAACCTAACTCTACACTCAAAACCCTGCCACAACTCAGCCACTGAGTTGCGAATTCTCGAACTACACCACCGTAGTTCGTCCCTTAGTCAAACGACTAGAAATTACAAAGTTTAAAAGTAAATTACAAATTAAAAAGCAATTTAAATAACTCAAAACCCTAAATTTAATAATTAAGCCCAAATATAATTAAGTCGACCCAAATTAAAAGTAGTGATAAACATTATCCTCTTTTCCCTTTTATATCTTCGGCCCAACTTCTTTGAAAATAGCTGCTTCTTTGTTGATCGTTCGTTCCTCACTAATTTAGGGTTTTGCTAAATTAAAGAGCCACTTGATATCATTCAATTGTAGAGTTGGATGCTTGGCTTGTTGATTGTTGCTTGCGGCAGGTCCAATTTGTCGAGCACGTATGCTTGGTATGAAATTGGTACGTGATGTTTCTTTTGATTTCAATTGTGCCCGACTTTGATTCGAGTTGAATGATTATTTTTTGTTGCTTGAAGTCGAATGATACTGAAAGCCGATGATGATTGGGTTTAAATAGGAATCGAATTCCTATATTCTCGTTCGAATTAATTTACTTGAATTCGCCTTTTGATTTACCTCGGCCTCTTGATTTTGCATGAATGCTCCGATTTCTACTGACTTATTCAAATTCGTATAATTCTTTGTTTCTTGATTTTCATGGCTTTGAACTGTTCTGTTCGACTACTTGGTCACCATGACTTTGACTTTGGTTTGAACCTGCTGTTTATATGATTTTATTCTTATTCGAACCGATTTTGATTCTCTGTTGACTTTTGTCAATTCACGGTGTTACTCATATTATCTAACTTCGGTCATTTCTCGGTGATATTGTTTTGACTTTATTTGTTTGAAATGATTTCTGGACTTTGGCATGTATGTTCTTTTCTCTGTTGGCATCGGCTTCTCCTGTTCCATGATTTGCAGTTTGCCATTTTCACCATGTGAACATTGAGCTGTTACTTCACTGTGCATTACACTTGTAGTCAGGTCTGCATGGAGCCTAATCTTTGTGTCACTGGTTGCCAACTCTAGTTGCTTCATTCCTATGTCTGACCAGTGTCTTTTTAAACCATTCACGTGTGTTTGCATTCAGTTGATGTGCACTGACTTGAGTTGTTGCTTTAATCTTGAAACTGCTTTCAAACTCCACTGTATATTTGTAATATTTGGTCACTTCAGCCAGCTCTAGTTGCTTCATATGCATTGATCATGAGTTGTATTCATGTTGCATTTGTTTATGTGTATGCTGTGCACTTGGTTTGTACTTAATGTTGGTCTGGTCTGGAGCATTTGATTTGATATTGGCCATTGGTTCACTTTGAACTTCATGTGTGCTTGAGTCTGGGTTTCTCCTGACCATTTTATTTCATTCATGTTGTTGATTTTTGGTTTCAGTTGTGTCCTCTGGTATTTGAGTTCATTTGCCTTGGTTCTGGTTCCATGTATATATATGTTGTTAATCACTTCATGTTGAAGTTTGGTGAACTGTTTTTGGATATGAACTCAAAATGCGTTCAATCCTGGGTTTCTTGCTTTATGACTCTACTGTCTTGACTTGGATTTGACCATATACAAGCTTATGGTTCTAGGTTGTAGAGTCTAATTCCTGGCATCATGTAGTCTGCTTTGGGTATTGGACTTGCACTTGATTTTGTATAGTTGTGACTGCTTCATCTGATAGTAATTATTAGCAAGGTATGTTCTCTGGGTTCATGTGTACATCACTAGCTTATTGTTGACTGGTCTTTGCTTGCATCTGTGCATGTCACTCATTGTTTTATTTGTCATTGCTGCTTGGTTGTCAATGTGTGCATGGGTATTTTCATTTCCATGAGTCACTGCTATCTTGTTGCAGTCTGATTCTTCAAGTGTACTTTGTTTTTGTGCTTCAAGCATTGTCGTAGTCTTTATGTTTTTACAGTGTTGAATCCAGCTTATAGCTCGAGTTTGACCTTGTGCTCATGTCGTGACTTTATTTGTATTACACTTGAGTCAAACCCGGCTTTTAATTGGGTTTAACCTTGTGCTCACCTGTCCCTACAGTTTTGTCAAGTGTGCATTGTTGTGCACGGCCTTGTGGCATGTACAGTGATACATTGTGCATGTCACAAGCTATTCGTGTACGATGAATTCAAAATTAAATGATGACGAACAACCCAAATAACTAAGGCGAATAACACTTTCAAAATACACATTTTATTTTACAATTCACAAATATTTCTTTATGGATTTTACTGCGTTGGTATGTATTTTTAAGATAACTCAGGTGTTGGATTCAATCTGGAATAGAGGTGAAGATAAATACGAGTGAGTGATATGTAATTAGGTGCAACTGTAAATTGAATATTGTAATGTAATCGAACTTGTATTGTAATTGAAATTTGTATACATATAGTGAGAATTCAAATTGGTACTATTTAAAATTGTAATAAATATTTTTTTGAATAAAATATCTCTTTGAATTTAAACTCTGTGTTATTTATTTTATCAGTAAATATTTATTTAATTCTATGTAATAAAATAGTACATTAACAAATACATTTAAAGGGATATACATATATATATATATATATATATGTGTGTGTGTGTGTGTGTGTGTGTGTGTGTTTATTATCATCAAACAAAAATCATATACTTTCATATTCAACAATCTTCCACTTCTGATGATAACAAACATAAATTTAAGATTTCGAATTTATTAAATGTATTTGGTCATTCAACTTGCTCCCCCTATTTGAATGCTCCCTCTCTACACAAAGCTTCCTCTTCACATATGCATGAAAATAATTAAAAATATGCAAATGCAAATAGAAAATAAAATATTTGATCTTTATTTTCCAAAATCTTAACCTTTCTCCCCATTTTTTATCAGTGAAAAAGTAATAGTGTTAGAGAAGTAGAGATTAAGTGATAGACATTAATACAATATTAATATCCAATAGAGTATTAATTTTAAATTTCAATAAAAAAATCAAACAAAAATCATGAGTGCTCTACTAGGCGCATATTCCACTTCGGAATGATAGGGGTGATATCATCATATAAAACCATGTAGTTGTATCTATTTATGGTAAATTTATATCAGGAATTAGAACATCTACTAACCATGCATAACCATTAGGACTTTTAAATAAGATTAGTAGTATTCCAAATTTTTATTAAAAAATGAATTCTAGTATCTTCTAACCACGCATAACCTTAAGGACTTTTAAATGGGATTAGAATCAACTTATCTATTAAATCAATCAATTTCGATATGCATCTCATACATGCATAACCGTGAGGACTTTTAAATGAGCATGGAAGCACATAATCAGAAATCCCAAGTAATTCACCCATGCATAACCGTGAGGACTTTTAAATGAGAGTGAATACTTTGGATGTTTATTATTGCTAAAAATATAATAAAATGAAATCGCCTAATTTTCCGTTTAAAATACCACATATTGACATACTGCATTGGATTTTGATGAGTGATGGTTGATAGAAATATGATAGAAATAGAAATGGTCATGGAATTTTTTCCAACAAAAAGTTTTTATAACTCTTATTTAAATTTATAAAGAAATTTACTAATTATACTGTATCAAGTTATAATACATGATTAATGTCAACATTAGTCACTTTTTCAATCGCTGTTTTCTTTTTGATAATCAGTAGGGAGTCAGATTAGTCAATGTAGTCTTTTAAGATCAAATCCAAAAATAATTGTAAAGTCAAATTTTCTAAGATGACTAATCTGAAACAAGGTCAACAAAAATGATTTTCTTGAGGGGTTTTATAAAAGAAAAATGTCTACTATTTGAAAATTATTTCAAGTGAAAAATATGCAGATTTTTTTTTTTTGAAAAAACGATGTAGCTATTGAATGTTTCTACGTAAATCACATTTCACCAGTAATTTTTCTACTAACTTTATTACCAGTGTAATTTGCATCTGAATTTTCCTTTCACTCAAGATTATCATTAGTTGGATGACGTAGACCAGACCATGATATTGGCAATAAAATATCTTAAAACCATTTTTAGCAGCTTTTAAATGAGATTGAATTGAAACCATGAAAACAAACAGTGGATAACAAGTTTAGAGTCAAATATATTCACAAGTATCAAGAGTAATCATCAACTAATAAAAATCATTGGCCTAAGCAAATCTATATGAAATGGTTGACGATTGGTCAACATTTCAGCACAAATCATAGTCAAATATAAGAATAAGTCAAATAAGAACATATGAAATATGACTAAGTCAGAATCAAAATCAACATTTATTTCTTCACCACATAACTGGCTCATTTAATTAAGATTACGGTGTAGATTTTCACATTTAATAAATTTTTCAAAATAAATATAATGTTTCCTGTTTTACCTTTATGATAATTTTTCGTGGTTGCCCATTGTGATTCTACCACCTTTGTACTAGGCTAAGAAACTTTGATTTGTCGGCCGTTGTGTGTCTGGAACAGCCAGAATCCAAATAGCACTGTTGTTGTTCCTTAGCCTGCTACCACATCTACATGATAAAAGGATTTTGTGACCTATTTGTTTTTATAGGTCCATGGTTGTTAGTGGCAACGGATTTTAAACAAATCAAAATATTTTTCTCATCTATTCTATCACACTCATTTTCAATAATATTCCAACATTTAACATTAACAAATTTTAAATAAAATTCCATTTTTAATTTCTAATTCAAAAAATCTATTCCATAAAAAACAGGAGGAATAACATTGGACAAACCCTCAGTAAAACCGTTGTTAAAAGAAGCCATTTTAAGAATTCAAATTTGTAAAAAAATTTGGAAAAATTCAAATTTTAAAACAAAAATGGCTTTTGGTCCTAGCTCTTATAACACTTTCAGGATCGATTTCACCCTAGAAAGGGGTGAATAGACTGATACTACTAATTTTAAAAATTTATTGCAGAAGTATATAAATAACCGTAGCACAAATATAGCTGAACTATAGCAGCACAGAAAATAGCAGAATATTAAAAGCAGAAAATAGAACGCATAGATTTCCCCAGCTTCGGCGAAACCAACCTACGCACTGCCCCCAAGGTTTCTACTTGAAATTAAGTAGTCATAAGCTTGCACACGTAAACTCGCAACACCCGCTATCGACTAACCTAACTCTATGCTCAAAATCCTGCCACAACTTAGCCACTGAGTTACGAATCACGAACTACACCATCATAGTTCATCTTCTTGTCACACGACTAGAAATTATAAAGTTTAAAAGCAAACTACAAAATAAAAAACAATTTAAATAACTCAAAACCCTAAATTTGAAAATTATGACCAAACATAATTAAGCCGGCCCAAATTAAAAGTACTGATAAACACTATCCTCTTTTCCATTTTATATCTTCGTCCCGACTTCTTCGAAAATCAGCTGCTTCTTTGTTGCTCGTTCATTCCTCCTTGATTTAGGGTTTTGCTAAATAGAAGCACCACTTGATATTGTTCAATTGTAGAGTTGGATGCTCTTTGATTTGGCTTGCGGATTGTTGCTTGCGGTAGCTCCAATTTGTCGAGCATGTATGCTTAGTATAAAATTGGTACGTGATGTTTCTTTTGATTTCAATTACGCTCGACTTTGATTTGAGTTGAATGATTACTCGTTGTTGCTTGAACTCAAATGATTCTGAAAGCCAATGATGATTATGTTTAAATAGGAATCAAATCCCTATATTCTCGTTCGAATTAATTTACTTGAGTTCGTCTATTGATTTATCTCGACCACTTGATTTTGCATGAATGTTGTGATTTGTACCGACATATTCAAATTCGTATAATTCTTTTTTACTTGATTCTCACAGCTTTGAACTGCTCTGTTTGACTCCTTGGTCACCATGGATTTGACTTTGGTTTGAAACTGCTGTTGATATGATTTGATTCTTATTCGAACCGATTTTGATTCTCTATTGACTTTTGTCAATTCACGGTGTTATTCATATTATCTAACTTCGGTCATTTCTCGGTGATATTGTCTTGACTCTGTTTATTTGAAATGATTCCTGGACTTTGGCATGTCTGTTCTTTTCTTTGTTGGCATCGGCTTCTTCTATTCCATGATTTGTAGTTTGCCATTTTCACCATGTCATTACAGTTGAGACATTGAGTTGTATACTTTACTAAACATTACACTTGTAGTCAGGTCCGCATGGAGTCTGATCTTTGTTTCACTGGTTTCCAACTCTAATTGCTTCATTCTTGTGTCTGACCAGTGTTTTTTTAAACCATTCACGTTTGTTTGCATTCAGTTGATGTGCACTGACTTGAGTTGTTGCTTTAATCTTGAAACCGCTTTCAAACTCCAATGGTTTCAATTGTGTGCTTGAGTCTGGGTTGCCCCTGACCATTTTATTTCATTAACTTTGAACTTCATGTGTGCTTGAGTCTGTGTTGCTCCTGACCATTTTATTTCTTTCATCTTGTTCAGTTTCTGGTTTCAATTGTGTCCTTTGGTATTTGAATTCATATGCCTTGGTTCTGGTTACGTGTATATATATGTTGTTTACCACTTCACGTTGAAGGCTGGTGAACTGTTTTTGCATATGAACTCAAAATGCTTTCAATCCTGGGTTTGTTGCTTTATGACTCCATTGTCTTGACTTGTACTTAACCATATACGTGCTTATGGTTCTGGGTTGTACAGTCTACTTCCTGGCATCATCATGTAGTCTGCTTTGGGTAATGGACTTGCACTTGATTTAATACAGTTGTGACTGCTTCATCTGATGGCAATTGTTCATGGTCTGTTCTCTTGGATCATATGTACATCACTAGCTTGTTGTTGACTGATCTTTGCTTGCATTTGTGCATGTCACTCATCGTTTTATTTTCCATTGCTGCTTGGTAGTCAGTGTGTACATGAGTGATTGTATTTCCATGAGTAACTGCTATCTTGTTGCAGTCTGATTCTTCAAGTGTATTTGTTTTTTTGCTTCGAGCATTGTTGTAGTCTTCATGTTTTTACTGTCTTGAATCCAGCTTATAGCTCAGGTTTGACCTTGTGCTCGTGTCGTGACTTTATTTGTATTGCACTTGAGTTAAACCCGGCTTTTAATTGAGTTTGACCTTGTGCTCACCTGTCCCTGCAGTTTTGTCAAGTGTACATTGGTGTGCACGGCCTTGTAGCTTGTACAGTGATACACTATGCACGTCACAAGTTGTTTGTGTATGATGTCAAAAATAATGATGACGAACAACCAAAATAACTGTGGTAAATAACACTTTCAAAATACACATTTTATTTTACACTGCACAAATATTTCTTTTTCAATTTTACTGCGTCGGTATGTATTTTGCAGATAACTAAGTTGTTGGATTCAATCTGGAATAGAGTTAAGATAAATACGAGTGTGAGTGATATGTAGTGAGGTGCAAATGGAAATTGAATATTGTAATGTAATCAAATTTGTATTGTAATTGAAATTGTATATATATATATATATATATATAATGAGAGCTCAAATTTGTACTCTTCAAAATTGTAATAAATATTTGTTTGAATAAAATATCTATTTTAATTTAAACTCTGTGTTATTTATTTTATTTAGCAAATATTTATGTAATTCCATGAAAATAAAATAGTACATTAACTAATGCATTTAAATGAATATATATGTTTATTATCACCAAACGAAAATCATACACTTGCATATTCAACAATCTCCTCCTTTTGATGATAACAAACATATATTTAAGATTTTAAACTTATTAAATGTATTTTGTCATTCAATTTGCTCCCCTATTTGAATGCTCCCTCTCTACACAAAGCTCACCCTTCACGTATGCTGAAATAAATTAAAAATATGCAAATGCAAATGGAAAATACAAAATAAAATATTTGATCTTTAATTTCTAAAATCTTAAGTTTTCTCCCCTTTTTGTTATCAGCAAAAGAGTAACAGTGTTAGATAAATAGAGATTAAGTGATAGACATTAGTAGAACATTAATACCCAATAGAGTATAAATATTATATTTCAATAAAAATCAAACAAAAATCATAAGTACTCTGTTAGGGGCATATTCCACTTTAGAATGATAGGGGTGATGTCATCATATAAAACCATATAGTTGTGTCTATTTATGGTATATTTATATCAGGAATTAGAATATCTACCAGCTGCATAACCGTTAGGACTTTTAAATGAGATTAGTAGTATTCCAAATTTTTATTAAAAAATGAATTCAAGTACCTTCTAACCACGCATAACCGTGAGGACTTTTAAATGGGATTAGAATCAACTTGTCTATTAAATCCATCAATTTAGATATGCGTTCCAAACATGCATATCGTGAGGACTTTTAAATGAGCATGGAAGCAAATAATCAGAAATCCCAAGTAATTTACCCATGCATAACCGTGAGAACTTTTAAATGAGAGCGAATACTTTGGATGTTTTTTATTGCTAAAATATAATAAAATGAAAGAACATAATTTCTCATTTGAAATACCACATATTGACATACTATATTAGATTTTGGTGAGTGATGGTTGATAGAAATATGATAGAAATAGAAATGGTCATGGAATTTTTGCCAACAAAAAGTTTTATAACTCTTGTTTAAATTTCTAAATAAATTTACTAATTATACCATCTCAAGTTATAATTTATGATTAATATCAACACTCATCACTTTTTCAATCATTATTTATCTTTTAGGTAATCAGTAGGGAGTTAGATTAGCCAATATTGTCATTTAAGATCAAATCCAAAAATGAAAATAAAATCATACATTAACAAATACATTTAAATGAATATATATATATATATATATATATGTTTATTATCATCAAACAAAAATCATGTACTTGCATATTCAACATATATTTGTAACATGGCTTATAAATAGAAGATATTTAAAAGCTAAGAAATTTAGAATTTAAATCCCTTGAAAATTGCTTTTAAAATCTTAAATATTAATAATAATTTTATTTGAAAGTAATTTTACTAGAAATATAATTTGAAAAGATTTTTAAGGAAATAAAATCATTGAACTCGCTTTAGTTGCTGGGAAATAATTCTAGGGTGACTGCATCATCGTTAGTATTCATTTTCGAGCTTTTGAGTGAGAATTGCTACTAAAATAAATTTATTTCCGTTTAAATAATTTTGATTTTGAAAAATTTCCAAGCATGATTTGATAAATATGTAAAAATAGTTTTTGAACTTATAAATTAAAAATAGTATAGATAAAAAATATATAAGTTGCAACTTATAAATTTGAATAGGAAAATAAAACCAAATTTTAAAATGATTGAACGTTATGGTTTAGCAAATAAAAGAAAATTAGAATTTGAAATATGAAATAGAATAATTAACCTAAGAAATGTTAAATAAATTGAGTTAATGAAATTAAGCAAATAAAATGAAGCTTAACTCAAGAAATCTTAAATAAATGGGAATCGTAATTGAATTTAATTAGACAAAATAATAAAATGAATTCTTAAGTGAATAAATTTGTATAAATTATAGATTTGAGAAATATTATGTTGTAAACAAATTTTAAATTCGATAATGTAAATGATAAGAAAAGAACTATTTAAACTTAAATATAGTAAAATAATCTGAGTAATAGATTAAATGAAATAGAGTGTAACTTAATGAAGATTAAATGAATTGAATTGGATTTGAACGGAACTAGATGAATTTGTAAAGTGAATTAATTCTACTTAAGCTATAAAATGAATAAACATAATGAATACGAACTTGAATTACCAAATGAAATGCAATTTATTCGTGAAAGAAATTGAATGAGAATAAATGGGTGTAAGTAAAATTTACGTGAGTAATTGAATTTGATTCAAAATTGGATATAAATAAATTGAATATAAATAAATTGAATGCAAGAGGAGTGAGTTTTAATAAGTTGAGTGATAAATAATTTAAATAATGAAATAAGTTAATAAAATGAATTATAAGAAGAAAGTTAACATAAGAAAAGTTGAATGAAATTGGTTGTGATAAAAAGAAAAAATTATCAACATGAACTTGAGTTATAAAATTAAATTCACATAAGTAAAGTTAATAATATGAATTTGAATTAATGAAATTAACTAATGAGGTGAATCAATGAATTAATATGAACTTAAGTTATGAAAATAAACAAACATGAGTTGAGTTATATAAAACATTTATAATAAACTTAAATGGTTTTATGAAATGGTTTATAATTGTTTTTAATATTAAAAAAGAAATATACTAAGTGGTAATGAAATAAAATTTAAATTAAATAAAATAATTTATAAAATGGTCCATAAATGAATATATATGAAATATGTTAAACATAAGTGAAATAATTGAAATTTGAAAACAGATGTGAATAAATTGGAAATAAACCAATTAAATGTTAATAAAAAATTGGTTGTTAAGAAGGAATGAAGTTTATAAATAAAATATTGATGTTGGATAATGTAAATTCATATAGTTATGAATTAATTGGATGTATATTAATTGTTGAATGATTTCTTTTATTGTAAATCAATGTAATTACCAATTTTGGCTACATATGATTGTTTTGGTTGCGTATTGGTGTTAATGCTTATGATTTGGATTCAAAATTCATGTTATATAGTCTATTAAACTCACATATGCTTTCGATATCTTTATAAGTGTCTAATATTTCAAATTTGCGTTGAGATAGGTACATACGAAGATGTTTGGACGTATACACAGATTTGATTTAGCTTTTTCTTGCTTAATATGAGCGAACATGCTCATGTTAATAACAATAAGGTATGTATCTCTGGTTACAGACCGCACTTTTATATTTTTCCCTACGGGATGTCTCATTATTGAGATGAGATGTATATTTGGTATATTTGTGATATATATTTGTAATATAAATTTGTTTCGATCGAGCCATGCAAAGAAGACGCTGTCGAAATTTTCCGTAAATCCGGGTGTTAGAAAATTTTTGATGTTTTAAAATTTTATAACTTGTTTTATTACTAAATTGTAATTTCCGTAAGCCAACTAGAGTGGTGTAGTGGAAGCGTAGTAAAGATTTTCAAATAAGATTTTAATGTTTTGTTTGTTAATTATTTTGAATAAAATATATCAAATGTTAAATTCTTGACTTAAACCCTTTTCGAGGAGAAAAGTTTTGAGTAAGGGAGAATGTAATGGTCCATAACTTTTACTATTTTAAATTATTAAACTTAATATGATTATGGAATAAAGATTGTTAAAATTAAAAATTTAGCGATGTATTAATGTAGTTAATTGAATATGAACTTGAATAAAATTTTGAAATAAGCAGTTTCAAAGATTTAGATAATAACAAGTATTGAAATGAAATTCTATGTATTTGATGTGTTTATAATCAGTGGCTTGAATTGAATAATAAATATTGAATTATTTAGATGAAAATAAAATAGTTTTTGACAACTAAAATTCATTTGGAATTTAATAATTATTAATGTAATTTATAGGATAATTAAATTTTTAAATTTAATATTGGAATTATTTAAATAATTGAATTCTTAATTTAATATGAATGAAAATGATGTCGAAAGTTGATTTAAATTTTATTTAAATAATAATGAAAAGAGGTAACTTTTAAAATTGAATTTAAGGTGATTAAATTGATTTTCGAAGTTTCTTATTTTAATTAACGTGTAAAAAACGATTTTGGCCACTATCTCGGATTTCGACGAAACTAATTTCAGTGGATCTTTAATAGTGAATTGTTATAGGATTTCAAGTTCCATAGCGATTAGACTTATCATTTGGCCGTACGAAATTGAACGCATAGAAATTAATTTAAGGAATTGAATTAAAATAATCTGATTTGAAAAGCTATCTTCTGCATAAGATCAAACTAGGCCTTGAGGCTAGTTTTATTGCGTTCGGAATATGGGTATAACATATAGAATGCCGGGCGACACGTCTCATTTGGACCTCGAGAATTTCGGACATTATATGTCAGATATTTTCTAATTATAATAAGATATATACTCGCCATCTCACAATAATTCTTAAGCTACGCCCACATCTTTGTCTATCCCCCATAGTATAGCTCTCACTCTCTCATTTCAAATTTTGCAGATAGAACAAAAAGAATAAAAAACGTTAATCGCACAACTATTTAGCGTGAGCATGAGGGTCGAGGAGTATGCTGGAGGGGTGGCGCTAGATGGTGGAGGCTCACGTTCGATCGCTGTTGAGGTTTGTGGTTTTTCACGACCGACCACACGTTATGCACATATGGGAGGCGAATGCAACTGCTAGAGGCTAGGTGGAGGTGGCAGGGCATGTCGACTATGCTTGGCTGCGACTTGGTTTGGGGATGGTAGCGCTCGAAAAAAAAATTGAGAAGAAGCAGTAGTCATGATTTTTTAACTGGGGTAGATGAGAGTCACGTGCTGTAGGAGAGGAAGGTTTTGTTTTGATCTTATTTAATTAAATGAATTAAGTATTTTAATTTTAATTCTATCGTTGTATTAATTAATTGCGTAACCTTTTCACGCAAGGTCCGATTTGAGTGAAACGAGTCAGGCTGTGATCATGTCGACGAGGACTGCAGTATGGGATTGGATTCATATTTATTTGAAGTTGAAGAATTTTCAGTTTTAAATAAAGGTGAGTATTTAAACGCTCACCAATGACTAAAATAATTTTTTTGTTAGTTAAAATGATAATCATGAAGTAATTTAATTTTATTGATTGTTGTTTGGTGATTTAATTAGTAGATGATTGGTATTAATAGAAATTTAAATTGATAGAAAAATTTGAAATTGAAATTAAATTTCCAGTTAGACACCTAATATTGATAACTAGTTAATGATTTAGAAATTTTGACTATTTTGGAATATTTATTGTGACTAATGCTATTGGTGGATATTTTGGATGGTTTGAATGTTTATTTGTTTCTAATGGTTTGGATGTTGTTTATTTTTATATATTTTTGTTATCACTCTATATATTATTGACATCATATAAACTATTATCTGAATATTATTCGAATAAAGAAATAGGTTAAAATAATATATACCTATGACACTTTGATTTGGACTGAAATTATATATACCCATCCTTGAAATTAAATTGAAATAACTGCTCACTTGGCCAAAGGATAGAAAATTATGTACGAACACCGGAATGGTCAAATTAAATGAATTTTAAATTTTTGGTTTTGAAATTATTTAAATGATTTTGATTTAAATAAGAAAATAGAATTTATGGAAATTTAATTATTTTCGAACTAGAGGTCGAAAGGTTAAAACTGAAATTTGTTAGCAAGAATTGTTTAAATAATCGAATTTGAAATTTGAAGTTATAATTGAAATATGATTTAAATCATGGAAATTGATTTGTTTAAAAGATTTGAACTTTTATTCAAGGTTTCAAATAAATCCAAGCGAAGTAATTTAAATTAGTATCACAAATTTGAAACTTGAGTTGAAATATTTTAAAATTTTGAACATTAAACTAAACATCGAAGTTATGTTTAATTTAAATGATTTAAATCGATATTCAGAAGGTGAACTAGAAATTGATATAAATTGAAATGGTTAAAAATTAGAACTGCATTCAAATTTAAAACATTGAATCGAACCGTTGAATCGAATTTGAAGTTGAAAATGAAAATTAAATTTGATTTGAATTTGAATGGTATCGAAGTCAATTCGAATTGAAATCGAAATTAAGCTGATGTGAATTAAATGGAAATTGAAGATGATTTGAATTGAAAGATTGGGAATTGAATCAGTTTGACTTTGAATCTATTTTTAAATAAATTATTTTAATATAAACTGTTTAAAATCTATCATTTTAAATATTCAAATTATTTTGAATTCCAAACTATTTCCCATACAAACCATTTTTAATATCTAAACCATTTATTAAACTATTTTAAAATTTTAAAACTATTTAAAATTATTCAAAATATTTTCTAAAAATTCAAACTTTTCGAGTTGGGAATTATATACATTTAAATCATTGAGTTAATGAAATTAGGTTAAATTGAAGTTATAACCTAAATTGAATTTCGAAACGACTTTAATAGTGAAATCGAGATATTAAGGTGGAAATGAATTTCTAATGAATTTGTCATATCTTGAATAAATATGATATTTTGAAATGAAATTGACTTCAAAGTGAATATGATATTCTGATATTAATTATGAATCATTTTCGAAATGTGGTACCAACCGGTGTGTAAAACTACGTTTGGTTGTTAAAGAGACCGGGGCCTCTTATTGGCATACTCTTAGTCAATATCGAAACCACTTTAACAACTGTATACATGAAGAAGACTCTAAAATGAAGTGGTTGAATTTGGCATACGTTTACTAAATTTAAAGAAAGAGAACAGTGATGGATAGAGCCGGACACTTAGGTCAATTTGAAATGACTAAAATAGGACGGCTTGACTAGGCCAAGCGGGCTAGCTACCCCTAGTGGACATCCATTCTTCGGTTTTATTCTTCGACTTGGTCCATACTATTACATTTTATGTTGGTTTTGATTGGTGCACCTTGATTTTGGTATAACCTCCCTCTGACTCGATATGGGATGGATGGACGTGGTGGACGATCATGGCTACGATGCATTACCACCAACGCTGTGACCCGAGGTGGTAGTATCCTACCTTGGGCATTTCGTCACGTGCCTTGTGATACTTTTATCCCTATATGAGACCAATACAATTTTGATTTAGTAATGTCATATCACGACGCATGCCATCCCTTGACATGGTACTGAGGCGTTATATGCAAGCTATACGACAATGCCTAAAAACGCGTTAAGAGGGATTAATGTAATGCCTTAATGCTATAAAAAATATTTATTTTACTGAATAGACATTACATTTATAGTGTATTCTACTATATATAGATATTTTAATGGATCCTCAAGAGATGGAAAATCCCGTAAAATCTCTTGAGTTGTTGCACGCACGTTATACGCTGGTTAGGAGATATGAAACCTCGTAAACATCTCTAACACTATTACACTCATGTAAATGCGATATTGATTTTACTCACAAAAGGATATTTTAGCCCCGACTCGAGTGTTTTGTTTTTTCATTACGCTCAGGTCAGCCCTTAGTTTTTAACGCATCGAAGACTATTTTTTGGGAGATGAAGACGAAGACTGGTATATTATTACACCACATTGTTTGTTTCGCTGCATTTCTCTATTATTCTGTTGTATATATAACTCTGATAGATGTTGTAAAATTAAAATCAAATGTATAGTATAAACAGCTTCACGAACTTTTCATTTGGTTATTATATTTTTTCATTCCGTTGTAAGATTCTATATTTTTTTTCTTCTTTTCTTATTTTTTTAATTAACCTCATTGATTATCTATGTTTCAGATTGTCTGAGTAAGACATGTGTGGATTATAGTCGATTTGAACCTTCAAAAATGTGGGTCATCACACAAAATAGTTATGGTCATCCTTCATGCCTTAAGCCCTCACCATCTCCCATTTAACTCTCATTTTTCATAAACATAAACAATCAAAGGAAAAGAGAAAAGGCGACCCGTTTAACAAGCTAAAGTAGGTCGAAATTAAAATAAGGAACTCAAGAAAGAGCTTAGAAAACCTAAAACCGCATCAAATCTCAACCACAACATATTTTAATGTGAATAATAAGTGATCCATCTTTATTTCATGTCCTTAAATTCGGTCACGGGTAATATTCGAATTGTTTTGAAAGATTTTACCAAGTTATGGTTATATAATAACTATTTGGAAAGAAGAATGATTTATTGAATTTTTATGAAATTATTTGAATGGGCTCGAATTGTAAAACCTAAGTTTTTAACCTACAATTGCTTTGATTTTCTAATATGTTATGTAAAATAATATTTTGGAAATGATTTTTAATTTTATTATTTTTTAATTTAAAATAAATATTTTGTGAATTTCCTAAGGTGGAAATTAGGTTTATTTTCAGTTTAATTACTAAGAATAATTAGATAATTCATTTGGTCTAAAAATGTTTATATAGAAGAGATACGATATTTCTAAGTTTTTGTGATTTTCGAGAATCTTTCCTAGGTGATTCAAATTATTATTAATTCATTTTGCTAGATAAGCACTTGCACCAACAGTTAATTAAGGATACTAATTAATAAAGTTACCAAATGGTTTTGGGACTTTAAGACTTGATACTGTAGTATATTTGAAAAGAATTGGTAAGATATTGCATTATCCAATAGAAATTGGACAAAGGCTATGATTTGGTGAAAAGAAATTGCTTCTAGTAGTAATAGATCAGTTTTCACAATAATTACAATAATATCATGTCGCCCTTATCTATACCGAAGTTAAGCTACGCTACTAACTATAAGAGTCGGCTTCGATTAGAGGGAAGCTTATAATAACTACTTAGGTAGTTATGGAATGATTCCAACCAGGATGAAGTGGACCTCGTCGGCAACCATATATTGGCGGAATTGCAATCTTGTAATTCACTAAAGTATTTAAAGTTTCAATGTCGTAAGCACCAATGCCATGTGTTTTTTCCCTTGTATTAAATGCATAACATATCACCATTTTTATTGTTTTCGATATCAATTATATAGGCAGTGTTGCCATCTGTTTTTAATACCACTTTATACATTAGGCGACATAATAGCTGAAATGCCATAAGTGACTATTTTGATTTAAAGTAATAATAGCTCGATTCTTTGACATTGGCATTCTATAATCCATTGTTTTTGACGACCTTGTCAGACGGTATTAATGCTGCAATTCTTCTATACAGCAATAGGGGCTTTATAAATCGCATTGCCTGTTTTTTATAAATTTTTTTTAACTTTGAATATTGGATAACCTATATCATTTGTGTCCACAATTTCATTATCGACATAAGGTTTTATACTTAAAAGGAATTTATGCTTTGCCTTCTAACCTTGGATAGAGGTTCATCATGCTCTTATATGCTCATTGCTGCTGCTTCTCTTCACTTTAATGCTAAGCAGGTTAGGTTTTATACAAATTAAACTATGTTTTAAAAGGGTTAGATAGCTAATTTTTAAGAAGGTCGATCACCATATGAGTTCGGTAATTAGCTGTGGGATTTACAAATATCTAAAAATTACTTTCTAACCGTGGATAAAGGTTCAACAATATATAGTGTGGCAATGAATACCATAAGTCTTCTTCATAAACGACAGCAAGGCATGTGTGCTTGTTTTGAAGTTAAACATTGGGATACCAATGCATATCATTTTGAGATGTTATAAGTTTAAGGGGTACACAAACTAATTGGGGACACCAAATAGAAATAGGTTGAATATCGAGGTTAGATATGAATTAAATTGATAAGCGATGGGTTCATAATTATGCTAGAAAAACTATAGGATGTGTGATGGAAAGTCCACATCATGCTAGGTATGGATGCTCTCTATATGGTCGTTGAAGGGTTCATATTCATCCTGCGAAAACTATGGGATGTATAGTGGAAAGTCCACGTCATTTTAATAAATTAAATCACATATGATGGGTTGTCTGAATGCGAGGGTATATATAATCCATAGAAATGTTTATGTGTAGGATAAATAGTTACATAACTTTGATAATGAAACCATGTATGATAGGTTATACATATGGTGGAGGAAGGGTAATCCAAAATTGAGATGGGTAGTCCACAAAGATATAAGATGGGTAGTCATTTGTATTTAAGACAAATAGTCAGATGAGAATTAGGGCAGATAGTCTAATAAATTGGGATAGGTAGTCCAATGTATGTGCATGACTGCAAATGCTTATTTTCTATATTATAACCGTGATGGATGTAGGAGAACAATATATGGATAATATGTTTAGTTAAGATGCTTTTTAAGGGAAAACTCCTTTTGCTTAGCGGCGTGGTCTCCTGGATATCTATTTTTGGTTCGAGATGGTAGATTGTTATTCACATCAGACTTTTTCTAACCGAAAGTTTTGTTTTTCCTCTTAAGCTCTCGGGTACTATTTTGAGTAGGTTGGAATTAAAGGACTTGAGGATTCCAGCAAGACGTATAAGCTTTCGAAGATGTGTGGGACACAACCAAGCTGTTTGGGAGTTCTTATGTAAAATACTGTGTTAACTGACTTTGTCTATATGGATGTAACGTTAGGTTGTATAATTGCCAAGCTTTAGACTCTGATCAACCAATGGGGCATCTTCATATGTTGCTCTTAGAGTATTTTATAAAAAATTATATTTTCTTTAAACGTGGGATTGCAAATGGATTATATAAGAAAGATGAAATGAAATATGAAAGTTTGCTATTAAATTATATTAAAAAACTTCATATTTATTGCTTTTAAATATTGATATGATTAAAATAGCTCCATTTTGACATTGGAAATTAATACTATGGATGACTACAGAATCTGTAGTGCTTAGTTTTATTCCACAAAATGGGGGATGTTACAAGTTGGTATGAGCGTAAAGGTTTATGTAAAATTTAAAGATTAAAATAATTTTGAAAACATAGTCCTAATGAAGCAGAGAATAAGATTGGAGTATAGGATAACGCTAAATTAATGTACTTGTATTTGTTATATATAAATATGTGTCCTCCTCTCTCTCTTAGATCATCCTTTTGTATCTTATTAAGGTTGTAAGTAGATTACAAGAAAGCAAGAGATGGAAGTACGGAACGGAAGAGTGAAACTAGGTGGGGGAAGCACAACAATCAATGGAAATGTTAGACCTAATACCAGATGGAACCATGATCAACAACCAAATGCTAATCAAAATGCAAATACTAATATGGATGATAGAACCCCACCAGTAGGTCTAAGGACTATGTATTAGTTTTTTTTATCAACATCCTGTAAGTTGGAGCAGCTACAAGTGTGGCAGGGGAAATGCTGCAAATGTGGGTGAAGTAGATCCTATGGTGACGGTTGGTAATAACTATGCTAAGCTGAGCCAATATTATACTAGTTTTGTAGGAAAACCTTTTATCAGAACTGAAGATGCTATTGAAGTGGAAAGCTAGCTGTTGCACTCTGAAGAATATTTGCTGATCTGGTTTTGAATGACGAGTAGAAAAGGAGGTTTTCTTCGAGATAGTTCTAAGGTGCTACTTTACTATAGTGGAACGGGGTGATCGTAGGTGTACCAAAAAAGGAATTGACTTGGGCTGAATTCTAAAGGAGATTCCAAGAAAGATAAATATCTGAGGTAGCCAAGACTACGCTGTTTAGGAAGTTCATGGATTTGGGGTAGAGGGAAATGTCAATGTTGGAACAATCTACTAAGTTTGATGAGCTATGTAGGTATGGATATGGCACTATCAACACTATAATCAGGAAGAATGAGAAGTCTAGTCGGGGGAAGAGGCCGTAGATTACTAAGGCCATTATGCCACATATTAGGGATCCTTCAAATGCAGTGGTGAAATGACAATCAAGAATGGGGAAATTCTTTTGACCTTTAGGTAAGAGATGTCAGTGGAGACTCAAGGTTCCTAAAGTAAGAAGAGGAAATTCAAGAAGAAGGGAGTTCAGAAGGGTGGAGCTACCAAAAATAGGAAAGCAGATATCATTTTTTATAAGTGTTATAAGAAGGGGTACGATGCAAATGAGTGTCGGTCTGATGGTGGCAAGGTAGTTAAGAGAAGGCAGAATGTGAAGTGCGCTAACTACGGCCAAGTGAGGCATTAAAAGAAAAAATGTTTATAAGCGACCAAGGCTAATAAAGGAAATATATTTGCTTTGGAGTAGTCTGTATCGAGACCTACTATTGCGGAGAAAGGAAAGTCTTCGATGGAAGGTACGCTTTTGATTCATGGCATACCAATTAGAGTATTATATGATACTGGTACATCGAAATCATTTATCTTTCAGTGTTTAGTAGGTAAGTTTAATTTAGAACCATCATAACTTAATACTTCCTTAATGATAGCTAATATAATATGAGGTTATGCGACTCTTCGGATGAGTTGTAACTATCTAGAATTTGAGTTGCTAGTTTATTGTTTTGCCTACAGTTTGTTTTGTTCTTCAGATTTTGGGATTATTTTGAATATGGTTTGGCTAGATAGGTATGATGCTAGAATATTTCACTAATATAGGAAAATAGCATTTAGACTCCTTGATAGTAGTGAATGAATCATATTCTCAGTTGAGAATTCTAGTTCAGAAGTTTGTGCTTTATTGGGTGCCATAGAAGTGGAAGATGAGGCAAATCAGGTTTATATTGTAAAAGAATTCACAGATGTTTTTTTAGTCTATTAGAAGACTACCACTGAAATGAGCTATTGAGTTTTGAATAGATCTTATACCTAGAGCTGAACCATCAGTAGAACATATAGCAGGATGATACCTACTGAGATGAAAGAGTTAAAGGTGCAGCTAGTGGACCTAGAAGGAATATACTAAGCATTTTTCCTTAGGGAGTGGCCATGGCATTCGTGAAGAAATTGAATGGGTCGTTAAGATTGTGTATTGATTATCGTAAGCCGAATGAGAAGAGGATAAAGAATAGATATCCTTTGTTGACAGTTGATGATTTATTTGACCAGTTGAGTAGAGCCAAAATATTTACCTAATTGGATTTAGAGATAGGCTTCCCTTAATTGATGGTGGCGGAGGGATATATTCGTTTGACGGCGTTTCGAACTAAATATGGTTCATACGAGTGGTTAATAATGCCATCTGGGTTGACTAATATGCATGCTTTCTTTGTGGACGTGATAAACCGGATTTTCTATGTCCACTTGGATAGGTTCGTGTTGGTGTTCATCATGACATTTTGATATATTCTAAGGATGAAAGAGATCATGAGGTTCATCAATGAATAGCATCCGAGACATTAAGATAGCATCATCTAAAAGTGAAGTTTTCAAAATGTCATTTTTGGAAAAGAGAATAGAAGTTTCTTGGTCGTGTAGTTTTAGAAAATGGGTTGTTGGTAGATCTAGCTTAGATTGAAGTTGTGAATAATTGGAAGAGACCAGAGATGGTGACCAAGACAAGGAATTTTCTCTTTTAGCTGTCTATTAGGGCTTCTCACAGATAGCAGCACCTTTGACCAAAGTAGCCAGGATGGACATAAACTTTATTCAGTCTGATGAGTGAGCAAGCATTCCTAAGGTTAAAGCATTCGTTGACCGATGCACCCATGTTAGTTGTTCAGGATGGGAATCAAGATTTAATTGTGAACAAAAATTCATGTGGAAAAGAACTGGGAGTTGTGTTGATACAAAAGGGTTAAATAATTGCCTACGCTTTGGTAGATCAAATCACATAAAGTCGGATATCAAAGTCAAGATTTGAAATTGACAACGGTGATTTTCGCATTGGAAGTGTGGAAACACTTCCTCTTAGGAGAAAGATTCGAGTTATATATGGACCATAAGTCTTCGAGGTATTTATTCTCTCAAAAAGGGTTGAATATGAGACAAAAGAAGTGGCTGGAGATTTTGGCGGCTAATGATTTCGGTATTGATTCTACACCAGGGAGAGGAAATTAATTGGCCGATGCACTTAACTGAATACATCTAAATGTGGTGTTAGTGATGTTAGAATAATGGAAGGATTTTAGAATAATGTCAGAATAATGTTAGAATAAATTGATTATACTACTTGTAAGGTCGGTTAAGATTGATTATTAGTTCTGGTCTAAGTACTGCCATGTTGTCTTGGTTAGAAGTTCGACTAGTATTAATCGAGAGGATTGCTTCTATATAGAAATATAATTCATTATTAGTCGAAACGACTAGAATATTGGTAAATGGAACTGAGGTTGATGAACTGAAATATTTTAATCTTGACCATAGAGGATGGTTGTGGGAAAAGGGTCGGTTACATATGATGGTGACCTATGTAAGGAAGTTCTTAGGGAGTTTCATCGATCAAAGTTTACAATACATCTGGAGGAACTAAGATGTATCAGGATAAGAAAACAAGTTTCTTCTAGGAAGGTATGAAAAGGATGTAAAATTATGGTTAAGGCAGTATTCGAATTGCCAACAAGTGAGAGCCGAGCTTTAGAAGCCGAGTGGGTTGCTTCAACCTTTAGATATACCAGTTTGGAAGTGTGATTCGATATACATGGATCTTGTCAATGGGTTGCACGAATGTATTTGGGTCATAGTGGATAGCCTAGCCAAAAGTGCACATTTCATTTCCGTTAAGTCGGTTAAGATGGCACATGTATTGGCTAAGTTGTTCATAAAGAATATTGTTAAACTACATTGGATACTTAGTAGTATAGTCAGTGACATAGATGCTTTATTCACTAGTGAATTCTAGAAGAGTCTATAGGAGGTATGATGTACCAAGCTGAAGATGAGTATCATTTACCAACCTCATAATGACAGGCAGATAGAGAGAGACAACAAGCTACTTGAAGATTTGTTGAGAGCTTGTTACTAGACTTTGGTGGGTCATGGGAAGACTATTTGCACTAGGTTGAGTTTTCCTACAATTATAGTTATCTTACTAGTATAGGAATGGCGCCTTTCAAAGCTTTGTATGGAAGGTCGTGCATATCACCAACATAACGGTTGGATATCATAGACAGATTTGTCCTTGGTCCAGATATGGTGAGAGAAGCTATAGAAAAGATTGAGTTAATCCGATCTAGGATGAGAGAAGCCACAGAAAAGATTGAGCTAATCCAAGCTAGATTGAGAGAATCTCACTCCAAACAGAAAGTTAAGCTAGATAAGAGGCATAATAGTTAGAGTTCTCAGTTAAGGAACATGTTTTCATTAAGGTATCACCGATGAATGTCGTGGTATTATTTGGAAAGTTAGGGATACTGGCACAAACATATGATGGACCATTCCATGTTATTGAGAGGATCAAGAAACTCGCGTACCAAGTAAAGTTACCGAGTAGTTTGACAGGAGTCCATAATGTTTTTCACTTTTTCCATCTTAGGAAGCATGTGCACGATCCAGAGACAACTATTGCTCCAACTGCATTAGAAGATTGAATAGTGGAACCGGGTTTAATTTTTATGCGACAACCAGTTCATGTTGTGGCTAGTGAAAAGTAGAGGTTAAGGGGCAAGACAATCAAATTATGAAAGTCCAATGGAGTGACAACGAGAAAGACTATACTTGGGAGACAAAGGACAGGCTAAGGGATACTTATCTTGAGTTTTTATGATGGTATGTTCTATATTTTCTTGTACATATACTTAGTGGCCAGTAGGATATACAAGCATCATTTGCATATTTGGTAAGCTTATCATGTATTCCTTATTGAATTTCGAGGATGAAATTCTTTAAGGGAAAGCCTGCAACATCCCTAATTTTAGTTTAACATTATTCAAGAAATTTAGTTGGGTATGTCGAATAGAATAATATAGAGAGACATGGAGATGAGACTTAATAATTAACAATGTTGGGCCTTAACTAGTTAATTAATAAGATTGTTTTAAAACTTAATATAGAATTGAGGAAATGAGAGGGGAAAAATAGGAATTGTGATCCTTTATGCCTTAAGCCCCCACCCACTCACACTTCACTCTTTATTCATAAACATAAACAATCAAACAAAAATAAAAGCGGTCGGTCGTTAACAAGCTATAGAGGATCAAAATTAAAATGGGGAACCCAAGAAAAAACAAATGAAAACTAAAGCAACATCAATTCTAATATGAATAATAAGTGATCCATCTTTATTTATTGTTCTTAAATTCGACTATGGGTAATATCCGAATTGTTTTGGTAGACTTTGTCAAGTTATGATTTTATAATCACAATTTGGATAGAGTAATGATTTATCGAATTTTTATGAAATTATTTCAATGTATTTTAGGTGTATAACCTAAGTTTATAATCGCCAATTGCTTTGATTATATAATATGTTACATATAGCGATATTTTGGAGATGGGCTTTTAATTTCATAATTTTCCAAGTTAAATAAATAATTTATGAATTCCCTAATGTGGAATTAAGTTTTTTTTATTTTAATTATTAAAAATGTTAAATAATTTATTTGGCATCAAAATTCCTATATGAAATAGAATATGATATCTCTGAATTTCTTTAATTTTTGGGGATTTTTTCCAAAGAGACTCAAACTATTGTGAATTTATTTTGCTCGAAAAGCGTTTAAACCAATAATTAACTAAGGATTCTAGTTTACTAATTTGAGAAATGATTTGGGACTTTAAGATTGGATCTGTGGTTTTTCTAAATAATTGGAAAAGATATTGCATTACCCAATAAAAATTGGATAAAAGTTAAAATTTGCTAAAATGAAATTACTTTGAGGTGTAATAAATGAGTTTTCATGATAATTAGAATAATGCCATATCGCCCTTATCTGTACCAAAGTTAGGTTATTCTATAGCTGTAAGAGTCGGATTTGGTTAGAGGAAAGCTTACGATAAATAATTAGGCAGTTATTGAATGATTCCTACCAGGTCGAAGTGGACCTCGTGGACTACATAATATTAGCGGCATCAAAATCTCACAGTCATTGACATCACATGTTTTACCCTTGTTTTGAATTATATCGCATATCACCACTTTGGTTTTTTTTTCAATATCAACTATATAAGAGGCAGTAATGCCGGCTGTTTTCAATATGACTTTATATATTAGACTGCATAATAGCGAAATGTCATAAGTAGCTATTTTGACTTAAAGTAATAATGTTTCCGTTCATTGGCGCCGATTCTATAATCTTTTTTTTCGGTAAGCTTGCTATACAGTACTGGTGCCGCATTTCTAATATACCGCAACTAAGTCTTTATAGGTCTTATTGCCTTATATTTTTGATAACTAAAGTTTTTATTTTAATGGTGGATAATGTATATCATATGTCCGTCGACGACTCCATTATCATTATAAGATTTTATACTTAAAAGAAATTTTAGTTCGTCTTCTAACCTTGGACAGAGGTTAGTCATGATCTTATATATGGCATTGTTCCTGCTTCACTTCATTTTAATGTCGGAGAGGCTAGGTTTTACGCATATTAAAATGATGTTTTAAAAGGGCGAGACAATTAATATTTAATAAGGTCGATCACCTTATGTTTTTAGTTGTTAGCCAAATGATTTATAAAAATCCAAATTTTTTATTTCTAGCTGTCGATAAAGGTCCAACATTATATAGCGTGGCATGAATGTTGCAAATCTTTTTTTAAATGGCGGCGAGCCATAGGTCTTTATTTTGACATTAATTATTAGGGATACAAATGTATATCATTTTGAGATGTTATAAGCATAAGGGGTATACAAACTAATTAGGGACACCAATAGATATAGGTTGAAAATTTAGGTTAGTTATGAATTTAATTGACAAGTACTGATGGGTTCATAATTATCCTAGAAAAACTTTAGGACGTCTGATGAAAAGTCCATATCAAGCTAGAGATGGAAAGTATTCTGATTGTTGTTGTAGGGTTCATATTCATCATACGAAAACTATAGGACATGTGATGGATAGTCCATATCGTTTTAAGTAAATGAAATCATATGTGATGTGTAGTCCAAATGGGAGGGGATAGAAAATCCATAGAAATGTTTATACGTGAGATGGATAGTCCATATAACTTTGATAATGAAACCATGTGTGATAGGTAGTATATATGGTAGGGGATGGGTAATCCAAATAAGTACACATAAGATGGGCAGTCATCTCTACTTAAGATAGACAGCCAGATGAGAATTAAGAAATATAGTCTAATAAATTGGGATAGGTAGTCCAGTATATGTCTCATGACTACAAACGCTTATTTTTTATGTTATAACCATTATGGATGTAGGAGCACAATATATAGTTAATATGTTTAGTTAAGATACTCGTGAGCGGAAAGCCCGTTCTGCTCAATGGTGTGGTCTCCTGGATATCTTTTTTGGTTTAAGATTGTAGGTTATTATTCACATCAGACTGTTTATGTCAGGACCTGCAAATCCACCCCGTCTAGAGCCGACAATAATCGCACATATCCAGTCCAAAACCGAACGGAAATACGAATAATCATGAGAACGAAAGAAGAGAGAAGAGAACAAAAGAGAAGAAGAGAAGGAGAAGAGAGAGATGACAAAACAGAAGAAATTAAACAATAATAGAATCTCACAATCGCAGTGGAAAAACATATAATATCGTACCAATGATCTTTACAAAGCAGAACTACAATATAATATATATACATCCATCAAAGTATATCATAATCAATCACTAATCATCAGCTTGGACATTTATAATAACTTACCCTTACAAATTGCTGATAATTTAGCTACAATGCAGTGGAAAATAAACGTATATGTGAATACGACTAGGAGACTTCCAACTTGTCAGTTGAAGCTCCAAAGCATCCGAATATACATTTTTAAGTATACTCGGTCTAACTCGAGCATTGAAAGGGAATACTGCCTTATCACTCTAGTAAACTAGTATAAGAAAACACATATCAGCTAAATTTCTTTTAAAGTTATAAAACTTTTTTTAGCAAAAGAAAATTATCTCGTAAGACCATGTCCACACAAAAAAACGGACTAGTTTTTTACTTACGATAACCAAAACATTTCATGTCAAATCATGTTTTATTATAATAATGTCTAGTATACAAATATGAATCATATCCGAAATTGTTACATTGATAAATTCCACAAATATTAGCCACAAACGCGGTTCTACGAAAAAATGGCAAGCATGTAGTGGAGCGTGGTTTCCAAACAAATGACCAGTTAAAGGGACTACCTTCTGGCAGTAAATCTCTAGAGGAATATGTCGAGGTCAAAAGAACATATGCAACTCTACCAACACAAGACACGCCTTTCTCACTTGATAATAACAAATATGTCATCATCCTAGTCGTTATCGATCTATCCGAGGGCCCTCATAGCATACATCCATAATAATTTACATTCTGAACGTCATATTGGAAAGAAATATTTCTAAATGGAAATGATCATACCCTAATGGTTGCGAATCACATAGCCTTGCCGCATCTACCCTATTTCGTTCATTTCCCGTGTGTGAGGCTAAAGTTCACATTTACCTTTCACATAGCACATCATCTTTCCCTTTGAATGCCACATTGCTATTCCTTCGTTCACTATTAGCTTTTACAAACATACAACCTCTGAGCTCGTACGTCTCAGAGAAGGGTGTTAAGCTTAAGAGAAGTTGCCTTCTATGCACAGATGTACGTTTATAATAGTCAATGATGTAACCTCAAAAATGCAATGTCAAACATCCATTCATAAAAGTTCATTCTGGGACTGAATGAAACCGAAGGGGCTCTCCTACCACATCCGATCGGGAATTACCCCTAGGATTAGTAGTGAATAGTCCTTGCATTAAATATCTCACAATGATGAAACCACTTCTCATATATGTATATCAGGAATTTATCCCCAAATGACCAACAAGCAGTCCTTCATTATGAAAATCCCAAATATCAATGTTAACCGGCACATTCGAACACATATGTTGGTCTGTCGTGGTTCTCTGATAAATCTGACCTCGATCGCTCCTAATCAACAACGATAAAATGCCAATATTGATAGTCGATTATTTAACTATCAAAGCAACAAACAGTATCTAGCATCATAAGCAATCACTAGGCCTATTTAATTAAATTTTTATTAATTAAATCAATCTCAAAATATTTGCTTCAAATTATCTTTAAAAAGATGTACTCTCAAATCCATTTCAACTTCTATATTGGAAAACATTACCATATACTTATGTCAACGGTATAAGCATATTCACAAATTACTTCCTTTTCAACACCTAGAAAATAATTTCATGTACTTATATCAACTGTATAAGTATATTCTATAACACTACCATTTGGAGACACGCCAAATAGATTTCTATAACCGTACAACTCAAGAGTTCATAGGCCTCCGGACGGTTGTTAAGCATAGGAAATAATGCTTCTGCACCACCAAGCCTTTAGTACGATCATAAAAACCAATTTGTATATTTCACGATGGAAGGTCAAAATATAATTTATAGGGCCAAAATTAATGTTGCATAAAACATCGTTACGACAACCAAAAACATTGGTACAGGGATTCGATTAATTAATATATACAAATCCCATATACTATAAAAAATATTTTCTTTCGGAAATCGTTTACTATGACAGCAGTGCTATAGTCCATGCCTTCCTTACTTCTCAAAAACATTTATTACAACAATAAATATTGAAATCTATGCTTCCATTACATATCTCATTTTAAACATTTTTCAAAACCATTAAACCCCATTTAAAAAATCATTACTTCCCAAAAGAAAAATACTTTTAAAACATTTAACTCCATCTAAAATATTCACTTTCAAAACTCCTTTAAATAAAAACCAATATTTAAATCTCAACATAAAACCTTTCCATATTTTTAAAACTATTTTTATAGATCTCCTTTCTCTTTTATAAAACTTCTATTTATTAAAATTACTTTATTGATAGAATCTATATATAAAGTCCATTTGCTTATAAATCAAACTAACCTATAAATTATTTATCAAAATATAAATCTCAATCTTAAATCAACTTCTTTATTTATAAAAATATCACTTCTATAATCCTTTTATATAAACTTATTTAAAATCTCTAAATCAAAGTATTTCTCAAAAATATATTTTCTAACATTAAAAATCATAATATTTCTTTTAAAAAAAACCATTCCTTTTAATAATTTAAAATCATTAAAACCTATATATTTTCAAAATCACTTTAAAATCCTTTTCAACTCAAAATAAATATTTCAATATTCCGAAAATATCAAAATTATGGCACAGTGCTACCATAGCACTAAATAAGTAAAATCACATCAAAGACATCATCATGACATCCAGTATATCAGCATATATATGAAAATAAAACCAATGGTGGTGTGAATCTAGTTGGATCCCTCCAACCTATACACCCTACATCACAAACAACATATAATCAAATAAATAAAATAAACCGCTTCGAGGCGGGATTCGTATACAAAAGTCATCTGCTCTTACAAGGGAACGTAATAGGGTCTCATCCTCTCCAAAAGGCTGGAATATATCTAAACCAACTAATATATAGTATATCATCCGAACAAGTATCAATCATCGTATATAAATTTATTTCCACCACTATAAAAATATAAGTAGGCCAGAGAGGTGAGTTTACTCACAAAAATGCCAGAAATTGCATAAGCTCTACGGACTGGATTAAAAAAACGCAAAATTCACATTAGCTCCTAATTCATCCATTCCAACTTCATAGCATAGTGCTCGTCGATACGAATGCAACGCAACCTATCGCGCTTGAAACAGACCTCGTATGAACAAGTTATGAATTATTAAACATAATGACAATTAATATAAAATTAACATACTTAAATAAAAAATTAAACTTTTTAAACCTTCATATCTCCCTCCTTCTAACTTTTCATGCATGTTGCATGCCACTTCTACCTTTTTTTGTTGCACGAATGTAAGCGCCACCCACCATCGACAAACGCCCCCGCCGCTCGCCCCTGGTGTCGCACCAGCCCTCCTCCGCTTATGCCAGACCATGCGTGAGGGCGCATTGCCCAATACCGAGCCTTCTGAAGCCTTGCTGTACTCGAACATGAGCACTTTTCTTCTACCTCGGTTGATGATCCATCAATCAAACCATACATTTACTCGTATGCTCATGCTCTACATTTCTGTAGTTGAAGTCGTTGCCAAATTTTGCCTCTAGCGGCTTCGATCAAGGACGGCCATCGGATTGAGGAATTTAGTAATGGCAGTTGAGTTATTTTTAGGGTTAGGTTTACAAATGAGAGAAAATGAGGGCTATTTAGAAGATTTCTCTTGGCGCTATTAATCCATGAAAATTCCAAACTCCAAATGAAGCTTGCCGCTTGGCGTTTTATATGTTATATCCCTATTCTGAACACAATGGTACATATATCGGGAGCCAATTCCATCATATTAAGAAGATGCTTTTCAAAATCAAATTATTTTAATTAAATTCCTCTAATTAATTTCTACATGTTTCGAACTCGCACGATCAAAAGTTACATCCAGTCGCAACTAAATTTGACAGCATACTATAATTCACTACTACATTCAATGAAACTTGTTTCGTCGAAATCCAAGACAATACCAAAATGTCTATTTTTACAAGTTAATTAAATCAAATAAATTCCAATTTTAGTTTATTCACTTGTAATTCAGATTTAAAAATTCACTGCTTCATTCTTATTTAAATAGAATTTAAAATAACCTTAGAAACCATTTTTATTCATTTTAAATCCAAGATTCCATCACTTAAACAATTTCAAATATTAAATTAAATAATTTAATGATCAAATAAATAATCATATTTGAAATATAAGTTATTCAACTTAAAAAATTAACTTTTGAATATATAAAATCAATCTAATATTCCAATTTTGAATGACTAAAATTCTGGTCGTTACAGTTTGTCTGACTCGAAGTTTTCGCTTTCCTCCTAAACTCTTAGATACTAATTTGAGTAGGTCGGGCTAATGGATTTCAGGTTTTTATTAAAAAGAATAAGCTTTCAAAGATGTGCAGGAGGCAACCATGCTATTAGGGAATTCTTACCTAATCTGTTGTGTTGATTAACTTTGTCTGTATATATGTAATGGTACGCTATGTAATTCCCAAGTATTAGACTCTGATCAGCCAAGGGGGATCTTCATATACCGGCCTTGGAATATTTTGTAATAGTCATATTTTCTTCGAAAATAGGATTGAAAATAAGATTTTACAATGAATATGAAATGAAACGTGAAAGTTTACAATTAAATTATGTTTAAAAAATTTCGTATTCATGTGCTTATGATTATTGATATGATTAACATAGCCTCATTTTTTTTGGAAATTAATATTAAGATGACTGCAGCATCTGTAGCACATAGTTTCGAGCCCCAAAATGGAGGATGTTACAAGTTGGTATCAAAGCATAAGTTTATGTAAAACTTAAATGATTAAAAGATATTTTATAACATAATCCTTATGAACCAAAGAATAAAACCGAAGTATAGGATAATGTTATAGTAAATTGCTAGTATTTGTTATACGTAAGTATGTATTCTCCTCACTCCTCTTATATCGTTCTTTTGTATCTTACTAAGGCTCGTATGTAGATAATGAGAAAGAAGGAAATGGAAGCAGGAAACGGAAGTGTGAAACTAGGTATAGGAAGCAATACAATCAATTGAAATGTTTGAACCAATACCGGAAAAAAAATGGTCGACAAGCTAATGCTAATCAAAATGCAGAAGCTAATCTAAGATGCTGGAACCCCACCAGTAGATCTGGGGACTAAGTATCAGTTCTTCATCAACCTAATGCAAGCTAGAGTAGTTACAGAAGTAGTTGGGGAAATGCTGCAAATGTGGGAGGAGTAAATCCGGAGGTGTCGGTTGGTAATAAATATGCTAAAATGAGCCAAGTTTATATAGTCTTGGAGGAAAGCCGTTTCTCGAAACTGAAGATGCTATTAAAGTAGAGAACAGGCTGTTGCATTATGAAATAATTTTTGATGATCGGGATCTAAATGACGAGCAAAAAAGGAGGTTTGCTTCAAGATAGTTGCAAGGAGATGCTATCTTACAATGGAACAGGGTGACCATAGGTGTACTGAAGGAGGAATCAACTTGGGTTGAATTCCAAAGGAGATTCGCAGGAAGATTTTCATCTAAGGTATCCAAGTCCGCCCTACCAAAGAAGTTCGTGGAATTGGAGTAAATTGAAATGTTGATGTCAGAATACTTTTCTAAGTTCGATGAGCTATATACATATGGATACGCTAATATCAACATCGTAATTGAGAAGAATAAGAAGTTCAGTCGAGGGTTGAGGCCGAAGATTACTAAGGCTATCATACCACAAATTAGTGATCCATCGAATGTAGTGGCGGAAATGGCTATCAGGAATGAGGAAATGCTTTTAACCATCGGGAAGGTGAAGCCAGTGGAGACTCAGGATTCAAGAAGAGGAATTCTTTAAGAAGAAGAGTTCTCAAAAGAATGTAGGTGCCGAAAAGGGGAAAGCAGATATCGTCAGTTATAAGTGTGATAAGAAGGAGTACTACTCTTATAAGTGTCAATCTGGTGGTGGCGAGGCAGTTATTGGAAGGAAGAATGTGAAGTGCTTTACCTACGACCAAGTAAGGCATTACAAGAACAAATGTTTAGAAGTGGCCAAGGCTAACAAAGGAAAGGTATTTGCTTTGGAGTCATCTACATCGAGACCGGCTATTTCTGAGAAAGAAAAGTCTGTGATAGAGGGTACGCTTTTGATTCCTCGCTTACCAGTTAGAGTATTGTTTGATACTGGTGAATTGAATTCATTTATCTCTAAGTGTTTAGTAGATAGGTCAAATTTAGAACCATCACACCTTGTTACTTCCTTAAGGATAGCTACTCCAATAGAAGGTTATATGACTCTTTGGACGAGATGTAAGAATCTAGAATTTGAGTTTCTAGGTTATTTTTTTCTTGTAGTTTGTTTGTATTTGATTTTGTGGGTTTTGTGATTAATTTGGATATGTTTTGGCCAGGCGGATAAAAAGCTAGGATATTTCTCCAAGATTGGAAAATAGTATTAAGACATCCTAGTAGTAGTGACTGAATCATAGACTTTGCTGAGAATTAAAGTTTAGAAGTTTGGCCTTTATTGGGCGCCATAGAAATAAAAGATAAGCTAAGTCAAATTTATGTTATAAAAGAATCTGTAGATGTTTTTTAGTCAGTTATAGGATTACCACCGAAATGAGCTATTAAGTTTTGAATAGATCATACCTTGAGCTGAACCCATTGGTAGACCACCTAGCAGAATGACACCCATTGAGTTGTAAGAGTTAAAGGTGTAGCTAGTGGACCTAGAAGGAAAGAGTTTTATTAGACCAAGCAGTTTGCCTTGGGGAGCAGCCATGACATTCATGAAAAACCAAATGGTCATTAAGATTATGTACTTATTATCATAAGCTGAGTGAGAAGACGATAAAGAATGGATATCCTTTGTCGAGAATTGATGATTTATTTGATCAACTGAGCGGAGCCAAAGTGTTTTCCCAATTGGATTTGGTGACATGATTCCATCAATTGAGGGTGGTGGAGGACAGTATTTGTTTGAGGCGCTTTGGACAAAATATGGGTCATACTGGTGGTTAGTAATTCCATTATGATTGGCTAATACGTCTGCTTTCTTTGTGGACTTGGCGAAACAGATTGTCCAAGAGTACTTGGATAAGTTCGTGTTGGTGTTAACATTTTGATATATGCTAAGGATGAAAGAGATCATGAGATTCATCTTAGAATAGTGCTTGAGAGATTGAGACAACATCTTTAAAAGCGAAGTTTTCAAACAATCATTTCTGCAAAAGAGATGTGAAGTTCCTTGGTCATGTATCTTTAAAAAAAGGGTTATCTGTAGATTCAGCTAAGATTGAAGTTGTTAACAATTGGAAGAGACCTGAGACAGTAATTGAGATAAGGAGTTTTCTTCGATTTGCTAGCTATTATGGAAAATTAGTAAATGACTTCTCGAAGTTAGCAGCACCCATGACAAAACTAACCAGGATGGATGTAAAGTTCATTTAGTCAGATAAATGGAGGAAAAATTCCTTAAATTATAGCATTTGTTGACAAGTGCACCCATATTAGTTGTTTCGGATGGGAATCAGGATTTAATGGTGCGTATAGATGCATGTGGAACAGAATTGGGAGCTGTGTTGATGCAAAGAGGTTGAGTAATTGACAACGCTTCTCGAAGCTCAGACCACATAAAGTTAGATATCTGACTCATGATATGAAATTGGCAGTGGTGATTTTTGCATTGAAAGTGTGGAGACACTAACTCTTAGGAGGAAGATTTGAGTTATGTACAGATTGTAATTCTTTAACTCTCAAAAAAGGTTGAATAAAAACAATAAAGGCAGATGGAGTATTTGTCTGCTTATGGTTTCGGTATTGATTATACATCATGTAAAGGAAATAAAGTAGCTGATGCACTTACTAGATAACATTAGAGTATGTTGCTAGCTATGTTAGCAAAATGGAAGGAATTAGAGGCATTTACTACTTGTAATGTGCAGTTAAGATCGACTGCTAATTTTAGCCAAAGTATTGCCACGTTCTCTTACTTAGAAGTTCGACCAGTATTGATTGAGAGGATTGCACCTGTACAGAAAGATGATTCATTATTAACTGAAATGATTATAGGATTTGGAAATGGAACTAAGAGTAATGATTTGAAAGATTTTAATCTTGATCGGAGAGGATGGTTAAGGAAAAAGGGATGGTTATGTCTTCCAAATTATGGTGACCTAAGGATGGAAGTTCTTAGGGAGTTTCATCCATCGAAGTTTATAACACATCCTGGAGGGAATAAGGTGTATTAGGATATGAGAAAAAGTTTCTTCTAGGAAGGTTAAAATGAGAGATAGGCATATTGTTAAGGCCGTGTTCGAATTGCCAATAAGTGAAAGCCGAACATCAAAAGGTGAGTGGATTGCTTCAGCCTTTAGATAAAACAGTTTGAAAGTGTGGTTCGATATCTAGGATATTGTTGGTGGGTTGCTAAGATCAAATTGGGAAACAAAATAATTTGGCTCATAGTGGATAGCTTGACAAAGAGTGCATGTTTCGTTCCCGTTATGTCAACCAAGATGACACATGTATTGGCTAAGTTGTTTATGAAGAATATTGTTAGATTAGATAGAATTCCAAACAGTACAGTCAGCGATATAGATCCTTTGTTCACTAATGAATTTGGAGATTTCCATAGGAGGTATTAGGTACCAAGATAAAGATAAGTATTGTTTATCACCCTCGGTAAAAGTTGGATAGACAGAGAGAGTCGACGAGGTTATGAAGATTTGTTGAGAGCTTGTGTAGTAGAATTTGGTGGGTCATGTGAAGACCATTTGCACTTGTTTGAGTTTTCCTATAACTATAGTTACCGAACTAGTATAGCAATGGCGCCTTTCACAGCTTTGTATGGAAGGTCAACCGAATCACTAGCATATTGGTTAGATATCGTAGATAGGTTGGTCCATGGACCATATATGGTTAGAGAAGCCACTGAAAGATTGTATTAATCCGAGCTAGGATAAGAGAAACTCAGTCTAAGCAAAAAAATTAAGCAGATAAGAGGAGTAAAGATTTATAGTTCTCATTTGTCAAACATGTTTTCATTATGGTATCACTAGTGAAAGGTGTGGTATGATTTGGAAAGCTTGTGAAACTGGCACTTAGATATGTTGGACCGTTCCTTGTTATAGAGAGGATCGGGAAACACGCATGCTAAGAAAAGTTACCGAGTAGTTTAGCTAGAGTAAAAAATGTTTTTCATGCCTCTCATCTTAGGAAATATGTGCATGATCCAGAGAATACTATTGCTCCGACTGCATTAGAAGATTTAATAGTGGAACTAGATTTAACTTTTGTGAGATGACCAGTTCGTGTTGTGGCCAGAGCTGAGTAGAGGTTAAGAAGCAAGGTACCAAATTATTGAAAGTCCAGTGGAGTATCAACAAGAGAGACTATACTTGGAGGGCAAAGAACAAGATTAAGGATCCTTATCCTAAGCTGTTATGATGGTATGTTCTATATTTGTTGTATACCGACATAGTAGCTATTAGGATATACTTGCATTGTTTGCAGGTTTGATATGCTTGTGATGTAGTCCCTACTGAATTTCAAGGACGAAATTCTTTAATGGGGGAGCCTGCAACACCCCTAATTTTAGTTTAACACTATTCATGAAATTTAATTACATATATCAAACAGAATAATATAGAGAGACATGGAGATGAGATTTGATAATTAACAAGGTTGGGCCTTAACTACTTAATTAACAATATTGTTTTAAAACTTAATACAGAAGGGAGAAAATGAGAGAGGCAAAATTGGAATAGTCATTATTTATGCTTGAAGCCCTTACCCTCTCCCATTTCACCCTCGTTTTTCATAAACATAAAAAATCAAAAATAAAGAGAAGAGGCCTGCCATTAACAAGCTAGATAGGATCGAAATTAAAATGGGGAACTCAAGAAAGAGCTTTGGAAAACTAAAGCAATATCAAACCTCAACTCCAACATTAAATCTAACGTGAATAGTAAGTGATCCATATTTATTTCTTATACACAAATTCGACTATAGGTAATATCTGAATTATTTTGATATGTTTTACCAAGTTATGGTTCTGTAGTCACTGGCTTGATAGAATAATGATTTATAGAATTTTTATGAAATTATTTGAATTAGTTTTAAGTGTAAAACCAAAGTTTTCAATCTCAAATTGCTTGCGTTTTCTAAAATATTATGTAAAACGGTATTTTGGTGATGAGTTTTTTATTTCATAATTTTCCAAGTTAAAATAAATATTTTCCTAAGGTGGAAATTAGGTTTATTTTGAGTTTAACTATTAAAAATAATTTAATAATATATTTGTCCTCGAAATTTTTATAAAGAAGAGAATATGTATTTCTGAATTTCTATGATTTGTGAGGATTTTTCCCAAGAGATTTGAATTATTATGAATTTATTTTTTCTAGATAAGCATTTAAAACAATAATTAATTGAGGATACTAATTAATTAAGTTGACAAATGATTTGGGACTTTTAGACTAGATGCTGTAGCATTTCTGAAAAGAATTGGGAAAAATATTGTAGTATCAAGTAAAAATTGGACAAGAATTAAGATTTTGTAAAAATAAATTGCTTTTAGTAGTAATAAATCAGTTTTCACATTAATTACAATAATGCCATGTCGCCTTTATCCATTCCGAAGTTAAGTTATGCCACATCTATAAGAGTCGGCATCGATTGGAGGGAAGCTTATGGTAAATACTTTGGTAGTTATTGAATGATTCCAACTAGGTCAAAGTGGACCTTGTCAACAACCTAATATTGGTGACGTCACAATCTTGTAATTCACTAAAGTGTTTAAAGTTAGAATGCCGCAATCATTAATGTTGCATGTTTGTACACCTGTTTTAAATGACACTCATATCACCATTTTGATAATTTTCGACATCAACTGTATAAGCGGCAGTGATTCTGCCTGTTTTTAATATCGACTTCATATATTAAACTGCAAAGTAGCCGAAATGCCATAAGTAACTGTTTGACTTAAAGTAATAATGGCTCCGTTCATCGGCATCGACGTTCTATAATCCTTTGTTTACGGCGACCTTGCCAAACTGTATTGGTGTCACATTTCTTTTATACCGCCATTGGAGCTTTATAGGCCGTATTGCCTTTTTTTTATATAAAATAACTTCTGCTTTGAAGGGCAGAGAAACTATATCATATATGTGTCGACAACCTCATCATCGATATAAGGATTTATACATAAAAGTGTAAGGACCCTGTATATTCAACCATTCGCATCCGTACCAGTCGGACTTGAATTGTTCAATATACCGCATTGTAAATAAATTTGACAAATCTCAGAATATACAGTAAATAAATAATCACAGAATCACAGACATAGAAATCAGAATACTCACAGCGGAATAAAAATACTATAGTGGTTCATGAAGCCACTAGCACAAAGTCTCAAAATAAGTATAAGTTACATTGTTTTAAAACCAAATATAGTTTGGAACAACCACAGAAAATCTCAATATTCAATTGTCTTGATTTCATAAGCTAAGATAAGAACTAAACTGAAATTAGGCAGCGACTTGGTAAATATTTTCTTCAGCGGTCCTAGCTTCAAGGAACAAAGTCCGAACTGTTAATCAGGCTAACCCGAGCATAAGAAATAAATACAAACACTCGAGTCAGGACATACATACTTATACAGTGTAAGCTAATTCAAGTGAACTGTAATATCAAATACAAGTAACTTAAAGGATGCTTGGGACCGCCCATCCTCTAAGGATCTGTTAAACTATTTACTATGTAGTAATAATTTCGCTATTATATTAGTGTCTATATTAAAATAAACTTACTTTTAAATAGCGTTAAGGAGTTACCCAATCTCCTCCTTAACACAATAATAGTCCCAGTAGTCCATCCAATATCATAGTCCCTCCTGATCGGGAAGCCACCAGAGGATACCACACGTGCTCCGGGAGAAAACCAAACTCGTACAAGGCGCGCTAGGGTAGGTGACACGACACAACTAGGCAATGCCGGGGTAGATATACCAATTACTGTCCGGACTGGTGGAAATGCGTAGCAGCTACTACCACCCACCTTGAACAACACTCCCAAAATCAAAGGTGCGCACCAAACAATCACAAAGTAATAGAATGGCAAACGAAGAAATGCGTTCGATAAGAGGTGCTACCTCCTTAGCCCGAGAATCGCTCCTGTTTTAGCCACCTTATGCCAACTCACGGGAGTCGGGTCCACATACATACCTCAACAGAACGTCACCACCATCCTACTTCATTCTGGAATCTCCCTCGCGAACATGGTGGTCAAAGTGGTTTTCGGTATCGACAGAGAGTATGCTCATATCCGATCATGGTCTCTTTGCCAACTAATCGTTATTATTACTCGTGGTTATAAATTTCAAAAATAGTTTATATTTAAATCAAAATTCTTCATTTTAACTTTCAAAGCGAAGTTATTAAATTTTCAAATCAAATAATCAAAATCTTATTTCAGCCAATGGCAACACTTAACAAGTGCTACTGTAGCCTTTTATTTATTCAGGTTTAGTTTTAAATTTCGCAATCTCAACACTCACCAAGTACTGCAATAGCCTTTAATTGATTTTAGCCTTTTGTTCATTGCATCAACTACGGCACTTACAAAGTGCGGTAATATCCTATACAACAGAATTTAAGTAAATTTAATTTCTAACTTTAATATAAATTTATCAATAATTAAACTTTAATTTAACCAATTTAACTTATAAAAATCATATTTCCACTTTTAAAATGGTCATTTAAATTTCTCAAAATTTATGATTTATATAAGGTAAATTTCACAAATAAATATCAACTTCTCAAGGCTTCAAAAGTCAAATACACAAATTTCTATTCTTGGTATTCAAAATTTACCTTAAATTTAGTTACCATTTCAAAATATAACTTATTTCCAATTTATTTCTTAACTTACCCTTTTCTCTTAAACCAAAGTTCACCTTTCTAAAGTTTAGTTATATTCAAAATTATATTTTTATGTATTTATTTTACTAACCATTTAATTTATAGTAAATTTAATAAAACCTTATTTATCCATTTAAATTCAATTTATATCAATTTATTTTGTTTTATTTACTTACTTAGATTTCATTCTTTTACAAAATCAAATTTCAAAATAAATTTATATTCCAAATTCCAACTTAACCATTTATTTATTTATATATATTTAACTTGTATAAAATGAAAAAAATCATTTTGATTTAATTCAAATCAAAAGTAATAAAATATACAAATTTAAAATACTTAGATTTTTCCAAATATATATATATATAACCACGGGTCTGTATACTATTTTCTAACCTAGGTCAAGTGGTACGGATAATATATCATTCCTATCCTTAATTTACAAGAACAATCCGGGTTCTATCATTTCAAACCCGCAATCCCAAGTTAAATAAATAAATGATAAATAACTAAGTAAATAAATAATTAAATATCGTTCAGGCCTATCATTTCAGCCCGTAACGATTCTATTCTACATGGAACTTGCAGTGTGATAAACAACAAATAAATAAATAGTATAACAGAATAAATATAACAGTATATGATATAACTGATGACCTGTCAATTTAATAACAGGGTTTTTATCATCATAAATTTATATCATAGGCAAGTATAATAAAATATAACCATTCTACAATTTACTTGTTATTAATTTACAGATCTATAAGTATGTTTGTCCGGTGAGCATACTCACCTTAAAGCCGTAGAAAATAGATTCAAAACAAAGATAACAACGGGAAAAAGCATACAGAAGACACGATCAATTCTCAGAGGATGTGACAACCCGATTCTGATCTTGAACAAAATAAATAAAACAAATTACGTGCTAATTTCTTTTAAATAAATTATATTGGAATGAGATTTGAATAAAAGGATGATTTGACAAAATTGCTCGACCACTTCACCACACAACTCCAACTACACTTCCAATGCTCGGCACTGACCAAATTCTGGACATGCAAGTATTCAAGTAGTGGAATATTTTTGACATAAAGGCTATGCTATCATTTTGTACCGGTGCGCATGCTCTTATTTTTTTTCTTTTCTTTTCTAACGTTTTTCAGAGCAACATGTGGTAAAGGTGGTGCACGAACAATGGAAAAGGTGGTGCACGAACAAAAATACTTTCTTTTTTTCAATTAAGTGACACGGCCACTTACATGGCTCGGCCAGCCTGAAGGCAAGGCAAGGTCAAGACGAGCTACATGCTGGAGTGGATGGCGGTGAAGTGGATGAGTCATGCAAGGTGATGGATGGTCGAGCATTTGCGTGAAACAGTGGAGTACTCGTGGCCAGAAAAAGGAAATACAGGAATACAAAAGAAAGAAGAAAATAAAATAGGAAGAAGAAGATAAACTGGCGGCCATACCTGATGTAACAGAAGCTCACGCACGAAAGGATCAAGGCACTGATATGGTAAGAGAATATGGTGTGTGGTTTTGTATTTATAAGAAGAAATTTGCGTTGATTAGAATGTAAGAAAAATGATAAGTGCACAAATCATGGCATGCGAAATGTTAGGCAAGAAAGAATCAAAATTTGAACGTGCTTGTATTTAACATATGGGTTGCGTGATTTTAGGTGAAAGGAAAATAGCAAGGAATAAAATTTAATTTTTTTGAAACGTCTGAAGCAAATGGAAGATTTTATTCCATATATATAAGAGAGTCAAGTGTAGAAAGTTGCACGTGAATGACAATGCAACAAATGAATTTGAACGGCAGAGAAATTAATATATTATACCAATTAAATAAATAATTTATACCAATTAAAATAATTAATGTAAAAGGAAAGTGTAGAAGTTTATACGCGAATGACAACGCATGTAATAAATTTGAATGGCTATAGATAATTTCTTCCCTCCTTTGAAAAGCCCAGCTATTAATTGATTGATTGATTTTTTATAGCTAAGGTAAGAAATTTTAAGAATGCGTACTAAAGACGCAATAATTTAAATCAAATATATGCCTTATTTATAACAAAAGTACGTATCTAAATTTATACATTTTCTTATTTACTCGTTACCTATATTTAGTAAATATACGTTTAAAGAATATCTCATTAAATACGTACCATTTATGCCAACTAAATTAATCAAAACAGATATAATCGTACAAATTAAAGGTGCAATTAAATAGATTATTTATACACTATAAATTTTAAAATTTATTACTTAAATAAAATATGATTTGTTTACATCCTTTTGATTCATTTACCATTTACTAAGAACTGATGTATATACGTTGATTTATTTATCATTTAACTAAGAACTCATGTATATACGTATAAAGAAACATAACATTTTATTTCTTTTTACCCAAATTTTTTTACTTAATTTAAAAGGTATATCACCAATTTTTTAAAGTAAACAAAAGTGGAATAAAAATGTTGTATGAATATATTCAATTAAATTAAAAGATTTGGAAAAATTTCTACCACACTTTAAAACAAATAAAAAATTAGTGAATAAAATACAACTAACTGAAATAAAGTGAAAAAGAAAATAAATAATTATATTTTAGGAGAATAGAAAGATAAATAAAGAAAATAGCTTAATTTATTGAAACTAGCTTAAGAAAATTGCAAACATAATCCACTTAACTTTGGGAAATTGCAACTCTTATTGAAAATGGTTTAAAATAAATCTTTAACAAATAAAATAAATTGAGAATGAGAGTAAAATAAGTTCTTAAGAAAAATATAAAAATAAATAAATAATTTCTTAAATTAATTGATATTGGAAATTAGAAATTATAAACAAAATACAACTGACACTGGCAAATATCAGTTACACTTTTAAAAACGTTTTAAACCAAAATATATACAAAACAAGTTATTTTACCCCTGAAAACATAAATTAGAACATTACATGACCAAACAAAATATTATTTATATAATTTAATGTAAACAATTTTGTTAAATACAGCAAATTACACACAATAATTAAAAAGGCATAACTTTCACATTATAAATCAGATTTCAACGAAACGAAAAGCAGTATTCTTAAAATTTTATTTACTTTCGAAATAAAAGATAAAATTAAATTTTTTTAAAATTTTAAATTCTTAAATTTAAAAGTCAAAGTTTGATCATATTGACAAAATTCACATTTTCGGAAAATATTCTATTAATTCATGTGTGGAATTCTAATCCACATCAAAATTTATATTTTGAATAAAAACTATCTAAATTAAATAAATAAAAAATTTATTAAAAATTTTGGGTTGATACATAGATGGTTTGGATGGCATGTAAAGTGAGAGTAAATGCTAAGAAACAGAAAAGGCATAAGTTAAGGAGAAAGAAATGTATATATGTTTTATTCTTAAATGCAAATGAAAACGAGGAGTTTTTAAATGAGAAATAAATCTTCTTGTACATGATTTGAAAATGACAAATACATGGCTAGGAAAAGAGTTTGTATGGCTAAAGCAAGAAATAAAGAGGCCATGTAGAAAAAGGCAAGAAATCAAGCAAAGACCTGATAGATTTAATTAATTTCTTCCCTTTGTATTAACAGTTGTTCTTAATTATATTGAATTTGTTAAATGTTTACATTTATTATGATTTAATCCTCAAATAAATTCATTTAGATAAGTTTCATTCTTTTATATTACCTTATGAATAAAATATGCATTTCCACTTTAACATTCCTTCTATATTTTATTACAAAGTTTGTTTTTCTTTATATTAAATTACTAAAACTTTATCAATTTAAAAAAATTTAATTATTAAAAATTTATGGGTCGTTACACTCTCCCTACTCAAAACTTTTCGTCCTCGAAAAGAAAGAAGGTAGGGGAATAGAAACAACCTGAAAGAAAACTAAATTGAAACTCAAAATAGAATCATTAATCTAAACCATACAAATTCAATTTTAAATTAATAGTTGATTTCATCTATTTAATTTCACTTAAGTTAAACTTAACTATTTCAAATTTCATTACTTCATCTTCCAATTATCTTAAAATAAAAATTTCGAAAATCATAAGTTTGAAAATCATTTGTTATACTCAAAAATATATTTAATAAATTAATTTCTTCTTTATTCCTAATTATAATTAAATTTATTTCTCACAATATATTTTTATCATCTATGTTAAATAAGTTTACACTTATTACAACTGCTTAAATTTATTATTTGTTCCTTTAACATCATTTTATATTGTAAAATTTTCCATTACCTCTTGTTAATCTTCTTTATAACTAGAATTTAAGTGTATAATATTTATTATAACCACTCAAATTTTATTTATAAAATCTTTTTATATTGTATATTATCCAATTACATTGTTAACTTTCGAAAATCAAGGTAAGTTATATTGAAATGCAATTGATTATTATACAAATAAAACTTTCAAATTCAATATCTCAAGTTTGAATCATTTATTCAAAAATTTGATTTTCTTTTATAATTGAAATTATTCCTCAAGATAAAGTTAAAGAATTAAATTTCTTATTTCCTTCAAACCATTTAGAGATAAATAAATATATGTACATAATATGTCAAATCAAATTTAGATCATATATCTATATATTATAAATCAAGTCATATTTTAGAGATTCAAATCGATTAAATTCTCAAGGTAACGCTGTAGCCAGACTACATAATGGTTTCTTCACTTCGAAACTCAAAAATGAATGTCGATAATGCTACAGTCATCACAGAAATTATTTTCCAGCGACAAAGAGAAGAGCACTGATTTTTAAACCTTTAAAATTCTTTGGAAACAAATTTCTATTCTAAAATAATTTAAATAATATATCCTTTTAAAACTTTAAACACAAGGTTTGAAACCATCGGAAATTGAATTCTCAAGTTCTTGTTTTAAATTCATTTTTGTTTCCAAATTAATTTATAACCATTGTTTATAGTTCAATATTTATATGAGACAAAACCCATGGTTTACAAAACCATAAATAAAATCAAAGACTATTATCTCTTGACAACTAGTTAAATTAATTATAAAAATTCTGAAAATTATACCTATATATATAATATTAGATATATTTTTTCAAATATAGGAATAAATTTTTCAAAACAAGGATAGAGATTCAAATTTGATGGATTCAAATCAAAGAGAATTTTGATTTAAAGATAAGTTGGAATCAGAAGATCCGATGACTAAATAAAAGAATAAGGAACTGGATAAGTTTATATAAATCGTGGGGAACCTTAACCGGGTCAACCGTGACTTAAAGAATAAGATCGATGTGGATTTTCTGGGGTAAATCTACATTTGATCTGAAGAGATAGAGTTTGGAATAACCAAAGATACTAGCATCTAAAACGAGGATAAATATAAATCTCTGGTGAATCAATGCTAATTGTAAAGGAGTTTCGCCCCTTTATTAGAATATTGGCGAGACCGCCAATTCACTATAAAGATCATCCGAAGTGGAGTTATGGGATACTCCAGAATGGAAAGAAGATGAATAGTGAGGGACACGAATGAACTTTGGAATTGCAGGGAACGTTCCAAAATTCAAAGAAAATCGAATCAAATGGAAGAGATTCAAGCTCGAATGAAAGTGATTCTATAAATCAAATTTACCATACATGCTAATTTTTGCCTAGAGCCAAAGCTCTGATACCAAATATAACGACCCGATATTTTTAACCATTCACATCCGCACCTGTCAGACTTGAATTGTTCAAAATACCACGTTGTAAATAAAATTTGGCAAATCTCAGAATATGCAGTAAATAAATAATCACAGAATCACAGACATAGAAATCAGAATACTCGCAGCGAAATTAAAATACTATAGTCGTTCATGAAGCCACTATCACAAAGTCTCAAAATAAGTATAAATTACATAGTTTTAAAACCAAATATAGTTTGGAACAACCACAGAAAATCTCAATATTCAATTGTCTTGGTTTCATAAGCTAAGATAAGAACTGAATAGAAATTAGGTTGTAGCTTGGTAAAGAAGGTCTTCAACGGTCCTAGCTTCAACGAACGAAGTCCGAACTGTTACTCAGGCTGACCCGAGCATAAGAAATAAACACAAACACTCGAGTCAGGACATACATACTTATACAGTGTAACAACCCGCATATTTAACGATTTTATATTTAAATGTTTTATTTAAATATAGTGTCGTTAGTCGGATTTTAGGTCCGAAATGTTACTTTCTGCAAATGGCCGAATTGGAATTCGAAACCATTTCCATTGATTCCAAAATGGCGTTTGCGATCTTTTTGAGTATAAGTTTGACATGTTTGGAGTAAGTTGAATTTTCCAACTTTTTCTAGTTGGGTTTGGGTTGGGTTCAGCCCACTAACTATCTAATTAACCCTAACTCAGCCCTCTCCTCTCACTCACTTATTCCATTTCTTAAAAACTTAAGCTTAAAACTGAAAATGGGGGAAGAGAATGAGAATTAGAAATTCCAAGCCCTAGTTCTTCTTGCAAACTTGATTTCTTGCTCCAAAATCAAAGAGAAGCCATTGGTAAGCCTCCTCTCCATCTTCTCCAACTCTTCTTCTCTTCAATTTCAGAAAGTCTTCTAAATCTAACTTAGGAAATATGTGTTTTATTGCTAGATTGAAGCTTGTTGAGTTGAAGTGAAGAGTAGTTAGTCTCCTCCTTGTTATCGAGCTTCTTCTTCTTTGTTTTGTGATAAAAGGTGAGTTTTGAACTCACATCTACTTCTCTTGATTTCATTGATGTTGGGTATGAATTCCTAGCACTTGTTCATATGCACTTGCTTTTGGTTTGGATTGAATTGGTGAATATCCAAATTTTTAGTGTTTAGGTTCAAATCTTTGAAATCCTAACTTTGATGTTTTGATCATGTTTCGGTGATGCATTGAAGTGCTTATAGGGCCGGGTAGCCGCTAGGCGTAAACCCCTAGCGTACGTGCTCGTCCGGTTGAAAGTTGGGAGAGTTTGCACTTCATTTGTAATAAGTAGGAAATGTAGGAAATTGAGTTCAGTCAACTGGATCCTCTGTTCAGTCGACTGAGCTGAAGCACGAAATTTTTCTGGACAGTGTTCAGTCGACTGAACAGGGAATTCAGTCGACTGACCTGCTCTTGTTTTCCTGTTTTGCCTATTTATGCTTATTTTGATTGGTTTTCGGAATTTTAGCGATTTATGTTGGTTCTTAGTGGTTGTTATTGCCTCTTTGGCTTTGATAACTTATTCTTGACTTCATTCATGGGTTTTTAGAAAATAATCTTTCGAATCATATTAAAAGCTCCCTTCTACAAATTATAAATTCTATTTAAAACACGCACAATTTCGCACTTCGAGCGAAGTGGAAGGATGATTAAATGGTTGGGCAAAACACGGACCATGAATCTGTGCGTTTATCCTTCTGATTAATCCCCGACCTATTCAATTGATCGTTTGACCTTCGGGTTTGGTTTACCGATGATATGAGGTGAACTTTGTACTGCTTTGAGTGTGAAAGTGACTGACGGATAGTAAACCGTTCAGTGCGAACGAGTGGTTATGGGACGCACGTTAACACTTTTCGGATTCCTTTTCGAGAGTTGTGACACATTCCGCCAGTTAGTGGTGTCCAGTACTGGGCCTCCGGTCCTTCACCACTACGGTTTGTGCCTTCGGGTATGTTGCCTTCGGGTTTACGCCTTCGGGTTTGTTGCCCTATAGTATCGCTTCCGATGTTGGTCGTTATGAGCCGCATGGGTGATATTGGGTTGCCCTTTACTATCGCTTCCGATGTTGGTCTTTATGAGCCGCATGGGTGATATTGGGTTTGGAGTCTTCGGGCTCATGGATCCTTGTTTATACAGTACTGAGCTCGAGCAATCTTATGTTTCATTGATATGTATATTCCCTTGGTATCGCCCTTCGATGTTGGTCATTTTGAGCCGCATGAAGTACAGCGATAACCTTGTGGAACTTGTATACCTTATGGGTATTTGTTATTTGCCTTTTTGCTTGATTTGGGATATTTGTATCCTTTGTTTATCTATGTTGCCGATGAGATGAGGCTTGTTTTGATATGATTCATCTTTTGTTAGATGACTGTGTTATCTCTTTTAGAGATATTTGTTATACTTTGTAACCTTGCAGGTTTATTGTTGTTCAGTTTATCTAACTGATTTGTTTAGCTAGACTGACCCGTGTATTTTATACTCGGGTCAGACCGAGTTGTTTCAGGTTAGGTGCTTTTGGACTTAGCCTATTTTGCTTCCGCGTGGACTATTCCGCTTGCTCCTTTTTGTCATAGCTTTTGTGTAGTCCCTTTTTGTTGTAACTCTGACATGTATTCTATTGACTCGTCTGTATATTGTGGTTTGCTTTACCACTTGACATGTATTATTCTGTATACACTGTTATGTATCAGTATATGTGTATATGATGATCTACTGTCCTGTGATGTTTATTACATTTGAGTTGTTATATTCTGTTCTGATAGATCCTCCAACCACCTATGGTTTTGTTTTGAGTATTCATTGGATATGTCGACCGGTTTAGTATGATTATTGTCGATGTATTCAATAGATAGTTAGAGCAAGACTATAGATGGTCGCTCCCAACTAGCCTTATTCTCTGTGTTAGTTGACGGCATTACCCTGTAGTGTCCTTAGCTAGCGTGGGTATAGAGGTGGGGCGTCACATACAGTGTAAGCTAATTCAAGTGGACTGTAATATCAAATACAAGTAACTTAAATGATGCTTGGGACCGCCCATCCTCTAAGGATCCGTTAAACTATTTACTATGTAGTAATAATTTCACCATTATATTAGTGTCTATACTAAAATAAACTTACTTTTAAATAGCGTTAAGGAGTTACCCAATCTCCCCCTTAACACAATAATAGTCCCAGTAGTCCATCCAATATCATAGTCCCTCCTGATCGGGAAGCCACCAGAGGATACCACACTGGCTACATGAGAAAACCAAACTCGTACAAGGCGCGCTAGGGTAGGTGACACGACACAACTAGGCAATGCCAGTGTAGATATACCAATTACTATCCGGACTGGTGGAAACGCGTAGCAGCTACTACCGCCCACCTCGAACAACACTCCCAAAATCAAAGGTGTGCACCAAACAATCACAAAGTAATAGAATGTGAGACGAAGAAATGCGTTCGATAAGAGGTGCTACCTCCTTGGCCCGAAAATCGCTCATGTTTTAGCCACCTTATGCCAAATCACGGGAGTCGGGTCCACGTACATACCTTAACAGAACGTCACCACCATCCTACTTCATTCTGGAATCTCCACCGCGTACACGGTTGTCAAAGTGGTTTACGGTATCAACAGAGAGTATGCCCATATCCGATCCCAGTCACTTTGCCAACTAATCGTTATTATTACCCGTGGCTATAAATTTCAAAAATAGTTTATATTTAAATCAAAATACTTCGTTTTAACTTTCAAAGTGAAGTTGTTATATTTTCAAATCAAGTATTCAAAAATCTTATTTCAGCCAACGGCAACACTTAACAAGTGCTACTGTAGCCTTTTATTTATTCAGGTTTAGTTTTAAATTTCGCAATCGCAACACTTACCAAGTACTGCAACAGCCTTTAATTGATTTTGGCCTTTCGTTCAATGCATCAACTACGGCACTTACAAAGTGCGGTAATATCCCTTACAACAGAATTTAAGTAAATTAAATTTCTGACTTTAATATAAATTTATCAATAATTAAACTTTAACTTAACCAATTTAACTTATAAAAATCATATTTCCACTTTTAAAATGGTCATTTAAATTTCTCAAAATTTATGATTTATATAAGGTAAATTTCACAAATAAATATCAACTTCTTAAGGCTTCAAAAGTCAAACACACAAATTTCTATTCTTGGTATTCAAAATTTACCTTAAATTTAATTACCATTTCAAAATATAACTTATTTCCAATTTATTTCTTAACTTACCCTTTTGTCTTAAACCAAAGTTCACCTTTTCTAAGTATAGTTATATTCAAAATTATATTTTTATGTATTTATTTTATTAACCATTTAATTTATTGAAAATTTTAATAATACCTTATTTATCCATTTAAATTCAATTTATATCAATTTATTTTGTTTTATTTACTTACTTAAATTTCATTCTTTTACAAAATCAAATTTCAAAATAAATTTATATTCCAAATTCCAACTTAACCATTTATTTATTTATTTATATTTAACTTGTATAAAATCACAAAAATCATTTTGGTTTAATTCAAATCAAAAATAATTAAATATACAAATTTAAAATACTTAGATTTTTCCAGAAATATATATATGTATAACCATGGGTCTGTATACTATTTTCTAACTTAGGTCAAATGGTACGGATAATATATCATTTCAATCCGTAATTTTAAAGAACAATCTGAGTTCTATCATTTCAAACCCGCAATCCCAAGTTAAATAAATAAATGGCAAATAACTAAGTAAATAAATAAATAAATATCGTTCATGCCTATCATTTCAGCCCGTAACGATTCTATTCTACAGGGAACCTGCAGTGTGATAAACAACAAATAAATAAATTGTATAAAAGCATAAATATAACAGTATATGATATGACTAATGATGTGTCAATTTAGTAACAGGGTTTTTATCATCATAAATTTATATCATAGGCAAGTAAAATAAAATATAACCATTCTACAATTTACTTGTTATTAATTTACAGATCTATAAGTATGTTTGTCAGGTGAGCAAACTCACCTTAAAGCCGTAGAAAATAGATTCAAAACAAAGATAACCATGGGAAAAAGCGTACAGAAGGCACGATCAATTCTCAGAGGATGTGACAACCCGATTCTGATCTTGAACAAGATAACTAAAACAAATTACGCGCCAATTTTTTTTAAATAAATCAAACTGGAACGAGATTTAAATAAAAGGATGATTTGACAAAATTGCTCGACCACTTCACCACACAACTCCAACTACACCTCACATGCTTGGCACTGACCAAATTATGGACATGCAAGTATTCAAGTAGTGGAACATTTTGGACATAAAGGCTGTTCTATCATTTTGTACAGGTGCGCATGCACTTATTTTATTTATTTATTTATTTCTTTTCTTTTCTTTTCTAACGTTTGTCAGAGCAACATGTGGCAAAGGTGGTGCACGAAAAATGGAAAAGGTGGTGCACGAACAACTCGAGAATGGTCATCTGCTCTTTGATTTTGCAATGTTACTCTTAGAATATGGAAAATAGTCAAAAGAAAAGTTTTTGGAAATTTCTCTGTCATTTAAAAATGCATCACACAATTTCGATTTGTTTTGACGGAGATATGATCAAAAGAAGAAGGGTATTTTCGAACTTGAAAATATGGGGCCGAAAATGGGTCCAAAAGAAATGAGATTTGGACATAGCTAAGCTCATACTTTGAAGAATTCATACAAATAAAAGTTGTACCACTGAAATTTATGTTAAAAAAATATAATTTTGTTCAAAGATGAGGAAAATATGGTAGGAGGAAGAGGGGGGAAATTTGAAGAAGTGGAAGGCTATTTATAAGAAATAGAAAAGGAAAATTACAAAACTACCCTTGTACTTCTAACCTTCACATTGTTTTTCCACCTCAACACCCTCCACCATACATTCCATTTCAGCCTCCACCTTATCCCCTCGAATCATGTCAAAGAAAACATGTTTAAATATGTTTCTGCTCTAGTCGCCAAAGTGTCAAATCATGTCACTTAAGACATCTTTTAGTATATACATGTATATACTTATATATATATATATATATATAGACACACACACACACACACACATATGTCTGTGTGTGTGTGCGTGCGCGCGTGTGTGTGTGTATGTATACACCATTATATACTAACTAATATACATTTTTAACCATTTAAATGCTGTTTCAAATATAAACAAGGCCTACAACATTTCGAACAACTTTTATATGACGAAACGTCGGAAATTCGAAGAACGGTTTCCCGTCACAATTTCTGGTTTTCATAGATCTAAATATTTTGTGAACAAAATCGGAAAATGATTTCACCATAATTAGTTATTATTGAAAAGAGTTTAATTTTCATTATAAAACCTATTATTTGAATATTTAAAATTAATTAAATATTCATAAATCAAAGTAGTGAAATTCCGGGTCGTTACACAATATTTGCTAATAAGGGCTTGATTAATTTGAAATTGCATATTAGCACATTTTTGTAGCATGTTCACAATTGAATAAAGGATTATGGCTTGAGCATATTTCTTATTGTTATTTTGACTTGCTTATTTTTATTTTGAGCTCATGAAAGGTGTTTTAAAAAACCTTGTGTATTATCATAAAATCAAGGAGTGTTATTGGAATTCCTTCAAACATGCTTCCTTGTATATATCTTAAACGTTGAACCAAATTTAGGTTTAACAGTTTGGCGCTAGAAGGAGGGCCTGTACTTCCAAATCTTCGAAAAATTATCAAAATACCCTAAAGAGAATCGAACTTCATATTTTGATAAAAATTTCAATTTTTTTCTTTATTAGATTTTAAATCTGGAAACTGTTTTTTATCAATTATTTACAACATATAAGCGGACAAGAACAAGTCCGCTTAATTTATTCAATGTCGTTCGACCCATCCTGCTCATACAAGGCTCATAAATTATTTGGCATCATAAGTCATTCAACGCCAAAATGAAGAAAATCGAATCCATCTCCAAAAAATTGATTACATTTCATTCAGTTGCCATCAATCTTGCTTCGATCCACAATGAATCTATGTTTTTAGATCCCAATAACATCAATAAACCTGGAAGATTTCTAATCTGATCTGAATCTTTAATGATATCGAAGTTAGGACTCCATTGTACTAGTCATTAGATGTCATGGAATTCGATGTCGAATGAACGGTATCGAAAATAATGGGTGCTGGAATTGATGATACCCAAAGTAAAAGATCTAGCTTTTATAAGAGGTGACTAATGTCGTAGGAATGAATGTCGCATGGGTAATCAATAGCGTTGGATAAAAAAATGCTCGAAGTAGGCGATACTACTAAGTACTAATGCCGCACCGCCGAGTAATTAATGTTGTCGGTGAGCAATTTTGTGAGTATTCAATATCACAAGCGAGCGATGCCATGAGTAGTCGATGCTAGAAGTAAGCTATGTTGTAAGGTTACGATGCCATTAGATCACTAATTCTATAGAGTAACTCATGCCGGAGGCCATGTTATGTTGTAAGTATCTAATACCGTAAGTAGATGATATCGTGAATATCTGATGCCATAAGTGGTGGTGTCGCAAGAAATCAATGCCGTTGGGTTTTATGCGAATGGTTTGGATTTTATTTCGAAAGGACTAATGTCATAAGGATAGTTTCTGTTGGAAGCCAACTTTATGATGCAATATTAAAATCATTACTGAAGTTCATGTCCACATCAAAGTTGTGAATTGTATATTAAAGATTAGGGCTTTATGCTAAAGATAAGAAGTCCATGGTGATAAAAATTGATAGATCTGGTTTTGTAAGGAAGTAATTAATGTCAAAGAGATGTTAATATCGAAGGTCAATGGTGGCACTAGATTAGTGATAGGTCAATGGTGGCACTAGAGTAGTGACGCCATAAGAAATGCCAATGCCGTAAGTTAGTAAATGCCGTGAGATTGGCGATGTCATATGATAATTAATGTCATAGAATAAATGATGGCGTTGGATTGTTGATGTCATAAGGGAAGATTAGGCCTTTACTCCAAAGTGCAAATCATTAGAATAATATCCTAGGTTGTCTGATGCTAGAGATCCTGAGATTTCATTTCAAAAGAGATAACACCAAATGGTTCAAAATTCACATTTAAATCAAAGGACTACTGTCAAAATTAATAGATCCGATTTCAATTCATGTTGTAGATCACCCAGATCCATATAAAACAGGGAGTTCCAGGTATAGGACTAGTTCTGGGGACTTTAAAAGCATGCACATACGATTTTGAGCTGACATATAAGATCGATTTCAAAGGGATTTGATTTTGGAAATACATAGTTATTTATTGATTTTGAAAACAAAATGATTTCAAATTTATTTGAGTTTTAGAAACATCAGTAACATGTATGCGTTTAATTTCAAATACATGCAATCTACATAAATGATTTTAAAAATATTGGATTTAAAAAACAAAAGCACTTCAAATGACTTTCATACATTTGCGATTTTATGTGTGCCTCTGATGCATATGTTTTAGAAATATTCAGATTTTGAATGTAAAGACTGCAAATTTTTACTTATTTTAAATCTATTGATAAGCTTCGAAAATATTTAGTTTTGTAATAAACTTCAAAAACATGATTGTTATCGTTAGAAATCATATTAACTTTGTTGAAACCATGAAGAATATAAAAGAAGGATATACAATGAGAAACAACAATAATAGAGCCTTTCGATAGAGTCGAAGGGACGATTCTGCAAAATGTTGGATAAACAATGGACTTTCAATGAAGTTAAAAGAAGACAAGGTTGTTCTTCCAATTAAGTTAATGCCTTTTGAAACAGATGGTTTTGCAAGTAATGCATACAGTTGCAACTAATGCATACAGTTGTAGACATGTTTGCAGGTGTAGGGTATAAGTGCAGACCTATTTGAAATTATTGCATATAGTTGCAGAAATGTCTACAACCCTATGCAATAGTTGTAACTTTATGCAATAATTGCAGACAGGTCTGCAATTATACTACATAATTGCAGAAATGTCTGCAATTATATGCAATAGTTGCAACTGTGTGCAATAATTGCAGACATGCCTGTAATTATACCATTTAATTGCAGAGATGTCTACAATTAAATGCAATAGTTGCAGACGTTTCTACAACTATATGAAATAATTGGAGACATGTCTGTAAATTATACCATTTACTGCAATTATAAGCAATAGTCGTAGATTTGAAGAAAAATAAAAAATGTTTAAAATTTGCAGATTTTTTTGCAAACATATGGAATAATTGCACCTTTACTGCAAATATGATTTTTTGGTATAAACAATGGATTTCATTTTAAGGACCATATATTTTTTGATTTTTTGATGAAAACGGTATGCTGATCCGATGTTTCTATAGAAAGTAATACACGTTTGAAATGTTAAAAACATAAATGGTATTTATGTCTTTGTGCATGCATTAATTTGAAAACAGGGACCAGGAACTTATTAAAAAAACAAAGGGATGTTTTGTGTATTTTCAACCTTAGCAAGGATGTATGCCAAACACCCCTATATATATATATATATATATATATGAACTAAATAGAAATAGTTATTAAATATACACACACACAAACACACACATATAGTGTAAGATGAAAGAAAAGATATATATGAAAATATATGATGATAGGAAAGAGAAAATCTATAATATCATTTTTTTAATAAGGAATCTATTACAAAATCATGTTTTAGAGAAGTTATTTTTTTAAAAGATAGTATAGCAAAAAAAATCATTTGTTTGGAATTATACATTTTTACAATATAATAAAAGAGAAAAAAGTGTTAAAAAGATTGTATTTAAAAAAATGTAATAGCATAGTATTACTGTTTTGAGTAATATATTTTTAAATATAGAAAAAGATATGGATATGAAGACTTAAAGTGTGTATTTCAAATCCACCTGCAAATTATTTTCAAATAGATATATAAAACATGTTTAAAAGCAAGTAAAGGTAAAAAGTCGAAGCAAATCAAATGAAAACATATATGTATACATCTGGTCATAAAGTAAAACAACATTTCATGAAAAATATAAACATATATGTAAATATAAAAATAAACAATCTAAAGTAAATAAGTAAAGATGGGTAAACATGCATATATATTTATATATATATATATATATATATATATATGTATGTATGCATTTGCCTGGTAAAAGAAATTTTACAACTAAAGGTAAAACTTTCAGGCTAGAAAAGAAAGCAATGTACAAACATATAAAAAATAACTGCCGGGTCTAATACAATAAAGACCAAGAAAATTGTTTTAACTTCTTTTCAACCTTAAAATAAAATATCAACTCATGCCACAAAATTCAAATCAATCCCTCAAAACAATTGTACAACATCAAATTCCTTTAAGTAATAATTTGATACATATACAACATTACAAATGTGTATATATATAGGTTGTATGTAGGCTTCAGTTTCAAAAGCCTGTAAAACACAAAAGCTCTATAAAACACAAAACAGTAAAAAGTAAAGAAGAAGAAGCAACTTGTTCTTCCAAATCCAAAACGAAAGCGAGATATCAAGATTTGTAGATCATAAGCTGAGTTGAACTATAGTTTCAAAGATAAAAGCAATGTGGAAGGTGAGGATTTTAAAATTTGAAACTTGGAATTGTTTGACATTGCTTTGTTATATTTAACAATGAAAAATATGTACATATTCAACTTTTTAAAAATCCTTATCTCCAAATCTAGTTCGAATTTGAAGATGGTGTGAACTAGCAACTCATTGTTTTCAGCATAGATTACGTTAAAAATAGTTCAAAGCTTGTTCATCGTATATATAGTGTGAATTTTCAAATTTGTAGTAAGTAAACCAAGTTTTGGCAAATTTCAACACTTTTAAAACAGTGATTCATGTATATGACCATGATCATTATGTGAAGATAGGATTTTTAGTGAAGGTTTCATGATTTTTAAGGATCTATGTTGTGAGTGATTTAATGATGACCAATTTTTGTTAAAAAAAAATTTAGACGATTTAGGCATCAAGGGAAGGCGGGGCTTGGCCAAGGAGGAGCGTCGCATCATGGGTCATGGGTGAAAGATTCACCATGGACAAATCTCGATTTTGACCTTGATTTGGATGGGCATAGAAAATTTAGGGTTTTATGTGTTTTTTTTTTTGTCTCAATTACCTATGGAAGTGCGATAAAGGGAGAGGGACTTAGGTGTGTGGTCTAGGGGAAGAGGGCGGCGGAGGTTGTGGCCGAGCTAGGGGCGAAGTTGGGTGGTGGATGATGGATGAAGTGGTGTGATGAGGCGATTTTGTGGCACCGAGGGGGGAGTATGATAACCCGGATTTTTTTGGACATTTGATAATTGGTAATTAACTGATTTTAAACATTAAAACACTGACTTATAAGATGGAACAAATAGTATTCTAATAGTTAAATGTTTGGAAATGATAAATCTTATAATAAATTAACAAAGATATAAATACATATATGCAATCTCTATAATGTTGAAAAATTATAAGTGTATACATATACAAGTATACAAGTATTTATGTATATAATATATATACGTATATAATATATATATATATTGTGTTTTGGAAGCATTGGTTTCGAAAGCTAGTTAAAGTTAATTTTATATTTTCAAAACACATAGAATAAATATTTATTAATTTTAAAAAAAATTAGCTTAAGTTTGGAATAAGATTTAATAAAAAGGTTTAATACACTTTCTTTCATACTTGAAATAAAGACGGTATGTATAAATTTAAAATATAGACATAAATTAATAAAGACATAACATATGAGTACATTATACATATAACATAAGAAAATAATAAAATATAGGCATTGAAAATTTGTAGTTGGAGATAACATGCATAAAAATAAGTGGCATATCTTATATTTCTTTTAGTTTGAAATGTAAACAATAAATATGGAGAGAATAGGCTGATACGTATTCATTTTCTCCTTTCTAAATCCTGTCTTTCCATTTCTCAAACAAAATTACGTTATGTTTGGATTCAAGAAGTAATGATATACTTTCATGGTGTAATCAGAGGCAGAGATTGCCTATAGTTAAGTTTGGATTTCTATGGGATAGAGACGTAATCAATGAGCTACGAATCCATGGTTGACGCAGCAAAGTACTTTCCTTATTTATTTAAAAAGGCTTTCAAATATTATTGGAGGAAATGGTTTTTGAATATACTAATTCCTATGAGACAAGTATATACCTTTGATTTAGAGATTTAATTTATTGTATTTAAAATTAAATAAGGCTTAGTGATTGAATGATTTTTTATTTGATAGTTAAATAAACGACTATCAAATCTAGACCCAAAAACATAACTTTGAAAATATCTAGAGGAAACACGTTGATTATATAGTACAGTTACCGTTGAAAGTGCTATACTATACATATAGATTTGTTTCATTCTTCGTCGACGATTATAAGGAAATCCATCTACTAACGGTTAGGAGATGATCTCCAATCATATTTTCATTTGGTTATTCCCTAAAAATTCGGGGTTGAGTTTACTGGAAATATCGAACGTTGTTTCGAAGAGATCGAGATCGGATAAGTTATCCGATCACCACTTTGATCCAATGAATACATTTTCGAAATGAAGACAAGAGCAGTAATCGAAGATGGAGTATTGAAAAGTGCATGGGCTAATCGCTACTAATCCTATGGATGATTCCAAGGCGGATGTAGTAGGAATAGTGCCTTCGGTTTCGTTCACATCTAGAACGGACTTGTATGGATGAATGATATTGGCACATTGTCATTAGAGGACAATGAGCAATCCAAGTGTAAATTCCTTAAAAAGGTAACCGTAGCTTCAAGCCTCACCAACCGAGAATGATTGAAAATCAGGGAAGATGCAACAAGGCTATGTGGGTCGCTCCCAACTAGGGCATGTTTATCACCTTTCTAGATGCCCTCAGATATTGTTACTATGGTGCATGGAAGTTACTAGAAATGGGTGGGAACACCTGGGGTGATAGCATATTCGATCTATCCAAGTTAGGGGTAGTCCGGTCTTGTGTTGTAGGGGATCCTGGCATGGTCCTCGTTACATTTTTCTAGATGTGTACCGTGGTAGGTGGTACCCCAGTGCATAGTCATTTATATGGAATCCATTCTCTAATAAGTGCCCTTATGTTTTTGGTTGTAGAGCGTAGTATGCTGGAATTTAATTAATATAACAATTTTAGCTATTTGAATATGTATTTGTACTTAAACATTATTATAATATAATTGGATTTTCAACAAAAGTTTTTGGATACCGTAAGGGAAAAACCCGTCGTGTTTATATGTGGCATAGTCTAACGAGGCACCCTTGATTTTAAAAGGATTTTTGAAAGTTATAATGAATAAAATTCCCTGTGATTTAAATTCTCACGTTGGTTTTACCAGACTGACTCGGGCGTGGTTTTTCCTATTTTCTCGGGGTTGACCGAGCATATTTCCAGGTTTAGCTGGAAGATTAGAACTTCAAGGAAAGGAGCTGGAGGCCCAAAGACATTCACGTAGATGATTATTTTTCCGTTTCATTTTAGTTTTGTTTATCAGCAATTGTGAGGACAATGTGTTATAACTGTCCGTGCTGAATAGGTTATTAAACTCTGATTGATGTCTGTATATTTATAAGTTATAGTTTTGTTTTATGTAAAGGATTATTCTATATTATAGATTATTCGTTTCTTCTGTGAGATCCTGTATTGTTTGGTTTTTCTTTCTATCTTTGTTCTACCTTCTATTTCTCACTATCCGCCTTTCTGTTCAATTTGGACAAGTGTGGTAAAGTGTTAGTTGGAACGGTATGGAAAAGTTGGTCATGACATCGTGGTATCAGAGCTTAGGTTGAGCGAATACCTAGGCTTTGATGGAGTTACTCATTAGAGATAGGGTCAGTAGTACCTTAGAATAAGTTTGAGTGTATATATGTGTGTGTATGTGTGTGTGTGTGTGTGTGTGTATGAGAGCGAGTATCCGTTAGTGATATAAAATATTTTATATCTCGTTAATTGATATGTTAAGTGGTATATGGATTCTGGTCAATATGAGTAACTAACGTTATTGATAGGTATCTCTAAACACTTGAACAAGGCCAACGGACAAAATATTGTTTTAAGTGGGTAAATGAAATAATTTTACCCGGAGTATATTTTATATATAAAAGGCATTGATTTTCAAAGTATATAGTATTTTGAGGTGTTGATCGATAAGTGATGATAATATTTTATCATCTAGGATTTGATTAGCTATAACCATCTAGTTTTGAGTATCCTATAGTACTTGTCCTTCCGAGAGTAATCCTTAGAGACCTGAGTTTTGTAGATAGAAGCTTCGAAAATTTTGATTCTTTAGTAAATTACGTTTACTAAAGGAGATATAAATATTTTAGAGGAAACATTTAGGAAGATTTTACATATATAAAAATAAATTTTATAAAAATTGATTGATAAAGAGATATTTGAGAATTTAAAAACTCCAGTTATTTCGGAAATTTGTTTTAAACAAATTTTTGAGGGAAAAAATGATTTTGGTATTAAGTAAGTAAATTTTTTAAATGGTGGTAATTTAGAAAGTGGATTTATCACTTAGCATATATGAAGCTACTGTAAACCTAAGAATGAGATTCCCATTTAGGTTTTGTTAATTGATTATAGAGGACTCGTAGTGTCGTCCGAGGAGAGCGGATGAAGATTAGGCATTTATTCAGCAAAGAAATAGCTAGAGAGATTATGGAACCTATCGAGCAACCATTGGTTCATGAAGAGGAGCCCAAGATAGAAGAAGAAGAGGAATATGAGTGAGAAGAGGAGCCCCAATTGGAAAATGATGATGTTGTCATTTGGGGAAGGGGCGAGATGATAATGAGCCACTTGCAGATGGGGATAATCTTCGGAGGGAACCATGCCCGGTGTTTGCATGGATTCTAGACAATGATGTTGAATCTAGGGAGATGGAAGGACCGTAAGTGAGGACTCTGATGGAGAGAGTTCACTATGAGTATTAGCCTAGGTTGAGTAGTGTGTCCCCATTAGTATAGATTAATAGTCCGTGGACGTCATGGATGTGTAAATTAATGAAGTATTTTAGTAGATGCTTGGGTAATGGGTATACATGTATAACTGTCTAGTGGTTATAGATATCTCTTGGAGGTGTGTGTATGTATATGGTGACCGTAGCTGCAAGAGTATCTTGGTTGATACTGTATGACTGATATTTTGGGATAAATATATATATATATATATATATATTTGTATATTTATGCATGTACATGTTGAACTTGTGTGATATGGTTGTTTATTAATTTGTTAATAAATTAAAATTCGGTTAGTTCAGTTTACTAGCCTGGTTACGACAATTTCGGGGACAAAATTCTTTTAAGCTGTGAGGAATGTAACGATCCAGAATTTAGCGTCGTCTTGAGTTTTGAATATTAATTTTTAATACTCAATAGTATTGTATTTTTAACCAAAATAAATTCCCGTTAAATGACAACTGATAATAGTATATAGCTTTTGAAATTAGATAATATTTTGAATTTCCAGATTTTATTTATAAAATAGGAAATTGATTTAGTTTGATTTTCTTATATACACACACACACTAGTTAAGAAGAAATGTAAAATATGTATAAACCAAATATAAATGGCATGTTAAAAACAATATATGTAATGGTAAGTAAAATACATATATATATGAACTAAATATATATAGTTATTAAAAATAAATACATAAATATATATTGAAAGTGAAAGAAAAGATATATATGAAAATATATGATGATAGGAATGAGAAAATTTATAATATCTTTTTTTTCAATAAGGAATCTTTTAAAAAATCATATTCTAGCAAAAAGGTTATTTTTAAAAAAAGATAGCATAGCAAAAAATTCATTTGTTTTGAATTTTACATTTTTAAAATATAATAAAAAGAGAAAAAAGTGTTAACGTGATGGTATTTAAAATAAATGGAATAGCAAAGTTTTAGTGTTTTGAGTAATATATTTTTAAATTAAGAAATAGATATGGATATGAAGACTTAAAGTGTGCATTTCAAAACTACTCGCAAATTATTTTCAAAAAGATATATGAAAGCATGTTTAAAAGCAAGTAAAGGTAAAATGTGGAAGCAAGTCAAATGAAAACATATACACACACAAACACACACACATCTGGTCATAATGCAAAAACAACATTTCAAGAAAAATATGAACTTATATGTAAACATAAAAAATAAACAATCAAAAGTAAATAAGTAAAAATGGGTAAACATGCATGTGTGTGTGCGTGTGTGTATAAGCGCAATTGCCTAGTAGAAACAATTTTACAACTAAAGGTAAAACTTTCAAGCTAGAAAGTGAGCAAAGTACAAACATATAAAAAACCGCCTGGTCTAATACAGTAAAGACCAAACAATTGTTTTATCTTATTTTCAACATCAAAATAAAATATCAACTCAAGCCACAAAATTCAAATCAATCCATTGAAACAATTGTACAACATATCAAATTCCTTTGAGCCATAATCTGGTATGTATACCCCATTACAAACGTGTATATATAGGTTATATGTATGTAGGCTACAATACCAAAAGCTTGTAAAACACAAAATAGTAAAAAGTAAAGAAGAAGAAGCAACTTGTTCTTCCAAATCCAAAACAAAAGCAAGATATCAAGACCTGCAGATCATAAGCAAAGTTGAATTGGACTTTCAAAGATCAAAGCAACGTCGAAGGTGAAGATTTCAAAATTTGAAACCTGGAAGTGTTTGACATTGCTCTGTTATATTTTATAGTGAAAAATATATACATGTTTAACTTTATAAAATCCCTATCTCCAAATCTAGTTCGAATTTGAAGATGATGTAAACTAGTAACTCGTCTGTTTTGAGCATAGCTTACGTTAAAAATAGTTTGGAGCTTGTTCATCATATATATAGTGTGAATTTTCAAATTTATAGTAAGTAAACCAAGTTTTGGCAAATTTCAGTATTTTTAAAACAATGACTCATGTATATAATCACGATCATTATGTGAAGATATGATTTTTAGTGAAGGTTTCATGATTTTTAAGGGTCTATGTTGTGAGCAATTTGGAGATGATCAATTTTTGTTAAAAAAATATTTTCCAGCGATCTAGGCATCAAAGTTAGGCGGGGCTTGGTCGATGAGAAGCGTCGCATCATGGGTGAAAGGTTCGTTGTGGCCGAATCTCGATTTTGGCCTTGATTTGGATGGGCGTGGTGAATCTAGGGTTTTAGGTGTTTGTTTTTGGGTATCGAGTGCATATGGAAGTGCGATAAGGGGATAGGGAGTTAGGCGTGCGGTCCAAGGGAAGAGGGTGGCAGAGGTTGTGGCGGAGCTAGGGGCAAAGTTGGTAGGTGGGCGATGGACTGAAGTTGTGTGATGAGGAGATTTTATGGCACGGGTGGTTTCCAGTTTGGTGACAGTGATCGAAATTTTCAAGTAAGGGACGATCGCGTTCGTTTGGTGATGTTTCGTGACAAGAGGGTCGTGTGTGGTCTGCTGTGATGATCGATGGAGAGTGTTGACTACTGTTAGTCATGTGCACACGCACACGTGTAGGCATGCACAAGTGGGAAACCCAGAGAAAACTGATCAAAAACTGGTGGGTGCATTCATTCTCTTTCTTAATGTTGGCTGCGGTGGCTTGGCTTGGGTCCAGGGACGTACGAGGGGTTTGGGTGATCGACTACTGGGGTAGGACGATCGAAAAAATTGAATCAGTTTGGTTATTGTTTTTTCTTAAATTGGGTACTGGAAATTGTAAACGGAGAAAGAAGAGGGAGGAAGAAGAGAAGAAGAAACGGGTTTGGCTTCGGCCCATCTTTGTAAAAAAACAAAAAGAAAAAAAAAATAAGTGTTAGTTTATATAAATCTGAAAAACTAAAATCTTCGGAATGCCATAAGTCGTTCATACTAAACCAAATTATCCAGATTCTTTTTGCAACGGGATCGTATTGTCGGGTGCTTCAATGCTCTAAAATTTATTGTTAGTTTTGACCACACGATAATTTATGGCACTTTAAAACGGTCGAGTTTTAACTATAAAATGTTAAACTATACATACATACATACATACATATATATATATATATATATATTGTAAATTTTAAAATGTCATAACTGATGCATACAAATTCCAATTGAAGGGAAATTCATTGTGATGGGTTCATATTGATGAACATCACGTCGTCATACGAATTGTTGTCGAGTTTGAATAAGTGAAAAAAATTACAGTATATTTAAATGGATGGTAATTCAAATATCATCGTTTGAATTTATATGACTGATCTATTGAAGTTATTTGCCTAGATAAAAATAGTGACGAGTTAATTTAAGTAATTAAGCTGTTTTGACATCCGTTTAGCAGAATAAAACATCGTTTCACTAATTTTATTAAATTGGACCCCTATTGGCAGAACAAATCACCATTCAGCCATTATTAGAGAACACATCCGTTTTTGGACATTTACTAGCGGAAATAAAAACCTATTCGGCTATTATATTTGTATGAACATCTGTTTATTATCCTGATGATTATATTGGGAAATATAATGTTGAATTGATTATTAAAAGCAGATTGATGTGAACATATGTATCAGTTTATTATAGAATGAATGGTAATTTGATTAAGTACCATTAAAATAAATAAGTCATTTTTCTGATTTAGAAGTTGGCTTTTGAACCAAAATTTGTTTAAGAATAATTTTTAATTATTAATGATATTTTATAGATAATTTGTAATTATTTGAAAATGATTTAAAGTTAAATATTTTATTATTCTTAAAAAATATTTAAAAAGTATTTAATTATTCTTTTAAAGTTATTTAATTATTTAAGTTGAGTATATTTAACTAATAATTAAAGTTATTTATAGTGATTTTTTTAAATTAAATTATTACTTAAGGATTGATTAGCATTACAATATTTTATTTCAAGATAAATTGTTTAAATATTAATAATGTTTAAAAAATAATATATTATACGGTAAACTTTTAAAAAAGCGTAGTTTCCTAAATTAAACTTAGAAAATCTATATAAAAACTTTATAAGTATTATTTTGAGATAGTTACTAATATAGTTTTCGGGAAGTAATGGTGTAGATTTATGGCATAATCGGAGGTAGAAATTTTCTGCAGTTAAGTTTAGATTTTTCTACGATAAATACATAATTATTGAGCTGCGAACCCATGGTCGATACCACAAAGTACTTTCCTTAATTATTTAAAAAGGCTTTCAAATATAATTGAAGGGAATTGTTTGTGAATATACTTATTCCTGTGAGATAAGTATATTCCTTTGATTTAGTAATTTAATTTATAGGATTTAAAATTAAACAAGGCTTAGTGATTTCAATGAGAAATGGAATCTTTGATTGAATGTTATTTATTTGATAGTTAAATAACCGACTATTAAATCTGGACCAAAAAACATACCTTTGGAAATATGTAACGACCCAGAATTTTTATTAATTCAAATTTGAATATTTAATTAATTTTAAATATTTATAATTGAATTTATAAGTCAAATAAATTTTTATTTGAATTATTGGATTTAATTAGATAATTAAATCAATAATTTAATATGTTAAATTATGAAAATAATTGAAAATTGAGTTAAAAATGATTGTAAATAATTTGGAAAATTTTATTTAATCATACTGGAGTTATAGAAATATTTTAGAACTTTTAAAATCGAATTAAAAGTTAATTTGTGAAAATTGAATATTTTAATATTTAATAATCGACTGTAAAATAGCCAATTTTTGAACAGTCTCAGAATTGAACGAAACCAGTTTCATTGGATCCGTAATAGTTAGTTATTACCGGATTTCAATTTTCGTGTTAATCGGGGTTATCGTTTGATCGTGGCAGCTCGAAACGCATCGAATTGTTTTTAATTTAAATTTGGCGAGTCAAAATAGCCATTTTTCAAAAAGTCTCGGATTTCGACGAAACCAGTTTCATCGGATCCGTAATGTGATATTATTGTAATGTTTCAAATTTCAAGTCAATTGGATTTACCGTTTGTCCGGTACAAATTAAAACGCCTAGAAATCGACTTAAATCGGTTTAATTTAAATTGAACGTTTTCAGCCATAACTCGCACATACTTCCGAATTAGCTTCCGAAACTTGTTCCATTGTGTCCGGAACGCGGGATAAACCCTAGGTACGCTGGTTACGGCGTCTAAATCGGAGTTCGGAATTTCCGGGTGAATAGTGTCGATCGGTTCCTTATAAATAGCCCTACCCCTTCACAAAAAAAAAAAAAAAATACAAAACCCTAGCCAAAAACTGCAGCCGCCACCCCATGTTTCAATGGCCAGAAATGATCTTCCTCTTCCCCTTGATTTCTCCAAATCCATCAAGAATTAGCCTTAGGTCTCAACTACAAAGATGAAGAGCACGACGAGGGCTACGATGTGAACGGTGGAGATCGCGAATGGAGCGATGGATTGTGAGTTATGTGAGGCCGTTCATGTGCTGTAGGGGGGGCGTGCGCGTGCATCAAGGCATGGCCGAGCCTGACATGGTGGCTGGTGGAGATAGCTTGCGTCGTGTGCTTCGTCATGGCGTTGGTGTGATCGGATTTCGTCGAGTGTTGATGGAGAATAATTAAACCCTAAATCACTAATTGGGTTCGGCCTCCATATCTACAACCTGTAGATTTGTGCGTGAGTGGGGAAGATGAACCTGGGGCCGTTGGATCTGGAGTGGATGGTGGATGATAGATGTAGGTTATAAATATAAAAGTTAGTTGTAATTTAAGTTATATAAATCGTGTACGAACTTCATAAAATCATAACTTTTTCATACGAGGTCGAAAAAATGCAAATCCAGTTGCGTTGGGATCGTATGGACGAGCACTACGCGATGGAGTTGGTTTGGAGTCGTTTGGAGTTAGTAAGAATTTCGGGTAAAATTAAACGCGCGTTTAAATTTTATTCGAAATAAAAGCTTAAACGGAATTTAAAACCAAGGTGAGAACTTCTCACTCAATCGAATAGATTTCGATTTTATTTTAAATAGTTAGATTTAAAATATTTGAATGCATGTTTGAATGATGACTGTAAATTATTGATTGTTAAAATAGACATTATACGCCGTTAGTAAGCGGATGTTATTTATTATAAACATATACCGCGAATATTTCATAAACAGTGAAATTGGTATTATATATAATATCAATATATATATATTGGCATATGTATATATTGCAGTTGTTGATTTCCCGCATTTTTTGTTTAGCGGATGAGACCCTATTACGTCATTATTAAGCGGATAATATTTATTAAGAACATATACCGCGATAATTTCGTACTGGAGCGAAATTGGTATTGTGCTAATGTTTTTGGATGCAGGAAACAAGTTGGAGGGATCCAACTGGATTCCTCAACAGTTTTTAATAAATTTCAAATATTTAGATATTTGATGGATTATCATATCGATATATGATATCGTTGTAGTCGTGATTGACTATTTGGTGTGTAGCATCATTGGACCCAGATTTTGGGATTTTAAAATGATTTTAAAAGTGATTTTGAAAATATACTATATTTTTGGAATTGATCCATTATAAATAAATAAACGTTATAATTTTTAAAGTTATAAAATTATGGTTTTTGTGAAATATAGTTAAAAGCTGGTTTTTGAGAAATATGAACTAATGATTTTATAAAATAATTTAGATTGGATTTTTGAATATATGATAAAAGTTTAAATATAGGATTTATAAAATTTGATTATTTTATAAATCGAAATGATGGAATTATAAAGGAATTTAAAGACGTTTTAGAATAATAATATAAACTGATTTATATTAAGAGATTTATAAATGGATATTTATAAATTGAAATATTGACTTATAAAATGGGTTTTTATAAGTGTTTGAATTAAGTGAAAATGAATTTCATTATAGAATGAAATTTATAGAATTATAAACTGTGAAGTTATAAATGAAATTTATAAATAGTAAGATTTATAAATTTGGTGAAATTATTTGAAGAATAGATTGATTAAATAAATAAATCTTATAAGTTATAAGGTTTATAAATTGAAAAGTCTTTAAAAAGAACGATTTTGTAAAATAATCGTTTTATAAGTATTTAATTATAATATAAACATTTAGTTTATAATTGAGTTATAAACTGGAATAGGTAAATAAAGGAATTTATAAAAAGGAGGTTTTTATAAATAAATAGAAACGGAATTTATAAACGTTGTTTCATAAATCCGCAAATGACTTATTTTGATAAGTTAATTGTTATAACTTAGAGATAGAGTTATATTCACGTTTTAGACAGTGAATAATCCTTTAAGTTAAAGTGAATAGAAATGATGAAGTTTGTTAACGTAGTTTATTCACGTTTTTGAACAGTGAATAACACGTTAAAGAAATTGTTTAGAATGTGAATGTTTTAAATAGAATTAAAACGATCTAACGATGTTTTAAAAGGTGTTGTGATTCGAAACCATAGATTTCAACATTTATTGTTGAAATAGACGTTTTCGAGAAATAAAAGGAAATAGTGGACTATAACACTGTTGTTATAGTAAATGATTTCCGAAAGGAAATGTTTTGAATAGTATTGGGATTTATATATCTATTTTAATTTCGAATCCCTATACTAGTGATTTTGGGTTGTTGTAACGATGTTTTACGCAACATTCGTTTTGGCCCAAATAAATATGTTAAGTGAATGATTTCCTTAAAAGAATGAAAGATATACTTAATTTGATTTAAGTATATTGAATATTTTCTAAGGGTTGAAAATAAAAGAGATTTGTGAATTACTTATGAATAAATAAGTAGGGAAACGTTTTCCAATATGAAGTGAATAATTAGAATTTATCTTTTGAAGATAAATTGAAATGAATTATTGAAATCGAATATGCATGGATATTTTGAAATATAAATTCATTATGGAATTTATATGTGAAAGTGGAACTTGTTAAAAATAAATATTGATTTATTTTTGAAGTGTTGAAATTATATATATCTTGTAAAGATATTTTGGAAAAAAATAATTTGGAAAATAATTTGGAATCTGGTGATGTGTGAATATCCAGTGATAGTTCAATAACCGACTATCAATATTCCCCTTTGAATGGGTATTTGATGTGAATTGATTGAATTTGAATGCACACTTATTTTTGAATAAGCGCTCACTATTCGGGTTAACCGGGAAAGGACCATGGGGTCGTATAACCCACTCCGAATATGTGATACGTCGTTGTGAATCGCATTTGAAGATCGGTGTTGAAGACCGGTATTTGCGAGAGTGATAGGATGAACTATCGATTGACTCTGCACCGAGTAGCTACGGTATTGAGTTCTCCATATGTGATGGTGAATCCGATCAGGATTGTGAATATCCGGATTGCAAGGACTTCTTTGTAAGTGCCTTTGGTTCTGTTCGAGCCCGGAACAGACTTGTATGGATTGTATGTCTGACATTACAAGTTGAGATATAAAGCCGATTTCTTTCAAATATATTTCTCTTGGTGGCGGAGAATTTATTCTTTGCTTAACACCCTTCTTTGAGACGTACGAGCTCAAAGGTTATATAGTTGAAGTTATCAGCGATATATTCCCAATTTGGTAATGTGACATGCTGAGTGTTGCTGAAATGATCATTGTGTTGATTATTTGTGATAGGATCGTTTATTTGATCGTCTATCCTTGTGATCATTGTGTTGATCATTTGTTGACCCAAAGCATAGCTTTTGTATAAAGTATGTTTTTGTGGACGTGAATTCGTCGAGCCTCACACATCGTGAATGGTCAAAACAGGAAAGAAGCAGCAAGGTTATGAGGGGTAGCACCCTTTAGGATATGTCCATTTCCTTCTGGAAAAGGGTGGTATCATGGTATGGAGCCCAGATACTTACTCATGTTGAAACACTTTGTTTTTATGATTGTGTGAATTGATTAGAGAGCTCTCGGATAAAGGTCCCAAAGGACCGGGGGATGGCATATTCGGTCAGTTGTTACTCAGTTAGGAGTAACCCGGCCTTGTGTTGGTAGAGATCCGGTTTGGTTCTCGGGGATGTCCATCCAGAGGCATTCTCATGTGGCAATGGGAAGTTCCTTGGCCTGACCATTCGTTGGAAATCCAAAGAAACAATACGAGACTTGTACGGTTTTAGTTGTAGAACCTGCTATGGAATGTGGCGGTAACCTGCTATTGAACATAGTTAGCTATAGTAGGCATACGATAATGGTCGTATGTTGGCTAAGATTTATATTCTACTTTCGAAATGAATTTTTTCTACACTATGCACTAGTAATAATATCAAATGTTATTTTAAATGCGTATCAAGCATCTTTGACTATCATAAGGAGAAATCTCCTCCGATTCTGCGTTTGCATGTGTGTGTGTGCGGGAGGCCTTATGGTAGTCTCATTTTTAAAAGCATTGCGAATTGATAAAAAAAAATATTCCTCTATTTTGATTTTAAGATAAATAAACTGTTTGAGTTCTCACACCAGTCACATGACTGACTCGGAGTTTATTGTTTTCCTTCCTAAACTCTGGGTTCCCACCAATTTCTACACGGGCAGTCAAGTGTTAAGGTTTATCAGGATATTTTGGATATTCAGGAGTTGCTGGAGGCAAGCTGGATGACATGGCGTATTACTAGCTATATAGTATTTCTTTTTCCGCTGCACTGTTTGATGTTGTATGTTGTTGTACACTCTGATGATATGATGTAATGAAATATGATGAAATGTAATAACTGTAGTTCTTTGTTTATAGATTATTCATTTATTATTATATGTTGTTCCGCTGCGAATTATGAGATTCTGTTGTTGTTCTGTTGTTTTCTTTTGTCCGTTCTATTTTAAAATTCTTCTATCTTCTATTTTTAAAATTCTCTGTTTTCTAAAAATTATCTATCTTCTTTTCTCTCTATTTCCTATCTCTTCTCTCTTCTTTCTTTTTCTTTTCTTAAATTCTTTTTAAACCCCATAACATTCCGGTTTTTGACCTTCGATTTCTCGACAGTCGATAAAGTGAGTGTCGATGTTGAATTTTCGAAAGTCGAAAAATTTTCGGGGCGTTACATTTGGTATCAGAGCTGATGGTTAAGCGACAACCATGGTTCTGTTGGGTATTACTCGTTAGAGATAGAGTCAGTAGTACTCTAGAATGAGTTTGAGTGTAATAATAGCTATGAGAGCGTATTTGTTAGTGTATATAAAATTTGTTTTATATTGTGATGATTGGTTTATTGAGTGGTATATGAACTTTCGTCAGCGTGGTCCGCAAGACTATGCCGAAGGGGTTTCTAAACACTTGAATAGAACAATTCGACACAGTATTGTTTTAAATTGGGTAAATGAAATAATTTTGCCTTGATTATATTTTGAATATAAAGGAATAATTTTTCAAAATTATTAAAGTGTATGTAAGTTGATTGTTAGGTTGTTTGAATAATCTAAATAAAAGAATAATTGTATAAGCAAAAGAATTATAAGAATTGAGTTATAATTAAAGTGAATTACAATTGTGAAATAAACTTATATATACAAGAAGTAAAATTATATGAATATGAGTTGTAAATAAAAATGAATATAAGGTTAAATGAAATATAACTTAAGTGTTGTTGAATGGAATTGATTTTGGTATCGAAGTAAATAATCAAGTGGATTAAAAGAAATGTGAACTTAAGTTATGTGAATGAAATTCAACTTTGGTAATTGAATTGAATAAATGAATTGAATTGTGAATCAATTGAATGGAAAATAGAATTGATATGGAATAATGAATATAAGTGTAAATTCATTAAATCTAATATTATTGGAAGTTGAAAAAAAGTTAATTAAATAAATTGAATGGAAATCAATTTTATTTAAGGAGTTGAACCAAGAATGAATATAAGCAAAGGAATTTGGTTGAAATTAATATACATTGATTGTTATATGATTGTTGATTGATTGTATGTAATTCATTAAGTATTAATGAAAGTGAATTAATGAAATTGAAAGCTATGTAATTGAATTCAAATTGAAAGTAAATAAATTTGAATAGAATTGAAAGTGAATTGGATTTAATTAGTAAATGATAACTAATTAAATTGAGAATGAATGTTAGAAAATCCAATGTAATAAATCAAATGTGATTTAAGTTGAAAACCCAAATTCATTGAATATTAATGAGAATATGAATAAAAATTCATTTGATTATGAATGTTAATTGGTTGATGGTTGCATTTGTTGCTTTAGTTGCATTTGCTATATTATGTAGTAGTTATGTTGATATATGTTGTATATCGATACTATGCTTTATATACATGATTCTCATGTTGTTTGTTGAGTTTAGTAGGTGCGGATCGCGTTTGCTTCGCATTTGGAGTTCGCTTTAGCGCTATATTAGCCGTATATGCTTGCTAATAAAATATAAGGTACATATCTCGGATTAAATATCGTACTTTTACACTTTTTTCCCTTCGGGATGCCTCATTACTTGATGAGATGTATATTTGTGATATATATACTATCATTTTTTTTTTCGGATCGAGCCGCGCAAAGGAGACTATGGCGAATTTTTCCGAAAATTTAAGGCGTTAGAAAAAATTTTGAGAAAATTGGGAAATTTTTTGAAAACTTTAACTTTGATTTTGGAGTTGAAAGTTAAACAATAGTAGTTGTTTTTGAAAAGATAACTAAGTATGATTTGGAAAAAATTAGTAAAGTATTGTAAGAAGTTTAATTATAAATTTTGAAAAGTTAATAAATTCTGTAATTTTCTTACTTGTAATTTCGAGGACGAAATCCTTTTAAGGGGGGAAGATTGTAACGACCCAGAATTTTTATTAATTCAAATTTGAATATTTAATTAATTTTAAATATTTATAATTGAATTTATAAGTCAAATAAATTTTTATTTGAATTATTGGATTTAATTAGATAATTAAATCAATAATTTAATATGTTAAATTATGAAAATAATTGAAAATTGAGTTAAAAATGATTGTAAATAATTTGGAAAATTTTATTTAATCATACTGGAGTTATAGAAATATTTTAGAACTTTTAAAATCGAATTAAAAGTTAATTTGTGAAAATTGAATATTTTAATATTTAATAATCGACTGTAAAATAGCCAATTTTTGAACAGTCTCAGAATTGAACGAAACCAGTTTCATTGGATCCGTAATAGTTAGTTATTACCGGATTTCAATTTTCGTGTCAATCGGGGTTATCGTTTGATCGTGGCAGCTCGAAACGCATCGAATTGTTTTTAATTTAAATTTGGCGAGTCAAAATAGCCATTTTTCAAAAAGTCTCGGATTTCGACGAAACCAGTTTCATCGGATCCGTAATGTGATATTATTGTAAGGTTTCAAATTTCAAGTCAATTGGATTTACCGCTTGTCCGGTACAAATTAAAACGCCTAGAAATCGACTTAAATCGGTTTAATTTAAATTGAACGTTTTCAGCCATAACTCGCACATACTTCCGAATTAGCTTCCGAAACTTGTTCCATTGTGTCCGGAATGCGGGATAAACCCTAGGTACGCTGGTTACGGCGTCTAAATCGGAGTTCGGAATTTCCGGGTGAATAGTGTCGATCGGTTCCTTATAAATAGCCCTACCCCTTCACAAAAATAAAAAAAAATACAAAACCCTAGCCAAAAACTGCAGCCGCCACCCCATGTTTCAATGGCCAGAAATGATCTTCCTCTTCCCCTTGATTTCTCCAAATCCATCAAGAATTAGCCTTAGGTCTCAACTACAAAGATGAAGAGCACGACGAGGGCTACGATGTGAACGGTGGAGATCGCGAATGGAGCGATGGATTGTGAGTTATGTGAGGCCGTTCGTGGGCTGTAGGGGGGGCGTGCGCGTGCATCAAGGCATGGCCGAGCCTGACATGGTGGCTGGTGGAGATAGCTTGCGTCGTGTGCTTCGTCATGGCGTTGGTGTGATCGGATTTCGTCGAGTGTTGATGGAGAATAATTAAACCCTAAATCACTAATTGGGTTCGGCCTCTATATCTACAACCTGTAGATTTGTGCATGAGTGGGGAAGATGAACCTGGGGCCGTTGGATCTGGAGTGGATGGTGGATGATAGATGTAGGTTATAAATATATAAGTTAGTTGTAATTTAAGTTATATAAATCGTGTACGAACTTCATAAAATCATAACTTTTTCATACGAGGTCGAAAAAATGCAAATCCAGTTGCGTTGGGATCGTATGGACGAGCACTACGCGATGGAGTTGGTTTGGAGTCGTTTGGAGTTAGTGAGAATTTCGGGTAAAATTAAACGCGCGTTTAAATTTTATTCGAAATAAAAGCTTAAACGGAATTTAAAACCAAGGTGAGAACTTCTCACTCAATCGAATAGATTTCGATTTTATTTTAAATAGTTAGATTTAAAATATTTGAATGCATGTTTGAATGATGACTGTAAATTATTGATTGTTAAAATAGACATTATACGCCGTTAGTAAGCGGATGTTATTTATTATAAACATATACCGCGAATATTTCATAAACAGTGAAATTGGTATTATATATAATATCAATATATATATATTGGCATATGTATATATTGCAGTTGTTGATTTCCCGCATTTTTTGTTTAGCGGATGAGACCCTATTACGTCGTTATTAAGCGGATAATATTTATTAAGAACATATACCGCGATAATTTCGTACTGGAGCGAAATTGGTATTGTGCTAATGTTTTTGGATGCAGGAAACAGGTTGGAGGGATCCAACTGGATTCCTCAACAGTTTTTAATAAATTTCAGATATTTAGATATTTGATGGATTATCATATCGATATATGATATCGTTGTAGTCGTGATTGACTATTTGGTGTGTAGCATCATTGGACCCAGATTTTGGGATTTTAAAATGATTTTAAAAGTGATTTTGAAAATATACTATATTTTTGGAATTGATCCATTATAAATAAATAAACGTTATAATTTTTAAAGTTATAAAATTATGGTTTTTGTGAAATATAGTTAAAAGCTGGTTTTTGAGAAATATGAACTAATGATTTTATAAAATAATTTAGATTGGATTTTTGAATATATGATAAAAGTTTAAATATAGGATTTATAAAATTTGATTATTTTATAAATCGAAATGATGGAATTATAAAGGAATTTAAAGACGTTTTAGAATAATAATATAAACTGATTTATATTAAGAGATTTATAAATGGATATTTATAAATTGAAATATTGACTTATAAAATGGGTTTTTATAAGTGTTTGAATTAAGTGAAAATGAATTTCATTATAGAATGAAATTTATAGAATTATAAACTGTGAAGTTATAAATGAAATTTATAAATAGTAAGATTTATAAATTTGGTGAAATTATTTGAAGAATAGATTGATTAAATAAATAAATCTTATAAGTTATAAGGTTTATAAATTGAAAAGTCTTTAAAAAGAATGATTTTGTAAAATAATCGTTTTATAAGTATTTAATTATAATATAAACATTTAGTTTATAATTGAGTTATAAACTGGAATAGGTAAATAAAGGAATTTATAAAAAGGAAGTTTTTATAAATAAATAGAAACGGAATTTATAAACGTTGTTTCATAAATCCGCAAATGACTTATTTTGATAAGTTAATTGTTATAACTTAGAGATAGAGTTATATTCACGTTTTAGACAGTGAATAATCCTTTAAGTTAAAGTGAATAGAAATGATGAAGTTTGTTAACGTAGTTTATTCACGTTTTTGAACAGTGAATAACACGTTAAAGAAATTGTTTAGAATGTGAATGTTTTAAATAGAATTAAAACGATCTAACGATGTTTTAAAAGGTGTTGTGATTCGAAACCATAGATTTCAACATTTATTGTTGAAATAGACGTTTTCGAGAAATAAAAGGAAATAGTGGACTATAACACTGTTGTTATAGTAAATGATTTCCGAAAGGAAATGTTTTGAATAGTATTGGGATTTATATATCTATTTTAATTTCGAATCCCTATACTAGTGATTTTGGGTTGTTGTAACGATGTTTTACGCAACATTCGTTTTGGCCCAAATAAATATGTTAAGTGAATGATTTCCTTAAAAGAATGAAAGATATACTTAATTTGATTTAAGTATATTGAATATTTTCTAAGGGTTGAAAATAAAAGAGATTTGTGAATTACTTATGAATAAATAAGTAGGGAAACGTTTTCCAATATGAAGTGAATAATTAGAATTTATCTTTTGAAGATAAATTGAAATGAATTATTGAAATCGAATATGCATGGATATTTTGAAATATAAATTCATTATGGAATTTATATGTGAAAGTGGAACTTGTTAAAAATAAATATTGATTTATTTTTGAAGTGTTGAAATTATATATATCTTGTAAAGATATTTTGGAAAAAAATAATTTGGAAAATTATTTGGAATCTGGTGATGTGTGCATATCCAGTGATAGTTCAATAACCGACTATCAATATTCCCCTTTGAATGGGTATTTGATGTGAATTGATTGAATTTGAATGCACACTTATTTTTGAATAAGCGCTCACTATTCGGGTTAACCGGGAAAGGACCATAGGGTCGTATAACCCACTCCGAATATGTGATACGTCGTTGTGAATCGCATTTGAAGATCGGTGTTGAAGGCCGGTATTTGCGAGAGTGATAGGATGAACTATCGATTGACTCTGCACCGAGTAGCTACGGTATTGAGTTCTCCATATGTGATGGTGAATCCGATCAGGATTGTGAATATCCGGATTGCAAGGACTTCTTTGTAAGTGCCTTCGGTTCTGTTCGAGCCCGGAACAGACTTGTATGGATTGTATGTCTGACATTACAAGTTGAGATATAAAGCCGATTTCTTTCAAATATATTTCTGTTGGTGGCGGAGAATTTATTCTTTGCTTAACACCCTTCTTTGAGACGTACGAGCTCAAAGGTTATATAGTTGAAGTTATCAGCGATATATTCCCAATTTGGTAATGTGACATGCTGAGTGTTGCTGAAATGATCATTGTGTTGATTATTTGTGATAGGATCGTTTATTTGATCGTCTATCCTTGTGATCATTGTGTTGATCATTTGTTGACCCAAAGCATAGCTTTTGTATAAAGTATGTTTTTGTGGACGTGAATTCGTCGAGCCTCACACACCGTGAATGGTCAAAACAGGAAAGAAGCAGCAAGGTTATGAGGGGTAGCACCCTTTAGGATATGTCCATTTCCTTCTTGAAAAGGGTGGTATCATGGTATGGAGCCCAGATACTTACTCATGTTGAAACACTTTGTTTTTATGATTGTGTGAATTGATTAGAGAGCTCTCGGATAAAGGTCCCAAAGGACCGGGGGATGGCATATTCGGTCAGTTGTTACTCAGTTAGGAGTAACCCGGCCTTGTGTTGGTAGAGATCCGGTTTGGTTCTCGGGGATGTCCATCCAGAGGCATTCTCATGTGGCAATGGGAAGTTCCTTGGCCTGACCATTCGTTGGAAATCCAAAGAAACAATACGAGACTTGTACGGTTTTAGTTGTAGAACCTGCTATGGAATGTGGCGGTAACCTGCTATTGAACATAGTTAGCTATAGTAGGCATACGATAATGGTCGTATGTTGGCTAAGATTTATATTCTACTTTCGAAATGAATTTTTTCTACACTATGCACTAGTAATAATATCAAATGTTATTTTAAATGCGTATCAAGCATCTTTGACTATCATAAGGAGAAATCTCCTCCGATTCTGCGTTTGCATGTGTGTGTGTGCGGGAGGCCTTATGGTAGTCTCATTTTTAAAAGCATTGCGAATTGATAAAAAAAAAATATTCCTCTATTTTGATTTTAAGATAAATAAACTGTTTGAGTTCTCACACCAGTCACATGACTGACTCGGAGTTTATTGTTTTCCTTCCTAAACTCTGGGTGCCCACCAATTTCTACACGGGCAGTCAAGTGTTAAGGTTTATCAGGATATTCTGGATATTCAGGAGTTGCTGGAGGCAAGCTGGATGGCATGGCGTATTACTAGCTATATAGTATTTCTTTTTCCGCTGCACTGTTTGATGTTGTATGTTGTTGTACACTCTGATGATATGATGTAATGAAATATGATGAAATGTAATAACTGTAGTTCTTTGTTTATAGATTATTCATTTATTATTATATGTTGTTCCGCTGCGAATTATGAGATTCTGTTGTTGTTCTGTTGTTTTCTTTTGTCCGTTCTATTTTAAAATTCTTCTATCTTCTATTTTTAAAATTCTCTGTTTTCTAAAAATTATCTATCTTCTTTTCTCTCTATTTCCTATCTCTTCTCTCTTCTTTCTTTTTCTTTTCTTAAATTCTTTTTAAACCCCATAACATTCCGGTTTTTGACCTTCGATTTCTCGACAGTCGATAAAGTGAGTGTCGATGTTGAATTTTCGAAAGTCGAAAAATTTTCGGGGCGTTACAAAATACATAGAGGAAACATGTGGATTATATGGTATAGTTACCATCGGAGGTGCTATATTGTACGTATAAACTCATCGTTCTTGTAGGATGATTATAAGGAAATCCGTTCACTAACGGTTAGGAGATGATCTCCAATCTTATTTTTGTCTGTTTATTTCCTAAGGAACCGGGGTTGAGTTTATCGGAAATATCAGATGTTTTTTCGAAAAGACCGGGATCGTATAAGTTATCCGAACACCACTTCGATCCAACAAATATGTTTTCGAAATGAAGACAAGAGCATGGAATTGAAGATGGAGTATTGAAGTGTGAGGGCTAATCGCTACTAATTTTGAGGATAATTCCAAAGTAGATGTAGTAGGAATAGTGCCATCGGTTTTGTTTAGACCCAGAACGCACTTGTATGGATGAATGCTATCAATACATTGTCATTAGAGGACAATGATCATTCCAAGTGTAAATTCCTTAAAAAGGTAAGAGTAACCTCAAGCCTCATCAAATAAGAATGGTTGAAAATTAGAGAAGATGCGGCAAGGCTAAGTGGGTCGCTCCCAATTAGTGTATGTTTACTCTCGGTATTATTGCTATGGTGCATGGAAGGAACTCGAAAAGGGGGGAACACCGGAGGTAATGGTATATTCGATCTATCCCGGTTAATGGTAGTCCAGTCTTGTGTTGCAAGGGATCCCAACATGGTCCTTGGTAAGTTTTTGTAGATTTGTACTGTGATAGGTGGTTACCCAGTGCCTAGTCATTTGTATGGAATCTATTCTCCAATATATGCCTTTATGATTTTGGTTGTAGAGCTTAGTATGCTGGAATTTAAGTAATGCAACAATTTCAGCCATTTGAACAAGTATATGTACTTAAACACTATTATAATATCATTAGATTTTCTACAAAAGGTTTTGGTTACCGTAAGGGAAAAACCCGTCGTGTTTATGTGTGGCGTGCTCTTACGGAATACCCTTGACTTTAGAAGGGTTTTTGAAAGTTATAATGAATAAAATTCCTTGTGATTTAAATTCTCACGCTGGTTTAACCAGACTGGCCCGGGAGTGGTTTTTCCAATATGCTCGGGTCAGACCAAGCATATTTCATGCTTAGATGGAAGATTGAAACTTCAGGGAAAGGAGCTGGTGGCCCAGAGATGTATTCACATAGATGATTTTTTTTCCGTTACATTTTAGTTGTGTTTAACAGCAATTTTGAGGGTAGGGTGTTATAACTATCAGTGCTGAATAGGTTAGTATACTCTGATCGATGTCCATATATTTGTAAGATACAATTTTGTTTTGTGTAATGGCTTGTTCTATATTATAGATTATTAGTTTCCGCTGTAAGATTCTGCGTTGTTTGGTTTTTCTTTCTATCTTCTTTTTACCTTCTTTTTCTTACTATCTGCCTTTCTGTTCAATTTAGACTGGACAAGTGTGGTAAAGTGTCATTTCGTACAGTAGAGAAAAGTGGGTCTGACATCTGATTTGTATAAAAGATTTGACTTTTATTCAAGCTTTGAATATATCCAAGCAAAATAAATTTTAATGGATATCTCAAATTTAAACACGAAATTGGATTTTTTTAAAGATTTGAACATTAAATTGAACATCGAAGTTAAGTTTAATTTAAATGATTTAAATCATTATTCGGAAAGTGAACACAAAATTGAAATAAATTGAAATAGTTTAAAATTAGAATTGAATCGAATTGTTTTATCGAATTTGAAGTTAAAAATGAAAATTGAAATTGAAATTTATTTGAATTAGAATTGGAATCGAAGTTAATTCGAATTAAAATCGAAATTGAGTCGATTTTAATTGAATTGAAATTGAAGATGATTGGAATTAAAAGATTGGGACTAAATTAGCTTGACTTTGATACTATTTTTAAATAAATTATTTTAATATAAACTATTTAAAATCAATCTTTTTAAATATTCAAAATATTTTGAGTTCAAAACTATTTCCTATATAAACCATTTTTAATATCTAAACCATTTTATTAAACTATTTTATATCAAACTATTTTAAGTTTTAAAAACTATTTTAAATTATTCAAACTATATTCTAAAAACTAAAACTGGTCAAGTTGGGAATTATTTATATTCAAATCGTTGATTTGAATGCAAATTGGGTTAATTGAAGTTATAACCTAAACTAAAATTTGGAACGATTTTGGAAGTGATATCAAGATATTAAGGCGCAAATGATTTTCCTATGAATTTGTCATATCCTGAGTAAATATGATATTCTAAAATGTAATTAATTTCGAAGTTAATATGATATTCTGATATCAAGCATGAATCGTTTTCGAAATGTAAAAGTACCAACTAGTGTGTAAAAAGACGTTTGGTTGTTAAAGAGACGAGGGACACTTATTGGCACACTCTCTATCAATATTGGAAACACTTTAACAATTATGCCATATGGGAGAACCCTGAATGAAGTGGTTGGATTTGGTGTATGTTTGGTGGATTTTAAGAAAGAGAACGATGATAGATAAACCACGTCACTTTTGCCAATTTGAAATGGCTAAAACATGACAACTTGATAAAGTCAAGCGGGCTAGCTACACATAGCAGACATGATAACCAATTTGGAATTACCACCAGCCCTACGGCCGGAACTGGTAGTATCTTGCCTTGGGTGTTTCCTCACATGCCTAGTCATACTTTTATCCCTATGTGAGACCACTATAATTTTGGTTTAGTGTTGTTGTATCACAGCGCATCCCTATCCCCCGACGTGCTACTAGGGCGTTATATGCAAAATGTACGACAAAGGTTAAAAACACGTTAAGGGGGATTAATATAAAGCCTAAAGGATGAGAAAAATATTTATTTTACTAATTAGACATTACATATATAGCGTATTATATTATATAGATAATTTCAATAATCCTTAAGAGATGGAAATCTTGTAACATCTCTTGAGTTATTGCACACACGTTATACACTAGATAGGAGATGTGAAACATCGTAAACAATTCTGACGGTATTACACTCATGTATGTGCGATATTAATTTGACTCATATAAAGAAATTTTAGTCCTAAATTGAATGTTTTGTCTTTTCGTTATGCTGGGCAACCGTGAGTTTTAAGCTCATTGAAGATTATTTTCTTGGAGATGAAGACATAGATTGGTATATTATTATTACTAGTATTATTTCACCACATTGTTTTTCTGCTGTATTATTTTATTATTCTGTTGTATATATAAGTCTGATAGATGTTGTAAAATTATAATCAAATGTATATTATAAATAGCTTCATAAACTGTTTATTTGATTATTATATTTTGTCATTCCGCTGTAAGATTCTGTATTTGTTTTCTTATTTTCTTATTTTTCTTAATTAACCCCATTGATTATCAGTGTTTCGGATTGTTTTAGTTAGACATGTGTGGATTATTGCCGATTTAAACCTTCCGAAATGTGGATCTTCGCAATTGGTATTAGAGCTTTAGTTTAGAGATAGCCGTAGATTTGTGGGGTTTAACTCACCAGAGATAAATAAATAATGCCCTAAAAAGAGTTGTTTGAGCGTGTATATATACACGAGAGCGCATACTTGTTAGTGTTATAAAATGTTTTATATTGTGTTTATTTATCCGTTGAGTTGTTTATAAATTCTAGTCGGTGAGTGAGACGTCATGTTATCAATAGGAGTTTCTAAACACTTAAATGAGGCAAGTAGCCATAATATTATTTTTAAAAATTGGGTAAACGAAATAATTTTACCTAAATTGTGTGTATGTATATATATATATATATATATATATATAATGATAATTTTCAATGGATGTTAGTTGTTAGGAGATGATAATATTTAGTTATCATCAATTATTGTTTGAATTAAAATAAAAATGAAAACTTTGTGAACTCTATTTCATGAAGCATTTGATAATTAAATTAAATTGAAATCCAATTACAATAAGAATTGTTCCAATAAAAAATGTAAATTAACGAAAAGTTTTCTTAATAAGGCAATGAAATTGTATTAGTATATTGTAGGATCGATTTCACCCTAGAGGGGGGATGAATAGGGTGATACTATTAATTATAAAAATTTATTGAAGAAGCATATAAATAATCGCAACACAGATACAGCTGAATTATAGCAGCACGAACAATAGCAGAATATTAAAAGTAGAAAATAGAACACATAGATTTACCCAGCTTTGGTAAAACCCTGCCTACATCCTGCTCCCAAGGTTTCTAGGTAGCCAGACGCTTACACACGTATCGCGACACCCGTTATTGATTAACCTAACTCTACACTCAAAACCCTGCCACAACTCAGCCACTGAGTTGCGAATTCTCGAACTACACCACCGTAGTTCGTCCCTTAGTCAAACGACTAGAAATTACAAAGTTTAAAAGTAAATTACAAATTAAAAAGCAATTTAAATAACTCAAAACCCTAAATTTAATAATTAAGCCCAAATATAATTAAGTCGACCCAAATTAAAAGTAGTGATAAACATTATCCTCTTTTCCCTTTTATATCTTCGGCCCAACTTCTTTGAAAATAGATGCTTCTTTGTTGATCGTTCGTTCCTCACTAATTTAGGGTTTTGCTAAATTAAAGAGCCACTTGATATCATTCAATTGTAGAGTTGGATGCTTGGCTTGTTGATTGTTGCTTGCGGCAGGTCCAATTTGTCGAGCACGTATGCTTGGTATGAAATTGGTACGTGATGTTTCTTTTGATTTCAATTGTGCCCGATTTTGATTCGAGTTGAATGATTATTTTTTACTGCTTGAAGTCGAATGATACTGAAAGCCGATGATGATTGGGTTTAAATAGGAATCAAATTCCTATATTCTCGTTCAAATTAATTTACTTGAATTCGTCTTTTGATTTACCTCGGCCTCTTGATTTTGCATGAATGCTCCGATTTCTACTGACTTATTCAAATTCGTATAATTCTTTGTTTCTTGATTTTCATGGCTTTGAACTGTTCTGTTCGACTACTTGGTCACCATGACTTTGACTTTGGTTTGAACCTGCTGTTGATATGATTTTATTCTTATTCGAACCAATTTTGATTCTCTGTTGACTTTTGTCAATTCACGGTGTTACTCATATTATCTAACTTCGGTCATTTCTCAGTGATATTGTTTTGACTTTATTTGTTTGAAATGATTCCTGGACTTTGGCATGTATGTTCTTTTCTCTGTTGGCATCGGCTTCTCCTGTTCCATGATTTGCAGTTTTCCATTTTCAGCATGTGAACATTGAGCTGTTACTTCACTGTGCATTACACTTGTAGTCAGGTCTGCATGGAGCCTGATCTTTGTGTCATTGGTTGCCAACTCTAGTTGCTTCATTCCTGTGTCTGACCAGTGTCTTTTTAAACCATTCACGTGTGTTTGCATTCAGTTGATGTGCACTGACTTGAGTTGTTGCTTTAATCTTGAAACTGCTTTCAAACTCCACTGTATATTTGTAATATCTGGTCACTTCAGCCAGGTCTAGTTGCTTCATATGCATTGATCTTGAGTTGTATTCATGTTGCATTTGTTTATGTGTATGCTGTGCACTTGGTTTGTACTTAATGTTGGTCTGGTCTGGAGCATTTGATTTGATATTGGCCATTGTTTCACTTTGAACTTCATGTGTGCTTGAGTCTGGGTTTCTCTTGACCATTTTATTTCATTCATGTTGTTGATTTTTGATTTCAGTTGTGTCCTCTGGTATTTGAGTTCATTTGCCTTGGTTCTGGTTCCATGTATATATATGTTGTTAATCACTTCATGTTGAAGTTTGGTGAACTGTTTTTGGATATGAACTCAAAATGCGTTCAATCCTGGGTTTCTTGCTTTATGACTCCACTGTCTTGACTTGGATTTGACCGTATACAAGCTTATGGTTCTAGGTTGTAGAGTCTAATTCCTGGCATCATGTAGTCTGCTTTGGGTATTGGACTTGCACTTGATTTTGTATAGTTGTGACTGCTTCATCTGATAGTAATTATTAGCAAGGTATGTTCTCTGGGTTCATGTGTACATCACTAGCTTATTGTTGACTGGTCTTTACTTGCATCTGTGCATGTCACTCATTGTTTTATTTGTCAGTGCTGCTTGGTTGTCAATGTGTGCATGGGTATTTTCATTTCCATGAGTCACTGCTATCTTGTTGCAGTCTGATTCTTCAAGTGTACTTTGTCTTTGTGCTTCCAGCATTGTCGTAGTTTTTATGTTTTTACAGTGTTGAATCCAGCTTATAGCTCGAGTTTGACCTTGTGCTCATGTCGTGTAACGACCCGCTATTTTGGACCATTCAAATCGACACTAAAACTGTACATGTCCGACTTGAAAAATTCAAAATACCGAATTGTTAATTTAATTTGGCAAAACTTAAAATATACAGTAAATAAATCAAACACAGATCACAGACACAGAGTAATATAATGCAGCGGAATAGAAAAATAGTAGTTCATGAAGCTACTATATACATCAGAGTTTAAAATAAAATACATCAGAATCTCTGGAATACAGAAAGGTCTTCAGTACGAGCCGATGACTTCTCTGAACCAGTCAACTAGAAAACTGAAAGCTGAAACGATAGTTGGATCTCCAAATGAAGCTCCAATCTCCGAAGGTGAGTCTCGAATGCTGGATTACTCGGTCTGACCCGAGCGTAAAGCAAAACACAAAACGCTCGAGTCAGGATTAACATTCTTATATCAATAAATTCAACTCAAATGAAATATCAACTGAAATACAATATACTTAAAGGATGTTTGGGATGTCCATCCTCTAAGGGTCCATAGAACTATCTACAGGGTAGAAATATACACTATTACACCGTAGTCATTCACTTAATTTATACTTCAACCCAACAGTCAATTTTTACTTCGAATAATCATATTTCCCAAAGTAGTATCTATATATTGAGTAAGGTATGCAGTACAGTATTTCAATTTCCTGAACTTAACAAATTGTTCACATCAACCTGACCTTCCTATTTAAATTAAATCCAATCTCATTTTATCAGTTAAATCTTCCTAAAATTCCCACTTAAATTTATAATTCTCAAATTTGGATTTGATATCCCAATTTTCCCTTTTATTTCAATATGTTTCCATATTTTAAGTATTCAACATTTTAACCAAATTTTTCCCAATCTAGTTTTCTAAATAAAATTCCCAATCTAGTTCAAACTCAAATTTCACTTAATTCGATTAGTTATCTACATAACCGATTCGGCTATCTTGGTTCCAAATACATATCCGAATTTCTAAACCATTTAATTACACTATAGTTCATAGCTTATATATAACAATTTAAATTTGATAGTTTCATCTAGATTCTCGATTTTTTTTACATCGTTATTATCTAGTCTTGAACCCTCCCTTATTCGATCAATATCATTTTAGTGATCATGAATTACACTTTACCCAAATTTCTTAAATTTTATTAAACGTGAAATATCTCATTCGATAAATTTCAATTTGATTTAGATAAATAAATCCTTATCTAAATACCATTTCAAAATAACCCAACTTTATTTCCCAATCCTAATTGTTCGATATTATTGCAAAATTTTCCGAAATAAAATTTACATAAATATTTATCATAATTTATGTATTTAATAACATCTTGATTAAACTAGATATAATTAACTCTATGTTTATCATTTTCCCTTTTATACATGTATTTAAGAATTTACACATAAATAAAACTATATATTTCTTATCATATGGTCAAATGTTACGGATATTATCATTTCAATCCATACACTAAATGTATACGGGTGGATAGCATTCCACCCGAAATCCCAAATTTAAATTAAGTAAAACCCGCTTGGGTCTATCATTTAAACCCATTTCAATTCAAAACAACCATAACAAAAGGGAATTGCAGTGTGATGACAGGGATGGTGTCAAAGTAAATAAACAAGTAATAACAACGGTCAATAACAATTCAATAAGTAAATCAATAACTCCGAAATAATCGTATTTATTCGCATTGTTATTTGTATAATTATTTCTAGAATCTACACTATCATGTCATGTAGATAAAGATTATTACATTTCAGTTTTTCACTTGTCGTTCCATTTCAATTTCAGTTTAATACTACAACAATTAATCCAAACTACGTTCAAGGATTTAAAGTATAATTTATCAATTTCTACGACAATTAATGGGTCAAATTTAACTAATCAAATTTACATATGGCGGGGTCAGGTTTCAGTAAATCAAGGTCCGTCGTATGTAATCCGTCTTAATTTGTAAACTATACTACCCCAAATTCAACTAGCAAACTAGTTATCACTTAACAGTAGTAATTAACATCCAATTTAAATGACAATCAATCAATCAATCAATTATCAACCAATCTGTATTATTATCACATAAATAATTAACCGATAATGGTGTCAGGTATCACAGGTGAACACATACAGATAATAGCAGTCATAACAGTAAAACAACCAACAGCAGCATATTTCAATTGTCGTTTCAATTGAAGTCAAATTTAATAAATAAAAGAATGTTAATCGTGAGTGATTGCTCACCTTTCGAGGCTAAAGAAGATCGACAACAGAGCAAGCTATGAAATTTGGTCACGCTCTAGAAAAATCGAACAATCCAAACAAAATCGCAAAGCGAAATAAGAATGAAAGTGGATCTTGACGTGCAAATCTGAAAGATAGGATTGATGGAAATGAATCAGAGTCGTCTTGATAAAATCAGACAAAATATATGTTTGTAAATTTTCTCTAAGTCAAATTTTCTATTAAAATGTGCATTTAAATAAGAGGTATATACGCATGGTATACCTATTTACAAATCTAAACAAATTTAAACACAATTAAATTAAAATATATATATCATTTCAATAAGACATGTAAATTGGTATTATGTAACTACAACTCTTATTCTTTTTTTTTTCTTTTTTTTCTTTTTCTAAATATATACACACAACCAGCCTACTCACCGTCAACATGCAAACTCAATAAATGACATATCTAAAACTAATATACTAACTTAACCCGAGACGTGCATGAATTAACATATGCAGACTAGAAATTTCAAACATACGCATGATGTAACAAAATATATATATATATACACTATGTAACTGATTAGTGAATGAAACTTGTAATACACATTTTATATCATATTTATACCAAACAGTGACGAAAACTTGAAATATTATATATCTACCATGTAACAGCTATTAAAATAACATATATTATTATTATTGAAACTGTTATAACAAATATATGAAACATACTAAAATATGTATATATTAATAGAAGGTTACTAAACTTATACTACATATAGTTTACAGAACACAAGGTAAATTCATGGCCAAACAAAACTTTAAATTTATACCAATATCCCATCTGGAACACATATATATATAGCAGTGCCAAAAATATAGATCTTCAATTCCTAATAATATACACTACACGTAAAACAGAACGCAATAGAAACCCAGATCAATATTTTACTCACGCATGCAAGCCTATGCAGAGATGAATGACATAAATTATGATTGGTGAATACTAAAATATAAAACAAAGTGTACTGTAAAATATGTGCATTACTTATAGGCATACTTACTTCATTATTCTTACGTAGAAATAGTATCAAGCTAAACAGGGACGGAGAAGAGCTGTAGTGGGGTCGGAGGAGAGGTCGAGACACTGCTGTGGATCGGGGCTGAGCGAAGTCAGGTGGCGATGGAGATTGGGTGGAGGAAGTTGCTGCTCTCGACTGGAATTTTTGGGCTGTGGTGTGGAGATGTTGGGCAGTCGGTTGAGTGGTTCGGTTATAGGTGGAAGGCGGTCTCGGCTGAGGCGGAGCCGGAGGTGGACACGGCAAAAGAGAAGGAGGAGGAGGACGAAGCTGCGACGAACGGAAAAGGACACGATGAGGCCTGAGGGGGAGGAGCTGATGCAGCATGGGTTGCTTTGAGGCGGTCGGGTTGGTGGAGGCCAGGCGGATGGGGTAAGCGCAGCCTGCTAGGTGGAAGGGGAAGTGGGAAGGTTATGGGTTCCAAAGTTATGAAGGTGGCTGGCTAATGCGAGAAGGGAACGTGTGAATGGGGGAGAGGCCGGCTAGCTGTAGCATATCTAGAGGTGGTGGTGGCCGAAGAAAGGGGAGAATGGAACCGGAGGCAAGGAGAAAGTTGGAGGCGACGCTGGAGCGTGGTGGTCGGCTCTTGTTGGATGCTCGGGTGATGGGTTCAATGAAGGAGTGGGCTACAGGTTTGGGAAGGGGATGCGGCAGTGGGGTATAATTTAGTTAGCAAAAAATATAAAATGCAATTGATGTAATATATATAGATAAAGTTGGATGTAAGCAAGGACAGTGAGCTGTCTCAATAAATGTTTTAGGTAGGAAAGGAAAAGGAGAAACACACGCGAAAAGAAACGTACAGCTGAAGATGTAAAAATCAATCCAAAAGTAAGAGAAACATAAAGTTGCCCATTCCTCAAAACGTTATATGCGAAATAAATTGAATATAAAATAAAGAAATTGTAACGGTTGATTTAGCTATACATTAAAGCAAATAATTGTTTACCTTGGGTAGCACGTTCAAATCTAAGACCAAAGGGGGAAATAATAACGGTTGGAATTCATTTCAAAAGTAAACAGCAGGACCCTAAATTGGTGGGCAGACAGTTAAAGCAATTTATTGCATGATTGGATAGTATGTTAAATAATTTTTTTTTTATTTTGAAACGCCAAAAGGAAAAGTTAAGTCACGATTTAGGGTACCGTTACCACGAACAATTTTGCTTCCGTTGTACACCGGATCCCAAAATACAGAAATAAATATACCGTTAAGATCAGCCCGACGAGACGATCGCAATGGCATACAGTTATTAGTGGTACGATCACCCGATCAAAAGTCGATAATCGGTACCAAAAATGCTGCAATTTTGCAGAAAATAAGGTAAACGGAGCAGTAGACGTCCGAATTTTGAAAACGAAGGATGACGTCTTACTCAGAAGAGGATTTAGAAATTTTCCATAGAAAAAAAATATTCAGGCTTGAAAATAATTTTATGATCAGCTATTGTTGGCTAGCTTGAATTTTATAGAATTTCACCATGAAATAAACTTTCATAAAATTTATTTGAAATTTTACAGTCTGCTATATTTTAATATAAGTATTCTAAATACATAAACATTTTATTATAAAATCTAATTATTATAAAATTTCACAATTATTCAATTAAATACGTAAAAAAAATCAATTTAAAAATCTTTAAAATTTTCCGGGTCGTTACACTGTCCCCCACTCAAAACTTTTCGTCCCCGAAAAGGAAGGAGGTAGGAGGAAAGAAACAACCGGAAGGAGAGGTAGGTTGAAAGTTAAGGATTAACAATTTATTTAACTAACTATATAACCTTTATAATAAAATACTATTATATCGAAATAAATTTCCTTTCAAGAATACTTTTATAACTCGATGTTTCCACAAGTTTATCCTCGCTCTTGCAGACTCTGGCCATGCGTTGATCAGGCGCAAAGCTAGAATTCTTCAAGTACTTAGTAGACCCGTTTCAACACCCAGTGAAAATACTTGAAAAACCTTTTAAAAACAAATATGGAAAGTACGATCCAACAAAACAATAAAACCAAAACCTTTGTCCGATCATGGTTCGCAGATACACAATGGTTACGCCTGGTTCCCCCAGGAAACAATCCATATCCGTAAGCTTTCACAGCCCTGCGAGTTACGCCATGATGACTAGTAGGGTGCAGGATACACAATGGTTACGCCTGGTTCCCCCAGGAAACAATCCGTACCCCTAGGCAAGACTCAGCCAGGCACTTGCGCTACTATTCGCGACCTACACAGATTGCAGGATACACAATGGTTACGCCTGGTTCCCCCAGGAAACAATCCGTACCCCTAGGCAAGACTCAGCCAGGCAATTGCGCTGTGCATTCACGAGAGAAAAAGAAACCGTGGGTTACGCCACGGTGGGAATACTCGAGTATTACATCCGGAAAACCAAAATCAGAGAGAATAATATCGATAGAATGAATCCACGCTGTGGCCACAAAGCGGATATCAAGCAGAAGGCACTTTCCATATCTTTACTTGGAAAATATATATATCATATAGTACCTTTTCAAATCACTTTCAAATATTGTACTTATATAAGGTCCATATATATAGGACTCTATTTTCAAATCGAATACTTTCCAAATCAATAGTATATCAAATCATACTTATATAGACTTTGATTATATACAATTCTCTTTCCAAATTGAGTACCTTTCAAATCAATAGATTTTAAATCAATTTCATACTTATACAAATCCATTTTATTTAAGTCCGACCACTCCCAAATCAAGTGCTTAGTAAGGTTCTCAATTTCAAATCATTTCAATATCAATTCTGTTCCAAAATCATATATGATTTCACCAAATTTTCTTTCAGATCAAATATCTAAATCTCAAAGTTCCCAGTCTCCGAATTAAAATAATTGAAGTTGAACAAATTCATTTCGAAATCACCATATAAGTACTGGGTTTTTTTTTCAATTTAATTTCAAAACCGAATATTCTCTCAAAATCAATTATACTCAAAAATGGTTTCCCAATTTATAATTATCCCTTTTAAAACCTCTAACTATTTATTTCCATATGTAAAATCCAATTTTCCTCCTTGCAGATTATTTATTTATTAAAAGTTTCAAATTTACTTAAGTCATACTCTTCATATTTGAACATACAAAACTAAGCTTTTTTTTCTCTATCAAATATTTTATACTCTTCGAAATTTCTTAGCCTTGAAAATTTAACCTCGATTCGGAAGTGTTCGAACAATCAAAATAGTTAGGGAAATCAAATTTCCAAGTTCAAGAGTTTGAAATCAAATAGAGTTATTATAAGTCAAATCGAAAACTCGAGGACTGTACACCGGTCTCACTTTATATTGTTTCAAATATATATACCTACATCTTTCGAAACGTCAAATTATACTTCGGAATTTGAAATCAAAATTTGTTTCACAATATCACTCGCATAGCAAAGCTACTAGAGTGGCCTCTCCCCCACTCTAAACTCGAAAAGCAATGTCGATGATGCGTGCACTCATCACCGAAATTATTTTCCAGCGAAACAGTGAGTTCTGGACTACTATTTTCTTGAAAACTTCTTTGAAGTTTCTTCAAAATTATTGGAATTCATTTGAACTCATTTGAGACATTTCTTATTCGGAAAAATACTTTTAAATCGTATTATTTATATATATTTCCAAAATCTTAAAACCAATTTCAAATACCGGAATTTAATCCTCGAATTTCAAATTTGCCTTTACAGTTATAAATCATTTTTATATAAATAAACCTCTTATAATTTTTCGAATTTTCAAATCCTTTCAAAACTTTTTATATACAATAACATATCTTATTTGCTTTATATATATAGGTATATAATCCTTATTGAAAACAATTTCTTTTTATATATAGGAAAAATCATAGTTATTAAAATAAAATTTTGATATATAAAGCAATTTCAAAATACAAACATACCCGATTTTCAAAGGATAATTTAAGAATGAATTTCAAACAAAGATGGAGATTTAAATTAGAGGAACTCTAATCAATAGAATCCTGATACGAAGATAGACTCAACAAAGTTGAGAAAATCAAAATACAAAATAGAAGATGGATATCTTTCTATAAATCGCGGGCGTCCTTAATCGGGTCAACCGTGACTTCAGGAATATAATTGATGCGGAATTCTAAAGCAAATCGACATTCGATCGCCAGAGATAGAATTCGACATACCAAGATATAGCAGCATCGTAAACCGAGGATACAAAAATCTTCGGTGAATCGATGTAATTTGTAAAGGAGTTTTCACCCCCTTTTTACTAATTATTTAGTGGAGCTATGGGATACTCCAGAGTCGAACGAATATAATAAGGGAGAGACAAGAATGAATTTCAGAACCGAGGGACATTCCAAAATTCAAAGGAAATTGAGTCAAAAGGGAAGAGATTCAACTCGCGCGAAAGTGATTCTGTAGATAAATTTACCATATATGTTAAGGTTTGCCTAGAGCCAAAGCTCTGATACCAACTGTAACGACCCGCTATTTTGGACCATTCAAATTGACACTAAAACTGTACATGTCCGACTTGAAAAATTCAAAATACCGAATTGTTAATTTAATTTGGCAAAACTTAAAATATACAGTAAATAAATCAAACACAGATCACAGACACAGAGTAATATAATGCAGCGGAATAGAAAAATAGTAGTTCATGAAGCTACTATATACATCAGAGTTTAAAATAAAATACATCAGAATCTCTGGAATACAGAAAGGTCTTCAGTACGAGCCGATGACTTCTCTGAACCAGTCAACTAGAAAACTGAAAGCTGAAACGATAGTTGGATCTCCAAATGAAGCTCCAATCTCCGAAGGTGAGTCTCGAATGCTGGATTACTCGGTCTGACCCGAGCGTAAAGCAAAACACAAAACACTCGAGTCAGGATTAACATTCTTATATCAATAAATTCAACTCAAATGAAATATCAACTGAAATACAATATACTTAAAGGATGTTTGGGATGTCCATCCTCTAAGGGTCCATAGAACTATCTACAGGGTAGAAATATACACTATTACACCGTAGTCATTCACTTAATTTATACTTCAACCCAACAGTCAATTTTTACTTCGAATAATCATATTTCCCAAACTAGTATCTATATATTGAGTAAGGTATGCAGTACAGTATTTCAATTTCCTGAACTTAACAAATTGTTCACATCAACCTGACCTTCCTATTTAAATTAAATCCAATCTCATTTTATCAGTTAAATCTTCCTAAAATTCCCACTTAAATTTATAATTCTCAAATTTGGATTTGATATCCCAATTTTCCCTTTTATTTCAATACGTTTCCATATTTTAAGTATTCAACATTTTAACCAAATTTTTCCCAATCTAGTTTTCTAAATAAAATTCCCAATCTAGTTCAAACTCAAATTTCACTTAATTCGATTAGTTATCTACATAACCGATTCGACTATCTTGGTTCCAAATACATATCCGAATTTCTAAACCATTTAATTAAACTATAGTTTATAGCTTATATATAACAATTTAAATTTGACAGTTTCATCTAGATTCTCGATTTTTTTTACATCGTTATTATCTAGTCTTGAACCCTCCCTTATTCGATTCAATATCATTTTAGTGATCACGAATTACACTTTACCCAAATTTCTTAAATTTTATTAAACGTGAAATATCTCATTCGATAAATTTCAATTTGATTTAGATAAATAAATCCTTATCTAAATACCATTTCAAAATAACCCAACTTTATTTCCCAATCCTAATTGTTCAACATTATTGCAAAATTTTCCGAAATAAAATTTACATAAATATTTATCATAATTTATGTATTTAATCACATCTTGATTAAACTAGATATAATTAACTCTATGTTTATCATTTTCCCTTTTATACATGTATTTAAGAAGTTACACATAAATAAAACTATATATTTCTTATCATATGGTCAAATGTTACGGATATTATCATTTCAATCCATACACTAAATGTATACGGGTGGATAGCATTCCACCCGAAATCCCAAATTTAAATTAAATAAAACCCGCTTGGGTCTATCATTTAAACCCATTTCAATTCAAAACAACCATAACAAAAGGGAATTGCAGTGTGATGACAGGGATGGTGTCAAAGTAAATAAACAAGTAATAACAACGGTCAATAACAATTCAATAAGTAAATCAATAACTCCGAAATAATCGTATTTATTCGCATTGTTATTTGTATAATTATTTCTAGAATCTACACTATCATGTCATGTAGATAAAGATTATTACATTTCAGTTTTTCACTTGTCGTTCCATTTCAATTTCAGTTTAATACTACAACAATTAATCCAAACTACGTTCAAGGATTTAAAGTATAATTTATCAATTTCTACGACAATTAATGGGTCAAATTTAACTAATCAAATTTACATATGGCGGGGTCAGGTTTCAATAAATCAAGGTCCGTCGTATGTAATCCGTCTTAATTTGTAAACTATACTACCCCAAATTCAACTAGCAAACTAGTTATCACTTAACAGTAGTAATTAACATCCAATTTAAATGACAATCAATCAATCAATCAATTATCAACCAATCTGTATTATTATCACATAAATAATTAACCGATAATGGTGTCAGGTATCACAGGTGAACAGATACAGATAATAGCAGTCATAACAGTAAAACAACCAACAGCAGCATATTTCAATTGTCGTTTCAATTGAAGTCAAATTTAATAAATAAAAGAACGTTAATCGTGAGTGATTGCTCACCTTTCGAGGCTAAAGAAGATCGACAACAGAGCAAGCTATGAAATTTGGTCACGCTCTAGAAAAATCGAACAATCCAAACAAAATCGCAAAGCGAAATAAGAATGAAAGTGGATCTTGACGTGCAAATCTGAAAGATAGGATTGATGGAAACGAATCAGAGTCGTCTTGATAAAATCAGACAAAATATATGTTTGTAAATTTTCTCTAAGTCAAATTTTCTATTAAAATGTGCATTTAAATAAGAGGTATATACGTATGGTATACCTATTTACAAATCTAAACAAATTTAAACACAATTAAATTAAAATATATATATCATTTCAATAAGACATGTAAATTGGTATTATGTAACTACAACTCTTATTCTTTTTTTTTTTCTTTTTTTTTTTCTAAATATATACACACAACCAGCCTACTCACCGTCAACATGCAAACTCAATAAATGACATATCTAAAACTAATATACTAACTTAACCCGAGACGTGCATGAATTAACATATGCAGACTAGAAATTTCAAACATACGCATGATGTAACAAAATATATATATACACTATGTAACTGATTAGTGAATGAAACTTGTAATACACATTTTATATCATATTTATACCAAACAGTGACGAAAACTTGAAATATTATATATCTACCATGTAACAGCTATTAAAATAACATATATTATTATTATTGAAACTGTTATAACAAATATATGAAACATACTAAAATATGTATATATTAATAGAAGGTTACTAAACTTATACTACATATAGTTTACAGAACACAAGGTAAATTCATGGCCAAACAAAACTTTAAATTTATACCAATATCCCATCTGGAACACATATATATATAGCAGTGCCAAAAATATAGATCTTCAATTCCTAATAATATACACTACACGTAAAACAGAACGCAATAGAAACCCAGATCAATATTTTACTCACGCATGCAAGCCTATGCAGAGATGAATGACATAAATTATGATTGGTGAATACTAAAATATAAAACAAAGTGTACTGTAAAATATGTGCATTACTTATAGGCATACTTACTTCATTATTCTTACGTAGAAATAGTATCAAGCTAAACAGGGACGGAGAAGAGCTGTAGTGGGGTCGGAGGAGAGGTCGAGACACTGCTGTGGATCGGGGCTGAGCGAAGTCAGGTGGCGATGGAGATTGGGTGGAGGAAGTTGCTGCTCTCGACTGGAATTTTTGGGCTGTGGTGTGGAGATGTTGGGCAGTCGGTTGAGTGGTTCGGTTATAGGTGGAAGGCGGTCTCGGCTGAGGCGGAGCCGGAGGTGGACACGGCAAAAGAGAAGGAGGAGGAGGACGAAGCTGCGACGAACGGAAAAGGACACGATGAGGCCTGAGGGGGAGGAGCTGATGCAGCATGGGTTGCTTTGAGGCGGTCGGGTTGGTGGAGGCCAGGCGGATGGGGTAAGCGCAGCCTGCTAGGTGGAAGGGGAAGTGGGAAGGTTATGGGTTCCAAAGTTATGAAGGTGGCTGGCTAATGCGAGAAGGGAACGTGTGAATGGGGGAGAGGCCGGCTAGCTGTAGCATATCTAGAGGTGGTGGTGGCCGAAGAAAGGGGAGAATGGAACCGGAGGCAAGGAGAAAGGTGGAGGCGACGCTGGAGCGTGGTGGTCGGCTCTTGTTGGATGCTCGGGTGATGGGTTCAATGAAGGAGTGGGCTACAGGTTTGGGAAGGGGATGCGGCAGTGGGGTATAATTTAGTTAGCAAAAAAAATAAAATGCAATTGATGTAATATATATAGATAAAGTTGGATGTAAGCAAGGGCAGTGAGCTGTCTCAATAAATGTTTTAGGTAGGAAAGGAAAAGGAGAAACACACGCGAAAAGAAACGTACAGCTGAAGATGTAAAAATCAATCCAAAAGTAAGAGAAACATAAAGTTGCCCATTCCTCAAAACGTTATATGCGAAATAAATTGAATATAAAATAAAGAAATTGTAACGGTTGATTTAGCTATACATTAAAGCAAATAATTGTTTACCTTGGGTAGCACGTTCAAATCTAAGACCAAAGGGGGAAATAATAACGGTTGGAATTCATTTCAAAAGTAAACAGCAGGACCCTAAATTGGTGGGCAGACAGTTAAAGCAATTTATTGCATGATTGGATAGTATGTTAAATAAATTTTTTTTTTTTTGAAACGCCAAAAGGAAAAGTTAAGTCACGATTTAGGGTACCGTTACCACGAACAATTTTGCTTCCGTTGTACACCGGATCCCAAAATACAGAAATAAATATACCGTTAAGATCAGCCCGACGAGACGATCGCAATGGTATACAGTTATTAGTGGTACGATCACCCGATCAAAAGTCGATAATCGGTACCAAAAATGCTGCTATTTTGCAGAAAATAAGGTAAACGGAGCAGTAGACGTCCGAATTTTGAAAACGAAGGATGACGTCTTACTCAGAAGAGGATTTAGAAATTTTCCATAGAAAAAAAATATTCAGGCTTGAAAATAATTTTATGATCAGCAATTGTTGGCTAGCTTGAATTTTATAGAATTTCACCATGAAATAAACTTTCATAAAATTTATTTGAAATTTTACAGTCTGCTATATTTTAATATACGTATTCTAAATATATAAACATTTTATTCTAAAATCTAATTATTATAAAATTTCACAATTATTCAATTAAATACGTAAAAAAAATCAATTTAAAAATCTTTAAAATTTTCCGGGTCGTTACATGTCGTGACTTTATTTGTATTGCACTTGAGTCAAACCCGGCTTTTAATTGGGTTTAACCTTGTGCTCACCTGTCCCTACAGTTTTGTCAAGTGTGCATTGTTGTGCACGGCCTTGTGGCATGTACAGTGATACATTGTGCATGTCACAAGCTATTCGTGTACGATGAATTCAAAATTAAATGATGACGAACAACCCAAATAACTAAGGCGAATAACATTTTCAAAATACACATTTTATTTTACAATTCACAAATATTTCTTTATGGATTTTACTGCGTTGGTATGTATTTTTAAGATAACTCAGGTGTTGGATTCAATCTGGAATAGAGGTGAAGATAAATACGAGTGAGTGATATGTAATTAGGTGCAACTGTAAATTGAATATTGTAATGTAATCGAACTTGTATTGTAATTGAAATTTGTATACATATAGTGAGAGTTCAAATTGGTACTATTCAAAATTGTAATAAATAATTTTTTGAATAAAATATCTCTTTGAATTTAAACTCTGTGTTATTTATTTTATCAGTAAATATTTATTTAATTCTATGTAATAAAATAGTACATTAACAAATACATTTAAAGGGATATATATATATATATATATATGTTTATTATCATCAAACAAAAATCATATACTTTCATATTCAACAATCTTCCACTTCTGATGATAACAAACATAAATTTAAGATTTCGAATTTATTAAATGTATTTGGTCATTCAACTTGCTCCCCCTATTTGAATGCTCCCTCTCTACACAAAGCTTCCTCTTCACATATGCATGAAAATAATTAAAAATATGCAAATGCAAATAGAAAATAAAATATTTGATCTTTATTTTCCAAAATCTTAACTTTTCTCCCCATTTTTTATCAGCGAAAAAGTAATTGTGTTAGAGAAGTAGAGATTAAGTGATAGACATTAATACAACATTAATATCCAATAGAGTATTAATTTTAAATTTCAATAAAAAAATCAAACAAAAATCATGAGTGCTCTACTAGGCGCATATTCCACTTCAGAATGATAGGGGTGATATCATCATATAAAACCATGTAGTTGTATCTATTTGTGGTAAATTTATATCAGGAATTAGAACATCTACTAACCATGCATAACCATTAGGACTTTTAAATGAGATTAGTAGTATTCCAAATTTTTATTAAAAAATGAATTCTAGTATCTTCTAACCACGCATAACCTTAAGGACTTTTAAATGGGATTAGAATCAACTTATCTATTAAATCAATCAATTTCGATATGCATCTCACACATGCATAACCGTGAGGACTTTTAAATGAGCATGGAAGCACATAATCAGAAATCCCAAGTAATTCACCCATGCATAACCGTGAGGACTTTTAAATGAGAGTGAATACTTTGGATGTTTATTATTGCTAAAAATATAATAAAATGAAAGCGCCTAATTTTCCGTTTAAAATACCACATATTGACATACTGCATTGGATTTTGATGAGTGATGGTTGATAGAAATATGATAGAAATAGAAATGGTCATGGAATTTTTTCCAACAAAAAGTTTTTATAACTCTTATTTAAATTTATAAAGAAATTTACTAATTATACTGTATCAAGTTATAATACATGATTAATGTCAACATTAGTCACTTTTTCAATCGCTATTTTCTTTTTGATAATCAGTAGGGAGTCAGATTAGTCAATGTAGTCTTTTAAGATCAAATCCAAAAATAATTGTAAAGTCAAATTTTCTAAGATGACTAATCTGAAACAAGGTCAACAAAAATGATTTTCTTGAGGGGTTTTATAAAAGAAAAATGTCTACTATTTGAAAATTATTTCAAGTGAAAAATATGCAGATATTTTTTTTTTGAAAAAACGATGTAGCTATTGAATGTTTCTACGTAAATCACATTTCACCAGTAATTTTTCTACTAACTATATTACCAGTGTAATTTGCATCTGAATTTTCCTTTCACTCAAGATTATCATTAGTTGGATGACGTAGACCAGACCATGATATTGGCAATAAAATATCTTAAAACCATTTTTAGCAGCTTTTAAATGAGATTGAATTGAAACCATGAAAACAAACAGTGGATAACAAGTTTAGAGTCAAATATATTCACAAGTATCAAGAGTAATCATCAACTAATAAAACATCATTGTCCTAAGCAAATCTATATGAAATGGTTGACGATTGGTCAACATTTCAGCACAAATCATAGTCAAATATAAGAACAAGTCAAATAAGAACATATGAAATATGACTAAGTCAGAATCAAAATCAACATTTGTTTCTTCATCACATAACTGGCTCATTTAATTAAGATTACGGTGTAGATTTTCACATTTAATAAATTTTTCAAAATAAATATAATGTTTCCTGTTTTACCTTTACGATAATTTTTCGTGGTTGCCCATTGTGATTCTACCACCTTTGTACTAGGCTAAGAAACTTTGATTTGTCGGCCGTTGTGTGTCTGGAACAGCCAGAATCCAAATAGCACTGTTGTTGTTCCTTAGCCTGCTACCACATCTACATGATAAAAGGATTTTGTGACCTATTTGTTTTTATAGGTCCATGGTTGTTAGTGGCAACGGATTTTAAACAAATCAAAGTACTTTTCTCATCTATTCTATCACACTCATTTTCAATAATATTCCAACATTTAACATTAACAAATTTTAAATAAAATTCCATTTTTAATTTCTAATTCAAAAAACTATTCCATAAAAAACAGGAGGAATAACATTGGACAAACCCTCAGTAAAAACGTTGTTAAAAGAAGCCATTTTAAGAATTCAAATTTGTAAAAAAATTTGGAAAAATTCAAATTTTAAAACAAAAATGGCTTTTGGTCCTAGCTCTTATAACACTTTCAGGATCGATTTCACCCTAGAAAGGGGTGAATAGACTGATACTACTAATTTTAAAAATTTATTGCAGAAGTATATAAATAACCGTAGCACAAATATAGCTGAACTATAGCAGCACAGAAAATAGCAGAATATTAAAAGCAGAAAATAGAACGCATAGATTTCCCCAGCTTCGGCGAAACCAACCTACGCACTGCCCCCAAGCTTTCTACTAGAAATTAAGTAGTCAGAAGCTTGCACACGTAAACTCGCAACACCCGCTATCGACTAACCTAACTCTATGCTCAAAATCCTGCCACAACTTAGCCACTGAGTTGCGAATCACGAACTACACCACCATAGTTCATCTTCTTGTCACAGGACTAGAAATTATAAAGTTTAAAAGCAAACTACAAAATAAAAAACAATTTTAATAACTCAAAACCCTAAATTTGAAAATTATGACCAAAAATAATTAAGCCGGCCCAAATTAAAAGTACTGATAAACACTATCCTCTTTTCCGTTTTATATCTTCGCCCTGACTTCTTCGAAAATCAGCTGCTTCTTTGTTGCTCGTTCATTCCTCCTTGATTTAGGGTTTTGCTAAATAGAAGCACCACTTGATATTGTTCAATTGTAGAGTTGGATGCTCTTTGATTTGGCTTGCGGATTGTTGCTTGCGGTAGCTCCAATTTGTCGAGCTTGTATGCTTAGTATAAAATTGGTACGTGATGTTTCTTTTGATTTCAATTACGCTCGACTTTGATTTGAGTTGAATGATTACTCTTTATTGCTTGAACTCAAATGATTCTGAAAGCCAATGATGATTATGTTTAAATAGGAATCAAATCCCTATATTCTCGTTCGAATTAATTTACTTGAGTTCGTCTATTGATTTATCTCGGCCACTTGATTTTGCATGAATGTTTTGATTTGTACCGACATATTCAAATTCGTATAATTCTTTTTTACTTGATTCTCACAGCTTTGAACTGCTCTGTTTGACTCCTTGGTCACCACGGATTTGACTTTGGTTTGAAACTGCTGTTGATATGATTTGATTCTTATTCGAACCGATTTTGATTCTCTATTGACTTTTGTCAATTCACGGTGTTATTCATATTATCTAACTTCGATCATTTCTCAGTGATATTTTCTTGACTCTATTTATTTGAAATGATTCCTGGACTTTGGCATGTCTGTTCTTTTCTTTGTTGGCATCGGCTTCTGCTATTCCATGATTTGTAGTTTGCCATTTTCACCATGTCATTACAGTTGAGACATTGAGTTGTATACTTTACTATACATTACACTTGTAGTCAGGTCCGCATGGAGTCTGATCTTTGTTTCACTGGTTTCCAACTCTAATTGCTTCATTCTTGTGTCTGACCAGTTTTTTTTAAACCATTCACGTTTGTTTGCATTCAGTTGATGTGCACTGACTTGAGTTGTTGCTTTAATCTTGAAACTGCTTTCAAACTCCAATGGTTTCAATTGTGTGCTTGAGTTTGGGTTGCCCCTGACCATTTTATTTCATTAACTTTGAACTTCATGTGTGCTTGAGTCTGTGTTGCTCCTGACCATTTTATTGCTTTCATCTTGTTGAGTTTCTGGTTTCAATTGTGTCCTTTGGTATTTGAATTCATTTGCCTTGGTTCTGGTTACATGTATATATATGTTGTTTACCACTTCACGTTGAAGGCTGGTGAACTGTTTTTGCATATGAACTCAAAATGCTTTAAATCCTGGGTTTGTTGCTTTATGACTCCATTGTCTTGACTTGTACTTAACCATATACGTGCTTATGGTTCTGGGTTGTACAGTCTACTTCCTGGCATCATCATGTAGTCTGCTTTGGGTAATGGACTTGCACTTGATTTAATACAGTTGTGACTGCTTCATCTGATGGCAATTGTTCATGGTCTGTTGTCTTGGATCATATGTACATCACTAGCTTGTTGTTGACTGGTCTTTGCTTGCATTTGTGCATGTCACTCATCGTTTTATTTTCCATTGCTGCTTGGTAGTCAGTGTGTACATGAGTGTTTGTATTTCCATGAGTAACTGCTATCTTGTTGCAGTCTGATTCTTCAAGTGTATTTGTTTTTTTTTTTTTGCTTCGAGCATTGTTGTAGTCTTCATGTTTTTACTGTGTTGAATCCAGCTTATAGCTCAGGTTTGACCTTGTGCTCGTGTCGTGACTTTATTTGTATTGCACTTGAGTTAAACCCGGCTTTTAATTGAGTTTGACCTTGTGCTCACCTGTCCCTGCAGTTTTGTCAAGTGTACATTGGTGTGCACGGCCTTGTAGCATGTACAGTGATACACTATGCACGTCACAAGTTGTTCATGTATGATGTCAAAATTAAATGACGACGAACAACCAAAATTACTGTGGTAAATAACACTTTCAAAATACACATTTTATTTTACACTGCACAAATATTTCTTTTTCAATTTTACTGCATCGGTATGTATTTTGCAGATAACTAAGTTGTTGGATTCAATCTGGAATAGAGTTAAGATAAATACGAGTGTGAGTGATATGTAGTGAGGTGCAAATGTAAATTGAATATTGTAATGTAATCGAATTTGTATTGTAATTGAAATTGTGTATATATATATATAATGAGAGCTCAAATTTGTACTCTTCAAAATTGTAATAAGTATTTGTTTGAATAAAATATCTATTTTAATTTAAACTCTGTGTTATTTATTTTATTTAGCAAATATTTATGTAATTCCATGAAAATAAAATAGTACATTAACTAATGCATTTAAATGAATATATATGTTTATTATCACCAAACGAAAATCATACACTTGCATATTCAACAATCTCCTCCTTTTGATGATAACAAACATATATTTAAGATTTTAAACTTATTAAATGTATTTTATCATTCAATTTGCTCCCCTATTTGAATGCTCCCTCTCTACACAAAGCTCACCCTTCACGTTTGCTGAAAATAATTAAAAATATGCAAATGCAAATGGAAAATACAAAATAAAATATTTGATCTTTAATTTCTAAAATCTTAAGTTTTCTCCCCTTTTTGTTATCAGCAAAAGAGTAACAGTGTTAGATAAATAGAGATTAAGTGATAGACATTAGTAGAACATTAATACCCAATAGAGTATAAATATTATATTTCAATAAAAAATCGAACAAAAATCATAAGTACTCTGTTAGGGGCATATTCCACTTTAGAATGATAGGGGTGATGTCATCATATAAAACCATATAGTTGTGTCTATTTATGGTCTATTTATATCAGGAATTAGAATATCTATCAGCTGCATAACTGTTAGGACTTTTAAATGAGATTAGTAGTATTCCAAATTTTTATTAAAAAATGAATTCAAGTACCTTCTAACCACGCATAACCGTGAGGACTTTTAAATGGGATTAGAATCAACTTGTCTATTAAATCCATCAATTTTGATATGCGTTCCAAACATGCATATCATGAGGACTTTTAAATGAGCGTGGAAGCAAATAATCAGAAATCCCAAGTAATTCACCCATGCATAACCGTGCGAACTTTTAAATGAGAGTGAATACTTTGGATGTTTTTTATTGCTAAAATATAATAAAATGAAAGAACATAATTTCTCATTTGAAATACCACATATTGACATACTATATTAGATTTTGGTGAGTGATGGTTGATAGAAATATGATAGAAATAGAAATGGTCATGGAATTTTTGCCAACAAAAAGTTTTTATAACTCTTGTTTAAATTTCTAAAGAAATTTACTAATTATACCGTCTCAAGTTATAATTTATGATTAATATCAACACTCATCACTTTTTCAATCATTATTTATCTTTTAGGTAATCAGTAGGGAGTTAGATTAGCCAATATTGTCATTTAAGATCAAATCCAAAAATGAAAATAAAATCATACATTAACAAATACATTTAAATGAATATATATATATATATATATATATATATATATGTTTATTATCATCAAACAAAAATCATGCACTTGCATATTCAACATATATTTGTAACATGGCTTATAAATAGAAGATATTTAAAAGCTGAGAAATTTGGAATTTAAATCCCTTGAAAATTGCTTTCAAAATCTTAAATATTAATAATAATTTTATTTAAAAGTACTTTTACTAGAAATATAATTTGAAAAGTTTTTTTAAGGAAATAAAATCATTGAACTCGCTTTAGTTGCTGGGAAATAATTCTAGGGTGACTGCATCATCGTTAGTATTCATTTTTAAGCTTTTGAGTGAGAATTGCTACTAAAATAAATTTATTTCCGTTTAAATAATTTTGATTTTGAAAAATTTCCAAGCATGATTTGATTAATATGTAAAAATAGTTTTTGAACTTATAAATTAAAAATAGTATAGATAAAAAATATATAAGTTGCAACTTATAAATTTGAATAGGAAAATAAAACCAAATTTTAAAATGATTCAACGTTATGGTTTAGCAAATAAAAGAAAATTAGAATTTGAAATATGAAAGAGAATAATTAACCTAAGAAATGTTAAATAAATTGAGTTAATGAAATTAAGCAAATAAAATGAAGCTTAACTCAAGAAATCTTAAATAAATGGGAATCGTAATTGAATTTAATTAGACAAAATAATAAAATGAATTCTTAAGTGAATAAATTTTTATAAATTATAGATTTGAGAAATATTATGTTGTAAACAAATTTTAAATTCGATAATGTAAATGATAAGAAAAGAACTATTTAAACTTAAATATAGTAAAATAAACTGAGTAATAGATTAAATGAAATAGAGTGTAACTTAATGAAGATTAAATGAATTGAATTGGATTTGAACGGAGCTAGATGAATTTGTAAAATGAATTAATTCTACTTAAGCTATAAAATGAATAAACATAATGAATACGAACTTGAATTACCAAATGAAATGCAATTTATTCGTGAAAGAAATTGAATGAGAATAAATGGGTGTAAGTAAAATTTACGTGAGTAATTGAATTTGATTAAAATTGGATATAAATAAATTGAATATAAATAAATTGAATGCAAGAGGAGTGAGTTTTAATAAGTTGAATGATAAATAATTTAAATAATGAAATAAGTTAATAAAATGAATTATAAGAAGAAAGTTAACATAAGAAAAGTTGAATGAAAATGGTTGTGATAAAAAGAAAAAATTATCAACATGAACTTGAGTTATAAAATTAAATTCACATAAGTAAAGTTAATAATATGAATTTGAATTAATGAAATTAACTAATGAGGTGAATCAATGAATTAATATGAACTTAAGTTATGAAAATAAACAAACATGAGTTGAGTTATATAAAACATTTATAATAAACTTAAATGGTTTTATGAAATGGTATATAATTGTTTTTAATATTAAAAAAGAAATATACTAAGTGGTAATGAAATAAAATTTAACTTAAATAAAATAATTTATAAAATGGTCCATAAATGAATATATATGAAATATGTTAAACATAAGTGAAATAATTGAAATTTGAAAACAGATGTGAATAAATTGGAAATAAACCAATTAAATGTTAACAAAAAATTGGTTGTTAAGAAGGAATGAAGTTTATAAATAAAATATTGATGTTGGATAATGTAAATTCATATAGTTATGAATTAATTGGATGTATATTAATTGTTGAATGATTTCTTTTATTGTAAATCAATGTAATTACCACTTTTGGCTACATATGATTGTTTTGGTTGCGTATTGGTGTTAATGCTTATGATTTGGATTCAAAATTCATGTTATATAGTCCATTAAACTCACATATGCTTTTGATATCTTTATAAGTGTCTAATATTTCAAATTTGAGTTGTGATAGGTACATACGAAGATGTTTGGACGTATACACAGATTTGATTTAGCTTTTTCTTGCTTAATATAAGCGAACATCCTCATGTTAATAACAATAAGGTATGTATCTCTGGTTACAGACTGCACTTTTATATTTTTCCCTACGGGATGTCTCATTATTGAGATGAGATGTATATTTGGTATATTTGTGACATATATTTGTAATATAAATTTGTTTCGATCGAGCCACGCAAAGGAGACGCTGTCGAAATTTTCCGTAAATCCTGTTAGAAAATTTTTGAGGTTTTAAAATTTTATAACTTGTTTTATTACTAAATTGTAATTTCCGTAAGCCAACCAGAGTGGTGTAGTGGAAGCGTAGTAAAGATTTTCAAATAAGATTTTAATGTTTTGTTTGTTAATTATTTTGAATAAAATATATCAAATGTTAAATTCTTGACTTAAACCCTTTTCGAGGAGAAAAGTTTTGAGTAAGGGAGAATGTAATGGTCCATAACTTTTACTATTTTAAATTATTAAAATTAATATGATTATGGAATAAAGATTGTTAAAATTAAAAATTTAGTGATGTATTAATGTAGTTAATTGAATATGAACTTGAATAAAATTTTGAAATAAGCAGTTTCAAAGATTTAGATAATAACAAGTATTGAAATGAAATTCTATGTATTTGATGTGTTTATAATCAATGGCTTGAATTGAATAATAAATATTGAATTATTTAGATGAAAATAAAATAGTTTTTGACAACTAAAATTCATTTGGAATTTAATAATTATTAATGTAATTTATAGGATAATTAAATTTTTAAATTTAATATTGGAATTATTTAAATAATTGAATTCTTAATTTAATATGAATGAAAATGATGTCGAAAGTTGATTTAAATTTTATTTAAATAATAATGAAAAGAGGTAACTTTTAAAATTGAATTTAAGGTGATTAAATTGATTTTCGAAGTTTCTTATTTTAATTAACGTGTAAAAAAGCAATTTTGGCCACTATCTCGGATTTCGACGAAACTAATTTCAGCGGATCTTTAATAGTAATTGTTATAGGATTTCAAGTTCCATAGCGATTAGACTTATCATTTGGCCGTACGAAATTGAAACGCATAGAAATTAATTTAAGGAATTGAATTAAAATAATCTGAATTGAAAAGCTATCTTCTGCATAAGATCAAACTAGGCCTTGAGGCTAGTTCTATTGCGTTCGGAATATGGGTATAACATATAGAATGCCGGGCGACACGTCTCATTTGGACCTCGAGAATTTCGGACATTATAGGTCAGATATTTTCTAATTATAATAAGATATATACTCGCTATCTCCCAATAATTCTTAAGCTACGCCCACATCTTTGTCTATCCCCCATAGTATAGCTCTCACTCTCTCATTTCAAATTTTGCAGATAGAACAAAAAGAATAAAAAACGTTAATCACACAACTATTTAGCGTGAGCATGAGGGTCGAGGAGTATGCTGGAGGGGTGGTGCTAGATGGTGGAGGCTCACGTTCGATCGCTGTTGAGGTTTGTGGTTTTTCACGACCGACCACACGTTACGCACATATGGGAGGCGAATGCAACTGCTAGAGGCTAGGTGGAGGTGGCAGGGCATGTCGATTATGCTTGGCTGCGACTTGGTTTGGGGATGGTAGCGCTCGAAAATAAAAATTGAGAAGAAGCAGTAGTCATGATTTTTTAACTGGGGGAGATGAGCGTCACGTGCTGTAGGAGAGGAAGGTTTTGTTTTGATCTTATTTAATTAAATGAATTAAGTATTTTAATTTTAATTCTATCGTTGTATTAATTAATTGTGTAACCTTTTCACGCAAGGTCCGATTTGAGTGAAACGAGTCAGGCTGTGATCACGTCGACGAGGACTGCAGTATGGGATTGGATTCATATTTATTTGAAGTTGAATAATTTTCAGTTTTAAATAAAGGTGAGTACTTAAACGCTCACCAATGACTAAAATAATTTTTTTGTTAGTTAAAATGATAATCATGAAGTAATTTAATTTTATTGATTGTTGTTTGGTGATTTAATTAGTAGATGATTGGTACTAATAGAAATTTAAATTGATAGAAAAATTTGAAATTGAAATTAAATTTCCAGTTAGACACCTAATATTGATAACTAGTTAATGATTTAGAAATTTTGACTGTTTTGGAATATTTATTGTGACTAATGCTATTGGTGGATATTTTGGATGGTTTGAAAGTTTATTTGTTTCTAATGGTTTGGATGTTGTTTATTTTTATATATTTTTGTTATCACTCTATATATTATTGACATCATATAAACTATTATCTGAATATTATTCGAATAAAGAAATAGGTTAAAATAATATATACCTATGACACTTTGATTTGGACTGAAATTATATATACCCATCCTTGAAATTAAATTGAAATAACTGCTCACTTGGCCAAAGGATAGAAAATTATGTACGAACACCGGATTGGTCAAATAAAATGAATAATAAATTTTTGGTATTGAAATTATTTAAATGATTTTGATTTAAAGATGAAAATAGAATTTATGGAAATTTAATTATTTTCGAACTAGAGCTCGAAAGGTTAAAACTGAAATTTGTTAGCAAGAATTGTTTAAATAATCGAATTTGAAATTTGAAGTTATAATTGAAATATGATTTAAATCAAGGAAATTGATTTGTTTAAAAGATTTGAACTTTTATTCAAGGTTTCAAATAAATCCAAGCGAAGTAATTTAAATTAGTATCACAAATTTGAAACTTGAGTTGAAATATTTTAAAATTTTCAACATTAAACTGAACATCGAAGTTATGTTTAATTTAAATGATTTAAATCGATATTCAGAAGGTGAACTAGAAATTGATATAAATTGAAATGGTTAAAAATTAGAACTGCATTCAAATTTAAAACATTGAATCGAACCGTTGAATCGAATTTGAAGTTGAAAATGAAAATTAAATTTGAAATTGATTTGAATTTGAATGGTATGGAAGTTAATTCGAATTGAAATCGAAATTAAGCTGATGTGAATTAAATGGAAATTGAAGATGATTTGAATTGAAAGATTGGGAATTGAATCAGTTTGACTTTGAATCTATTTTTAAATAAATTATTTTAATATAAACTGTTTAAAATCTATCATTTTAAATATTCAAATTATTTTGAATTCCAAACTATTTCCCATACAAACCATTTTTAATATCTAAACCATTTATTAAACTATTTTAAAATTTTAAAACTATTTAAAATTATTCAAAATATTTTCTAAAAATTCAAACTTTTCGGGTTGGGAATTATATACATTTAAATCATCGAGTTAACGAAAATTAGGTTAAATTGAAGTTATAACCTAAATTGAATTTCGAAACTACTTTAATAGTGAAATCGAGATATTGAGGTGGAAATGAATTTCTAATGAATTTGTCATATCTTGAATAAATATGATATTTTGAAATGAAATTGACTTCAAACTGAATATGATATTCTGATATTAATTATGAATCATTTTCGAAATGTGGTACCAACCGGTGTGTAAAACTACGTTTGGTTGTTAAAGAGACCGGGGCCTCTTATTGGCATACTCTTAGTCAATATCGAAACCACTTTAACAACTGTATACATGGAGAAGACTCTAAAATTAAGTGGTTGAATTTGGCATACGTTTACTAAATTTAAAGAAAGAGAACAGTGACGGATAGAGCCGGACAAGTAGGTCAATTTGAAATGACTAAAATAGGACGGCTTGACTAGGCCAAGCGGGCTAGCTACCCCTAGTGGACATCCATTCTTCGGTTTTATTCTTCGACTTGGTCCATACTATTGCATTTTATGTTGGTTTTGATTGGTGCACCTTGATTTTGGTATAACCTCCCTCTGACTCGATATGGGATGGATGGACGTGGTGGACGATCATGGCTACGATGCATTACCACCAACGCTGTGACCCGAGGTGGTAGTATCCTACCTTGGGCATTTCGTCACGTGCCTTGTGATACTTTTATCCCTATATGAGACCAATACAATTTGATTTAGTAATGTCATATCACGGCGCATGCCATCCCTTGACATGGTACTGAGGCGTTATATGCAAGCTATACGACAATGCCTAAAAACGCGTTAAGAGGGATTAATGTAATGCCTTAATGCTATAAAAAATATTTATTTTACTGAATAGACATTACATATATAGTGTATTCTACTATATATATATATTTTAATGGATCCTCAAGAGATGGAAAATCCCATAAAATCTCTTGAGTTGTTGCACGCACGTTATACGCTGGTTAGGAGATATGAAACCTCGTAAACATCTCTAACACTATTATACTCATGTAAATGTGATATTGATTTTACTCACAAAAGGATATTTTAGCCCCGACTCGAGTGTTTTGTTTTTTCATTACGCTCAGGTCAGCCCTTAGTTTTTAACGCATCGAAGACTATTTTTTGGGAGATGAAGACGAAGACTGGTATATTATTACACCACACTGTTTGTTCCGCTGCATTTCTCTATTATTCTGTTGTATATATAACTATGATAGATGTTGTAAAATTAAAATCAAATGTATAGTATAAACAGCTTCACGAACTTTTCATTTGGTTATTATATTTTTTCATTCCGTTGTAAGATTCTATATTTTTTTCCTTCGTTTCTTATTTTTTTAATTAACCTCATTGATTATCTATGTTTCGGATTGTCTGAGTAAGACATGCATGGATTATAGTCAATTTGAACCTTCAAAAATGTGGGTCATCACAAAAAATAGTTATGGTCATCCTTCATGCCTTAAGCCCTCACCATCTCCCATTTAACTCTCATTTTTCCTAAACATAAACAATCAAAGGAAAAGAGAAAAGGCCGACCGTTTAACAAGCTAAAGTAGGTCGAAATTAAAATAAGCAACTCAAGAAAGAGCTTAGAAAACCTAAAGCCGCATCAAATCTCAACCACAACATATTTTAATGTGAATAATAATTGATCCATCTTTATTTCATGTCCTTAAATTCGGTCACGGGTAATATTCGAATTGTTTTGAAAGATTTTACCAAGTTATGGTTATATAATAACTATTTGGAAAGAAGAATGATTTATTGAATTTTTATGAAATTATTTGAATGGGCTCGAATTGTAAAACCTAAGTTTTTAACCTACAATTGCTTTGATTTTCTAATATGTTATGTAAAATAATATTTTGGAAATGATTTTTAATTTTATTATTTTTTAATTTAAAATAAATATTTTGTGAATTTCCTAAGGTGGAAATTAGGTTTATTTTCAGTTTAATTACTAAAAATAATTAGATAATTCATTTGATCTAAAAATGTTTATATAGAAGAGATATGATATTTCTAAGTTTTTGTGATTTTCGAGAATTTTTCCTAGGAGATTCAAATTATTATTAATTCATTTTGCTAGATAAGCATTTGCACCAACAGTTAATTAAGGATACTAATTAATAAAGTTACCAAATGGTTTTGGGACTTTAAGACTTGATATTGTAGTATATTTGAAAAGAATTGGTAAGATATTGCATTATCCAATAGAAATTGGACAAAGGCTATGATTTGGTGAAAAGACATTGCTTTTAGTAGTAATAGATCAGTTTTCACAATAATTACAATAATATCATGTCGCCCTTATCTATACCGAAGTTAAGCTACGCTACTAACTATAAGAGTCGGCTTTGATTAGAGGGAAGCTTATAATAACTACTTAGGTAGTTATGGAATGATTCCAACCAGGATGAAGTGGACCTCGTCGGCAACCATATATTGGCGGCATTGCAATCTTGTAATTCACTAAAGTATTTAAAGTTTCAATGTCGTAAGCACCAATGCCATGTGTTTTTTCCCTTGTATTAAATGCATAACATATCACCATTTTTATTGTTTTCGATATCAATTATATAGGCAGTGTTGCCATCTGTTTTTAATACCACTTTATACATTATGCGACATAATAGCTGAAATGCCATAAGTGACTGTTTTGATTTAAAGTAATAATAGCTCGATTCTTCGACATTGGCATTCTATAATCCTTTGTTTTCGGCGACCTTGTCAGACGGTATTAATGCTGCAATTCTTCTATACAGCAATAGGGGCTTTATAAATCGCATTGCCTGTTTTTTTATAATTTTTTTTTACTTTTAATATTGGATAACCTATATCATTTGTGTCCACAATTTCGTTATCGACATAAGGTTTTATACTTAAAAGGAATTTATGCTTTGCCTTCTAACCTTGGATAGAGGTTCATCATGCTCTTATATGCTCATTGCTGCTGCTTCTCTTCACTTTAATGCTAAGGGGGTTAGGTTTTATACAAATTAAACTATGTTTTAAAAGGGTTAGATAGCTAATTTTTAAGAAGGTCGATCACCATATGAGTTCGGTAATTAGCTGTGGGATTTACAAATATCTAAAAATTACTTTCTAACCGTGGATAAAGGTTCAACAATATATAGCGTGGCAATGAATACCATAAGTCTTCTTCATAAACGACATCAAGGCATGTGTGCTTGTTTTGAAGTTAAACATTGGGATACCAATGCATATCATTTTGAGATGTTATAAGTTTAAGGGGTACACAAACTAATTAGGGACACCAAATAGAAATAGGTTGAATATCGAGGTTGGATATGAATTAAATTGATAAGCGATGGGTTCATAATTATGCTAGAAAAACTATAGGATGTGTGATGGAAAGTCCACATCATGCTAGGTATGGATGGTCTCTATATGGTCGTTGAAGGGTTCATATTCATCCTGCGAAAACTATGGGATGTATAGTGGAAAGTCCACGTCATTTTAATAAATTAAATCACATATGATTGGTTGTCTGAATGCGAGGGTATATATAATCCATAGAAATGTTTATGTGTAGGATAAATAGTTAAATAACTTTGATAATGAAACCATGTATGATAGGTTATACATATGGTGGAGGAAGGGTAATCCAAAATTGGGATGGGTAGTCCACAAAGATATAAGATGGGTAGTCATTTGTATTTAAGACAAATAGTCAGATGAGAATTAGGGCAGATAGTCTAATAAATTGGGACAGGTAGTCCAATGTATGTGCATGACTGCAAATGCTTATTTTCTATATTATAACCGTGATGGATGTAGGAGAACAATATATGGATAATACGTTTAGTTAAGATGCTTTTGAAGGGAAAACTCCTTTTGCTCAGCGGCGTGGTCTCCTGGATATCTATTTTTAGTTCGAGATGGTAGATTATTATTCACATCAGACTTTTTCTAACCGAAAGTTTTGTTTTTCCTCTTAAGCTCTCGGGTACTATTTTGAGTAGGTTGGAATTAAAGGACTTGAGGATTCCAGCAAGACGTATAAGCTTTTGAAGATGTGTGGGACACAACCAAGCTGTTTGGGAGTTCTTATGTAAACTACTGTGTTAACTGACTTTGTCTATATGGATGTAACGTTAGGCTGTATAATTGCCAAGCTTTAGACTCTGATCAACCAATGGGGCATCTTCATATGTTGCTCTTAGAGTATTTTATAAAAATTTATATTTTCTTTAAACGTGGGATTGCAAATGGATTATATAAGAAAGATGAAATGAAATATGAAAGTTTGCTATTAAATTATATTAAAAAACTTCATATTTATTGCTTTTAAATATTGATATGATTAAAATAGCTCAATTTTGACATTGGAAATTAATACTATGGATGACTACAGAATCTGTAGTGCTTAGTTTTATTCCACAAAATGGGGGATGTTACAAGTTGGTATGAGCGTAAAGGTTTATGTAAAATTTAAAGATTAAAATAATTTTGAAAACATAATCCTAATGAAGCAGAGAATAAGATTGGAGTATAGGATAACGCTAAATTAATGTACTTGTATTTGTTATATATAAATATGTGTCCCCCTCTCTCTCTTAGATCATCCTTTTGTATCTTATTAAGGTTGTAAGTAGATTACAAGAAAGCAAGAGATGGAAGTACGGAACGGAAGAGTGAAACTAGGTGGAGGAAGCACAACAAGCAATGGAAATGTTAGACCTAATACCAGATGGAACCATGATCAACATCCAAATGCTAATCAAAATGCAAATACTAATATGGATGATAGAACCCCACCAGTAGGTCTAAGGACTATGTATTAGTTTTTTATCAACATCCTGTAAGTTGGAGCAGCTACAAGTGTGGCTGGGGAAATGCTGCAAATGTGGGAGAAGTAGATCCTATGGTGACGGTTGGTAATAACTATGCTAAGATGAGCCGATATTATACTAGTTTTGTAGGAAAACCTTTTATCAGAACTGAAGATGCTATTGAAGTGGAAAGCTAGCTGTTGCACTCTGAAGAATATTTGCTGATCTGGTTTTGAATGACGGGTAGAAAAGGAGGTTTTCTTCGAGATAGTTCTAAGGTGCTACTTTACTATAGTGGAACGGGGTGATCGTAGGTGTGCCAAAAAAGGAATTGACTTGGGCTGAATTCTAAAGGAGATTCCAAGAAAGATTTTTATCTGAGGTAGCCAAGACTGCGCTGTTTAGGAAGTTCATGGATTTGGAGTAGAGGGAAATGTCAATGTTGGAACAATCTACTAAGTTTGATGAGCTATGTAGGTATGGATATGGCACTATCAACACTATAATTAGGAAGAATGGGAAGTCCAGTCGGGGGAAGAGGCCGTAGATTACTAAGGCCATTATGCCACATATTAGGGATCCTTCAAATGCAGTGGTGAAATGACAATCAAGAATGAGGAAATTCTTTTGACCTTTAGGAACGAGATGTCAGTGGAGACTCAAGGTTCCTAAAGTAAGAAGAGGAAATTCAAGAAGAAGGGAGTTCAGAAGGGTGGAGCTACCAAAAATAGGAAAGCAGATATCATTTTTTATAAGTGTGATAAGAAGGGGTACGATGCAAATGAGTGTCGGTCTGATGGTGGCAAGGTAGTTAAGAGAAGGCAGAATGTGAAGTGCGTTAACTACGGCCAAGTGAGGCATTAAAAGAAAAAATGTTTATAAGCGACCAAGGCTAATAAAGGAAATATATTTGCTTTGGAGTAGTCTGTATTGAGACCTACTATTGCGGAGAAAGGAAAGTCTTTGATGGAAGGTACGCTTTTGATTCATGGCATACCAATTAGAGTATTATATGATACTAGTACATCGAATTCATTTATCTTTCAGTGTTTAGTAGGTAAGTTTAATTTAGAACCATCATAACTTAATACTTCCTTAATGATAGCTAATACAATATGAGGTTATGCGACTCTTCGGATGAGTTGTAACTATCTAGAATTTGACTTGCTAGTTTATTGTTTTGCCTACAGTTTGTTTTGTTCTTCAGATTTTGGGATTATTTTGAATATGGTTTGGCTAGATAGGTATGATGCTAGAATATTTCACTAATATAGGAAAATAGCATTTAGACTCCTTGATAGTAGTGAATGAATCATATTCTCAGTTGAGAATTCTAGTTCAGAAGTTTGTGCTTTATTGGGTGCCATAGAAGTGGAAGATGAGGCAAATCAGGTTTATATTGTAAAAGAATTCACAGATGTTTTTTTAGTCTATTAGAGGACCACCACTGAAATGAGCTATTGAGTTTTGAATAGATCTTGTACCTAGAGCTGAACCATCAGTAGAACATATAGCAGGATGATACCTACTGAGATGAAAGAGTTAAAGGAGTAGCTAGTGGACCTAGAAGGAATATACTAAGCATTTTTCCTTAGGGAGTGGCCATGGAATTCGTGAAGAAATTGAATGGGTCGTTAAGATTGTGTATTGATTATCGTAAGCCGAATGAGAAGAGGATAAAGAATAGATATCCTTTGTTGACAGTTGATGATTTATTTGACCAGCTGAGTAGAGCCAAAATATTTACCTAATTGGATTTAGAGACATGCTTCCCTTAATTGATGGTGGCGGAGGGATATATTCGTTTGACGGCGTTTCGAACTAAATATGGTTCATACGAGTGGTTAATAATGCCATCTGGGTTGACTAATATGCATGCTTTCTTTGTGGACGTGATAAACCGGATTTTCTATGTCCACTTGGATAGGTTCGTGTTGGTGTTCATCATGACATTTTGATATATTCTAAGGATGAAAGAGATCATGAGGTTCATCAAAGAATAGCATCTGAGACATTAAGATAGCATCATCTAAAAGTGAAGTTTTCAAAATGACATTTTTGGAAAAGAGAATTGAAGTTTCTTGGTCGTGTAGTTTTAGAAAATGGGTTGTTGGTAGATCTAGCTTAGATTGAAGTTGTGAATAATTGGAAGAGACCAGAGATGGTGACCAAGACAAGGAATTTTCTCTTTTAGCTTTCTATTAGGGCTTCTCACAGATAGCAACACCTTTGACCAAACTAGCCAGGATGGACGTAAACTTTATTCAGTCTGATGAGTGAGCAAGCATTCCTAAAGTTAAAGCATTCGTTGACCGATGCACCCATGTTAGTTGTTCAGGATGGGAATCAGGATTTAATTATGAACAAAAATTCATGTGGAAAAGAATTGGGAGTTGTGTTGATACAAAAGGGTTAAATAATTGCCTACGCTTTGATAGATCAAATCACATAAAGTCGGATATCAAAGTCAAGATTTGAAATTGACAACGGTGATTTTCGCATTGGAAGTGTGGAAACACTTCCTCTTAGGAGAAAGATTCGAGTTATATATGGACCATAAGTCTTCGAGGTATTTATTCTCTCAAAAAGGGTTGAATATGAGACAAAAGAAGTGGCTGGAGATTTTGGCGGCTAATGATTTCGGTATTGATTCTACACCAGGGAGAGGAAATTAATTGGCCGATGCACTTAACAAAATACATCTAAATGTGGTGTTAGTGATGTTAGAATAATGGAAGGATTTTAGAATAATGTCAGAATAATGTTAGAATAAATTGATTATACTACTTGTAAGGTCGGTTAAGATTGATTATTAGTTCTGGTCTAAGTACTGCCATGTTGTGTTGGTTAGAAGTTCGACCAGTATTGATCGAGAGGATTGCTTCTATGTAGAAATATAATTCATTATTAGTCGAAACGACTAGAATATTGGTAAATGGAACTGAGGTTGATGAACTGAAATATTTTAATCTTGACCAAAGAGGATGGTTGTGGGAAAAGGGTCGGTTACATATGATGGTGACCTATGTAAGGAAGTTCTTAGGGAGTTTCATCGATCAAAGTTTACAATACATCCTGGAGGAACTAAGATGTATAAGGATAAGAAAACAAGTTTCTTCTAGGACGGTATGAAAAGGATGTAAAATTATGGTTAAGGCAGTATTCGAATTGCCAACAAGTGAGAGCCGAGCTTCAGAAGCCGAGTGGGTTGCTTCAACCTTTAGATATACCAGTTTGGAAGTGTGATTCGATATACATGGATCTTGTCAATGGGTTGCACGAATGTATTTGGGTCGTAGTGGATAGCCTAGCCAAAAGTGCACATTTCATTTCCGTTAAGTCAGTTAAGATGGCACATGTATTGGCTAAGTTGTTCATAAAGAATATTGTTAAACTACATTGGATACCTAGTAGTATAGTCAGTGACATAGATGCTTTATTCACTAGTGAATTCTAGAAGAGTCTATAGGAGGTATGATGTACCAAGCTGAAGATGAGTATCATTTACCAACCTCATAATGACAGGCAGATAGAGAGAGACAACAAGCTACTTGAAGATTTGTTGAGAGCTTGTTACTAGACTTTGGTGGGTCATGGGAAGACTATTTGCACTAGGTTGAGTTTTCCTACAATTATAGTTATCTTACTAGTATAGGAACGGCGCCTTTCAAAGCTTTGTATGGAAGGTCGTGCATATCACCAACATAATGGTTGGATATCATAGACAGATTTGTCCTTGGTCCAGATATGGTGAGAGAAGCTATAGAAAAGATTGAGTTAATCCGATCTAGGATGAGAGAAGCCACAGAAAAGATTGAGCTAATCCCAGCTAGATTGAGAGAATCTCACTCCAAACAGAAAGTTAAGCTAGATAGGAGGCATAATGGTTAGAGTTCTCAGTTAGGGAACATTTTTTCATTAAGGTATCACCGATGAATGTCGTGGTATTATTTGGAAAGTTAGGGATACTGGCACAAACATATGATGGACCATTCCATGTTATTGAGAGGATCAAGAAACTCGCGTACCAAGTAAAGTTACCGAGTAGTTTGACAGGAATCCATAATGTTTTTCACTTTTTCCATCTTAGGAAGCATGTGCACGATCCAGAGACAACTATTGCTCCAACTGCATTAGAAGATTGAATAGTGGAACCGGATTTAATTTTTATGCGACAACCAGTTCATGTTGTGGCTAGTGAAAAGTAGAGGTTAAGGGGTAAGACAATCAAATTATGAAAGTCCAATGGAGTGACAACGAGAAAGACTATACTTGGGAGACAAAGGACAGGCTTAGGGGTACTTATCTTGAGTTTTTATGATGGTATGTTCTATATTTTCTTGTACATATACTTAGTGGCCAGTAGGATTGTAACGACCCGTTAAATTTATGATATTTAATAAAATGAATTAATATAATTTCTAATTTGGTTAAGAATAAATGTAGAAATTTGGTATAGTGGTTGCAATTTAGTGTAACTATAAAATTTTATGATAATAGATGTGGATAATGTAAATTTTCACAACTTGATTTAAAGTAATTTTGAAGAAACAAATAAATGTTGAATTTGCGAATGTTAGTATAAATATTAACTTAAATGGTGTTCATTAATACAAAGATGTAATTAGTGTAGATAGTAATAATTTATGCCTGTAGTGAAAGAAAAGAAAACTAATAGAAACATAAAATTTATTTTATGTAAACAAAAGTATAGTTTTGAACAAACTTATGAAAATTGATAGAAACAGTGTTTGTAATCAGTTTGGTTATTTTATATTGAAAGATAGAGATGTGTAAATACGTTAATGAATTTTAAATGGGAAGGAATGGTAGAATGAAAAGAATATATATAATAATAAGCATTTGATTCAATTAAGGGAATTAAATTTTAATAAATGGTCATTTAATAAATTCAACGTTTGTGAGAAATCATAATAGTTGTGTAAAATGTGTACAAACTTGGATTTGGAAGTTTATTGGATTTATAACGGTTTTGTTATTAAGTGTATGAGTTTAAAAGTTATTCCCTTTTGTAAAGTAATAGAAGAATGCATAAAGATATAAACAGGGCTTAATAGAATTGACACTTAATGAATTGAATAAATTACCCATTTATGTAGATATGTATAGTGGACTATAAATGGCCTAAGCAAATATAAAATGGAATAATCATTGAGATTTGTACTATGAAAATAAATAGTAACATTTATTTGCAAGGAATAAAAGCCTATTTAGGTGACTAGAATTTGGAGTAATGACTATTGTATGTTACCTACCCTTGTTTCTTGTTAATTTAGATTTTGGGAATCAAATTCAATTTATCCGCCAATTTACCGCAGTTAAAGTGAAATGAATTGGTGATTGAGAAATGTTAAATACAAATAAGATGTAAACTAAAGAAAATCCCATTTGTAATAAATTATGTAGAATAAAGTAAAGAAACTAGGAAATGAACATGTGTAAATGTGGATTGAGGAAATTTATAAAAATTATTAGCTAATAAAATATTAGTGAAGATGTTTACTTTGGTTGTAATAAAGGTAAATGCTATTTAGTGGATGTCAACACTTAATAAAATTCATTTAGAATAAAAAGGGGTTTCAAAATGCATGTTTGCATTAAATGTGTAATTGATGGATTAGGGGTAAGTAATTAGAATTTAACCCTATAAGATTTGGATCTAAATGTATGAAGATAGATTTGTAGAAATAATTCATTTACCTCCTAATTGTGCATACCCAATATATTTATGAACTAACCAAGTGAGAAATTTGGTAGTAAATAGGGAATAGGTTGATTTAGGAAATTTGTAATTTAATAAATGAATGCACTAAGTAAGTGGAAATTTATGCACAAAAATATCTTCATTTATAAGATTATTGCAGAAGTGTACCCATTTATCTAATGTATATAAATGAATCTAATTAATTATTTTGGTTATTGTTGTGTCTAGTCAATAAAAGGAGAACTTTCAGACAATAAATTATAAATGAATAAATTTATAGAAACGTAGTAACGGAAGAATGAACATTATAGTAACGTAAAACGTATTGTAGGGTAATAATTAAGTATAGGCTTGTAAATTAGATGTATGACAATAAATTTTGTACGTAAATCTTTCTATTGGTTGATAAGTCTTATTTTGATCAATTTAAAGGAATACACTAAATTTTTGTAGTTAGTACGGAATATTGGTGAGTGAATGAATAAGATGAAACCAAGGTGGAATGTATTAGTTGAGGTTTTAAGTTTATTTATGTGATAAGTTACCAAAATTACAATTTTATCTAAATACAGTAATTTATGCAAACAAAAGATGAACATTTTGAAATATTACTACAGTGATATATAAAAGAAACGTTAACTATGTAGTTGGAGAATAATTGATATATTTTGAGTGAAATCTTAAACTAATGTTCATATTGACAACAATAACCTAGAAATATAGAAAGGAAGTAAATCTAATAAATTTATCAAACTTATAATGTTGAATTCATTAAGATTGGAATTAATAAATAGTTAAGGAAATAAAGGGAATGGGAATAAAAGTTTATTTATAATTTGGAATCTAATGTATGGTAAAAAGTTTATTTGCAATCAAATGGGTTGGAATGGAAGATTTATTTTATCTTCATTTATATACTTGTTCCTTTACTTTACCTCTTTCAACACTACCGTTTTCTAAGGCTGTTCATATTTTTACTTATATTTCAATTCTTACTTGGTTTATATATACATTGTAAGCTTTTCATTTATTTCTATCTTCATTCCTGCAGCCTTAATTTATTCTTCAAATCTCCTTATTTTCTCTCATTTTTATGTTTCATTCCTCTTAAAATATTCTTCTTCTTCAAATTTTATTCTAGTTCAAACTTTCTTCTTTCTTTTCAAATTTCTCTATAAATATCCTGCTATAAACCCTAGCCTCCCTAATTCTTATTTGTTATGTACGTACATCTCAACTTTCTCCTCCTCAATGGCAGACAAACAAATCTTAGATCCAAATAAAAATTCCAAACCAAATCAAAAGCTAAAATTCAAACTCTTCAGAAAAATCTGGAAGCAAAACGCGTGAGGGAGAGAGGGAAAGAAAGGGAGATGAGGTGGTGCTTGAAGGTGTTCTTTTATTTCTATTCTTTTTTCTTTTGTTTTTTATTTCAATCACCATTAATGCGTATAACTTTCTCCTACGAACTCCATTTCACGCGCGATTTTTTTTGTTAGGATCGAAATTTAATTCCAGATCTTTTGATGCTTGTATAGACAGATTTGGAGACCGTCGAAATTTTGGATGTGAATCGAATTTAAATTCGATTTAAGTTCAAAAGGTGAGTGTTTTAACCCACTCACAACTACTAGAAGCTTTTATGTTTGTTAAATAAATTTTAGAAATGAATAGAAATTTATTTATGAGTATTTGGCATGTTTATTTCATTCATATCTGTTGAATTGCATTTTATTAAATTTAACTGTCAATTTAATTGATTTATTGCGTATTAATTGACTGTTGGAAATTATTGTTACATATGAATTGCTAGTTAACAGTTGTATAAATTATTACTGAATAAACTGTTAGATTAATAGTTGATAAATTTAATTTGAATAAACTGCCAGTTATCACCTGTTATATATGATCATATATATTATTGTTATTGATTGATATTGATCGATGTTGTGATTGGATGATGGATGTGTTGTTGAATGAATGTTTTATTTGGATATCATTAAACTGCAAGTTAGTATGCATTTACATTTCATTCGGGATTGCGGTTTGAAATGATATACAACCGCAGTTTTATTTTTTAAATTGCGGATTGAAATGATAAATAGCCGTATCACTTGACCATAGGATAGAAAACTATATACAGGCACCGCGGTCTATATATAACTATTTTTAATGTGATTTCTATGGTTTGGATGGAATACGGTTTATAATAATATTAAATTTTATAATGTATAATATTTTTCTTCCATATTTATATACATATGAAGTTGAAATTTTTGAAATTAAAAGGTGTATAAATTCCCTTAGTAAAACGGAAGAAAATTTAGAAAATGGAGTTTGATAAATTTATATCCTATGTTAAATGTTAAGTTGGAAATTTTAAGATTTGATATTTATAATTGGATTTTTCCCAAAATAAATTGAAATGAATATTCTAGAAAAATTTGAATTGGAAAAATATATATATTTTATTACTAGAAATTAAAGTCTTATTGTTATGGATTTTATATTGAAGACTAATTAATAGAACATTTGATTTCTTGAAAGAATAAAATCCAACTTTAGTTTGAAATATTAATACTCCAAATGGATTTATATATATATAGAAATTGAAGGGGGTTTTGGAACTGATGTAATATTTAAATTATGCTTTAAACATTTAGTAAGAACTATATTTGTAAAGCCATGTAAATTATTTTCTTTACGAAGTAACTTTATAGTTAAACCATTTATTCTATACATCATTGAATATCCAAACCATTTGAGTTTTAGAAGTTATGGTTTTAAACTATGAATTTCGAAATATTATGCTTTGAAAAATATTTGGCTTTCAGATGTTATGAATTTTAAAGCATTATGATTTTTGAAAGAGAAAATTTTATTTGGGATAAATGATATCATATTGTTTTGGATTTTAAAACGATATCGTATTCATAGTTTTGAAATGGAAATTTTTATTCTGGTTTTTAAGTATAAACTATTTTAAATGACCGCGGTGTTATAATAGCGATGGGTTGGCAAAGAGACCGGGATCGGATATGGACATACTCTCTGTCGATACCGAAAACCACTTTGACTAACCGTGTACGCGGTGGAGATCGCAGAATGAAGTAGGTTGGTGGCGACGTTTCCTGTAAGGTAAATACGTGGACCCAACTCCCATGAGTTGGCATAAGGTGGCTAAAACAGGAGCGATTGACGGGTTAATGAGGTCATTCCTCTGATCGGACACTCCTCTTCGATATTATACTTTGACTTTGGATTTATTCAGTGGCCACTTCTATTTTGATTTTGGGGAGTTTGTTCGAGGTGGGCGGTAGCTGCGGCTACGCGTTACCATCGGCCCGGAAGCGTAATTGGTATATCTACCCTGGCATTGCCTAGTTGTGCCGTGTCACCTACCATACCGAGCCTTGTACGAGTTTGGATTTCTCCCGTAGCCCGTGTGGTATCCTCTGGTGGCTTCCCGATCAGGAGGGACTATGATATTGGATGGACTACTGGGACTATTACGTGTTAAAGGGAATATTGGGTCACTCCTTAATGCTATTAAAAAGTATGTTTATTTTACAAATAGACACTATTATAATAGCGCAATATATTACGTAGTAAATAGTTTAACGGATCCTTAGGAGATGTAAATCCCGAGCATCTCTTGAGTTACTGCACTCATATTTATTTCTGTTAATTTAACTCACATAAGATCTTTTAGTTCTGACTCGAGTGTTTTTGTCTTTTCAAATTCGCTCGGGTCAGTCCGAGCATTTCAGGATTGAAGACTTTAGCTTTGGAGGACGAAGACGAAGAATTTGTATTATTATTATTTATAGTATTGCACTACTCTCACACTGTTCCGCTGCATTGTTATTGGTATGTGTAACTCTGATATGTATTATATAAATGTTTGTAAACAGTTTTATAAACTGTATATTTTCTTATTATATTTTATCCTTCCGCTGTGAGATTCTATTTGTTTATTTCTTCTCTCTTTTTTTCTTATTTACCCCATAACAAATCCGCCCTTCCGTATGGTTTGAATCGGCATGTGTGTCGGTTTAAAGTGTGCGAAAAGGCGGGATGTTACAGTTGGTATCAGAGCTTTGGTTTAGCGATAAACCTTGGCTTTGTGGGGTTTGACTCTTTGTTAATAGGGTAGTAATATCCTATGGGAGTCACTGAGCGTATATATATATATATATATATATATATGAGAGAGCGTACTTGTTAGTGTTATAAAAGATTTTGATATTGTGTTAATCTGTTCCGCTTTGTATTTATAAATTCTGGTTGATGCATGGGACGCTATGTCATCAATAGGGATTTCTAAACACTTAATAGGACAGACCGACATAATATCCGTTTTTAATATAGGTGAATGATATAATTTTGCCTATTATATTTTCTATATATAAAAATAGTTTTATAAAGATATATATATATACATATTTGGTTGCTATAGATTGGGTGTTAGAAAATAAAAATATTTATAATAACTGAAGCTAAGTTGAAATTATGATAAATCAAATTGGAGATTTTAGAACTTAAGTCCGGGATTTTTCAAAATCTGCTTTCAACGAATTTGTGAAATTTATTGATTTGGTTTATAAGTAATTTCTTATATAAATATTTCGTATAATTTGGAAGAATTGTTTTAAAGAAGATTTTGGAAAAAAAAAATTAATTAAATTCTGTACTTTCCTCTTTGTCGCTGGAAAATAAATTCGGTGATGACGGCCGCATCATCGATTTTCATTTTCGAGTTTCGAAGGGGAAAGGCCACTGTAGTATATTCTACTGCAGATTTATTTTGAAATTTTCTAAAAAAAAATTTTTTTTTTTATTGTTCTAACTATAATTAGAGATATTGAGTTGTAAGAACTTATTTATCTATTATTTTGAAATACATTGAGATTTAACCCGGAATTTAATTCTAAAATCTCCCATTAATAAATTGTTAGTGAAATAAAAGTTAAGTAATAAATGAATTGAAACCTTTAATTTAAATAGGAGAAAAATTGCAAAGTTATAAAGAGGAATTTGCATACATATGAGACAAAGAGTAATATGGAAAACATCAAATTTAATTAAAGAATGGAGATTTAACTTGTATAAGTTCAATTGCATTTTCTTTAACATAAATAACTTACCCATATATAAAAGTTGAAATGTTAAATAAGAAACTAGAATTGAATATTTTACAAGTAGGAATTTAGAAAAATGAAGTATTCAATAAATTACTGTTGTAAATAAGAATTCAATGGTATAAACTTAAGTTATAATTGAAATTTTGCTGAAAATAAGTTAAGAATTATTAATAGGTGAGATGAACTTAAAGCAAATAAAATGAAATTCTAAATAAGAATTGATTGTAGGATTATTAGTTTAAGATGTTTTAATCTTCCCTATTCTAATATAATGGAAAGTAGGAAAAATTAAATGACTGCAATTCATAGTTAATGGATAAATAAAAACTTCCACTTATAAGAATGAATGTTAGCAGATTAAGAATTTAAGGGAAATCTTACAAGTGAAGAGTAAGGAAATGAAGATATTCAAAATATTTGTTGTTATTAATGAGAATTTATTTTATAAACTTAAGTAATAAAAGGAAACTTAAGTAATAAATGGAAATACAAATATAATGAATTTTGTGATAATTGGAAAATAAAACTTGTAAGAAACAAAGAAATCCCTCATAAATGAAGGAAAGAAAATCAAACCACTGAATTATGAAATAAATGTATAATAAGCTATTTTGGTGTTGATTTGAATTGTTTGGTTGATGTATGGTTGTTGGGTAAGGAATTTTGAAGTTGTTGGATGGAGAAATAATCTATCTTTGTTCCATCTAAGACTGTTGAGTAAATGATGCACTTGATAGTTATTTTACATTTCGTACAATTTCGGAATTTGAACCTAACAACTAATTGTTTGTTTGATTGAATGATTTTGTTTGCGGTGTGTGCTGTTTGTTAAAATGTATAGTTGTTGCATTTGATTGGATATAAATGATTGAATCCACTAGAATAGTTCATTTTAAAATAAATATTTAACCTTTTAGGCTTATAAGAAAATACAGGTTATGGAAGCAACTGCTACTGCTTTTGGTTCCGTAATAATAAGCGTATTGCCCGACAAATAGGTACGTTTCCGGATTACGTATAAAGCGCTATTTTATATATTTTCCCATGTTGGGATATTTTATTTGGATAATATGTGTAATATATTTGTATATTTGGATATTATATTTTCTCCAGAGTCCCTCCGTACAAAGGAGACTTTGCCAAAATTTTCAGGAAATTTTGGACTTAGAATTTTGTGAAAGTATTTTTCCAACTCTAATAATTCAAGTATTAAAGGATATAATGATTATAAAACAAGTATATTTCATTAAAGGAAATTAATCCAGTAAAATATTGTTTATAAGTTAATATTTGAAATAAGATGCACTGTAAATCTTCCTCCTCCCTTCTTTTTCCTTTTCGGGGATGAAAAGTTTTGAGTGGGGGAGATTGTAACGACCCGTTAAATTTATGATATTTAATAAAATGAATTAATATAATTTCTAATTTGGTTAAGAATAAATGTAGAAATTTGGTATAGTGGTTGCAATTTAGTGTAACTATAAAATTTTATGATAATAGATGTGGATAATGTAAATTTTCACAACTTGATTTAAAGTAATTTTGAAGAAACAAATAAATGTTGAATTTGTGAATGTTAGTATAAATATTAACTTAAATGGTGTTCATTAATACAAAGATGTAATTAGTGTAGATAGTAATAATTTATGCCTGTAGTGAAAGGAAAAGAAAACTAATAGAAACATAAAATTTATTTTATGTAAACAAAAGTATAGTTTTGAACAAACTTATGAAAATTGATAGAAACAGTGTTTGTAATCAGTTTGGTTATTTTATATTGAAAGATAGATATGTGTAAATACGTTAATGAATTTAAAATGGGAAGGAATGGTAGAATGAAAAGAATATATATAATAATAAGCATTTGATTCAATTAAGGGAATTAAATTTTAATAAATGGTCATTTAATAAATTCAACGTTTGTGAGAAATCATAATAGTTGTGTAAAATGTGTACAAACTTGGATTTGGAAGTTTATTGGATTTATAACGGTTTTGTTATTAAGTGTATGAGTTTAAAAGTTATTCCCTTTTGTAAAGTAATAGAATAATGCATAAAGATATAAACAGGGCTTAATAGAATTGACACTTAATGAATTGAATAAATTACCCATTTATGTAGATATGTATAGTGGACTATAAATGGCCTAAGCAAATATAAAATGGAATAATCATTGAGATTTGTACTATGAAAATAAATAGTAACATTTATTTGCAAGGAATAAAAGCCTATTTAGGTGACTAGAATTTGGAGTAATGACTATTGTATGTTACCTACCCTTGTTTCTTGTTAATTTAGATTTTGGGAATCAAATTCAATTTATCCGCCAATTTACCGCAGTTAAAGTGAAATGAATTGGTGATTGAGAAATGTTAAATACAAATAAGATGTAAACCAAAGAAAATCCCATTTGTAATAAATTATGTAGAATAAAGTAAAGAAACTAGGAAATGAACATGTGTAAATGTGGATTGAGGAAATTTATAAAAATTATTAGCTAATAAAATATTAGTGAAGATGTTTACTTTGGTTGTAATAAAGGTAAATGCTATTTAGTGGATGTCAACACTTAATAAAATTCATTTAGAATAAAAAGGGGTTTCAAAATGCATGTTTGCATTAAATGTGTAATTGATGGATTAGGGGTAAGTAATTAGAATTTAACCCTATAAGATTTGGATCTAAATGTATGAAGATAGATTTGTAGAAATAATTCATTTACCTCCTAATTGTGCATACCCAATATATTTATGAACTAACCAAGTGAGAAATTTGGTAGTAAATAGGGAATAGGTTGATTTAGGAAATTTGTAATTTAATAAATGAATGCACTAAGTAAGTGGAAATTTATGCACAAAAATATCTTCATTTATAAGATTATTGCAGAAGTGTACCCATTTATCTAATGTATATAAATGAATCTAATTAATTATTTTGGTTATTGTTGTGTCTAGTCAATAAAAGGAGAACTTTCAGACAATAAATTATAAATGAATAAATTTATAGAAACGTACTAACGGAAGAATGAACATTATAGTAACGTAAAACGTATTGTAGGGTAATAATTAAGTATAGGCTTGTAAATTAGATGTATGACAATAAATTTTGTACGTAAATCTTTCTATTGGTTGATAAGTCTTATTTTGATCAATTTAAAGGAATACACTAAATTTTTGTAGTTAGTACGGAATATTGGTGAGTGAATGAATAAGATGAAACCAAGGTGGAATGTATTAGTTGAGGTTTTAAGTTTATTTATGTGATAAGTTACCAAAATTACAATTTTATCTAAATACAGTAATTTATGCAAACAAAAGATGAACATTTTGAAATATTACTACAGTGATATATAAAAGAAACGTTAACTATGTAGTTGGAGAATAATTGATATATTTTGAGTGAAATCTTAAACTAATGTTCATATTGACAACAATAACCTAGAAATATAGAAAGGAAGTAAATCTAATAAATTTATCAAACTTATAATGTTGAATTCATTAAGATTGGAATTAATAAATAGTTAAGGAAATAAAGGGAATGGGAATAAAAGTTTATTTATAATTTGGAATCTAATGTATGGTAAAAAGTTTATTTGCAATCAAATGGGTTGGAATGGAAGATTTATTTTATCTTCATTTATATACTTGTTCCTTTACTTTACCTCTTTCAACACTACCGTTTTCTAAGGCTGTTCATATTTTTACTTATATTTCAATTCTTACTTGGTTTATATATACATTGTAAGCTTTTCATTTATTTCTATCTTCATTCCTGCAGCCTTAATTTATTCTTCAAATCTCCTTATTTTCTCTCATTTTTATGTTTCATTCCTCTTAAAATATTCTTCTTCTTCAAATTTTATTCTAGTTCAAACTTTCTTCTTTCTTTTCAAATTTCTCTATAAATATCCTGCTATAAACCCTAGCCTCCCTAATTCTTATTTGTTATGTACGTACATCTCAACTTTCTCCTCCTCAATGGCAGACAAACAAATCTTAGATCCAAATAAAAATTCCAAACCAAATCAAAAGCTAAAATTCAAACTCTTCAGAAAAATCTGGAAGCAAAACGCGTGAGGGAGAGAGGGAAAGAAAGGGAGATGAGGTGGTGCTTGAAGGTGTTCTTTTATTTCTATTCTTTTTTCTTTTTTTTTATTTCAATCACCATTAATGCGTATAACTTTCTCCTACGAACTCCATTTCACGCGCGATTTTTTTTGTTAGGATCGAAATTTAATTCCAGATCTTTTGATGCTTGTATAGACAGATTTGGAGACCGTCGAAATTTTGGATGTGAATCGAATTTAAATTCGATTTAAGTTCAAAAGGTGAGTGTTTTAACCCACTCACAACTACTAGAAGCTTTTATGTTTGTTAAATAAATTTTAGAAATGAATAGAAATTTATTTATGAGTATTTGGCATGTTTATTTCATTCATATCTGTTGAATTGCATTTTATTAAATTTAACTGTCAATTTAATTGATTTATTGCGTATTAATTGACTGTTGGAAATTATTGTTACATATGAATTGCTAGTTAACAGTTGTATAAATTATTACTGAATAAACTGTTAGATTAATAGTTGATAAATTTAATTTGAATAAACTGCCAGTTATCACCTGTTATATATGATCATATATATTATTGTTATTGATTGATATTGATCGATGTTGTGATTGGATGATGGATGTGTTGTTGAATGAATGTTTTATTTGGATATCATTAAACTGCAAGTTAGTATGCATTTACATTTCATTCGGGATTGCGGTTTGAAATGATATACAACCGCAGTTTTATTTTTTAAATTGCGGATTGAAATGATAAATAGCCGTATCACTTGACCATAGGATAGAAAACTATATACAGGCACCGCGGTCTATATATAACTATTTTTAATGTGATTTCTATGGTTTGGATGGAATACGGTTTATAATAATCTTAAATTTTATAATGTATAATATTTTTCTTCCATATTTATATACATATGAAGTTGAAATTTTTGAAATTAAAAGGTGTATAAATTCCCTTAGTAAAACGGAAGAAAATTTAGAAAATGGAGTTTGATAAATTTATATCCTATGTTAAATGTTAAGTTGGAAATTTTAAGATTTGATATTTATAATTGGATTTTTCCCAAAATAAATTGAAATGAATATTCTAGAAAAATTTGAATTGGAAAAATATATATATATTATTACTAGAAATTAAAGTCTTATTGTTATGGATTTTATATTGAAGACTAATTAATAGAACATTTGATTTCTTGAAAGAATAAAATCCAACTTTAGTTTGAAATATTAATACTCCAAATGGATTTATATATATATAGAAATTGAAGGGGGTTTTGGAACTTGATGTATTATTTAAATTATGGTTTAAACATTTAGTAAGAACTATATTTGTAAAGCCATGTAAATTATTTTCTTTACGAAGTAACTTTATAGTTAAACCATTTATTCTATACATCATTGAATATCCAAACCATTTGAGTTTTAGAAGTTATGGTTTTAAACTATGAATTTCGAAATATTATGCTTTGAAAAATATTTGGCTTTCAGACGTTATGAATTTTAAAGCATTATGATTTTTGAAAGAGAAAATTTTATTTGGGATAAATGATTTCATATTGTTTTGGATTTTAAAACGATATCGTATTCATAGTTTTGAAATGGAAATTTTTATTCTGGTTTTTAAGTATAAACTATTTTAAATGACCGCGGTGTTATAATAGCGATGGGTTGGCAAAGAGACCGGGATCGGATATGGACATACTCTCTGTCGATACCGAAAACCACTTTGACTAACCGTATACGCGGTGGAGATTCCAGAATGAAGTAGGTTGGTGGTGACGTTTCCTGTAAGGTAAATACGTGGACCCAACTCCCATGAGTTGGCATAAGGTGGCTAAAACAGGAGCGATTGACGGGTTAATGAGGTCATTCCTCTGATCGGACACTCCTCTTCGATATTATACTTTGACTTTGGATTTATTCAGTGGCCACTTCTATTTTGATTTTGGGGAGTTTGTTCGAGGTGGGCGGTAGCTGCGGCTACGCGTTACCATCGGCCCGGAAGCGTAATTGGTATATCTACCCTGGCATTGCCTAGTTGTGCCGTGTCACCTACCATACCGAGCCTTGTACGAGTTTGGATTTCTCCCGTAGCCCGTGTGGTATCCTCTGATGGCTTCCCGATCAGGAGGGACTATGATATTGGATGGACTACTGGGACTATTACGTGTTAAGGGGAATATTGGGTCACTCCTTAACGCTATTAAAAAGTATGTTTATTTTACAAATAGACACTATTATAATAGCGCAATATATTAAATAGTAAATAATTTAACGGATCCTTAGGAGATGTAAATCCCGAGCATCTCTTGAGTTACTGCGCTCATATTTATTTCTGTTAATTTAACTCACATAAGATCTTTTAGTTCTGACTCGAGTGTTTTTGTCTTTTCAAATTCGCTCGGGTCAGTCCGAGCATTTCAGGATTTAAGACTTTAGCTTTGGAGGACGAAGACGAAGAATTTGTATTATTATTATTTATAGTATTGCACTACTCTCACACTGTTCCGCTGCATTGTTATTGGTATGTGTAACTCTGATATGTATTATATAAATGTTTGTAAACAGTTTTATAAACTGTATATTTTCTTATTATATTTTATCCTTCCGCTGTGAGATTCTATTTGTTTATTTCTTCTCTGTTTTTTTGTTATTTACCCCATAACAAATCCGCCCTTCCGTATGGTTTGAATCGGCATGTGTGTCGGTTTAAAGTGTGCGAAAAGGCGGGATGTTACAAGGATATACAAGCATCATTTGCATATTTGGTAAGCTTATCATGTATTCCTTATTGAATTTCGAGGATGAAATTCTTTAAGGGAAAGCCTGCAACATCCCTAATTTTAGTTTAACATTATTCAAGAAATTTAGTTGGGTATGTCAAATAGAATAATATAGAGAGACATGGAGATGAGACTTAATAATTAACAATGTTGGGCCTTAACTAGTTAATTAATAAGATTGTTTTAAAACTTAATATAGAATTGAGGAAATGAGAGGGGGAAAATAGGAATTGTGATCCTTTATGCCTTAAGCCCCCACCCACTCACACTTCACTCTTTATTCATAAACATAAACAATCAAACAAAAATAAAAGCAGTCGGTCGTTAACAAGCTATAGAGGATCGAAATTAAAATGGAAACCCAAGAAAAAGCATATGAAAACTAAAGCAACATCAATTCTAATATGAATAATAAGTGATCCATCTTTATTTCTTGTTCTTAAATTCGACTATGGGTAATATCCTAATTGTTTTGGTAGACTTTGTCAAGTTATGATTTTATAATCACAATTTGGATAGAGTAATGATTTATCGAATTTTTATGAAATTATTTCAATGTATTTTAGGTGTATAACCTAAGTTTATAATCTCCAATTGCTTTGATTATATAATATGTTACATATAGCGATATTTTGGAGATGGGCTTTTAATTTCATAATTTTCCAAGTTAAATAAATAATTTATGAATTCCCTAATGTGGAATTAAGTTTATTTTTATTTTACTTATTAAAAAAGTTAAATAATTTATTTGGCATCAAAATTCCTATATGAAATAGAATATGATATCTCTGAATTTCTTTAATTTTTGGGGATTTTTTCCAAAGAGACTCAAACTATTATGAATTTATTTTGCTCGAAAAGCATTTAAACCAATAATTAACTAAGGATTCTAGTTTATTAATTTGAGAAATGATTTGGGACTTTAAGATTGGATCTGTGGTTTTTCTAAATAATTGGAAAAGATATTGCATTACCCGATAAAAATTGGATAAAAGTTAAAATTTGCTAAAATGAAATTACTTTGAGGTGTAATAAATGAGTTTTCATGATAATTAGAATAATGCCATATCGCCCTTATCTGTACAAAAGTTAGGTTATTCTATAGCTGTAAGAGTCGGATTTGGTTAGAGGAAAGCTTACGATAAATAATTAGGCAGTTATTGAATGATTCCAACCAGGTCGAAGTGGACCTCGTGGACTACATAATATTAGCGGCATCAAAATCTCACAGTCATTGACATCGCATGTTTTACCCTTGTTTTGAATTATATCGCATATCACCACTTTGGTTTTATTTTCAATATCAACTATACAAGAGGCAGTAATGCCGGCTGTTTTCAATACGACTTTATATATTAGACTGCATAATAGCGAAATGCCATAAGTAGCTATTTTGACTTAAAGTAATAATGTTTCCGTTCATTGGCGCTGATTCTATAATCTTTTTTTTTGGTAAGCTTGCTATACAGTACTGGTGCCGCATTTCTAATATACCGCAACTAAGTCTTTATAGGTCTTATTGCCTTATATTTTTGATAACTAAAGTTTTTCTTTTAAAGGTGGATAATGTATATCATATGTCCATCGACGACTCCATTATCATTATAAGATTTTATACTTAAAAGAAATTTTAGTTCGTCTTCTAACCTTGGATAGAGGTTAGTCATGATCTTATATATGGCATTGTTCCTGCTTCACTTCATTTTAATGTCGGAGAGGCTAGGTTTTACGCATATTAAAACGATGTTTTAAAAGGGCGAGACAACTAATGTTTAATAAGGTCGATCACCTTATGTTTTTAGTTGTTAGCCAAATGATTTATAAAAATCCAAATTTTTTATTTCTAGCTGTCGATAAAGGTCCAACATTATATAGCGTGGCATGAATGTTGCAAATCTTTTTTTAAATGGCGGCGAGCCATAGGTCTTTATTTTGACATTAATCATTAGGGATACAAATGTATATCATTTTGAGATGTTATAAGCATAAGGGGTATACAAACTAATTAGGGACACCAATAGATATAGGTTGAAAATTTAGGTTAGTTATGAATTTAATTGACAAGTATTGATGGGTTCATAATTATCCTAGAAAAACTTTAAGACGTCTGATGAAAAGTCCATATCAAGCTAGAGATGGAAAGTATTCTGATTGTTGTTGAAGGGTTCATATTCATCATATGAAAACTATAGGACATGTGAAGGATAGTCCATATCGTTTTAAGTAAATGAAATCATATGTGATGTGTTGTCCAAATGGGAGGGGATAGAAAATCCATAGAAATGTTTATACGTGAGATGGATAGTCCATATAACTTTGATAATGAAACCATGTGTGATAGGTAGTATATATGGTAGGGGATGGGTAATCCAAATAAGTACACATAAGATGGGCGGTCATCTGTACTTAAGATAGACAGCCAAATGAGAATTAAGAAATATAGTCTAATAAATTGGGATATGTAGTCCAATATATGTCTCATGACTACAAACGCTTACTTTTTATGTTATAACCATTATGGATGTAGGAGCACAATATATAGTTAATATGTTTAGTTAAGATACTCGTGAGCGGAAAGCTCGTTCTGCTCAATGGTGTGGTCTCCTGGATATCTTTTTTGGTTTAAGATTGTAGGTTATTATTCACATCAGACTGACCTACAAATCCACCCCGTCTAGAGCCGACAATAATCGCACATATCCAGTCCAAAACCGAACGGAAATACGAATAATCATGAGAAAGAAAGAAGAGAGAAGAGAGAAGAGAACAAAAGAGAAGAAGAGAAGGAGAAGAGAGAGATGACAAAACAGAAGAAATTAAACAATAATAGAATCTCACAATCGCAGCGGAAAAACATATAATATCGTACCAATGATCTTTACAAAGCAGAACTACAATATAATATATATACATCCATCAAAGTATAATAATCAATCACTAATCATCAGCTTGGACATTTATAATAACTTACCCTTACAAATTGCTGATAATTTAGCTACAATGCAGTGGAAAATAAACGTATATGTGAATACGACTAGAAGACTTCCAACTTGTCAGTTGAAGCTCCAAAGCATCCGAATATACATTTGTAAGTATACTCGGTCTAACTCGAGCATTGAAAGGGAAAACTGCCTTATCACTCTAGTAAACTAGCATGAGAAAACACATATCAACTAAATTTCTTTTAAAGTTATAAAACTTTTTTTAGCAAAAGAAAATTATCTCGTAAGACCATGTCCACACAAAAAAACGGACGGGTTTTTTACCTTACGATAACCAAAACATTTCATGTCAAATCATGTTTTATTATAATAATGTCTAGTATACAGATATGAATCATATCCGAAATTGTTACATTGATAAATTCCACAAATATTAGCCACAAACGCGATTCTACGAAAAAATGGCAAGCATGTAGTGGAGCATGGTTTCCAAATAAATGACCAGTTAAAGGGACTACCTTCTGGTAGTAAATCTCTAGAGGAATATGTCGAGGTCAAAAGAACATATGCAACTCTACCAACATAAGACACGCCTTTCTCACTTGATAGTAACAAATATGTCATCATCCTAGTCGTTATCGATCTATCCGAGGGCCCTCATAGCATACATCCATAATAATTTACATTCTGAACGTCATATCGGAAAGAAATATTTCTAAATGGAAATGATCATACCCTAATGGTTGCGAATCACATAGCATTGCCGCATCTACCCTATTTCGTTCATTTCCCGTGTGTGAGGCCAAAGTTCACATTTACCTTTCACATAGCACATCATCTTTCCCTTTGAATGCCACATTGCTATTCCTTCGTTCACTATTAGCTTTTACAAACATACAACCTCTGAGCTCGTACGTCTCAGAGAAGGGTGTTAAGCTTAATAGAAGTTGCCTTCTATGCACAGATGTACGTTTATAATAGTCAATGATGTAACCTCGAAAATGCAATGTCAAACATCCATTCATAAAAGTTCATTCTGGGACTGAATGAAACCGAAGGGGCTCTCCTACCACATCCGATCGGGAATTACTCCTAGGATTAGTAGTGAATAGTCCTTGCATTAAATATCTCACAATGAAGAAACCACTTCTCATATATGTATATCAGGAATTTATCCCCAAACGACCAATAAGCAGTCCTTCATCATGAAAATCCCAAATATCAATGTTAACCGGCACATTCGAACACATATGTTGGTCTGTCGTGGTTCTCTGATAAATCTGACCTCGATCGCTCCTAATCAACAACGATAAAATGCCAATATTGATAGTCGATTATTTAACTATCAAAGCAACAAACAGTATCTAGCATCATAAGCAATCACTAGGCCTATTTAATTAAATTTTTATTAATTAAATCAATCTCAAAATATTTGCTTCAAATTATCTTTAAAAAGATGTACTCTCAAATCCATTTCAACTTCTATATTGGAAAACATATCCATATACTTATGTCAACAGTATAAGCATATTCACAAATTACTTCCTTTTCAACACCTAGAAAATAATTTCATGTACTTATATCAACTGTATAAGTATATTCTATAGCACTACCATTTGGAGACACGCCAAATAGATTTCTATAACCGTACAACTCAAGAGTTCATAGGCCTCCGGACGGTTGTTAAGCATAGGAAATAATGCTTCTGCACCACCAAGCCTTTAGTACGATCATAAAAACCAATTCGTATATTTCACAATGGAAGGTCAAAATATAATTTATAGGGCCAAAATTAATGTTGCATAAAACATCGTTACGACAACCCAAAACATTGGTACAGGGATTCGATTAATTAATATATACAAATCCCGTATACTATAAAAAATATTTTCTTTCGGAAATCATTTACTATGACAGCAGTGCTATAGTCCATGCCTTCCTTACTTCTCAAAAACATTTATTACAACAATAAATATTGAAATCTATGCTTCCATTACATATCTCATTTTAAACATTTTTCAAAACCATTAAACCCCATTTAAAAAATCATTACTTCCCAAAAGAAAAATACTTTTAAAACATTTAACTCCATCTAAAATATTCACTTTCAAAACTCCTTTAAATAAAAACCAATATTTAAATCTCAACATAAAACCTTTCCATATTTTTAAAACTATTTTTATAGATCTCCTTTCTCTTTTATAAAACTTCTATTTATTAAAATTACTTTATTTATAGAATCTATTTATAAAGTCCATTTGCTTATAAATCAAACTAACCTATAAATTATTTATCAAAATATAAATCTCAATCTTAAATCAACTTCTTTATTTATAAAAATATCACTTCTATAATCCTTTTATATAAACTTACTTAAAATCTCTAAATCAAAGTATTTCTCAAAAATATATTTTCTAACATTAAAAATCATAATATTTCTTTTAAAAAAAACCATTCATTTTAATAATTTAAAATCATTAAAACCTATAAATTTTCAAATCACTTTAAAATCCTTTTCGACTCAAAATAAATATTTCAATATTCCGAAAATATCAAAATTATGGCACAGTGCTACCATAGCACTAAATAAGTATAATCACATCAAAGACATCATCATGACATCCAGTATATCAGCATATATATGAAAATAGAACCAATGGTGGTGTGAATCTAGTTGGATCCCACCAGCCTATACACCCTACATCACAAACAACGTATAATCAAATAAATAAAATAAACCGCTTCGAGGCGGGATTCGTATACAAAAGTCATCTGCTCTTACAAGGGAACGTAATATGGTCTCATCCGCCCCAAAAGGATGGAATATATCTAAACCAACTAATATATAGTATATCATCCGAACAAGTATCAATCATCGTATATAAATTTATTTCCACCACTATAAAAATATAAGTAGGCCAGAGAGGTGAGTTTACTCACAAAAATGCCAGAAATTGCATAAGCTCTACGGACTGGATTAAAAAAACACAAAATTCACACTAGCTCCTAATTCATCCATTCCAACTTCATAGCATAGTGCTCGTCGATACGAATGCAACGCAACCTATCGCGCTTGAAACAGACCTCGTATGAACAAGTTATGAATTATTAAACATAATGACAATTAATATAAAATTAACATACTTAAATAAAAAATTAAACTTTTTAAACCTTCATATCTCCCTCCTTCTTACTTTTCACGCATGTTGCATGCCACTTCTACCTTTTTTTTGTTGCACGAATGTAAGCGCCACTCACCATCAACAAACGCCCCCGCCGCTCGCCCCTGGTGTCGCACCAGCCCTCCTCCGCTTATGCCAGACCATGCGTGAGGGCGCATTGCCCAATACCGAGCCTTCTGAAGCCTTGCTGTACTCGAACATGAGCACTTTTCCTCTACCTTGGTTGATGATCCATCAATCAAACCATACATTTACTCGTATGCTCATGCTCTACATTTTTGTAGTTGAAGTCGTTGCCAAATTTTGCCTCTAGCGGCTTCGATCAAGGACGGCCATCGGATTGAGGAATTTAGAAATGGCAGTTGAGTTATTTTTAGGGTTAGGTTTACAAATGAGAGAAAATGAGGGCTATTTAGAAGATTTCTCTTGGCGCTATTAATCCATGAAAATTCCAAACTCCAAATGAAGCTTGCCGCTTGGCGTTCTATATGTTATATCACTATTCTGAACACAATGGTACATATATTAGGAGCCAATTCCATCATATTAAGAAGATGCTTTTCAAAATCAAATTATTTTAATTAAATTCCTCTAATTAATTTCTACGTGTTTCGAACTCGCACGATCAAAAGTTACATCCAGTCGCAACTAAATTTGACGGCATACTATAATTCACTACTACATTCAATGAAACTTGTTTCGTCGAAATTCAAGACAATACCAAAATGTCTATTTTTACAAGTTAATTAAATCAAATAAATTCCAATTTTAGTTTATTCACTTGTAATTCAGATTTAAAAATTCACTGCTTCATTCTTATTTAAATAGAATTTAAAATAACCTTAGAAACCATTTTTATTCATTTTAAATCCAAGATTCCATCACTTAAACAATTTCAAATATTAAATTAAACAATTTAATGATCAAATAAATAATCATATTTGAAATATAAGTTATTCAACTTAAAAAATTAACTTTTGAATATATAAAATCAATTTAATATTCCAATTTCGAATGACTAAAATTCTGGTCGTTACAGTTTGTCTGTCTCGAAGTTTTTGTTTTCCTCCTAAACTCTTAGATACTAATTTGAGTAGGTCGGGCTAATGGATTTCAGGTTTTTATTAAAAAGAATAAGCTTTCAAAGATGTGCAGGAGGCAACCATGCTATTAGGGAATTCTTACCTAATCTATTGTGTTGATTAACTTTGTCTGTATATATGTAATGGTACGCTATGTAATTCCCAAGTATTAGACTCTGATCAGCCAAGGGGGATCTTCATATACCGGCCTTGGAATATTTTGTAATAGTCATATTTTCTCCAAAAATAGGATTGAAAATAAGATTTTATAATGAATATGAAATGAAACGTGAAAGTTTACAATTAAATTATGTTTAAAAAATTTCATATTCATGTGCTTATGATTATTGATATGATTAACATAGCCTCATTTTTTTTGGAAACTAATATTAAGATGACTGCAGCATCTGTAGCACATAGTTTCGAGCCCCAAAATGGAGGATGTTACAAGTTGGTATCAAAGCATAAGTTTATGTAAAACTTAAATGATTAAAAGATATTTTATAACATAATCCTTATGAACCAAAGAATAAAACCGAAGTATAGGATAATGTTATAGTAAATTGCTAGTATTTGTTATACGTAAGTATGTATTCTCCTCACTCCTCTTATATCGTTCTTTTGTATCTTACTAAGGCTCGTATGTAGATAATGAGAAAGAAGGATATGGAAGCAGGAAACGGAAGTGTGAAACTAGGTATAGGAAGCAATACAATCAATGGAAATGTTTGAACCAATACCGGAAAGAAAAATGGTCGACAAGCTAATGCTAATCAAAATGCAGAAGCTAATCTAAGATGCTGGAACCCCACCAGTAGGTCTGGGGACTAAGTATCAATTCTTCATCAACCTAATGCAAGCTAGAGTAGTTACAGAAGTAGCTGGGGAAATGCTGCAAATGTGGGAGGAGTAAATCCTGTGGTGTCGGTTGGTAATAAATATGCTAAACTGAGCCAAGTTTATATAGTCTTGGAGGAAAGCCGTTTCTCGAAACTGAAGATGCTATTAAAGTAGAGAACATGCTGTTGCATTATGAAATAATTTTTGATGATCGGGATCTAAATGACGAGCAGAAAAGGAGGTTTGCTTCAAGATAGTTGCAAGGAGATGCTATATTACAATGGAACAGGGTGACCATAGGTGTACTGAAGGAGGAATCAACTTGGGCTGAATTCCAAAGGAGATTCGCAGGAAGATTTTCATCTATGGTATCCAAGTCCGCCCTACCAAAGAAGTTCGTGGAATTGGAGTAAATTGAAATGTTGATGTCAGAATACTTTTCTAAGTTCGATGAGCTATATACATATGGATACGCTAATATCAACATCGTAATTGAGAAGAATAAGAAGTTCAGTCGAGGGTTGAGGCCGAAGATTACTAAGGCTATCATACCACAAATTAGTGATCCATCGAATGTAGTGGCGGAAATGGCTATCAGGAATGAGGAAATGCTTTTAACCATCGGGAAGGTGAAGCCAGTGGAGACTCAAGATTCAAGAAGAGGAATTCTTTAAGAAGAAGAGTGCTCAAAAGAATGGAGGTGCCGAAAAGGGGAAAGCAGATATCGTCAGTTATAAGTGTGATAAGAAGGGGTACTACTCTTATAAGTGTCAATCTGGTGGTGGCGAGGCAGTTATTGGAAGGAAGAATGTGAAGTGCTTTACCTATGTAACAGCCCACAAATCCATACCCCTTGAGTCAACACTATTCTACCTAAATCAACTCAAGTTGTACAGAAATACGAACCATTTGGGTTAAAGAAAAAGAGGTAGAAGAAGAAAATAGAAAACAATATCAGAATCTAACCATCGCAGCGGACTAAAATATAATAGAAAATAAATGATCTTTACTCAAAATCAAATATATCTGTTTATATATATTACATCATCAGAGAGTACATCGATCAACGGCTCAACAACAACATACAAATAGATACACAACAACTCAATCACAGCGGAATATATATATAACAAATACGGATATACGTATCGTCCTCCAGCTCGTCTCCTGAGCTCCATAGCATCACATCCTGTATTCTATAATACTCGGTCTGACCCAAGCATTACAGTTAAATAACACCCGAGTCAGTCTGGATTACCAGCGTGAGAAAAACACACCCAATTGATTCTTAAAGTTTCAAAAATCCTTTGAAAACAAAAGCATCTCGTAAGACCACGCCACAAATAAACATGTCGGGTTTTTACCTTACGATAGCTAAAACAATTTTTATAGAAATCCTCTGATATTATTATAGTGTCTATAGAAAGTAAATAGAATCTAGCTGAAATGCTTGCATCTCACGTTTCAGCAATAATTGGGCACAATCAAAACCGTACAGGCGCTTATTGGAGTTTGGATCCCACACAATGGCAAGGCTACTGGGGTACCGCCCGTCACAGTACCTGGCCTAGATCAGATTACCGAGGATTACTCCCTTCATCCCCTGCAACACAAGGCCGGAACCATTCCTTACTGAACAGTCCCGAACAAGATAAACCCCGTGGTTGGCGCGACCAACCACCCACTAAGCCGAAATAAAAAGGGACATCTAGACAGGGGAAATATCTTGTCCTGCTTGGGCATGACCCACCTAACCTTGCTGCACCTCCCCTGTTTTAGCCATTCCCGGTTGATGAGGCTTGAGGTTAAACGTTACCTTTAAAGAACGTGTCACTTAGAATGCTCATCATCCACCTGACGATGTTCTGAAAGCATTCAATCCATACAAGTTGCCCTGGGTCTGGACAAACTGAATCACCGTCTTCAACTCTTCACGGTCTTCATTCGTAATCGTTCAAACCGGATCGAAGTGGTTTTCGGATAGTTAAATCCGATCCCGGACTCTTCGAAACGATCAGCGCATTGTCCAATATTGATAGTCGGTTATTTAACTATCAATTAATATTCACAAACAACCATCAACCAATAATTTTCCAAATTATTTATTAATCTCAAAAATATCTTCACAAGATATATTTCTATTTTCAATCCTTTGAAAACAGTTTCAAAACCATCATTCTTTTCAGAATCAACTTTCCCAAATATTTTATATCTCCTCTGAAATCACCAAGCACACAAAAAAATAGATTTGTAAAATAATTTACAACACTTTATTTTGAAACATTAAGTTAAAATTACTTTAATAATTTGTTAAAAATACATACTATATGAATGTTTGAAATAAGGTTATAAAACTAGATTTCTACTTTTACAACAAAATACTAAGTTACTTCTTAATAATTACTGCTAGAGTAGATTAAAGAAAATACTTACTTTAAACTTTAAATAATAGAAATAATAAATTTTCAAAACTTGCTTTCTTTAAAAACAGCTTTAAAACATTTAATTTATATTTACAATTGTACCTTTTAAAACATGTACTTGGCCATCCAGAGAAAGTTCCATCTCAATCATTTAAATCAAGTTCCCCGAAATTGATTTCCAATTTATTTTATTTGAAGTAAGTTTCTTTAATTACTCAATTCATTTTAAAAATTCATTAGTTACGGACTTATTATTATTGTTATTATTTTCCGTTTGATTTTAAAACTTTTAACTAAAATATACGAATGTCAGGCTTTTTCCCAATTTCTTCTTTATTCCTTAAGTTAGATCTTAAATATTAAATAAATGTTTGTTTTTATTAAATAATACCATTGAAGTTTCAAACTTCATTAACCTTCTGCTTATTCAAAAATTCCTTTCCATATACAGAATTTTATTAATTAAAAAGTGATGCAAATGAAAGTTATCGCATTCTTCCTGCAATTTCCAAAGCTTCAAAAAATTTTAGGATTTGGATAAGAAACGCAAAAGTTATGCACAACATACTAGCTCAAGTTTGCATAAAACAACAGGACAGCGAGTTTGCAAGAGGTTTTTCCACATTTTAATCAACTAATTTCAGAAAATAATACAAATAAAGGTTATAGGACTTTCCGTTAGCTTTCCAGAATGACCAAGATCATCGAATTTGGATTAACGCTTCAAAAGTTATGACCATTTTACTAAAACATTAAACTTAGCCTGAACTTATGTATTTGTAGGACAGCGACCAACAATTGCAATTTTAGCATAGAAAACATCGAAATTAGGTAAAATGAATAAAGCAAAAGTTTTAGCTTAGATCCTAAGCTTTCCGGAACATTAAAAATTTCTGAATTCTGATAAGAATTGTAAAAGTTATGGATAAAACAATTCTAAGATTTGAATTTCGCAACTTATGTCATTTTGTCTCGGGACAGCGACAAACAATTACAATTTTGGCCAAGATAACATCGAAATTTCGGAAAACTCAAAACATAAAAGTTTTAGAACAAAGTCTAAGCTTTCTGGAACATCTAAATTTATCGAAATCGGTTGAGGAACGAAGAAGTTATAGTCAATTTAGTTTCAGCCTTAAGCACAGAGCTAATATTGGTTTTGCTCTCGGGATTACAGTAGAAAGGTTCAATTTTGACATATCTAACGTCCAAACTACAGAAAACACAAAACATAAAAGTTGTAGTACATTAAATAAGCTTTCCAGAACATCCAAGAAATCAAAATTTCATTAAGGATTGAGAAAGTTATGGTCAATTTAGTTAGCTGCGTTTTTGATAAAACCGAGCTATTTTTACTTATAACTATCATCTCTTCAAGAATAACATGAATACTAGAAATTAAATATTTTTTCTCACCTTAAACTTGTGTATTTGACTTGACTCTTTTCCTTAGCTTTCTCTATGCTTTTTCACTTTACCTTACTTTTGTTGACCACACGTATTTTCATTCGGCTGATAGTTTATTTTGGTGGCTATAAATCTTGTTTTGTATGCTTGCATTAATTGCCTTGTACATATTTATTTGTTCCTTCTTTTGCAAGCTTCACTCATGTGTATATATATTTTGTTTGTTTGTGCTGAGGTGATTTTTGTATTACTTTTCTTTATCTTCCTATACAAGCTTACATACTTATGTTTTGGTAATTTAGTTTTGGACACTTGTCTACTTCTCTTTGCACAAGCTTTAGAATGTTGACACGTGTCTACTTAGGTGTCTTAAGATGTTTCTATACATGAACACATGTCCTTCATTTTTTTATGCAAGCTTTATTTCATGACATATACCTTATTTAGTAATCATTTAAGGTGTTCTAGAAGTGTACACCTAAGTGATATATGTGTCATAATTCTATTTCATCTTAGGATAGGTGTATGATCTATATTATGCCACTTGTCTTCACCATGTCATGCCACTTATCCTATACTTATACATACTTATACCTTTTGTGTTATTATAAATATAAATACAATAGAGATGGTGTATACAAGAAGCTTGACTAATTAAATTATTATCAATTAATTTTATAAGCTTTCAAATTATATTTTTAACAGGCTTAAAATTCTAGATTCAACAATTTACCCAATTTCTAATTATTCAATTCTATTATTTAATTATCAATAAATAGCGATATTTGTATTTCAAGTTAAGATTGCTCTATTGAATATTTAAAATCAATTAAATATTCTGATATTAAATGCTCGAAATTTCCGGGTCGTCACAACCTACGACCAAGTAAGGCATTACAAGAACAAATGTTTAGAAGTGGCCAAGGCTAACATAGGAAAGGTATTTGCTTTGGAGTCGTCTACATTGAGACCGGCTATTTCTGAGAAAGAAAAGTCTGTGATAGAGGGTACACTTTTGATTCCTCGCTTACCAGTTAGAGTATTGTTTGATACTGGTGAATTGAATTCATTTATCTCTAAGTGTTTAGTAGATAGGTCAAATTTAGAACCATCACACCTTGTTACTTCCTTAAGGATAGCTACTCCAATAGAAGGTTATACGACTCTTTGGACGAGATGTAAGAATCTAGAATTTGAGTTTCTAGGTTATTTTTTTTCTTGTAGTTTGTTTGTATTTGATTTTGTGGGTTTTGTGATTAATTTGGATATGTTTTGGCTAGGCGGATAAAAAGCTAGGATATTTCTCCAAGATTGGAAAATAGTATTAAGACATCCTAGTAGTAGTGACTGAATCATATACTTTGCTGAGAATTAAAGTTTAGAAGTTTGGCCTTTATTGGGCGCCATAGAAATAAAAGATAAGCTAAGTCAAATTTACGTTATAAAAGAATTTGTAGATGTTTTTTAGTCAGTTATAGGATTACCACCGAAATGAGCTATTAAGTTTTGAATAGATCATACCTTCAGCTGAACCCATTGGTAGACCACCTAGCAGAATGACACCCATTGAGTTGAAAGAGTTAAAGGTGTAGCTAGTGGACCTAGAAGGAAAGAGTTTTATTAGACCAAGCAGTTTGCCTTGGGGAGCAGCCATGACATTCATGAAAAACCAAATGGTCATTAAGATTATGTACTTATTATCATAAGCTGAGTGAGAAGACGATCAAGAATGGATATCCTTTGTCAAGAATTGATGATTTATTTGATCAACTGAGCGGAGCCAAAGTGTTTTCCCAATTGGATTTGGTGACATGATTCCATCAATTGAGGGTGGTGGAGGACAGTATTTGTTTGAGGCGCTTTGGACAAAATATGGGTCATACGGGTGGTTAGTAATGCCATTATGATTGGCTAATACGTCTGCTTTCTTTGTGGACTTGGCGAAACAGATTGTCCAAGAGTACTTGGATAAGTTCGTGTTGGTGTTAACATTTTGATATATGCTAAGGATGAAAGAGATCATGAGATTCATCTTAGAATAGTGCTTGAGAGATTGAGACAACATCTTTAAAAGCGAAGTTTTCAAACAATCATTTCTGCGAAAGAGATGTGAAGTTCCTTGGTCATGTATCTTTAAAAAAAGGGTTATCTGTAGATTCAGCTAAGATTGAAGTTGTTAACAATTGGAAGAGACCTGAGACAGTAATTGAGATAAGGAGTTTTCTTCGATTAGCTAGCTATTATGGAAAATTAGTAAATGACTTCTCGAAGTTAGCAGCACCCATGACAAAACTAACCAGGATGGATGTAAAGTTCATTTAGTCAGATAAATGGAGGAAAAATTCCTTAAATTATAGCATTTGTTGACAAGTGCACCCATATTAGTTGTTTTGGATGGGAATCAGGATTTAATGGTGCGTATAGATGCATGTGGAACAGAATTGGGAGCTGTGTTGATGCAAAGAGGTCGAGTAATTGACTACGCTTCTCGAAGCTCAGACCACATAAAGTTAGATATCTGACTCATGATATGAAATTGGCAGTGGTGATTTTTGCATTGAAAGTGTGGAGACACTACCTCTTAGGAGGAAGATTTGAGTTATGTACAGATTGTAATTCTTTAACTCTAAAAAAAGGTTGAATAAAAACAACAGAGGCAGATGGAGTATTTGTCTGCTTATGGTTTCGGTATTGATTATACATCATGTAAAGGAAATAAAGTAGCTGATGCACTTACTAGATAACATTAGAGTGTGTTGTTAGCTATGTTAGCAAAATGGAAGGAATTAGAGGCATTTACTACTTGTAATGTGCAGTTAAGATCGACTGCTAATTTTAGTCAAAGTATTGCCACGTTCTCTTACTTAGAAGTTCGACCAGTATTGATTGAGAGGATTGCACCTATACGGAAAGATGATTCATTATTAACTGAAATGATTATACGATTTGGAAATGGAACTAAGAGTAATGATTTGAAAGATTTTAATCTTGATCGGAGAGGATGGTTAAGGAAAAAGGGATGGTTATGTCTTCCAAATTATGGTGACCTAAGGATGGAATTTCTTAGGGAGTTTCATCCATCGAAGTTTATAACACATCCTGGAGGGAATAAGGTGTATTAGGATATGAAAAAAAGTTTCTTCTAGGAAGATTAAAATGGGAGATAGGCATATTGTTAAGGCCGTGTTCGAATTGCCAATAAGTGAAAGCCGAACATCAAAAGGTGAGTGGATTGCTTCAGCCTTTAGATAAAACAGTTTGAAAGTGTGGTTCGATATCTAGGATATTGTTGGTGGGTTGCTAAGATCAAATTGGGAAACAAAATAATTTGGCTCATAGTGGATAGCTTGACAAAGAGTGCATGTTTCGTTCCCGTTATGTCAACCAAGATGACACATGTATTGGCTAAGTTGTTTATGAAGAATATTGTTAGATTAGATAGAATTCCTAACAGTACAGTCAGCGATATAGATCCTTTGTTCACTAATGAATTTGGAGATGTCTATAGGAGGTATTAGGTACCAAGATAAAGATAAGTATTGTTTATCACCCTCGGTAAAAGTTGGATAGACAGAGAGAGTCGACGAGGTTATGAAGATTTGTTGAGAGCTTGTGTAGTAGAATTTGGTGGGTCATGTGAAGACCATTTGCACTTGTTTGAGTTTTCCTACAATTATAGTTACCGAACTAGTATAGCAATGGCGCCTTTCGCAGCTTTGTATGGAAGGTCATCCGAATCTCTAGCATATTGGTTAGATATCGTAGATAGGTTGGTCCGTGGACCATATATGGTTAGAGAAGCCACTGAAAGATTGTATTAATCCGAGCTAGGATAAGAGAAACTCAGTCTAAGCAGAAAAATTAAGCAGATAAGAGGAGTAAAGATTTATAGTTCTCATTTGTCAAACATGTTTTCATTATGGTATCACTAGTGAAAGGTGTGGTATGATTTGGAAAGCTTGTGAAACTGGCACTTAGATATGTTGGACCGTTCCTTGTTATAGAGAGGATCGGGAAACACGCATGCTAAGCAAAGTTACCGAGTAGTTTAGCTAGAGTAAAAAATGTTTTTCATGCCTCTCATCTTAGGAAATATGTGCATGATCCAGAGAATACTATTGCTCCGACTGCATTAGAAGATTTAATAGTGGAACTAGATTTAACTTTTGTGAGATGACCAGTTCGTGTTGTGGCTAGAGCTGAGTAGAGGTTAAGAAGCAAGGTACCAAATTATTGAAAGTCCAGTGGAGTATCAACAAGAGAGACTATACTTGGAGGGCAAAGAACAAGATTAAGGATCCTTATCCTAAGCTGTTATGATGGTACGTTCTATATTTGTTGTATACCGACATAGTAGCTATTAGGATATACTTGCATTGTTTGCAGGTTTGATATGCTTGTGATGTAGTCCTTACTGAATTTCAAGGACGAAATTCTTTAATGGGGGAGCCTGCAACACCCCTAATTTTAGTTTAACACTATTCATGAAATTTAATTGCATATATCAAACAGAATAATATAGAGAGACATGGAGATGAGATTTGATAATTAACAAGGTTGGGCCTTAACTACTTAATTAACAATATTGTTTTAAAACTTAATACAGAAGGGAGAAAATGAGAGAGGCAAAATTGGAATAGTCATTATTTATGCTTGAAGCCCTTACCCTCTCCCATTTCACCCTCGTTTTTCATAAACATAAACAATCAAAAATAAAGAGAAGAGGCCTGCCATTAACAAGCTAGATAGGATCGAAATTAAAATGGGGAACTCAAGAAAGAGCTTTGGAAAACTAAAGCAATATCAAACCTCAACTCCAACATTAAATCTAACGTGAATAGTAAGTGATCCATATTTATTTCTTATACACAAATTCGACTATAGGTAATATCTGAATTATTTTGATATGTTTTACCAAGTTATGGTTCTGTAGTCACTGGCTTGATAGAATAATGATTTATAGAATTTTTATGAAATTATTTGAATTAGTTTTAAGTGTAAAACCAAAGTTTTCAATCTCAAATTGCTTGCGTTTTCTAATATATTATGTAAAACGGTATTTGGTGATGAGTTTTTTATTTCATAATTTTCCAAGTTAAAATAAATATTTTCCTAAGGTGGAAATTAGGTTTATTTTGAGTTTAACTATAAAAATTAATTTAATAATATATTTGTCCTCGAAATTTTTATAAAGAAGAGAATATGTATTTCTGAATTTCTATGATTTGTGGGGATTTTTCCCAAGAGATTTGAATTATTATGAATTTATTTTTTCTAGATAAGCATTTAAAACAATTATTAATTGAGGATACTAATTAATTAAGTTGACAAATGATTTGGGACTTTTAGACTAGATGCTGTAGCATTTCTGAAAAGAATTAGGAAAAATATTGTAGTATCAAGTAGAAATTGGACAAGAGTTAAGATTTTGTAAAAATAAATTGCTTTTAGTAGTAATAAATCAGTTTTCACATTAATTACAATAATGCCATGTCGCCTTTATCCATTCCGAAGTTAAGTTACGCCACATCTATAAGAGTCGGCATCGATTGGAGGGAAGCTTATGGTAAATACTTTGGTAGTTATGGAATGATTCCAACTAGGTCAAAGTGGACCTTGTCAACAACCTAATATTGGTGACGTCGCAATCTTGTAATTCACTAAAGTGTTTAAAGTTAGAATGCCGCAATCATTAATGTTGCATGTTTGTACCCCTGTTTTAAATGACACTCATATCACTATTTTGATAATTTTCGACATCAACTGTATAAGCGGCAGTGATTCTGCCTGTTTTTAATATCGACTTCATATATTAAACTGCAAAATAGCTGAAATGCCATAAGTAACTGTTTGACTAAAGTAATAATGGCTCCGTTCATCGGCATCGACGTTCTATAATCCTTTGTTTACGGTGACCTTGCCAAACGGTATTGGTGTCACATTTCTTTTATACCGCCATTGGAGCTTTATAGGCCGTATTGCCTTTTTTTTATGTAAAATAACTTCTGCTTTGAAGGGCAGAGAACCTATATCATATATGTGTCGACAACCTCATCATCGATATAAGGATTTATACATAAAAGTGTAAGGACCCTGTATTTTCAACCATTCGCATCTGTACCTGTCGGACTTGAATTGTTCAATATACCGCATTGTAAATAAAATTTGGTAAATCTCAGAATATACAGTAAATAAATAATCACAGAATCACAGACATAGAAATCAGAATACTCGCAGCGGAATTAAAATACTATAGTGGTTCATGAAGCCACTAGCACAAAGTCTCAAAATAAGTATAAGTTACATTGTTTTAAAACCAAATATAGTTTGGAACAACCACAGAAAATCTAAATATTCAATTGTCTTGATTTCATAAGCTAAGATAAGAACTAAACTGAAATTAGGCAGCGGCTTGGTAAATATTTTCTTCAGCGGTCCTAGCTTCAAGGAACGAAGTCCGAACTGTTACTCAGGCTAACCCGAGCGTAAGAAATAAATACAAACACTCGAGTCAGGACATACATACTTATACAGTGTAAGCTAATTCAAGTGAACTGTAATATCAAATACAAGTAACTTAAAGGATGCTTGGGACCGCCCATCCTCTAAGGATCTGTTAAACTATTTACTATGTAGTAATAATTTCGCTATTATATTTGTGTCTATATTAAAATAAACTTACTTTTAAATAGCGTTAAGGAGTTACCCAATCTCCTCCTTAACACAATAATTGTCCCTGTAACAACCCTAGTTTTAGCTATTTATTTTATTTCAATTATTTAATTTTGAAATACATTTGTATATAAATTGTGTTTAACAATATAGTTTAAAGATTTAATCTGGAGATTTATTTTATAAAATTGTTGTGTCAATAAAATTAAGTAATAACTGTGAAAAATTTAAGCTATGTTTAAACTGTAAAATTTCGCGTTTAAAAGACGCGTCAAATATAGGGTATAAGCAACGTAGTAAAACGTGTGTTTTTAAAATGTTATTTTTATCAAAAATTTTGATGTTTTAGACTGCGTCTGCTTAACGTAGTGTAAAAATCAAGTTTTCGATTTAATTTGAGGAAAAATATCAGTCAGTAATTTTATGATAACCGGTACTTTGTTAACTAACGGTCTGAGTTTGTATAAGCTTGTATACGTTTTCCATTCCTATAGCCAACATAAATATTCACCTTTTAATTTGTGATAACAAACTAAAATCAAGATGTTGAAAATAAGTGAGAATTTATTGATTAACGTTCGAATATATTTTCTTCTGTCTCTCTGACAGTTTTTCCTTTGCACTTGTACACATTCATTTCAAAGCCGTGCATAAATTCTTTTTTTCATCTGCCTCTGCTTCATCAATTATCAAACTTAAATCACGCAATTACTTGAATCAAATATCAACCTTTGCTTTTAAACCCCTGTTTTCATCAGTTATCAAACTTCAATCACGCACATATATCACGCAAGCCATTTATCAAGTGATCAGTTTTCTTTTATCAAAGCTTGCCTTTATCTGGTTTTCAAAAGCATCAACAAGCCTTCAAAATTTGAAACCGCTCGGCCTTGAATGCATGGGTAAAATTTAAGCAAGAAACTTAAACGTATTGCTAAGCAAATAAAGGCTCTGCCTTGCCGTTCCTCTTCCCATCTCACCATCAGTTGCTTTAATCACGAGAATCAGTACATTCTCATTTTTAACTGATGGATCACATATTCGTTATTCACAAATTTATATCAATAGAAACTGACACGTTATTTTTCTCACTGCCTATATATCCATATACCCACCCATCGGTTTCTTCCACATTTTGATCTGCTTTTCATCCCTTTCCTCTGCTCAAAGCCATCAGGTAAATTTTATTTCATCTTTTCTCTTCTAAGTTTCTCTGTTCTTTTGACTTGCTCGGCCATGTCCAATCATACTCTGGTATTGGATCTAGGTTGTGGGTGCTGTTCATATTTTTTTTTTTCCAGAGTTGTCGTATAGTGGCGTCTAAATTGTAGAAGTCACATTAGAAAAAAAAAAGCATATTCAGTCTATAGATTCATAAAACTGATACATATAAAAGTTTGGTGGCCACATAAAAATTTTTTTGAAAGCATGCTGTTGGTTGTGGGAAGCATGCAGATCTGGGAGTGTATCAAAAGACTGAGTTGTGTTGTTCATTTTTGATGGGTCTGCATATATTGGCACAAGTTGCATTGGTGAGGGTGGCTCTGAGCAATGGTGAATGATGAGACTGACAGGAGTTATGGAGTTGTAGCTTGCATTTAGGATGAGTAGCCTGCATATAAGAATGAAAAAGGCGGAGGAAGTGGAAGAGGCAGAGAGAAGGAGTAGGCAAGTGTGCATCAGTGCATGTGTGCACGGTAGTTCCAGGCATGATACGTGACCAAGAAAAATTAAAGCATGCATTTGTTTTGTATCTGGGTGAGTTTGGGGTCTGGTGAGTGAAGTTGGAGCAGGGCATAATTGTGAACCGAGCTGGATGGTAGTGGGGTAGCTGGGGGTTGGACTCGATGAGAAGTATGGGTTCTGTTTGATCTGGAATGCTGGAAACATAGTTGCGTGAGTGTCTCTCTTTTGCATGTGTAGAGGAATGGGTTACAGAGCCTGTTTAATAAGGAAGAAAAAAAATATATAGGCATATATGAGTGAATTAAGAAAAACTTAGGTGAGTGCTAGTCTGCATTTATAAATTCATAGGCTGTGCATATCTTTGTATCACACTGTGCACGTATGTATCAGTTGATGATCTAAATATTTGTGTTGCTTGTAAAATTTGTTGCATAACATAACCAAGTAAGCATGAGTTTCCAGACTTGCACAAATATAATTTAGTTTTCCAGATTTTCATTCACATAGGCAAACATTTTAAATCATTTATAAAACATCCTCTTAGCATAGGCAGGCGGCGGATGGTTTTGAGTAGTTTGTGAGTGAGAAGTGGTTGCATAGTGGCAGAACGTGTGGAGTGATGTGCATCCCTGTAGTCGAAGTGGTGTATATGCCACTAGTATACAGGCTTGTTCCAGAGGGAGCATGGGATAGGTGGGATGTACAAATTCTTGGGTAAGTGAAGACTAGGAGTGTTGATGATGAATAGAAGTAAGGGGTGGTTGTTTGATTCAAGCCTGGGAAGTATAAATAGTAAGTGGATTTATTTGAGGGGAGAAATTGTTTGCGTTTTGCTTTGAAGTTACAGTGAGTATGAGGTGTTATTTTTGAAGGTGGATTAGATTGAAAAACAACATTTAAGTCTGGGAAAGTTGAATAGAAAGTTTGGAATCTGAGTTTAATAATTAGGCAACAGTAGATGGGTGATGCGCGTGTACGTGTACATGAACGAGTGAATAGAAGTGTACACGTGTACGTGAGGGTATCTCGGCCATAAGGGAAACTTCACTTTATTGTTTTTAGTAGGACTTTAGGGAATTTTGTCGTAAAATTTTGTATTAGCACGGTTCACGTTTTGGGGTATGTTTTGGTCAGATTACACGGTGGAGTGGTCGAGCAAGCCAAACAAATTCTCGTTCTACCTTTAATTTTTCTTTGACCATAAATTCTAAAGTCGCGTATTCTATATTTTTATTTTGTTCTAGATTTGAATCTAGGCGACATCCGAGAAATTTTGATCGTTATTCTCTGTCGCTCTTTTCCGGTGAATCGTCGTTTTGAAATTCAATTTTCTGCAGTTCCCAAGTGAGTATTTCTCACCAGACATACGTATTTATATTTTAGTAAATTATTGCAAGTGTAGGTGTAAAATTGTATTTCACTATCATCTGTCTGTAGTGTAATATAGAATGATGAACCCATTTAAATTGACACCTCATCAGTTATTATCTGTTGTATGATATTCTGCAGTTATATTACATTATTGTTTATTTACTGCTTAAATCACCACTGCAAGTTCCCTGTTATATATAGATTGTTATAGGCTGAAATGATAGGCCTAAATGATTATTATTGTTCTGTTATTCTGTTGACTGCTTAACTAATAACTTGGGATTGCGGGTTCGAAATGATAGAACCCGGGGTTTTATAAATTGCGGGTTGAAATGATATAAATCCGTATCACTTGACCTAGGCTAGAAAACTATATACAGGCCCGTGGTCCTTATAATATTTTCTGAAATATTTAAAATTATTCTGGAAGTTAAATATTTGATTTTATATCTTTAAAGGAATTTATATTGATTTTTAATAAGTTATAAATAAAAATAAATAAATATTTGAATAAAATTATGGAATATAACTTATTTGGTAAATCGGGATTTTGGAAGAATAAGATTTCAGTTAATAAATAAATAAATAGGTTATATTTGAAAATCTTTATTAAGTAAACAATCTACTACAGCATTTAAATGCTGTCTTTTGAAATTGGACTAGTTTTACCCATAACTTTAGGTAGCATTTCCTAAGTGCTATGGAATCTAGAATTTGATTGCTTTAAAATTTATGGAATTTGATAATTTTATTTTATGTTAAGTTTTGGAAAATCTTAAGATATGATATTTATAACTGGATTTTCCTTAATAAATTAAAGATGAATATTCTGGTATTAAGTAAATTTTGGAAAAAATTTAATGGCTAAAAAAATTTAGAGTTTTATTTATGGAAATTATGGGAATATTCAAGACTAAAAATATAAAACATTGATTTGTGAAAGAATAAAACCCAAACTTAGTTTTGAATAGTAAATACTCCAATTTAATATATATATGGGAATTGTAATGTTTTGGGAACATAAAGGGATATTTAAATTATGGTTAAACTTTAAATAAAGAAATATATTTGTGAAGCTATGTAAATTATCTTCTTTACAAAGTAACCATAAAGTTAACCCATTTATATATATACCGTTGAATGTCCAAACCATATTGTTTGGGAGTTATGGTTTTAAAGTAAAATTTCCAATATATTATCTTTTGAAGATATAATCCAGATACTTGGTTTCCATATATTATAAATTTTAAACAGTATGGTTTTGGAAAAGAATTATATTTGAAGATAACGATATCATATTGTTTTGGGTTTTAAAATGATATCGTATTTATAGTTTTGAAATGGAAATGTTTATTCTGGTTCTAAAGTATAAACTGCTTTAAAAATGGCCACGGGTTATAATAACGTTTGGTTGGCAAAGAGACCGGGATCGGATATGGACATACTCTCTGTCGATACCGAAAACCACTTTGACTAACCGTGTACGCGGTGGAGTTTCCAGAATGAAGTAGGTTGGTGGTGACGGTTTCTTGAAAGGTATATACGTGGACCCGACTTCCGTGAGTTGGCTTAAGGTGGCTAAAACAGGAGCGATTCTCGGATTAATGAGGTAGCTCCTCTGATCGAACGCACTTCTTCGTATACCATTCTATTACTCTTGTGATTGTTTGGGTGCACCCTTTGATTTGGGAGTGTTGTTCGAGGTGGGCGGTTGCTGCGGCTTCGCGTTACCACCGGTCCGGATAGCAATTGGTATATCTACCCTGGCATTGCCTAGTTGTGCCGTGTCACCTACCATATTGAGCCTTGTACGAGTTTGTATTTCTCCCGTAGCCCGTGTGGTATCCTCTAGTTGCTTCCCGATCAGGAGGAGCTATGATATTGGATGGACTACTGGGACTATTACGTGTTAAGGGCTATATGGGTAACCCCTTAATGCTAAGAAAAAAGTATGTTTATTTTATAAATAGACACTATTATAATAGCGCAATATACTACATAGTAAATAGTTTGACGGATCCTTAGAGGATGGGCGGTCCCAAGCATCCTTTAAGTTACTTGCTCTATATTACAGTACACTTGATTTAGCTTACATTATATAAGTATGTATGTCCTGACTCGAGTGTTTTGTTTTGTTTACGCTCGGGTCAGCCTGAGTTGCACCATCAGTTTCTTCTCCAGAGCTAGGACACTCGTAGATCATTCCTGCTGCTGGAAGCTTGTTTCAGTCTTTATCTTTTCCGTAATTCAAGACCTTGAAGACTCTATATCTGTATATGTTTAAATTGTATTAAAGACTAAAAATGTAATTCTGTTCGGAAAAGTTTAAGTGGCTTCATGAACCACTGTATTATGTTATATTCCGCTGCGAGATTCTGATATTTGTGTATGTGATTCTTTGATTTATTTACTGTATATTCTGAGTTTTGCCAAATTTATTCTACAACGCAGTATTTTGAACAATTCAAGTCCGACAATGTGCGGATACGGATGGTTGAAAATACTGGGTGGTTACATTTGGTATCAGAACTTTGGCTCTAGGCATAACTTAGAATGTATGGTAAATTTGATTTGTAGAATCACATTCATTCGAGCGTGAATCTCTTCCTCTTCAAATTTTGGAACATTCCCTGTGGTTCCAAAGTTCATTCGTGTCCCTCACTTTTTCATCTACCTTAGATTTTGGAGTATCCCATAACTCCACTTCGGATGATCTTTATAATGAATTGGCGGTCTCGCCATTGTTCTAATAAAGGGGTGAAACTCCTTTACCATTAGCATTGATTCACCGGAGATTTATATTTATCCTCGGTTTATATGCTAGTATCTTTGGTTATTCTGAACTCTATCTCTTCAGATCAAATGTAGATACATCGATCTGACTCTTTATGTCCCGGTTGACCCGGTCAAGGTTGTCCGCGATTTATATAAACTTACCCAGTTCCTTATTCTGTTATTTAATCATCAGATCTTCTAATTTCAACTTATCTTGAATTCTATTTGATTTGAGTTCATCAAAATTTGAATCTTTATCTTTGTGTTGAAAAATTTATTTCTATATTTGAAATAAAATCTAATATTATATATATGAGTATAATTTTCAGAAATTTTATAATTAATTTAACTAGTTGCCAAGAGATAATAGTTTTGATGTTATTTATGGTTTTGTAAACCATGTGTTTTGTCTAATATAAATAAGTGAATATAAACAATGGTTATAATTTAAATTGGAACAGAAATGAATCTAAAACAAGAACTTGAGAATTAAATCTCTGATGGTTTCAAACCCTGTGTTTAAACTTTAAAAGGATGTATTATTTAAAGTATTTATATAGAGATTTGTTCCCAAGAATTTTAAAAATTTAGTGCTCTTCTCTTTGTCGCTGGAAAATAATTTCGGTGATGACTGCAGCATCATCGACATTCATTTTCGAGTTTCGAAGTGAAAAGACCATTCTGTAATTCGGCTACAGTGTTTCCTTGAGATTTTAATTGATTGAATTTCTAAAATATGAATTAATATATATAGATATATAATTTAAATTTGATTTGACATATTATGTATATATATTTATTTATCTCTAAATGGGTTGAAGGGAATCAGAAATTCAATTCTTAAATTTTATCTTAAGGAAAATTTCAATAAAATAAAAAGGAAAATAAAATTTTTGAATAAAAAGTTCCAATTGGAGATAATTAAATTGGAAGTTTTATTTGTATAACACCCAATTTCATTTTAATATAACTTACCTTGATTTTCAAAAGTTAACAATGTAATTGGATAATATACAATATAAAAAGGATTTTTATAAATAAAATTTGAGTGGTTATAATTAATATTATACACTTAAATTTTAGTTATAAAAGATTAATGGGGGTAAATAAGGAATAAAAATTTTAGGGAATTTTATTTAAATAACCTGATAATCAAATTTGATTTAATATGGAACCTTAAAAATCTAAACAAGAGATTCTAATAAAGGTTATTTCCTGAAATGAATAATTATGATTTAAGTAAGTCGTATTTTAAATTTTGATAATTTGAGAATTGGTGTTCAAATAAAAATTCCAAGTATAACTTATTGATGGAATATCTTATTTTAAAATAGGTATTTCAAATAAAGTAGTTTAGTTATTTGTTAAAAATTAAGAGTTAAGTAAAATAATGCTGATTAGAAATACTATTATATCTACGGTAACATATTTCAAGTGTTGCTGTTTCTAAAAATAAATGTTTTGAAAATTTATAATTGAATAAATGAAGATTATTTTAGAAGTGTTATGATTTTAGTAGTATGATTTCCAAATGATAATATCTATAAAATCTTAATGACTTTCGAAGTATTTTAAATTCAAGAAGCATTATGATTTCAAAGTTATTATCTTATTTTGTTTTCAAACTATCTTCGAGTGCCCTTGGTTGCCCTGTCTGCTACGGAAGGGGGAGGCTATTGCTTCTACCAGTCTATTCAGAAATCTCTCTATAATCTTTGAAATTCTTTGTTACTCATCGGGACCTGAGCACCGCTTATCACCCATAGACGGACGGTCAAACTGAAAGGAAAATCCGATTCTAAAGGATCTTCTTCGGGTTCCCAATACCGGAACTATCCGTTTAAGATTCTTGTTTGTCTAGCTTATCTTTCTTTGTTTCACCTCTTTCGTTCCTTTTCGAGGACGAAAAGTTCGTAAGTGGGGGAGAGTGTAACAACCCTAGTTTTAGCTATTTATTTTATTTCAATTATTTAATTTTGAAATACATTTGTATATAAATTGTGTTTAACAATATAGTTTAAAGATTTAATCTGGAGATTTATTTTATAAAATTGTTGTGTCAATAAAATTAAGTAATAACTGTGAAAAATTATAGCTATGTTTAAACTGTAAAATTTCGCGTTTAAAAGACGCGTCAAATATAGGGTATAAGCAACGTAGTAAAACGTGTGTTTTTAAAATGTTATTTTTATCAAAATTTTTGATGTTTTAGACTGCGTCTGCTTAACGTAGTGTAAAAATCAAGTTTTCGATTTAATTTGAGGAAAAATATCAGTCAGTAATTTTATGATAACCGGTACTTTGTTAACTAACGGTCTGAGTTTGTATAAGCTTGTATACGTTTTCCATTCCTATAGCCAACATAAATATTCACCTTTTAATTTGTGATAACAAACTAAAATCAAGATGTTGAAAATAAGTGAGAATTTATTGATTAACGTTCGAATATATTTTCTTCTGTCTCTCTGACAGTTTTTCCTTTGCACTTGTACACATTCATTTCAAAGCCGTGCATAAATTCTTTTTTTCATCTGCCTCTGCTTCATCAATTATCAAACTTAAATCACGCAATTACTTGAATCAAATATCAACCTTTGCTTTTAAACCCCTGTTTTCATCAGTTATCAAACTTCAATCACGCACATATATCACGCAAGCCATTTATCAAGTGATCAGTTTTCTTTTATCAAAGCTTGCCTTTATCTGGTTTTCAAAAGCATCAACAAGCCTTCAAAATTTGAAACCGCTCGGCCTTGAATGCATGGGTAAAATTTAAGCAAGAAACTTAAACGTATTGCTAAGCAAATAAAGGCTCTGCCTTGCCGTTCCTCTTCCCATCTCACCATCAGTTGCTTTAATCACGAGAATCAGTACATTCTCATTTTTAACTGATGGATCACATATTCGTTATTCACAAATTTATATCAATAGAAACTGACACGTTATTTTTCTCACTGCCTATATATCCATATACCCACCCATCGGTTTCTTCCACATTTTGATCTGCTTTTCATCCCTTTCCTCTGCTCAAAGCCATCAGGTAAATTTTATTTCATCTTTTCTCTTCTAAGTTTCTCTGTTCTTTTGACTTGCTCGGCCATGTCCAATCATACTCTGGTATTGGATCTAGGTTGTGGGTGCTGTTCATATTATTTTTTTTTTCCAGAGTTGTCGTATAGTGGCGTCTAAATTGTAGAAGTCACATTAGAAAAAAAAAGCATATTCAGTCTATAGATTCATAAAACTGATACATATAAAAGTTTGGTGGCCACATAAAAATTTTTTTGAAAGCATGCTGTTGGTTGTGGGAAGCATGCAGATCTGGGAGTGTATCAAAAGACTGAGTTGTGTTGTTCATTTTTGATGGGTCTGCATATATTGGCACAAGTTGCATTGGTGAGGGTGGCTCTGAGCAATGGTGAATGATGAGACTAACAGGAGTTATGGAGTTGTAGCTTGCATTTAGGATGAGTAGCCTGCATATAAGAATGAAAAAGGCGGAGGAAGTGGAAGAGGCAGAGAGAAGGAGTAGGCAAGTGTGCATCAGTGCATGTGTGCACGGTAGTTCCAGGCATGATACGTGACCAAGAAAAATTAAAGCATGCATTTGTTTTGTATCTGGGTGAGTTTGGGGTCTGGTGAGTGAAGTTGGAGCAGGGCATAATTGTGAACCGAGCTGGATGGTAGTGGGGTAGCTGGGGGTTGGACTCGATGAGAAGTATGGGTTCTGTTTGATCTGGAATGCTGGAAACATAGTTGCGTGAGTGTCTCTCTTTTGCATGTGTAGAGGAATGGGTTACAGAGCCTGTTTAATAAGGAAGAAAAAAAATATATAGGCATATATGAGTGAATTAAGAAAAACTTAGGTGAGTGCTAGTCTGCATTTATAAATTCATAGGCTGTGCATATCTTTGTATCACACTGTGCACGTATGTATCAGTTGATGATCTAAATATTTGTGTTGCTTGTAAAATTTGTTGCATAACATAACCAAGTAAGCATGAGTTTCCAGACTTGCACAAATATAATTTAGTTTTCCAGATTTTCATTCACATAGGCAAACATTTTAAATCATTTATAAAACATCCTCTTAGCATAGGCAGGCGGCGGATGGTTTTGAGTAGTTTGTGAGTGAGAAGTGGTTGCATAGTGGCAGAACGTGTGGAGTGATGTGCATCCCTGTAGTCGAAGTGGTGTATATGCCACTAGTATACAGGCTTGTTCCAGAGGGAGCATGGGATAGGTGGGATGTACAAATTCTTGGGTAAGTGCAGACTAGGAGTGTTGATGATGAATAGAAGTAAGGGGTGGTTGTTTGATTCAAGCCTGGGAAGTATAAATAGTAAGTGGATTTATTTGAGGGGAGAAATTGTTTGCGTTTTGCTTTGAAGTTACAGTGAGTATGAGGTGTTATTTTTGAAGGTGGATTAGATTGAAAAACAACATTTAAGTCTGGGAAAGTTGAATAGAAAGTTTGGAATCTGAGTTTAATAATTAGGCAACAGTAGATGGGTGATGCGCGTGTACGTGTACATGAACGAGTGAATAGAAGTGTACACGTGTACGTGAGGGTATCTCGGCCATAAGGGAAACTTCACTTTATTGTTTTTAGTAGGACTTTAGGGAATTTTGTCGTAAAATTTTGTATTAGCACGGTTCACGTTTTGGGGTATGTTTTGGTCAGATTACACGGTGGAGTGGTCGAGCAAGCCAAACAAATTCTCGTTCTACCTTTAATTTTTCTTTGACCATAAATTCTAAAGTCGCGTATTCTATATTTTTATTTTGTTCTAGATTTGAATCTAGGCGACATCCGAGAAATTTTGATCGTTATTCTCTGTCGCTCTTTTCCGGTGAATCGTCGTTTTGAAATTCAATTTTCTGCAGTTCCCAAGTGAGTATTTCTCACCAGACATACGTATTTATATTTTAGTAAATTATTGCAAGTGTAGGTGTAAAATTGTATTTCACTATCATCTGTCTGTAGTGTAATATAGAATGATGAACCCATTTAAATTGACACCTCATCAGTTATTATCTGTTGTATGATATTCTGCAGTTATATTACATTATTGTTTATTTACTGCTTAAATCACCACTGCAAGTTCCCTGTTATATATAGATTGTTATAGGCTGAAATGATAGGCCTAAATGATTATTATTGTTCTGTTATTCTGTTGACTGCTTAACTAATAACTTGGGATTGCGGGTTCGAAATGATAGAACCCGGGGTTTTATAAATTACGGGTTGAAATGATATAAATCCGTATCACTTGACCTAGGCTAGAAAACTATATACAGGCCCGTGGTCCTTATAATATTTTCTGAAATATTTAAAATTATTCTGGAAGTTAAATATTTGATTTTATATCTTTAAAGGAATTTATATTGATTTTTAATAAGTTATAAATAAAAATAAATAAATATTTGAATAAAATTATGGAATATAACTTATTTGGTAAATCGGGATTTTGGAAGAATAAGATTTCAGTTAATAAATAAATAAATAGGTTATATTTGAAAATCTTTATTAAGTAAACAATCTACTACAGCATATAAATGCTGTCTTTTGAAATTGGACTAGTTTTACCCATAACTTTAGGTAGCATTTCCTAAGTGCTATGGAATCTAGAATTTGATTGCTTTAAAATTTATGGAATTTGATAAATTTTATTTTATGTTAAGTTTTGGAAAATCTTAAGATATGATATTTATAACTGGATTTTCCTTAATAAATTAAAGATGAATATTCTGGTATTAAGTAAATTTTGGAAAAAATTTAATGGCTAAAAAAATTTAGAGTTTTATTTATGGAAATTATGGGAATATTCAAGACTAAAAATATAAAACATTGATTTGTGAAAGAATAAAACCCAAACTTAGTTTTGAATAGTAAATACTCCAATTTAATATATATATGGGAATTGTAATGTTTTGGGAACATAAAGGGATATTTAAATTATGGTTAAACTTTAAATAAAGAAATATATTTGTGAAGCTATGTAAATTATCTTCTTTACAAAGTAACCATAAAGTTAACCCATTTATATATATACCGTTGAATGTCCAAACCATATTGTTTGGGAGTTATGGTTTTAAAGTAAAATTTCCAATATATTATCTTTTGAAGATATAATCCAGATACTTGGTTTCCATATATTATAAATTTTAAACAGTATGGTTTTGGAAAAGAATTATATTTGAAGATAACGATATCATATTGTTTTGGGTTTTAAAATGATATCGTATTTATAGTTTTGAAATGGAAATGTTTATTCTGGTTCTAAAGTATAAACTGCTTTAAAAATGGCCACGGGTTATAATAACGTTTGGTTGGCAAAGAGACCGGGATCGGATATGGACATACTCTCTGTCGATACCGAAAACCACTTTGACTAACCGTGTACGCGGTGGAGTTTCCAGAATGAAGTAGGTTGGTGGTGACGGTTTCTTGAAAGGTATATACGTGGACCCGACTTCCGTGAGTTGGCTTAAGGTGGCTAAAACAGGAGCGATTCTCGGATTAATGAGGTAGCTCCTCTGATCGAACGCACTTCTTCGTATACCATTCTATTACTCTTGTGATTGTTTGGGTGCACCCTTTGATTTGGGAGTGTTGTTCGAGGTGGGCGGTTGCTGCGGCTTCGCGTTACCACCGGTCCGGATAGCAATTGGTATATCTACCCTGGCATTGCCTAGTTGTGCCGTGTCACCTACCATATTGAGCCTTGTACGAGTTTGTATTTCTCCCGTAGCCCGTGTGGTATCCTCTAGTTGCTTCCCGATCAGGAGGAGCTATGATATTGGATGGACTACTGGGACTATTACGTGTTAAGGGCTATATGGGTAACCCCTTAATGCTAAGAAAAAAGTATGTTTATTTTATAAATAGACACTATTATAATAGCGCAATATACTACATAGTAAATAGTTTGACGGATCCTTAGAGGATGGGCGGTCCCAAGCATCCTTTAAGTTACTTGCTCTATATTACAGTACACTTGATTTAGCTTACATTATATAAGTATGTATGTCCTGACTCGAGTGTTTTGTTTTGTTTACGCTCGGGTCAGCCTGAGTTGCACCATCAGTTTCTTCTCCAGAGCTAGGACACTCGTAGATCATTCCTGCTGCTGGAAGCTTGTTTCAGTCTTTATCTTTTCCGTAATTCAAGACCTTGAAGACTCTATATCTGTATATGTTTAAATTGTATTAAAGACTAAAAATGTAATTCTGTTCGGAAAAGTTTAAGTGGCTTCATGAACCACTGTATTATGTTATATTCCGCTGCGAGATTCTGATATTTGTGTATGTGATTCTTTGATTTATTTACTGTATATTCTGAGTTTTGCCAAATTTATTCTACAACGCAGTATTTTGAACAATTCAAGTCCGACAATGTGCGGATACGGATGGTTGAAAATACTGGGTGGTTACAGTCCCAGTAGTCCATCCAATATCATAGTCCCTCCTGATCGGGAAGCCACCAGAGGATACCACACGTGCTACGGGAGAAAACCAAACTCGTACAAGGCGCGCTAGGGTAGGTGACACGACACAACTAGGCAACGCCGGGGTAGATATACCAATTACTATCCGGACTGGTGGAAATGCGTAGCAGCTACTACCACCCACCTTGAACAACACTCCAAAAATCAAAGGTGCGCACCAAACAATCACAAAGTAATAGAATGACATACGAAGAAATGCGTTCGATAAGAGGTGCTACCTCTTTAGCCCGAGAATCGCTCCTTTTTTAGCCACCTTATGCCAACTCGCGGGAGTCGGGTCCACGTACATACCTCAACAGAACGTCACCACCATCCTACTTCATTCTGGAATCTCCCTCGCGAACACGATGGTCAAAGTGGTTTTCGGTATCGACAGAGAGTATGCTCATATCCGATCATGGTCTCTTTGCCAACTAATCGTTATTATTACTCGTGGTTATAAATTTCAAAAATAGTTTATATTTAAATCAAAATTCTTCATTTTAACTTTCAAAGCGAAGTTATTAAATTTTCAAATCAAATAATCAAAATCTTATTTCAGCCAATGGCAACACTTAACAAGTGCTACTGTAGCCTTTTATTTATTCAGGTTTAGTTTTAAATTTCGCAATCTCAACACTCACCAAGTACTGCAATAGCCTTTAATTGATTTTAGCCTTTTGTTCATTGCATCAACTACGGCACTTACAAAGTGCGGTAATATCCCATACAATAGAATTTAAGTAAATTTAATTTCTAACTTTAATATAAATTTATCAATAATTAAACTTTAATTTAACCAATTTAACTTATAAAAATCATATTTCCACTTTTAAAATGGTCATTTAAATTTCTCAAAATTTATGATTTATATAAGGTAAATTTCACAAATAAATATCAACTTCTCAAGGCTTCAAAAGTAAAATACACAAATTTCTATTCTTGGTATTCAAAATTTACCTTAAATTTAATTACCATTTAAAAATATAACTTATTTCCAATTTATTTCTTAACTTACCCTTTTCTCTTAAACCAAAGTTCACCTTTCCTAACTTTAGTTATATTCAAAATTATATTTTTATGTATTTATTTTACTAACCATTTAATTTATAGTAAATTTAATAAAACCTTATTTATCCATTTAAATTCAATTTATATCAATTTATTTTGTTTTATTTACTTACTTAGATTTCATTCTTTTACAAAATCAAATTTCAAAATAAATTTATATTCCAAATTCCAACTTAACCATTTATTTATTTATATATATTTAACTTGTATAAAATGACAAAAATCATTTTGATTTAATTCAAATCAAAAGTAATAAAATATACAAATTTAAAATACTTAGATTTTTCCAAATATATATATATATATATATATATATATATATATATAACCATGGGTCTGTATACTATTTTCTAACCTAGGTCAAGTGGTACGGATAATATATCATTCCTATCCTTAATTTACAAGAACAATCCGGGTTCTATCATTTCAAACCCGCAATCCCAAGTTAAATAAATAAATGATAAATAACTAAGTAAATAAATAATTAAATATCGTTCAGGCCTATCATTTCAGCCCGTAACGATTCTATTCTACATGGAACTTGCAGTGTGATAAACAACAAATAAATAAATAGTATAGCAGCATAAATATAACAGTATATGATATAACTGATGACGTGTCAATTTAATAACAGGGTTTTTATCATCATAAATTTATATCATAGGCAAGTATAACAAAATATAACCATTCTACAATTAACTTGTTATTAATTTACAGATCTATAAGTATGTTTTTCCGGTGAGCATACTCACCTTAAAGCCGTAGAAAATAGATTCAAAACAAAGATAACAACGGAAAAAGCATACAGAAGACACGATCAATTCTCAGAGGATGTGACAACCCGATTCTGATCTTGAACAAAATAAATAAAACAAATTACGTGCTAATTTCTTTTAAATAAATTATACTGGAATGAGATTTGAATAAAAGGATGATTTGACAAAATTGCTCGACCACTTCACCACACAACTCCAACTACACTTCACATGCTCGGCACTGACCAAATTCTGGACGTGCAAGTATTCAAGTAGTGGAATATTTTTGACATAAAGGCTATGCTATCATTTTGTACCGGTGCGCATGCTCTTATTTTTTTTCTTTTCTTTTCTAACGTTTGTCAGAGCAACATGTGGTAAAGGTGGTGCACGAACAATGGAAAAGGTGGTGCACGAACAAAAATACTTTCTTTTTTTCTATTAAGTGACACGGCCACTTACATGGCTCGGCCAGCCTGAAGGCAAGGCAAGGTCAAGACGAGCTACATGCTGGAGTGGATGGCGGTGAAGTGGATGAGTCATGCAAGGTGATGGATGGTCGAGCATTTGCGTGAAACAGTGGAGTACTCGTGGCCAGAAAAAGGAAATACAGGAATACAAAAGAAAGAAGAAAATAAAATAGGAAGAAGAAGATAAACTGGCGGCCATACCTGATGTAACAGAAGCTCACGCACGAAAGGATCAAGGCACTGATGTGGTAAGAGAATATGGTGTGTGGTTTTGTATTTATAAGAAGAAATTTGCGTTGATTAGAATGTAAGAAAAATGATAAGTGCACAAATCATGGCATGCGAAATGTTAGGCAAGAAAGAATCAAAATTTGAACGTGCTTGTATTTAACATATGGGTTGCGTGATTTTAGGTGAAAGGAAAATAGCAAGGAATAAAATTTAATTTTTTTTAAACGTCTGAAGCAAATGGAAGATTTTATTCCATATATATAAGAGAGTCAAGTGTAGAAAGTTGCACGTGAATGACAATGCAACAAATGAATTTGAACGGCATAGAAATTAATATATTATACCAATTAAAATAATTAATGTAAAAGGAAAGTGTAAAAGTTTAAACGCGAATGACAGCGCATGTAATAAATTTGAATGGCTATAGATAATTTCTTCCCTCCTTTGAAAAGCCCAGCTAATAATTGATTGATTGATTTTTTATAGCTAAGGTAAGAAATTTTAAGAATGCGTACTAAAGACGCAATAATTTAAATCAAATATATGCCTTATTTATAACAAAAGTACGTATCTAAATTTATACATTTTCTTATTTACTCGTTACCTATATTTAGTAAATATACGTTTAAAGAATATCTCATTAAATACGTACCATTTATGCCAACTAAATTAATCAAAACAGATATAATCGTACAAATTAAAGGTGCAATTAAATAGATTATTTATACACTATAAATTTTAAAATTTATTACTTAAATAAAATATGATTTGTTTACATCCTTTTGATTCATTTACCATTTACTAAGAACTGATGTATATACGTTGATTTATTTATCATTTAACTAAGAACTCATGTATATACGTATAAAGAAACATAACATTTTATTTCTTTTTACCCAAAATTTTTTACTTAATTTAAAAGGTATATCACCAATTTTTTAAAGTAAACAAAAGTGGAATAAAAATGTTGTATGAATATATTCAATTAAATTAAAAGATTTGGAAAAATTTCTACCACACTTTAAAACAAATAAAAAATTAGTGAATAAAATACAACTAACTGAAATAAAGTGAAAAAGAAAATAAATAATTATATTTTAGGAAAATAGAAAGATAAATAAAGAAAATAGCTTAATTTATTGAAACTAGCTTAAGAAAATTGCAAACATAATCCACTTAACTTTGGGAAATTGCAACTCTTATTGAAAATGGTTTAAAATAAATCTTTGACAAATAAAATAAATTGAGAATGAGAATAAAATAAGTTCTTAAGAAAAATATAAAAATAAATAAAGAATTTCTTAAATTAATTGATATTGGAAATTAGAAATTGTAAACAAAATACAACTGACACTGGAAAATATCAGTTACACTTTTAAAAACGTTTTAAACCAAAATATATACAAAACAAGTTATTTTACCCCTAAAAACATAAATTAGAACATTACATGACCAAACAAAATATTATTTATATAATTTAATGTAAACAATTTTGTTAAATACAACAAATTACACACAATAGTTAAAAAGGCATAACTTTCACATTATAAATCAGATTTCAACGAAACGAAAAGCAGTATTCTTAAAATTTTATTTACTTTCAAAATAAAAGATAAAATTCAAAATTTTTTAAATTTTAAATTCTTAAATTTAAAAGTCAAAGTTTGATCATATTGACAAAATTCACATTTTCGGAAAATATTCTATTAATTCATGTGTGGAATTCTAATCCACACCAAAATTTATATTTTAAATAAAAATTATCTAAATTAAATAAATAAAAAATTTATTAAAAATTTTGGGTTGATACATAGATGGTTTGGATGGCATGCAAAGTGAGAGTAAATGCTAAGAAACAAAAAAGGCATAAGTTAAGGAGAAAGAAATGTATATATGTTTTATTCTTAAATGCAAATGAAAACGAGGAATTTTTAAATGAGAAATAAATCTTCTTGTACATGATTTGCAAATGAGAAATACATGGCTAGGAAAAGAGTTTGTATGGCTAAAGAAAGAAATAAAGAGGCCATGTAGAAAAAGGCAAGAAATCAAGCAAAGACCTGATAGATTTAATTAATTTCTTTCCTTTGTATTAACAGTTGTTCTTAATTATATTGAATTTGTTAAATGTTTACATTTATTATGATTTAATCCTCAAATAAATTCATTTAGATAAGTTTCATTCTTTTATATTACCTTATGAATAAAATATGCATTTCCACTTTAACATTCCTTCTATATTTTATTACAAAATTTCTTTTTCTTTATATTAAATTACTAAAACTTTATCAATTTAAAAAAATTTAATTATTAAAAATTTATGGGTCGTTACACTCTGTAACGACGCGGATTTTCGTTGCCGAAAAACCGAACCATTATGGGTTTTAAGAAGAAGAAAGATAGAAGAAAGAGAGAAAGAAAAACAGAAATAGAGGAAAAAGAAAACAACAGAACAACAACAGAATCTCACAATTCGCAGCGGAACAACATATAATAATAAATGAATAATCTTTAAATAAAGAACTATATCAGTTATTACATTACATACATTTCATTACATCATATCATCAGAGTGTACAACAACATACATCAAAAAACAGTGCAGCGGAAAAAGAAATACTATATAAGTAATATGCCATGCCATCCAGCTTGCCTCCAGCAACTCCAGAATATCCAGAATATCCTGATAAACCTAACTCTTGACTGCCCGTGTGGAAAATTGGTGGGCACCCAGAGTTTAGGAAGGAAAACAATAAACTCCAAGTCAGTCATGTGACTGGTGTGAGAACTCAAAACAGTTTATTTATCTTTAAAATCAAATAGAGGAATATTTTTTTAAATTCAATTCGCAATGCTTTTTAAAAATGAGACTACCATAAGGCCTCCCGCACACACACACATGCAAACGCAGAATCGGAGGAGATTTCTCCTTATGATAGCCAAAGATGCTTGATACGCATTTAAAATAACATTTGATATTATTACTAGTGCATAGTGTAGGAAATTATTTCGAAAGTAAAGATATAAATCTTAGCCAACATACGACCATTATCGTATGCCTACTATAGCTACTATCCAAACAGTGGTGACCACCATAAGTGAATAGCAGGTTCTACAACTAATACCGTACAAGTTTCGTATTGTTTCTTTGGATTTCCAACAAATGGTCAGGCCAAGGAACTTCCCATTGCCACATGAGAATGCCTCTGGATGGACATCCCCGAGAGCCAAACCGGATCTCTACCAACACAAGGCCGGGTTACTCCTAACTGAGTAACAACTGACCGAATATGCCATCCCCCGGTCCTTTGGGACCTTTATCCGAGAGCTCTCTAATCAATTCACACAATCATAAAAACAAAGTGTTTCAATATGAGTAAGTATCTGGGCTCCATACCATGATACCACCCTTTTCCAGAAGGAAATGCACATATCCTAAAGGGCGCTACCCCTCATAACCTTGCTGCATCTTTCCTGTTTTGACCATTTCCGGGATGTGAGGCTCGACGAAGTCACGTCCACAAAAACATACTTTATACAAAAGCCATGCTTTGGGTCAACAAATGATCAACACAATGATCACTAAGATAGACGATCAAATAAATGATCCTATCACAAATAATCAACACAATGATCATTTCAGCATCACTCAGCATGTCACATTACCAAACTGGGAATATATCGCTGATAACTTCAACTATATAACCTCTGAGCTCGTACGTCTCAGAGAAGGGTGTTAAGCTAAAAGAATAAATTCTCCGCCACCACAGAAATATATTTGAAAGAAATCGGCTTTATATCTCAACTTGTAATGTCAGACACACAATCCATACAAGTCTGTTCCGGGCTCGAACAGAACCGAAGGCACTTACAAAGAAGCCCTTGCAATCCGAATAATTTCTAATCACGTTCGGATTTCCCATCACTTATGGAGATCTCTATACCGGGGATCAGCCAGTGCAGAGACAATCAACAAGAAACCCTCTCGTTTTCGAAAATATCCGGTCTTCAACACCGGTCTTCGAATGCAATTCATAACGACGTATCACATATTCGGAATGGGTTATACGACCCTATGGTCCTTTCCCGGTTAATCCGAATAGTGAGCGCTTATTTTAAAAATAAGCGTGGCATCCAATTCAAGCAATCACAGCAATTACTCATTCAAGGGTAAATATTGATAGTCGGTTATTTAACTATCAATAAAGATGCGCCACATCATCAGATTCCAAATAATTTTCCAAATTATTTATTTTTCCAAAAATATCTATACTAGATATAAAATCTCAATACTTCAAAAATAAACCAATGTTTATTTTGAAACCAATTTCCCTTTTTCATTTATAAATTCTATAGTGAATTTATATTTCATATTTTCTATTGATTTACAGTTTCAATAGATTTTTATTTTTAAATTCCAGTTTATCTTCAAAACGATAAATTCTTAAAAATATTCCATTTCATATTGGAAAAGTAATTCCATACTTATTCTAAAAATAAGTATTCACAAATCTTATTTATTTTCAACAATTTGAAAAATATTCAATATACTTAAACCATAGTCAAGTATATATTTCATTCTTTAAGGAAATCATTCTTTTATTATAATTTATTTGGGTCAAAACGAATGTTGCGTAAAACATCGTTACGACAACCCAAAATCACTAGTATAGGGATTCGAAATTAAAATAGATATATAAATCCCAATACTATATAAAGCATTTCCTTTCGGAAATCATTTACTATAACAACAGTGTTATAGTCCACCATTTCCTTCTATTTCTCGAAAACGTCTATTTCAACAATAAATGTTGAAATCTATGTTCTCATTCCCTTCTATTTCTTGAAAACGTCTATTTCAACAATAAATGTTGAAATCTATGTTCTCAATACTCAATGCATTTTAAAATATCTTTAAACCGTTTTAATTTCTTTTTAACACATTCTTTCCTCAAAAGATATCCATTTTATTCAATAATATATTTACCGTTCAAAAACGTGAATATAACTTCTTTATAAACTTCTATATTCAATTCATCAAATTCAATTGGTTTCGGTTATAAATTCCATTTCTATTTAAAAGCTTCGATTTTGTAAATCTCGTTTATTAACCCAATTCAATTGATACAACTCAATTTTAATACCAAAGGTTTATATTATAAGTCAAGTACTTATAATTTATTTATTTACAAATCGTTCCTTTGAACTTCACCAATTATAAATCTTATTACTTATAAGTTTCTTTATAAATTTCCTATTTCCAATCTTATCAAATTCGATTTGATTTCGGATTTATAAAACAACGTTTATAAATCCCATTTATAATTTCATAAACTTCTATTTACCAAAAGTCAATTTATTAGCAAATTCCATTTATTTTCCACATAAATGACAAGGTTCAATTCATAAGAAATTTACTTATAGACTTTTGTTTCACAAATCTATACATTTTCTAACTTCACACTTTATAAATTTATAAATTTTCATTTACTTATAAAAACAATTTATACTTCATTTATAACATTTATAAAAACTCAATTTACAATTCCAATCATTTTAAATTTATAAAAATCAATTTAAAAATCTTTTATATACATTGTTTTTAATAATTCAAAAATTCCAATTTAAACCAATTTCAATTTACTTAACTATTTATTTCCAAAAATCTCAATTTGATTTTATTTTATAAAAATCTTAAATTCTATAACTTCAAAAATTAAATTTTTAATTTGGTTTAAAATGAATCAATTCAAAATTTTACTAAAAACATATATTTGGAAAATCGATTTAAAAATCCCTTTAAAATCAAAAATCATTATTTTTAACTTTAAAAACGAATCCGATGATGCCACAGCATCAATTGGTCAATCACTACACAAATATCATATATCGATATGATATTCACAATCATCAAAAATATTTATAAACAAATAAATATTTGTGAGGGGTCCAGTTGGATCCCTCCAACCTGTTTCCCTGCATCCAAAGAGTTAGCACAATACCCATTCCACTTCGAGGTGGAATATCGCGGTATATGGGATTTTAAAAAATATTCCGCTTACTAACGGCGCAATAGGGTCTCATCCGCTATACGAGGTGGGAAATCAATCAACTGCAATATATACATATGCCAATATATATATATTGCTATATATATAGATATATCCTAAAATATCTAATATCACAATCAAGCAATCAATCAATCAATCAACAAATTTTAAATATAACTATTTAAAATTTTAAATAACCTTTTGAGTGAGAAGTTCTCACCTTTATTCCCGTTTGCAATCCACTTCCAATTCAACTTGTTTTCTTCATTTATACCTAGTATAAATATTTTCAAAATTTATTAATATTCGAAATAATCGAATAATAAATTTTCGTTCTTGATTGTTAAATAAATCAATAGTTTTATTTAAACCAATCTCTTCTTAAATAAATTTATTTTAACGAATTTTCCTTCGAAAATAATTCTAACTTAGAAATTCTCAATTGAACTAAATTTCCTTTTTATAAATTTTAAATCAACAAGTCTTTTCTTAAATAAAATTATTTTTCTTTGTTTAAATAAATTTATTTTAACTAAAATTTTACTTTAATAACTTTATTTTAACTAAAAATTAAATTTAATTAACCAAACTCTCTTTCAAATAATTTAATTAACTATAGATTTAATTTTAACTAAAGATTTTCTTTTTAGTAACGATAATAGATAAAACCAATTAATTATCGTAAACTATTGTTTATAACAACTTAACTAATCATTTTACTTTCAAACTAACTTTTACTTTTTAATAAATTATTTTAACTAAAATTTAAATTAAAAACTAAATCCCTTTAATAAATCTCTTTAGTAACTTAGATAGTTTTAGATAAGTCAATAATACATTTATATTTTTATATTTCTGCAAATAAATAGAATGTGATAATTTTTTTTCCACTTTTTTTTTTTTTACTGTAAAAGTTATACATATATTTTCACTGTATATATTTATGTATGTATAATTTTTTTCTTTTGTTAACCTTTTTTTTTTCACCTATTATTAAATTAAAATATCCAAATTAATCAACCAGTACCTTACTGCCCAGGTCAAAGCCTTTGCTCATCACCTGGCATCAATCGAAGCTCCTTCCCCTACCTCGGCTTCGAAGCTTCTCCTCTAACCCTCAATCGTGAGCAACATCTCGCCCACTCACGCGCAACCACCCCGGGCTCAAACGCCATTGCCACACACGAGCACAAAGCCCCAAAAAATCGAACGCCACTCCATCGCGGCATCGCCTCCATCATCTCGCGAGTCGCCGGCATCAATCCCCCCAAACTCCACGCGCTCGAGAATTGACGAGTCTCTTCGCCTCGTGCCCTAGCATCGGCTCTAAATCGCGACGCATCCCCTACGCGCGCGCCATCTCCACGCGCGATCCCCCATTTTTTTTTTTTTTTTTATACGGCTGCGGCCACGATTTGTTGATTTGGGGGGGGAGGGGGAATTTCGATTTCAATTTGAAAGGAAACAGAAGAAGGGGAAAGAACGAGAGGCCATTTTTTTCTTTCGATTTCTTCGTTCAATTGATTTTGAACGAGAGTGAAGGCTTCGTGTTTTAAGGAGGGAAGGAGATCGTGCAATTGCGTGAGTTATGGCGTAAATGAAGGCGTTTTAACAGCTGAACGAAGTAAGGTAGTATACTCTTTATATTATATATATTATTATTATTATTATTATTTTTTCAATTTAAATTCAATTTGTTTCAATACAATTTTCAACGTGTTTACGCGTCGTGTGATCACATATCAATTCCAAAAATTACGAAATTTGAAATCCTGCAATAATTCAATATTCCGGACCCAATGGAACTGGTTTCGTCGAATTCCGAGACTGTGCCTCGGACGGCTATTTTTAAATATCGATTCGAACGATTAAATTTCAAAACTGAACAAAGCACTTTCAATTTAAATTCTGAAGCTTCTATAACTTTCAGTATTATCAATACGAATTTTGCAAGCCTTCGAAATATTTTTAATTGGCTTAAAATTGAAGATTCAAATTTTTATTCAACTTTCAATAGATTAAATTCTATAATTTAATCGTCAAATTCAAAGTTATATTGAAAATTCAATCCAAACCATCGTTCAAATATTTAAAATTAATTAAATATTTGCAAATTAAATTATTCAAAATTCTGGGTCGTTACAATCTTTCCCCCTTAAAAGAATTTCGTCCCGAAATTACGAGTTAAGAAGAATGCCCTTATCTCGTCTATTATTTTTCACAATCCAAATAGTTTTATCAACTTACTAGCCTAAATCTTTTAATTAAAGATTCACTATTATTTCAACTAGCTTTCTAACTTCAATTATAGGTTTCAAACAACATTGTTTTACTAACAATTCAAATTTAAATTCAAATTCAAATTTCAGACGTTCAAATTTTTCTCAAAATTTTTCTAACACCCTAAATTTTCAAAAAATTTCGCCAGCGTTTCCTTTGCGCGGCTCGATCGGTACGACTACAAAATGGCACCACGGCCCCTCAGAATCAAAAAGAAAAGAGAAAAGCCAAGTGGCTAGAGAAGAAAGTCATCAAATCTCATATTTAAATTGAAATACGTACCTTTTTCTCGAGCAATTCAATTTTATCTTCGAAATCAAAATCTCAATTCCTTTATATACCTGTATAACCTGCTAATAGTAATATCTAAATCCAACATTCAAACCATTTTGCAAATTTCTATTAAAAATTTCCAATATATGTTTCTTATACGTTTTTACTTCATTCTTGAAGTTACATATCCAATTTTATTAAATTTTTCGCTTCAATTTAATTCACAATCTCAAATTCATTCTAATTCAATTCTCAATTTAAATTCTATTTGAATTAAATTCTAAATTCTAAATATTGAATTCTATCGATTAACTTTCATTTAGTAATTCATATTACTAATTTAAATTAGTTTCATTCACTAATTCATTTCAATTTTCAATTTCCATATACTAATGATAATAATTCAATATTATCACTTCCTAACAATCATGCAACCATATACTATAATAATTCATAGAAAATCATTTCTTTTCTATACCAAAACTAATTTTGGGCAAAATTATTTTATAATATAAATCAATTTTATATTCACTAACAAATACGTGCTCATATCTATTATTACACTCAAACTCATTCTAGAGTACTACTGACTCCATCTCTAACGAGTAATACCCAACAGAACCATGGTTGTCGCTTAACCAACAGTTCTGATACCAACTGTAACGACGCGGATTTTCGTTGCCAAAAAACCGAACCATTATGGGTTTTAAGAAGAAGAAAGATAGAAGAAAGAGAGAAAGAAAAACAGAAATAGAGGAAAAAGAAAACAACAGAACAACAACAGAATCTCACAATTCGCAGCGGAACAACATATAATAATAAATGAATAATCTTTAAATAAAGAACTATATCAGTTATTACATTACATACATTTCATTACATCATATCATCAGAGTGTACAACAACATACATCAAAAAACAGTGCAGCGGAAAAAGAAATACTATATAAGTAATATGCCATGCCATCCAGCTTGCCTCCAGCAACTCCAGAATATCCAGAATATCCTGATAAACCTAACTCTTGACTGCCCGTGTGGAAAATTGGTGGGCACCCAGAGTTTAGGAAGGAAAACAATAAACTCCAAGTCAGTCATGTGACTGGTGTGAGAACTCAAAACAGTTTATTTATCTTTAAAATCAAATAGAGGAATATTTTTTTAAATTCAATTCGCAATGCTTTTTAAAAATGAGACTACCATAAGGCCTCCCGCACACACACACATGCAAACGCAGAATCGGAGGAGATTTCTCCATATGATAGCCAAAGATGCTTGATACGCATTTAAAATAACATTTGATATTATTACTAGTGCATAGTGTAGGAAATTATTTCGAAAGTAAAGATATAAATCTTAGCCAACATACGACCATTATCGTATGCCTACTATAGCTACTATCCAAACAGTGGTGACCACCATAAGTGAATAGCAGGTTCTACAACTAATACCGTACAAGTTTCGTATTGTTTCTTTGGATTTCCAACAAATGGTCAGGCCAAGGAACTTCCCATTGCCACATGAGAATGCCTCTGGATGGACATCCCCGAGAACCAAACCGGATCTCTACCAACACAAGGCCGGGTTACTCCTAACTGAGTAACAACTGACCGAATATGCCATCCCCCGGTCCTTTGGGACCTTTATCCAAGAGCTCTCTAATCAATTCACACAATCATAAAAACAAAGTGTTTCAACATGAGTAAGTATCTGGGCTCCATACCATGATACCACCCTTTTCCAGAAGGAAATGCACATATCCTAAAGGGCGCTACCCCTCATAACCTTGCTGCATCTTTCCTGTTTTGACCATTTCCGGGATGTGAGGCTCGACGAAGTCACGTCCACAAAAACATACTTTATACAAAAGCCATGCTTTGGGTCAACAAATGATCAACACAATGATCACTAAGATAGACGATCAAATAAATGATCCTATCACAAATAATCAACACAATGATCATTTCAGCATCACTCAGCATGTCACATTACCAAACTGGGAATATATCGCTGATAACTTCAACTATATAACCTCTGAGCTCGTACGTCTCAGAGAAGGGTGTTAAGCTAAAAGAATAAATTCTCCGCCACCACAGAAATATATTTGAAAGAAATCGGCTTTATATCTCAACTTGTAATGTCAGACACACAATCCATACAAGTCTGTTCCGGGCTCGAACAGAACCGAAGGCACTTACAAAGAAGCCCTCGCAATCCGAATAATTTCTAATCACGTTCGGATTTCCCATCACTTATGGAGATCTCTATACCGGGGATCAGCCAGTGCAGAGACAATCAACAAGAAACCCTCTCGTTTTCGAAAATATCCGGTCTTCAACACCGGTCTTCGAATGCAATTCATAACGACGTATCACATATTCGGAATGGGTTATACGACCCCATGGTCCTTTCCCGGTTAATCCGAATAGTGAGCGCTTATTTTAAAAATAAGTGTGGCATCCAATTCAAGCAATCACAGCAATTACTCATTCAAGGGTAAATATTGATAGTCGGTTATTTAACTATCAATAAAGATGCGCCACATCATCAGATTCCAAATAATTTTCCAAATTATTTATTTTTCCAAAAATATCTATACTAGATATAAAATCTCAATACTTCAAAAATAAACCAATGTTTATTTTGAAACCAATTTCCCTTTTTCATTTATAAATTCTATAGTGAATTTATATTTCATATTTTCTATTGATTTACAGTTTCAATAGATTTTTATTTTTAAATTCCAGTTTATCTTCAAAAAGATAAATTCTTAAAAATATTCCATTTCATATTGGAAAAGTAATTCCATACTTATTCTAAAAATAAGTATTCACAAATCTTATTTATTTTCAACAATTTGAAAAATATTCAATATACTTAAACCATAGTCAAGTATATATTTCATTCTTTAAGGAAATCATTCTTTTATTATAATTTATTTGGGTCAAAACGAATGTTGCGTAAAACATCGTTACGACAACCCAAAATCACTAGTATAGGGATTCGAAATTAAAATAGATATATAAATCCCAATACTATATAAAGCATTTCCTTTCGGAAATCATTTACTATAACAACAGTGTTATAGTCCACCATTTCCTTCTATTTCTCGAAAACGTCTATTTCAACAATAAATGTTGAAATCTATGTTCTCATTCCCTTCTATTTCTTGAAAACGTCTATTTCAACAATAAATGTTGAAATCTATGTTCTCAATACTCAATGCATTTTAAAATATCTTTAAACCGTTTTAATTTCTTTTTAACACATTCTTTCCTCAAAAGATATCCATTTTATTCAATAATATATTTACCGTTCAAAAACGTGAATATAACTTCTTTATAAACTTCTATATTCAATTCATCAAATTCAATTGGTTTCAGTTATAAATTCCATTTCTATTTAAAAGCTTCGATTTTGTAAATCTCGTTTATTAACCCAATTCAATTGATACAACTCAATTTTAATACCAAAGGTTTATATTATAAGTCAAGTACTTATAATTTATTTATTTACAAATCGTTCCTTTGAACTTCACCAATTATAAATCTTATTACTTATAAGTTTCTTTATAAATTTCCTATTTCCAATCTTATCAAATTCGATTTGATTTCGGATTTATAAAACAACGTTTATAAATCCCATTTATAATTTCATAAACTTCTATTTACCAAAAGTCAATTTATTAGCAAATTCCATTTATTTTCCACATAAATGACAAGGTTCAATTCATAAGAAATTTACTTATAGACTTTTGTTTCACAAATCTATACATTTTCTAACTTCACACTTTATAAATTTATAAATTTTCATTTACTTATAAAAACAATTTATACTTCATTTATAACATTTATAAAAACTCAATTTACAATTCCAATCATTTTAAATTTATAAAAATCAATTTAAAAATCTTTTATATACATTGTTTTTAATAATTCAAAAATTCCAATTTAAACCAATTTCAATTTACTTAACTATTTATTTCCAAAAATCTCAATTTGATTTTATTTTATAAAAATCTTAAATTCTATAACTTCAAAAATTAAATTTTTAATTTGGTTTAAAATGAATCAATTCAAAATTTTACTAAAAACATATATTTGGAAAATCGATTTAAAAATCCCTTTAAAATCAAAAATCATTATTTTTAACTTTAAAAACGAATCCGATGATGCCACAGCATCAATTGGTCAATCACTACACAAATATCATATATCGATATGATATTCACAATCATCAAAAATATTTATAAACAAATAAATATTTGTGAGGGGTCCAGTTGGATCCCTCCAACCTGTTTCCCTGCATCCAAAGAGTAAGCACAATACCCATTCCACTTCGAGGTGGAATATCGCGGTATATGGGATTTTAAAAAATATTCCGCTTACTAACGGCGCAATAGGGTCTCATCCGCTATACGAGGCGGGAAATCAATCAACTGCAATATATACATATGCCAATATATATATATTGCTATATATATAGATATATCCTAAAATATCTAATATCACAATCAAGCAATCAATCAATCAATCAACAAATTTTAAATATAACTATTTAAAATTTTAAATAACCTTTTGAGTGAGAAGTTCTCACCTTTATTCCCGTTTGCAATCCACTTCCAATTCAACTTGTTTTCTTCATTTATACCTAGTATAAATATTTTCAAAATTTATTAATATTCGAAATAATCGAATAATAAATTTTCGTTCTTGATTGTTAAATAAATCAATAGTTTTATTTAAACCAATCTCTTCTTAAATAAATTTATTTTAACGAATTTTCCTTCGAAAATAATTCTAACTTAGAAATTCTCAATTGAACTAAATTTCCTTTTTATAAATTTTAAATCAACAAATCTTTTCTTAAATAAAATTATTTTTCTTTGTTTAAATAAATTTATTTTAACTAAAATTTTACTTTAATAACTTTATTTTAACTAAAAATTAAATTTAATTAACCAAACTCTCTTTCAAATAATTTAATTAACTATAGATTTAATTTTAACTAAAGATTTTCTTTTTAGTAACGATAATAGATAAAACCAATTAATTATCGTAAACTATTGTTTATAACAACTTAACTAATCATTTTACTTTCAAACTAACTTTTCCTTTTTAATAAATTATTTTAACTAAAATTTAAATTAAAAACTAAATCCCTTTAATAAATCTCTTTAGTAACTTAGATAGTTTTAGATAAGTCAATAATACATTTATATTTTTATATTTCTGCAAATAAATAGAATGTGATAATTTTTTTTCCACTTTTTTTTTTACTGTAAAAGTTATACATATATTTTCACTGTATATATTTATGTATGTATAATTTTTTTCTTTTGTTAACCTTTTTTTTTCACCTATTATTAAATTAAAATATCCAAATTAATCAACCAGTACCTTACTGCCCAGGTCAAAGCCTTTGCTCATCACCTGGCATCAATCGAAGCTCCTTCCCCTACCTCGGCTTCGAAGCTTCTCCTCTAACCCTCAATCGTGAGCAACATCTCGCCCACTCACGCGCAACCACCCCGGGCTCAAACGCCATTGCCACACACGAGCACAAAGCCCCAAAAAATCGAACGCCACTCCATCGCGGCATCGCCTCCATCATCTCGCGAGTCGCCGGCATCAATCCCCCCAAACTCCACGCGCTCGAGAATTGACGAGTCTCTTCGCCTCGTGCCCTAGCATCGGCTCTAAATCGCGACGCATCCCCTACGCGCGCGCCATCTCCACGCGCGATCGCCCGTTTTTTTTTTTTTTTTTTTTTTTTTTTACACAGCTGCGGCCACGATTTGTTGATTTGGGGGGGGGGGAGGGGGAATTTCGATTTCAATTTGAAAGGAAACAGAAGAAGGGGAAAGAACGAGAGGCCATTTTTTTCTTTCGATTTCTTCGTTCAATTGATTTTGAACGAGAGTGAAGGCTTCGTGTTTTAAGGAGGGAAGGAGATCGTGCAATTGCGTGAGTTATGGAGTAAATGAAGGCGTTTTAACAGCTGAACGAAGTAAGGTAGTATACTCTTTATATTATATATATATTATTATTATTATTATTTTTCAATTTAAATTCAATTTGTTTCGATACAATTTTCAACGTGTTTACGCGTCGTGTGATCACATATCAATTCCAAAAATTACGAAATTTGAAATCCTGCAATAATTCAATATTCCGGACCCAATGGAACTGGTTTCGTCGAATTCCGAGACTGTGCCTCGGACGGCTATTTTTAAATATCGATTCGAACGATTAAATTTCAAAACTGAACAAAGCACTTTCAATTTAAATTCTGAAGCTTCTATAACTTTCAGTATTATCAATACGAATTTTGCAAGCCTTCGAAATATTTTTAATTGGCTTAAAATTGAAGATTCAAATTTTTATTCAACTTTCAATAGATTAAATTCTATAATTTAATCGTCAAATTCAAAGTTATATTGAAAATTCAATCCAAACCATCGTTCAAATATTTAAAATTAATTAAATATTTGCAAATTAAATTATTCAAAATTCTGGGTCGTTACACACTCTCCCTACTCAAAACTTTTCGTCCTCGAAAAGAAAGAAGGTAGGGGAATAGAAACAACTTGAAAGAAAACTAAATTGAAACTCAAAATAGAATCATTAATCTAAACCATACAAATTCAATTTTAAATTAATATTTGATTTCATCTATTTAATTTCACTTAAGTTAAACTTAACTATTTCAAATTTCATTACTTCATCTTCCAATTATCTTAAAATAAAAATTTCGAAAATCATAAGTTTGAAAATCATTTGTTATACTCAAAAATATATTTAATAAATTAATTTCTTCTTTATTCCTAATTATAATTAAATTTATTTCTCTCAATATATTTTTATCATCTATGTTAAATAAGTTTACACTTATTACAACTGCTTAAATTTATTATTTGTTCCTTTATCATCATTTTATATTGTAAAAATTTCCATTACCTCTTGTTAATCTTCTTTATAACTAGAATTTAAGTGTATAATATTTATTATAACCACTCAAATTTTATTTATAAAATCTTTTTGTATTGTATATTATCCAATTACATTGTTAACTTTCGAAAATCAAGGTAAGTTATATTGAAATGCAATTGATTATTATACAAATAAAACTTTCAAATTCAATATCTCAAGTTTGAATCATTTATTCAAAAATTTGATTTTCTTTTTATAATTGAAATTATTCCTCAAGATAAAGTTAAAGAATTAAATTTCTTATTCCCTTCAAACCATTTAGAGATAAATAAATATATGTACATAATATGTCAAATCAAATTTAGATCATATATCTATGTATTATAAATCAAGTCATATTTTAGAGATTCAAATCGATTAAATTCTCAAGGTAACGCTGTAGCCAGACTACATAATGATTTCTTCACTTCGAAACTCGAAAATGAATGTCGATAATGCTACAGTCATCACAGAAATTATTTTCCAGTGACAAAGAGAAGAGCACTGATTTTTAAACCTTTAAAATTCTTTGGAAACAAATTTCTATTCTAAAATAATTTAAATAATATATCCTTTTAAAACTTTAAACACAAGGTTTGAAACCATCGGAAATTGAATTCTCAAGTTCTTGTTTTAAATTCATTTTTGTTTCCAAATTAATTTATAACCATTGTTTATAGTTCAATATTTATATGAGACAAAACCCATGGTTTACAAAACCATAAATAAAATCAAAGACTATTATCTCTTGACAACTAGTTAAATTAATTATAAAAATTCTGAAAATTATACCTATATATATAATATTAGATATATTTTTTCAAATATAGGAATAAATTTTTCAAAACAAGGATAGAGATTCAAATTTGATTGATTCAAATCAAAGAGAATTTTGATTTAAAGATAAGTTGGAATCAGAAGATCCGATGATTAAATAACAGAATAAGGAACTGGATAAGTTTATATAAATCGTGGGGAACCTTAACCGGGTCAACCGTGACTTAAAGAATAAGATCGATGTGGATTTTCTAGGGTAAATCTACATTTGATCTGAAGAGATAGAGTTTGGAATAACCAAAGATACTAGCATCTAAAACGAGGATAAATATAAATCTCTGGTGAATCAATGCTAATTGTAAAGGAGTTTCGCCCCTTTATTAGAATATTGGCGAGACCGCCAATTCACTATAAAGATCATCCGAAGTGGAGTTATGGGATACTCTAGAATGGAAAGAAGATGAATAGTGAGGGACACGAATGAACTTTGGAATTGCAGGGAACGTTCCAAAATTCAAAGAAAATCGAATCAAAAGGAAGAGATTCAAGCTAGAATGAAAGTGATTCTATAAATTAAATTTACCATACATGCTAAATTTTGCCTAGAGCCAAAGCTCTGATACCAAATATAACGACCCGATATTTTTAACCATTCACATCCGCACCTGTCAGACTTGAATTGTTCAAAATACCACGTTGTAAATAAAATTTGGCAAATCTCAGAATATGCAGTAAATAAATAATCACAGAATCACAGATATAGAAATCAGAATACTCGCAGCGAAATTAAAATACTATAGTCGTTCATGAAGCCACTATCACAAAGTCTCAAAATAAGTATAAATTACATAGTTTTAAAACCAAATATAGTTTGGAACAACCACAGAAAATCTCAATATTCAATTGTCTTGGTTTCATAAGCTAAGATAAGAACTGAATAGAAATTAGGTAGTAGCTTGGTAAAGAAGGTCTTCAACGGTCCTAGCTTCAACGAACGAAGTCCGAACTGTTACTCAGGCTGACCCGAGCATAAGAAATAAACACAAACACTCGAGTCAGGACATACATACTTATACAGTGTAACAACCCGCATATTTAACGATTTTATATTTAAATGTTTTATTTAAATATAGTGTCGTTAGTCGGATTTTAGGTCCGAAATGTTACTTTCTGCAAATGGCCGAATTGGAATTCGAAACCATTTCCATTGATTTCAAAATGGCGTTTGCGATCTTTTTGAGTATAAGTTTGACATTTTTGGAGTAAGTTGAATTTTCCAACTTTTTCTAGTTGGGTTTGGGTTGGGTTCAGCCCACTAACTATCTAATTAACCCTAACTCAGCCCTCTCCTCTCACTCACTTATTCCATTTCTTAAAAACTTAAGCTTAAAACTGAAAATGGGGGAAGAGAATGGGAATTAGAAATTCCAAGCCCTAGTTCTTCTTGCAAACTTGATTTCTTGCTCCAAAATCAATGAGAAGCCATTGGTAAGCCTCCTCTGCATCTTCTCCAACTCTTCTTCTCTTCAATTTCAAAAAGTCTTCTAAATCTAACTTAGGAAATATGTGTTTTATTGCTAGATTGAAGCTTGTTGAGTTGAAGTGAAGAGTAGTTAGTCTCTTCCTTGTTATTGAGCTTCTTCTTCTTTGTTTTGTGATAAAAGGTGAGTTTTGAACTCACATCTACTTCTCTTGATTCATTGATGTTGGGTATGAATTCCTAGCACTTGTTCATATGCACTTGCTTTTGGTTTGGATTTAATTGGTGAATAGCCAAATTTTTAGTGTTTAGGTTCTAATCTTTGAAATCCTAACTTTGATGTTTTGATCATGTTTTGGTGATGCATTGAAGTGCTTATAGGGCCGGGTAGCCGCTAGGCGTAAACCCCTAGCGTCCGTGCTCGTCCGGTTGAAAGTTGGGAGAGTTTGCACTTCATTTGTAATAAGTAGGAAATGCAGGAAATTGGGTTCAGTCAACTGGATCCTCTGTTCAGTCGACTGAGCTGAAGCCCGAAATTTTTCTGGACAGTGTTCAGTCGATTGAACAGGGAATTCAGTCGACTGACCTGCTCTTGTTTTCCTGTTTTGCCTATTTATGCTTATTTTGATTGGTTTTCGGAATTTTAGCGATTTATGTTGGTTCTTAGTGGTTGTTATTGCCTCTTTGGCTTTGATAACTTATTCTTGACTTCATTCATGGGTTTTTAGAAAATAATCTTTCGAATCATATTAAAAGCTCCCTTCTACAAATTATAAATTCTATTTAAAACACGCACAATTTCGCACTTCGAGCGAAGTGGAAGGATGATTAAATGGTTGGGCAAAACACGGACCATGAATCTGTGCGTTTATCCTTCTGATTAATCCCCGACCTATTCAATTGATCGTTTGACCTTCGGGTTTGGTTTACCGATGATATGAGGTGAACTTTGTACTGCTTTGAGTGTGAAAGTGACTGACGGATAGTAAACCGTTCAGTGCGAACGAGTGGTTATGGGACGCACGTTAACACTTTTCGGATTCCTTTTCGAGAGTTGTGACACATTCCGCCAGTTAGTGGTGTCCAGTACTGGGCCTTCGGACCTTCACCACTACGGTTTGTGCCTTCGGGTATGTTGCCTTCGGGTTTGTGCCTTCGGGTTTGTTGCCCTATAGTATCGCTTCCGATGTTGGTCGTTATGAGCCTCATGGGTGATATTGGGTTTCCCTTTAGTATCGCTTCCGATGTTGGTCTTTATGAGCCGCATGGGTGATATTGGGTTTGGAGTCTTCGGGCTCATGGATCCTTGTTTATACAGTACTGAGCTCGAGCAATCTTATGTTTCATTGATATGTATATTCCCTTGGTATCGCCCTTCGATGTTGGTCATTTTGAGCCGCATGAAGTACAGCGATTACCTTGTGGAACTTGTATACCTTATGGGTATTTGTTATTTGCCTTTTTGCTTGATTTGGGATATTTGTATCCTTTGTTTATCTATGTTGCCGATGAGACGAGGTTTGTTTTGATATGATTCATCTTTTGTTAGATGACTGTGTTATCTTTTTTAGAGATATTTGTTATACTTTATAACCATGCAGGTTTATTGTTGTTCAGTTTATCTAACTGATTTATTTAGCTGGACTGACCCGTGTATTTTATACTCGGGTCAGACCGAGTTGTTTCAGGTTAGCTGCTTTTGGACTTAGCCTATTTTGCTTCCGCATGGACTATTCTGCTTGCTCCTTTTTGTCATAGCTTTTGTGTAGTCCCTTTTTGTTGTAACTCTGACATGTATTCTATTGACTCGTCTGTATATTGTGGTTTGCTTTACCACTTGACATGTATTATTCTGTATACACTGTTATGTATCAGTATATGTGTATATGATGATCTACTGTTCTGTGATGTTTATTACATTTGAGTTGTTATATTCTGTTCTGATAGATCCTCCAACCACCTATGGTTTTGTTTTGAGTATTCATTAGATATGTCGACCGGTTTAGTATGATTATTGTCGATGTATTCAATAGATAGTTAGAGCAAGACTATAGATGGTCGCTCCCAACCAGCCTTATTCTCCGTGTTAGTTTACGACATTACCCTATAGTGTCCTTAGCTAGCGTGGGTATAGAGGTGGGGCGTCACAGCTTGGTATCAGAGCGCCGAGTTTGGAACAAAGTATGATAAACACAGAATAGGAGCACATATTACGATACATCAAAGTGTATAAGTGATACAAATCTTTAAATCATCGTGTCTCTCTATTCCATCAAGGTTTGATAGAATTTGGGAATACGTCTAGGAATGCATTTAGATTCCGTAGTATTCCATATTGAATTATCTACCCTGTGAGTAATCTTGTTCTTATCTTAACTTTCAGCGTATGGCTGGAAGAGGCAGGGGACGACGTTCGGATGCTGGGCAATCCAGTGGCTCAAATTCGGATGGCATTTATATGTCTACTGATCAGTTTTTGGAGTTGTTTAGGAGCACTCAGCCTCCAGTTCCTCCTCGAGTGTCTCCACCCCGCAAGTCTGCCTTTGCACGTCAGTGTAGTGATTTTGCTCATCTTGGAGGAAAGCCGTTTAAGGGCTCCGAGTCTGTTCTTGAAGTCCAAGCTTGGCTTCGCACGTGCGAGCGTATCTTTTCTCGCATGGATCTTTCTGACCATGATAGAGTTCTTGTAACTTCTAGCTTATTACAAGAGCGTGCTCTTGATTGGTATGAGCTTCTTGTAGCCGAAATTGATGAGTCTACTATTTCTTGGACTCAGTTTTGGGGACGATTTGAACTCAAGTTCGTTCCTGAATCTGAAAAAAGTTTTATTGACCCGTCGCTTCCTTGAGTTGAAGCAAGGGAAATCTTCTGTTTCTGAGTATGTTGCATCATTCAAGGCTTTATCTCAGTATGGTCTTGAATTCATTAGCACTTCTTATAAGAAGAATTTGAAGTTTGTCTCTGGTCTTAAGAAATATCTTAAGAAGTCTTTGTTGCTCCAGCTTAAGCTTTCTTTTGAGGAGTTGGTTGATTCTGCAATTCATCTCAAGACCGTCGAGAAAGAGTGTGATAGTGGTGATGATATTGAGGTTTCCAAGAACCCCAACAAGAGGCAGTTTCCAGTTCAGAAGAAGTCTTTTCCTTCTAAGAAGATGAAGACTGGTGGTTCTAATTCTCAGCCCCAGTCTGTTGGAACACCTTTCGTTCGGAAGTGTTTCAATTGTGGCTCTCCGGATCATATTATTCGAGCCTGTCCTAAGCCTCTCTTCTGCCGCTATTGCAAGAAGGAAGGTCATCATGTTTCAGCTTGCCCTACCATTCCAGCTGGTGCCAAGTCTAGCAAGCTTTATGCTGCTAAGGCTTCTGAAGGTCCTTCTCAGCCCAAAGGTATATCTCCGTCTATTTTGGAAGGCTCTATTTTATTTTATGATCATAGTATTCGAGTTCTTTTGATACTGGTGCTTCACATTCTTTCGTATCGAAAAAGCTCGTTGATGATTTATCTTTGGATGTTTCTTGTTTGGTTACTTCTTTAAGGATTTCGAATCCTATCGGGGGATCCGCGACCCTTAGCTTGCTTTGTGATGATGTTGAGATTGTTTTATGTAGCTTTTCTTTTCGTGCGAATCTGCACGTTATTTCTTGTTTGGGATTTGATATGATTTTGGGTATGGACTGGCTAGTGAGATATGATGCCAGGATTATTTGTTCTGAGAGGATTTTATATCTTCGACATCCGCATTCGCCTACTCAGCTATCACTTGTTCTTGGGGATGCGGATAATTCCGAAATGGCTTTTTATTCTCTTGACTCTCGAGATGATGATATATCTCTTATCCCTATTGCTTGTGACTTTTCTGATGTTTTTGAACCTGTTTCGGGTTTGCCACCTAAGCAAGCAATTGAGTTCCGCATTGATCTCATTCTAGGTGCACAGCCAGTTAGTCGTCCTCCTACGCGGATGTCTACAAAGGAAAATGAGGAACTCAAGAAGCAGCTTTTAGAGCTTGAGTCCAAGCAATTGATTCAGTCCAGTTTTTCTCCATGGGGACCCGCGGTCGTCTTCGTGAAGAAGTCTGATGGAACTCTTAGGCTTTGCATTGACTATCGCAAGCTTAACGAGTTAACCATCAGGAATAGGTATCCATTGCCTAGGATCGATGATATGTTCGATCTATTGAGTGGTGCTAAGGTCTTTTTTCAGCTTGACCTTGCCACAGGTTTTCGTCAGTTACGAGTCGCGGAGGATAGCATACCTCTTACCGCTTTCTGCACTCGTTATGGTTCTTTTGAGTGGCTCGTTATGCCATTCGGTTTGACGAACGCTCCTGCTTTCTTTGTCGATCTCATGAATCGGGTATTCCGGGAATATCTCGATAAGTTCATCCTTGTGTTCATTGATGACATCCTTGTTTATTCTAAGTCTGAAGCTGAGCATGCTAATCACTTGAGAATTGTCTTGAGTACTCTCCGTCATCATTAGACTAGAGCCAAATTCTCCAAGTGCCATTTTTGGGAGAATAGGGTTAAGTTCTTAGGCCATGTTGTATCTTCCGATGGCATTTCTGTCGATCCCTCAAAGATCGAAGCCATCCAGAATTGGAAGAGGCCCGAGAATGTTCATGAGATTCGTAGTTTCCTTGGATTGGCGGGTTATTACCGTCGATTCATTAAGGATTTTTCCCGTGTTGTGCTTCCTCTCACCACCCTTACTCAGAAAGGCATTCATTTTATTTGGTCGGACAAGTGTGAAGCTTCCTTTCTGACATTAAAGGAACTTCTCACTAATGCTCCTATCCTTGTGGTTCTCGAGGGGAATCATGATCTTGTTGTCTACACCGATGCTTGTGGTAGTGGTCTCGGTGCTGTTCTTATGCAGAAGGATCGGGTAGTTGCTTATGCTTCTAGGAAACTGCGCCCAAATGAAGTTCGCTATGCCACTCATGATCTTGAGTTAGCCGCCATTGTCTTTGCCTTGAAGATTTGGCGACACTATTTGTTGGGCGAGCGCTTCATTCTCTATACCGATCATAAATCCATGAAGTATTTGTTCACTCAGAAGGAACTCAACATGAGGCAACAGCGTTGGCTCGAGTTTCTTGCTTCCTATGATTTTGATATCCAGTTTACCCCTGGAAAGGGTAATCGTGTTGCTGATGCGCTTAGTCGCAAACATTCGGCTGTTGTTTCTATGATGCTTGCCGAATGGGATGTTCTTGAGACTCTATCTTTTTGTGAAATTCGTAATCGAGGTTCATCTTCTGATTCTCCTACTCTATTATTTAGTTTGGGAGCTCGACCTATTTTATTGGATCGTATTGCCGATGCCCAACGGCGTGATCCTGATTTGTTGCATTTTATTCAACTTTGTGAGTCAGAATCCTGTGATGAGGCGTTGCGGGATTTTAGCATTGATTCTCATGGGTGTCTTCGCAAGAAGAACCGTCTTTTTGTGCCTTCTGATTTTGCGCTTAAGCATGACATTCTTGATGATTGTCACCGTTCTAAGTACACCATTCATCCTGGTAGTAGTAAGATGTATGCCGATATGCATCGTCTTTATTATTGGGAAGGCCTGAAACGCGATGTGGCGAGTTATGTGAGTAATTGCATAACCTGTCAGCGTATTAAGGCCGAACATCAGCGTTCTTCAGGTCTTCTTCAGCCTCTAGAGATTCCATTGTGGAAATGGGATCAGATTTCTATGGATTTCATTGACGGCCTACCTCGTTCGAGATCAGGCCATTCTAGCATTTGGGTTATTGTTGATCGCCTCACTAAATCTGCTCATTTTATTCCTATTAAGTCTAATAGGACTGCTTCTCTTTTGGCTAAGTTGTATGTCAAGGAAATCGTGAAACTTCACGGTGTTCCTAGTTCTATTGTGAGTGATTGTGATCCTTTATTCACGAGTCATTTTTGGAAGAGTCTTCAGCAAGCTTTGGGAACAAAGCTTAATTTTAGCGCAGCTTATCATCTGCAGTCTGATGGACAGACTGAACGGGTGAATCGTATCTTGGAAGATCTTCTCCGTATTTGTATTTTTGATTTTGGTGGTAGTTAGGAAGATCACCTACCTCTTGTAGAGTTTTCCTACAATAATAGTTTTCAATCTAGTATCGGTATGGCTCCTTTCGAAGCCTTATACGGAAGGCCATGTCGATCACCTTCATGTTGGTTGGAATCTGGGGAGAAGCTTATTCTTGGCCCAGATTTTGTTCGTGATTCTTTCGAGAAGATTGATCTTATTCGTTTGAGAATGAAAGAGGCACAAAGCCGCTAGAAGTCCTACGCAGATAACCGTAGGAAGCCTCTCGAATTCTCAATTGGTGATCTTGTTTTTGTTCGTGTTTCTCCTTTGAAGGGGGTTATGCGTTTCAGTACGACTGGGAAATTGGCTCCTCACTTTATAGGACCATTTTCTATTACTGAGCGTATTGGCCCTGTGGCTTATAGAGTTTCACTTCCTGCTCATTTATCTGGCATTCATGACGTGTTTCACGTCTCTTAGCTTCAGAAGTATCTTCGGGAATCGGATTCTGTTATTGATTCTCCGGATTTGCTTAAGCTTGAGATCTCACCGGACTTATCTACTGTACAGCAGCCTATTCGCGTACTTGACACGGAGGTGCGACACCTTCGAAACAAGGACGTGCCACTCGTTAAAGTTCAATGGTCCGCTAACCCCAATGACTGTACTTGGGAAACCAGAGAGTATATCGAGCGATCTTATCCCGGTTTTCTATCTTTGCTTGGCAACGGTGAGAATATCTTTTCATCTCAAGCTTATTTCCTTTTCTTTTGAATGTTGTATGTATGTAGTTGTTACAAATATCGTCTCTAGGAATTGCGGGGACGCAATTTTGTAAGGAGGGGAGATCTGTAACAACCCGCATATTTAACGATTTTATATTTAAATGTTTTATTTAAATATAGTGTCGTTAGTCGGATTTTAGGTCCGAAATGTTACTTTCTGCAAATGGCCGAATTGGAATTCAAAACCATTTCCATTGATTCCAAAATGGCGTTTGCGTTCTTTTTGAGTATAAGCTTTGATATTTTGGAGTAAGTTGAATTTTGCAACTTTTTCTAGTTGGGTTTGGGTTGGGTTCAGCCCACTAACTATCTAATTAACCCTAACTCAGCCCTCTCCTCTCACTCACTTATTCCATTTCTTAAAAACTTAAGCTTAAAACTGAAAATGGGGGAAGAGAACGGGAATTAGAAATTCCAAGCCCTAATTCTTCTTGCAAACTTGATTTCTTGCTCCAAAATCAAAGAAAAGCCATTGGTAAGCCTCCTCTCCATCTTCTCCAACTCTTCTTCTCTTCAATTTCAGAAAGTCTTCTAAATCTAACTTAGGAACTATGTGTTTTATTGCTAGATTGAAGCTTGTTGAGTTGAAGTGAAGAGTAGTTAGTCTCCTCCTTGTTATTGAGCTTCTTCTTCTTTGTTTTGTGATAAAAGGTGAGTTTTGAACTCACATCTACTTCTCTTGATTTCATTGATGTTGGGTATGAATTCCTAGCACTTGTTCATATGCATTTGCTTTTGGTTTGGATTGAATTGGTGAATATCCAAATTTTTAGTGTTTAGGTTCAAATCTTTGAAATCCTAACTTTGATGTTTGGATCATGTTTTGGTGATGCATTGAAGTGCTTATAGGGCCGGGTAGCCGCTAGGCGTAAACCCCTAGCGTCCGTGCTCGTCCGGTTGAAAGTTGGGAGAGTTTGCACTTCATTTGTAATAAGTAGGAAATGCAGGAAATTGGGTTCAGTTGACTGGATCCTCTATTCAGTCGACTGAGCTGAAGCCCGAAATTTTTCTGGACAGTGTTCAGTCGACTGAACAGGGAATTCAGTCGACTGACCTGCTCTTGTTTTCCTGTTTTGCCTATTTATGCTTATTTTGATTGGTTTTCGGAATTTTAGCGATTTATGTTGGTTCTTAGTGGTTGTTATTTCCTCTTTGGCTTTGATAACTTATTCTTGACTTCATTCACGGGTTTTTAGAAAATAATCTTTCGAATCATATTAAAAGCTCCCTTCTCCAAATTATAAATTCTATTTAAAACATGCACAATTTCGCACTTCGAGCGAAGTGGAAGGATGATTAAATGGTTGGGCAAAACACGGACCATGAATCTATGCGTTTATCCTTCTGATTAATCCCCGACCTATTCAATTAATCGTTTGACCTTCGGGTTTGGTTTGCCGATGATATGAGGTGAACTTTGTACTGCTTTGAGTGCGAAAGTGACTGACGGATAGTAAACCGTTTAGTGCGAACGAGTGGTTATGGGACGCACGTTAACACTTTTCGGATTCCTTTTCGAGAGTTGTGACACATTCCGCCAGTTAGTGATGTCCAGTACTGGGCCTCCGGACCTTCACCACTACGGTTTGTGCCTTCGGGTATGTTGCCTTCGGGTTTGCGCCTTCGGGTTTGTTGCCCTATAGTATCTCTTCCGATGTTGGTCGTTATGAGCCGCATGGGTGATATTGGGTTGCCCTTTACTATCGCTTCCGATGTTGGTCTTTATGAGCCGCATGGGTGATATTGGGTTTGGAGTCTTTGGGCTCATGGATCCTTGTTTATACAGTACTGAGCTCGAGCAATCTTATGTTTCATTGATATGTATATTCCCTTGGTATCGCCCTTCGATGTTGGTCATTTTGAGCCGCATGAAGTACAGCGATAACCTTGTGGAACTTGTATACCTTATGGGTATTTGTTATTTGCCTTTTTGCTTGATTTGGGATATTTGTATCCTTTGTTTATCTATGTTGCCGATGAGATGAGGCTTGTTTTGATATGATTCATCTTTTGTTAGATGACTGTGTTATCTCTTTTAGAGATATTTGTTATACTTTGTAACCTTGCAGGTTTATTGTTGTTCAGTTTATCTAACTGATTTGTTTAGCTAGACTGGCCCGTGTATTTTATACTCGGGTCAGACCGAGTTGTTTCAGGTTAGGTGCTTTTGGACTTAGCCTATTTTGCTTCCGCATGGACTATTCCGCTTGCTCCTTTTTGTCATAGCTTTTGTGTAGTCCCTTTTTGTTGTAACTCTGACATGTATTCTATTGACTCGTCTGTATATTGTGGTTTGCTTTACCACTTGACATGTATTATTCTGTATACACTGTTATGTATCAGTATATGTGTATATGATGATCTACTGTCCTGTGATGTTTATTACATTTGAGTTGTTATATTCTGTTCTGATAGATCCTCCAACCACCTATGGTTTTGTTTTGAGTATTCATTGGATATGTCGACTGGTTTAGTATGATTATTGTCGATGTATTCAATAGATAGTTAGAGCAAGACTATAGATGGTCGCTCCCAACCAGCCTTATTCTCCGTGTTAGTTGACGGCATTACCCTGTAGTGTCCTTAGCTAGCGTGGGTATAGAGTTGGGGCGTCACATACAGTGTAAGCTAATTCAAGTGGACTGTAATATCAAATACAAGTAACTTAAATGATGCTTGGGACCGCCCATCCTCTAAGGATCCGTTAAACTATTTACTATGTAGTAATAATTTCGCCATTATATTAGTGTCTATACTAAAATAAACTTACTTTTAAATAGCGTTAAGGAGTTACCCAATCTCCCCCTTAACACAATAATAGTCCTAGTAGTCCATCCAATATCATAGTCCCTCCTGATCGGGAAGTGTAACGGGCCAGTATCTTCAACCATTCGCATCCGCACATTGTCGGACTTGAATTGTTCAAAATACTGCGTTGTAGAATAAATTTGGCAAAACTCAGAATATACAATAAATAGATCACAGAATCACATACACAGATATCAGAATCTCGCAGCGGAAATTAAAAATTTAGTGGTTCATGAAGCCACTGATATAACTTCAACAAAACAGAACTTACATTGTCTATAATCCTCAATACAAATTTTAAGACATAAATAGAGATAGAGTCTTCAAAGTCTTGAATTCCAGAAAAGATAAAGGCTGAAACAACTTCCAGCAGCGCGAATGATCTACTGAGTGTCCTAGCTACGGAGAAGAAATTGAAGCTGCAACTCAGGCTGACCCGAGCGTAAAATAAAACATAACACTCGAGTCAGGACATACATACTTATATAATATAAGCTAATTCAAGTGTACTGTAATATAGAGCAAGTAACTTAAAGGATGCTTGGGACCGTCCATCCTCTAAGGATCCGTTAAACTATTTACTATGTAGTATATTGCGCTATTATAATAGTGTCTATTTATAAAATAAACATACTTTTTTCTTAGCATTAAGGGGTTACCCATATAGCCCTTAACACGTAATAGTCCCAGTAGTCCATCCAATATCATAGCTCCTCCTGATCGGGAAGCAACTAGAGGATACCACACGGGCTACGGGAGAAATCTAAACTCGTACAAGGCTCGGTATGGTAGATGACACGGCACAACTAGGCAATGCCAGGGTAGATATACCAATTGCTATCCAGGCTGGTGGAAACGCGTAGCCGCAGTTACCGCCCACCTCGGACTAACTCCCCAAAATCAAAATATAGAGGTGGCCACCGAATCAATCCAAAATCATAGTATAATATCGAAGAGGAGCGTCCGATCAGAGGAATGACCTCATTGGCCTGGAATTGCTCCTGTTTTAGCCACCTTATGCCAACTCACGGGAGTCGGGTCCACGTATTTACCTTACAGGAAACGCCACCACCGACCTACTTCATTCTGGAATCTCCGCCGCGTACACGGTTGGTCAAAGTGGTTTTCGGTATCGACAGAGAGTATGTCCATATCCGATCCCGGTCTCTTTGCCAACCCATCGTTATTATAACCCGTGGTCATTTAAAACATTTTATACTTTAAAACCAAAATAAACATTTCCATTTCAAAACTATAAATACGATATCATTTTAAAACCCAAAACAATATGATATTGTTATATTCAAATATAATTCTTTCCAAAACCATACTGCTTAAAATTTATAATATCTGGAAGCCGAATATTTGAAATATATCTTCAAAACATAATATTTGGAATTTTTACTTTAAATCATAACTCCCAACACACAAATGGTTTGGATATTCAACGGTATATAGAATAAATGGTTTAACTTTATGGTTACTTTGTGAAGAAGATAATTTATATAGTTTTACAAATATATTTCTTTATTTAAAGTTTAAACCATAATTTAAATATCACTTTATGTCCCCAAATCCGTTACAATTCCTATATATATATATATATACCCAATTGGAGTATTTCCTATTCAAAACTAAGTTTGGATTTTATTCTTTCAACAAATCAATGTTTTATTATTTAGTCTTGAATATTCCCATAAATTCCATAAATAAACTCCCAATGTTAGTCATTTAATATCTTCAAAATTCACTCAATACTAGAATATTCATCTTAAATTTATTAAGGAAAATCCAGTTATAAATATCATATCTTAAGATTTTCCAAAACTTAACATAAAATAAAATTTCTCAAATTCCATGAGTTTTAAAACAATCAATTCTAGATTCTGTAGCACTTAGGAAATGCTACCTAAAGTTACGGGTAAAACTAGTCCAATTTCAAAAAGACCGCATTTCTAAAAATGCTGTAGCAGATTGATTAACTAAATAAATATTTCCAAATATAACTTATTTATCTATTTATTTATTAACATTTATAACTCATTCAAAAATTAAAATAAAATCCTTTAAAGATATTAAATCAAATATTTAACTTCCAAAATAATTTTTTTAAATATTTCAGAAAATATTATAAGAACCACGGGCCTGTATATAGTTCTCTAGCCTAGGTCAAGTGATACGGATTTATATCATTTCAACCCGTAATTTACAAAACCCCGGGTTCTATCATTTCAAACCCGCAATCCCAAGTTATCAGTTAAGCAGTTAACAGACTAGTTTAACAATAATCATTATTTCAGCCCATAACAATCCAACTTTAACAGGGAACTTGCAGTGGTGATTTAAGCAGTAAATAACAATTAATAATATAACTGCAGAAATAATATAACAGATAAATAACTGATGAGATGTCAATTTAAATGGGTTCATCATTCTACATCATACTACAGACAGATAATATCTAAATAGAATGTTTACACATACACTTGCGATAATTTACACAATATATGTACATATGTCTGGTGAGAAAAACTCACCTGAAAGTTGCAGAAAATTTGAATACAAAACGACGATTCACCGATAAAGCACGACAGAGAATAACGATCAAATTCTTCTGACGTAGATTCAAATCTAGAACAAAATTTCAATTATGGAATACGTGACTTAAAAATTTACGATCAAAGAAAATGAGAATAGAACGGGGTTTGTTTGCTTTGCTCGACCACTCCACCGTGTACCGTGACCAAAACATACCCTAAACGAGAACCGGGTAACACTAAACTACGACAAAATTTCTAAAGGCTGACTGACAGAAGGTGAAGTTTTCCTACTCTATACTTTGTACATGTGCACACTCGTATCCCATGCAAACTCACGCCATGAATAGAACATAACACTTCCCTGTGTCCAAAATTTTTACCCTGAGAAAAACTCAACTGCTTCGAGCCAAGCAAGTCGTTGCTTCGAGTCAGCACCTATATTGCTTCGAGTTAAATATGTCAAATCTACGGGTCATATGCAAAACTGGTGAACACTTATCCCTATTTCTCTGTTATCCGAATACTTACAGATGCCCATGTTTGTGTTGCCCAACTATCTTCTAACTCATATTTACTTCTAGAATTCAGTTTCACCATCAGATTTTTTTTTTTTTTTTTTTTTTTTTTTTTTTTTTTCTTTTTTCTTTTTTCTTTTTTTCTTTTTTTTTTTCTCTTTTTTTTTTTTTCTTTTTTTTTTTTTTTTTTTTTTAAAACCTAGTTGTTCCCCATTTCTACCCAGGCTGATACTAACTAAATATGCAGGCATGTATTACTAAATATGCAGACATGCACAACAGGGATGAAGTACTAACAGTACATAAAATGGAGATGAAGACTTCAACACCCAGGAAAACAATGACCAGACCAAAGTGCAACATTATGGATGCAATATAGATATGAAACTGAAACATATTAGATAATGTAAACTGGAATGGATATGAAGACTGAACATATCAAAAATTTTGAAAATACAAAGTTTCAAAATGAACCCAATAGGCTACAGTTACAAAACTCAAGTGAAGCAAATAATGCAACAGTAGCAGGTATATATGAATACAACCTCAATGCAGACAAGCAGACACACTATCTACATACATATATAACATCAAGCTATGATTCAAACAACAAGATAACATATGGTTTCAAGGGTCTGTTCATATTGTAAGAGCAGAGATATGGGATGCAGACAACTAAAGCATGGTACGAAGCAACATGTAACATTTCACATTTTATCAAAGTAATATAAGACAGTAGTGTGCAACTTGACATGCAAACTGCCACAAGACCAATTCAAGTGAAAATACCCAACTCAAATAAACCAACTAATGCAGACTGTCAAAAAAAAATGGATCAATAATGCAACCAGGTTATAAGGGACAAGCTATTAATACCTGTACAAGACTGCAACAATTCGAATGAGGGTGAACTCAAATGCATACAACAATTCAAAGTGCAAAGTGAGGATCATCATGCATGGACAGTGCAATGTGACTGAATACAAGTCAATGCCAAGAAAATGCAATACAAATAGGCAAACAAAATGGAAATGAAGACTGGAGCAACATGAGGCATGCAATACTCAGTACATATCTTTATTACAAGAACAATTATGCACTTCAACTACTTAGTTAAACAAAATATTTTAGTAGCATCTGCACTTACCAACTTATCAATTTAAAAACAAAAACTTGGTGCAGCTGTTCTTATCAATTTAAATCAAAAATTGATATCATTTGTTCTTAACAGTTTAAACAAAAAAAAAAATCAAATAGTATCTGTTCTTATTAGAATTAAAACAAAACCAAGTAGTATCTGTTCTTTATCAATTTAAAAAGAACAAAGTTATGAAAGTATTAGTGGTTATCAATTTAAAACAAATCGCAATTACTGTCTGTTCCTACCAGTTTAAAACTTAAAACTAATAACATCTATATCATAATCATATGCAGACTTGCCAAACTTCCTAGCCTAGACAACAAGTCACAGATCTACACACAATAATTATGGACATAACTCGTACAACATGGGGAGGCCGAGCAAGGTGATGAAGAAAATCAGAAAATGAAGAAGAAGCAAATCTGGACGAAAGGAAAAAATGCTATTACCTGATAGATCTCGGGCTCAAGAAGGAGGCAAGGCAGAGCGAATAGTGGAAGGGAAAAAGAGCTGGTGTAAATATAGATGATGTTTGTGAAGTTCCATGGGGATCATAAGTGTAGATAACGCATCAGTTTTTAAAGAGCTTTTTCATGTGTGATTGTACTTTTGATATGTATGTAGGCTATGAATAGGTGCATAGTTCGAACGTTATATAGTAAAACTTAATTTTTGAGGCATCAGTTTCTTTTACTTACGTGATTTAAGGAATGGGATAGATATATAGTGGTTTGAATGTAACTGATGAGCTACATCAGTGGAGGAGATAAATCAATAGTTATAATTTATGCGAGATGCCAGAATTGCAAGCCTTGATTTGTTGATAAATAGTGGTTTAAATCTTTGTATGAAAATATGTGTGAATGCAAAAGTCAGTGAGTTACATGGCTGAAAGGAAGGAGTGCATCAGTTATTCTTTAAAAATAGGTAAGAGGTTCGAACGTTTCTAGTAGAAAACTTGATTTTTATACTGACAAATATTTGGACCATGCATTTGATTCGTCTCAGTTTTATTTGTTTTCTTAAGCATCAGTTTTATTTTTAACTGTGTAAATATGAATACGTGTGTGATGATTCATTTATTTTTAAATAAATTTTGATTTGTATTAAATATGTTTACAAATGTATTTGGACGTTGCAAAATTGGAAAAATATGATCTGTGGCAAGATCAGAGGAAGAGCAATCAGTGGTTTATGACATCAGTTACAAAAGGAATGAAATAAAGGGAGGGACCGAGAGTTACACCACATATAAAGTTTAAAAATATGTAAATATGAATGCGTGATTTCAGCATGCTTTAAATCCCTTATTTAGTTTGATTAAAATAAATGAAATGGCCAGACTTAAGAATTAATTTATGAAAGAAAACTGACATGCGGAGGCAAGTGTAAATGAGTATATTACGTGATTAAGGAAACCCTTGATTTAGCATGTCACATAAGAATGGTAAATGTTAACCGTTTCAAATAATTAACAATTTCTAACCTTGCACTTGAATGTTTTAAACTGTTGCACGGTCAAAGGGAGAGAGAGCTATTAGTTTATAGGAAGGTAAATGTGTTATATGCGTGATTTAAGGTAGAGCCATTTGCAAGCAGAAAATGGGAAAGGTTGGAATTTGCTTCCAATAATATGTCTTGGCTGTAACGCAAAAGCTTGGTTTAAGGCATACGTTGATTTATCTTTAGACATGCAAACTTTTAATATCCCATTTGTTGCAAACTAAACAGTGTGATATAAGATTTAGGCAGTTACACAACTGGATTTAATGTATGCGTGATTTAAGTTTGATGGCTGATATAAGTGCAAAGGAAAAATATCAGAGAGGGATTTGAACGTTACTTAAAAATCAAAACTGAAACGGAAATTTAAAAGAGGGAGAGTTGATTTTCTTAGATGTGAACGGTAACAAAAAGATTTGTACACAGGGGTTGATTTTGCACTGATGTAGGGATGAACGTATGTAATACAATTTATTTTATCAATCGGTCAGTTAACGAATAATAAAATAATGTTTGGTATAAAATCACTAACTGATGTTTCTCTCCAAAAATATTTGGAAACACGATTTTTACACTACGTTAAACAGACGCAGTCAAAAATATCAAAAATTTCTGTAAAATAACATTTTAAAAACACACGTTTTATTACGTTGCTTTATACCCTAAAATTTGACGCGTCTTTTAAACGCGAAATTTTACAGTTTAAACATAGCTTAAATTTTTTACAGTTAATATTAAATTTTATTGACATATACAATTTTATAAAATATATCTTCAAATTAAATAATTAACTATATTGTTAAACACAATTTATATAAATACATTTTTAAAATTAAATAATTAATAATAAAATAAATATCTAAAAACTAGGGCTGTTACACTCTCCCCCACTTAAGAACTTTTCGTCCTCGAAAAGGAACGAAAGAAGAGAAACAAAGAAGATAAGCTAGATAGACAAGAATCTTAAACGGATAGTTCCGGATTTGAAGCACGAAGAAGGTTCTCTAGAATTGGTTTTACCCCTTCAATTTGACTGTCAGTCTATGGGTGCTCAGCGGTGCTCAGGTCCCGATGAGTAACAAAGATCTCAAAGATTATAGAAAGATTTCTAAATAGACTGGTATAAGCGATAGCATCCCAATCCGTAGCAGATAAGGAAACCAAGGACATTTAAAGATAGTTCAAAACAAAATAAGATAATAAATTTGAGATCATAATATTTTGAAAATCATTACGATTTATAGATATTATCATTTGGAAATCATACTACTAAAATCATAACCCTTTTAAAATAATCTTCATTTATTCAATTATAAATTTTCAAACATTATATTTTTAGAATAGCAGCACTGATAATATGTTATAGTAGATATGATAGTATTCCTAATCAGTTTATTATTTTCTTAACTCTAAATTCTTAACAAATATCCTAACCACTTTATTTGAAATACCTATTTTAAAAAATAAGATATTCCTTCAATAAAAATATTTATCCGAAACCCAAAATCTCAATTATCAAATTTAGCAATATTAGAATATGTCCTAACTATTCAAATCATAATTATTCACTTAGGGAATAACTTTAATTAGAATTTCTTAGTTAGATTTAAGGTTCCATGTTAAATCAACTTTGATTATTAGGTTCCTTTGAATAAATTTCTTAAATTCCTTTTTCTATATCTACCTCTATTTATCTTTTACAACTAAAATTTTAGTGTATAACATTTATTATAACCACCTAAATTTTAATTATAAAATCCCCTTTTTATAATGTATATTATCCAATTACATTGTTAACTTTTGAAACTCAAGGTAAGTTATATTGAATGGAATTGAGTATTATACAACTAAACTTTCAAATTCAATTATTTCCTGTTGGAATTTCTTATTCAAATTTATTTTTATTAAATTATTCCTCAAGATAAAACTTAAGAATTAAATTTCTGATTCTTCTTCAAACCATTTAGAGATAAATAAATATATATACATAATATGTCAAATCAAATATAAATTATATATATTAAGTCATACTTTAGAAATTCAAATCAAAAATCTCAAGGTACACTGTAGCCAGACTACAGGGTGGTCCCTTCACTTCGAAACTCGAAAATGAAAGTCGATGATGCTGCAGTCATCACCGAAATTATTTTCCAGCGACAAAGAGAAAAGCACTAGATTTTAAAAAATTTCGGAAACAAATTTCTATTCGAAAATACTTATTATATCCTTTTAAACTTTAAATACAAGGTTTGAAATCATCGGAAGTTTAATTCTCAAGTTCTAGTTTTAACTTCATTTCTATTTGTAACCATTGTTTTATAGTTCAATTATTTATATATGACAAAACACATGGCTTACAAACTCATATATAAAATCAAAACTATTATCTCTTGACAACTAGTCAAATTAATTATAGAGTTCTGAAAATTATACTTATATATATATTAGATTTTATTTTCAAATACAGAAATAAAACTTTCAAGTCAAGGATAGTGATTCAAATTTTTGATGAACTCAAATCAAATAGAATTCAAGATGAGTTGAAATCAGAAAATCCGGTGATTAAAAATCAGAATAAGGAAACTGGGTAAGTCTATATAATCGCGGACAACCTTGACCGGGTCAACCGTGACTTAAAGAATCGGATCGATGTGGTTGGGGTAAATCTACATTTGATCCGAAGAGGTAGAGTTCGGAATAACCAAAGATACTAGCATATAAACCAATGATAAATATAAATCTCCGGTGAATAAATGCTAATTGTAAAGGAGTTTCACCCCTTTATTAGAATGATGGCGAGACCGCAAATTTACTATGAAGATCATTCGAAGTGGAGTTATGGAATACTCCAGAATTTAAGGAAGATGAAAAGTGAGGGACACGAATGAACTTTGGAACCGTAGGGGACGTTCCAGAACTCGAAAAGAGAATGGTTCAATCTCTAATGAAGGTGATTCTGTAAATCCAATTTACCATATATTCTAAGTTTTGCCTAGAACCAAAGCTCTGATACCAAATGTAACGGGCCAGTATCTTCAACCATTCGCATCCGCACATTGTCGGACTTGAATTGTTCAAAATACTGCGTTGTAGAATAAATTTGGCAAAACTCAGAATATACAATAAATAGATCACAGAATCACATACACAGATATCAGAATCTCGCAGCGGAAATTAAAAATTTAGTGGTTCATGAAGCCACTGATATAACTTCAACAAAACAGAACTTACATTGTCTATAATCCTCAATACAAATTTTAAGACATAAATAGAGATAGAGTCTTCAAAGTCTTGAATTCCAGAAAAGATAAAGGCTGAAACAACTTCCAGCAGCGCGAATGATCTACTGAGTGTCCTAGCTACGGAGAAGAAATTGAAGCTGCAACTCAGGCTGACCCGAGCGTAAAATAAAACATAACACTCGAGTCAGGACATACATACTTATATAATATAAGCTAATTCAAGTGTACTGTAATATAGAGCAAGTAACTTAAAGGATGCTTGGGACCGCCCATCCTCTAAGGATCCGTTAAACTATTTACTATGTAGTATATTGCGCTATTATAATAGTGTCTATTTGTAACGATCCTAAATTTTGAACAATTTAAATTGTGAATATTTAATTAATTTTGAATATTTGAATGATAATTTAAACTGAATTTCCGATATAACAATGAAATTGGTGATTAAATATTTAAAATTTAATCTATACAAAGCTGAAGAAAAATTTAAACTTGACTTTGGAGTTGAAATTGAATATTTAATTTGTAATTGAAATTCAAACTAATGACTTAAGAAAATAATTTGGATACAAGAATTTTTATTTATGTAAATTAATAAATTGATGGTTAAAATTTTAATAACATTCTTTTCTTTAGCTTAAATAAAAAAAAAAATCAATACAAAATAAAATAAACAAATACACTTAGTAAAAAAATTTAACAACATAACTTAAACAAAAATTTACAAAACAAAGTAATGAAAATAATTAGACAAAACAAATTGGATTTAGATAAATAGAAAAAAAAAAAAAAAAAAAAAAAAAAAAAAAAAAAAGGGCACGAGAAAAAAAAATATGGCGGCTTCGTTCTTCTCGACTCGTTCTGCTTTGGGAAATTTGGAGCTTAATTGAAGCTCTGTTATGCTCGAGATCCTTGCTTCTCGTTCTCTTCTTCGTTTGCGTTGCTCCATTTCGATTCGAGTAAAGGTGAGTTTTCTAAGCTCACGATAATCTTCATGCAAGTTTTTGAATTTGTTTGAAGTGAATTCCTTGGTTGCATGCTATGTTTTTGGGGCGATTTGATTATCTTTGGCTCGGCTAAGTTGATTTTAAAAACTGATATGCTCAGATTTGTGACTGCATGTTGAATTTTTGTGCTAGTTGCTGTTAATTGCTCGATTTACTTGGATTTTAAATTGGTAGAAACAGATGCTAGTAATTATTTTAAACTATGAGAACAGATTCTACCCATTTGATTTAGTTTTTGAACTGTTAGGAGCAAATGTTTTTTTGATTTCTTTTAAAATTTAAATTTGTAAGAACAGATGCTGCCCAGTCTTAATTTTTAAATTGATTAGAACAAATGCTACCTGACTATTTGTGTTTGTTTTAAAATTGATAGGAACATGTGCTATTTGTGTTTGTTTTAAAAATTGATAAGAATAGATGCTATGTTTATCTTGTATTTAAATTGATAAGTACAGATGCTACTAAAATATCTTGTTTGAAACTGTTTGCAAACAATTGCATTTTGAATTTAAACTTGCATGTTTACTGAGTTATTTCTTAGTCTTGTTGAGCTTTACGGATAGCCCATGGATCTGCACTAGTTCATCATATAGCTTACAATGTTCTTTTGAACATTTTGCATTCCCACAATTTGATATTGTCCAGTCTTCATTTTAGTCTTCCCTGTGTTCATGTATTTGGGTTTGTGGCTGTTTGCATGTCAAGTTGCATCCATTCCACTTTGCATGTCTGTTGCACTTGGGTCTGGTCTCTGCTCTCCTGATTGTTCTACTCTTCATGTCATTATTGTTTGCATCCTGGTATGTGTTGCATTGCAGTTGATTCACTTCACTTGTGGTCTTCATATTTGACTCGAAACTTCTGTTTCAATTTGCATTATCTGATATGTTTCAGTTTCCATGTCAAGTTGTATCCATGCTGTTGCACTTTGGTCTGGTCATTGTTTTCCTGGGTGTTCAAGTCTTCATCTCCATTTTGTATGTACTGTTAGTACTTCATCCATGTTGTTCCTGTCTGCCTTCCCATTTTTGCATGTGATTGAACTAAGTATACTTGTTTAAAATTTGTTTGTATGTGAATGAAATATCAAAATGTCTCTCTGTTTGAAAATGTGCACATATGAATAATATGTTAAAAAGGGGAAAAAGTAAATCCATTTATCTGATTATCTTTAGCATGGGATGCTCAAATGGAAGTAGGTTGTGATGGTGTAAAACAATTTATTAAAATGTTAGTAAGCATCAAGTAGCTTCTCTGTTTTAAACTGCTAGGTGAATGAACATTTTAATTATAACTTAAGTGGTTAGTTATATTTTGCTTGACAAATTTCTGATATAATTGATGCTTGCATGAGTATATATAAGTATATGATCTGTGTGTATGAATTAAATGACTTGTGCCTGTATTTACTTGGATTGCTCTTCTCTGTTTTAAACTACAGAGAGTAAGAATAGAAGAAGAATTCAAATCTTCTGATCAGTTCCTTGTTAGGATTTAAGGTTTGAACATGATATGCTTGTTTAAACATTAATTTAAGTTTAAAAAAAATCTTATTCAAGCAAAACAAATGTAGGAAATCCTCTGATTAAATCTTCTGTTTATAACTAATGATTTGAAAAGAATTCTTACTGGATTTTGTCTCCAGGATGAACTGCTGTTTGAAACAAAATTCATTTTTGCCTTGCACTCCATTTTCTTCTTTTGAAAACTGTTTTCCTGAGAGTGCATTACTACTTGAATTGATTTCCAGATTAACATTTTGCTTTGAACTGAGTTGAAAACTGAAGCTCTGTTTGATTTGTATATTTTTTTTTCTTTGTTTTGGAAATCACTGTATGCTTTTCCAGGTTCTTTTGTGTTGTTATTTCCAGAATACTCTATGTCTATAACTTCAGTTTCTCTAAAGTTTTGATTTAAACTCAAAACCACTTAATCTAGCCTCTGTTTAAAACTTAGGTTTCAAATGAAACTTGTTTGTTCCATCTGCACTTGAACTTGTGATACTTTTATACTGTCATGTTGTACTTGCTACTGTTGTATTACTTGTTTCACTTAAGTTTTGTAACTGAAGCTTACTGTGTTCATTTTGAACACCTTGTATTTCCAAAACTTTGATATGTTCAGTCTTCATATCCATTCCATTTTGCATGCCTGATGTATTCAGTCTTCATTTAAGTCTTCCCTGTGTTCATGCACTTTGGTTTGTGGCAGTTTGCATGTCCATTCACTTCTCTGTGCATGTTGCAGTCTGTAGTGATGTTGCATATGTATTTTGTAGCTTGCTCTCTACTTGTATTTATGGTTCTTTGCTGGTATGGTCTGCATATTGACTGTTGCAGTCCAACTTGTTGTTGGTCTTACTTAAAATTTTGTAGCCAGTTCCCTCAGATACATGTATACTCGTTCAAATTGACACCGTCACTTGTGTTGGTCACTGCCTATTACTGTACCAATCCTCTGATACATGTTTGCATTCCATTTGAACTGTGTAGTGTTTTCCCTGTGCACACAGTTCCCAGTTCCCTCTGATACATGTATACTTGTTCAAATTGGCACTGTCCAGTCCATATTGTTGGCATTGAGTTGTGGCACTGATTGTGTAGTCTGCACTGAGCACTTGGGTTTGTATTTGAGTTCTATTACCTCAGCCTTGTGGTCTGCACTACTTGTGTAGCTGGGTTGTTGTGCATACATGTTGATTCTATGGTTGTTGATATGCCTTGTGCTTGTAGTTGTATTTGGGGCTGCCGAAATTGTTGTGCATTGCGGCCTGTACTTGTGCTCTCTGCCTTTGACCTGCTGTGTTGTTTCTGTTCTGGCTTGTTATTGTATCTTTGTGGTCTTTGTGATTGCACTTGCATACGTGTCGGCAAGGCAGTGCACATGTGTGTAAACATACGTGTGTACTACAGCCACACACGTTTGACAGAATTTAAAAAATTGAAATTGTTAATGTAAAGTCCATAATAGATTAGACCGATTCATTTGTTTCACCATCTCTGTAACCATTTATTTCAGTTCATTTCAAATTTATTTACTTGAATAAAGATTAATCCTGACTCGAGTGTTTTTGTGTTTTGCAATAACGCTCGGGTCAGACCGAGTATTTTTGCAGCTTAGAGATTTGCTCGCAGCGAAGTTAGAGAGAGGGGGATTTCAGCACCACTAAAGTTTTAGCTAAATTTTTTTTCTCTTGTACTTGAATTTATAAATTGTTTCCGCTGTATAAAATGTAATGTATTGTAAACTCTGATATTTGTATATAAAAGAAAAGTTTGTTTATAAAATATGATTACTATTCTGTGATTCTGTAGCTGATTCTGTTTAAATGTTATAAACTAAATAACAATCCGTCATTTTGAACGTTTCTAGCTGGTTAAATTACCGACTAGAGGCGGTCAGGGCGGCGGGTCGTTACAAAGTGGTATCAGAGCTTTGGTTTACACAAAGCTTAGTTTATGGCGTTTAATATGAATAGTTACTAGAATTACTTTAAAGAAAGTGATTTCAAATCTAAAGAAGTTAAAATTGTTTTCTTTAAATAAGAGGTATTTTGAAAATCAGAATTATTTTCAGAGATTCCCCTCTCTAAATTTAGGTTTGCGATAGTTTATATTCGGTGAGGTCTCGTTAGACTTGAGTTTCGATCGTTCGGAAACTCATTATCGAATCTTTGAGAGTTATGGAAAATGAAATGTAAGTCAAGTGGATTAATGAATTGGTTTAAATTGGTTTAAATCAAATATTTTGAATATCTCCAAAGTAGTAATTGGAAAATAAAATGATATGTCAATTTGATTATAATCAAGTGGATTATTGAACTATAACTTGGAAATTTAATTTTGAATTCTTTTGAAAATTGATTTCAAATGTGGTGAAGAACGATTTAGTAAATAAATGGATTATAAGTATTTAACTTATAATATGGATTTTGGTGTATATAACTAAGTTATATAAATTGAATTGAATCAAATTAAGAAAGGAGATTATAAAACGAAGTTTTATAAATAGAAATGTAATTTCTAAAGATGTTTATAAAATCCGCAAATGACTTATTTTGATAAGTAAATTGTTGTAACTTATTAAGGGAGATATATCCACGATTTTGGACAGTGGGTAATCCTTTAAAAATAAATAATAAGTTGTAGAAATGATAAAATTGGTTGACAAAGCATATTCACGATTTTAGTCAATGAATATATTATTGAATAAAACAGATATGTTTTAGGGAGAATGATTGAATAATCCAACCTCCGCTAATAAGGATTGCAAATATTGATAGGAAACTTCGAAAACATCTTGTTGATTATAATGGCGAAAACCGAAGCGCAAAAGGCAGCACGCCGTGAACAAAGAGCAATTGCCCGTAGAGAAGCAGAAGTATCACATGCGGAAATCGAAAGGAAAATCAATGAAAGGCAAGGACCTGGTCCCTATGATGATGTTATCTGTTATCGATGTCATAAGAAAGGACATTATGCCGTTACGTGCAGAGAGAAGCGAAAGAAAAGGAATGTGGATGACCGGTTCGCTCGTCCTGAGATTGTGTGTTTTAAGTGTAAGGGGGAAGGGCATTTTCTTAGTCATTGCCCTGAAGTGAAAAAGAAGAAGAGTGCACTCGGTTTACCAGTCGATAGATCGACAATCTGCTATCATTGTCACCAGACTGGACATATAGCTAGATGCTGTACTGAAAGGCAGCATGGAAAGCAAGCTATAGCCCGATCAGCTACAGCAAAAAGTGTAAGGATGATAGATAAGGATGGGGACATCTCATATCTTTGCGGAAACTGTAAGAATTGGGGACATGTTGACTTTGAATGTGTTAATACTCCTTCAATTCAACCCGAAATAGTGCAAACCGAAGAGGGAAGTTTAGCATGGATGCGGACTACCAGACCGGAAATCGATAGCCTTAATAATTCTGAATCTTAAACTAATTAATGTATTTGAAGGAATCAATGTATTTTGTAATACTATCTTTTGTAATCCAAAATCTTCTATGTATGTAGTATAAAAGTATTAAGCTATGGATGGTTTTGTATGGAAAAGAAGTATTCTAGTAAAGTAGCATTTTGGGAAGGAAATCTATTTGTCAACTTAACTGTATGAATAAAACCAGTTTTGATGTGAAAGCTTATATTCCAAGTTTAAACTAATGTCTAAAATAGTTAATATGGAGATATAAATCTAATGGAATCAAGTCGATGAGTGGTTTACTAAAGAATTAGTTGATTATTTTTGAAATAGAAAGAAAATGCAAAGATCAAATGAGATTTAGATTTCAAATCTGATGTTTGTCAACATGTAAATACATAATAGGTTTAATAGATTCAATGATGCATTTGAATTTGAACGGGCATGGAATTAAGTTGAGTGGAAAACTTAGTATTGGGAATTTGAAATCGGTTTAAAACCAATATTTTTGAAGTGTATGTGGAATTCAAACCATGAATTAAGTTGAAGTTGAAAACTTAAATGGGAATGTTTTTGGGAAGAAACATTATGTAAATGAAGATAATTCATTTTGAAATGTGTTAAGAATCGAAAGCATAGATTTCAACACTTGTTGTTGAAATAGACGTTTTCGAGTGGAAAAATGGAAATGGTAGATTATAACATTTGTTGTTATAGTAAATAATTTCAAAAGGGAAATGATTTTGTTTAGTATTGGGATTTACATATCTATTTTTAAATTTGAATCCTTATACTAGTGGTTTTGAGTCGTCGTAACGATGTTTTACGCAACATTCGTTTTGACTCAAATAAAATGTGTTTAAAAGAATGGTTTCTTTTAAGAATGAATATATACTTGATTTTGGTTTGAAGTATATTGAATATTTTCAAAGTGTTGAAAATAAGTGGATTTGTAAATTACTTATTATTGAATAAGTATGGGTATGTTTTCCTATATGAAATGAATGGTTTGAAATTTTATCTTTTAAAGATAAATTGAAAATGAATAGGTGAAATCGATTTGAAAATCGTATATTCATAGATAATTTGGAAATGTTTCCGTTTAAGGAAATCGCTTTGAAATTTGTTTTCAAAGATTAAAAGGTGAAGAAATGGTTTGAAATTTGTTTTCAAATGGTTAAGTGTGAAATTATATATCTTGTAAAGATATTATTTTTGGGAAATTTGAACAATTAGTTCAATTTGAAAATTTTCAAATGATTGAAATTTGAGCTAAATTGAGTTTAACTTTGTCACCCAAAACAAAGTAAGTTGAACTTTGAATTTTAAATGGATGATTTGGATTGTATGTCTAACGTCGTGAATTGACGACATATCAGTTGATTTCTATTAAATATATATCTGTTGGTGGCGGGGAATTTATTCTCTTAGCTTAACACCCTTCTCTGAGACGTACGAGCTCAGAGGTTATATATCGATAGACATCAATTATGTGTTGAGAATTGACGATGTAGCGTGAAATCCAAATCGAGTGTGTGAAGTCGATAATAAATTGGATTGTGAATGTGTATTAGGTTTGATATAACCTTAAAATTCCAAATCGACTTAGAGGAAAATTTTAAATGGTTAGTGAAATGGAAAATTGTGAATCCTCTATTTGTTATGGGTATGAAATGTTGTGGTTTTCATAACGTATATGTGTGAATACGATAAATTCGAAAACCAATTAGTTTGGAAAAGTAATTGTTGTGGAAAACTTATTTAAGTACATGGGTTGTACTAAGTGTGAAGTGAAATATTATATATGTATGTATAATATTATGTTTTCCAAAATTGAGGATATGGAAAGGTACCTTCCATTTATACTGTGTGACTGTGTGATGGTGATGGAACTCGAGATGAGTATCCATTTAAAAATCGTAGCTACGTAGTATTTCCATTAGTTGGATGACCATTTATATTTCCATTAGTTGGATGACCATTTATATTTCCATTAGTTGGATGACCTTTTATATTTCCATTAGTTGGAATGTCCTTTTGGACTGGTATAGTGTGCTAGCGTAATTCGAGGGGCGAGATGCCTATGGTTACAAGCGATTCCACTGGGATAGTGGCGTAACCGCCGAGTATACCGCGATCTAGTTACACTCGGGTGGTAGCGTAATTTGAGGGGCGTGATGCCTACAGTTACAAGCGATTCCACTGGGATAGTGGCGTAACCGCCGTGTAAACTGCAATCTACAAACCAAAGCGTAATTCGAGGGGCGAGATGCCTACGGTCACGAGCGATTCTACTGGGATAGTAGCGTAACCGCCGTGTGAACCGCGATCTTTGGCAACAACCATGGCGTAATTCAAGGGATGAGATATCCACAGTTACAAGCGACTCTACTGGGATAGTAGCGGAACCGCCGAGTAAACTGTGATCCATGGGGGAATGTGCTTTCCATATCCATTTTTAAAAGAATTTTTAAAAGTATTTTCACTGGGAATTGAAGCAAGTATATTTAGTACTTGGAGATTGTTAGACTTGCGCCTGGCCAGCGTATGCCTAATGTCTTTAAGAACGACAGTAGACTTGTTAAATTTCGAGTTAGCAAGTATTTTCGAACTTTAATAGAAAATCAATTATCTAGAATTAGAATTCGCATAATTCCAACCTAATGAATTAAGGAAGAGGATTTTTGAAGGGTTTTGAAAGTCCACAGCTTTGGAAAAGTTATAATATGTAAATCTCTAATATAAAGTGTTTCAAATTTAAAATTTTGGGTTGTAAGTTGAAAATTTTAGTAAAGATTTTTGTGTCTTGATTGTAGAAAACAATAGACAAAAGAGTTAATTAGCAAAGCTAGCGAGATAAAACAAATAGAATGAATTCTATATTCATTCATCTTTAATAAGTGTTGAACTTGATAAAATTGAGTAAAATATAAATATTAGTGAAATTTTAACAATCATTTTTCCTTACTTGTAATTTCGGGACGAAATTCTTTTAAGGAGGGGAGATTGTAACGATCCTAAATTTTGAACAATTTAAATTGTGAATATTTAATTAATTTTGAATATTTGAATGATAATTTAAACTGAATTTCCGATATAACAATGAAATTGGTGATTAAATATTTAAAATTTAATCTATACAAAGCTGAAGAAAAATTTAAACTTGACTTTGGAGTTGAAATTGAATATTTAATTTGTAATTGAAATTCAAACTAATGACTTAAGAAAATAATTTGGATACAAGAATTTTTATTTATGTAAATTAATAAATTGATGGTTAAAATTTTAATAACATTCTTTTCTTTAGCTTAAATAAAAAAAAAAATCAATACAAAATAAAATAAACAAATACACTTAGTAAAAAAATTTAACAACATAACTTAAACAAAAATTTACAAAACAAAGTAATGAAAATAATTAGACAAAACAAATTGGATTTAGATAAATAGAAAAAAAAAAAAAAAAAAAAAAAAAAAAAAAAAAAAAAAAAGGGCACGAGAAAAAAAAATATGGCGGCTTCGTTCTTCTCGACTCGTTCTGCTTTGGGAAATTTGGAGCTTAATTGAAGCTCTGTTATGCTCGAGATCCTTGCTTCTCGTTCTCTTCTTCGTTTGCGTTGCTCCATTTCGATTCGAGTAAAGGTGAGTTTTCTAAGCTCACGATAATCTTCATGCAAGTTTTTGAATTTGTTTGAAGTGAATTCCTTGGTTGCATGCTATGTTTTTGGGGCGATTTGATTATCTTTGGCTCGGCTAAGTTGATTTTAAAAACTGATATGCTCAGATTTGTGACTGCATGTTGAATTTTTGTGCTAGTTGCTGTTAATTGCTCGATTTACTTGGATTTTAAATTGGTAGAAACAGATGCTAGTAATTATTTTAAACTATGAGAACAGATTCTACCCATTTGATTTAGTTTTTGAACTGTTAGGAGCAAATGTTTTTTTGATTTCTTTTAAAATTTAAATTTGTAAGAACAGATGCTGCCCAGTCTTAATTTTTAAATTGATTAGAACAAATGCTACCTGACTATTTGTGTTTGTTTTAAAATTGATAGGAACATGTGCTATTTGTGTTTGTTTTAAAAATTGATAAGAATAGATGCTATGTTTATCTTGTATTTAAATTGATAAGTACAGATGCTACTAAAATATCTTGTTTGAAACTGTTTGCAAACAATTGCATTTTGAATTTAAACTTGCATGTTTACTGAGTTATTTCTTAGTCTTGTTGAGCTTTACGGATAGCCCATGGATCTGCACTAGTTCATCATATAGCTTACAATGTTCTTTTGAACATTTTGCATTCCCACAATTTGATATTGTCCAGTCTTCATTTTAGTCTTCCCTGTGTTCATGTATTTGGGTTTGTGGCTGTTTGCATGTCAAGTTGCATCCATTCCACTTTGCATGTCTGTTGCACTTGGGTCTGGTCTCTGCTCTCCTGATTGTTCTACTCTTCATGTCATTATTGTTTGCATCCTGGTATGTGTTGCATTGCAGTTGATTCACTTCACTTGTGGTCTTCATATTTGACTCGAAACTTCTGTTTCAATTTGCATTATCTGATATGTTTCAGTTTCCATGTCAAGTTGTATCCATGCTGTTGCACTTTGGTCTGGTCATTGTTTTCCTGGGTGTTCAAGTCTTCATCTCCATTTTGTATGTACTGTTAGTACTTCATCCATGTTGTTCCTGTCTGCCTTCCCATTTTTGCATGTGATTGAACTAAGTATACTTGTTTAAAATTTGTTTGTATGTGAATGAAATATCAAAATGTCTCTCTGTTTGAAAATGTGCACATATGAATAATATGTTAAAAAGGGGAAAAAGTAAATCCATTTATCTGATTATCTTTAGCATGGGATGCTCAAATGGAAGTAGGTTGTGATGGTGTAAAACAATTTATTAAAATGTTAGTAAGCATCAAGTAGCTTCTCTGTTTTAAACTGCTAGGTGAATGAACATTTTAATTATAACTTAAGTGGTTAGTTATATTTTGCTTGACAAATTTCTGATATAATTGATGCTTGCATGAGTATATATAAGTATATGATCTGTGTGTATGAATTAAATGACTTGTGCCTGTATTTACTTGGATTGCTCTTCTCTGTTTTAAACTACAGAGAGTAAGAATAGAAGAAGAATTCAAATCTTCTGATCAGTTCCTTGTTAGGATTTAAGGTTTGAACATGATATGCTTGTTTAAACATTAATTTAAGTTTAAAAAAAATCTTATTCAAGCAAAACAAATGTAGGAAATCCTCTGATTAAATCTTCTGTTTATAACTAATGATTTGAAAAGAATTCTTACTGGATTTTGTCTCCAGGATGAACTGCTGTTTGAAACAAAATTCATTTTTGCCTTGCACTCCATTTTCTTCTTTTGAAAACTGTTTTCCTGAGAGTGCATTACTACTTGAATTGATTTCCAGATTAACATTTTGCTTTGAACTGAGTTGAAAACTGAAGCTCTGTTTGATTTGTATATTTTTTTTTCTTTGTTTTGGAAATCACTGTATGCTTTTCCAGGTTCTTTTGTGTTGTTATTTCCAGAATACTCTATGTCTATAACTTCAGTTTCTCTAAAGTTTTGATTTAAACTCAAAACCACTTAATCTAGCCTCTGTTTAAAACTTAGGTTTCAAATGAAACTTGTTTGTTCCATCTGCACTTGAACTTGTGATACTTTTATACTGTCATGTTGTACTTGCTACTGTTGTATTACTTGTTTCACTTAAGTTTTGTAACTGAAGCTTACTGTGTTCATTTTGAACACCTTGTATTTCCAAAACTTTGATATGTTCAGTCTTCATATCCATTCCATTTTGCATGCCTGATGTATTCAGTCTTCATTTAAGTCTTCCCTGTGTTCATGCACTTTGGTTTGTGGCAGTTTGCATGTCCATTCACTTCTCTGTGCATGTTGCAGTCTGTAGTGATGTTGCATATGTATTTTGTAGCTTGCTCTCTACTTGTATTTATGGTTCTTTGCTGGTATGGTCTGCATATTGACTGTTGCAGTCCAACTTGTTGTTGGTCTTACTTAAAATTTTGTAGCCAGTTCCCTCAGATACATGTATACTCGTTCAAATTGACACCGTCACTTGTGTTGGTCACTGCCTATTACTGTACCAATCCTCTGATACATGTTTGCATTCCATTTGAACTGTGTAGTGTTTTCCCTGTGCACACAGTTCCCAGTTCCCTCTGATACATGTATACTTGTTCAAATTGGCACTGTCCAGTCCATATTGTTGGCATTGAGTTGTGGCACTGATTGTGTAGTCTGCACTGAGCACTTGGGTTTGTATTTGAGTTCTATTACCTCAGCCTTGTGGTCTGCACTACTTGTGTAGCTGGGTTGTTGTGCATACATGTTGATTCTATGGTTGTTGATATGCCTTGTGCTTGTAGTTGTATTTGGGGCTGCCGAAATTGTTGTGCATTGCGGCCTGTACTTGTGCTCTCTGCCTTTGACCTGCTGTGTTGTTTCTGTTCTGGCTTGTTATTGTATCTTTGTGGTCTTTGTGATTGCACTTGCATACGTGTCGGCAAGGCAGTGCACATGTGTGTAAACATACGTGTGTACTACAGCCACACACGTTTGACAGAATTTAAAAAATTGAAATTGTTAATGTAAAGTCCATAATAGATTAGACCGATTCATTTGTTTCACCATCTCTGTAACCATTTATTTCAGTTCATTTCAAATTTATTTACTTGAATAAAGATTAATCCTGACTCGAGTGTTTTTGTGTTTTGCAATAACGCTCGGGTCAGACCGAGTATTTTTGCAGCTTAGAGATTTGCTCGCAGCGAAGTTAGAGAGAGGGGGATTTCAGCACCACTAAAGTTTTAGCTAAATTTTTTTTCTCTTGTACTTGAATTTATAAATTGTTTCCGCTGTATAAAATGTAATGTATTGTAAACTCTGATATTTGTATATAAAAGAAAAGTTTGTTTATAAAATATGATTACTATTCTGTGATTCTGTAGCTGATTCTGTTTAAATGTTATAAACTAAATAACAATCCGTCATTTTGAACGTTTCTAGCTGGTTAAATTACCGACTAGAGGCGGTCAGGGCGGCGGGTCGTTACACTATTTATAAAATAAACATACTTTTTTCTTAGCATTAAGGGGTTACCCATATAGCCCTTAACACGTAATAGTCCCAGTAGTCCATCCAATATCATAGCTCCTCCTGATCGGGAAGCAACTAGAGGATACCACACGGGCTACGGGAGAAATCTAAACTCGTACAAGGCTCGGTATGGTAGATGACACGGCACAACTAGGCAATGCCAGGGTAGATATACCAATTGCTATCCAGGCTGGTGGAAACGCGTAGCCGCAGTTACCGCCCACCTCGGACTAACTCCCCAAAATCAAAATATAGAGGTGGCCACCGAATCAATCCAAAATCATAGTATAATATCGAAGAGGAGCGTCCGATCAGAGGAATGACCTCATTGGCCTGGAATTGCTCCTGTTTTAGCCACCTTATGCCAACTCACGGGAGTCGGGTCCACGTATTTACCTTACAGGAAACGCCACCACCGACCTACTTCATTCTGGAATCTCCGCCGCGTACACGGTTGGTCAAAGTGGTTTTCGGTATCGACAGAGAGTATGTCCATATCCGATCCCGGTCTCTTTGCCAACCCATCGTTATTATAACCCGTGGTCATTTAAAACATTTTATACTTTAAAACCAAAATAAACATTTCCATTTCAAAACTATAAATACGATATCATTTTAAAACCCAAAACAATATGATATTGTTATATTCAAATATAATTCTTTCCAAAACCATACTGCTTAAAATTTATAATATCTGGAAGCCGAATATTTGAAATATATCTTCAAAACATAATATTTGGAATTTTTACTTTAAATCATAACTCCCAACACACAAATGGTTTGGATATTCAACGGTATATAGAATAAATGGTTTAACTTTATGGTTACTTTGTGAAGAAGATAATTTATATAGTTTTACAAATATATTTCTTTATTTAAAGTTTAAACCATAATTTAAATATCACTTTATGTCCCCAAATCCGTTACAATTCCTATATATATATATATATACCCAATTGGAGTATTTCCTATTCAAAACTAAGTTTGGATTTTATTCTTTCAACAAATCAATGTTTTATTATTTAGTCTTGAATATTCCCATAAATTCCATAAATAAACTCCCAATGTTAGTCATTTAATATCTTCAAAATTCACTCAATACTAGAATATTCATCTTAAATTTATTAAGGAAAATCCAGTTATAAATATCATATCTTAAGATTTTCCAAAACTTAACATAAAATAAAATTTCTCAAATTCCATGAGTTTTAAAACAATCAATTCTAGATTCTGTAGCACTTAGGAAATGCTACCTAAAGTTACGGGTAAAACTAGTCCAATTTCAAAAAGACCGCATTTCTAAAAATGCTGTAGCAGATTGATTAACTAAATAAATATTTCCAAATATAACTTATTTATCTATTTATTTATTAACATTTATAACTCATTCAAAAATTAAAATAAAATCCTTTAAAGATATTAAATCAAATATTTAACTTCCAAAATAATTTTTTTAAATATTTCAGAAAATATTATAAGAACCACGGGCCTGTATATAGTTCTCTAGCCTAGGTCAAGTGATACGGATTTATATCATTTCAACCCGTAATTTACAAAACCCCGGGTTCTATCATTTCAAACCCGCAATCCCAAGTTATCAGTTAAGCAGTTAACAGACTAGTTTAACAATAATCATTATTTCAGCCCATAACAATCCAACTTTAACAGGGAACTTGCAGTGGTGATTTAAGCAGTAAATAACAATTAATAATATAACTGCAGAAATAATATAACAGATAAATAACTGATGAGATGTCAATTTAAATGGGTTCATCATTCTACATCATACTACAGACAGATAATATCTAAATAGAATGTTTACACATACACTTGCGATAATTTACACAATATATGTACATATGTCTGGTGAGAAAAACTCACCTGAAAGTTGCAGAAAATTTGAATACAAAACGACGATTCACCGATAAAGCACGACAGAGAATAACGATCAAATTCTTCTGACGTAGATTCAAATCTAGAACAAAATTTCAATTATGGAATACGTGACTTAAAAATTTACGATCAAAGAAAATGAGAATAGAACGGGGTTTGTTTGCTTTGCTCGACCACTCCACCGTGTACCGTGACCAAAACATACCCTAAACGAGAACCGGGTAACACTAAACTACGACAAAATTTCTAAAGGCTGACTGACAGAAGGTGAAGTTTTCCTACTCTATACTTTGTACATGTGCACACTCGTATCCCATGCAAACTCACGCCATGAATAGAACATAACACTTCCCTGTGTCCAAAATTTTTACCCTGAGAAAAACTCAACTGCTTCGAGCCAAGCAAGTCGTTGCTTCGAGTCAGCACCTATATTGCTTCGAGTTAAATATGTCAAATCTACGGGTCATATGCAAAACTGGTGAACACTTATCCCTATTTCTCTGTTATCCGAATACTTACAGATGCCCATGTTTGTGTTGCCCAACTATCTTCTAACTCATATTTACTTCTAGAATTCAGTTTCACCATCAGATTTTTTTTTTTTTTTTTTTTTTTTTTTTTTTTTTCTTTTTTCTTTTTTCTTTTTTTCTTTTTTTTTTTCTCTTTTTTTTTTTTTCTTTTTTTTTTTTTTTTTTTTTAAAACCTAGTTGTTCCCCATTTCTACCCAGGCTGATACTAACTAAATATGCAGGCATGTATTACTAAATATGCAGACATGCACAACAGGGATGAAGTACTAACAGTACATAAAATGGAGATGAAGACTTCAACACCCAGGAAAACAATGACCAGACCAAAGTGCAACATTATGGATGCAATATAGATATGAAACTGAAACATATTAGATAATGTAAACTGGAATGGATATGAAGACTGAACATATCAAAAATTTTGAAAATACAAAGTTTCAAAATGAACCCAATAGGCTACAGTTACAAAACTCAAGTGAAGCAAATAATGCAACAGTAGCAGGTATATATGAATACAACCTCAATGCAGACAAGCAGACACACTATCTACATACATATATAACATCAAGCTATGATTCAAACAACAAGATAACATATGGTTTCAAGGGTCTGTTCATATTGTAAGAGCAGAGATATGGGATGCAGACAACTAAAGCATGGTACGAAGCAACATGTAACATTTCACATTTTATCAAAGTAATATAAGACAGTAGTGTGCAACTTGACATGCAAACTGCCACAAGACCAATTCAAGTGAAAATACCCAACTCAAATAAACCAACTAATGCAGACTGTCAAAAAAAAATGGATCAATAATGCAACCAGGTTATAAGGGACAAGCTATTAATACCTGTACAAGACTGCAACAATTCGAATGAGGGTGAACTCAAATGCATACAACAATTCAAAGTGCAAAGTGAGGATCATCATGCATGGACAGTGCAATGTGACTGAATACAAGTCAATGCCAAGAAAATGCAATACAAATAGGCAAACAAAATGGAAATGAAGACTGGAGCAACATGAGGCATGCAATACTCAGTACATATCTTTATTACAAGAACAATTATGCACTTCAACTACTTAGTTAAACAAAATATTTTAGTAGCATCTGCACTTACCAACTTATCAATTTAAAAACAAAAACTTGGTGCAGCTGTTCTTATCAATTTAAATCAAAAATTGATATCATTTGTTCTTAACAGTTTAAACAAAAAAAAAAATCAAATAGTATCTGTTCTTATTAGAATTAAAACAAAACCAAGTAGTATCTGTTCTTTATCAATTTAAAAAGAACAAAGTTATGAAAGTATTAGTGGTTATCAATTTAAAACAAATCGCAATTACTGTCTGTTCCTACCAGTTTAAAACTTAAAACTAATAACATCTATATCATAATCATATGCAGACTTGCCAAACTTCCTAGCCTAGACAACAAGTCACAGATCTACACACAATAATTATGGACATAACTCGTACAACATGGGGAGGCCGAGCAAGGTGATGAAGAAAATCAGAAAATGAAGAAGAAGCAAATCTGGACGAAAGGAAAAAATGCTATTACCTGATAGATCTCGGGCTCAAGAAGGAGGCAAGGCAGAGCGAATAGTGGAAGGGAAAAAGAGCTGGTGTAAATATAGATGATGTTTGTGAAGTTCCATGGGGATCATAAGTGTAGATAACGCATCAGTTTTTAAAGAGCTTTTTCATGTGTGATTGTACTTTTGATATGTATGTAGGCTATGAATAGGTGCATAGTTCGAACGTTATATAGTAAAACTTAATTTTTGAGGCATCAGTTTCTTTTACTTACGTGATTTAAGGAATGGGATAGATATATAGTGGTTTGAATGTAACTGATGAGCTACATCAGTGGAGGAGATAAATCAATAGTTATAATTTATGCGAGATGCCAGAATTGCAAGCCTTGATTTGTTGATAAATAGTGGTTTAAATCTTTGTATGAAAATATGTGTGAATGCAAAAGTCAGTGAGTTACATGGCTGAAAGGAAGGAGTGCATCAGTTATTCTTTAAAAATAGGTAAGAGGTTCGAACGTTTCTAGTAGAAAACTTGATTTTTATACTGACAAATATTTGGACCATGCATTTGATTCGTCTCAGTTTTATTTGTTTTCTTAAGCATCAGTTTTATTTTTAACTGTGTAAATATGAATACGTGTGTGATGATTCATTTATTTTTAAATAAATTTTGATTTGTATTAAATATGTTTACAAATGTATTTGGACGTTGCAAAATTGGAAAAATATGATCTGTGGCAAGATCAGAGGAAGAGCAATCAGTGGTTTATGACATCAGTTACAAAAGGAATGAAATAAAGGGAGGGACCGAGAGTTACACCACATATAAAGTTTAAAAATATGTAAATATGAATGCGTGATTTCAGCATGCTTTAAATCCCTTATTTAGTTTGATTAAAATAAATGAAATGGCCAGACTTAAGAATTAATTTATGAAAGAAAACTGACATGCGGAGGCAAGTGTAAATGAGTATATTACGTGATTAAGGAAACCCTTGATTTAGCATGTCACATAAGAATGGTAAATGTTAACCGTTTCAAATAATTAACAATTTCTAACCTTGCACTTGAATGTTTTAAACTGTTGCACGGTCAAAGGGAGAGAGAGCTATTAGTTTATAGGAAGGTAAATGTGTTATATGCGTGATTTAAGGTAGAGCCATTTGCAAGCAGAAAATGGGAAAGGTTGGAATTTGCTTCCAATAATATGTCTTGGCTGTAACGCAAAAGCTTGGTTTAAGGCATACGTTGATTTATCTTTAGACATGCAAACTTTTAATATCCCATTTGTTGCAAACTAAACAGTGTGATATAAGATTTAGGCAGTTACACAACTGGATTTAATGTATGCGTGATTTAAGTTTGATGGCTGATATAAGTGCAAAGGAAAAATATCAGAGAGGGATTTGAACGTTACTTAAAAATCAAAACTGAAACGGAAATTTAAAAGAGGGAGAGTTGATTTTCTTAGATGTGAACGGTAACAAAAAGATTTGTACACAGGGGTTGATTTTGCACTGATGTAGGGATGAACGTATGTAATACAATTTATTTTATCAATCGGTCAGTTAACGAATAATAAAATAATGTTTGGTATAAAATCACTAACTGATGTTTCTCTCCAAAAATATTTGGAAACACGATTTTTACACTACGTTAAACAGACGCAGTCAAAAATATCAAAAATTTCTGTAAAATAACATTTTAAAAACACACGTTTTATTACGTTGCTTTATACCCTAAAATTTGACGCGTCTTTTAAACGCGAAATTTTACAGTTTAAACATAGCTTAAATTTTTTACAGTTAATATTAAATTTTATTGACATATACAATTTTATAAAATATATCTTCAAATTAAATAATTAACTATATTGTTAAACACAATTTATATAAATACATTTTTAAAATTAAATAATTAATAATAAAATAAATATCTAAAAACTAGGGCTGTTACAGGAAGCCACCAGAGGATACCACACGGGCTACATGAGAAAACCAAACTCGTACAAGGCGCGCTAGGGTAGGTGACACGACACAACTAGGCAATGCCAGTGTAGATATACCAATTACTATCCGGACTGGTGGAAACGCGTAGCAGCTACTACCGCCCACCTCGAACAACACTCCCAAAATCAAAGGTGCGCACCAAACAATCACAAAGTAATAGAATGGCAGACGAAGAAATGCGTTCGATAAGAGGTGCTACCTCCTTGGCCCAAAAATCGCTCATGTTTTAGCCACCTTATGCCAAATCACGGGAGTCGGGTCCACGTACATACCTCAACAGAACGTCACCACCATCCTACTTCATTCTGGAATCTCCACCGCGTACACGGTTGTCAATGTGGTTTTCGGTATCAACAGAGAGTATGCCCATATCCGATCCCGGTCACTTTGCCAACTAATCGTTATTATTACCCGTGGTTATAAATTTCAAAAATAGTTTATATTTAAATCAAAATACTTCGTTTTAACTTTCAAAGTGAAGTTGTTATATTTTCAAATCAAGTATTCAAAAATCTTATTTCAGCCAACGGCAACACTTAACAAGTGCTACTGTAGCCTTTTATTTATTCAGGTTTAGTTTTAAATTTTGCAATCGCAACACTTACCAAGTACTGCAACAGCCTTTAATTGATTTTAGCCTTTCGTTCAATGCATCAACTACGGCACTTACAAAGTGCGGTAATATCCCTTATAACAGAATTTAAGTAAATTAAATTTCTGACTTTAATATAAATTTATCAATAATTAAACTTTAACTTAACCAATTTAACTTATAAAAATCATATTTCCACTATTAAAATGGTCATTTAAATTTCTCAAAATTTATGATTTATATAAGGTAAATTTCACAAATAAATATCAACTTCTTAAGGCTTCAAAAGTCAAACACACAAATTTCTATTCTTGGTATTCAAAATTTACCTTAAATTTAATTACCATTTCAAAATATAACTTATTTCCAATTTATTTCTTAACTTACCCTTTTCACTTAAACCAAAGTTCACCTTTTCTAAGTATAGTTATATTCAAAATTATATTTTTATGTATTTATTTTATTAACCATTTAATTTATTGAAAATTTTAATAATACCTTATTTATCCATTTAAATTTAATTTATATCAATTTATTTTGTTTTATTTACTTACTTAAATATCATTCTTTTACAAAATCAAATTTCAAAATAAATTTATATTCCAAATTCCAACTTAACCATTTATTTATTTATTTATATTTAACTTGTATAAAATCACAAAAATCATTTTGGTTTAACTCAAATCAAAAATAATTAAATATACAAATTTAAAATACTTAGATTTTTCCAGAAATATATATATGTATAACCATGGGTCTGTATACTATTTTCTAACTTAGGTCAAATGGTACGGATAATATATCATTTCAATCCGTAATTTTCAAGAACAATCTGAGTTCTATCTTTTCAAACCCGCAATCCCAAGTTAAATAAATAAATGGAAAATAACTAAGTAAATAAATAAATAAATATCGTTCATGCCTATCATTTCAGCCCGTAACGATTCTATTCTACAGGGAACCTGCAGTGTGATAAACAACAAATAAATAAATTGTATAACAGCATAAATATAACAGTATATGATATGACTAATGATGTGTCAATTTAATAACAGGGTTTTTATCATCATAAATTTATATCATAGGCAAGTAAAATAAAATATAACCATTCTACAATTTACTTGTTATTAATTTACAGATCTATAAGTATGTTTGTCAGGTGAGCAAACTCACCTTAAAGCCGTAGAAAATAGATTCAAAACAAAGATAACCACAGGAAAAAGCGTACAGAAGGCACGATCAATTCTCAGATGATGTGACAACCCGATTCTGATCTTGAACAAGATAACTAAAACAAATTACGCGCCAATTTTTTTAAATAAATCAAACTGGAACGAGATTTAAATAAAAGGATGATTTGACAAAATTGCTCGACCACTTCACCACACAACTCCAACTACACCTCACATGCTTGGCACTGACCAAATTATGGACATGCAAGTATTCAAGTAGTGGAACATTTTGGACATAAAGACTGTTCTATCATTTTGTACAGGTGCGCATGCACTTATTTTATTTATTTATTTTTTTCTTTTCTTTTCTTTTCTTTTCTAACGTTTGTCAGAGCAACATGTGGCAAAGGTGGTGCACGAAAAATGGAAAAGGTGGTGCACGAACAACTCGAGAATGGTCATCTGCTCTTTGATTTTGCAATGTTACTCTTAGAATATGGAAAATAGTCAAAAGAAAAGTTTTTGGAAATTTCTCTGTCATTTAAAAATGCATCACACAATTTCGACTTTTTTTGACGGAGATATGATCAAAAGAAGAAGGGTATTTTCGAACTTGAAAATATGGGGCCGAAAATGGGTCCAAAAGAAATGAGATTTGGACATAGCTAAGCTCATACTTTGAAGAATTCATACAAATAAAAGTTGTACCACTGAAATTTATGTTAAAAAAATATCAATTTTGTTCAAAGATGAGGAAAATATGGTAGGAGGAAGAGGGGGGAAATTTGAAGAAGTGGAAGGCTATTTATAAGAAATAGAAGAGGAAAATTACAAAACTACCCTTGTACTTCTAACCTTCACATTGTTTTTCCACCTCAACACCCTCCACCATACATTCCATTTCAGCCTCCACCTTATCTCCTCGAATCATGTCAAAGAAAACATGTTTAAATATGTTTGTGCTCTAGTCGCCAAAGTGTCAAATCATGTCACTTAAGACATCTTTTAGTATATACATGTATATACTTATATATATATATGTATATATATATATATATATATATATATATATATATATGTCTGTGTGTGTGTGCGCGCGCGTGTGTGTGTGTATGTATACACCATTATATACCAACTAATTTACATTTTTAACCATTTAAATGCTGTTCCAAATATAAACAAGGCCTACAACATTTCGAACAACTTTTATATGACGAAACGTCGGAAATTCGAAGAACGGTTTCCCGTCACAATTTCTGGTTTTCATAGATCTAAATATTTTGTGAACAAAATTGGAAAATGATTTCACCATAATTAGTTATTATTGAAAAGAGTTTAATTTTCATTATAAAACCTATTATTTGAATATTTAAAATTAATTAAATATTCATAAATCAAAGTAGTGAAATTCCGGGTCATTACACAATATTTGCTAATAAGGGCTTGATTAATTTGAAATTGCATATTAGCACATTTTTGTAGCATGTTCACAATTGAATAAAGGATTATGGCTTGAGCATATTTCTTATTGTTATTTTGACTTGCTTATTTTTATTTTGAACTCATAAAAGGTGTTTTAAAAAACCTTGTGTATTATCACAAAATCAAGGAGTGTTATTGGAATTCCTTCAAACATGCTTCCTTGTATATATCTTAAACGTTGAACCAAATTTAGGTTTAACAGTTTGGCGCTAGAAGGAGGGCCTGTACTTCCAGATCTTCGAAAAATTATCAAAATACCCTAAAGAGAATCGAACTTCATATTTTGATAAAAATTTAAATTTTTTTCTTTATTAGATTTTAAATCTGGAAACTGTTTTTTATCAATTATTTACAACATATAAGCGGACAAGAACAAGTCCGCTTAATTTATTCAATGTCGTTCGACCCATCCTGCTCATACAAGGCTCATAAATTATTTGGCATCATAAGTCATTCAACGCCAAAATGAAGAAAATCGAATCCATCTCCAAAAAATTAATTACATTTCATTCAGTTGCCATTAATCTTGCTTCGATCCACAATGAATCTAAGTTTTTAGATCCCAATAACATCAATAAACCTGGAAGATTTCTATTCTGATCTGAATCTTTAATGATATCGAAGTTAGGACTCCATTGTACTATTCATTAGATGTCATGGAATTCGATGTCGAATGAACGGTATCGAAAATAATGGGTGCTGGAATTGATGATACCCAAAGTAAAAGATCTAGCTTTTATAAGAGGTGACTAATGTCGTAGGAATGAATGTCGCATGGGTAATCAATAGCGTTGGATAAAAATGCTCGAAGTAGGCGATACTACTAAGTACTAATGCCGCACCGCCGAGTAATTAATGTTGTCGGTGAGCAATTTTGTGAGTATTCAATATCACAAGCGAGCGATGCCATGAGTAGTCGATGCTAGAAGTAAGCTATGTTGTAAGGTTACGATGCCATTAGATCACTAATGCTATAGAGTAACTCATGCCAGAGGCCATGTTATGTTGTAAGTATCTAATACCGTAAGTAGATGATATCGTGAATATCTGATGCCATAAGTGGTGGTGTCGCAAGAAATCAATGCCGTTGGGTTTTATGCGAATGGTTTGGATTTTATTTCGAAAGGACTAATGTCATAAGGATAGTTTCTGTTGGAAGCCAACTTTATGATGCGATATTAAAATCATTACTGAAGTTCATATCCACATCAAAGTTGTGAATTGTATATTAAAGATTAGGGCTTTATGCTGAAGATAAGAAGTCCATGGTGATAAGAATTGATAGATCTGGTTTTGTAAGGAAGTAATTAATGTCAAAGAGATGTTAATATCTAAGGTCAATGGTGGCACTAGATTAGGGATAGGTCAATGGTGGCACTAGAGTAGTGACGCCACAAGAAATGCCAATGCCGTAAGTTAGTAAATGCCGTGAGATTGGCGATGTCATATGATAATTAATGGCATAGAATAAATGATGGCGTTGGATTGTTGATGTCATAAGGGAAGATTAGGCCTTTACTCCAAAGTGCAAATCATTAGAATAATATCCTAGGTTGTCTGATGCTAGAGATCTTGAGATTTCATTTCAAAAGAGATAACACCAAATGGTTCAAAATTCACATTTAAATCCAAGGACTACTGTCAAAATTAATAGATCCGATTTCAATTCATGTTGTAGATCACCTAGATCCATATAAAAACAGGGAGTTCCAGGTATAGGACTAGTTCTCGGGACTTTAAAAGCATGCACATACGATTTTGAGCTGACATATAAGATCGATTTCAAAGGGATTTGATTTTGGAAATACATAGTTATTTATTGATTTTGAAAACAAAATGATTTCAAATTTATTTGAGTTTTAGAAACATCAGTAACATGTATGCGTCTAATTTCAAATACATGCAATCTATATAAATGATTTTAAAAATATTGGATTTAAAAAACAAAAGCACTTCAAATGAGTTTCATACATTTGCGATTTTATGTGTGCCTCTGATGCATATGTTTTAGAAATATTCAAATTTCGAAAGTAAAGACTGCAAATTTTTACTTATTTTAAATCTATTGATAAGCTTCGAAAATATTTAGTTTTGTAATAAACTTCAAAAACATGATTGTTATCGTTAGAAATCATATTAACTTTGTTGAAACCATAAAGAATATAAAAGAAGGATATACAATGAGAAACAACAATAATAGAGCCTTTCGATAGAGTCGAATGGACGATTCTGCAAAATGTTGGATAAACAATGGACTTTCAATGAAGTTAAAAGAAGACAAGGTTGTTCTTCCAATTAAGTTAATGCCTTTTGAAACAGATGGTTTTGCAAGTAATGCATACAGTTGCAACTAATGCATACAGTTGTAGACATGTTTGCAGCTATAGGGTAAAAGTGCAGACATATTTGAAATTATTGCATATGGTTGCAGAAATGTCTACAACCCTATGCAATAGTTGTAACTTTATGCAATAATTGCAGACAGGCCTGCAATTATACTACATAATTGCAGAAATGTCTGCAACTATATGCAATAGTTGCAACTGTGTGCAATAATTGCAGACATGCTTGCAATTATACCATTTAATTGCAGAGATGTCTACAATTAAATGCAATAGTTGCAGACATTTCTACAACTATATGAAATAATTGGAGACATGTCGGTAAATTATACCATTTACTGCAATTATAAGCAATAGTCGTAGATTTGAAGAAAAATAAAAAAAGTTTAAAATTTGCAGATTTTTTTGCAAATATATGGAATAATTGCACCTTTACTGCAAATATGATTTTTTGGTATAAACAATGGATTTCATTTTAAGGATCGTATATTTTTTGATTTTTTGATGAAAACGGTATGTTGATCCGATGTTTCTATAGAAAGTAATACACGTTTGAAATGTTAAAAACATAAATGGTATTTATGTCTTTGTGCATGCGTTAATTTGAAAACAGGGACCATGAACTTATTAAAAAAACAAAGGGATGTTTTGTGTATTTTCAACCTTAGCAAGAATGTATGCCAAACACCCCTATATACATATATATGAACTAAATAGAAATAGTTATTAAATATATATATATATACACACACACACACACACACATAGTGTAAGATGAAAGAAAAGATATATATGAAAATATATGATGATAGGAAAGAGAAAATTTATAATATCATTTTTTGAATAAAGAATCTATTACAAAATCATGTTTTAGGGAAGTTATTTTTTTAAAAGATAGTATAGCAAAAAAAATCATTTGTTTGGAATTATACATTTTTACAATATAATAAAAGAGAAAAAAGTGTTAAAAAGATTGTATTTAATAAAATGTAATAGCACAGTATTACTGTTTTGAGTAATATATTTTTAAATATAGAAAAAGATATGGATATGAAGACTTAAAGTGTGTATTTCAAATCCACCTGCAAATTATTTTCAAATAGATATATAAAACATTTTTAAAAGCAAGTAAAGGTAAAAAGTCGAAGCAAATCAAATGAAAACATATATGTATACATCTGGTCATAAAGTAAAACAACATTTCATGAAAAATATAAACATATATGTAAACATAAAAATAAACAATCTAAAGTAAATAAGTAAAGATGGGTAAACATGCATATATATTTATATATATATATATATATGCATTTGCTTGGTAAAAGAAATTTTACAACTAAAGGTAAAACTTTCAGGCTAGAAAAGAAAGCAATGTACAAACATATAAAAAATAACTGCCGGGTCTAATACAATAAAGACCAAGAAAATTGTTTTAACTTCTTTTCAACCTTAAAATAAAATATCAACTCATGCCACAAAATTCAAATCAATCCCTCAAAACAATTGTACAACATATCAAATTCCTTTAAGCAATAATTTGATACATATACAACATTACAAACGTGCATATATATAGGTTGTATGTAGGCTTCAGTTTCAAAAGCCTGTAAAACACAAAAGCTCTATAAAACACAAAACAGTAAAAAGTAAAGAAGAAGAAGCAACTTGTTCTTCCAAATCCAAAACGAAAGCGAGATATCAAGATTTGTAGATCATAAGCTGAGTTGAACTGTAGTTTCAAAGATAAAAGCAATGTGGAAGGTGAGGATTTTAAAATTTGAAACTTGGAATTGTTTGACACTGCTTTGTTATATTTAACAATGAAAAATATGTACATATTTAACTTTTTAAAAATCCTTATCTCCAAATCTAGTTCGAATTTGAAGATGGTGTGAACTAGCAACTCATTGTTTTCAGCATAGATTACGTTAAAAATAGTTCAAAGCTTGTTCATCGTATATATAGTGTGAATTTTCAAATTTGTAGTAAGTAAACCAAGTTTTGGCAAATTTCAACACTTTTAAAACAGTGATTCATGTATATGACCATGATCATTATGTGAAGATAGGATTTTTAGTGAAGGTTTCATGATTTTTAAGGATCTATGTTGTGAGTGATTTAAAGATGACCAATTTTTGTTAAAAAAAAATTTTAGACGATTTAGGAATCAAGGGAAGGCGGGGCTTGGCCAAGGAGGAGCGTCGCATCATGGGTCATGGGTGAAAGATTCATCGTGGACAAATCTCGATTTTGACCTTGATTTGGATGGGCATAGAAAATTTAGGGTTTTATGTGTTTTTTTTGTCTCAATTACCTATGGAAGTGCGATAAAGGGAGAGGGACTTAGGCGTGTGGTCTAGGGGAAGAGGGCGGCGGAGGTTGTGGCCGAGCTAGGGGCGAAGTTGGGTGGTGGACGATGGATGAAGTGGTGTGATGAGGCGATTTTGTAGCACCGAGGGGGGAGTGTGATAACCCGAATTTTTTAAGATGGAACAAATAGTATTCTAATAATTAAATGTTTGGAAATGATAAATCTTATAATAAATTAACAAAGATATAAATACATATATGCAATCTCTATAATGTTGAAAAATTATAAGTGTATACATATTCAAGTATACAAGTATTTATGTATATAATATATATGTGTGTATATATATATATATATATATATATTGTGTTTTGGAAGCATTGGTTTCGAAAGCTAGTTAATTTTATATTTTCAAAACACATAGAATAAATATTTATTAATTTTAAAAAAAATTAGCTTAAGTTTGAAATAAGATTTAATAAAAAGGTTTAATACACTTTCTTTCATACTTGAAATAAAGACGGTATGTATAAATTTAAAATATAGACATAAATTAATAAAGACATAACATATGAGTACATTATACATATAACATAAGAAAATAATAAAATATAGGCATTGAACATTTGTAGTTGGAGATAACATGCATAAAAATAAGTGGCATATCTTATATTTCTTTTAGTTTGAAATGTAAACAATAAATATGGAGAGAATAGGCTGATACGTATTCATTTTCTCCTTTCTAAATCCTGTCTTTCCATTCTCTCAAACAAAATTAAACCAGAAAAAATGGAAATCAGAGAAATCAAACAAAACAACAACAATTTCTTCAAATTTTATCTAAGATAAAACAAAATTAAAGCTTCAAGACTCAAGTCTTCAACCTGAGATCAATTCTAGATCAAATTGCAGTTTCAATTCAAGCTTGCAGTTTTAAGTTCATATCAATTTCCAGTTTTCCAAAATAAGCTTTCCTTTGTTCATCAACTCGGTGAGTAAACTTGAACCTTCCCAAGTTTAATATTCTGTATAGATTGTGCATGCTGCCATGGATGTAGTAATGACTTAAATATGATTCACATGGTTTAAAAGAATATTTTCGGGACATATGGGTTAAACTATTGTATGCATGCCTGTGTGTATCAGTTTATTTCAATAGACAAGAAAACTCTATTATAATATGATTCCTCTTTAAATAAAAAATTATAGGATAGGACGTTCAAGGGAATTATGTTTGAATTTACTCAATCTTGTTTTTTTTTAATGTTAAAAAAGTATAGTTAGCAAGAGGTTGATCCGGGAAGAAGAATTTTACGGTGATATTCATATTAGGTCAGGAAATTAGTTGTTTAAATCTGGATTCTTGCTTACATCATCTGATTCGTATAAAAAAACTAGGATTTTTAAATGTAAAATCAAAATTTTTAAGTTTGAAAATCGAATGAGTTTTTGAGTTGAACAGAATCGAGAGATTGCTCGATTGCCGGCGATCGGCGAAGGGTGGAGGGTCGAGGTTTTGGCTGGAGTAGGCTTCGAGGTTGGGGATCTTAGGAAAAATGGTGATAGGATTTATCAATCACCATGGGGGACGAACGACGATGTTTTAGGGTTTAAAGCCCTGATGATTCGTCAATGTTTTTGAGTCGAATTCTCCGACGTGGGTGCATCGGACTTGATCATAGGTGGGGGAATGGGTCCGTTAGCCTACGGTGAAGGGTTGGTCGTAGTGTTGATGCTCTTGGTGGCCGACGGTGGCAACACGGGGAGGTTCTAGAGTGATGGGATCGTTCCAGGTTGGGTTCGAGCATGCTCATTCTCGTTTTCATGTTCGATTTGAAGCTCTGGTTGTCGAAATCGAGTAGGGAGGTAAGAGTCGACTGGCCGACGATGGCATCGATGATCGGAGTGACCGCGTGCATCTGTGCACATGAACGTATATTTCCTTATATCATATGGTACTGAGTCGTTTTGGCTTCAGGAAAGATAGGGTGTAGCTTCGAGTCGTACTCGAGATCTTCAAGAGGAAGTGAAGCTCGAAGATTGACTAGGGAATTTTCAACATGAGCCCGGGTATTTTTGATAGGATGTTTTAACCAAGGATTAAAGCAAAGGTAAAATTGTTAACAAGTTTAAAAGCAAAGAAATGAAAGGTTTTCAAAGTAAAGAAAATGTTAGCATGGTTTCAAAGTTAAATATTAAACAAGTTTCAAGTATAAATTATAAATCAAACATTTTTGAATTTAAATTGTTTTGTTTAATATAATAAAAGTTAATTATTTAATTATTATTTTTATGTGATTTCAAATGAAATTTAATAATGATTTGATTAAGTAGTTAATTAAGATAATGGTTTATCTTAAATTAATTAAGGTCTTAATTTATTGGTAAATAATTAATCAATGTGATTAACTAAAAATTATTAATTAATATAAGTAATTAAGGGTTTATTAATTAACCTAAGTAATTATAGGATAATTAATTAATGTAATTAAGGAGTAATTAGTTAATGAAATTATTTAAAGGATAATTCCTTAATTAATGAAATTAAAGGTCTCGTTAATTTGTGTGATTAATTAAAGGATCATTAATTAATGTAAGTAATTAAAGGTTAGTTATGTGAATGATTAACTGATTAAAGAATAATTAATTAATTTCAATAATTAATTAAATGGTTTAATTAATGTTAATTAAGCAGGATTTAAAGGTAATTAATTTATTTTATGTTAATTAAATTAATTAGATTGGGTGACAAAATTAATCTTGCGTATTGATGATTGAATTGTATTGAATGTTTGGATTAATATCTCTAGTCTGATAGTTGTGATGTTGTGTTATATGATATGATTTGGTTGAACTGTGATAATAAGGATTATCTATCTATGATGAACAGCTGTGTAAAAATGACATCCTTCATTTAAAATTTGAATTGTGATCATCTAAACAACTTGGATTAAAGATGGTATTGAATTCGAAAAGTTTGGGGTCGGTATTAGCAAATACTCTAAACCACTTCGATTTGTAATCTACAATAATTCTTTATAGATCTGAGTTTAGAATCAAATTAGCTGGAACGGAGTAAATTAAATAACGTGGCCATTTAAACTAAGTAACGATACTTAAATATTGTTTGTGGAATAAGTGTTAGCTTTAAAAGTTAAGAATCCGAAGTGATAAACGAGTTACCCGAGTTTTCAACAAGTTTTAAAACTTAGTATTTCAATTTATATGGGTTTAATCACACTAGTTTCCAGCCTGATTCGGGTGTTACTTTATTGTAATGCTTGGGTCAGACTGAGTATTACAGATTTTTAGGTTAGGATGTTCTGGAGCTCAGGTGGCGAGCTGGATGGCAGGAACGTATGGAGCATATTCCACTGTGTATTTGAGATTGTATTGATATTACTCTGGAACAAGTTATTATAACTGTCCGATTTATTATGAATGGTTGTACTCTTATGTATTTTATGTAAAGTAATGGTTACAGCTTTTCTTTGTATAAATGCTATTATTTGATATTATATTTTGATCCGCTGTGAATGTGAGATTCTGTGTTTTGTTTTCTGTTCTTCGTCTACCTCTTTTCTTCTTTACCCTAACAATTTGGAATTTTCGGCGTTCGATTGCTCGGCATGTCTACAGTGAACGTACCAATGTTGAATTTTTGGGGTTGAAAATTTCAGGTCGTTACAGGAAGGGTTCCAGTTTTGTGACAGTGATCGAAATTTTTGAATAAGGGACGAACGCGTTCGTCTGGGGTGTTTCATGACAAAAGGGCATGGGTGGTATACTGGGATGATCGATGGTGAGTCTTGACGGCTGTTAGCCGTGTGCACGTGCACGTATAGGCGTGCATAAGGGGAAACCCAAGGAAAACTGATTAAAAACTGGTGGGGGCATCCATTCACTTTCTCGATGTTGGCTGCGGTGGCTTGGAGTCCAGGGATGTACGAGAGGTTTGGGTGATCGACTAATATGATAGGACGAACGAAGAAATTGAATCGGTTTCGTTATTGTTTTTTTTTAAATTGGTTATTGGAAATTGTAAAGGGAGAAAGGGGAGGGAAGAAGAAGAGAAGAAGTAATGGATTTGGGCTTGGGCCCATCTTTGTAAAAAGAAAAGCAAAAAGAAAAGAAAAAAGTGTTAGTTTGAATAAATATAAAAAACTGAATTTTTTGGAATGTCATAACTCGTTCATACTAAACCCGATTATCATGATTCTTTTTGCAACGGGATCGGTTCGTCGGTTACTTCCATGCAATGAAATTTGTTATTAGATTTAGGTAAGTAATAATTGATGGTGCTTTAAAACGGTCGAGTTTTAACTATAAAATGTTAAGTTATATATATTTCATAAATTTTAAATTTTCATAATTAATGCATAATAATTCTGATTGAAGGGATATTCATTGCAATGGGTTCATACGACGAACACTACGTCGTCATATGAATTATTGTCAAGTATGAATAAACGAAAAAAATTACGGTATATTTAAACAGATAGAAATTTAATCACCCGATTTAAAACTAATATCGTCGTTTAAATTTATATGACCTGTCTATTGAAGTTATTTAGCCAGATAAAAATAGAGACGAGCTAATTTAAATAATTACAATGTTTTGATATCTGATTAGTGGAATAAAATATCGTTTCGCTAGTAGTATTAAATTGGACCCTTGTTGGTAGAATAAATCACCGTTTTGCCATTATTACTGAATATAACTGTTTCTAGACATTTACTGGTATAAATAAAACCATATTCTACTATTATATTTGTATGGACATCTATTTATTGTCTTGATGGTTATATTGGGTAATATGATGTTGAATTGATTGCTAAAAATAGATTGATGTGAATACCTTTATCTGTTATTCTGGATTGTAATGGAATGAATGGTAATTTAATTAGGTACTATTGAAATAAATAAGTCCTTTTTCCTATTTGGAAGTTGACTTTTGAACCAAAATTTGTTTAAGGATAATTAATAATTATTAATGATATTTTAAAGATAATTTATAATTATTTGAAAATGATTTAAAGTTAAATATTTTATTATTCTTAAAAATTATTTAAAAAGTATTTAATTATTGTTTCAAAGCTATTAAATTATTTAAGTTATTTAAAGTACATATAATTAAAAATTAAGGTTATTTTGTTGTAATTTGTTTAAAGTAAATTATCACTTGAGGATTGATTAGCATTGAAGTATTTTATTTCAAGATAAATTGTTTATAGATTAATAATGTTTAAAAAATAATACATTATATGGTAAACTTTATAAAAGCGTATTTTTCTAAATTAAACTTGGAAGATTTATATAGAAACTTTATAAGTATTATTTTGAGATAGTTATTAAATATAGTATTCAAGAAGTAATGATATACTTTCATGGTGTAATCAGAGGCAGAGATTGCCTATAGTTAAGTTTGGATTTCTATCGGATAGAGACGTAATCAATGAGCTACGAATCCATGGTTGACGCAGCAAAGTACTTTCCTTATTTATTTAAAAAGGCATTCAAATATTATTGGAGGAAATGGTTTTTGAATATACTAATTCCTATGAGACAAGTATATACCTTTGATTTAGAGATTTAATTTATTGTATTTAAAATTAAATAAGGCTTAGTGATTGAATGATTTTTTATTTGATAGTTAAATAAACGACTATCAAATCTAGACCCAAAAACATAACTTTGAAAATATCTAGAGGAAACACGTTGATTATATAGTACAGTTACCGTTGAAAGTGCTATACTATACATATAGATTTGTTTCATTCTTCGCCGACGATTATAAGGAAATCCATCTACTAACGGTATGATCTCCGATCATATTTTCATTTGGTTATTCCCTAAAAATTCGGGGTTGAGTTTACTGGAAATATCGAACGTTGTTTCGAAGAGATCGAGATCGGATAAGTTATCCGAACACCACTTTGATCCAACGAATACATTTTCGAAATGAAGACAAGAGCAGTAATCGAAGATGGAGTATTGAAGTGCATGGGCTAATCGCTACTAATCCTATGGATGATTCCAAGGCGGATGTAGTAGGAATAGTGCCTTCGGTTTCGTTCACATCTAGAACGGACTTGTATGGATGAATGATATTGGCACATTGTCATTAGAGGATAATGAGCAATCCAAGTGTAAATTCCTTAAAAAGGTAACCGTAGCTTCAAGCCTCACCAACCGAGAATGATTGAAAATCAGGGAAGATGCAACAAGGCTATGTGGGTCGCTCCCAACTAGGGCATGTTTATCACCTTTCTAGATGCCCTCAGATATTGTTACTATGGTGCATGGAAGTTACTAGAAATGGGTGGGAACACCTGGGGTGATAGCATATTCGATCTATCCAAGTTAGGGGTAGTCCGGTCTTGTGTTGTAGGGGATCTTGGCATGGTCCTCGTTACATTTTTCTAGATGTGTACTGTGGTAGGTGGTACCCCAGTGCATAGTCATTTATATGGAATCCATTCTCTAATAAGTGCCCTTATGTTTTTGGTTGTAGAGCGTAGTATGCTGGAATTTAATTAATATAACAATTTTAGCTATTTGAATATATATTTGTACTTAAACACTATTATAATATAATTGGATTTTCAACAAAAGTTTTTGGATACCGTAAGGGAAAAACCCGTCGTGTTTATATGTGGCATAGTCTAACGAGGCACCCTTGATTTTAAAAGGATTTTTGAAAGTTATAATGAATAAAATTCCCTGTGATTTAAATTCTCACGTTGGTTTTACCAGACTGACTCGGGCGTGGTTTTTCCTATTTTCTCGTGTTTCACCGAGCATATTTCCAGGTTTAGCTGGAAGATTGGAACTTCAAGGAAAGGAGCTGGAGGCCCAAAGACATTCACGTAGATGATTATTATTCCGTTTCATTTTAGTTTTGTTTATCAGCAATTGTGAGGATAATGTGTTATAACTGTCCGTGCTGAATAGGTTATTAAACTCTGATTGATGTCTGTATATTTATAAGTTATAGTTTTGTTTTATGTAAAGGATTATTCTATATTATAGATTATTCGTTTCTTCTGTGAGATCCTGTATTGTTTGGTTTTTCTTTCTATCTTCGTTCTACCTTCTATTTCTCAATATCCGCCTTTCTGTTCAATTTGGACAAGTGTGGTAAAGTGTTAGTTGGAACGGTATGGAAAAGTTGGTCATGACATCGTGGTATCAGAGCTTAGGTTGAGCGAATACCTAGGCTTTGATGGAGTTACTCATTAGAGATAGGGTCAGTAGTACCTTAGAATAAGTTTGAGTGTATATATGTGTGTGTATGTGTGTGTGTGTGTGTGTGTATATATATATACGAGAGCGAGTATCTGTTAGTGATATAAAATATTTTATATCTCGTTAATTGATCTGTTAAGTGGTATATGGATTCTGGTCAATATGAGTAACTAACATTATTGATAGTTATCTCTAAACACTTGAACAAGGCCAACGGACAAAATATTGTTTTAAGTGGGTAAATGAAATAATTTTACCCGGAGTATATTTTATATATAAAAGGCATTGATTTTCAAAGTATATAGTATTTTGAGGTGTTGATCGATAAGTGATGACAATATTTTATCATCTAGGATTTGATTAGCTATAACCATCTAGTTTTGAGTATCCTCTAGTACTTGTCCTTCCGAGAGTAATCCTTAGAGACCTGAGTTTTGTAGATAGAAGCTTCGAAAATTTTGATTCTTTAGTAAATTACGTTTACTAAAGGAGATATAAATATTTTAGAGGAAACATTTAGGAAGATTTTACATATATAAAAATAAATTTTATAAAAATTGGTTGATAAAGAGATATTTGAGAATTTAAAAACTCCAGTTATTTCGGAAAATTGTTTTAAACAAATTTTTGAGGGAAAAAATGATTTTGGTATTAAGTAAGTAAATTTTTTAAATGGTGGTAATTTAGAAAGTGGATTTATCACTTAGCATATATGAAGCTACTGTAAACCTAAGAATGAGATTCCCATTTAGGTTTTGTTAATTGATTATAGAGGACTCGTAGTGTCGTCCGAGGAGAGCGGATGAAGATTAGGCATTTATTCAGCAAAGAAATAGCTAGAGAGATTATGGAACCTATCGAGCAGCCATTGGTTCATGAAGAAGAGCCCAAGATAGAAGAAGAAGAGGAATATGAGAGAGAAGAGGATCCCCAATTGGAAAATGATGATGTTGTCATTTGGGGAAGGGGCGAGATGATAATGAGCCACTTGCAGATGGGGATAATCTTCGGAGGGAACCATGCCCGGTGTTTGCATGGATTCTAGACAATGATGTTGAATCTAGGGAGATGGAAGGACCGTAAGTGAGGACTCTGATGGAGAGAGTTCACTATGAGTATTAGCCTAGGTTGAGTAGTGTGTCCCCATTAGTATAGATTAATAGTCCATGGACGTCATGGAATGTGTAAATTAATGAAGTATTTTAGTAGATGCTTGGGTAATGGGTATACATGTATAACTGGCTAGTGGTTATAGATATCTCTTGGAGGTGTGTGTATGTATATGGTGACCGTAGCTGCAAGAGTATCTTGGTTGATACCGTATGACTGATATTTTGGGATATATATATATATATATATATATATATATATATATATATATATTTGTATATTTATGCATGTACATGTTGAACTTGTGTGATATGGTTGTTTATTAATTTGTTAATAAATTAAAATTCGGTTAGTTCAGTTTACTAGCCTGGTTACGACAATTTCGGGGACAAAATTCTTTTAAGCCGTGAGGAATGTAACGATCCAGAATTTTGCGTCGTCTTGAGTTTTGAATATTAATTTTTAATACTCAATAGTATTGTATTTTTAACCAAAATAAATTCCCGTTAAAAGACAACTAATAATAGTATATAGCTTTTGAAATAAGATAATATTTTGAATTTCCAGATTTTATTTATAAAATAGGAAATTGATTTAGTTTGATTTTCTTATATACACACACACACTAGTTAAGAAGAAATGTAAAATATGTATAAACCAAATATAAACGGCATGTTTAAAACAATATATGTAATGGTAAGTAAAATACATATATATATGAACTAAATATATATAGTTATTAAAAATAAATACATAAATATATATTGAAAGTGAAAGAAAAGATATATATGAAAATATATGATGATAGGAATGAGAAAATTTATAATATCTTTTTTTTCAATAAGGAATCTTTTAAAAAATCATATTCTAGCAAAAAGGTTATTTTTAAAAAAAGATAGTATAGCAAAAAAAATCATTTGTTTTGAATTGTACATTTTTAAAATATAATAAAAAGAGAAAAAAGTGTTAACGTGATGGTATTTAAAATAAATGGAATAGCAAAGTTTTAGTGTTTTGAGTAATATATTTTTAAATTAAGAAATAGATATGGATATGAAGACTTAAAGTGTGCATTTCAAAACTACTCGCAAATTATTTTCAAAAAGATATATGAAAGCATGTTTAAAAGCAAGTAAAGGTAAAATGTGGAAGCAAGTCAAATGAAAACATATACAGACACAAACACACACACATCTGGTCATAATGCAAAAACAACATTTCAAGAAAAATATGAACTTATATGTAAACATAAAAAATAAACAATCAAAAGTAAATAAGTAAAAATGGGTAAACATGCATGTGTGTGTGCGTGTGTGTATAAGCGTATTTGCCTAGTAGAAACAATTTTACAACTAAAGGTAAAACTTTCAAGCTAGAAAGTGAGCAAAGTACAAACATATAAAAAACCGCCTGGTCTAATACAGTAAAGACCAAACAATTGTTTTATCTTATTTTCAACATCAAAATAAAATATCAACTCAAGCCACAAAATTCAAATCAATCCATTAAAACAATTGTACAACATATCAAATTCCTTTGAGCGATAATCTGGTATGTATACCCCATTACAAACGTGTATATATAGGTTATATGTATGTAGGCTACAATACCAAAAGCTTGTAAAACACTAAATAGTAAAAAGTAAAGAAGAAGAAGCAACTTGTTCTTCCAAATCCAAAACAAAAGCAAGATATCAAGACCTGCAGATCATAAGCAAAGTTGAATTGGACTTTCAAAGATCAAAGCAACGTCGAAGGTGAAGATTTCAAAATTTGAAACCTGGAAGTGTTTGACATTGCTCTGTTATATTTTATAGTGAAAAATATATGCATGTTTAACTTTATAAAATCCCTATCTCCAAATCTAGTTCGAATTTGAAGATGATGTAAACTAGTAACTCGTCTGTTTTGAGCATAGCTTACGTTAAAAATAGTTTGGAGCTTGTTCATCATATATATAGTGTGAATTTTCAAATTTATAGTAAGTAAACCTAGTTTTGGCAAAATTCAGTATTTTTAAAACAGTGACTCATGTATATAATCACGATCATTATGTGAAGATATGATTTTTAGTGAAGGTTTCATGATTTTTAAGGGTCTATGTTGTGAGCAATTTGGAGATGATCAATTTTTGTTAAAAAAATATTTTCCAGCGATCTAGGCATCAAAGTTAGGCGGGGCTTGGTCGATGAGAAGCGTCGCATCATGGGTGAAAGGTTCGTTATGGCCGAATCTCGATTTTGGCCTTGATTTGGATGGGCGTGGTGAATCTAGGGTTTTAGGTGTTTGTTTTTGGGTATCGATTGCATATGGAAGTGCGATAAGGGGATAGGGAGTTAGGCGTGCGGTCCAAGGGAAGAGGGTGGCAGAGGTTGTGGCGGAGCTAGGGGCAAAGTTGGTAGGTGGGCGATGGACTGAAGTTGTGTGATGAGGAGATTTTATGGCACGGGTGGTTTCCAGTTTGGTGACAGTGATCGAAATTTTCAAGTAAGGGACGATCGCGTTCGTTTGGTGATGTTTCGTGACAAGAGGGTCGTGTGTGGTCTGCTGTGATGATCGATGGCGAGTGTTGACTACTGTTAGTCATGTGCACACGCACACGTGTAGGCATGCACAAGTGGGAAACCCAGAGAAAACTGATCAAAAACTGGTGGGTGCATTCATTCTCTTTCTTAATGTTGGCTGCGGTGGCTTGGCTTGGGTCCAGGGACGTACGAGGGGTTTGGGTGATCGACTACTGGGGTAGGACGATCGAAAAAATTGAATCAGTTTGGTTATTGTTTTTTCTTAAATTGGGTACTGGAAATTGTAAACGGAGAAAGAAGAGGGAGGAAGAAGAGAAGAAGAAACGGGTTTGGCTTCGGCCCATCTTTGTAAAAAAACAAAAAGAAAAAAAAAATAAGTGTTAGTTTATATAAATCTGAAAAACTAAAATCTTCGGAATGCCATAAGTCGTTCATACTAAACCAAATTATCCAGATTCTTTTTGCAACGGGATCGTATTGTCGGGTGCTTCAATGCTCTAAAATTTATTGTTAGTTTTGACCACACGATAATTTATGGCACTTTAAAACGGTCGAGTTTTAACTATAAAATGTTAAACTATACATACATACATACATACATACATACATATATATATATATATATATATATTGTAAATTTTAAAATGTCATAACTGATGCATACAAATTCCAATTGAAGGGAAATTCATTGTGATGGGTTCATATTGATGAACATCACGTCGTCATACGAATTGTTGTCGAGTTTGAATAAGTGATTGCAGTATATTTAAATGGATGGTAATTCAAATATCATCGTTTGAATTTATATGACTGATCTATTGAAGTTATTTGCCTAGATAAAAATAGTGACGAGTTAATTTAAGTAATTAAGCTGTTTTGACATCCGTTTAGCAGAATAAAACATCGTTTCACTAATTTTATTAAATTGGACCCCTATTGGCAGAACAAATCACCATTCAGCCATTATTAGAGAACACATCTGTTTTTGGACATTTACTAGCGGAAATAAAAACCTATTCGGCTATTATATTTGTATGAACATCTGTTTATTATCCCGATGATTATATTGGGAAATATGATGTTGAATTGATTATTAAAAGCAGATTGATGTGAACAAATGTATCAGTTTATTATGGAATGAATGGTAATTTGATTAAGTACCATTAAAATAAATAAGTCATTTTTCTGATTTAGAAGTTGACTTTTGAACCAAATTTGTTTAAGAATAATTTTTAATTATTAATGATACTTTATAGATAATTTGTAATTATTTGAAAATGATTTAAAGTTAAATATTTTATTATTCTTAAAAAATATTTAAAAAGTATTTAATTATTCTTTTAAAGTTATTTAATTATTTAAGTTGTTTAAAGTATATTTAACTAATAATTAAAGTTATTTATTGTGATTTTTTTAAATTAAATTATTACTTAAGGATTGATTAGCATTACAATATTTTATTTCAAGATAAATTGTTTAAATATTAATAATGTTTAAAAAATAATATATTATACGGTAAACTTTTATAAAAGCGTAGTTTCCTAAATTAAATTTAGAAAATCTATATAAAAACTTTATAAGTATTATTTTGAGATAGTTACTAATATAGTTTTCGGGAAGTAATGGTATAGATTTATGGCGTAATCGGAGGTAGAAATTTTCTGCAGTTAAGTTTAGATTTTTCTACGATAAATACATAATTATTGAGCTGCGAACCCATGGTCGATACCACAAAGTACTTTCCTTAATTATTTAAAAAGGCTTTCATATATAATTGAAGGGAATTGTTTGTGAATATACTTATTCCTGTGAGATAAGTATATTCCTTTGATTTAGTGATTTAATTTATAGGATTTAAAATTAAACAAGGCTTAGTGATTTCAATGAGAAATGGAATCTTTGATTGAATGTTATTTATTTGATAGTTAAATAAACGACTATTAAATCTGGACCAAAAAACATACCTTTGGAAATACCTAGAGGAAACATGTGGATTATACGGTATAGTTACCATCGGAGGTGCTATATTGTACGTATAAACTCATTTCGTTCTTGTAGGATGATTATAAGGAAATCTGTTCACTAACGGTTAGGAGATGATCTCCAATCTTATTTTTGTCTGTTTATTTCCTAAGGAACCGGGGTTGAGTTTATCGGAAATATCAAATGTTTTTTCGAAAAGACCGGGATCGGATAAGTTATCCGAACACCACTTCGATCCAACGAATATGTTTTCGTAATGAAGACAAGAGCATGGAATTGAAGATGGAATATTGAAGTGTAAGGGCTATTCGCTACTAATTTTGAGGATAATTCCAAAGTAGATGTAGTAGGAATAGTGCCATCGGTTTTGTTTAGACCCAGAACGCACTTGTATGGATGAATGCTATCAACACATTGTCATTAGAGGACAATGATCATTCCAAGTGTAAATTCCTTAAAAAGGTAAGAATAACCTCAAGCCTCATCAAATAAGAATGGTTGAAAATTAGGGAAGATGCGGCAAGGCTAAGTGGGTCGCTCCCAATTAGTGTATGTTTACTCTCGGTATTATTGCTATGGTGCATGGAAGGAACTCGAAAAGGGGGGAACACCGGAGGTAATGGTATATTCGATCTATCCCGGTTCATGGTAGTCCAGTCTTGTGTTGCAAGGGATCCCGACATGGTCCTCGGTAAGTTTTTGTAGATTTGTATTGTGATAAGTGGTTACCCAGTGCCTAGTCATTTGTATGGAATCTATTCTCCAATATATGCCTTTATGATTTTGGTTGTAGAGCTTAGTATGCTGGAATTTAAGTAATGCAACAATTTCAGCCATTTGAACAAGTATTTGTACTTAGACACTATTATAATATCATTAAATTTTCTATAAAAGGTTTTGGTTACCGTAAGGGAAAAACCCGTCGTGTTTATGTGTGGCGTGCTCTTACGGAATACCCTTGACTTTAGAAGGGTTTTTGAAAGTTATGATGAATAAAATTCCTTGTGATTTAAATTCTCACGCTGGTTTTACAAGACTGACCCAGGAGTGGTTTTTCGAATATGCTCGGGTTAGACCAAGCATATTTCATGCTTAGCTGGAAGACCGAAACTTCAGGGAAAGGAGCTGGTGGCCCAGAGATGTATTCATGTAGATGATTTTTTTTCCGTTACATTTTAGTTGTGTTTATCAGCAATTTTGAGGGTAGGGTGTTATAACTATCCGTGCCGAATAGGTTAGTATACTCTGATCGATGTCCATATTTTTGTAAGATACAATTTTGTTTTGTGTAATGGCTTGTTCTATATTATAGATTATTAGTTTCCGCTGTAAGATTCTACGTTGTTTGGTTTTTCTTTCTATCTTCTTTCTACCTTCTTTTTCTTACTATCTGCCTTTCTGTTCAATTTAGACTGGACAAGTGTGGTAAAGTGTCATTTCGTACAGTAGAGAAAAGTGGGTCTGACATCTGATTTGTATAAAAGATTTGACTTTTATTCAAGCTTTAAATATATCCAAGCAAAATAAATTTTAATGGATATCTCAAATTTAAACACGAAATTGGATTTTTTTAAAGATTTGAACATTAAATTGAACATCGAAGTTAAGTTTAATTTAAATGATTTAAATCGTTATTCGGAAAGTGAACACAAAATTGAAATAAATTGAAATATTTTAAAATTAGAATTGAATCGAATTGTTTTATCGAATTTGAAGTTAAAAATGAAAATTGAAATTGAAATTTATTTGAATTAGAATTGGAATCGAAGTTAATTCGAATTAAAATCGAAATTGAGTCGATTTTAATTGAATTGAAATTGAAGATGATTTGAATTAAAAGATTGGGACTAAATTAGCTTGACTTTGAAACTATTTTTAAATAAATTATTTTAATATAAACTATTTAAAATCAATCTTTTTAAATATTCAAATTATTTTGAGTTCCAAACTATTTCCTATATAAACCATTTTTAATATCTAAACCATTTTAATAAACTATTTTATATCAAACTATTTTAAGTTTTAAAAACTATTTTAAATTATTCAAACTATATTCTAAAAACTAAAACTGGTCAAGTTGGGAATTATTTATATTCAAATCATTGATTTGAATGCAAATTGTAACCTAAACTAAAATTTGGAACGATTTTGGAAGTGATATCAAGATATTAAGGCGGAAATGATTTTCCTATGAATTTGTCATATCCTGAGTAAATATGATATTCTAAAATGTAATTAATTTCGAAGTTAATATGATATTCTGATATCAAGCATGAATCGTTTTCAAAATGTAAAAGTACCAACCAGTGTGTAAAAAGACGTTTTGTTGTTAAAGAGACGAGGGCCACTTATTGGCACACTCTCTATCAATATTGGAAACACTTTAACAACTATGCCATATGGGAGACCCCTGAATGAAGTGGTTGGATTTGGCGTATGTTTGGTGGATTTTAAGAAAGAGAACGATGATAGATAAACCACGTCACTTTTTCCAATTTGAAATGGCTAAAACATGTCAACTTGATAAAGTCAAGCGGGCTAGCTACCCATAGCAGACATGATAACCAATATGGAATTACCACCAGCCCTGCGACCCGAACTGGTAGTATCTTGCCTTGGGTGTTTTTTCACATGCCTAGTCATACTTTTATCCCTATGTGAGACCGCTATAATTTTGGTTTAGTGTTGTTGTATCACAGCGCATCCCTATCCCCCGACGTGCTACTAGGGCATTATATGCAAAATGTACGACAAAGGTTAAAAAAACGTTAAGGGGGATTAATGTAAAGCCTAAAGGATGAGAAAAATATTTATTTTACTAATTAGACATTACATATATAGCGTATTATATTATATAGATAATTTCAATAATCCTTAAGAGATGGAATTCTTGTAACATCTCTTGAGTTATTGCACACACGTTATACACTAGATAGGAGATGTGAAACATCATAAACAATTCTGACGGTATTACACTCATGTATGTGCGATATTAATTTGACTCACATAAAGAAATTTTAGTCTTAAATTGAATGTTTTGTCTTTTCGTTATGCTGGGCAACCGTGAGTTTTAAGCTCATTGAAGATTATTTTCTTGGAGATGAAGACATAGATTGGTATATTATTATTACTAGTATTATTTCACCACACTGTTTTTCTGCTGTATTATTTTATTATTCTGTTGTATATATAAGTCTGATAGATGTTGTAAAATTATAATCAAATGTATATTATAAATAGCTTCATAAACTATTTATTTGATTATTATATTTTGTTATTCCGTTGTAAGATTTTGTATTTCTTTTCTTATTTTCTTATTTTTCTTAATTAACCCCATTGATTATCAGTGTTTCAGATTGTTTTAGTTAGACATGTGTGGATTATTGCCGATTTAAACCTTTCGAAATGTGGATCTTCGCAATTGGTATTAGAGCTTTAGTTTATAGATAGCCGTAGATTTGTGGGGTTTAACTCACAAGAGATAAATAAGTAATACCCTAAAAAGAGTTGTTTGAGCGTGTATATATACACGAGAGCGCATACTTGTTAGTATTATAAAATGTTTTATATTGTGTTTATTTATCCATTGAGTTTTTTATAAATTCTAGTCGGTGAGTGAGACGTCATGTTATCAATAGGAGTTTCTAAACACTTAAATGAGGCAAGTAGCCATAATATTATTTTTAAAAATTGGGTAAATGAAATAATTTTACCTAAATTGTATATATATAATGATAATTTTCAATGGATGTTAGTTGTTAGGAGATGATAATATTTAGTTATCATCAATTAGTTTTTGAATTAAAATAAAAATGAAAACTTTGTGAACTCTATTTCATGAAGCGTTCGATAATTAAATTAAATTGAAATCCAATTACAATAAGAATTGTTCTAATAAAAAATGTAAATTAACGAAAAGTTTTCTTAATAAGGCAATGAAATTGTATTAGTATATTGTAGGATCGATTTCACCCTAGAGGGGGGATGAATAGGGTGATACAATTAATTATAAAAATTTATTGAAGAAGCATATAAATAATCGCAACACAGATACAGCAGAATTATAGCAGCACGGACAATAGCAGAATATTAAAAGTAGAAAATAGAACACATAGATTTACCCAGCTTTGGTAAAACCCTGCCTACGTGCTGCTCCCAAGGTTTCTAGATAGCCAGACGCTTACACACGTATCGCGACACCCGTTATTGATTAACCTAACTCTACACTCAAAACCCTGCCACAACTCAGCCACTGAGTTGCGAATTCTCGAACTACACCACCGTAGTTCGTCCCTTAGTCACACGACTAGAAATTACAAAGTTTAAAAGTAAATTACAAATTAAAAAGCAATTTAAATAACTCAAAACCCTAAATTTAATAATTAAGCCCAAATATAATTAAGTCGACTCAAATTAAAAGTAGTGATAAACATTATCCTCTTTTCCCTTTTATATCTTCGGCCCAACTTCTTTGAAAATAGCTGTTTCTTTGTTGATCGTTCGTTCCTCACTAATTTAGGGTTTTGCTAAATTAAAGAGCCACTTGATATCATTCAATTGTAGAGTTGGATGCTTGGCTTGTTGATTGTTGCTTGCGGCAGCTCCAATTTGTCGAGCACGTATGCTTGGTATAAAATTGGTACGTGATGTTTCTTTTGATTTCGATTGTGCCCGACTTTGATTCGAGTTGAATGATTATTTTTTGTTGCTTGAAGTTGAATGATACTGAAAGCCGATGATGATTGAGTTTAAATAGGAATCGAATTCCTATATTCTCGTTCGAATTAATTTACTTGAATTCGTCTTTTGATTTACCTCGGCCTCTTGATTTTGCACGAATGCTCCGATTTCTACTGACTATTCAAATTCGTATAATTCTTTGTTTCTTGATTTTCATGGCTTTGAACTATTCTGTTCGACTACTTGGTCACCATGACTTTGACTTTGGTTTGAACCTGCTGTTGATATGATTTTATTCTTATTCGAACCGATTTTGATTCTCTGTTGACTTTTGTCAATTCACGGTGTTACTCATATTATCTAACTTCGGTCATTTCTCAGTGATATTGTTTTGACTTTATTTGTTTGAAATGATTCCTGGACTTTGGCATGTATGTTCTTTTCTCTGTTGGCATCGGCTTCTCCTGTTCCATGATTTGCAGTTTGCCATTTTCACCATGTGAACATTGAGCTGTTACTTCACTGTGCATTACACTTGTAGTCAGGTCTGCATGGAGCCTGATCTTTGTGTCACTGGTTGCCAACTCTAGTTGCTTCATTCCTGTGTCTGACCAGTGTCTTTTTAAACCATTCACGTGTGTTTGCATTCAGTTGATGTGCACTGACTTGAGTTGTTGCTTTAATCTTGAAACTGCTTTCAAACTCCACTGTATATTTGTAATATCTGGTCACTTCAGCCAGGTCTAGTTGCTTCATATGCATTGATCTTGAGTTGTATTCATGTTGCATTTGTTTATGTGTATGCTGTGCACTTGGTTTGTACTTAATGTTGGTCTGGTCTGGAGCATTTCATTTGATATTGGCCATTGGTTCACTTTGAACTTCATGTGTGCTTGAGTCTGGGTTTCTCCTCACCATTTTATTTCATTCATGTTGTTGATTTTTGGTTTCAGTTGTGTCCTCTGGTGTTTGAGTTCATTTGCCTTGGTTCTGGTTCCATGTATATATATGTTGTTAATCACTTCATGTTAACGTTTGGTGAACTATTTTTGGATGTGAACTCAAAATGCGTTCAATCCTGGGTTTCTTGCTTTATGACTCCACTGTCTTGACTTGGATTTGACCATATACAAGCTTATGGTTCTAGGTTGTAGAGTCTAATTCCTGGCATCATGTAGTCTGCTTTGGGTACTGGACTTGCACTTGATTTTGTACAATTGTGACTGCTTCATCTGATAGTAATTATTAGCAAGGTATGTTCTCTGGGTTCATGTGTACATCACTAGCTTATTGTTGACTGGTCTTTGCTTGCATCTGTGCATGTCACTCATTATTTTATTTGTCATTGCTGCTTGGTTGTCAATGTGTACATGGGTATTTTCATTTCCATGAGTCACTGCTATCTTGTTGCAGTCTGATTCTTCAAGTGTACTTTGTTTGTGCTTCAAGCATTGTCGCAGTCTTTATGTTTTTACAGTGTTGAATCCAGCTTATAGCTCGAGTTTGACCTTGTGCTCATGTCGTGACTTTATTTGTATTGCACTTGAGTCAAACCCGGCTTTTAATTGGGTTTAACCTTGTGCTCACCTGTCCCTACAGTTTTGTCAAGTGTGCATTGTTGTGCACGGCCTTGTGGCATGTACAGTGATACATCGTGCATGTCACAAGCTATTCGTGTATGATGAATTCAAAATTAAATGATGACGAACAACCCAAATAACTAAGGCGAATAACACTTTCAAAATACAAATTTTATTTTACAATTCACAAATATTTCTTTATGGATTTTACTACATTGGTATGTATTTTTAAGATAACTCAGGTGTTGGATTCAATCTGGAATAGAGCTGAAGATAAATACGAGTGAGTGATATGTAATTAGGTGTAACTGTAAATTGAATATTGTAATGTAATCGAATTTGTATTGTAATTGGAAATTTGTATACATATAGTGAGAGTTCAAATTGGTACTATTCAAAATTGTAATAAATATTTTTTTGAATAAAATATCTCTTTGAATTTAAACTCTGTGTCATTTATTTTATCAGTAAATATTTATTTAATTCTATGTAATAAAATAGTACATTAACAAATACATTTAAAGGGATATATATATATGTATGTATGTATGTATGTATGTATGTATATATATGTTTATTATCATCAAACAAAAATCATATACTTTCATATTCAACAATCTTCCACTTCTGATGATAACAAACATAAATTTAAGATTTTGAATTTATTAAATGTATTTGGTCATTCAACTTGCTCCCCCTATTTGAATGCTCCCTCTCTACACAAAGCTTCCTCTTCACATATGCATGAAAATAATTAAAAATATGCAAATGCACATAGAAAATAAAATATTTGATCTTTATTTTCCAAAAATCTTAACTTTTCTCCCCATTTTTTATCAGGGAAAAAGTAATAGTGTTAGAGAAGTAGAGATTAAGTGATAGACATTAATACAATATTAATATCCAATAGAGTATTAATTTTAAATTTCAATAAAAAATCAAACAAAAATCATGAGTGCTCTGCTAGGCGCATATTCCACTTCAGAATGATAGGGGTGATATCATCATATAAAACCATGTAGTTGTATCTATTTGTGGTAAATTTATATCAGGAATTAGAACATCTACTAACCATGCATAACCATTAGGACTTTTAAATGAGATTAGTAGTATTCCAAATTTTTATTAAAAAATGAATTCTAGTATCTTCTAACCACACATAACCTTAAGGACTTTTAAATGGGGTTAGAATCAACTTATCTATTAAATCAATCAATTTCGATATGCATCTCACACATGCATAACCGTGAGGACTTTTAAATGAGCATGGAAGCACATAATCAGAAATCCCAAGTAATTCACTCATGCATAACCGTGAGGACTTTTAAATGAGAGTGAATACTTTGGATGTTTATTATTGCTAAAAATATAATAAAAAGAAAGCGCCTAATTTTCCGTTTAAAATACCACATATTGACATACTGCATTGGATTTTGATGAGTGATGGTTGATAGAAATATGATAGAAATAGAAATGGTCATGGAATTTTTTCCAACAAAAAGTTTATATAACTCTTATTTAAATTTATAAAGAAATTTACTAATTATACTGTATCAAGTTATAATACATGATTAATGTCAACACTAGTCACTTTTTCAATCGCTATTTTCTTTTTGATAATAAGTAGGGAGTCAGATTAGTCAATGTAGTCTTTTAAGATCAAATCCAAAAATAATTGTAAAGTCAAATATTCTAAGATGACTAATCTAAAACAAGGTCAACAAAAATGATTTTCTTGAGGGTTTTTATAAAAGAAAAATGTCTACTATTTGAAGTTATTTCAAGTGAAAAATATGCAGATATTTTTTTTTTGAAAAAACGATGTAGCTATTGAATGTTTCTACGTAAATCACATTTCACCAGTAATTTTTCTACTAACTATATTACCAATGTAATTTGCATCCGAATTTTCCTTTCACTCAAGATTATCATTAGTTGGATGACGTAGACCAGACCATGATATTGGCAATAAAATATCTTAAAACCATTTTTAGCAGCTTTTAAATGAGATTGAATTGAAACCATGAAAACAAACAGTGGATAACAAGTTTAGAGTCAAATATATTCACAAGTATCAAGAGTAATCATCAACTAATAAACATCATTGGCCTAAGCAAATCTATATGAAATGGTTGACGATTGGTCAACATTTCAGCACAAATCATAGTCAAATATAAGAACACGTAAACTCGCAAGGTTTCTACTAGAAATTAAGTAGTCAGAAGCTTGCACACGTAAACTCACAACACCCGCTATCGACTAACCTAACTCTACGCTCAAAATCCTGCCACAACTTAGCCATTGAGTTACGAATCTCGAACTACACCACCATAGTTCATCCCCTAGTCACACGACTAGAAATTATAAAGTTTAAAAGCAAACTACAAAATAAAAAACAATTTAAATAACTCAAAACCCTAAATTTGAAAATTATGAGCAAATATAATTAAGCCGGCCCAAATTAAAAGTACTGATAAACACTATCCTCTTTTCCATTTTATATCTTCGTCCCGACTTCTTCGAAAATCAGCCGCTTCTTTGTTACTCGTTCATTCCTCCTTGATTTAGGGTTTTGCTAAATTGAAGCACCACTTGATATTGTTCAATTGTAGAGTTGGATGCTCTTTGATTTGGCTTGCGGATTGTTGCTTGTGGTAGCTCCAATTTGTCGAGCATGTATGCTTAGTATAAAATTGGTACGTGATGTTTCTTTTGATTTCAATTACGCTCGACTTTGATTTGAGTTGAATGATTACTCTTTGTTGCTTGAACTCAAATGATTCTGAAAGACAATGATGATTATGTTTAAATAGGAATCAAATCCCTATATTCTCGTGCGAATTAATTTACTTGAGTTCGTCTATTGATTTATCTCGGCCACTTAATTTTGCATGAATGTTGTGATTTTGTGACGCCCCACCTCTATACCCACACTAGCCAAGAACATTACTGTGAATGCTGTCAACTAGCACGGAGAATAAGGTTGTTTAGGAGCGACCATCCGTGTAATTGCTTTGCGCGAGCATCGATATGTCAGATAGTATAACATGCATTTCTTTATCAAGAGGGAAATCCGACATACAGACACAAACTCAAAGCTACTACACAGTGGCTGTAATATCTTCGGAAACGAATATAGAAATAAGCATAACATAAATCAGTCACGGACAATTCATATCACAAAGGCGAAAGAAGATATGAATATTACACATAAAAGTGTATATCAGAGTAGTGGTCAAAAAGAGCCACAACATCACAAAAGAATAGATACAAGTGCTAGACAAAAGAATACATCTATGAGTCCATGTCTCAAGTATATTCAACAAAATAAACTACTAATCAAAGTAGTTAGCCAAAAGTCAGGATGATAACCCCAGAAGAGAAGTCAAGCAGAAGCACTTGTAACATCTCGGTCTGACCCGAGTATTATTTAATAAGAAAATAATAAACGGATCAGTGTAGCTATAAATATCAGATGAAATGATATAGAATAAGAGATATGACTAAACGTATAATAATCACCATGCCAAGCTGTGATATATATAAGTAATTGAAAATCAACAAGAGATTAATCAATATCACAAAATCTTCTCAAAGATAAAAAGGAATGTCATACTCCTAATTTCATTCACCAAGCCACAATAAATGACATATATATCAATGCGAATCGTAAAAGTTGGTGAAACAACAATTCCAGAATTCAACACACGAAATCCAGAAATCACAAGAAAAGGATGGCCAATCCCACAAACTGGACATCGACGTACCTAGAAAAACACGCCCCATGTACAGTCGAACATCGACGCACCTACAAAGATACGCCCCATGCTCTAGCATCGACGCACCTAGAAAGATACGCCCCATGCATAAATAAACATCGATGCACCTAGAAAGATACATCCCATGCATAAATAAACATCGATGCACCTAGAAAGATACACCCCATGTAACGTCTAACACCGATGCACCTAGAAAGATACACCCCATGCAAAGTCGAACATCGACGCACCTAGAAAGATACGCCCCATGCATAGACGAACATCGACGCAACTAGAAAGATACGTCCCATGCCCCAACTTATTGAGCCGATTGCTCGATGAAGTAAACAAACATCGATGCACCTAGAAAGGTACACCCGATGCATAATAAACATTGACGCACCTAAAAAGGTACGACCCATGTGTAAACAAACATCGACGCACCTAAATAGGTACGACCCATGTAAGAAATGAGACGAAGCTCAATAAAGTGAGGAACGGTCCTCCACATAGACAAAGAGACATCGCACATTGCTAGTCCAAATCACAAAGATGATCGTCATGATCAACGAGAAGTGTCAATTACAATAAGCTAGTAAATATATGAGCTTAGCTTCATGTCCCATAACCACTAGCTTAACTTAAATATTTACGAACAAATTGTAGATCTCCACTAGAAAATTGTCACAAGAGATTCAATCGAATAAGTCCAAGAATTAACCGACGAAGTAAACGCAAGCGTTTCATACCACTTGTTTTACTAAGCCGTTTAATTAGATTTCTCATACGAGTGAGGTAAAGGTTTGTATATACTAATAGATTGGAAAACGGTTTAAGAAAAGAGCTTTGTTATTAAAAATAGAGTTGAAATTGTTTGTTAAAAGAGTTTTGATATTTACTACTAGTATTGAAACCTTTATATTTTAAAGTGACAAATCACAAAGAAGATTGTAGGAACAATCAATCACTAAAATTCACATTCGAAGACGTGAATAAAATCCAAAGAAACCGATAAAGAATCCATCAAAATGGATATTCAAAAATCCCTAAAAAGGAGTCATCAAAGGCATAATAAATGATAACAACAAATAGGATCATCACGAATCGATTTAAATTGGAATTCTCAAGCAAATAGGCAAATAGGCAAAATATTGCTGATTCAGACGTCTGAAACCATGGATTCAGACGTCTGAATCTGGAAAATAAATATTTTCCAAAGACAGAATTCAGACGTCTGAATCCTTGAATCCAAACGTCTGAAATAGGCACTTTTTAGCCTATTTCCTTTCTGGTTCCAAATGAACCAATTCAGACGTCTGAAACCATATATTCAGACGTCTGAATCTAGGAATAGAAATCTTCCCAGAACAATATTCAGACGTCTGAATATTACGTTTCAGATGTCTGAATGAAGGGTTCAGGGCATTCCCTGAACCTAGGCCAAAAATGGCCAAACGAATATAGAAAACGATCGAACGAGCAAATGGCGATGACTAAGGAATTACGTCGAACGACAACCCAGCCTAAACGGCTCTTCGATACGCCTCAAATATCAATGTCCAAATATCCATAATAGGATTTTCATAAATTAGACAAAAACACCAAAAATTGGAATATACACCAAATCAATCCAAACCAAAATCAATTGCACAAGAATAAGTGTTAGGAACTCATACCTAACAATCGAAGATAATTATAGACAAAGATGTGAGATAAAAATCTCACCTTTGAACCCAAAACAATGAAGGAGAAGCTTTAAAAAAAAGCTAAGATCAATTCCTCTTCAATAACAACTCAAGAAGCTTCAATCTAAGCTTAAAAGAGAAACATTTCCTAAATTAGGTTTAGGAATTTTCTGAAATCAAAGAGAGAATGAGTTGGAGAAGAAGAAGGAGATGCTTACCAATGGGTTCACTTGAGTTTGGAGCAAGAATATGGATTTGCTAATGGAAACTAGGGCTTAGGATTTCCTAATTCTTTTTCCCTTCCACCATTTTTGATGAAGCTTGAATGTATTAGGAAATTATGAAGTAATGAAGAGGAGAGGGGGGTTGGGACTGAGTTAGTAAGTGGCTAATGGGTTCAGCCCAAACCAAAGCCCTAAGTGAAAAAGTAGCAAAAATCAACTTACTCCAAACATATCGAAGCTTATACTAAAAAAGATTGCAAATGACATTTTGAACTCAATGGGGGTGGTCTCGAGTCCCAATTCGACTGTTTGCAAAAAGTAGGTTTTCGAACTAAATTCCGAGCATCGACAAAAATATTTAAATAAAATATTTAAATATAAAATCGATAAACATGCGGGTTGTTACAGACTCCCCTCCTTAAAGAAATTGCGTCCTCGCAATCTTTAAGAAGAAATTAAAGAGTAACAAACATAAAAGCATATCAACACAAAAGAAAATTGAAATAAGAAGTTCACCATAAAGAGCACGAAAGAGTTAGCACGAACGGGATCGCCCGATGAATTCTCTAGATTCCCAAGAGTAATCCCCAAGATTTGAGAACCATTGAACTCTCACAAGCAGAATATCTTTATTCCGAAGGCGCTCAACCTTCGAAACAATGATGCGAATGAAATGTTGCTCATAAATCAAATCCGGTGAGACTTCAATTTCCACAATATCACCGGACACAAGAATAAAAACCGGAATCCCTAAGGCATTTCCGTAGGTAAAAGACGTGGAGAACGTCAAGAATAGCAGAAAAATTGAGCTTGTGCAATGACGTAGTATAATAACAGTACGCCCGAGAAACTAGAAACTCATATAATTTGGGACATCAGCGTAGTACAAAAACGGTACGCCCAATGAACCAAAGCAAAGACATTGATGTAGTACAAACGGTACATCCAATGAATCAAATAGCAAAGACATTGATGTAGTACAAACGGTACATCCAATGAATCAAATAGCAAAGACATCGATGTAGTACAAACGGTACATCCAATGAACTGAACACCATAAAAGAACATCAGACGCTAGTCCATAAAAGAAATGAGATGAAACTCAATAAAACGAAGTACATCAAAACGTTCGATGAACTTGATAAAAAGATAATTCCATTTGGTCATCATCAAAGAAACAACGACCTGTTGCTTACGACTAAGTGCATAGACAACACAATTCTCCTTTCCGGGAGTACAAAGAATATCAAGATCATAAGATGTAAGGAACCCAAGCCAATATGAAGTTCCTTATGAGAAAATAAATATTCCAAAGATTTATGATCAAGGTAGAGGACAAATTTCTCATCCCAAAATGGTGATGCCAAATTTTAAAAGTAAAAACAATATCCGCGAGCACTAGATCATGAGTGGCATATCTAGTCTCGATAAGATATAATGATTTAGAAGCACAAGTGATTTAGTCTCGATTAGCATTGGTACAAAAGATAAAGTATTGGTTCCCTTCGGGAATCACAAGAATAAGAGTATGGAAAAGAAAGAATTTCTTTTAAATAATCTTCTTTCTTGAAAAGTTAAAACTTTCAAAATTACATTTATCTTTATGTAATAATCTTTCTAGAAAAATTTACATAAGTCAATTTATTGTGTCTGATTGTCTCATCTAAGCGTTTAGAAAATTTCTATCGATAACGTTGATCAAGCGCATCGACCAGAATTCTTAAAACACTAAATGGGCAATACAATCACAAAATCATATTCTATAGGATAAGTAAGTTTCTCAAAAACTTCTAAGAATATTCTTTGCTCGCTTAAGAGCAAAAATCAAATCGTACTTATAAATAAATCCTATGAAAAAGATTTACAAAATTTTAAATTTCTATTTTCATCCAAAACCAATAAATACAAGAATGGTCTCATCGAAATATTCATAGAATATTCGATATATAAAATGGATGAAATAAGCTGGACAAATTGAATGACAAAATAAGTCATTCCTAAGAATCATAACGAGTGCGGAGTGCGTAAGTGGAATGCTAACTCACGCAACTCGTAGCCAAATGAAAATCGGTGGCAAGGTCGAACTAGAAAGACCTTGTCACCACACAAAAGATTTCTTAGGTGATAATCCTAAGACAAACTCAAAAATACCGGAAAAGTTTCACAAATTATTTAGATAAGAGAAGTAACACTTTTCTCATCTTGAGGGCTTAAAGAATAAAATGATTCCCCGAAAAATGTGAAATCGGAATCACAAAGAAAAATTAGAAAGCTTCTTAACAGATAGAAAATGTTGAAGATGAATAGTCCACTTGAAAAATAGGGTATGGGCTTCACAATGATTAAGCCGATCCTATCGCACAAATCAATTCCGGAGCCTAAGTAAAAATATCGGCTCGGAAAGAAAAATCACATAAAGTAATTTCGACATCAATAGAAAGTAAGTTGAGTGTTGCAGATCCACCATCCGGATTCACAATTCCCAAAGAAGACATCAAGCCAAAAATATTCAAAGAAAAAGAATCGACAAGTTCTTTTGATATAAAAATAATGAGATGGAACCCATATCAAAAAGAACTCAAATAGAAAGTTCACGAAATAAAACAATGCCATCAAGGATTAAATGAGAAATACCTTGACCACGAGAAGTGTTACCAGGAGCTTGCACTACATTGAGCTCTCCCTCCTTCTTACTTTGAAGTACAGGACATGCAGTAATATGGTGACCCAAATTTTTGCAATAGCAACAAAAGAGGGGTCTCGGACACTCCCTTGCATAGTGGTTCGTGGAACCACAATTGTAGCATTGTCCACGACTAGAGGTAGGTGCTTTTGCTACCGGGGTTTCTTGCCTCCCTTTCTTGTTGGGATTGGGGCCTTTGAATTTGATAGGCCTCTTCATGTTGTTGTTGAAGTTTTTTTGGGCACGCACAACTTCAACATCACCTTCTCTATCGGCCTCTTCAAGACGAAGAGCGATATCAATAAGCTGATCAAATGAAACCTCAAGTTTCAGGAGTAATGGCTTCTTAAGATTCTTATTCAAGCCATAGACAAACCTCTGATTTTTCTTCAACGGGGTGTTGATGTATTCGACCCCTTATTTGGACAGAGATTCGAAAGATGCGACATAGTCTGTCACAGAAGATTCACCTTGAACAAGGTCTATGAAACGCCGGGCTAAAGCTACTTTCTCAGCCTCCGGCATAAATTTTAATTCGAATCTTTCCCGGAATTGCTCCCAAGTGAGATCCGCTTCAAAGATTTTAGAAATTAAAAGCTCATACCAATCCAATAATCTTTCTTGGAGCATGCTAGAAGCTACTTGAACTCGATGTAGATCATTAAGGTTCATGCGAGAAAAGATGCGATCGCATGATTTAAGCCAAGCTTGAATTTCTATAACACTCTCGGATCCCCTGAATGGCCTTCCACCCAAATCGGTATAGTCTCTGCACAAGCGTGCAAAACCGGATCTAGGATGAGTAGGCTCTGGAGTGGGACCGGCTGCTTGAGCGTTCTTAACAAGATCTAGAAGCTGCTGGGCAGACATAAATACTCCATCCTGGGGAGTAGCACTAGATTGACCGGCGCTGGGACGGCCAGGTCTAACCATTTCTCTTCTTTAAGAAAGAAAGAAAGAAGAGGAAAAAGTTATTCTCAAAATAAATTTCAATCAAACTTGATTGATAAAACAAGGAATCATAAAGAAAATGGGATGAATCGGTACGAAGACACGAATTAAATCCTAAGGCACGACTCCTAAGATGGACTTAGGACGATGATCCTTGTTAATTTAATCTACATTGTTCCGAAGTTTGGCTTTGATACCAAGCTGTGACGCCCCACCTCTATACCCACGCTAGCCAAGAACATTACTGTGAATGCTGTCAACTAGCATGGAGAATAAGGCTATTGAGGAGCGACCATCCGTGTAATTGCTTTGCGCGAGCATCGATATGTCAGATAGTGTAACATGCATTTCTTTATCAAGAGGGAAATCCGACATACCGGCACAAACTCAAAGCTACTACACAGTGGCTGTAATATCTTCGGAAATGAATATAGAAATAAACATAACATAAATCAGTCACAGACAATTCATATCACAAAGGCGGAAGAAGATATGAATATTACACATAAAAGTGTATATCAGAGTAGTGGTCAAAAAGATCCACAACATCACAAAAGAATAGAAACAAGTGCTAGACAAAAGAATACATCTATGAGTCCATGTCTCAAGTATATTCAACAAAATAAACTACTAATCAAAGTAGTTAGCCAAAAGTCAGGATGATAACCCCAAAAGAGAAGTCAAGCAGAAGCACCTGTAACATCTCGGTCTGACCCGAGTATTATTTAATAAGAAAATAATAAACGGATCAGTCAAGCTATAAATATCAGATGAAATGATATAGAATAAGAGATATGACTAAACGTATAATAATCACCATGCCAAGCTGTGATATATATATAAGTAATTGAAAATCAACAAGAGATTAATCAATGTCACAAAATCTTCTCAAAGATTAAAAGGAATGTCATACTCCTAATTTCATTCACCAAGCCACAATAAATGACATATATATCAATGCCAATCGTAAAAGTTGGTGAAACATAAATTCCAGAATTCAACACACGAAATCCAGAAATCACAAGAAAATGATGGCCAATCCCACAAACTGGACATCGACGCACCTAGAAAGACACGCCCCATGTAGAGTCGAACATCGACACACCTAGAAAGATACACCCCATGCTCTAGCATCGACGCACCTAGAAAGATACGCCCCATGCATAAATAAACATCGATGCACCTAGAAAGATACATCCCATGCATAAATAAACATCGATGCACCTAGAAAGATACACCCCATGTAACGTCTAACACCGATGCACCTAGAAAGATACACCCCATGCAAAGTCGAACATCGACGCACCTAGAAAGATACGCCCCATGCATAGACGAACATCGACGCAACTAGAAAGATACGTCCCATGCCCCGACTTATTGAGCCGATTGCTCCACGAAGTAAAGAAACATCGATGCACCTAGAAAGGTACACCCCATGCATAATAAACATTGATGCACCTAAAAAGGTACGACCCATGTGTAAACAAACATCGACGCACCTAAATAGGTACGACCCATGTAAGAAATGAGACGAAGCTCAATAAAATGAGGAACAGTCCTCCACATAGACAGAGAGACATCGCACATTGCTAGTCTAAATCATAAAGATGATCGTCATGATCAACGAGAAGTGTCAATTACAATAAGCTAGTAAATATATGAGCTTAGCTTCATGTATCATAACCACTAGCTTAACTTAAATATTTACGAACAAATTGTAGATCTCCACTAGAAAATTGTCACAAGAGATTCAATCGAATAAGTCCAAGAATTAACCGACGAAGTAAACACAAGCGTTTCATACCACTTGTTTTACTAAGACGTTTAATTAGATTTCTCATACGAGTGAGGTAAAGGTTTGTATATACTAATAGATTGGAAAACGGTTTAAGAAAAGGTCTTTGTTATTGAAAATAGAGTTGAAATCGTTCTGATGAAAGAGTTTTGATATTTACTACTAGTATTGAAACCTTTATATTTTAAAGTGACAAATCACAAAGAAGATTGTAGGAACAATCAATCACTAAAATTCACATTCGAAGACGTGAATAAAATCCAAAGAAACCGATAAAGAATCCATCGAAATGGATATTCAAAAATCCCTAAAAAGGAGTCATCAAAGGCATAATAAATGATAACAACAAATAGGATCATCACGAATCGATTTAAATTGGAATTCTCAAGCAAATAGGCAAATAGGCAAAATAGTGCTGACACAGACGTCTGAAACCAAGGATTTAGACGTCTGAATCTGGAAAATAAATATTTTCCAAAGACAGAATTCAGACGTCTGAATCCTTGAATCCAGACGTCTGAAATAGGCACTTTTTAGCCAATTTCCTTTCTGGTTCCAAATGAACCAATTCAGACGTCTGAAACCATATATTCAGACGTCTGAATCTGGGAATAGAAATCTTCCCAGAACAATATTCAGACGTCTGAATATTACGTTTCAGACGTCTGAATGAAGGGTTCAGGGCATTCCCTGAACCTAGGCCAAAAATGGCCAAACGAATATAGAAAACGATCGAACGAGCAAATGGCGATGACTAAGGAATTACATCGAACGACAACCCAGCCTAAACGGCTCTTCGATACGCCTCAAATATCAATGTCCAAATATCCATAATAGGATTTTCATAAATTAGACAAAAACACCAAAAATTGGAATATACACCAAATCAATCCAAACCGAAATCAATTGCACAAGAATAAGTGTTAGGAATTCATACCTAACAATCAAAGATAATTATAGACAAAGATGTGAGATAAAAATCTCACCTTTGAACCCAAATCAATGAAGGAGAAGCTTTAAAAACAAGCTAAGATCAATTCCTCTTCAATAACAACTCAAGAAGCTTCAATCTAAGCTTAAAAGAGAAACATTTCCTAAATTAGGTTTAGGAATTTTCTGAAATCAAAGAGAGAATGAGTTAGAGAAGAAGAAGGAGATGCTTACCAATTGGTTCACTTGAGTTTGGAGCAAGAAGATGGATTTGCTAATGGAAACTAGGGCTTAGGATTTCCTAATTCTTTTTCTCTTCCCCCATTTTTGATGAAGCTTGAATGTATTAGGAAATTATGAAGTAATGAAGAGGAGAGGGGGGCTGGGACTGAGTTAGTAAGTGGCTAATGGGTTCAGCCCAAACCAAAGCCCTAAGTGAAAAAGTAGCAAAAATCAACTTACTCCAAACATATCGAAGCTTATACTGAAAAAGGTTGCAAACGGCATTTTGAACTCAATGGGGGTGGTCTCGAGTCCCAATTCGACTATTTGCAAAAAGTAGGTTTTCGAACTAAATTCCGAGTATCGACAAAAATATTTAAATAAAATATTTAAATATAAAATCGATAAACATGCGGGTTGTTACAGATTTGTACCGACATATTCAAATTCGTATAATTCTTTTTTACTTGATTCTCACCGCTTTGAACTGCTCTGTTTGACTCCTTGGTCACCATGGATTTGACTTTGGTTTGAAACTGCTGTTGATATGATTTGATTCTTATTCGAACCGATTTTGATTCTCGATTGACTTTTGTCAATTCACGGTGTTATTCATATTATCTAACTTCGGTCATTTCTCAGTGATATTGTCTTGACTCTGTTTGTTTGAAATGATTCCTGGACTTTGGCATGTCTGTTCTTTTCTTTGTTGGCATCGGCTTCTGCTGTTCCATGATTTGTAGTTTGCCATTTTCACCATGTCATTGCAGTTGAGACATTGAGTTGTATACTTTACTATACATTACACTTGTAGTCAGGTCCGCATGGAGTCTGATCTTTGTTTCACTGGTTTCCAACTCTAATTGCTTCATTCTTGTGTCTGACCAGTGTTTTTTTAAACCATTCACGTTTGGTTGCATTCAGTTGATGTGCACTGACTTGAGTTGTTGCTTTAATCTTTAAACTGCTTTCAAACTCCAATGGTTTCAATTGTGTGCTTGAGTCTGGGTTGCCCCTGACCATTTTATTTCATTAACTTTAAACTTCATGTGTGCTTGAGTCTGTGTTGCTCCTGACCATTTTAATTCATTCATCTTGTTGAGTTTCTGGTTTCAATTGTGTCCTTTGGTATTTGAATTCATTTGCCTTGGTTCTGGTTACATGTATATATATGTTGTTTACCACTTCACGTTGAAGGCTGGTGAACTGTTTTTGCATATGAACTCAAAATGTTTTCAATCCTGGGTTTATTGCTTTATGACTCCATTGTCTTGACTTGTACTTAACAATATACGTGCTTATGGTTCTGGGTTGTATAGTCTACTTCCTGGCATCATCATGTAGTCTGCTTTGTGTAATGGACTTGCACTTGATTTAATACAGTTGTGACTGCTTCATCTGATGGCAATTGTTCATGGTCTGTTGTCTGGGTTCATATGTACATCACTAGCTTGTTGTTGACTGGTCTTTGCTTGCATCTGTGCATGTCACTCATCGTTTTATTTTCCATTGCTGCTTGGTAGTCAATGTGTACATGAGTGTTTGTATTTCCATGAGTCACTGCTATCTTGTTGCAGTCTGATTCTTCAAGTGTATTTGTTTTTTTGCTTCGAGCATTGTTGTAGTCTTCATGTTTTTACTGTGTTGAATCCAGCTTATAGCTCAGGTTTGACCTTGTGCTCGTGTCGTGACTTTATTTGTATTGCACTTGAGTTGAACCCGGCTTTTAATTGAGTTTGACCTTGTGCTCACCTGTCCCTGCAGTTTTGTCAAGTGTACATTGGTGTGCACGGCCTTGTAGCATGTACAGTGATACAATATACACGTCACAAGCTGTTCGTGTATGATGTCAAAATTAAATGATGACAAACAACCAAAATAACTGTGGTAAATAACACTTTCAAAATACACATTTTATTTTACACTGCACAAATATTTCTTTTTCAATTTTACTGCGTCGGTATGTATTTTGCAGATAACTAAGTTGTTGGATTCAATCTGGAATAGAGTTAAGATAAATACGAGTGTGAGTGATATGCAGCGAGGTGCAAATGTAAATTGAATATTGTAATGTAATCGAATTTGTATTGTAATTGAAATTGTATATATAAATAATGAGAGCTCAAATTTGTACTCTTCAAAATTGTAATAAATATTTGTTTGAATAAAATATCTATTTTAATTTAAACTCTGTGTTATTTATTTTATTTAGCAAATATTTATGTAATTCCATGAAAATAAAATAGTACATTAACTAATGCATTTAAATGAATATATATGTTTATTATCACCAAACGAAAATCATACACTTGCATATTCAACAATCTCCTCCTTTTGATGATAACAAACATATATTTAAGATTTTAAACTTATTAAATGTATTTTATCATTCAATTTGCTCCCCTATTTGAATGCTCCCTCTCTACACAAAGCTCACCCTTCACATATGCTGAAAATAATTAAAAATATGCAAATGCAAATGGAAAATACAAAATAAAATATTTGATCTTTAATTTCTAAAATCTTAAGTTTTCTCCCCTTTTTTTTATCAGCAAAAGAGTAACAGTGTTAGATAAATAGAGATTAAGTGATAGACATTAGTAGAACATTAATACCCAATAGAGTATAAATATTATATTTCAATAAAAAATCAAACAAAAATCATAAGTACTCTGTTAGGGGCATATTCCACTTTAGAATGATAGGGGTGATGTCATCATGTAAAACCATATAGTTGTGTCTATTTATGGTCTATTTATATCAGGAATTAGAATGTCTACCAGCTGCATAACCGTTAGGACTTTTAAATGAGATTAGTAGCATTCCAAATTTTTATTAAAAAATGAATTTAAGTACCTTCTAACCACGCACAACCGTGAGGACTTTTAAATGGGATTAGAATCAACTTGTCTATTAAATTTATCAATTTTGATATGCGTTCCAAACATGCATATCGTGAGGACTTTTAAATGAGCATAAAAGCACATAATCAGAAATCCCAAGTAATTCACCCATGCATAACCGTGAGAACTTTTAAATGAGAGCGAATACTTTGGATGTTTTTTATTGCTAAAATATAATAAAATGAAAGCACATAATTTCTCATTTGAAATACCACATATTGACATACTATATTAGATTTTGGTGAGTGATGGTTGATAAAAATATGATAGAAATAGAAATGATCATGGAATTTTTGCCAACAAAAAGTTTTTATAACTCTTGTTTAAATTTCTAAAGAAATTTACTAATTATACCGTCTCAAGTTATAATTTATGATTAATATCAACACTCATCACTTTTTCAATCATTATTTATCTTTTAGGTAATCAGTAGGGAGTTAGATTAGCCAATATTGTCATTTAAGATCAAATCCAAAAATGAAAATAAAATCATACATTAACAAATACATTTAAATGAATATATATATATATATATATGTTTATTATCATCAAACAAAAATCATGTACTTGCATATTCAACATATATTTGTAACATGGCTTATAAATAGAAGATATTTAAAAGCTGAGAAATTTAGAATTTAAATCCCTTGAAAATTGCTTTCAAAATCTTAAATATTAATAATAATTTTATTTGAAAGTACTTTTACTAGAAATATAATTTGAAAAGATTTTTTAAGGAAATAAAATCATTGAACTCGCTTTAGTTGCTGGGAAATAATTCTATGGTGGCTGCATCATCGCTAGTATTCATTTTCGAGCTTTTGAGTGAGAATTGCTACTAAAATAAATTTATTTCCATTTAAATAATTTTGATTTTGAAAAACTTCCAAGCATGATTTGATAAATATGTGAAAATAGTTTTTGAACTTATAATTAAAAATAGTATAGATAAAAAATATATAAGTTGCAACTTATAAATTTGAATAGGAAAATAAAACCAAATTTTAAAATGATTGAACGTTATGGTTTAGCAAATAAAAGAAAAATAGAATTTGAAATATGAAATAGAATAATTAACCTAAGAAATGTTAAATAAATTGAGTTAATGAAATGAAGCAAATAAAATGAAGCTTAACTCAAGAAATCTTAAATAAATGGCAATCGTAATTGAATTTAATTAGACAAAATAATAAAATGAATTCTTAAGTGAATAAATTTGTATAACTTATAGATTTGAGAAATATTATGTTGTAAACAAATTTTAAATTCAATAATGTAAATGACAAGAAAAGAACTATTTAAACTTAAATATAGTAAAATAAACTGAGTAATAGATTAAATGAAATGGAGTGTAATTTAATGAAGATTAAATGAATTGAATTGGATTTGAACGGAACTAGATGAATTTGTAAAGTGAATTAATTCTACTTAAGCTATAAAATGAATAAACATAATGAATACGAACTTGAATTACCAAATGAAATGCAATTTATTCGTGAAAGAAATTGAATGAGAATAAATGGGTGTAAGTAAAATTTACGTGAGTAATTGAATTTAATTAAAATTGGATATAAATAAATTGAATATAAATAAATTGAATGCAAGAGGAGTGAGTTTTAATAAGTTGAATGATAAATAATTTAAATAATGAAATAAGTTAATAAAATGAATTATAAGAAGAAAGTTAACATAAGAAAAGTTGAATGAAATTGGTTGTGATAAAAAGAAAAAATTATCAACATGAACTTGAGTTATAAAATTAAATTCACATAAGTAAAGTTAATAATATGAATTTGAATTAATGAAATTAACTAATGAGGTGAATCAATGAATTAATATGAACTTAAGTTATGAAAATAAACAAACATGAGTTGAGTTATATAAAACATTTATAATAAACTTAAATGGTTTTATGAAATCGTTTATAATTTTTTTTTAATATTAAAAAAGAAATATACTAAGTGGTAATAAAAAAAAAATTAACTTAAATAAAATAATTTATAAAATGGTCCATAAATGAATATATATGAAATATGTTAAACATAAGTGAAATAATTGAAATTTGAAAACAGATGTGAATAAATTGGAAATAAACCAATGAAATGTTAACAAAAAATTGGTTGTTAAGAAGGAATGAAGTCTATAAATAAAATATTGGTGTTGGATAATGTAAATTCATATAGTTATGAATTAATTGGATGTATATTAATTGTTGAATGATTTCTTTTATTGTAAATCAATGTAATTACCACTTTTGGCTACATATGATTGTTTTGGTTGCGTATTGGTGTTAATGCTTATGATTTGGATTCAAAATTCATGTTATATAGTCCATTAAACTCACATATGCTTTCGATATCTTTATAGGTGTCTAATATTTCAAATTTGAGTTGAGATAGGTACATACGAAGATGTTTGGACGTATACACAGATTCGATTTAGCTTTTTCTTGCTTAATATGAGCGAACATGCTCATGTTAATAACAATAAGGTATGTATCTCTGGTAACATACCGCACTTTTATATTTTTCCTACGGGATGTCTCATTATTGAGATGAGATGTATATTTGGTATATTTGTGATATATATTTGTATTATAAATTTGTTTCGATCGAGCCACGCAAAGGAGACGCTGTCGAAATTTTCCATAAATCCGGGTGTTAGAAAATTTTTGAGGTTTTAATATTTTATAACTTGTTTTATTACTAAATTGTAATTTCCGTAAGCTAACCAGAGTGGTGTAGCGGAAGCGTAGTAAAGATTTTCAAATAAGATTTTAATGTTTTGTTTGTTAATTATTTTGAATTAAATATATCAAATGTTAAATTCTTGACTTAAACCCTTTTCGAGGAGAAAAGTTTTGAGTAAGGGAGAATGTAATGGTCCATAACTTTTACTATTTTAAATTATTAAACTTAATATGATTATGGAATAAAGATTGTTAAAATTAAAAATTTAGCGATGTATTAATGTAGTTAATTGAATATGAACTTGAATAAAATTTTGAAATAAGCAGTTTCAAAGATTTAGATAATAACAAGTATTGAAATGAAATTCTATGTATTTAATGTGTTTATAATCAGTAGCTTGAATTGAATAATAAATATTGAATTATTTAGATGAAAATAAAATAGTTTTTGACAACTAAAATTCATTTGGAATTTAATAATTATTAATTTAATTTACAGGATAATTAAATTTTTAAATTTAATATTGGAATTATTTAAATAATTGAATTCTTAATTTAATATGAATGAAAATGATGTCAAAGGTTGATTTAAATTTTATTTAAATAATAATGAAAAGAGGTAACTTTCAAAATTGAATTTAAGGTGATCAAATTGATTTTCGAAGTTTCTTATTTTAATTAACGTGTAAAAAAGCAATTTTTTCCACTATCTCGGATTTCGACGAAACTAATTTCAGCGGATCTTTAATAGTGAATTGTTATAGGATTTCAAGTTCCATAGCGTTTAGACTTATAATTTAGCCGTACGAAATTGAAACGCATAGAAATTAATTTAAGGAATTGAATTAAAATAATCTGATTTGAAAAGCTATCTTCTGCATAAGATCAAACTAGGCCTTGAGGCTAGTTCTATTGCGTTCGGAATATGGGTATAACATATAGAATGCCGGGCGACACGTCTCATTTGGACCTCGAGAATTTCGGACATTATAGGTCAGATATTTTCAAATTATAGTAAGATATATACTCGCCATCTCCAAATAATTCGTAAGCTACGCCCACATCTTTGTCTATCCCCCATAGTATAGCTCTCACTCTCTCATTTCAAATTTTGCAGATAGAACAAAAAGAATAAAAAACATTAATTGCACAACTATTTAGCGTGAGCATGAGGGTCGAGGAGTATGCTGGAGGGGTGGCGCTAGATGGTGGAGGCTCACGTTCGATCTCTGTTGAGGTTTGTGGTTTTTCACGACCGACCACACGTTACGCACATATGGGAGGCGAATGCAACTGCTAGAGGCTAGGTGGAGGTGGCAGGGCATGTCGACTATGCTTGGCTGCGACTTGGTTTGGGGATGGTAGCGCTCGAAAAAAAATTGAGAAGAAGCAGTAGTCATGATTTTTTAACTGGGGGAGATGAGCGTCACGTGCTGTAGGAGAGGAAGGTTTTGTTTTGATCGTATTTAATTAAATGAATTAAGTATTTTAATTTTAATTCTATCGTTGTATTAATTAATTGCGTAACCTTTTCACACAAGGTCCGATTTGAGTGAAACGAGTCAGGCTGTGATCATGTCGACGAGGACTGCAGTATGGGATTGGATTCATATTTATTTGAAGTTGAAGAATTTTCAGTTTTAAATAAAGGTGAGTATTTAAACGCTCACCAATGACTAAAATAATCTTTTTGTTAGTTAAATTGATAATCATGAAGTAATTTAATTTTATTGATTGTTGTTTGGTGATTTAATTAGTAGATGATTGGTATTAATAGAAATTTAAATTGATAGAAAAATTTGAAATTGAAATTAAATTTCCAGTTAGACACCTAATATTGATAACTAGTTAATGATTTGGAAATTTTGACTGTTTTGGAATATTTATTGTGACTAATGCTATTGGTGGATATTTTGGATGGTTTGAATGTTTATTTGTTTCTAATGGTTTGGATGTTGTTTATTTTTACATATTTTTGTTATCACTCTATATATTATTGACATCATATAAACTATTATCTGAATATTATTCGAATAAAGAAATATGTTAAAATAATATATACCTATGACACTTTGATTTGGACTGAAATTATATATACCCATCCTTGAAATTAAATTGAAATAACTGCTCACTTGGCCAAAGGATAGAAAATTATGTACGAACACCGGATTGGTCAAATTAAATGAATTTTAAATTTTTGGTTTTGAAATTATTTAAATGATTTTGATTTAAAGAAGAAAATAGAATTTATGGAAATTTAATTATTTTCGAACTAGAGCTCGAAAGGTTAAAACTGAAATTTGTTAGCAAGAATTGTTTAAATAATCGAATTTTAAATTTGAAGTTATAATTGAAATATGATTTAAATCATGGAAATTGATTTGTTTAAAAGATTTGAACTTTTATTCAAGCTTTCAAATAAATCCAAGCGAAGTAATTTAAATTAGTATCACAAATTTGAAACTTGAGTTGAAATATTTTAAAATTTTGAACATTAAACTGAACATCGAAGTTATGTTTAATTTAAATGATTTAAATCGATATTCAGAAGGTTAACTAGAAATTGATATAAATTGAAATGGTTAAAAATTAGAACTGCATTCAAATTTAAAACATTGAATCGAACCGTTGAATCGAATTTGAAGTTGAAAATGAAAATTAAATTTGAAATTGATTTGAATTTGAATGGTATCGAAGTTAATTCGAATTGAAATCGAAATTAAGCTGATGTGAATTAAATGGAAATTGAAGATGATTTGAATTGAAAGATTGGGAATTGAATCAGTTTGACTTTGAATCTATTTTTAAATAAATTATTTTAATATAAACTGTTTAAAATCTATCATTTTAAATATTCAAATTATTTTGAATTCCAAACTATTTCCCATACAAACCATATTTAATATCTAAACCATTTATTAAACTATTTTAAAATTTTAAAACTATTTAAAATTATTCAAAATATTTTCTAAAAATTCAGACTTTTCAAGTTGGGAATTATATACATTTAAATCATTGAGTTAATGAAAATTAGGTTAAATTGAAGTTATAACCTAAATTGAATTTCGAAACGACTTTGATAGTGAAATCGAGATATTGAGGTGGAAATGAATTTCTAATGAATTTGTCATATCTTGAATAAATATGATATTTTGAAATGAAATTGATTTCAAAGTGAATATGATATTCTGATATTAATTATGAATCATTTTCGAAATGTGGTACCAACCGGTGTGTAAAACTACATTTGGTTGTTAAAGAGACCGGGGCCTCTTATTGGCATACTCTTAGTCAATATCGAAACCACTTTAACAACTGTATACATGGAGAAGACTCTAAAATGAAGTGGTTGAATTTGGCATACGTTTACTGAATTTAAAGAAAGAGAATAGTGACGGATAGAGCCGGACACTTAGGTCAATTTGAAATGACTAAAATAGGACGGCTTGACTAGGCTAAGCGAGCTAGCTACCCCTAGTGGACATCCATTCTTCGGTTTTATTCTTCGACTTGGTCCATACTATTATATTTTATGTTGGTTTTGATTGGTGCACCTTGATTTTGGGATAACCTCCCTCTGACTCGATATGGGATGGATGGACGTGGTGGACGATCATGGCTATGATGCATTACCACCAACGCTGTGACCCGAGGTGGTATTATCCTACCTTGGGCATTTCCTCATGAGCCTTGTGATACTTTTATCCCTATATGAGACCAATACAATTTTGATTTAGTAATGTCATATCACGGCGCATGCCATCCCTTGACATGGTACTGAGGCGTTATATGCAAGCTATACGACAATGCCTAAAAACGCGTTAAGAGGGATTAATGTAATGCCTTAATGCTATAAAAAATATTTATTTTACTGAATAGACATTACATATATAGTGTATTCTACTATATATAGATATTTTAATGGATCCTCAAGAGATGGAAAATCCCGTAAAATCTCTTGAGTTGTTGCACGCACGTTATACGCTGGTTAGGAGATATGAAACCTCGTAAACATCTCTAACACTATTACACTCATGTAAATGTGATATTGATTTTACTCACAAAAGGATATTTTAGCCCCGACTCGAGTGTTTTGTTTTTTCATTACGCTCAGGTCAGCCCTTAGTTTTTAACGCATCGAAGACTATTTTTTGGGAGATGAAGACTGGTATATTATTACACCACACTGTTTGTTCCGCTACATTTCTCTATTATTCTGTTGTATATATAACTCTGATAGATGTTGTAAAATTAAAATCAAATGTATAGTATAAATAGCTTCACGAACTTTTTATTTGGTTATTATATTTTTTCATTCCTTTGTAAGATTCTATATTTGTTTTCTTCTTTTCTTATTTTTTTAATTAACCTCATTGATTATCTATGTTTCGGATTGTCTGAGTTGGACATGTGTGGATTATAGTCGATTTGAACCTTCAAAAATGTGGGTCATCACACAAAATAGTTATGGTCATCCTTCATGCCTTAAGCCCTCACCTTCTCCCATTTAACTCTCATTTTTCATAAACATAAACAATCAAAGGAAAAGAGAAAAGGCCGGCCGTTTAACAGGCTAAAGTAGGTCGAAATTAAAATAAGGAACTCAAGAAAGAGCTTAGAAAACCTAAAGCCGCATCAAATCTCAACCACAACATATTTTAATGTGAATAATAAGCGATCCATCTTTATTTCATGTCCTTAAATTCGGTCATGGGTAATATTCGAATTTTTTTGAAAGATTTTACCAAGTTATGGTTATATAATAACTATTTGGAAAGAAGAATGATTTATTGAATTTTTATGAAATTATTTGAATGGGCTCGAATTGTAAAACCTAAGTTTTTAACCTACAATTGCTTTGATTTTCTAATATGTTATGTAAAATTATATTTTGGAAATGATTTTTAATTTTATTATTTTTTAATTTAAAATAAATATTTTGTGAATTTCCTAAGGTGGAAATTAGGTTTATTTTCAGTTTAATTACTAAAAATAATTAGATAATTCATTTGGCCTAAAAATGTTTATATAGAAGAGAAATGATATTTCTAAGTTTTTGTGATTTTCGAGAATTTTTCCTAGGAGATTCAAATTATTATTAATTCATTTTGCTAGATAAGCATTTGCACCAACAGTTAATTAAGGATACTAATTAATAAAGTTACCAAATGGTTTTGGGACTTTAAGACTTGATACTGTAGTATTTTTGAAAAGAATTGGTAAGATATTGCATTATCCAATAGAAATTGGACAAAGGCTATGATTTGGTGAAAAGAAATTGCTTTTAGTAGTAATAGATCAGTTTTCACAATAATTACAATAATATCATGTCGCCCTTATCTATACCGAAGTTAAGCTACGCTACTAACTATAAGAGTCGGCTTCGATTAGAGGGAAGCTTATAATAACTACTTAGGTAGTTATGGAATGATTCCAACAAGGATGAAGTGGACCTCGTCGGCAACCATATATTAGCGGCATTGCAATCTTGTAATTCACTAAAGTATTTAAAGTTTCAATGTCGTAAGCACCAATGCCATTTTTTTTTCCCTTGTATTAAATGCATAACATATCACCATTTTTATTGTTTTCGATATCAATTATATAGGCAATGTTGCCATCTGTTTTTAATACCACTTTATACATTAGGCGACATAATAGCTGAAATGCCATAAGTGACTGTTTTGATTTAAAGTAATAATAGCTCTATTCTTCGACATTGGCATTCTTTAATCCTTTGTTTTCGGCGACCTTGTCAGACGGTATTAGTGCTGCAATTCTTCTATACAACAATAGGGGCTTTATAAATCGCATTGCCTGTTTTTTTATAATTTTTTTTTTTACTTTGAATATTGGATAACCTATATCATTTGTGTCCACAATTTCGTTATCGACATAAGGTTTTATACTTAAAAGGAATTTATGCTTTGCCTTCTAACCATGGATAGAGGTTCATCAAGCTCTTATATGCTCATTGTTGCTGCTTCTCTTCACTTTAATGCTAAGGAGATTAGGTTTTATACAAATTAAACTATGTTTTAAAAGGGTTAGATAGCTAATTTTTAAGAAGGTCGATCACCATATGAGTTTTGTAATTAGCTGTGGGATTTACAAATATCTAAAAAATTATTTTCTAACCGTGGATAATGGTTCAACAATATATATCGTGGCAATGAATACCATAAGTCTTCTTCATAAACGACAGCAAGGCATGTGTGCTTGTTTTGAAGTTAAACATTGGGATACCAATGCATATCATTTTGAGATGTTATAAGTTTAAGGAGTACACAAACTAATTGGGGACACCAAATAGAAATAGGTTGAATATCGAGGTTAGATATGAATTAAATTGATAAGCGATGGGTTCATAATTATGCTAGAAAAACTATAGGATGTGTGATGGAAAGTCCACATCATGCTAGGTATGGATGGTCTCTATATGGTCGTTGAAGGGTTCATATTCATCCTGCGAAAACTATGGGATGTAGAGCGGAAAGTCCACGTCATTTTAATAAATTAAATCACATATGATGGGTTGTCTGAATGCGAGGGTATATATAATCCATAGAAATGTTTATGTGAAGGATAAATAGTTACATAACTTTGATATTGAAACCATGTATGATACGTTATACATATGGTGGAGGAAGGGTAATCCAAAATTGAGATGGGTAGTCCACAAAAATATAAGATGGGTAGTTATTTGTATTTAAGACAAATAGTCAGATGAGAATTAGGGCAGATAGTCTAATAAATTGGGATAGGTAGTCCAATGTATGTGCATGACTGCAAATGCTTATTTTCTATATTATAACCGTGATGGATGTAGGAGAACAATATATGGACAATATGTTTAGTTAAAATGCTTTTGAAGGGAAAACTCCTTTTGCTCAGCGGCGTGGTCTCCTGGATATCTATTTTAGGTTCGAGATGGTAGATTATTATTCACATCAGACTTTTTCTAACCGAAAGTTTTGTTTTTCCTCTTAAGCTCTCGGGTACTATTTTGAGTAGGTTGGAATTAAAGGACTTGAGGATTCCAGCAAGACGTATAAGCTTTCGAAGATGTGTGGGACACAACCAAGCTGTTTGGGAGTTCTTATGTAAACTGTTGTGTTAACTGACTTTGTCTATATGGATGTAACGTTAGGCTGTATAATTGCCAAGATTTAGACTCTGATCAACCAATGGGGCATCTTCATATGTTGCTCTTAGAGTATTTTATAAAAATTTATATTTTCTTTAAAGGTGGGATTGCAAATGGATTATATAAGAAAGATGAAATGAAATATGAAAGTTTGCTATTAAATTATATTAAAAAACTTCATATTTATTGCTTTTAAATATTGATATGATTAAAATAGCTCCATTTTGACATTGGAAATTAATACTATGGATGACTACAGAATCTGTAGTGCTTAGTTTTATTCCACAAAATGGGGGATGTTACAAGTTGGTATGAGCGTAAAGGTTTATGTAAAATTTAAAGATTAAAATAATTTTGAAAACATAATCCTAATGAAGCAGAGAATAAGATTGGAGTATAGGATAACGCTAAATTAATGTACTTGTATTTGTTATATATAAATATGTGTCCCCCCTCTCTCTTAGATCATTCTTTTGTATCTTATTAAGGTTGTAAGTAGATTACAAGAAAGCAAGAGACGGAAGTACGGAACGGAAGAGTGAAACTAGGTGGAGGAAGCACAACAACCAATGGAAATGTTAGACTTAATACCAGATGGAACCATGATCAACAACCAAATGCTAATCAAAATGCAAATACTAATATGGATGATAGAACCCCACCAGGAGGTCTAAGGACTATGTATTAGTTTTTTATCAACATCCTGTAAGTTGGAGCAGCTACAAGTGTGGCTGGGGAAATGCTGCAAATGTGGGAGAAGTAGATCCTATGGTGACGGTTGGTAATAACTATGCTAAGCTGAGCCGATATTATACTAGTTTTGTAGGAAAACCTTTTATCAGAACTGAAGATGCTATTGAAGTGGAAAGCTAGCTGTTGCACTCTGAAGAATATTTGCTGATCTGGGTTTGAATGACGAGTAGAAAAGGAGGTTTTCTTCGAGATAGTTCTAAGGTGCTACTTTACTATAGTGGAACGGGGTGATCGTAGGTGTACCAAAAAAGGAATTGACTTGGGCTGAATTCTAAAGGAGATTCCAAGAAAGATTTTTATCTGAGGTAGCCAAGACTGCGCTACTTAGGAAGTTCATGGATTTGGAGTAGAGGGAAATGTCAATGTTGGAACAATCTACTAAGTTTGATGAGCTGTGTAGGTATGGATATGGCACTATCAACACTATAATCAGGAAGAATGAGAAGTCCAGTCGGGGGAAGAGGCCGTAGATTACTAAGGCCATTATGCCACATATTAGGGATCCTTCAAATGCAGTGGTGAAATGACAATCAGGAATGAGGAAATTCTTTTGACCTTTAGGAAAGAGGTGTCAGTGGAGACTCAAGGTTCCTAAAGTAAGAAGAGGAAATTCAAGAAGAAGGGAGTTCAGAAGGGTGGAGCTACCAAAAATAGGAAAGAAGATATCGTTTTTTATAAGTGTGATAAGAAGGGGTACGATGCAAATGAGTGTCGGTCTGATGGTGGCAAGGTAGTTAAGAGAAAGCAGAATGTGAAGTGCGTTAACTACGACCAAGTGAGGCATTAAAAGAAAAAATGTTTATAAGCGACCAAGGCTAATAAAGGAAATATATTTGCTTTGGAGTAGTTTGTATCGAGACCTACTATTGCGGAGAAAGGAAAGTCTTTGATGGAAGGTACGCTTTTGATTCATGGCATACCAATTAGAGTATTATATGATACTGGTACATCGAAATCATTTATCTTTCAGTGTTTAGTAGGTAAGTTTAATTTAGAACCATCATAACTTAATACTTCCTTAATGATAGCTAATACAATATGAGGTTATGCGACTCTTCGGATGAGTTGTAACTATCTAGAATTTGAGTTGCTAGTTTATTGTTTTGCCTACAGTTTGTCTTGTTCTTCAGATTTTGGGATTATTTTGAATATGGTTTGGCTAGATAGTTATGATGCTAGAATATTTCACTAATATAGGAAAATAGCATTTAGACTCCTTGAATGAATCATATTCTCAGTTGAGAATTCTAGTTCAGAAGTTTGTGCTTTATTGGGTGCCATAGAAGTGGAAGATTAGGCAAATCAGGTTTATATTGTAAAAGAATTCACAGATGTTTTTTTAGTCTATTAGAGGACTACCACTGAAATGAGCTATTGAGTTTTGAATAGATCTTATACCTAGAGCTGAACCCATCAGTAGAACACATAGCAGGATGATACCTACTGAGATGAAAGAGTTAAAGGTGCAGCTAGTGGACCTAGAAGGAATATACTAAGCATTTTTCCTTAGGGAGTGGCCATGGCATTCGTGAAGAAATTGAATGGGTCGTTAAGATTGTGTATTGATTATCGTAAGCCGAATGAGAAGGGGATAAAGAATAGATATCCTTTGTTGACAGTTGATGATTTATTTGATCAGCTGAGTAGAGCCAAAATATTTACCTAATTGGATTTAGAGACAGGCTTCCCTTAATTGATGGTGGCGGAGGGATATATTCGTTTGACGGCGTTTCGAACTAAATATGGTTCATACGAGTGGTTAATAATGCCATCTGGGTTGACTAATATGCGTGCTTTCTTTGTGGACGTGATAAACCGGATTTTCTATGTCCACTTGGATAGGTTCGTGTTGGTGTTCATCATGACATTTTGATATATTCTAAGGATGAAAGAGATCATGAGATTCATCAAAGAATAGCATCTGAGACATTAAGATAGCATCATCTAAAAGTGAAGTTTTCGAAATGTCATTTTTGGAAAAGAGAATTGAAGTTTCTTGTTCGTGTAGTTTTAGAAAATGGGTTGTTGGTAGATCTAGCTTAGATTGAAGTTGTGAATAATTGGAAGAGACCAGAGATGGTGACCAAGACAAGGAATTTTCTCTTTTAGCTGTCTATTAGGGCTTCTCACAGATAGCAGCACCTTTGACCAAACTAGCCAAGATGGACGTAAACTTTATTCAGTCTGATGAGTGAGCAAGCATTCCTAAAGTTAAAGCATTCGTTGACCGATGCACCCATGTTAGTTGCTCAGGATGGGAATCAGGATTTAATTGTGAACAAAAATTCATGTGGAAAAGAACTGGGAGTTGTGTTGATACAAAAGGGTTAAATAATTGCCTACGCTTTGATAGATCAAATCACATAAAGTCGGATATCAAAGTCAAGATTTGAAATTGACAACGGTGATTTTCGCATTGGAAGTGTGGAAACACTTCCTCTTAGGAGAAAGATTCGAGTTATATATGGACCATAAGTCTTCAAGGTATTTATTCTCTCAAAAAGGGTTGAATAAGAGACAAAAGAAGTGGCTGGAGATTTTGGCGGCTTATGATTTCGGTATTGATTCTACACCAGGGAGAAGAAATTAATTGGCCGATGCACTTAATAGAATACATCTAAATGTGGTGTTAGTGATGTTAGAATAATGGAAGGATTTTAGAATAATGTCAGAATAATGTTAGAATAAATTGATTATACTACTTGTAAGGTCGGTTAAGATTGATTATTAGTTCTGGTCTAAGCACTGCCATGTTGTCTTGGTTAGAAGTTCGACCAGTATTGATCGAGAGGATTGCTTCTATGTAGAAATATAATTCATTATTAGTCGAAAGGACTAGAATATTGGTAAATGGAACTAAGGTTGATGAACTGAAATATTTTAATCTTGACCAAAGAGGATGGTTGTGGGAAAAGGGTCGGTTACATATGATGGTGACCTATGTAAGGAAGTTCTTAGGGAGTTTCATCGATCAAAGTTTACAATACATCCTGGAGGAACTAAGATGTATCAGGATAAGAAAACAAGTTTCTTCTAGGAAGGTATGAAAAGGATGTAAAATTATGGTTAAGGCAGTATTCGAATTGCCAACAAGTGAGAGCCGAGCTTTAGAAGCCGAGTGGGTTGCTTCAACCTTTAGACATACCAGTTTGGAAGTGTGATTCGATATACATGGATCTTGTCAATGGGTTGCACGAATGTATTTGGGTCATATTGGATAGCCTAGCCAAAAGTGCACATTTCATTTCCGTTAACTCAGTTAAGATGGAGCATGTATTGGCTAAGTTGTTCATGAAGAATATTGTTAAACTACGTTGGATACCTAGTAGTATAGTCAGTGACATAGATGCTTTATTCACTAGTGAATTCTAGAAGAGTCTATATGAGGTATGATGTACCAAGCTGAAGATGAGTATCATTTACCGACCTCATAATGACAGGCAGATAGAGAGGGACAACAAGCTACTTGAAGATTTGTTGAGAGCTTGTTACTAGACTTTGGTGGGTCATGGGAAGACTATTTGCACTAGGTTGAGTTTTCCTACAATTATAGTTATCTTACTAGTATAGGAATGGCGCCTTTCAAAGCTTTGTATGGAAGGTCGTGCATATCACCAACATAATGGTTGGATATCATAGACAGATTTGTCCTTGGTCCAGATATGGTGAGAGAAGCTATAGAAAAGATTGAGTTAATCCGATCTAGGATGAGAGAAGCCACAGAAAAGATTGAGCTAATCCAAGCTAGATTGAGAGAATCTCACTCCAAGCAGAAAGTTAAGCTAGATAAGAGGCATAATGGTTAGAGTTCTCAGTTAGGGAACATGTTTTCATTATGGTATCACCGATGAATGTCGTGGTATTATTTGGAAAGTTAGGGATACTGGCACAAAGATATGATGGACCATTCCATGTTATTGAGAGGATCAAGAAACTCGCGTACCAAGTAAAGTTACCGAGTAGTTTGACAGGAGTCCATAATGTTTTTCACGTTTTCCATCTTAGGAAGCATGTGCACGATCCAGAGACAGCTATTGCTCCAACTGCATTAGAAGATTGAATAGTGGAACCGGATTTAATTTTTATGCGACCACCAGTTCATGTTGTGGCTAGTGAAAAGTAGAGGTTATGGGGCAAGACAATCAAATTATGAAAGTCCAATGGAGTGACAACGAGAAAGACTATACTTGGGAGACAAAGGACAAGCTTAGGGATACTTATCTTGAGTTTTTATGATGGTATGTTCTATATTTTCTTGTACATATACTTAGTGGCCAGTAGGATACACAAGCATCATTTGCATATTTGGTAAGCTTATCATGTATTCCTTATTGAATTTCAAGGATGAAATTCTTTAAGGGAAAGCCTGAAACATCCCTAATTTTAGTTTAACATTATTCAAGAAATTTAGTTGGGTATGTCAAATAGAATAATATAGAGAGACATGGAGATGAGACTTGATAATTAACAATGTTGGGCCTTAACTAGTTAATTAATAAGATTGTTTTAAAACTTAATATAGAATTGAGGAAATGAGAGGGGAAAAATAGGAATTGTGATCCTTTATGCCTTAAGCCCCCACCCACTCACACTTCACTCTTTATTCATAAACATAAACAATCAAACAAAAATAAAAGTGGTCGGTCGTTAACAAGCTATAGAGGATCGAAATTAAAATGGGGAACCCAAGAAAAAGCATATGAAAACTAAAGCAACATCAATTCTAATATGAATAATAAGTGATCCATCTTTATTTCTTGTTCTTAAATTCGACTATGGGTAATATCCGAATTGTTTTGGTAGACTTTGTCAAGTTATGATTTTATAATCACAATTTGGATAGAGTAATGATTTATCGAATTTTTATGAAATTATTTCAATGTATTTTAGGTGTATAACCTAAGTTTATAATCTCCAATTGCTTTGATTATATAATATGTTACATATAGCGATATTTTGGAGATGGGCTTTTAATTTCATAATTTTCCAAGTTAAATAAATAATTTATGAATTCCCTAATGTGGAATTAATTTTATTTTTATTTTAATTATTAAAAATGTTAAATAATTTATTTGGCATCAAAATTCCTATATGAAATAGAATATGATATCTCTGAATTTCTTTAATTTTTGGGGATTTTTTCCAAAGAGACTCAAACTATTATGAATTTATTTTTCTCGAAAAGCGTTTAAACCAATAATTAACTAAGGATTCTAGTTTATTAATTTGAGAAATGATTTGGGACTTTAAGATTGGATTTGTAGTTTTTCTAAATAATTGGAAAAGATATTGCATTACCCGATAAAAATTGGATAAAAGTTAAAATTTTCTAAAATGAAATTACTTTGAGGTGTAATAAATGAGTTTTCATGATAATTAGAATGATGCCATATCACCCTTATCTGTACCAAAGTTAGGTTATTCTATAGCTGTAAGAGTCGGATTTGGTTAGAGGAAAGCTTACGATAAATAATTAGGCAGTTATTGAATGATTCCAACCAGGTCGAAGTGGACCTCGTGGACTACATAATATTAGCGGCATCAAAATCTCACAGTCATTGACATCGCATGTTTTACCCTTGTTTTGAATTATACCGCATATCACCACTTTGGTTGTTTTTTCAATATCAACTATATAAGAGGCAGTAATGCCGGTTGTTTTCAATACGACTTTATATATTAGACTGCATAATAGCGAAATGCCATAAGTAGCTATTTTGACTTAAAGTAATAATGTTTCCATTCATTGGCGCCGATTCTATAATCTTTTTTTTCGGTAACCTTGCTATACAGTACTGGTGCCGCATTTCTAATATACCGCAACTAAGTCTTTATAGGTCTTATTGCCATATATTTTTGATAACTAAAGTTTTTCTTTTAATGGTGGATAATGTATATCATATGTCCGTCGACGACTCCATTATCATTATAAGATTTTATACTTAAAAGAAATTTTAGTTCGTCTTCTAACCTTGGACAGAGGTTAGTCATGATCTTATATATGGCATTGTTCCTGCTTCACTTCATTTTAATGTCAGAGAGGCTAGGTTTTACGCATATTAAAACGATGTTTTAAAAGGGCGAGACAACTAATGTTTAATAAGGTCGATCACCTTAAAATCCAAATTTTTTATTTCTAGTTGTCGATAAAGGTCCAACATTATATAGCGTGGCATGAATGTTGCAAATCTTTTTTTAAATGGTGGCGAGCCATAGGTCTTTATTTTGACATTAATCATTAGGTATACAAATGTACATCATTTTAAGATGTTATAAGCATAAGGGGTATACAAACTAATTAGGGACACAAATAGATATAGGTTGAAAATTTAGGTTAGTTATGGATTTAATTGACAAGTAATGATGGGTTCATAATTATCCTAGAAAAACTTTAGGATGTCTGATGAAAAGTCCATATCAAGCTAGAGATGGAAAGTATTCTGATTGTTGTTGAAGGGTTCATATTCATCATACGAAATCTATAGGACATGTGATGGATAGTCCATATCGTTTTAAGTAAATGAAATCATATGTGATGTGTTGTCCAAATGGGAGGGGATAGAAAATCCATAGAAATGTTTATACGTGAGATGGATAGTCCATATAACTTTGATAATGAAACCTTGTGTGATAGGTAGTATATATGGTAGGGGATGGGTAATCCAAATAAGTACACATAAGATGGGCAGTCATCTGTACTTAAGATAGACAGCCAGATGAGAATTAAGAAATATAGTCTAATAAATTGGGATAGGTAGTCCAATATATGTCTCATGACTACAAACGCTTATTTTTTATGTTATAACCATTATGGATGTAGGAGCACAATATATAGTTAATATGTTTAGTTAAGATACTCGTGAGCGGAAAGCCCGTTCTGCTCAATGGTGTGGTCTCCTGGATATCTTTTTTGGTTTAAGATTGTAGGTTATTATTCACATCAGACTGTTTATATCAGGACCTGCAAATCCACCCCGTCTAGAGCCGGCAATAATCGCACATATCCAGTCCAAAACCGAACGGAAATACGAATAATCATGAGAAAGAAATAAGAGAGAAGAGAGAAGAGAACAAAAGAGAAGAAGAGAAGGAGAAGAGAGAGATAAAAAAACAGAAGAAATTAAACAATAATAGAATCTCACAATCGCAGCGGAAAAACATATAATATCGTACCAATGATCTTTACAAAGCAGAACTACAATATAATATATATACATCCATCAAAGTAAAATAATCAATCACTAATCATCAGCTTGGACATTTATAATAACTTACCCTTACAAATTGCTGATAATTTAGCTACAATGCGGTGGAAAATAAACGTATATGTGAATACGACTAGAAGACTTCCAACTTGTCAGTTGAAGCTCCAAAGCATCCGAATTTACATTTGTAAGTATACTCGGTCTAACTCGAGCATTGAAAGGGAAAACTGCCTTATCACTCTAGTAAACTAGCATGAGAAAACACATATCAACTAAATTTCTTTTAAAGTTATAAAACTTTTTTTAGCAAAAGAAAAGTATCTCGTAAGACCATGTCCACACAAAAAAACGAACGGGTTTTTTACCTTACGATAACCAAAACATTTCATGTCAAATCATGTTTTATTATAATAATGTCTAGTATACAAATATGAATCATATCCAAAAATGTTACATTGATAAATTCCACAAATATTAGCCACAAACGCGGTTCTACGAAAAAATGGCAAGCATGTAGTGGAGCATGGTTTCCAAACAAATGACCAGGTAAAGGGACTACCTTCTGGCAGTAAATCTCTAGAGGAATATGTCGAGGTCAAAATAACATATGCAACTCTACCAACACAAGACACACCTTTCTCACTTGATAGTAACAAATATGTCATCATCCTGGTCGTTATCGATCTATCTGAGGGCCCTCATTGCATACATCCATAATAATTTACATTCTGAACGTCATATCGGAAAGAAATATTTCTAAATGGAAATGATCATACCCTAATGGTTGCGAATCACATAGCCTTGCCGCATCTACCCTATTTCGTTCATTTCCCATGTGTGAGGCCAAAGTTCACATTTACCTTTCGCATAGCACATCATCTTTCCCTTTGAATGCCACATTGCGATTCCTTCGTTCACTATTAGCTTTTACAAACATACAACCTCTGAGCTCGTACGTCTCAGAGAAGGGTGTTAAGCTTAAGAGAAGTTTCCTTCTATGCACAGATGTACGTTTATAATAGTCAATGATGTAACCTCGAAAATGCAATGTCAAACATCCATTCATAAAAGTTCATTCTGGGACTGAATGAAACCGAAGGGGCTCTCCTACCACATCCGATCGGGAATTACCCCTAGGATTAGTAGTGAATAGTCCTTGCATTAAATATCTCACAACGAAGAAACCACTTCTCATATATGTATATCAGGAATTTATCCCCAAACGACCAACAAGCAGTCCTTCATTATGAAAATCCCAAATATCAATGTTAACCGGCACATTCGAACACATATGTTGGTCTGTCGTGGTTCTCTGATAAATCTGACCTCGATCGCTCCAAATCAACAACGATAAAATGCCAATATTGATAGTCGATTATTTAACTATCAAAGCAACAAACAGTATCTAGCATCATAAGCAATCGCTAGGCCTATTTAATTAAATTTTTATTAATTAAATCAATCTCCAAATATTTGCTTTAAATTATCTTTAAAAAGATGTACTCTCAAATCCATTTCAACTTCTATATTGGAAAACATTTCCATATACTTATGTCAACAGTATAAGCATATTCACAAATTACTTCCTTTTCAACACCTAGAAAATAATTTCATGTACTTATATCAACTGTATAAGTATATTCTATAACACTACCATTTGGGGACACGCCAAATAGATTTCTATAACCGTACAACTCAAGAGTTCATAGGCCTCCGGATGGTTGTTAAGCATAGGAAATAATGCTTCTGCACCACCAAGCCTTTAGTACGATCATAAAAACCAATTCGTATATTTCACGATGGAAGGTCAAAATATAATTTATAGGGCCAAAATTAATGTTGCATAAAACATCGTTACGACAACCCAAAACATTGGTATAGGGATTCGATTAATTAATATATACAAATCCCGTATACTATAAAAAATATTTTCTTTCAGAAATCATTTACTATGACAGCAGTGCTATAGTCCATGCCTTCCTTACTTCTCAAAAACATCTATTACAACAATAAATATTGAAATCTATGCTTCCGTTACATATCTCATTTTAAACATTTTTCAAAACCATTAAACCCCATTTAAAAAATCATTACTTCCCAAAAGAAAAAATACTTTTAAAACATTTAACTCCATCTAAAATATTCACTTTCAAAACTCCTTTAAATAAAAACCAATATTTAAATCTCAACATAAAACCTTTCCATATTTTTAAAACTATTTTTATAGATCACCTTTCTCTTTTATAAAACTTCTATTTATTAAAATTACTTTATTTATAGAATCTATTTATAAAGTACATTTGCTTATAAATCAAACTAACCTATAAATTATTTATCAAAATATAAATCTCAATCTTAAATCGACTTCTTTATTTGTAAAAATATCACTTCTATACTCCTTTTATATAAACTTATTTAAAATCTCTAAATCAAAGTACTTCTCAAAAATATATTTTCTAACATTAAAAATCATAATATTTCTTTTAAAAAAACATTCCTTTTAATAATTTAAAATCATTAAAACCTATATATTTTCAAAATCACTTTAAAATCCTTTTCGACTCAAAATAAATATTTCAATATTCCGTAAATATCAAAATTATGGCACAGTGCTAACATAGCACTAAATAAGTAAAATCACATCAAAGACATCATCATGACATCCAGTATATCAGCATATATATGAAAATAGAACCAATGGTGGTGTGAATCTAGTTGGATCCCTCCAACCTATACACCCTACATCACAAACAACATATAATCAAATAAATAAAATAAACCACTTCGAGGCGGGATTCGTATACAAAAGTCATTTGCTCTTACAAGGGAACGTAATAGGGTCTCATCCGCTCCAAAAGGCTGGAATATATCTAAACCAACTAATATATAGTATATCATTCGAACAAGTATCAATCATCGTATATAAATTTATTTCCACCACTATAAAAATATAAGTAGGCCAGAGAGGAGAGTTTACTCACAAAAATGCCAGAAATTGCATAAGCTCTACGGATTGAATTAAAATTGAACGGTCATTCAATTTAACGAAAAATTCACACTAGCTCCTAATTCATCCATTCCAACTTCATAGCATAGTGCTCGTCGATACGTATGCAACGCAACCTGTCGCGCTTGAAACAGACCTCGTATGAACAAGTTATGAATTATTAAACATAATGACAATTAATATAAAATTAACATACTTAAATAAAAAATTAAACTTTTTAAACCTTCATATCTCCCTCCTTCTTACTTTTCATGCATGTTGCATGCCACTTCTACCTTTTTTTTGTTGCACGAATGTAAGCGCCACCCACCATCGACAAACGCCCCCGCCGCTCGCCCCTGGTGTCGCACCAGCCCTCCTCCGCTTATGCCAGACCATGCGTGAGGGCGCATTGCCCAATACCGAGCCTTCTGAAGCCTTGCTGTACTCGAACATGAGCACTTTTCTTCTACCTCGGTTGATGATCCATCAATCAAACCATACATTTACTCGTATGCTCATGCTCTACATTTCTGTAGTTGAAGTCGTTGCCAAATTTTGCCTCTAGCAGCTTCGATCAAGGACGGCCATCGAATTGAGGAATTTAGAAATGGCAGTTGAGGGCTATTTAGAAGATTTCTCTTGGCGCTATTAATCCATGAAAATTCCAAACTCCAAACGAAGCTTGCCGCTTGGCGTTCTATATGTTATATCCCTATTCTTAACACAATGGTACATATATCGGGAGCCAATTCAATCATATTAAGAAGATGCTTTTCAAAATCAAATTGTTTTAATTAAATTACTCTAATTAATTTCTACGTGTTTCGAACTCGCACGATCAAAAGTTACATCCAGTCGCAACTAAATTTGACATCATACTATAATTCACTACTACATTCAATGAAACTTGTTTCGTCGAAATCCGAGACAATACCAAAATGTCTATTTTTACAAGTTAATTAAATCAAATAAATTCCAATTTCAGTTTATTCACTTGTAATTCAGATTTAAAAATTCACTGCTTCATTCTTATTTAAACAGAATTTAAAATAACCTTAGAAATCATTTCTATTCATTTTAAATCCAAGATTCCATCACTTAAACAATTTCAAATATTAAATTAAACAATTTAATGATCAAATAAATAATCATATTTGAAATATAAGTTATTCAACTTAAAAAATTAACTTTTGAATATATAAAATCAATTTAATATTCCAATTTTGAATGACTAAAATTCTGGTCGTTACAGTTTGTCTGACCCGAAGTTTTTGTTTTCCTCCTAAACTCTTAGATACTAATTTGAGTAGGTAGAGCTAAAGGATTTCAGGTTTTTATTAAAAAGAATAAGCTTTCAAAGATGTGCGGGAGGCAACCATGCTATTAGGGAATTCTTACCTAATATGTTGTGTTGATTAACTTTGTCTTTATATATGTAATGGTACGCTATATAATTCCCAAGTATTAGACTCTGATCAGCCAAGGGGGATCTTCATATACCGGCCTTGGAATATTTTGTAATAGTCATATTTTCTCCGAAAATAGGATTGAAAATAAGATTTTATAATGAATATGAAATGAAACGTGAAAGTTTACAATTAAATTATGTTCAAAAAATTTCATATTCATGTGCTTATAATTATTGATATGATTAACATAGCCTCATTTTTTCTGGAAATTAGTACTAAGATGACTGCAGCATCTGTAGCACATAGTTTTGAGCCCCAAAATGGAGGATGTTACAAGTTGGTATCAAAGCATAAGTTTATGCAAAACTTAAATGATTAAAAGATATTTTATAACATAATCCTTATGAACCAAAGAATAAAACCGAAGTATAGGATAATGCTATAGTAAATTGATAGTATTTGTTATACGTAAGTATGTATTCTCCCCACTCTCTCTTATATCGTTCTTTTGTATCTTACTAAGGCTCGTATGTAGATAATGGGAAAGAAGGATATGGAAGCAGGAAACGGAAGTGTGAAACTAGGTATAGGAAGCAATACAATCAATGGAAATGTTTGAACCAATACCGGAAAGAAAAATGGTCGACAAGCTAATGCTAATCAAAATGCAGAAGCTAATCTAAGATGCTGGAACCCCACCAGTAGATCTGGGGACTAAGTATCAATTCTTCATCAACCTAATGCAAGCTAGAGTAGTTACAGAAGTAGCTGGGGAAATGCTGCAAATGTGGGAGGAGTAAATCCTGTGGTGTCGGTTGGTAATAAATATGCTAAACTGAGCCAAGTTCATATGGTCTTGGAGGAAAGCCGTTTCTCGAAACTGAAGATGCTATTAAAGTAGAGAACATGCTGTTGCATTATGAAATAATTTTTGATGATCGAGATCTAAATGACGAGCAGAAAAGGAGGTTTGCTTCAAGATAGTTGCAAGGAGATGCTATATTACAATGGAACAGGGTGACAATAGGTGTACTGAAGGAGGAATCAACTTGGGCTGAATTCCAAAGGAGATTCGCAGGAAGATTTTCATCCAAGGTATCCAAGTCCGCCCTACCAAAGAAATTCATGGAATTGGAGTAAATTGAAATGTTGATGTCAGAATACTTTTCTAAGTTCGATGAGCTATATACATATGGATACGCTAATATCAACATCGTAATTGAGAAGAATAAGAAGTTCAGTCGAGGGTTGAGGCCGAAGATTACTAAGGCTATCATACCACAAATTAGTGATCCATCGAATGTAGTGGCGGAAATGGCTATCAGGAATGAGGAAATTTTTTTAACCATCGGGAAGGTGAAGCCAGTGGAGACTCAAGATTCAAGAAAAGGAATTCTTTAAGAAGAAGAGTGCTCAAAAGAATGGAGGTACCGAAAAGGGGAAAGCAGATATCGTCAGTTATAAGTGTGATAAGAAGGGGTACTACTCTTATAAGTGTCAATCTGGTGGTGGTGAGGCAGTTATTGGAAGGAAGAATGTGAAGTGCTTTACCTACGACCAAGTAAGGCATTACAAGAACAAATGTTTAGAAGTGGCCAAGGCTAACAAAGGAAAGGTATTTGCTTTGGAGTCGTCTACATCGAGACCGGCTATTTCTGAGAAAGAAAAGTCTGTGATAGAGGGTACGCTTTTGATTCCTCGCTTACCAGTTAGAATATTGTTTGATACTGGTGAATTGAATTCATTTATCTCTAAGTGTTTAGTAGATAGGTCAAATTTAGAACCATCACATCTTGTTACTTCCTTAAGGATAGCTACTCCAATAGAAGGTTATACGACTTTTTGGACGAGATGTAAGAATCTAGAATTTGAGTTTCTAGGTTATTTTTTTTCTTGTAGTTTGTTTATATTTGATTCTGTGGGTTTTGTGATTAATTTGGATATGTTTTGGCTAGGCGGATAAAAAGCTAGGATATTTCTCCAACATTGGAAAATAGTATTAAGACATCCTAGTAGTAGTGACTGAATCATATACTTTGCTGAGAATTAAAGTTTAGAAGTTTGGCCTTTATTGCGCGCCATAGAAATAAAAGATAAGCTAAGTCAAATTTACGTTATAAAAGAATCTGTAGATTTTTTTTTTAGTCAGTTATAGGATTACCACCAAAATGAGCTATTAAGTTTTGAATAGATCATACCTTGAGCTGAACCCATTGGTAGACCACCTAGCAGAATGACACCCATTGAGTTGAAAGTGTTAAAGGTGTAGCTAGTGGACCTAGAAGGAAAGAGTTTTATTAGACCAAGCAGTTTGCCTTGGGGAGCAGCCATGACATTCGGTAAAAACCAAATGGTCATTAAGATTATGTACTTTTTATCATAAGCTGAGTGAGAAGACGATAAAGAATGGATATCCTTTGTCGAGAATTGATGATTTATTTGATCAACTGAGTGGAGCCAAAGTGTTTTCCCAATTGGATTTGGTGACATGATTCCATCAATTAAGGGTGGTGGAGGACAGTATTTGTTCGAGGCGCTTTGGACAAAATATGGGTCATACAGGTGGTTAGTAATGCCATTATGATTGGCTAATACGTCTGCTTTCTTTGTGGACTTGGCGAAACAGATTGTCCAAGAGTACTTGGATAAGTTCGTGTTGGTGTTAACATTTTGATATATGCTAAGGATGAAAGAGATCATGAGATTCATCTTAGAATAGTGCTTGAGAGATTGAGAAACATTTTTAAAAGCAAACTTTTCTAACAATCATTTCTGCGAAAGAGATGTGAAGTTCCTTGGTCATGTATCTTTAAAAAAAGGGTTATCTGTAGATTCAGCTAAGATTGAAGTTGTTAACAATTGGAAGAGACCTGAGACAGTAATTGAGATAAGGAGTTTTCTTCGATTAGCTAGCTATTATGGAAAATTAGTAAATGACTTCTCGAAGTTAGCAGCACCCATGACAAAACTAACCAGGATGGACGTAAAGTTCATTTAGTCAGATAAATGGAGGAAAAATTCCTTAAATTATAGCATTTGTTGACAAGTGCACCGATATTAGTTGTTTCGGATGGGAATCAAGATTTAATGGTGCGTATAGATGCATGTGGAACAGAATTGGGAGTTGTGTTGATGCAAAGAGGTTGAGTAATTGACTATGCTTCTCGAAGCTCAGACCACATAAAGTTAGATATCTGACTCATGATATGAAATTGGCAGTGGTGATTTTTGCATTGAAAGTGTGGAGACACTACCTCTTAGGAGGAAGATTTGAGTTATGTACAGATTGTAATTCTTTAACTCTCAAAAAAGGTTGAATAAAAACAACAGAGGCAGATGGAGTATTTGTCTGCTTATGGTTTCGGTATTGATTATACATCATGTAAAGGAAATAAAGTAGCTGATGCACTTACTAGATAACATTAGAGTGTGTTGTTAGCTATGTTAGCAAAATGGAAGGAATTAGAGGCATTTACTACTTGTAATGTGCAGTTAAGATCGACTGCTAATTTTAGCCAAAGTATTGCCACGTTCTCTTACATAGAAGTTCGACCAGTATTGATTGAGAGGATTGCACCTGTACAGAAAGATGATTCATTATTAACTGAAATGATTAGAAGATTTGGAAATGGAACTAAGAGTAATGATTTGAAATATTTCAATCTTGATCGAAGAGGATGGTTAAGGAAAAAGGGATGGTTATGTCTTCCAAATTATGGTGACCTAAGGATGGAAGTTCTTAGGGAGTTTCATCCATCGAAGTTTATAACACATCCTGGAGGGAATAAGGTGTATTAGGATATGAAAAAAAGTTTCTTCTAGGAAGGTTAAAATGAGAGATAGGCATATGGTTAAGGTCGTGTTCGAATTGCCAATAAGTGAAAGCCGAACATCAAAAGGTGAGTGGATTGCTTCAGCCTTTAGATAAAACGGTTTGAAAGTGTGGTTCGATATCTAAGATATTGTTGGTGGGTTGCTAAGATCAAATTGGGAAACAAAATAATTTGGCTCATAGTGGATAGCTTGACAAAGAGTGCATGTTTCGTTCCCGTTATGTCAACCAAGATGACACATGTATTGGCTAAGTTGTTTATGAAGAATATTGTTAGATTAGATAGAATTCCTAACAGTACAGTCAGCGATATAGATCCTTTGTTCACTAATGAATTTTGGAGATGTCTATAGGAGGTATTAGGTACCAAGATAAAGATAAGTATTGTTTATCACCCTCGGTAAAAGTTGGATAGACAGAGAGAGTCGACGAGGTTATGAAGATTTGTTGAGAGCTTGTGAAGTAGAATTTGGTGGGTCATGTGAAGACCATTTGCACTTGTTTGAGTTTTCCTATAATTATTGTTATCGAACTAGTATAGCAATGGCGCCTTTCGCAGCTTTGTATGGAAGGTCATCCAAATGACTACCATATTGGTTAGATATCGTAGATAGGTTTGTCCGTGGACCATATATGGTTAGAGAATTCACTGAAAGATTGTATTAATCCGAGCTAGGATAAGAGAAACTCAGTCTAAGCAAAAAAATTAAGCAGATAAGAGGAGTAAAGATTTATAGTTCTCATTTGTCAAACATGTTTTCATTATGGTATCACTAGTGAAAGGTGTGGTATGATTTGGAAAGCTTGTGAAACTGGCACCTAGATATGTTGGACCGTTCCTTGTTATAGAGAGGATCGGGAAACACACATGCTAAGCAAAGTTACCGAGTAGTTTAGCTAGAGTAAAAAATGTTTTTCATGCCTCTCATCTTAGGAAATATGTGCATGATCCAGAGAATACTATTGCTCCGACAGTATTAGAAGATTTAATAGTGGAACCAGATTTAACTTTTGTGAGACAACCAGTTCGTGTTGTGGCCAGAGCTGAGTAGAGGTTGAGAAGCAAGGTACCAAATTATTGAAAGTCCAGTGGAGTATCAACAAGAGAGACTATACTTGGATGGAAAAGAACAAGATTAAGGATCCTTATCCTAAGCTGTTATGATGGTATGTTCTATATTTGTTGTATATCGACATAGTAGCTATTAGGATATACTTGCATTGTTTGCAAGTTTGATATGCTTGTGATGTAGTCCTTACTGAATTTCAAGGACGAAATTCTTTAATGGGGGAGCATGCAACACCCCTAATTTTAGTTTAACACTATTCATGAAATTTAATTGCATATATCAAACAGAATAATATAGAGAGACATGGAGATGAGATTTGATAATTAACAAGGTTGGGCCTTAACTACTTAATTAACAATATTGTTTTAAAACTTAATACAGAAGGGAGAAAATGAGAGAGGAAAAATTGGAATAGTCATTATTTATGCTTGAAGCCCTTACCCTCTCCCATTTCACCCTCCTTTTTCATAAACATAAACAATCAAAAATAAAGAGAAGAGGCTTGCCATTAACAAGCTAGATAGGATTGAAATTAAAATGGGGAACTCAAGAAAGAGCTTTGGAAAACTAAAGCAATATCAAACCTCAACTCCAACATTAAATCTAACGTGAATAGTAAGTGATCCATATTTATTTCTTATTCACAAATTCGACTATAGGTAATATCTGAATTATTTTGATATGTTTTACCAAGTTATGGTTCTGTAGTCACTGGCTTGATAGAATAATGATTTATAGAATTTTTATGAAATTATTTGAATTAGTTTTAAGTGTAAAACCAAAGTTTTCAATCTCAAATTGCTTGCATTTTCTAATATATTATGTAAAACGGTATTTTGGTGATGAGTTTTTTATTTCATAATTTTCCAAGTTAAAATAAATATTTTCTTAAGGTGGAAGTTAGGTTTATTTTGAGTTTAACTATTAAAAATAATTTAATAATATATTTGTCCTCGAAATTTTTATAAAGAAGAGAATATGTATTTCTGAATTTCCATGATTTGTGGGGATTTTTCCCAAGAGATTTGAATTATTATGAATTTATTTTTTCTAGATAAGCATTTAAAACAATAATTAATTGAGGATACTAATTAATTAAGTTGACAAATGATTTGGGACTTTTAGACTAGATGCTGTAGCATTTCTGAAAAGAATTAGGAAAAATATTGTAGTATCAAGTAGAAATTGGACAAGAGTTAAGATTTTGTAAAAATAAATTGCTTTTAGTAGTAATAAATCAGTTTTCACATTAATTACAATAATGCCATGTCGCCTTTATCCATTCCGAAGTTAAGTTACGCCACATCTATAAGAGTCGGCATCGATTGGAGGGAAGCTTATGGTAAATACTTTGGTAGTTATGGAATGATTCCAACTAGGTCAAAGTGGACCTTGTCAACAACCTAATATTGGTGACCTCCCAATCTTGTAATTCACTAAAGTGTTTAAAGTTATAATGCCGCAATCATTAATGTTGCATGTTTGTACCCCTGTTTTAAATGACACCCACATCACCATTTTGATAATTTTCGACATCAACTATATAAGCGGCAGTGATTCTGCTTGTTTTTAATATCAACTTCATATATTAAACTGCAAAATAGCCAAAATGCCATAAGTAACTGTTTGACTTAAAGTAATAATGGCTCCGTTCATCGGCATCGACGTTCTATAATCCTTTGTTTATGGCGACCTTGCCAAACGGTATTGGTGTCACATTTCTTTTATACCGCCATTGGAGCTTTATAGGCTGTATTGCCTTTTTTTATATAAAATAACTCCAGCTTTGAAGGGCAGAGAACCTATATCATATATGTGTCGACAACCTCATCATCGATATAAGGATTTATACATAAAAGTGTAAGGACCCTGTATTTTCAACCATTCGCATCCGTACCTGTCGGACTTGAATTGTTCAATATACTGCATTGTAAATAAAATTTGGCAAATCTCAGAATATACAGTAAAAAAATAATCACAGAATCACAGACATAGAAATCAGAATACTCGCAGCGGAATTAAAATACTATAGTGGTTCATGAAGCCACTATCACAAAGTCTCAAAATAAGTATAAGTTACATTGTTTTAAAACCAAATATAATTTGGAACAACCACAGAAAATCTCAATATTCAATTGTCTTGATTTCAGAAGCTAAGATAAGAACTGAACTGAAATTAGGCAGCGTCTTGGTAAATATTTTCTTCAGCAGTCCTAGCTTCAAGGAACGAAGTCCGAACTGTTACTCAGGCTAACCCGAGCATAAGAAATAAATACAAACACTTGAGTTAGGACATACATACTTATACAGTGTAAGCTAATTCAAGTGAACTGTAATATCAAATACAAGTAACTTAAAGGATGCTTGGGACCGCCCATCCTCTAAGGATCTATTAAACTATTTACTATGTAGTAATAATTTCGCTATTATATTAGTGTCTATATTAAAATAAACTTAATTTTAAATAGCGTTAAGGAGTTACCCAATCTCCCCCTTAACACAATAATAGTCCCAGTAGTCCATCCAATATCATAGTCCCTCCTGATTGGGAAGCCACCAGAGGATACCACACGTGCTACGGGAGAAAACCAAACTCGTACAAGGCGTGTAAGGGTAGGTGACACGACACAACTAGGCAATGCCGCGGTAGATATACCAATTACTATCCGGATTGGTGGAAATGCGTAGCAGCTACTACCACCCACCTTGAACTGTCAAAATTTATGATTTATATAAGGTAAATTTCACAAATAAATATCAACTTCTCAAGGCTTCAAAAGTCAAATACACAAATTTCTATTCTTGGTATTCAAAATTTACCTAAAATTTAATTACCATTCCAAAATATAACTTATTTCCAATTTATTTCTTAACTTACCCTTTTCTCTTAAACCAAAGTTCACCTTTCCTAAGTTTAGTTATATTCAAAATTATATTTTTATGTATTTATTTTACTAACCATTTAATTTATAGTAAATTTAATAAAACCTTATTTATCCATTTAAATTCAATTTATATCAATTTATTTTGTTTTATTTACTTATTTAGATTTCATTCTTTTACAAATCAAATTTCAAAATAAATTTATATTCCAAATTCCAACTTAACCATTTATTTATTTATACATATTTAACTTGTATAAAATGACAAAAATCATTTTGATTTAATTCAAATCAAAAGTAATAAAATATACAAATTTAAAATATTTAGATTTTTCCAAATATATATATATATATATATATATATAACCATGGGTCTGTATACTATTTTCTAACCTAGGTCAAGTGGTACGGATAATATATCATTCCTATCCTTAATTTTCAAGAACAATCTGGGTTCTATCATTTCAAACCCGCAATCCCAAGTTAAATAAATAAATGATAAATAACTAAGTAAATAAATAATTAAATATCGTTCAGGCCTATCATTTCAGCCCGTAATGATTCTATTCTACATGGAACTTGCAGTGTGATAAACAACAAATAAATAAATAGTATAACAGCATAAATATAACAGTATATGATATAACTGATGACGTGTCAATTTAATAACAGGGTTTTTATCATCATAAATTTATATCATAGGCAAGTATAATAAAATATAACCATTCTACAATTTACTTGTTATTAATTTACATATCTATAAGTATGTTTGTCCGGTGAGCATACTCACCTTAAAGCCGTAGAAAATAGATTCAAAACAAAGATAACAACGGGAAAAAGCATACAGAAGACACGATCAATTCTCAGAGGATGTGACAACCCGATTTTGATCTTGAACAAAATAAATAAAACAAATTACGTGCTAATTTTTTTTAAATAAATTATACTGGAACGAGATTTGAATAAAAGGATGATTTGACAAAATTGCTCGACCACTTCACCACACAACTCCAACTACACTTCACATGCTCGGCACTAACCAAATTTTGGACATGCAAGTATTCAAGTAGTGGAATATTTTTGACATAAAGGCTGTGCTATCATTTTGTACCGGTGCGCATGCTCTTATTTTTTTTTTCTTTTCTTTTCTAACGTTTGTCAGAGCAACATGTGGTAAAGGTGGTGCACGAATAATGGAAAAGGTGGTGCACGAACAAAAATACTTTCTTTTTTTCAATTAAGTGACACGGCCACTTACATGGCTCGGCCAGCCTGAAGGCAAGGCAAGGTCAAGACGAGCTACATGCTGGAGTGGATGGCGGGGTGAAGTGGATGATTCGTGCAAGGTGATGGATGGTCGAGCATTTGCGTGAAACAGTGGAGTACTCGTGGCCTGAAAAAGGAAATACAGGAATACAAAAGAAAGAAGAAAATAAAATAGGAAGAAGAAGATAAACTGGCGGCCATACCTGATGTAACAGAAGCTCACGCACGAAAGGATCAAGGCACTGATGTGGTAAGAGAATATGGTGTGTGGTTTTGTATTTATAAGAAGAAATTTGCGTTGATTAGAATGTAAGAAAAATGATAAGTGCACAAATCATGGCATGCGAAATGTTAGGCAAGAAAGAATCAAAATTTGAACGTGCTTGTATTTAACATATGGGTTGCGTGATTTTAGGTGAAAGGAAAATAGCAACGAATAAAATTTAATTTTTTTGAAACGTCTGAAGCAAATGGAAGATTTTATTCCATATATATAAGAGAGTCAAGTGTAGAAAGTTGCACGTGAATGACAATGCAACAAATGAATTTGAACGGCAGAGAAATTAATATATTATACCAATTAAATAAATAATTTATACCAATTAAAATAATTAATGTAAAAGGAAAGTGTAGAAGTTTATATGCGAATGACAGCGCATGTAATAAATTTGAATTGCTATAGATAATTTCTTCCCTCCTTTGAAAAGCCCAGCTATTAATTGATTGATTGATTTTTTATAGCTAAGGTAAGAAATTTTAAGAATGCGCACTAAAGACGCAATAATTTAAATCAAATATATGCCTTATTTATAACAAAAGTACGTATCTAAATTTATACATTTTCTTATTTACTCGTTACCTATATTTAGTAAATATACGTTTAAAGAATATCTCATTAAATACGTACCATTTATGCCAACTAAATTAATCAAAACGGATATAATCATACAAATTAAAGGTGCAATTAAATAGATTATTTATACACTATAAATTTTAAAATTTATTACATAAATGAAATATGATTTGTTTACATCCTTTTGATTCATTTACCATTTACTAAGAACTGATGTATATACGTTGATTTATTTATCATTTAACTAAGAACTCATGTATATACGTATAAAGAAACATAACATTTTATTTCTTTTTACCCAATTTTTTTTACTTAATTTAAAAGGTATATCACCAATTTTTTAAAGTAAACAAAAGTGGAATAAAAATGTTGTATGAATATATTCAATTAAATTAAAAGATTTGGAAAAATTTATACCACACTTTAAAACAAATAATAAATTAGTGAATAAAATAAAACTAACTGAAATAAAGTGAAAAAGAAAATAAATAATTATATTTTAGGAAAATAGAAAGATAAATAAAGAATATAGATTAATTTATTGAAACTAGCTTAAGAAAATTGCAAACATAATCCACATAACTTTGGGAAATTGCAACTCTTATTGAAAACGGTTTAAAATAAATCTTTGAGAAATAAAATAAATTGAGAATGAGAATAAAATAAGTTCTTAATAAAAATATAAAAATAAATAAAGAATTTCTTAAATTAATTGATATTGGAAATTAGAAATTGTAAACAAAATACAACTGACACTGGAAAATATCAATTACACTTTTAAAAACGTTTTAAACCAAAATATATATGCAAAACAAGTTATTTTACCCCTGAAAACATAAATTAGAACATTACATGACCAAACAAAATATTATTTATATAATTTAATGTAAACAATTTTGTTAAATATAGCAAATTACACACAATAGTTAAAATGGCATAACTTTCACATTATAAATCAGATTTCAACGAAACGAAAAGTAGTATTCTTAAAATTTTATTTACTTTCAAAATAAAAGATAAAATTCAAAAAAATTTAAATTTTAAATTCTTAAATTTAAAAGTCAAAGTTTGATCATATTGACAAAATTCACATTTTCGGAAAATATTCTATTAATTCATGTGTGGAATTCTAATCCACACCAAAATTTATATTTTAAATAAAATTTATCTAAATTAAATAAATAAAAAATTTATTAAAAATTTTGGGTTGATACATAGACGGTTTAGATGGCATGTAAAGTGAGAGTAAATGCTAAGAAACAGAAAAGACATAAGTTAAGGAGAAAGAAATGTATATATGTTTTATTCTTAAATGCAAATGAAAATGAGGAGTTTTTAAATGAGAAATAAATCTTCTTGTACATGATTTGCAAATGAGAAATACATGGCTAGGAAAAGAGTTTGTATGGATAAAGCAAGAAATAAGGAGGCCATGTAGAAAAAGGTAAGAAATCAAGCAAAGACCTGATAGATTTAATTAATTTCTTTCCTTTGTATTAACAGTTGTCCTTAATTATATTGAATTTGTTAAATGTTTACATTTATTATGATTTAATCCTCAAATAAATTCATTTAGATAAGTTTCATTCTTTTATATTACCTTATGAATAAAATATGCATTTCCACTTTAACATTCCTTCTATATTTTATTACAAAGTTTGTTTTTCTTTATATTAAATTACTAAAACTTTATCAATTTAAAAAAATTTAATTATTAAAAATTTATGGGTCGTTACACTCTCCCCTACTCAAAACTTTTCGTCCTCGAAAAGAAAGAAGGTAGGGGAATAGAAAAAACCTGAAAGAGAACTAAATTGAAACTCAAAATAGAATCATTAATCTAAACCATACAAATTCAATTTTAAATTAATAGTTGATTTCATCTATTTAATTTCACTTAAGTTAAACTTAACTATTTCAAATTTCATTACTTCATCTTCCAATTATCTTAAAATAAAAATTTCGAAAATCATAAGTTGGAAAATTATTTGTTATACTCAAAAATATATTTAATAAATTAATTTCTTCTTTATTCCTAATTATAATTAAATTTATTTCTCTCAATATATTTTTATCATCTATGTTAAATAAGTTTATATTTATTACAACTGCTTAAATATATTATTTGTTCCTTTAACATAATTTTATATTGTAAAATTTTCCATTACCTCTTGTTAATCTTCTTTATAACTAGAATTTAAGTGTATAATATTTATTATAACCACTCAAATTTTATTTATAAAATCTTTTTATATTGAATATTATCCAATTACATTGTTAACTTCCGAAAATCAAGGTAAGTTATATTGAAATGCAATTGATTATTATACAAATAAAACTTTCAAATTCAATATCTCAAGTTTGAATCATTTTTTCAAAAATTTGATTTTCTTTTTATAATTGAAATTATTCCTCAAGATAAAGTTAAAGAATTAAATTTCTGATTCCCTTCAAACCATTTAGAGATAAATAAATATATGTACATAATATGTCAAATCAAATTTAGATCATATATCTATATATTATAAATCAAGTCATATTTTAGAGATTCAAATCGATTAAATTCTCAAGGTAACGCTGTAGCCAGACTACATAATGGTTTCTTCACTTCGAAACTCGAAAATGAATGTCGATAATGCTACAGTCATCACAGAAATTATTTTTCGGCGACAAAGAGAAGAGCACTTATTTTTAAACCTTTAAAATTCTTTGGAAACAAATTTCTATTCTAAAATAATTTAAATAATATATCCTTTTAAAAATTTAAACACAAGGTTTGAAACCATCGGAAATTGAATTCTCAAGTTCTTGTTTTAAATTCATTTTTGTTTCCAAATTAATTTATAACCATTGTTTATTGTTTAATATTTATATGAGACAAAACCCATGGTTTACAAAACCATAAATAAAATCAAAGACTATTATCTCTTGACAACTAGTTAAAATAATTATAAAAATTCTGAAAATTATACCTATATATATATAATATTAGATATATTTGTCAAATATAGGAATAAATTTTTCAAAACAAGGATAGTGATTCAAATTTGATGGATTCAAATCAAAGAGAATTTTGATTTAAAGATAAGTTGGAATCAGAAGATCCGATGATTAAATAACAGAATAAGGAACTGGATAAGTTTATATAAATCGTGGGGAACCTTAACCGGGTCAACCGTGACTTAAAGAATTAGATCGATGTGGATTTTCTGGGGTAAATCTACATTTGATCTGAAGAGATAGAGTTTGGAATAACCAAAGATATTAGCATCTAAAACGAGGATAAATTTAAATCTCTGGTGAATCAATGCTAATTGTAAAGGAGTTTCACCCCTTTATTAGAATATTGGCGAGACCGCCAATTCACTATAAATATCATCCGAAGTGGAGTTATGGGATACTCCAGAATGGAAAGAAGATGAATAGTGAGGGACATGAATGAACTTTGGAATTGCAGGGAACGTTCCAAAATTCAAAGGAAATCGAATCAAAAGGAAGAGATTCAAGCTCGAATGAAAGTGATTCTATAAATCAAATTTACCATACATGCTAAGTTTAGCCTAGAGCCAAAGCTCTGATACCAAATATAACGACCCGATATTTTTAACCATTCGCATCCGCACCTGTCAGACTTGAATTGTTCAAAATACCACGTTGTAAATAAAATTTGGCAAATCTCAGAATATGCAGTAAATAAACAATCACAGAATCACAGACATAGAAATCAGAATACTCGCAGCGAAATTAAAATACTATAGTCGTTCATGAAGCCACTATCACAAAGTCTCAAAATAAGTATAAATCACATAGTTTTAAAACCAAATATAGTTTGGAACAACCACAGAAAATCTCAATATTCAATTGTCTTGGTTTCATAAGCTAAGATAAGAACTGAATAGAAATTAGGTAGTAGCTTGGTAAAGAAGGTCTTCAGCGGTCCTAGCTTCAATGAACGAAGTCCGAACTGTTACTCAGGCTGACCCGAGCATAAGAAATAAACACAAACACTCGAGTCAGGACATACATACTTATACAGTGTAACAACCCGCATATTTAACGATTTTATATTTAAATGTTTTATTTAAATATAGTGTCGTCAGTCGGATTTTAGGTCCGAAATGTTACTTTCTGCAAGTGGCAGAATTGGAATTCGAAACCATTTCCATTGATTCCAAAATGGCGTTTGCGATCTTTTTGAGTATAAGCTTTGATATGTTTGGAGTAAGTTGAATTTTGCAACTTTTTCTAGTTGGGTTTGGGTTGGGTTCAGCCCACTAACTATCTAATTAACCCTAACTCAGCCCTCTCCTCTCACTCACTTATTCCATTTCTTAAAAACTTAAGCTTAAAACTGAAAATGGGGGAAGAGAATGGGAATTAGAAATTCCAAGCCCTAGTTCTTCTTGCAAACTTGATTTCTTGCTCCAAAATCAAAGAGAAGCCATTGGTAAGCCTCCTCTCCATCTTCTCCAACTCTTCTTCTCTTCAATTTCAGAAAGTCTTCTAAATCTAACTTAGGAAATATGTATTTTATTGCTAGATTGAAGCTTGTTGAGTTGAAGTGAAGATTAGTTAGTCTCCTCCTTGTTATTGAGCTTCTTCTTCTTTGTTTTGTGATAAAAGGTGAGTTTTGAACTCACATCTACTTCTCTTGATTTCATTGATGTTGGGTATGAATTCCTAGCACTTGTTCATATGCACTTGCTTTTGGTTTGGATTGAATTGGTCAATGTCCAAATTTTTAGTGTTTAGGTTCAAATCTTTGAAACCTTACTTTGATGTTTTGATCATGTTTTGGTGATGCATTGAAGTGCTTATAGAGCCGGGTAGCCGCTAGGCGTAAACATCTAGCGTCCGTGCTCGTCCGGTTGAAAGTTGGGAGAGTTTGCACTTCATTTGTAATAAGTAGGAAATGCAGGAAATTGGGTTCAGTCGACTGGATCCTCTATTCAGTCGACTGAGCTGAAGCCCGAAATTTTTCTGGACAGTGTTCAGTCGACTGAACAGGGAATTCAGTCGACTACCTGCTCTTGTTTTCCTGTTTTTCCTATTTATGCTTATTTTGATTGGTTTTCGGAATTTTAGCGATTTATGTTGGTTCTTAGTGGTTGTTATTGCCTCTTTGGCTTTGATAACTTATTCTTGACTTCATTTACGGGTTTTTAGAAAATAATCTTTCGAATCATATTAAAAGCTCCCTTCTCCAAATTATAAATTCTATTTAAAACACGCACAATTTCGCACTTTGAGCGAAGTGGAAGGATGATTAAATGGTTGGGCAAAACACGGACCAAGAATCTGTGCGTTTATCCTTCTGATTAATCCCCGACCTATTCAATTGATCGTTTGACCTTCGGGTTTGGTTTACCGATGATATGAGGTGAACTTTGTACTGCTTTGAGTGTGAAAGTGACTAACGGATAGTAAACCGTTTAGTGCGCACGAGTGGTTATGGGACGCACGTTAACACTTTTCGGATTCCTTTTCGAGAGTTGTGACACATTCCGCCAGTTAGTGGTGTCCAGTACTGGGCCTCCGGACCTTCACCACTACGGTTTGTGCCTTCGGGTATGTTGCCTTCGGGTTTGCGCCTTCGGGTTTGTTGCCCTATAGTATCGCTTCCGATGTTGGTCGTTATGAGCCGCATGGGTGATATTGGGTTGCCCTTTAGTATCGCTTCCGATGTTGGTCTTTATGAGCCGCATGGGTGATATTGGGTTTGGAGTCTTCGGGCTCATGGATCCTTGTTTACACAGTACTGAGCTCGAGCAATCTTATGTTTCATTGATATGTATATTCCCTTGGTATCGCCCTTCGATGTTGGTCATTTTGAGCCACATGAAGTACAGCGATTACCTTGTGGAACTTGTATACCTTATGGGTATTTGTTATTTGCCTTTTTGCTTGATTTGGGATATTTGTATCCTTTGTTTATCTATGTTGCCGATGAGATGAGGCTTGTTTGATATGATTCATCTTTTGTTAGATGACTGTGTTATCTCTTTTAGAGATATTTGTTATACTTTGTAACCTTGCAGGTTTATTGTTGTTCAGTTTATCTAACTGATTTGTTTAGCTAGACTGACCCGTGTATTTTATACTCGGGTCAGACCAAGTTGTTTCAGGTTAGGTGCTTTTGGACTTAGCCTATTTTGCTTCCGCATGGACTATTCCGCTTGCTCCTTTTTGTCATAGCTTTTGTGTAGTCCCTTTTTGTTGTAACTATGACATGTATTCTATTGACTCGTCTGTATATTGTGGTTTGCTTTACCACTTGACATGTATTATTCTGTATAAAATGTTATGTATCAGTATATGTGTATATGATGATCTACTGTTCTGTGATGTTTATTACATTTGAGTTGTTATATTCTGTTCTGATAGATCCTCCAACCACCTATGGTTTTGTTTTGAGTATTCATTGGATATGTCGACCGGTTTAGTATGATTATTATCGATGTATTCAATAGATAGTTAGAGCAAGACTATAGATGGTCGCTCCCAACCAGCCTTATTCTCCGTGTTAGTTAACGGCATTACCCTGTAGTGTCCTTAGCTAGCGTGGGTATAGAGGTGGGGCGTCACATACAGTGTAAGCTGATTCAAGTGGACTGTAATATCAAATACAAGTAACTTAAATGATGCTTGGGACCGCCCATCCTCTAAGGATCCGTTAAACTATTTACTATGTAGTAATAATTTCGCAATTATATTAGTGTCTATACTAAAATAAACTTACTTTTAAATAGCGTTAAGGAGTTACCCAATCTCCCCCTTAACACAATAATAGTCCCAGTAGTCCATCCAATATCATAGTCCCTCCTGATCGGGAAGCCACCAGAGGATACCACACGGGCTACATGAGAAAACCAAACTCGTACAAGGCGCGCTAGGGTAGGTGACACGACACAACTAGGCAATGCCAGAGTAGATATACCAATTACTATCCGGACTGGTGGAAACGCGTAGCAGCTACTACCGCCCACCTCGAACAACACTCCCAAAATCAAAGGTGCGCACCAAACAATCACAAAGTAATAGAATGGCAGACGAAGAAATGCGTTCGATAAGAGGTGCTACCTCCTTGGCCCGAAAATCGCTCATGTTTTAGCCACCTTATGCCAAATCACGGTAGTCGGGTCCACGTACATACCTCAACAGAACGTCACCACCATCCTACTTCATTTTGGAATCTCCACCGCGTACACGGTTGTCAAAGTGGTTTTCGGTATCAACAGAGAGTATGCCCATATCCGATCCCGGTCACTTTGCCAACTAATCGTTATTATTACCCGTGGTTATAAATTTCAAAAATAGTTTATATTTAAATCAAAATACTTCGTTTTAACTTTCAAAGTGAAGTTATTATATTTTCAAATCAAGTATTCAAAAATCTTATTTCAGCAAACGGCAACACTTAACAAGTGCTACTGTAGCCTTTTATTTATTCAGGTTTAGTTTTAAATTTCGCAATCGCAACACTTACCAAGTACTGCAACAGCCTTTAATTGATTTTAGCCTTTCTTTCAATGCATCAACTACGACACTTACAAAGTGCGGTAATATCCCTTACAACAGAATTTAAGTAAATTAAATTTCTGACTTTAATATAAATTTATCAATAATTAAACTTTAACTTAACCAATTTAACTTATAAAAATCATATTTCCACTTTTAAAATGGTCATTTAAATTTCTCAAAATTTATGATTTATATAAGGTAAATTTCATAAATAAATATCAACTTCTTAAGGCTTCAAAAGTCAAACACAAAAATTTCTATTCTTGGTATTCAAAATTTACCTTAAATTTAATTACCATTTCAAAATATAACTCATTTCCAATTTATTTCTTAACTTACCCTTTTCTCTTAAACCAAAGTTCACCTTTTCTAAGTATAGTTATACTCAAAATTATATTTTTATGTATTTATTTTATTAACCATTTAATTTATTGAAAATTTTAATAATACCTTATTTATCCATTTAAATTCAATTTATATCAATTTATTTTGTTTTATTTACTTACTTAAATTTCATTCTTTTACAAAATCAAATTTCAAAATAAATTTATATTCCAAATTCCAACTTAACCATTTATTTATTTATTTATATTTAACTTGTATAAAATCACAAAAATCATTTTGGTTTAATTCAAATAAAAAATAATTAAATATACAAATTTAAAATACATAGATTTTTCCAGAAATATATATATGTATAACCATGGGTCTGTATACTATTTTCTAACCTATGTCAAATGGTACGGATAATATATCATTTCAATCCGTAATTTTCAAGAACAATCCGAATTCTATCATTTCAAACCCGCAATCCCAAGTTAAATAAATAAATGGCAAATAACTAAGTAAATAAATAAATAAATATCGTTCATGCCTATCATTTCAGCCCGTAACGATTCTATTCTACAGGGAACCTGCAGTGTGATAAACAACAAATAAATAAATTGTATAACAGCATAAATATAACAGTATATGATATGACTAATGATGTGTCAATTTAATAACAGGGTTTTTATCATCATAAATTTATATCATAGGCAAGTAAAATAAAATATAACCATTCTACAATTTACTTGTTATTAATTTACAGATCTATAAGTATGTTTGTCAGGTGAGCCAACTCACCTTAAAGCCGTAGAAAATAGATTCAAAACAAAGATAACCATGGGAAAAAGCGTACAGAAGGCACGATCAATTCTCAGAGGATGTGACAACCCGATTTTGATCTTGAACAAAATAACTAAACAAATTACGCGCCATTTTTTTTTAAATAAATCAAACTGGAACGAGATTTAAATAAAAGGATGGTTTGACAAAATTGCTCGACCACTTCACCACACAACTCCAACTACACCTCACATGCTTGGCGCTGACCAAATTATGGACATGCAAGTATTCAAGTAGCGGAACATTTTGGACATAAAGGCTGTTCTATCATTTTGTACAAGTGCGCATCCACTTATTTTATTTATTTATTTTTTTCTTTTCTTTTCTTTTCTAACATTTGTCAGAGCAACATGTGGCAAAGGTGGTGCACGAAAAATGGAAAAGGTGGTGCACGAACAATGGCAAAGGTGGTGCACGAACAAAAATACTTTTTTTTTCAATTAACTGACACGGTCACTTGCATGGCTCGACCATCACTGCCTGGAGGCGAGGCAAGGTCAGGACGAGCTACATGCTGGAGTGGATGGTGGTGAAGTGGATGAGTCGTGCAAGGTGATGGATGGTCGAGCATTTGCATGAAATAGTGGAGTACTCGTGGCCAGAAAAAGGAAACACAGGAATACAAAAGAAAGAAGAAAATAAAATAGGAAGAAGAAGATAAACTGGCGGCCATACCTGATGTAGCAGAAGCTCACGAACGAAAGGATGAAGGCACCGATGTGGTAAGAGAATATGGTGCGTGGTTTTGTATTTATAAGAAGAAATTTGCGTTGATTAGAACGCAAGAAAAATGATAAGTGCGCAAGTCATGGCATGCAAAATTTTAGGAATGAAAGAATCTAAATTTGAACGTGCTTGTATGTAACATATGGGTTGCGTGATTTTAGGTGAAAGGAAAATAGCAAGGAATAAAATTTAATTTTTTTTGAAACATCTGAAGCAAATGGAAGATTTTATTCCATATATATAAGAGAGTCTAGTGTAGAAAGTTGCACGTGAATGACAATGCAACAAATGAATTTGAAAGGTAGGGAAATTAATATTTTTTGCCAATTAAATCAATAATTTATGACAATTAAAATATGTAATGAAAAAGGAAAGTGTAGAAGTTTATACGCGAATGACAGTGCAAGTAATAAATTTGAATGGCTATAGATAATTTCTTCCCTCCTTTGAAAAGCCCAGCTATTAATTGATTGATTGATTTTTTTATAGCTAAGTTAAGAAATTTTAAGAATGCGTACTAAAGACACAATAATTTAAATCAAACATATTCCTTATTTATAACAAAAGTACGTATCTAAATTTATACGTTTTCTTATTTACTCGCTACCTATATTTAGTAAATATACGTTTAAAGAATATCTCATTAAATTCGTATCATTTATGCTAACTAAATTAATCAAAATGGATATAATCGTACAAATTAAAGGTGCAATTGAATAGATTATTCATACACTATAAATTTTAAATTTTTTTACTTAAATAAAATATGATTTGTTTACATCCTTTTGATTCATTTACCATTTACTAAGAACTGAAGTATATACGATGATTTATTTATCATTTAACTAAGAACTCATGTATATATGTATAAAGAAACATAACATTTTTTTTGACCAAATATTTATTACTTAATTTAAAAGGTATATAACCAATTTTTTAAAAGAAACAAAAGTGGAATAAAAATGTTGTATGAATATATTCAGTCAAATTAAAAGATTTGAAAAAATTTCTACAACACTTTAAAACAAACGAAAAATCAGTGAATAAAATAAAACTAACTGAAATAAAGTGAAAAAGAAAATAAATAATTATATTTTAGGAAAATAGAAAGAAAAATAAAGAAAATAGCTTAGTTTATTGAAACTAGCTTAAGGAAATTGCAAACATAATCCACTTAACTTTGGGAAATTACAACTCTTCTTGAACATGGTTTAAAATAAATCTTTGAGAAACAAAATAAAGTCATAACGAGAATAAAATAAGCTCTTAAGAAAAATATAAAAATAAATAAAGAATTTCTTAAATTAATTGAAGTTGGAAATTAGAAATTGTAAACAAAATACAACTGACACTGGAAAATGCCAATTACACTTTTAAAAACGTTTTAAAACCAAAATATGTACAAAACAAGTTATTTTACCCCGGAAAACATATATTCGAACATTACATGACCAAATAAAATATTATTTATATAATTTAAAGTAAACAATTTTGTTAAATACAGCAAATTACACACAATAGTTAAAAATGCATAACTTTCACATTATAAATCATATTTCAACGAAACGAAAAGTAGTATTCTTAAAATTATATTTACTTTCAAAATAAAAGATAAAATTCAATTTTTTTTTAAACTCTTAAATTTAAAAGTCAAAGTTTGACCATATTGACAAAATTCACATTTTTGGAAAAAATTCTATTAATTCATGTGTGAAATTCTAATCCACACCAAAATTTTATTTTAAATAAAAAATTATCTAAATTAAATAAATAAAAAAATTGTTAAAAATTTTAGGTTGATACATAGATGGTTTGGATGGCAAGCAAAGTGAGAGTAAATGCTAAGAAACAGAAAAGGCATAAGTTAAGAAGAAAGAAACGTATATATGTTTTATTCTTAAATGCAAATGAAAATGAGGAGTTTTGAAATGAGAAATAAATCTTCTTGTACATGATTTGCAAATGAGAAATACACGGCTAGGAAAAGAGTTTGTATGGCTAAAGCAAGAAATAAAGAGGCCATGCAGAAAAAGGCCAGAAATCAAGCAAAGACCTGATGGATTTAATTAATTTCTTTCCTTTGTATTAACAGTTGTTCTTAATCATGTTGAATTTGTTAAATGTGTACATTTATTATGATTGAATCCTCAAATAAATTCATTCAGATAAGTTTCATTCTTTTATATTACCTTATGAATAAAATATGCATGTCCACTTTAACATTCCTTCCTTATATTATTACAAAGTTTATTTTTCTTCATATTAAATTACCAAAATTTTATCAATTTAACAATTTTAATTATTAAAAATTTATGGGTCGTTACCAAAAGAAATTTAAATTTTGTCTTCTAACCTTTGGATAGAGGTTCATCAAGTTTTTATATGTGACATTAATACCATATCTCTTCATTTTAATGTTGACAAGGCTAGGTTTTATACAAATTGAAACTTAGTTTTAAAAGGGCAAGATAGTCAATGTTCAAAAAGGCTGATCATCTTATGATTTCGGCAATTAGCCATGTAATTTATACAAATATAAAAAATTTATTTACTAACCTTAGATAGAGGTCCAACATTATATATTGCGGTATGAATGTTGTAAGTCTTCTATATAAACACGATGAGCCATAAGTCTTTATTTCGACATTAGTCATTAGTGAACCAATGCATATATCATTTTGAGATGTTATAAGTTTAAGGGTATACAAACTAATTGGTGACATCAATAGGCATAGTTTGAACATTTGGGTAAAATATGAATTAAATTGGCAAGTGATTGGTTCATAATTATCCTACGTAAACAATAGGATGTGGGATGGATGGTCCACATCATGCCAGAGATGGTCATTCGAGGTTTCATAGTCCTCCCCAAAAATCTATGGGACGTGTGATGGATAGTCCACATCATTTTAAATAAATGAAACCACATGCGATGGGTAGTCCATATGGGAATGAATATGTAATCCATAGAAATGTTTATTTGTGAGATGGATAATTCATATAACTTTGATAATGAAACCATGTGTGATGGGTAGCCCATATGGTATGGTATAGGTAGTCCAAATAAGTACATGTGAGATGGGTAATCAATATATATATATATATAAGATGGGTAGTTATTTGTATTTAAGACAGATAGTCAAATGAGACTTAAAATGGATAGTTAAATAAATTGGAAGGGGTAGTCTAATGTATGTCACATAACTACACATATTTTCTATGTTCTAAGTCCAAAATTCATGGAAAATTTAGGCAGAGTCTCCTTTATACGGAGAGGTCTGGAAGAAATAGTAAAATCAATAATAACAATATATATCGTATTTTTTCCAAAAAATATATCCCAAACCACGAGAAAAGAATATAATATCGCTATAAAACCATAATCCGAGAACGTACCATTTTGTCAGGCAAACAACGCTTATTATATGAAACCAAAAGCAGTAGCAATTGCTTCCATAAAGCGGTATTCACTTATATAATCCAAAAGAGCTAATAATTATGTATAAAAGAGAAATATTTGTGTTTTTTCTATTAGTCACAACCAAATCAATACAACATACAATAGTCATAAGCAACAAACCATATAATCATCACATGTAGTCAAAGAAACCAATCATCCATCCATAGCCATCAAAACAAAGGGTTTGTTTGGATTCAGAACTTCTAATCATATAAAATGATAAATAAACTATGAAGTAAACCATACATGAAACAGTCGTAGATGAAACTTTATAGATTATTCATACATCTCTAAACAAAATAGAAGTATCCTTCCCAACCAATCCATAAACCAAACAACAATAATTCTCATATAATATTTAAGTTTTATTCTTATTAAAAAAAATCTTCACATTATTCAATGTTCATTTTCATTTTTTATATAGTGTTTGTTTAGTTCCTTTACATTTATCACTCACAAAATTCATTTTACATTCATTTACACAATACCATTTTTCTTCTCATTATTTAACATTCATAGCTTATATAAGTTATTTCCATTTCAATTATTTAGAGTATTCATTAGCATGTAAGTTTCTTTACAATTTACTTCACCATTGATAGATATATTTTTACATTCATTCTTTCATATATAGTGTTATTGAATATTAATTTTATTTCTGAGTCATTTCAACACACCTGAAGTTATAATCATTCAATTAATATAGTAACCACTTAAATTATAAATGGTTTCAACATTAACTCAAGTTTATAATTATTTACTTATATTATTCATTTTTCTATTACATTTAGTTTGCAACATTTCAAATTGTTAACCTAAGTTTATAACAATTTATAACATTATGCATTCTTATTTAGAAGTAATTTCATTGAACGCTTTCGTTACTTAAGTTTTCCTTGTATAATATTCTATTACCTATCCTATTTAGCATTACAACTATTTACATTTTTGTAAGTTATACATATGTCTTTTTAGAATGCAATTGAAAGTTACACAAGTTATCATTGTACATTTTTTTCGAAGTTCATTAATTCATCTTCTAAATTTTCATTATTCTTAAGTTTAAAATTTTCCAATTTCTCATATATACCATTAATCCCTTAGCATCTAATTACTTATATTTTCTTCATTCTAGAAGCTTTCAATTGTATAAATAATTAAGATTTTTGTTCATTTCAATAATTGAAAACCATTAATTCTTAGAAAGTTTAAGAACTAAACTCCGGGTTCATTTCCTAATCATTTTGAAATTATATATATATATATATATATATATATATATATATATATATATATATATTCATCATTTACATATCACATCACATTTGGGAATCAAAAAATTAAGATTTTATCAAAACTAGGTGTAGTAAAACAACTACAGCCATCTATCCATTTTGAAACTCGAAATTGAACGTCGATGATGCGTACACTCATCACCGAAATTATTTTCTAGCAACGAAGAGGGGAGTACAGAACTTATTTCCTTCAAAATTTCCTTTTAAAACATTTCTTTCAAATCACCATGAAAATATTTATATCATAAATTGCTTCTAAATACTACTAATATTATATTCTAAAATCTTTCGAAAGAAAATTCAAAAATCCCGGAACTGAAGTTCTGAAATTTTCAATTTATATTTATTTTATTCATAGTCTCTTTTTCAGCTAATATTTATAAATTTCCCTACCTAACAAACAAATATATTAACATCGACTATATCATTATAAAATTAAGTTATTTTATATATAAAATATAGATACGCAAAATTATTTCATTTACCTATATTTCAAAACAATATTATGTCGGTATATCCTATTAAGTGTTCTATCATGTCATAGCTTCCTATGAAATGACCAGAATTTATAAACACAATACAAAGACCTTTTATAACATTAACAAATACGCTTTCTCATAAATATACACTCAGCGACTCATTCTAGGGTATTACTACCCTAATTTATATGAGTCAGACCCCACAAAGCTAAGGTTATCGCTAAACCAAAGCTCTGATGCCAACTGTAATGAACTACCTTTTTAGACGTTTTAAGCGGACACACATGTCAGACTCAAACCATTTAGGAAGGCAGATTGTTATGGGGTAAATAAGAAAAGGCAAAAGAAATAAAACAAATACAGAATCTCGCAGCGGAATGACAAAATATAATAATCAAATAACAGTTCATGAAGTTGTTTTATAAATACTTTGATTATTCTTTTACAGCACAAAAATCAGAGTTACATATAAATAAAATAAATAATAAATAAATGCATCAGAACAATGATGCAGTGGAATACATATCATAAGTAATAATAGTACTATATCTTCGTCCTCCAGAAAGCAGTCTTCGATAAACTGAAAAGCTCAAACTGACCTGAGCGAATTGACAAGACAAAACACTTGAGTCAGAACTAAAAGATCTTATATAAGTTAAATCAACAATAAATAAATATGAGTGCAATGGCGTCAAAGATGTTTACGGGGTTTGACATCTTCTATCTAGTGTCTAACGTGAGTGCAATAACTTAAAAGATGTTCGGGATTTACATCTCCTAAGAATCCGTTAAACTATCTACTATTTAGTACAATACCTATTACAATATGTTTACAGTAAAGTAAAAGTATTAAAATAGCATTAAGGAGTAACCCATATCCCCCTTAACACATTTTTATATATTCCCATAGTCTATACAGTACCATAATTCCTCCGTAAACTAGAGGGCTATCAGAGGGCACTCCATATGTATGGTACAAACCAAACTCGTTGAAGGCGCGATAGGGCATGCGAACACGGCGCTCGAGGCAGTGCTAAGGTAGATATACTAATTGCGGATCCGGACTGGTGATAAAGCACAGCAGCTACTACCTCCCACCTTGGAACACATTCCCATAATCAAAATCAAGGGGTGGCCACCAAATCATCATAAAGTCATAATATGGTACCGAAAAAATGTGTCTGATCGGAGGTCCGACCTCACTTGGCCGGCATGGCTCCTGGTTTAGTCACATCTAAACAGGCTCACGGGAGTCAGAGTCACGTAAATACCTCATACAAAATCATTCGACAAACCATCCTACTTCATTTTTGGAATCTCCACAACGTACACAGTTGTTAAAGCGGTTTTTGGCATTGGCAGAGAGTATAACAATATCTGATTCCGATCTCTTTAACAACCAAATGCTTATTTCACACCTGACGGTTCTTCTACATTTTAAAAGTCAATTTATACTTAATATCAAGATATCATATTCGATTTCAAACCATATCACTTTCGAAATCATATTCACTATCAAAACCATATTCACTTTCAAAATCGCCTTCACTTTCAAAATCATATTTACTCAATAGATTAAATCCTCATTTAAAATCATCATATTTCTCAAATATTTCATTTCACAAAAGGTATAGATTCCAAATTCCAAATTAGGTTGTATCATCATCATCAAGGATTTAAATATACTTCAACCTTACATAGTCTGAAGTTTTTAGAAAATTGTTTACATAAATAGTTTTAATAGTTTGAAAGTAGTTTAAATAGATTAAAATAGTTTAAATAGTAAAAATGGTTTAAATAAATTTTAAATTTGATTTAATTATATTTAAAATGATTTAAATTGATCAAATATAGATTAAATAGATTTAAATTATATTTCAAATGATTTAAATAAATTAAATAAAGATTACACAAATTTAAATTATATTTAAAATGATTTAAATATATTAAATATAGATTACATAGATTTAAATTATATTAAGTAGGTTTTAAATATATTAGACAAATTATATTAAATAGATTTAAAATAGCTTAAATAGATTAAATAGGTTTAAAATAGATTAAATAGATTTAAATTATATTAAATAGATTGAAAATAGATTAAATAAATTTAATTAAAATAGGTAAAATAAATTAAATTGGATTAAATAAGTTGTAATAGGTTTAAATAAATTAAAATAGTTTGAATTGATTAAAAAAGTTTAACTTAATTAAAATAGTTTAAATTAGTTTAAAATAGATTTCCAAGTTATATCCAAACATTTTCGATAACTAAATTCTAATAAATTCATTTATATCTAACACCTCAACTCTGAAATTCAAATTTAAATCTTTTGAACAGTTCATTAAATCAATTCCAATTTCACATTTACGCTTGGATTCTCAAAAATAATTCAGTTTGTATAAATCAAATTCTGTAACGACTCGGAATTTTGAACAATTTAATTTGAAAATATTTAATTTATTTTAAATATTTGAATGATGGTTTGGATTGAATTTTCAATATAACTTTGAATATGGCGATTAAATTATAAATTAAATATATTGAAAGTTGAATAAAATTTTGAATCTTCAATTTTAAGCTGATTTAAAAATATTTCAAAGGCTTGTAAAATTCATATTGATAATACTGAAGATAATAGAAGCTTCAAAAATTGGATTTGAAAGTGAATTGTTCAGTTTTGAAATTATATCGTTTGAATCGATATTTAAAAATAGCCTTCCGAGGCACAGTTTCAGAATTCGACGAAACCAGTTCCATTGGGTCCGTAATGTTGAATTATTATCGGATTTCAAATTTCGTATTTTTTGGAGTTGTTATGTGAGCATACGACATGTAAACGCGTTGAAGATTTTAAAACGAATTCAATTTAAATTTAAATTTAGTCAAATGACACCACGTTATCTCCTTCACTTACGCCTAAAATCACGCCTAGTATCACGAAGAAAAGATCGTGCAAGCATGCCTCTTCTCTAATAAATCACGTTCCCTCCCTCCTTCAGTTCATTTGCAAAGTAACAAACGAAACTTAATAAAAATGGCCGAGCAAATTCACGTGTCCCTCTCTCAATCGAAATAAATGGTGGCCTTCAGTTCGATCCCTTCCTCCCTCAATTCGAAAATAAAACGAATTCGAAGAAAAATATATAATGGCCGATGTCGCGAAATTTCATAGGGCTGCGACGACGTCGAAGGCGATGGGGGAGTGCTCGATTTCGAGCAGTGCGATGTCGCGCGTGGGCTTCAAGCGCGCGGCACGAGGGGCGGCGGCGGTTCAAGCATCTGAAGGGGGAGGGCTAGCGCGATGGTTAGGGCTTCCGTGGCGTGCGTACGCGTACGAGATGGGGGCGTGCGCTCAAGGCAGGAGGCGACGCTCGATTTCATGATGCTGTGGGTCGCGATAGTAGGGCGCGTAGGATGGGGGGCGATCTGAAGCACGTTTGAGTGGCGCTCGAGTAGATGGAGGCGATGGTGAAGTGGAGGCTAGGTTGAGCTCGCGATTTTGGAACTCCTGTATGTTTCAGGTAATCAAAACATTAATACGTTTAAAATTTATTTTGTGATGGTTTAAATTTTTAATTTAAGGTATCAATTATTTTTACAGAAATTTTTTTTATGCAAACTTTAAATTTATATATATAAATGTATATACAGGAACGAAAAAAGAAAAAAAAATGAAGATATGAAATAGTTGTTTAATTTAATATATATACACCAATATATACATATAGTGGATTATAATATATGTATAAAAAATTTAAACAGTAAAGAAAAAATTTGTGAACAAGTAAAGTTAATTCCTGTTTTATTTTTATAAAAATTTCTAATTATATATATATATATATATATATATATATATATATATATATATATATATACATGTGTTCCAATTTATTAATTATTCTAAAATAAATTTTCAAAAGGTGATTTGTTTGTTTAGTTAACATATTTAGAATTTTATTTTTGTCGCTAAAAATGGTTTATTAATGAAAATTTAGTTTAAATTTAAATTTTTAGTTAAATCAATTATTAAAGAGAAAATTGGTTTAAATGAAACTATTAATTAATTAAACAATCAAGAACGGGAATTGGTTATTTGATTGATTCGAATATTGATAAATTGTGTAAATATTTATACGAGGTATAAATCAAGAAAATCGAGTCAAGAAGGAAAATGGATTGCAAATTAAAGGTGAGAACTTCTCACTCTAAAGGATTTATTTAAATTTTAAATAGTTAGATTTAAAATTGTTAGTTGTGTTGATTGAATGCTTGAATGATGATTGTTATATGTATATATATTGGATGTGAATAGACCCTATACGCCGTTAGTAAGCGGAGGTTATTTATTACACCCATATACCGCGATATTCCACCTTGAAGTGGAATTGGTATTATATTAGTATATAACAATATATATATATCGGCATATGTATATATTGCAGTTGATTGATTTCCCGCATTGTATAGCGGATGAGACCCTATTGCGCCATTATTAAGCGGATAATATTTTATAAAATCCCATATACAGCGATATTCCGTCTTAAAACGGAATTGGTATTGTGCTATTGTCTGTGGATGCAGGGAAACAGGTTGGAGGGATCCAACTGGATTCCTCACAAATATTTATTTGATTCAGATGTGATATTTGATTGATTATCATATTGATATATGAAGTTTGAAAGTCGTGATTGACTATTTGATGTGTTATATCATCGGATCTAATTTTTGAAGTTTAAAAATAACGATTTTGATTTCTAAGGGATTTCTAAAGTGATTTTTGAAAGTATACGTTATAAAATATTTTTGAATTGATTCATCTTAAATAAATAAACGATATACTTTTTAATGTTACAAAATTATGATTTTTGAGAAATATAGTTAAAAGATTGATTTTTTTGAAGATATGAGATTAATGATTTTATAAAGTAGTTTAAATTGGGATTTTTGAATTTATTATAAAAAGTTTAAATATAGGATTTATAAAATTCGATTATTTTATAAATCAAAATGGTGAAATTATAAAGGAGTTTAAAGACGTTTTAAAAGAATAGTATGAATTGATTATATAAAAGATTTATAAATTGATATTTATAAATTAAAAATATTGGAATTATAAAACGAGCTTTTATAAGTGTTAGAATGAATTGTGAATGAATTTCATAAATCGAATGAAATTTATAGAATTATAAACGGTTAAATTATAAATGGAATTTTATAAACAGTAGGTTTATAAAATTTGTAAAGTTATTGAAAGAATAGATTTTGGATAAATAAATGAATCTTATAAGTTATAAGATTTATAATTGGGAAGTTTAAAAGAACGTTTTTGCAAACAAATAAATTATAAGTATTTGACTTATAATATGAACTTTTGGTTTATAATTGAGATATGAAATTGAATAGGTTAATAAAGGATGTATAAAAGGAAGTAGTTATAAAATAAATAGAAATGGAATTTATGAACGTTGTTTTATAAATTCGCAAATGACTTATTTGATAAATAAATTGTTATAACTTATTTATGGAGTTATATTCACGTTTTAGACAGTGAATAATCCTGTAGAATAAAATATATAGAAATGATGAAATTGGTTAACGAAATATATTCACGTTTTTAAATGGTGAATAATATGTGAAAGAAAATGTTTTGGATGTGATATTTTAAATAGAATTAAAACGAACTAACGATGTTTTTAAATGTGTTAAGATGCGAAACCATAGATTTCAACATTCATTGTTGAAATAGACGTTTTCGAGAAATAGAAGGAAATGGGGGACTATAACACTGTTGTTATAGTAAATGATTTCCGAAAGGAAATGTTTTGTATAGTATTGGGATTTATATATCTATTTTAATTTCGAATCCCTATACTAGTGATTTTGGGTTGTCGTAACGATGTTTTACGCAACATTCGTTTAGGCCCAAATAAATGTGTTTAAGAGAATGATTTCCTTAAAGAGTGAAATATATACTTAATCTCGATTTAAGTAAATTGAATATTTTCCAAGTGTTGAAAATAAAAAGATTTGTGAATTACTTATTTTTAATAAGTATGGAAATGTTTTTCCAATATTAAGTGAATATTTTGAATTTATCTTTTTTTAAAGATAAATTGAAAATGAGTATTAGAAATCGAATTGAAGTCGTATATTCATGAATATTTTGGAATGTAAATTCACTATGGAATTTATAAATGAAAAGAAAGTGGAATTTGTTTTAAAAATAAATATTGCTTTATTTTTGAAGTATTGAAAATTATATATATATCTTGTAAAGATATTTTGGAAAATAAATAATTTGGAAAATTATTTGGAATCTGGTGATGTTGTGCATATCCATTGATAGTTCAATAGCCGACTATCAATATTTCCCTTTGAATGGGTATTTGTTGTGATTTGTTTTGAATTTGAATGCCACACTTATTTTTTTTAAATAAGCGCTCACTATTCGGGTTAACCGGGAAAGGACCATGGGGTCGTATAACCCATTTTGAATATGTGATACGTCGATATGAATTGCATTTGAAGATCGGTGCTGAAGACCGGATATTTGCGAGAGCGATAGGATGACCTGTCGATTGACTCTGCACCGAGTTGCTCCGGTGTAGAGTTCTCCATATGTAATGGGGAATCCGATCAAGATTGTGGATATCCGGATTGCAAGGACTTCTTTGTAAGTGCCTTCGGTTCTGTTCGAGCCCGGAACAGACTTGTATGAATTGTATGTCTGACATTACAATTGAGTTATAAAGCCGATTTCTTTTAAATGTATTTCTGTTGGTGGCGGAGAATTTATTCTCTTAGCTTAACACCCTTCTCTGAGACGTACGAGCTCAGAGGTTATGTAGTTGAAGGTTATCAGCGATATATTCCCAATTTGGTAATGTGACATGCTGAGTGTTGCTGTGAAATGATCATTGTGTTGATCATTTGTGATAGGATCATTTGTTTGATCGTTTATCTTTGTGATCATTTCTATGATCATTTGTTGACCCAAAGCACAGCTTTTGTATAAAGCATGGCTTTGTGGACGAGACTTCGTCGAGCCTCACACCCTGAAAATGGTCAAAACAGGAAAGATGCAGCAAGGTTATGAGGGGTAGCTCCCTTTAGGGTATGTGCATTTCCTTCTGGAAAAGGGTGGTATCATGGTATGGAGCCCAGATACTTACTCATGTTGAAACACTTTATTATGATTGTGTGAATTGATTACGAGCGCTCGGATAAAGGTCCCAAAGGACCGGGGGATGGCATACTCGGTCAGTTGTTACCTAGTTTGAAAGGTAACCCGGCCTTGTGTTGGCAGAGATCCGGTTTGGTTCTCGGGGATGTCCTTCAAGAGGCATTCTCATGTGGCAATGGGAAGTTTCTTGGCCTGACCATTTGTTGGAAATCCAAAGAAACAATACGAGACTTATACAGTTTTAGTTGTAGAACCTGCCATTTAATATGGTAGCTATAGTAAGCATACTATAATGGTACCTATGCTGGCTAAGATTTATATTCTACTTTCGAAATGATTTGTTCTACACTATGCACTAGTAATAATATCAAATGTTTCTTTTAATGCGTATCAAGCATCTTTGACTAACATAAGAAGAAATCTCCCCCAAGTCTGCGTTTGCATTGTGTGTGTGGTGGGAGGTCTTATGGTAGTCTCATTTTTAAAAGCATTGCGAATTGACTTTAAAAATATTCCTCTATTTTGATTTTAAAGATAAATAAACTGTTTTGAGTTCTCACACCAGTCACATGACTGACTCGGAGTTTATTGTTTTCCTTCCTAAACTCTGGGTGCCCACCAATTTCCACACGGGCAGTCAAGAGTTAAGGTTTATCAGGATATTCTGGATATTCAGGAGTTGCTGGAGGCAAGCTGGATGGCATGGCGTATTACTAGTATATAGTATTTTTTTTCCGCTGTTTGTTGTTGTATGTTGTTGTACACTCTGATGATATGATGCGATGTAATGTAATGTAATAACTGATATAGTTCTTTGTTTAAAGATTATTCATTTATTATTATATGTTGTTCCGCTGCGATTGTGAGATTCTGATGTTGTTCTGTTGTTTTCTTTCTGTCCCGTTCTATTTTCTTTCCGTTCTATTTTCTATTCTCTATTTTCTTTTCTCTCTATTTTCTATCTTCTGATCTCTTCTTCTACCTTTCTCTTGTTCTTGAACATTGATAATTCGTATTTCTGTTCATCTTGAGTTAATCTATGGAGATTAGTGTATATTCAAGGGGTACAGATTTGCGGGTCTTCACAAATTACGATTTTAAAATACCAGTTAACTGAATTCAAAATTTAAAGATTCAAAAATCTCTTAATTAACCAGTCTAGTGTCCGTATATAATTTTCTACCATAGCGTCAAGTGATACGGATATTTATCATTTCAATCCGCAATTTAAAATTGTACAATTATACATCTTTTCAAATCACGATCCCAAATTAAAAAAAATCCATAAAATCGCTCGAGTCTATCATCTCAACCTATAACAATTTATCCCTAATATATAGGTCGTTCGGGTATATATCATTTCAACCCATAAGGAACTTGAAGAATTATAACAATATAAATTACAACATCCAGTCATTGAATATCAACAATCAACCATCCATCACAATCATCATCCAAATTAATAATATCAATAGATAACTGATAATCAATAACAGGTATAAATGGATAATTTAAATTAAATATTAAATTAAACGATGATTAAATGAAATAAAAGTCAAATTTAACTAGAATAAAAATTTAAACATACCAAACACTAATCAATTGATGTCTAACCACATCATAAGTTAAATTTAACTAACATAATATAGTTTAGCAATTGTGACTGGGTTAAAACACCAATCTTCGATTTTAAATCGATTTGAAATCCAAAATTTGACAGTCTCAGAATATAGCTAAATAAGTTATAAAATGTCTGGGATTTTGGTATAATCCCAACGGAGAAAACAACGCGTGAATCCAAGTTCGTATGAAAAAATATTAACGTTAGAAGATTGGAAAATTTCAACTTCGGGTCTTACTTCGAGTCGCCGCCTCAATTAGCCGGCAAAATCTTCCCGACTGTGAAACTCGAAGTAAACCTCTTCCCAACTCGAAGTAAACCTAGAGCAATATCTTTTTTTTTTTAAATTAGGTTTTGGAATTTGGGAATCAGGTTTGAGAAGGAGGAAGAAGATAAATGTACAAAAATAATAAAATGAGTAACAACTATGGTTTATAACAGCCTATAAATAAGCAGGGTTTGATCAAAACGACTACGTGACCCAAAAAGCCCGTTCTGACCCCGAAATGAAAATAGGTCATCCCATATATCGAAATGGATGTTTTCGATATTTTTAAACTCAGTGGAACAGTTGTCATGTCCTAATTACATCGTATGAAGAAGTTAGCTCTTAAAATCAGCTTATTTCAATTAAATTGATCTCTACACATTTCGAGCCCACATGATCAAATGACAACTCTGATCGCTAGAAAACTTGAAACCCTACAATAATTCACCGTTACGGACCCGATAAAGCTGGTTTCTTTGAAATCCAAGTAGGTGGCCAAAATGGCTATTTTCAATTTAATATAAATTAATATTAAAGTAATTAATCACTTTTTAATTCAATATTTATAAATTAACCAATTTTCATCCTTTTTGATTACTTTGATAATTACAAAAACTTATAAAAAGTTTACATAAAATTTCAGTATTGGTTATTACACTAATTACAATGTTCAATTTCAACTGTAATTAAATCAAATTAATTATAATTTAATTCCAATGAATTGACCTAATTTTGTTTCAATCTTTTTATTTAATCAAGTATTACTCTATAGATATAGTTAACATTTGTTTACATCTTATTACACAAATATTTCACAATTATCATCTTTTACCTTATTAGTTGGAGTATTCCAATAATATTAAACCTTTGTTGACTTTGGCAATAATTATAATTTAACATCCCAACAACTTCATTTATCTTTGTTTCATTTTTATTATTAATCAGTTTATTGCCTTGTGAGTATAATTGACATTTCTGTATATTTTATTAGATTCACCTTTTATAGTTATTGATTTAACTCATATTAGAGTAACATTAAATTACATTTATTTGTAATTGATTAATTAAATTGGTAACAAATAACAATTATCACCATTTCTATATTTAATCGTATTTGCATGTTTGCTATCCGCACACAAATGTTATAGTTATTTACACAGCACTAATTTTATTCATGTACACTTTATTACTTACTATTTCATAAATTAGTCTAACCTTTAAATTATCAATTGCTCTTTAATCTAGTTAACAATTAATACACACATTTCTACTATTAATTAAATCATTATCAATTATAACACTTTAATCCATTTCAATTAATAGGAATTACATTTAAAGCAGTCATCGGTTACCTTAAATTAATATTTTTCATTTTGTTCCAGTTACATTCTTATTATTAAGCCACACATTTTTATTTCTTCCAATATTAAGTCACAAAACCTTATTAAATTTACAATTTTTAATTATCGAAAATTACGGGGAGTAACATAAACGATTTCTAATCCCCTCTTTATCTAATAATCCTTTATTTATTAATTAAACCTATTTTGTTATTAAACTACATTTTTAAGTAAACTTCTCCCATTTAATTAAACATCCTTAATTAATTAAAAATTCCTTATTTAATCAGTCTCCAAATTAATTTAATTCTGAATTAATTAAGCTGCCCATGTAATTAAAACTTCCTTATTAATTAAACTACTTTGTCAATTAAATTTTCCTTTATTTATTTTAACTCCTTTATTAACTAATTTCCTTTATTAATTAGAGTCCATTATTAATTAATAGCACTTCGTCTATTAATCACAACTTCCTTCATAAGTAAGTGAACTTTACATAAGAGTCCTTCCTAGGGATCCCATACATATAATTCCTTAAAGCTAAAGACGTTTGATACCAATGCTCCTCCCTAGGGGTTCTTAAATTATACGAAGGTGTAAAGCTTTTAGCTACTTCCTAAGTAACTATACTTGTATATATAATTAATTTCACTTCATGATAGATATATGCTTGAATTCTAGTATTTCACTATTCATTTATGCTCTTTTTAATAATTCAATACTATTCTATGGATATCTCAAATGGTATAAGTATATTAACAAATTATTAACAAGATTTGCATACTTTAAAATATAATCAAAAAGATTAAAGACAAATGTTTCTTAAACATTAGTTACTATAAATCCCTTCTCTTTTATAAGTTAAACTTTTATTTTTTCTATCTTTTTATAAAAGATTCCATATTTGTTATTATCTTTAAAATATACATTATTAAAGTCTTGGTATATTCTTAAAGTTAAAGATAGGTGTTACTTAAATATTCTCACAACAAACACAAAAAATTTCACATTTAAACATTATATTTAAAACTTGCCTTTTAAATACTTACTTACTCTTACAAAGGTTTAAGACAATTGTTACTTAAACAAAATCATAACAAGCCTAAAACATTTCAATTATAATTATCCTTAATGCATTATTTTAAAATACCTAATTTTGTTCATAAGTATAATTAATAGAGGCAGAAAAATAGTACTTAAACATTGCTTACTACAACCATTACAACAAAAACAATCATCAACAGCGGTAGAATAATACTACAAATGATAACCATATTAGGTCAGCAACTGTTGTATATCAACATGTTACAAAATACAATATCTTATAGCACAAAAAACTGCAGTAAAAATAATCTTTTACAGCGGCCATTTTTTGCTATTGTAAGTTTTTTTATAGCGGTTTAATAAATGTTGTATATTAACATGTTTATAATAGATGTTGAACTATTTACACAAAAAGCGCAATGATTTTTTTACCATCGATAACTCTTTTCTTATAAGCTTCTTATATCCTTTTCTAAGTATCGTGGCTTATTTTTTGCATTATTGAAGTCTACTGTATCCCTGTAAATCATGATAGTCAATACATATCAAAATGTTGCATTACAAATATATCTAAAGCACAAATCCATTTAATAAAAGAAAAATCATAGAAAATATTATACATAAAGATGCAACACATTGTATTAAATATAAAAAATATTCATACGCATAATATATTACGGTAGCTAATGTTATATCATATATGTAAGCACAAATCACAAAGTAGTAGCTAATGTTATATCAAAAACTAGAAGCTATTTGTTTCCATTAAGAAGAAGAAATACAACAAATCTTTCATTCCCTCACCCGCAAACGAAATGAATATCTACATTAGAAATGAATATAAATATGAATAAAATTGGAAAATGAAGTATCTACATTAGAAAGGGATTTTTCTAAAGATTTCTTATCAAAAATATTCTAAGTGCCTAAATTGCCAAAAAAAATTGTTAGTCTCCTTTGCGCGTCTAGCACTGGGAAAATTCCAAAACACAAGAAATAGATATACACAATCGAAACATAATCAGAATCACAATATATCAATCATAAACACCTGCATGACTAAAATATCCAAATATTTACTTATATATATACCTTATATAGCATGTACATCACATAACATACAACATGTTAAGCAACTAAACGTACCTTTAGCAATATTAGCGAGTTCGCTGAAATTCCCAAAGAAACACAAGCATGAAAAGAGCGATCAAATACATGTATTTAACTCAAATAAGCATTTGATCGCATATATGAATTAATACAACTAAACCTATAGAAGAAAGACTATGACTGTTAAACATCATCGATTTTCTAGGTTAAGTATAAAAGTTCTAAAAAAGAGGTAGCAATACTGAATCGAAATGGTCGCGTGCATTATCATCTACCAAGACATGATTTAGTGGATTATTGTTTCTACATTAACAACAATTCTCTTCCTCAAGACATCAATATGAGATTTTACTTTTTAAGGTACTCTTTAAACTGTTGTTTTTAGCTAACTTAAAGTTAGGATTCAATATCGAATTGAAACAAAATAAACCGGCTATATAGATCAAAATATAAGTTATAGTAGTATTATTATTAGTAAAGAATCTTTAATTACTGTCGAACTTAGTTAATATTTATAAAACTTAATCAACAAAGTTAATTTTATAAACTTGGTTACTTTATTTTTTTAATATTATATAAATATATTTAAGTTTTGTAAAACTTAGTTAATTTGTTTAGTATTTTATAATTTATTATAAGTATTATTATTATTATTATTTTATACTTAATTAATTTTTATAAGCTTATTTAATTTTTATATAACTTAATAAATGAAGTTAATTTATATAATCTCACTTATATTGTTGTTGTTGTTATTGTTACACAAATTTAGCTAATTTTTATAAAATTTAGTTAATTCGTTAATATTTTATACTTTATTATTATTGTAATAAATTTAGTTTTTTTCATAAAACTTATAGTTAAATAATTATTATTATTATAATTTATGATTGTTGTTGTTGTTGTTACTAGTATTATTATTATTAAAAAATTAGTTAACTTTCATAAACACTAGTTATCGTTATTGTACTATTATATAAATTTAGTTAATTTTTATAAATATAGTCAATATTATTATTATTATTATAGAAATTTAGTTAATTTTTATAATTTAGTTAACTTAATTAATATTTTATAATTTATCTGCGTCGTCGTCATCAAACTTAGTTTTTATAAAACCTGTAATTAATTTATTATTATTATTTATGATGGTTTTTGTTGTTGTAAATATTAGTATTACTATTGTAAAATTTGTTAATTTTCATAATCACTAGTAATTATTATTGTATTATGAGATTGATTTAGTTTATGTTTATCAACTTATTTAATTATTTTATTATTACTAGTAATAGTAATAGTATTAGTACTATAAACTTAGTTAATATTTGTAGATATTAGTTAACTTATTGTTGTTATCATCAACTCAGTTAAATTTTATAAGCTTATTTAAATTTTATATAACATTTTACACGAAGTTAATTTTTATAATCTTGGTTAAATTTTATTATTATTATTATTATTATAAACTTAGTAGGTTAAATAAAACTTATAGTTAAGTTATTCTTATTATTATCATTACTATTATTATATACTATCGTTGGTGTTGTTATAATAATAATAATATTATTATTATTATTAAAAAATACTTAATTTTCATAAATATGAGTTATTATTATTGTGTTATTCTCTAAATTTAGTTAGTTTTTAGTTAACTTGGTTAATATTATTATTATAAACTTGGTTATTTGTCATAAACTAAATTAATTTATTAGACTTTCTTCCTTCTAATTTTTTTTGCAAATCTTAGCTACATGCTTCAACTTATTATCAACGAGGTCTTGGAGTTTGGGTTTTATTGTATGTATAGAATGAGAAAAAGCGATGGTATTTATAATCACAGGATATTCCAAATATCCATTTTTCTCCTAGATTTATTCTAAATCTCATTTAATCCGAATAAAATTCCAAACTCTCATTATCCCTCTTATATAGTAAGCCTCACTTATAAAATTATTCAATGACGATGGGCGTAATTAATAACATTTGTATTAATTAAATAAATATTTATTTGACCCATACACTTTATTAAATAATATATAACAAAAATGTTTGATTTTAATTAATGTGTGGCAATTTTTTTTAATAGTATAAGCATATGACAAGAACATGTAAATTGTTGAATATGCGATTATATGATTTTTGTTTGATGATAATAAACATATATATATATATATATATTCGTTTAAATGTATTTGTTAATGTACTATTTTATTTTTCATAGAATAAATAAATATTTGCTGAATAAAAATACATAACACAAAATTTGAATTCAAACAGAAATTTTATTCAAACAAATATTTATTACAATTTTGAATAGTACAAATTCAAGCTCTCATATTCACTATACAACTTTGATACAAATTCAATTACATCACAATTTTACATTTACAGTTGACCTCACTACATATCACTCACACTCGTATTTGTCTTGAACTTCATTCTAGTTAGAATCCAGCATCTGAGAAATCTGCAAAAATATTCACTAAGGTAGTAAAATTGAAAAAGAAATATTTTTACAATATAAAATAAAATGTGAATTTTACAAATAATATTTGCCTCAGTTATTTGGGTTGTTCGTCATCATTTAAATTTGAATTCATCATACACGAACAGCTTGTGACATACACAGTGTATCACTGTATATCCCACAACGCCGTGCACACGAAATATACACTTGATAAATTTACAGGGACAGGTGAGCACAGGTCAAACCCAAATTATCGGGTTCAACTCAAGTGCAACACAAATAAAGACACAACACACGCACAAGGTCAAACCCGAGCGTTTAAGCTAGATTCAACTCAGGTGCAATGTAAGTGTACAAGTTCAATAAAATGGTCAAAATCCAAAACCAACATAGACAATATCACTGACTCAAAGAACAGATCAAAAGACCACATGGCAATATGCATCAGGTTAGAGCATGCAAGCACAACCTCAAACCAGAGACGATCAAAGACGGAGAAAACAAGTCTACACAGGATACTACAACTTGAACATCAAAATACAAGCCTCAACTAAGCACATGCACCAGTAATGCCAACGAAGACCACAAGCCAATTCTAACAACTGCTACAATGAACCAGACAAATACACAAGAGTGCACAAGGCAGAACAAATGCAACAGTCAACCGGCCAGAGTGTACATGAATACAACTACAGGTACAAGACCGAACCAACATATCAAGCAACATGTATGCTACAGGGCCAAAGCAACTCAGAGAGTATATGCAGAGTCATGGAATGGAAATTTATATATTCGAGTTCAAGCACACATGAAACAGTGCAAGTATCGTACTCGAAAACAAATGACAGTGACTCAACCTTACAATAAAGAACAAGACAAGGTGCAGAAGCAAATGTCACTGAAATAAAGAATGGACAAAACCAAGGAAAAAATGTGTACAGACTTCAAGCCATGCACAGGTCAGGGAAGCAACCAATACACAAGGGATATATGAAGTACCAAGTACAACAATAACAACAGTATACAAGTACAGGCCGCAACAAAATGCATAAAGCTGCTACAGGTGAAAGTACGAACTAACCAGACAAGCATCAACCACTGCAACAAAATTCCACTAAGAATATAGCAAGTTTGAAGATAATGATATACAGGCAATAGAAAATCGATGCAAAGAAAAACCGAAGTCACAGTGAAATTGCCACAGTCATGTCAATGAACAAGTCAACCAGAACAAACACGAAATCAAAACATGGTCGAAGTCAAAGGAAATCAACACCGTGATGACCACGATAGCAATTCAAAACCGTATCAACCAAGCAAGCATAAATTATACGAATTTGATTAGGTCAGTAAAATCATCAACATCAAAAATTAATCGAATGGCCGAGCAAATTATTTGACAAATTCAAATATATTTGTACGAACGAAAATCAAGGTTTACAAACCCTATATAAACAAATCATCATCGGAAAATTAATGCATCGAGTTCAAGCAAGCATCAAACCAGAAAAGAGAAGGAATAAATAACATACCAGCATCAACCTCGAACTCGATCAATTTCAAAGAGCCGTGAGCAATTCAGAGAAACAAGCGATCGACAAGGCAAAAGACGTGATAAATCTTCCATTCGATCGAGCAACCAAAGTCGGCATCGTTGAAATTAAAAAGCCCTAATTAAGATCAAACAAAGGAAACAACAGAGCCGCCATTATCACAAAGGAACGAGCCAAAGAAAATAAAAGAGGAAATAGGGCCGGCCTTTATTTTTAAATATTGGGTTTAAAGTTATTAATAAGGCTCTAGTTAAATTAGGGTTTAATTTTTTTTTCAAAATTGTTTTTAATTTGTATTTTGTTTTTAAACCGTTGTATTTTCTTGTCGTGTGACTAGGGGACAAACTACGTGGTGTAGTTTGAGAATTCGCAACTCAGTGGCTGAGTTGTGGTAGGGTTTTGAGCGTAGAGTTAGGTTTAGTCGATAGCGGGTGTCGCGAGTTTACGTGTGTAAGCGTCTGACTAACTAATTTCTAGTAGAAACCTTGGGGGCAGCACGTAGGCATGGTTTTGCCGAAGCTGGGTAAATTCTGTGTTGTTCTGTTTTTGTTATTTATATTCTACGATATCTGTGCTGCTATTATCCTTCTCTGAACTGTGTTGAATTTTGAATTGAATATTTTATAAGCTTTCGCAATAAATTTTTATAATTAATAGTATCACCCTATTCACCCCCTCTAGGGTGAAATTGATCCTACAAGTGGTATCAGAGCTAGGAACAAAAGCCGTTTTTGTTTTAGAAATTTGATTTTTCAAAAACCAATTTTTGTTTTACAAAGTTGAATTTTTAAAATGGCTTCTTTTAATAATATTTTTGTTGAGGGTCGTTCCAATATTATTCGTTCTATTTTCGATGGAACAGATTTTTTGAATTGGAAATTGAAAATGGAATTTTATTTAAAATCAGTTAATATTAAATGTTGGGATATAATTGAAAATAGGTGTGATATATCAGATAAGGAAATTATCTCGATTAATGCTCTTGCTATGCATATATTATACTCTCATATTAATCGAGATAATTTTAATTTCATCTCTCATTGTGAAAATGCACAGGAAATCTGGAATACTTTCGATGCATGTATGGTGCAAAAGTCAACAGCAATGAGAAATCCTCCACAACCGACTCGGTTAAAGAAATGTGCTTAACAGGATTGGTAAAAAGCAGTGTGATGAGGATGATGATGATGGAGCAGCTGAGCTGACATTACTAATAAAGAAATTCAAAAGGTGGAACCGCAAATATAGAAATCCAGCTCTAGAAAAGCAGAATAGACAAAGTACTAGACAACTTAGGAGAACACGGGATCATTTGCAACAAACCTGGTGATATCAAGCCCAATTATCCTCGAATTCAACATGGCAAAGAAAAGAAATCAAAAAGGTGTTTTGCAGCCACGTGGAATAAAAGCGATGGCAGTGAGAGTGAGAAAGCAGATATGTGCCTTCATGGAAATATAACTGATAGCGACGATGATGAGCCAAGCGAGGTATCAAAACTCACTCACTATGAATTACTTATTTATTTTCACGAAGTAAATGGCTTTTTTGAACGACTTAGGGAGAAATATGCTAAACTTGAATCACAAAAAGTTACTTTGATAGAATTAAATGAACAACTTGACCAATTAGTTAAAACCTATCAAAGTAGGATCCCTAAGTGTGATAAGTGTCCAACATTTGAAGAAGAAATTAAAAAATCAGAAATTGATATAAAATCACTTGAAACCAAAATTCTGATTTTGAAAGAGAGTGAAAATACTATGAGAGAGTATACTATTAAAAAGTGCATACAATTGTTAAACGAAAATGAATCTCTCAAAACACAAGTCCAATAATTGTCAACGACTTAAGATAAATTTTCAAAAAGTGAAAAATCGTTGAATATGCTATTAGGAAAGCAAACTGTTAATACGGTTAGACAAGGACTTGGATATAATAAATCGAAAATTGTTGAAAGCAATATTAATCAAGTTAATTCTATGTGCCCAATTTGTAGAAAATATGGACACAATCACAATAATTGTTGGTATAGACCCAAACATGTGAAAACTATACCAATTTGGGTTCCAAAAGGCACAAATATAATATCTCTCAAAGTTAAACAAATTTGGGTGCCAAAGGGAACAATTATAAATAGTTTTGGGTCTTTACAAAATTGTTTTTCAAAATATTCTGCCACTAACAATCATGGACCTATAAAAACAAATAGGTCACAAAAATCTTTCAACGTGTAGGTGTGGTGGCAGGCTAAGGAACAACAACAGTGTTCTCTGGATTTGGCTGTTCCAGAAACACAACGGGCGACAATGCAAAGTTCCTTAGCCTAGTATAAAGATGACAGAATCACAATGGACAACAACGAAAAATATCGTAAAGGTAAAACAGGTAATGGTATACTTATTTGAACGATATATTAAATGTGATAATATGCGCCATAATCTAAGTAAAATCAGCCAATAATGAGATGATGAAAAGATGATGATTTTGATTCTGACTTATTCAACATAGTTGGCCAAATTATATTCTTATGCCAAAAACACTATAAAATTCTCTAGATTCTTTGAATTATTTCATATATATTAGTTTGGATTAAAAATTGTGTTTTGATTGGATGATAATACATTTGGTTATAATACGGCTAACTCTATACTCACGGTTTTCTGATTATTTAGATGGCTTCAATTCAAATTCAAAAGAATGCCATTTAAAATGCTGTTAATATTATGTTTGAAATTTTCGTTACACACTTCTTGGTCTATCAAATTCAATTCATGATAGTTTTGAGTGAAAGAGAAATTCAGATGCAGTTTACACTGGTAATCTAGTTGATAGAAAAATTACTAGAGGAACGTGATTTTTGTTGAGACATTTAGTATCTGCATCATTCATTCAAAGAAAATATCTACATATTTTTCATTTCAAATAATTTTCAAATAGCAGAAAATTTTCTTGTAAAACCCCCTCGAGAAAATCATTTTTTGACCATATTTTCAGATTAGTCATTTTGAAAAATTGATTTCATAATTATTTTTGAATTTGATTTTAAATGACTATTTTTACTAATCTAACTCCCTAATGATTATCGAAAAGATGAATAGTGATTGAAAAAGTGATGAGTGTTGATATTTATTATATATTATGACTCAAGACGATATAATTAGTAAATTTCTTTAGAAATTTAAACAAGAGTTATAAAACTTTTGTTGGTAAAAATTCCATGACCATCTCTATTTCTATCATATTTCTAGTGACCATCACTCATCAAAATTCAATATAGTTTGTCGATATGTGGTACTTTAAACAGGAATCATTCGTTTTTCATCTTATATCCGTTTTAAAAAAAAATAAAAAAATAAATACCAAAGCATTCACTCTCATTTAAAAGTCCTTATGGTTATGCATGGGTGAATTACTTGGAATTTGTTATGTGCTTCCATGCTCATTTAAAAGTCCTCACGGTTATGCATGTATGGAACGCATATCAAAAGTTGTTTTTTATAATAAACAAGTTGATTCTAATCCTATTTAAAAGTCCTCACGGTTATGCGTGGTTAGAAGATACTTGAATTCAGTTTTTTAAAAGTAAAATTGGAATACTGCTAATGTAATATCCCGGAATTTTTATCAAAATCAATTTAATAATCTTTATAAAAAATTAAATTGATATTGATATTCTGTTAATAATTATTCAAATAGATTTAATAATCTTCTTCAATAAATATTTAAATTGGTTATTTTATCTTTTAAATAATATAAATGGATTTCTATTTTTCAATATAAATATTTGGTTTATATTTTAAATAGATTAGCATTTATTATAATTTTAATAAGTAAAGCATAATTTTTCTAGTTTTAATATTTGTAGTAATTTTGAAATTTGTTTTATTTAATATTTAAGCTTTTCAAAGTTAAATAAATGATTTTGGTTTAAATTTAATAATTGAATCTTGTTTTAAAATTCTAATATATATACATATTAATTTGGAAATTTTAATGCAAATTAGTATTGTGTTTTTAAAACTATTTCACAAATAAATATATGATTTTAAAATGGATAAGAAGAATATTAAAATGTTTTAAATTTAATTAGATTGATTTATAATTTTAGAAACAAACAAAAAGGTTTTATGGCTTAATAAAATAAATAATTTATTGATAAAAATATAATTTCTTTTAAAATGATTTTTATAAAACAATATCAATTATGTATTATCTTTCTAAATAAATTTTGAATAAAATTTGCAAGTTGTTATTTCAAATTAAATATATATATATATATATAACTTGATTTGGAATTATTTGATTTTGAATTTATTTTGAATTTAATTTTAAAAGTATAAATTTTAATTGTTTTAATTTCTATATGTATAAGTTTTATTTTATAAACATGGTTTGTTTTTATTTCACTTATAAATTTATACACATATTCAAATATAAACTAACAAATTAAATTAGATTAACACATGCATTACTTTGTAAATTTAAAATCTAATTACCTTTAAAAGAAAACAAGTGTTGCATTCATAAGCATTGATTAAACAAGTGTTCAAAAACTAATATACAATTTGACAAGTGTTTTATAAATTTGTACAAGTGTTAAATTTTGTTTTTCTTTTATTAAATTAAATCTGAAATTTTCATTTATATAAACATGCATTTTCTTTCATACATGTTTTCTTTCCATTTCCTCAATCAAAAAGAAAGATCAAAACTCATTTTCTTCATATGTATAAATGCAACCCTGCATTTCTGTTCATAAACTTTGCATATTCAAAAGAAGACTTTAAACACCACTTCCAAAATTTCTTTGCAAATTGCAAGTTAAACCCCTCATCAAAAATCAAATCTGAATATCCTAAAAATCCAGAAATCTGCATTCTTTTTGCAAAACTCAACAGATCAAAACAGAAGTCTGCATCAACCTCTATTTACCAAAAATCTGCATTGATTCACCAACATCTGCATATTCCACTTCTTCAAAATCAAACCCATCTTCATCTCAAATTTAAAACATCAGTTTGTAAAATTCAAGTGGAGCCTGTATTCTGTTTTAAACCTGGGAATGAAAAGCATCTGCATGCATATGGGAAAATAGCAATTACATCTATCCTCTGCATGCAAGTGATTTTAGGAGGGATCATGTGCATATCATTTCAGACATGAAGTAAAAAGGGTCAAGCCTGCATTCCTATTTCTGTAAAATACAAAAGCAAGGGTAACAGAACTCTGCTTCTTTTAAATATAAGGTGAGTAACTTTTTAACTTTAAAATCTTAAAATAGGTTGCATGCTAGTTATTGAAATGACATAGCTATTTATTGATGCTATAGATAACTGTTGTTATGAATATAAGTGATGTGCATGCTGTTTTTTTTATTTGCCTATTCTGTTTCTTTTTGAATTTTTTTCCCTCCAAGCACCATAATTTATTAATTACTTGCCACTAAATTGTTTCCTGATATACTGAAAGTAATAAAGCAAAGTTGTTTATTTTCTTAAAGTTAATATTTAAAAGTTTTAGAAAGTTAATATACAGGATGTTGCCTCTGTAAAACTAGAAACCTCCATGCATGTTAATCCAAACCAAAATTAAACGAGTTAATTTTGTATTTGAGTATCAGTAAACAATAGTATTAGTTGAAACTTGATTTTTTAAATCAAGTTTTAGGATTTTTAGAGTTTGGCTTAAACTGCAGTTGGCTCTTGAACTAGAAATAGATTCTTAGCAAATTATGTTGAATCATGAATTGAAAGGTTCTGGAATTCTTCTGGTTAATGGAGTAGGTATAGGAGATTCTGAGAAAAATCAGAGAAGTGGTTAATATTGGTTAGATTTGATGCAGTTTGAATTTAAATTTTTAAACCCTAGTTTTGAGAAGGTATGAAGAATCAGGCATTACGGGAAGAAGGATTGATCGAGTGTCTTGGTATTTGGTGATTGTGTAGTAGGTGTATGAAGGAGCTCGAGGCTGGAATGGGTGGACCTCAGGTGGTCGGAGCGACAAGAATTCGCCGTTGACAGGTTGGGTCTGAAACCTGAAGCATATTTTCCAGGTTTGGGTTCTTAGAACTCAAATTTGATTCTTGATTTATTTGTGTGATCTGGTGATGATGTGAGGGTATTGATGAGTTTCTGGTTGAGGATTGATCACCTCTGATGATCAGAGAGGACGAGGATCGCCGTGCATATGCACGACGATGAGTTTACTGGTGAACTTTTTTAGGTTGGGTTTGTTACAGGGGAGATGTGGAGTTTGCTCGAAGCAGGTGGGTGAGTGACTCGGAGTAGGTCCGCATTTGACTCGAAGCAATTGTGTTGGTTTGTGTTTGCTCTGTAGTTTCCAGGTTTCAGAAAAACCTGTTTTTAAATCTGGGTTTTAATTTTTTTTTAAAAATTTGTAGTTTTAAGATTAAGGTAAGGTTTAAGTTCAAATTCAAGTTTGAATTTCTGATTTGAATTCAAATCCCAGTTTTTAAATAAAAATAAAATTTTAGAAATTTAACTTAATTAACTATTTTGTTTTGGTAAAATAGTTTAACCCTTTTAATAATGAGGTTTTAAATATGAGTAAGATTTAAAGATTTATTTAAAATATGGAAATCTAAGTTTAAATATGAACTTCTGTTTTAAATTTAAAAGAAGATTTTAATTTGAAGTTTTAAACTAAGAATGAATTGAATTTCTAAAATTTTGAAATGAATTAAACTTCAAATTTTTATGATATCATTTTTAAGACAAACTTTTGTTTTGTCTTGAAATTTAAATAAGTTTTAAAAAATTTCAAACTTTGATAAGTTTAAATTACTTTTAATTTAAACTTGTATTTAAAATGAAAATTTAAAATAATTTCAAGGGTACTTTGACTTAAATAATTGTTTTTAAAACATAATTAATTTATGTTTTATCTTGAAATTTAAATTAAGATTTATGTTTTAGAATTAATTAATAATGTAATTAAGATTAATTAATTAATTTAATTAATTAATTGAATTTGGAATTAATAATTGATTTATGACTAATCAATTTATAATTAAGATCATTAATTAGATTATTAATTAATGATGAATGAATATTATTAATTATGTAATTAAGTTTTAAATCAAGGTTAATCAATTTTATAATTAACTTCAATTAGTGAATAATTAAAGATAATTTAAATTGTAATTAATTTAAGTTAATTACTAAATGAAATAATTAAAGAATGTTTAATGAAAGTCATTAACTAAAATTATTTAATAATTAATTAATATGGTTAATCTTTATAATTAATTAGATTAATTAATTTAATAATAATCAATTGTGAATAATTTGAGTATAATTACTAAAAGTAATTAAGGAATTAATTACTTAATGTAATTAGTTTAGTTTAATATGATTGTTTATTTTAATTAATTAAGTTTAATTAATTTTAAACACATGAGTTTTATAAATGATTACTTTATGTAATTATGGATTGGGAAATATATTTAGTTAAGTAATTGTTTAATAATTTCAGGTTGTAATTAATTGGAGATATTTAAGAATGAGATAATCTGGATTAATTACTTAGTAATTAATCAAGGTATTAATTAAGAAATTAATTAAAAGATAATTAATTTGTTTAATAAAGTAATTAAGTTAGTTAATTACTGAATGTAATTAATTTGGGATGATTAATCATAAGTTAATTATCTAAGGTAATTAATTTAGGAAGATAATTAATTAAGTATAATTAAAGATCATTAATTATTATAATTAATGATGTAATTAAAGTTGATTAATTAATCAATAATAGGTAATTAAAGGTTATTAATTAATTTATTAACTAAGGATTAATGTAATTACTTATGATCAATTGATTAATTGAAGTAATTTAAGGTTAATTACTGTTTTGTTTGAGGATAATTAATTTGTAAAATTAATTAAGGATAATTACTTGAATGTAATTAAGGGTAATTAATCAAGAGTGATTAATTAAGGTAATTTATTTTGAATGATTAATTAATTGATTGAAGTCAATTAAATGATTGAGGAAGTAAGATATATTTTGACAAATTTATCAATTTAATTTATTTTAAATTAATTAAAGTTGAAGTAATAAATTTAATTCATTTTAAATTATTTAGAGATAGAGATAGTTAATTTAATTCATTTTAAATTAATTATACTGTGATGCATCATTGCTTATGTATGAATGGATGTCATTGATTGCCTTGGATGCTTTGTGATCTCATAAATGAGATAAATATTGTTGTGTGGTATGAATGCCTTGATTGTATTGTGATGATAACATAGGTTATCTATTGTGATGGTGATATATGGAATATCTATTTGATATTGATAATGTGGGATACCTGTTATGTGATAATGTTGATTATCAGTTATGATTTATGAATTATCTATCTGTGTGTATATAGATACTGTATTAAATTGTTTTAAAAACTTTAAAACAACTTGGACCTAAAAGACACGCTTTGGATTTCGATGAGACCGAGATCGGGTTTCCATATTTGGATATCCGAAAACCACATCGATTCCAAATAACGTTAGGTCGTGAATCAAAGTGGAGCTTTGTGAAGACTCGAGGTATAAGGACAATACGTCAGTATGACTCTGTGGGTGATTCCGTAATGAGTTTGACGAGATAGTACTTATAGATTCGAGATGGTGGTTCAGAGTGCAAGGGTTATTGTCGTTGACTCTGAGGGTGATTCCAAAATGAGTGTAACGAGATAATGCCTTCGGTTTCGTTCGAACCCGGAACGAACTTGTATGGATCGAATGCTTTCAGAACATCGTCAGGTGGACGATGAGCATTCTAACCGATGTGTCCTATAAAGGTAATTGTGGACTCAAGCCTCATCAACCGGGAATGGCTAAAACAGGAGAGGTGCAGCAAGGCTTCGTGGGTCGCTCCCACTGGAGAGCGAGATATACCCCCTGTCTAGAAGTCCCTTTATATTCGGCTGTGTGGGTGGTTGCTAGCTACAACCACGGGGTTGTCTTGTTTGGAACTGTTCGGTATGGAATGGTTCCGGCCTTGTGTTGCAGGGGAGCGGGCGTACTCCTCGGTACGTTGATCTAGGCCACGTACTATGACGGACGGTACCCCAGTAGCCCTGCCATTGTATGGAATCCAAAATCCAATAAGTGCCAACGGTTTTGATTGTATTACCCACTTTTGTGGCTAGTAGCTGGAATTTAATAATGTAACAATTTCGGCTATTTCGTATTTATTTGAAAACCCTAGACCCTATTATAATATCATCGGATTTCCTATCAAATGTTTTGGTTAGCGTAAGGTAAAAACTTTTCCATGTTTATGTGTGGGAAGTCTTACGTGTTAAGTCACAGGTTCTATGAAGGTTTTGATTTCTGACAAAGATATAAAGGCGATCGACAAAACAAAGTCATTATGGCTATAAAAAGGCACAAAAGAGCTACGTATGGTACTCTAGATTATAGGTTGATTATTTGATGTTGTAATAGTAATAAACTTGTTAAAATCTATCCTCAAATACTCATGCATCTCAAGGGAATCAATATATATACAACTAAATTGCAGTTGCACATTCAGTATGCAACTTTACAGGGACCGGTCGACTGGTCTTAATATATGCGGTCGACCGTTCCAGTATAAGTTGCACACTGAAACGTGCACACATGCACATAACGACTATATATTTTGAATTCCTGTCTACTGGTCATTTTTTGACCTGTCGACCGTTTTTAAACAGAAAGCAACTTTTCCAAAAGACACTTCTTTCTCCAAAGGTTGCATCTCTTACCTTTCATCAAAGATGATATCTCTTAATGGCAACTGTTCACAAAGAGTTACAACCATTCTTCTCTATATAAACTCATCTAAATCATTGATTCAAAAACATGAATATATATGCTTTTTACTCTAATCTCTGATCTTACTTTCTACATACTCCTGCATTCTAAAAGCTCTCAATTATTTTAATTGCTTATTGAATCATTGAAATTATTTCATATCTTTTGATTCAATAAGTAATATACTTTCCTTAATCTTCACAAAACAACATTCGCATATTTTGAGGATAAGATTATAGGAAATTTGTACTACAATTGACAAAACTGTGTTACCAAGAACACATACCGTCAACAAACAATTATATTCATCGTTGTTGAAGTCCTCTGTGTTGTAAGAGGCAAGTGTTGAAGTCCTCAGTGTATTAGAGGCGTGAAATCCCGTTCGTTTGCTCGGGTATTGTAAACCTGTTCCTCCGGGTGAAGCGAGGTAGTTAATAGTGAAAATCCAGATAGAAGTCTGGGACTGGACGTAGGACGGTGCTCCGAACCAGTATAAAAATCTCTGGTGTGATTTTTCTATTTTTATTTTTACTTTGCTACTATCATCTATTTTCCGCATTTATATTATAGTCCATATTACACGATCCGTGTGTACTATATTAGCACGTGCGTTCGTATACACCATTTTCATTTGGTATCAAAGCCTGGTTATCACATAACCGTAACACAGTTATTTGATATATTCTTGTAATATGGCAAATAACGCAAGTACTAGCACTCAAAACACCACTTACACGGAAGGTCAATCGACACAAAGACCTCCATTTTTCAATGGTCTTAACTATAGTTATTGGGCAACACGTATGTCATTCTTTATGCAATCAAATAGTTATGATGCTTGGAATGCCACTCAAAGAGAAATAGTAAATCCAACAACTGATTATTCAGAATGGACTGCGGTTGAGAAAACGGCAGCAGCCGTAAATGCAAGAGCAATAAATATGTTGTTCTGTGCATTAGACCAAAATGAATATAACCGTGTTAGTATCTGCACTACTGCATATCAAATTTGGCAAACGCTAAAAATCACTCATGAAGGTACTAACAAGGTTAAACAAGCCAAAATAGCCATGCTGAAAATTCAATTTCAAAATTTCAAAATGAAACCAAATGAGACAATCAATGACATGTATTCACGGTTTCAAACTATTCACCATGCACTTATTGGCTTAGGACAAAAGTATTCTGATTTTGATGTTGTTTCAACAGTCCTACATTCTCTGACTAGTGAATGGGAAGGAAAAGTATTAGCAATTGAAGAAGCTAATGACCTTTCCGTCATGAAGCCAGATGAATTGATAGGAAATTTAATGTCCTATGAAGCAAATTTGCAAGCTAGAAAAGAACAGAAAGAAGAAAAGAAAAATATAGCATTTCATGTTGAGAAAGATGAAAATGAATCAGATTCTGAAGACGAAGATTTGGCATTCATTGCGAAAGGATTCAAAAAATTCCTAAAATATCGAAAAGCCAATCGTTACAATAAAAGGAAACCTGGATCAAATAAACCATCTTCATATGCTATAGAATGTTTCAACTGCCACAAAAAGGGACACATGCAGAAGGATTGTCCAGAACAAAAGAAGAAGTCAGAAAATGACAAATTCAAATATAAGAAGGACAAATCAAAGAAACGAGCCTTCTCAGTAACATGGGATGATTCAGAGTCATCTTCCTCAGAAAGTGAAAGTGATTCGGAGCAACAGAAGATGAGGTACAAATTCCTACATTTGATGAATTACTTGATATTAATGCTGAATTGATAGTCAAATATAAAGACATAAAACGTCAATTAAAAGTAGTCAAAGCAGATTTAAGTAGAGCAGAGTTTGAACGAGATATGTTAAAAGATGAGAAGAAAACATTAGAAGAGGAACTTGAAAAAATTCAAGAATCATCATCTAATGTTGACTCTCAAATATCTCTTTTGAGTCAAGAAATAGAAGCTCAAAAAGAGAAAAATAATGCTTTCACTACTGAAAATCATGAGCTTAAAGCAAAAGTCAAAATTCTAGACCTAGAAAAAGCTAGTTTACAAACAAAGTTTGATGACATTACTCAAAATGTTTCTAACTTTAACAAAGGTCGAGAAAATTTGACAAAAATCATTGAAAGTTCATAATCTATTTCAGACAAACAAGGTTTGGGATATAACAAACAAGAAACCAAGAAACATCTTGGAAATAAAGGGAAGAAGAAAGTACAAAAAACTGAAGCTAAGAAAAATCTTAGTTTATTATATTCCAAACCAAAACCGGTTGTGAAATTTCAAAAGAAAAATGTCAAGACTATCAAAATATGGGTTCCTTAAACAAATAACAATTTGATTAGGAACAAATACATTCAGCAATTCATGAATACTGTGCATCTTAATAATAATTATATATATAAAGGGGATACCGGACCCATATGGGTTTGGACTCCTAAGACCTAACTCTTAGGACCCTATAAAAAAGTGGGTACCATGGACTTAATTCTATTTTTTGCAGGTCCCACTTAAGAAAAGAGGAAAGTGGATATTGGACAGTGGTTGCTCGAAGCGCATGACGGGAGACAAGAGCTTATTAACAAATATTACATATTCAGATGATGGCTCCGTCACTTTTGGAGACAATTCAAAAGGCTATATCATCGGCAAAGGCGATGTGAGCAATTGCGGTACATCTAACTTACCTCTTATTACAAATGTCATGCTAGTTAAAAATTTAAAACACAATTTACTTAGTATTAGTCAGTTATGTGACAAGGGTTTTATAATTTCCTTTTCGAATAATAAGTGTAGTATTTTAGATAAAGATCATAATTTAGTTTTCGAAGGTTATAGAACAGAAATATATATATTCTGAATATGAATATTAATCATAATTCAGATATGTGTCTTGTGGCTAATGATAATGATCCATGGCTATGGCACAAACGCTTCTGTCATATAAACTTCAGAACTATTGACAAGCTAGCCAAAAACAATCTAGTTAGAGGACTACCCAAAATGAGTTTTAAAGTTAACAACATTTGTGATGCATGTCAATTAGGAAAATTGACCAAATCATCTTTTAAATCCAAGAAAGTCATATCAACATTACAACCACTTGAGTTACTACACATGGATTTATTTGGACCTACTAGGGTTCAATCAATAAATCACAGTCGATATGTGCTTGTAATTGTTGATGATTTCTCTCGTTATACATGGACAATTTTCTTAAAAAATAAAAGTGACACTTTCGATCATTTCAAATCTTTCGTCAAAAGAATTCAAAAATCAAAAGGGATTAAAGTTAAAAATATAAGAAGTGATCATGGCGGAGAGTTTGAAAATAATGAATTTGAACATTTTTGTACAAAGAAAGGTATATATCATAATTTTTCGTTTCCCAGAACTCCACAACAGAACGGAGTTGTAGAACGAAAGAACCGAACTTTACAAGAATGTGCAAGAACATTATTGAATGGAACCACCTTACCAAAACATTTCTGGGCGGAAGCTGTCGCAACTGCCTGTTATGTTTTAAATCGTGTATCCATAAGACCTCTTACAAAGAATACTCCTTATGAATTATTTAACAAAAGAAAGCCTAAAATCTCATACTTCAAATTTTTTGGTTCCAAGTGCTTTATTTTAAATACGAAAGACCAGCTTGGCAAATTCGATCCAAAAGCCGATGAAGGAATATTTGTCGGTTATTCGGAACGAAGTAAGGCCTATCGTATATTTAATAAACGAACCAAAACTATTGAAGAATCACTTCATGTCTCTTTTGATGAAATCTATCAGCATCCTCACACTATATCAGATGATGACGAATCAATACTCACTAACAATCCAATCATCACGAATATTGATTCTGACTCGGAAATAATTATCGAGAATATTCGTCAAATATGTGAGTTACAATCACCACAAAGGATATTAAGAGACCATCCGGCCCAAAATATAATCGGTGAAGTAACATCACATGTCAGAACAAGGAGTCAACTAAATCAAATGGGTCATGTCGCTTTTCTCTCAAATATCGAACCTAAGAATCCAAAAGAAGCTGCTACAGATGATTACTGGATCATTGCCATGCAGGAAGAACTAAATCAGTTTGAGCGCAATGACGTTTGGGAACTTGTTCCAAGACCAACTGATCAGTCAGTTATTGGTACTAAATGGGTCTATAAAAATAAGGCTGACGAACAAGGAAATATCACCAAAAATAAAGCAAGATTAGTAGCACAAGGATATAATCAGGAAGAAGGTATCGATTATAAAGAAACTTTTGCACCAGTTGCTCGACTAGAAGCTATTAGAATCCTATTATCTTTTGTTTGTCACCATAATTTCAAACTTTATCAGATGGATGTCAAAAGTGCTTTTCTCAATGGATTTATCAAAGAGAATGTCTATGTCGAACAACCTCCTTTGTTCGTGCATGAAAAAAATCCTGACCATGTGTTCAAACTTAAGAAAGCTCTATATGGTTTAAAACAAGCACCTCGTGCTTGGTATGAACGACTACGTAGCTATCTTATTAACTCAGGATTTCAAATAGGCAAAGTCGATCAAACTTTGTTTATTAAACATTCTCAAAATGATATTCTAGTTATCCAGATATATGTAGACGATATCATCTTTGGTTCAACAAACGATAAACTCTGCATGGAATTTGCAAGTATTATGACCAAAGAATTCGAAATGTCTCATATGGGAGAACTATATTATTTTCTTGGACTTCAAATCAAGCAACTTTCAAACGGTATTTTTATCAATCAAGAAAAATACTGTGAAAATCTTATCAAACGCTTCGGATTAGAAAATACATCTGGTAAACCAACTACTATGAGTACAACTACACATCTTGAAAAAGATGAAAGTGGTAAGAGTGTTGACCAGAAATTATATCGAAGCATGATTGGTTCTCTTCTTTATCTTACAGCTAGTCGTCCAGATATAATAATGAGTGTTTGTTTATGTGCTCGTTTTCAAGCCGATCCAAAGGAATCACATCTACGAGCAGTGAAACGTATAATTCGTTATCTTAATAATACCAAAGATTTCGGCCTTTTTTATCCAAAAGAATGTCCAATGAATTAGTATCATATAGTGATGCTGATTTTGGTGGCTCGCGAACGGATAGAAAAAGTACAAGTGGTACGTGCCATTTTATTGGAAAATCACTTGTCTCTTGGTTTAGTAAGAAACAAAATTGTGTTTCACTATCAACATGTGAAGCTGAATATATATCAGCGGCTCTCGCTTGTACTCAAGTACTATATATGCAACAAACACTTCAAGATTTTGATATTCATTTATCAAATTCTATTATATACTGTGATAACACAAGTGCTATAAATCTCTCTAAAAATCCAATGAATCACTCTAGAACCAAACACATTGATATCCGTCATCATTTCCTTCGAGATAATATTGAAAAAGGAAATATATGTCTTGAATATGTCCATACTGACAATCAATTAGCGGACATTTTTACTAAGCCTCTGCTCGAATCTAGTTTTATTAGATTACGAAGAGAGCTTGGTTTAATTTCAAGAAAAAATCTTGACTAGTAATTTCTAATGAACGTCTTCTCTTTTGGTTATTTTTTAACCATAGCTTTTGCTTAAGCTATTTTTTTTTAACATTAAATATAAGCCTCTGCTTGCTTTAATGGTTAATTTTCTTTACTCATTTTCATCCTTTCTTTTAATGATCGTCCTTTCCTTTCCTATTTTATAATTTCAGTTTTTTAGAAGGAGAGCTATTTTTAGAGTTAACATAAAGCCTCTGCTTATGTTTTCATGGTCAAAATTTTCTATTCACTCACATCCATAGGTTTATACATAAGAAACTTGTATATAAGCTTGTCAAAATTTCTTATTTTATTTCATCTTTTCTTATCTAACCATAAGATTCTATACAAAATTCTCTATGGCTCACATTTGTGATAAATGTGCTCAAGAATCACACATTTCTATTTCGAGTTCTGAGTCGGAGGAATATTATTCTCCTACAACACCAAAACAAAAACCAAGTTATCATCATCAATGCTCTTGTATTCCTGGTAATACACCAACCTCAAAACGAGTAAAGAGGACGCTGTTTTGTTCTCCTCATACCAAAGCACAAATCGATGAGATTCACCACTATCAGAAACATCAAATAGATCTTCAGAGACAGCTCCATTATGGGCAAAGCCAACTTTATCATGAGCAACAACGGACATCGGCACGATTATCCGTTTTAGAAAAGTTGGCATCATTCTTCTGTAGTTCCAGCAAGCATGACGTGCATGAACCAATGCCGTCTAGGCCATCAACATCTAAAAGTCCTAACTCTTGGGATCGGAATTATGAGATGAATGAAGGTGCTCAGAAAAACAAGAGTCCATGGGCAAAGTGTATTGAAGAAAACAAAGATATTTCTAAAGACGAACCTTCCACTTCTCATTAGATTTATATATAGTTATTGTATATTTTTCTATCACTCTTGTAATATCGTTTATATTTTATAATAAGAGTGAAATATAAAATATATAGCTTGATATATTCTAAAAACTTGCAAAACAAAACTGTTTTTCTTCAGCAAGCAAAACCGGTCGACCCCCAAATTTATAACCGGTCGACCGTTTGCTCTCTGGTTGAAAACGGTCAACCGGTAATAATCAAGTGGTCGACCGGTTGACGTATTTCCAGTTTTTTATATATATCCTATGCGTCATTTTCTTTATATCCTCCTTCTCATTTGACTCAACCAGTTATATTTCCCAAAACTCCACAAACCCTAGTTTCTTAATTTCAAGTTCCTAATCTCCAAATCTTCCAACAATGGCTCCTCCGCAAAAGAAATCCAAGAAAGGAACATCCTCCGAAACTTCATCTCTCAATATCTCCGCCAAGAAATGGCTCGAAAGTCCGGTAGCTATAACAAGATGGAATCAAATGACTAACTACAAGTTTCATCCGAGCTCTTTCATCAAGTTTGATGATTTCACGTCTTATGGAATTCGTAGGTTAGCCAATAATTCCAACATTTCTCCATTGATAGATTTTTCAGAAAACAATGTGGAAATAAATCATTTGTTGATAAAATTGTTCTACGCCAACATGAATCTCGATGAGTATCAACCTGATAATCCGAACGAAGTCATCTGGTCTGTCGTCTGTGGCAAACAAATTTTTATTACTCATGATAGGATTGCCTCTATACTTGGTATACCAAATCAAGGCGATGAGTTTTCATCTACTTTCTGTGAAGTCTTCACTCGCAATAGCATCAGTCATCAGTTCATAGAGGACAATAGTGATGGCACAAAGTCTATTGGACTTCGACCCACCGCCAGACTACTACATCGTGTCTTGATGCATTCTCTGTTTCCTAGACATGGAAATTATGATGCTGCATATAAAGAAAACTTCAAGGCTCTCTATGCTATTTATGGGGATATTCAAATAAATTGGGTTCATATGCTTTTTGACGAAATTCTCAAGGTAAATAACTCTACGCGACCTCATTTCTTCTACAATGAATATATCATGCGTCTTTTGTTAGCTTGTGGGGTAAAGCCTCCTGACTCTGCCACCTCGAAACCAAAATGTATTGATTCCGTAACCATCAAACGCATGAAGCTTACTCCTCCTTATCTTGAGATTATGCCGTTTGAACAATGGCAACAAAGAGGTTCAACAAAACAACAAGCTACTTCCTCTCGACCTCGTTCCGACGAAGTTAAGTTGTTAAAATCAAAATCATCCACAAAAGAATCTCTTGAAACTATTGCGCGTAACCAATTCTTGCTTGAATCACGTCTCAAGCGCATGGACACAAAAATTGATAAACGCTTCAATAAGGTCAAGTCATTCTTTGGTATGTTATGGGATGCTATATCATGTACCACATCCACCTCTGTTCAAGCACAAGACCCAGGAAAACGTCCTGCTCCTCCTGTTTTCACCTGGACATCATCTGAGGAGTCTACTGGTATGAGTGGACATGGACATGGAGAATCATCTAGAGGGAACAATGATGAAGAAGAAGATGATGATGACGACGACGACGATGATGATGAAGAGGAGATAGGATCTGCCTCATCTTAGATTCTATTGTCTATTATGGTTTAGCACTTTAAAAACATTAATCGACACTTGTATTAAATAGTGTCGTTATTCTTATTTTTCGTTTGACATTATGGTCTGTATTATACTCTGTTATGTTTTGAATGTGTTAAGTTTTATTTTGCTATGCATATTATGGTAATTACACGTATTATATTATTCCAGTATCTGTTACTCCTTTTTGTCGATGACAAAGGGGGAGAAAGGGCTAACAATTGTTTGCAGGAATGTACATATATGTTTGCAGGAATGTACATATATGTTTGCAGGAATGTACATATATATAAAAAATTCAAAGCGGGAGATCACATACTCAGGGGGAGATTCAGATTTTCAGATATATATTGTCATCAATCAAAAAGGGGGAGAATGTTATGTCACAGATTCTATGAAGGTTTTGATTTCTGACAAAGATATAAAGGCGATCGACAAAACAAAGTCATTATGGCTATAAAAAGGCACAAAAGAGCTACGTATGGTACTCTAGATTATAGGTTGATTATTTGATGTTGTAATAGTAATAAACCTGTTAAAATCTATCCTCAAATACTCATGCATCTCAAGGGAATCAATATATATACAACTAAATTGCAGTTGCACATTCAGTATGCAACTTTACAGGGACCGGTCGACCGGTCATAATATATGCGGTCGACCGTTCCAGTATAAGTTGCACACTGAAACATGCACAGATGCACATAACGACTATATATTTTGAATTCCTGTCCACTGGTCATTTTTTGACCTGTCGACCGTTTTTAAACAGAAAGCAACTTTTCCAAAAGACACTTCTTTCTCCAAAGGTTGCATCTCTTACCTTTCATCAAAGATCATATCTCTTAATGGCAACTGTTCACAAAGAGTTACAACCATTCTTCTCTATATAAACTCATCTAAATCATTGATTCAAAAACATGAATATATATGCTTTTTACTCTAATCTCTGATCTTACTTTCTACATACTCCTGCATTCTAAAAGCTCTCAATTATTTTAATTGCTTATTGAATCATTGAAATTATTTCATATCTTTTGATTCAATAAGTAATATACTTTCCTTAATCTTCACAAAACAACATTCGCATATTTTGAGGATAAGATTATAGGAAATTTGTACTACAAGTGACAAAACTGTGTTAGCAAGAACACATATCGTCAACAAACAATTATATTCATCGTTGTTGAAGTCCTCTGTGTTGTAAGAGGCAAGTGTTGAAGTCCTCAGTGTATTAGAGGCGTGAAATCCCGTTCGTTTGCTCGGGTATTGTAAACCTGTTCCTCCGGGTGAAGCGAGGTAGTTAATAGTGAAAATCCAGATAGAAGTCTGGGACTGGACGTAGGACGGTGCTCCGAACCAGTATAAAAATATCTGGTGTGATTTTTCTATTTTTATTTTTACTTTGCTACTATCATCTATTTTCCGCATTTATATTATAGTCCATATTACACGATCCGTGTGTACTATATTAGCACGTGCGTTCGTATACACCATTTTCATTACGTGATACCTTTCTTTTCAAAAGATTTTTGAAAGTTAAGCAACTTTAACCCGTAACTCATACCTGACCCATGTCTGACCCGGAGTTATTTCTGTTTTCTTTAACTCTTGGGTACTCAAATTTTTACGAGTAGCCAAGGGATTCAGGTTAGCTTTGACGATTTGTGGAGGAGCAAATGGAGCAGGAGGCTTCTTCGTGTAGATATATATAGCATTCCGCTGTGTAGTTTTCTCTAGTTGTTTCTTGTACTGTATTGAGTTGTATAACTAGACAAGTGTTTATAACTGTCTAGTATGTGTTGTATATCTGTGTAACTCTGATAGTTGTTGTAAACTATGTAATGAATTATGTTATTAATATAATTTATTTATTCCGCTGTTTAGATTCTGATGTTGTTTCTTTCTTCTCTTCTTTCTTTCCTCTTTTCTATCCCTTTCTTTCTTAAAAATGATGCGATTTTCTATGGTAAGAAAGTCGGGTCGTTTCAGCTAATCTCATTTAAAAGTCCTAATTGTTATGCATGGTTAGTAGATATTCAAATTCCTGATATAAAGATACCGCAAATAGACACAACTGTATGGTTTTATATGATGACATCTTTCCCATCATTCTAAAAGTGGAATATGCGCCTAACAAAATATTTATGATTTTGTTTGATTTTTTATTGAAATTTAATATTTATATTCAATTGAGTTTTAATGTTGGATTAACATCGATCACTTTATCTCTATTTTCTCTAACACTATTACTCTTTTGCTGATAACAAAAGGGGGAGAGAAAAGTTAAGATTTTGTCAAATAAAATCAATCAAAGGACAAATAATTTTCTATTTGCATCTAGGCTCATTTGCATATTTTTATTTGTATGCATATATGTAAGGGGAGCTTTGTGTAGAGAGGAAGCATTTAAATAGGGGGAGCAATTATGATATATCTATGATCAAATACATTTAACATATTCAAAATCTTAAATATATGTTTCTAATCATCAAATGGAGGAGATTGTTGAATATGCGATTATATGATTTTTTTTTGATGATAATAAACATATATATATATATATATATATTCGTTTAAATGTATTAGTTAATGTACTATTTTATTTTTCATAGACTAAATAAATATTTGTTGTATAAAAATAAATAACACAGAATTTGAATTCAAACAGAAATTTTATTCAAACAAATATTTATTACAATTTTGAATAATACAAATTCAAGCTCTCACTATTCACTATATAACTTTGATACAAATTCAATTACATCACAATTTTAAATTTACAGTTGACCTCACTACATATCACTCTAACTCGTATTTATCTTCAACTCCATTCCAGTTAGAATCCAGCATCTGAGCAATCTGCAAAAAATATTCACTAACGTAGTAAAATTGAAAAAGAAATATTTTTGCAATATAAAATAAAATGTGAATTTTGAAAATAATATTTGCCTCAGTTATTTGGGTTGTTTGTCATCATTTAAATTTGAATTCATCATACACGAACAGCTTGTGACATACACAGTGTATCACTGTATATGCCACAAGGTCGTGCACATCGAAGTATACACTTTATAAATTTACAGCGACAGGTGAGCACAGGTCAAACCCAAATTATAGGGTTCAACTCAAATGAAACACAAATAAAGACACAACACGCACACAAGGTCAAACCCGAGCGTTTAAGCTAGATTCAACTCAGGTGCAATGTAAGTGTACAAGTTCAATAAAATGGTCAAAATCCAAAACCAACATAGACAATACCACTGACTCAAAGAACAGATCAAAAGACCACATGGTCAGTGAGAACAGATCAAAAGACCACATGGCAATATGTATCAGGTTAGAGCATGCAAGCACAACCTCAAACCAGAGACGATCAAAGACGAAGAAAACAAGTCTACATAGGATACTGCAACTTGAACATCAAAATACAAGCCTCAACTAAGCACATGCACCAGTAATGCCAGCGAAGACCACAAGCCAATTCTAACAACTACTACAATGAACCAGACCAATACACATGAGTGCACATAGGCAGAACAAATGCAACAGTCAACCGGCCAGAGTGTACATGAATACAACTACAGGTACAAGACCGAACCAACATATCAAGCAACATGTATGCATTAGGGCCAAAGCAACTTAGAGATTATATGCCGAGTCATGGAATGGCAATTTATATATTTGAGTTCAAGCACACATGAAACAGTGCAAGTATCGTACTCGAAAACAAATGACAGTGACTCAACCTTCCAATAAAGAACAAGACAAGGTGCAGAATCAAATGCCACTGAAACAAAGAATGGCCAGAACCAAGGCAAAAAGGTGTACAGACTTCAAGCCATGCACAGGTCAGGGAAGCAACCAATACACAGGGGATATATGAAGTACACAAGTACAACAATAACAACAATACACAAGTACAGGCCGCAACAAAATGCACAAAGCTGCTACAGGTGGAAGTACAAACTAACCAGACAAGCATCAACCACTGCAACAAAATTCCACTAAGAATATAGCAAGTTTGAAGATAATGATATACAGGCAATAACAAATAGATGCAAAGCAAAACCGAAATCACAGTGAAATCGCCACAGTCATGTCAATGAACAAGTCAACCAGAACAAACACGAAATCAAAACATGGTCGAAGTCAAAGGAAATCAACACCGTGATGACCACGATAGCAATTCAAAACCGTATCAACCAAGCAAGCATCAATTATACGAATTTGATTAAGTCAGTAAAATCATCAACATCAAAAATTAATCGAATGACCGAGCAAATTATTTGACAAATTCAAATATATTTGTACGAACGAAAATCAAGGGTTACAAACCCTATAAAAACAAATCATCATCGGCAAATTAATGCATCGAGTTCAAGCAAGCATCAAACCAAAAAAGAGAAGGAATAAATAACATACCAGCATCAACCTCAAACTCGATCAATTTCAAAGAGCCATGAGCAATTCAGAGAAACAAGCGATCGACAAGGCAAAAGACGTGATAAATCTTCCATTCGATCGAGCAACCAAAGTCGACATCGTTGAAATTAGAAATCCATAATTTAGATCGAACAAAGGAAACAACAGAGCCGCCATTATCACAAAGGAACGGGCCAAAGAAAATAAAAGAGGAAATAGGGCTGGCCTTTATTTTTAAATATTGGGTTTAAAGTTATTATTAAGGCTCTAGTTAAATTAGGGTTTAATTTTGTTTTTAAAATTGTTTTTAATTTGTATTTTGTTTTTAAACCGTTGTATTTTCTAGTCGTGTGACTAGAGGACAAACTACGTGGCGTAGTTTGAGAATTCGCAACTCAGTGGCTGAGTTGTGGCAGAGTTTTGAGCGTAGAGTTAGGTTTAGTCGATAGCGGGTGTCGCGAGTTTACGTGTGTAAGCATCTGACTAACTAATTTCTAGTAGAAACCTTGGAGGCATCACGCAGGCAGGTTTTTGCCGAAGCTGGGTAAATTCTGTGTTGTTCTGTTTCTGTTATTTATATTCTGCGATATCTGTGCTGCTATTATTCTGCTATGAACTGTGTTGAAATCTGAATTGAATATTTTATAAGCTTCCGCAATAAATTTTTATAATTAATAATATCACCCTATTCACCCCCCTCTAGGGTGAAATCGATCCTACATAAATTCGTCGAGAAATGACTTTCATGAATATATTTAGGAATAAAAAACACTCATTACACCATTTAAGAACAAAGGACCATCTTCTGATTCCTTGGCTACATCTCCAAATATTAACTACATATGAAGAATAGATTTGGTTTATACTGCTTAACACACATTTACTAGCTTCACCACTATTTTAGACGCTAACCGCCATTTATGTTGCATCAAGACGAGTAGATTGTTCTTTGACAGGCAAAATACCCATTAGGAATATTTACATCATAAAAAAACACTTTTCATGTTCTGTAAAAATAAATGAAAAGAATAATGATAAAAATGTGTAAGACTTTAAGTTAAAACCTAATATACAAACTCACCCTAGATAGAGACTGAATATTGCACTTGTTGGAAAATGGTTCATCGATTAAACAATGGTAAATGTACTATAAATTAAAAGAGATGAAAACATTACATTTAACACATATTGTGCTTAGAGGATGTATTAACCGATACAGTACTACTTAGTTACATACACATTGTGCTTGAAAAATATTTCTAGACAAAGTTGGAAGCATGCAAAGTTATATACACATCTCTCCATTTAACCTGCTGTGTTAAAAGTGTTGACATGTCTATCAATTCCAAAGAATACAATGCACTGACATTAACAACTCAACTCATTTAGCTACCACTAAGTTTTAAATTAATGATATTGCGAAGAATAGAGTTAAAATGTAGTTTTTTAATTTTATAATAGGTAGCTAAAGAAATACCAGGAAATTAGTCAAACAAAGAAAGAACTTTCACAAAAGAAGGGATTGTAAGGTGCACATTTAAAGATAGAATCCTCATGAGCAACATTGTTTTCTTACATGCATGGATAAAATTGCACGCTTCTTCAGTCCTATAACCACCTTACTACAACCTCAAAATCAAATATGGAGAGGAAAAAATGACGGTAAGGACTGATGGTGAAGATAGGAAACCAAAATAAGAAGAAAAAGTTGCATAAGAAATTAATAATTGTAAATACAGATTGAAACTGAAAATATATATTGGAAAAAACTTATCAATAATCACTTAAATATTAGTTCGCTAAGAATTGGATAAGATTTCCTCCTACATTAAAAGTATCAAATACAGACTACAAAGAAACACACTGACCTATAATTTTTACTAGGCATCTTAGCGCATCCACAATATCCATAAGGTTAAGCCAATCAATAATTTTTAATATGATGCTCTTGTAATTCATTGAGTAATATGCACGATGCATCCAATAATGAATTCTATGCAAAATGTCCAACTGTACTGAATGTGTTTTTTAATAGCGACAATAACATTTATATATGTACCAAACTTTCTATGTTATATCATCTTTGTTACAATATTATTGTGATAGCTCATGATGTTCGAAAAGCACTTCAATATTTACCCAACTGTAACATTTACCTCATATCATTGTAGAATGCTTTAAACTTATATACCTATCCTAATTTTAATGTGAATACATAGAAGTTAATAAAATTTGGATGAACATTAATGATACAACGCTACATAATGCCGATAATTTAGTAGTGACTTATAATTCATTTAACCCAATTAGATGCACGAAAAAAAAATCTAGATTGCTAACCTGATTTATGCTTATTTTATCCATATCCATCCACAAAGTTAATTTTTTTTTAAATATGCTAACTGTGATGTATGCTAAATCATAGTGGTAGTTCAAGAAAGTTTCAATAATTTAAGAATTATTGGAAATGAAACCTACACCTGCAATCTATTTCACAAATAGTTTTGTTGAATGAATAATTTTTTGCCAAAAGTTTCGAAAATGATTGTTATACAAAATGGTGTTAAAAAAACAACACCTAATGCCAATTGTAATTCTTTCTTGTAGCAGGTAACCAAATTTTGGATAGAACATATTCAAGAATAGATGATTTCATATAGATAACTGAAGTGTACCAAATAAATTATTTACGATGAAATGGAATCCAGCTTTTAAACGAATTATTCCTTCTCCTTTGTTAGTCTTACTTTTTCGAAGTTTGCTCTTCGTTATTCCATTGAGGATTAGCTAAAACCAACTGCGATCTACCTAAAAATAAAAGATAATTAGCTTTTATTAGAATTTTGATGAATAAAACTAATGTTAAAGATAAGAAATATGATTTATTAGTTTGTCACTTGACCTAGTTTAGGTATAAAAGTATTAGATTTCTAACCTGAGTTGTGCTGAATTGACTATTGTCCATTTAACAAAATAAACAATTTAGAATCCAAAGTCATTTGACCAAAAATTCGATCAAAGAAACAATGCTCCTCACTCTCATCTTCTCCCACAAGCTCCAAGCACATTCTACCCTGCCGCATATAAAGCACAAAATCATCAAACTATTGATGAAATGCAAACCACCATGCTAGTTCATCCCATGCTTCGTCGTTTACCGATGTATGGCCCTACAATTGTCGTATTCCTTCAGTGTGGTCGGCGCATTGATGGAAAGAGTAAATGAGAAATTATCGGGTGTACTTGAGTGAAGCATCATAATGAACATGTTGCGAGTGTGAGGAGGTGATAAGATTGGAACGTACGTGTGGATTGGAAGGTCGCAGGAAAGAGTTATATCGGTTGCTTTACCAATGATTTGCATGTGGATTTGTTTGATTTAGGGAGAGATTTAGTGGTTTTTAAGGAGGGAACTTGTTTTGGTTTGCAGAGAGCGTAGCTACGGCAATAAGAAATGATAAGGGAGGAGAATTTGTGTTTTAGAATTCGAGTAAATAATTTGAAGAGGAGAGGAGAGAAGAGGGAAGTAATTGAATGAATTGGTGGACACAAATATATTAACGAATGGAATTTGAGGTAGCCTTCTTTCAATCCATTACAGAGCTAATCACTACTTTATATAAAGCAAATTAAAAAAAATAATAACACTACGGAATGAAGTGTTATATATTGCCATTAAAAGAAGTAACATTTCCTGTAGCAAACCCAAACCATTCAATTATAATTACATTAAAGTATTCATTACTAAAGTCCTAATTAGTCCTAATTAAAATCCTAATTATGCTCCTTTTTTTTCTAGTTTCTACACTAATTTAACAAGTTAATATATTTTTACTAAACGTTGCAAAACCACTCATTTTAACTAAAGTTTCATATTCCAAATCTTCTTTTATTTCTTTATAAAAAACTTAGTTTACTTCTCCAACATATATATTTACTAAAAAGTCATTTTAGTGTGCTCTATATATATGTATACTAATTATTAATAAGCTAATATAATTAATAAAGTTCAAAAACAATTTAAAATTATTATTTACATAAACTTTTTAATTTAAAAACAAAATATTTAATAATTTTTTAAAAATTATACGCAAATAAAAATACTTTAAAGATACTTATAATATGCTTTAAAACATTTTGTTAAAATATTACATAAAAACACTTACCTTAAAATTTATTTAAAAACTTAAAAAGGACATGTTTTCTTTATTCAAAGCAAGCCTTCTACTCCAATAATTCATAATTGACTACTAAAAATAAATAAAAATTCAAAACCGCTTTAAGATACTGTTTTACGAGTTAGAAAAGATTTATAAAAAGGTTGGAGAATATTACTTAAGCTTGAAGTCATTTTGAAGCATCTGAAGTTACGAATAGCAACTACAGTGTTTAAAATTTGCTATCTTTGAGTGCCATAATAGGCTTTGAAAAAGATGGCTTTACACACTTGAAAGTTTTTTCACTTTTTGGCAACTTAACAAACTTCTTGTTGCCACAAAATGCATTGAAAGAGCAGAGGGATGAAAAAAGATAGGAAAAGTGCCAGTTTCTACTAAAATGGGTTTCGACAAGGATCATAAATAAATGTTCTGAAGGCATTGGGAAGGCTCTTTAAGAAGTCATAAGCAACATCCAACTTCACAGGTAAAAACCATGTACAAGTCTTTGAAAAAGATGAACAAAGGGGAAGCAAAGCTATCTTTCCACCTCTTTAAGATCTTCCGACGTAGATCGATTAACAAAGACAACTTCAGAACCCTCTTTCAAAGGCAATGAATAATAATCTCTTATATGCATGTCAAACCTTCAGAACTGAAGTTTTATCCTCATAACAACCCTTACGAAAGCATACACAAGCCTTTCAAACCGCTCGAAGGCAATGAACTTAGGGGATGGTTCCACATCAATTCACATTCATGCATTTGAAAGCTACTCAACGTCACTGAAACCATTAATACTTCAATATTTTCAAAACCCCTATAGACAACTCTTTGATAGAGTCGAAAGGTCCTTTCTTTACTTCTGATGAAAACAAGGCAATATGAAGGGAGAGAGTATTTGAATACCTTTCAACAACATCAAAGGTAGTTTGAAGAAAGCAGAGAAGAGGAATACTAAAGACTTAACAAAGGTGAAAGAATGATAGAAGACCCTTTTGACTTAGTCGAATGGTCTGGAGTAAGATAAGAAAATCAAAAAGGTGGATCAAAGGATTCGAAAGAGAAGCCTTTGGACATTGTTAAAGGCAGACAAGGCCTTTCGACCAAGTCGAACGAGATAAGGCGGCTTATAAAGAAGGCATAAGCATGAAAGCGAGGCCGACCTAAATCTATAAATAAGAACCAAGGGGTCTAGTTTTGCGGATTGAATTTTAGGAATCCTAAGTTTCTCTTACTCCCACTTCTTAGTTACAACAAAATCTTCTACAAACCCTAAATCAATTTAGGAATAAAGCTTCTATAATTGTAACTTATTTTGAGTCATTAGTAAGAAGGGATGGTGGATACATTAAGGATTTCGATGATGAGGGAGATCATTTTGATCATTAGCTTTACTAATGATCCATTGCACATGATTCTATCTTATTCTCTTAAAGACTATGCAATATATAGGATCGACTTGGATATCTACATTCGAAACACATCACCATTGAAACCAATATTAGACAATCGAAATCAGAATGGTGATGGGGTTTCGACACTGAATAATCTATGAAATTTATAAATATCCAAGAAAATCTTATATGAAATAAACAAAGTGGTGCTTAGGCAGTTACATGCCGGATCTATTTCAATGGGGTGGAACTCCACTTGACTTGATCGAAAGGGTGTTTCGAAGGGGTTTCAATTTGTAATTGGCTAGTGATTGACTAAGGAGTAATTCCTTCGAAAGGGGTTTATCCCTAGCCTCCTTTGTGACCCATTCGAAGGGGTCTCTTAATAATAGAATCAAATCCTATTGAGTCAAGAGCAGCTATTTTACATCAATCAATCATGCATGCCTTTCGATATGATCGAAAGGGACAAAATGAACCTTTCGATGTGATTGAAAGGGATGGAAAGCCAAAACGAAATAGTTGCTTCCAACCCATTCAAAAGAAAGGTTTCGAGTGAGATGATACTTCCTTTGACTGCATTTTTAGGCTAACTTTTTAAACCCTTTCGACTAAGTTGATCTAGTCAAAAGGTAGGTTTTGAAGGAAGTAATCTTTCCAACAATATCCTTTTGTTTGAATTCATAACATTGGGGATGTTGACAAGTTTTCTTGTTAAAATTTTGATGCTAGAAAGAAGGCTTGTACCTCCGACCTTATTACTATTTTATGGACTAATTTGGGTCATTTTATTTGGCATAGGAAAATGAGGTCTAAAAAACACGGCAGTTTGAATGACGAAGTTATCCACATAATAAATCTCAAGGAGAATGTAGCCCCGACCTTCAAATTGGATGTGGTTGTTCAAGGGCAACCTTCGATGTCACCTTAACAAGATAAGAATACCGCTAAGGTCAAACATTTGGAGCAATAGCTGCAAGAAATGCAAGTGCTCCTCAAAATGTTGTCGTCTTCGAAATCTTTAAAAACAGCTAAGCTAACTCACGGTGATGAGGTATTCTCCCCAAGAAGGAACTTGAAGGATAACTCCAATGAAATAAAAGAACGATAGATCTAACATCCTCGAGGAAGAAGGAGCACCCTCGATCTGAAGCTAATCATCAAGGGAGGGTGCTCGATAAAGTTCTTGAACAATCCGACAGCTCCATATCAAAAGAATACTTTGCAAACGAAAAAAACTCTCAAGACATTGAGGCCTATTTGAAGGACATTGTGGAGAAAGCAATCAAGGATGCAATGAATACCAAGGGGAAGAGAACCATGGATGAAAATGCCAATAATAACAAATGAGTGCCCCTTTACTGATGATATCAAAGCAACTGTCATCGCACCTTATGTGAAGATCCCAACGATGAAATACCAAGGAATTATAGATTCAGATGATCATTTAATGGATTTCAATAGCCAAATGTATTTTTACAACGCATTTGGAGCCGTTAGACGTCGATTATTCCAGTTACTCTCTAAGGAGCTGCGGCAAAGTGGTATAGACATTATCATGAGAAAACCATCTATTCATGGAAACAGTTCTCTTGCGAATCTTTGCCCAGTTCTGCATTTGCAAAGATCCCTCTATAGTTCTACAGTCTTGACCAACATAAAGAAAAGGCAGGAGGAATCCTTGGGAGACTATCTAAGGAGATTTAACACAAAGGCTCTAAAGGCAAAAGATATGAATGACCGAGACAAGATTATTGCGGTACATCCTCACTTGATAGAAAACACCCCCTTTTGGAAGCAGCTCTTCGTCAACGGGTGTAAAGATTTACAAGATTTCCATTTTCAGGCTAACAAGTTCATTCGGATAGATGAACTTTACAACGCTAAAAGGAAAGCTATTTCCATGAAAGATGGCGGAGATTGGCATGGACCATGGACATAGAGGAACAAGATGGGAAGATCCCATTGCTAACGTGGTCACTTTAAATAAGCCATTGTCTTACGTTTATGTCATGGCCAAGGAAAGAGTCAACTTTTTGACCTCCTTTAAGGCTAAGAATAACCCTAAACAAAGAAAGGGAGGAGATTACTATGCTTATCACAAGGCGAACTGTCACCAAACCAATGAATCCTGGGTTCTAGCTGGAATCATTCAGAAACTAATCCGTGAGGGACATTTGAAGGAATTTATCCAGGATTAGCAAAAAGCTCAACGGACAGGGGATTGTCCAACAAAAAACCTTGGCAATGCTGTAAATATATTGGAAGCTGAAGACACCCTTAGCTTGTGTCGTCCAATAAAAAACAGTGACATAATTCACGGTGGGCCACTTATGTAATGACCCACGGATTTTCATTAATTTAAATTGTTAAATTAATAAGTTATGGTAATTTAATATGGAAAGAAATAAAAATTTGAAATTTAATAAGGAAATGAATGTTAAAAATTAAATGTAACAATGGAAGTTAAAAAATGATAATTAACAATTTAAATGGAATTACAACAAATTGGAAATAACGTAGATATTATACTTGGTTATAAGTGTAATTAAAAGCTAACGGTAATAGTTATTGTACGTTACCCTCTATTTAACCTGTTAATTTAAACTGAAAATAAATTTCAATAAACGTAATTAAATGTTATGTTAATGTGAATTAAGTTAGTATATTGGAATAATGTAAATTTTATTCATAACAATAGGTTGAAATAAAAGAATGGAAATCAAGATTTATTAATTTATTGGAATTTATATTTAATAATGGGATTAGTTGTGAATAAATGAAACTAAATATTTAAATATTACGTTAATGGGGATTAAGATGAAATTTGAGAATATCGATGTAATAAACCATGAAACAATGTTAATTTTATCTATTTGATGATAAAGGACGTGGATAACAAGGTTTGAAATTTTCATAAATGAAGTTTGGAGTTTTAATTTATAATTTCTCAATTTAATGAAATTGGACAACAACACTGAGATTGATGAGTTTATCAACTTTAAACCGACATCTAAAATTGATTAAGTTATTGTAAATGATTAAGAAACCAAAAATGATAGAAATTATAAATAATTAAATTTAAACTAAAAAATGATTTAATTAATTATTAATTTAATTTAATTAACTAGAAAATAGCCATTTTGGCCACTGACTCGGATTTCGACAAAAGCAATTTCATCGGATCCGTAAAAGTGGATTATTATAGGATTTCAAGTTGCGTAACGATCGGACTTATATTTTAATCGTACGGACTTGAAACGCCTTGAAATCAATCTAATTGAAATCAATTGAAATCAATTTGAAATAACTTGATTCTAGCATTACTTCTTCATGCGATGGAATTTGAACTTGAAACCTGTTCCATTGCGTTTAAAATATTTTATAACATCTATTTTGATATATAGGTTGATACAATTTCATTTCGGAGTCGAAATGGGCTTTTCGGGTCGTTATCGTTCAATTTTCCAAAGCAATCGAGCCCATTCTTTTCTATTTTGTTCTGCCTATATATATATATATATCGTTATGAACCCTAGCTGCCTTTCTATTTCTCATTTTTGTACGTATAGAAATTTATGTTGCTCCTCTTTCTCAATGGCAGACAAACCCTAAAATTCACAACCCAGTTTTAATACAAAATTCAACCTCAAAAATTCAAACTCCTCAATACATATCAAATTATATATCGATCTGAAGCTCTCGGCGAGCGCATCTCAGATTTGAAATTCGTTTTCCGATTTGAAGTTCTGTTCGTCTAATAGTCAAAGAACAATTCCCAGTCGTTCATCAAGCGTCGATGAACTACGTCGGATCGTCGTTTCGATGGTAGGGTTTGGTGGAGAACAACGAGAGGAGTTCATCTATATAGTTTGTTTCGTGAATTAACGAATGGATCGAGGTGTAAAATTCGATTAAGGTTAAGCCTAACCGTCGATGGCTGCATTATTTGTGGCCGATGGTCGAGCATTCGTCGAGTCGGAAGGTCGGCAAGCCTGGAGGCAGAGCTTCGAGATGGCCGCGATGGCCAGCGGAGGGGTGGGCGACGATCGAACGTGTTTGTGGCGGCGGTCTGTAGGGTTGAGGCCGATCGCATTTCTGAAGTCTAGGCACGTGAATGCATGGATAGTAGAGATGATGACGTGGTTTCGCGCTTGGTTATTCTTCTTTTATTTTTTTATTTTTTTGATTTGTTTAAATTTCATTTTCAAAACTTATAACTCAAATAACTTTTGCATATGAGGTCCAATTCATACGCGGTTTTCTCCACTAGGATCATATCAAAATTCCAGACATTTAGACGTTGGTTTGGGAAGATTTTGAGACCCTTAAAATTTTAGGTTTAAATTGGATTTAAATTCAATTTAAACTCAAAAGGCGAGTGTTTTAACCCGCTCACAACTTCTAAAGTTTCTTATGTTTGTTAAATTAATTTATGATATGGTTAGAAATTTATTTATGACTGTTTGGCATATTCATCATTTCAGTCTATTTGAATTTATTTGAATAAAATAAATAGTTGTTTAATTTATTATTGAATATAAACTGCCAGTAAATACCTGTTATTTATTATCGATGATATATTGATGTTATTGATTGAATTGGATGATGATTGTGATAAATGTTTGAAATTGATATTGGATGAATGGTTGTTATATTATATATTATTATAAACTGCAAGTTATTATGGATTTTATTTCATTTGGGATTGTGGTTTAAAATGATATATAACAGTATTTATATTTTAAATTACGGATTGAAATGATAAATGTCCATATCACTTGACCATAGGATAGAAAATTTTATATAGACACCGTGGTCTATATATAAAAATAAATGTTTTCTATAGTTTTGTAAAGAAATATATAGTTTTAGATAAATATAAATTTTAGATATTATACAAATGTTATTTTATCCTTGGTTTTAAGCTATGTATAAGTTGTTTTAATATAGAATAAGCTTAATAATAAGTTTAATTTTTTTGAAGATAATATGGTTAAGTATTTAAATTTTATTTTAATATAGAATTTATAATGATTTAAATAAAATTAAGGTTGGAAGACAAATTTGAGATTTATTTGAAAATGAATTTACTTAAGAATTAAACTCAAATAAGCTGGACGTGAAATTTATTAAATTTGAAATTTAGAAGGTATGATTTTTATAACTTGATTTTGGTTTGAATTGAATTAAATGAATATTTCAAGTATAACTAAATTGAAGGAAATATTTAGTTATTTGTAATTTGAGTTTTATTTAAATGGTAATGGATTCACTAAGTAAAATACTTCAAAACTAAATAATAGAAAATTGAATTGTTGAATTGTAATTATCAAACTTAGTTTTGAAATTGTTGAATACTTAAAATTGAGATATATTGAATTTAAAATGGTTTATTCTGTGGATCAAATCTGTTTTGAAATTGATATAACTTGGAATGGTTTAATTGGAAACTGAATCGTATTGAAATTTATGATCTGGGATTTGGTTAAATATAAAATTTTGGAATTCAAGTTGTTTTGGAATAAATTTGCGAAATTGAAGAAGCTATTTATTATATAAAGTATTTTAATATTTAAACCATTTGAGTGATGGAAGTTATGTTTCAAAGTTGCGAGTTTCAAAGTATCATGATTTGAAAGTGTTATAATTTCAAATGTTTGGTTTCGAAGCGTATAACTTTGAAAGTGCTGTGATCTTGGAAAAAGGATATATTTGGAATAAAAATGATATTATATTGATTTGGGTTTTTGTAACAATGATATCATATTGATTTGGTTTTTGAAATGGAAATGATATCGTATTTATATGGTTTTGAAATGGATATTATTTTCTGGTTTTGAAGTATAATTATTTTAAAATGACCGCGGTGTTATAATAACGTTTGGTTGTTAGAGAGACCGGGTTCAGAAGTTGTCATACTCTCTGCCAACTTCGAAAACCACTTTAACAACTGTGTACGCGGTGGAGATTCCTGAATGAAGTAGGATGGTGGCGGCATTTCCTTTAAGGTATATACGTGGACCCGACTCTCGTGAGTTGGCATAAGGTGGCTAAAATAGGAGCGATTGACGGGCTAAGAAGGTAGAACCTTTTATCGAACACACTCCTTCGATACCATTATTACTTTGTGATTGATTTGGGCACTTTTGATTTTGGGGGTGTGACTTGAGGTGGACAGTAGTAGCTGCTACGCATTACCATCGGTCCGGAAGCGTAATTGGTATATCTAACCTGGCATTGCCTAGTTGTGTCGTGTCACCTAACCTAGCATGCCTGGTACGAGTTTGATTTGTGTCGTACCTATAGATTATCCTCTGATAGCCTCCCGATCAAGAGGTGTTATGATACTGTATAGACTATTGGCACTATTACGTGTTAAGGGCTATATGGATAACCCCTTAATGATATCAAAAAGTAAGTTTATTTTACTATTAGACATTATTATAATAGCGAAATATTACTACATGATAAATAGTTTAACGGATCCTTAGAAGATGTAAATCCCAAACATCTCTTAAGTTACTGCACTTACGTTTGACACTGGATAGGAAATGTCAAATCCGTAAACATCTCTGACGCCGTTCCACTCATATGTATTTCTGTTGATTTAACCCACATAAGATCTTTTAGTTCTGACTCGAGTGTTTTGTCTTTTCAATTCGCTCGGGTCAATTTGAGCATTGCAGGACTTGAAGATTTTATTTTGAAGGAGGAAGACAAAGATATTATTATTATATACTATGTTGTTCCACTGCATCACATAGTTTCACTGTATTATTATTTATTATTCTTTGGTATATGTAACTCTGATTCTTTGTTGTATAAGTATAATCAATTGTTTTGTAAAACAGCTTCATGAACTGTTATTTGATTATTATATTTTTCATTCCGCTGCGAGATTCTGTTTTGTTTTCTTTCTTTCTTCCTTTTTCTTGTTCACCCCAATAACAATTCACCCTTTTGTATGGTTTGAGTCTAACGTTTGTGGTTTATCGTCGATTTAAAGCATGCAAAAAGGCGAATGTTACATCTTTTGGCGGGAAACAGCAAAGGGGCGTAGAACAGATACATCAAGCAAGCTAAATAATGCATCTTCTCTCTCAAAGATTGGAGAATCGACGTCTCAGTGTTCAAATGATGAATCTTGTTGTCACTCCATAGGAGATGAAAAGGGTGGTTCACCATCCGCATAATGATCCTTTGATGATTACTGCTCAGATTGGATTATCCATCGTCTCCAAAATTCTGGTTGACACAGGCAGTGCAGTCAATGTAATCTTCAAGCATACCTTTAACCAAATGACTACTCCCGAAGACAAATTGGAGCCGAACATGGAGCCCACTTTTGGATTCAATAATGAAGGGTCGACCGATGTGGGGTAAGTGAAGTTGTTCGTGCAAATGGGGCTGCCACCAACTTGCAGAACCTTTGAGATTATGTTTGTGGTTATCAACCATCCCTCTCACTACAACACCTTCTTTGGTAGGCTGGCTCTTAGCCTAGTAGATGCATTCATCTCCCCAAATTATCCCATGGTAAAATTCTTGATAAAAAGAGGATAGGGCACCGTCCAAAGGTAACATTTCAGCTCCCGAAAAATGTATTTTGTTACCCTAGATCAATATAAAAGGGAGTATTCTGCTTATTTGATTCTTATACTATTTTGCAGCCTTCGAGTGGTGGATTTTCACATCCAACATTCGAAGCAAAGATTAAAATTAATAAATCTAGTAAACGTATATATGAAAGGTACATTACCTCTCGAGGAGAAAAGATGAGAGTTAATGCTAACTCAGCTGAAGAAAACCCAATTGTCACAGAATTCGATTGCCAAGGAAAAATAGAAAGGATTAATCCTATAGAGGACCTTGGGGAAGCATGCATAGATTCAAATGATGCTACAAAAGTGATCAAGGTGGGAAAAGAATTGAATGGTGTCTTGAAGAAGGATTTAATCCAATTTGTCAAAGTCAACAATGATTTATTTGCCTGGTCAGAGGATTGATCCAATGGTTATTTGTCATGCACTCTACATCAATCCAAAAGCAACCCTCATTCGGTAGAAAAGAGACAGTTAGACAAGGTACAGTCAGATGCTTTGAAAGAGATAGTTAGGAGACTGCTTGGCAATGGATTTATCCGAGAAATATACAACCAAATTTGGTTAGCCAATCTATTAGAGGCAAAGAAATCAAATAGAAAATGGAGGACTTGAATTTACTATACAAACTTAAAAAAAAGCATGTCTGAAAGATTATTTCCCATTGCCGTGAATAGATTAGTTAGTAGATGCAATAAGCGAGCACAAATTGTTGTCTCTCATGGATGCCTATTCATGGTACAACCTAATACCAATGTTCAAACCAAATAAAGGACATACAAGCTTCATAACCGAGTGGGGCGATGCCATTTGGATTAAAAAGTGCAGGGGCAAAATATCAAAGACTGGTCAACAGGATGTTTAGGAGCAAATTGGCTGAAATATGGAAGCTTATGTGGACGATATGCTAGTAAAGTCTTGCAAAGATAAGAATCATCTTAAGGATTGGGAAGAGATGTTCAGGAAATTAAAGAAATATCAAATGAAATTAAAGCCACAAAAGTGCTCTTTCAGAATCCATTTTGGAAAGTTTTTAAGCTAACTTTTAAGTGCGCAAGGGATAAAAGCTAGTCCTAACCAAATTCGAGCCATTAAGGACATGGCCGAACTCAAACCATCAAGGAAGTGATCAGTTTAGACGGAAGGGTAGCTGCCCTAGGCAGGTTCATATCAAAGGCTACAGTTAAGTGTATTCCTCTTTTGAAGTAATTAAGGAAAAGAAGAATTTTGAGTGGGGGAAGATTATAAAAAAGATTTTTAAGAATTAAGAAGATATTTGGAAAAGCCACAGATACTTTCTAGTCCCAAGAATGGGGAAATCTTATACTTATGTATGGAAATTTCATAACATGCGGTCAGCTCAGCATTGATAAGAGAAGGAAGTGGGGCTCAACTTCCAGTGTATTATGTGACCAGACGATTGAAAGATGCGGAAGTTCGATACCCAGTGATAGAAAAGTTAGCCTATTGCTTGATTCTCATAGCTCGAAAGCTTAGAGCATATTTTTAGGCACATCCAATGAGATGACCCACCCTCTCTCGACCCTCGAAAATCGACACAAAATATGCTATAGTATAATATGCCGATGATCGGGTGCTGGAAAAGGCAGATTGTTGAGGAAAAAGAAAGAAGATAGAAGAAAGAAGGAACTAAACAATAATAGAATCCCACAATCGCAGCGGAGCAAAATATAATAGTCAATAACATATCTTTACACAAAATGAAAATTATATCTGTTTTATATATTATATCATCAGAGTATCACAAACAAACAACAATTACCAGCCTGACAATTTCAAACAATCACAGCAGCGGATATAAACAAATACGGTAATACGTCTTGGACTCCAGCTCCTCTCCTGAGCTCCACAACATCCTTTCCTATAGTCTATAATACTCGGTCTAACCTAAGCGTTATAATGAAATAACACCCGAGTCAATCTGGAATACCAGCGTGAGAGAAATATACCCAAATTGATTATTAAAGTTTCAAAATCCTTTGAAAACAAAAGCATCTCGTAAGACCACGCCACAAATAAACATGTCGGGTTTTTACCTTACGATAGCCGAAACACTTTTTATCAAATCCATTTGATATTATAATAATGTATATAGAAAGTAAAATAGAATCTAGTTGAAATGCTTGCATCTCACGCTTCAGCAATAGCTGGGCACAAACAAAACCGTACAGGCGCGTAGGGAGAATGGATTTCTAACTAATGACTAAGCACTGGGCTACCACCTATCCCAGTACCTAGTCTAGATCAGCGTACCGAGGATACACCCTAAATCCCCTGCAACATAAGACCGGGACTACCCCTTACTGGATAATCCTGAGTAAGATCACCCCACGGTTGGGATCAGCAACCGCACCACTAAACTGAATAAAAGGGACACCTAGACAGGGATGACCTCACCTTAATGGATGCTACCCACTTAGCCTTGCTGCATATCCCCTAATTTTCAGTCATTCATGAGGCTTGAGGCTAAGCGTTACCTTTATAGAACACATCTCTTAGAATTCTCATCGTCCTCCTGACGATGTTCTGAAAGCATTTATCCATACAAGTCCGTCCCGGGTTCGAATGGAACCGAAGGAACTACTCCTATTACGTCCATTTTGGAATCATCCTCAGGATTAGTAGCGACTAGCCCTTGCACTTCATTGCTCCATCTTCGACTCCAAATCTTGTTTTCCGCACGAAAACATTCAAACCGGATCCAAGTGGTTTTCGAGAAATTAATCCTGATCTCGATCTCTTCGAAACGATCAGCGCATTCGCTAATATTGATAGTCGGTTATTTAACTATCAATTAACATTCACAAACAATCATCAAGCATAAATAATTTTCCCAAATTATTTATTAATCTCAAATATCTTCGCAAGATATATTTCTACTTCAAATCTTTTTGGAAACAGTTTTCAAATCCACTCTCTTCTCATGGAATAAATTCCCAAATATTTATTTCCACTAAAATCACCAAGTACAAATACTTTAGATTTTGAAATAATTTAAAACAATTTATTATAAAATATACGTTAGCATTTAAATTTTAAAATAATACCAAGTCACCTTTAAATAATTACTACTAAAATAAATTTGAAAAATACTTAATTTAAAATTTAAACATTTAGAAATAATAAATTTTCTAAAACATGCTTTTTTTAAACAATATTAAAGCTTTTGACTTATATTTGAAAATTTTACTTTGAAAACGTACTTGGCTATCCAGGGAAATATACTTCTCTTCACATCCTTTAAAAATAAATCATTATTTATTTTTAAACAAATTTTCCCATTAATAAATTCCCATCGTGAATTTATTCTTCAAATATCCACTGATATATTACTTCACCTTTACAAACCCAGTTTATAAATTCCAAAGTCTCACTTCTCTTTTAAAAAAACCTGTTTTAAATACTTAATCAATCTTCAAATTGATTTCCAAATTACTCCCATTTAGAAATAAATTCCTTTTCTTACTCAATTTTATTTCAAAACACATAGACTTCAGATTTTATTTCTTAATTATGATTTAAAATCATTTTAACTGAAAATACCAATTCCAGATTTTCCCCAAATTCCTTCATTATCTTTTCCAATAATTTAAATCTTAAATTTAAAATAAATTCTTTATTCCTTTAAATAATAACACTTAAGTTTAAAATTTATTATCTTCCTATTTATTCAAAATCTCCTTTTTATAATCGGAATTTATTTATTAAAATTTTAAAATCACTTTTATTCTTTTCCAATTCATCCTTAAATTTATTCAAATTCTCTATAATTATTTCACTTACAAATTCTTTTCCTTTATTTTCTTTCCAAAAATCCAATTTATATATTTTTGGTAACTCATTATACCCAAATATATTCAATCAAACTATAACATCCAATACTCCAATTATCAATAAAATTCATCAAAGTATATCAAATAATCATATCATAGAATATTTAAACAAATCTAAATATTTTGAGGAATCCAGTTGGATCCCTCCAACCTGTTTCCCTACATCCACAGATGTTAGCACGACAAATAAATATCGATCAAATCTGATAATGATTTTCATATTCAACCAACCAATCAATCATTTAAATATTAACTATTTAATACTAACTAGCATTCTAGATGTGAGTGAGATTAACTCACCTTGAGTTTAAACGTTGAGTCGTTACAATTTTAAATTAAATCGAGCGTCTTCGATTTAACCTAAAATCTTCACGAACTCCAATCGATCTCAGATCTGAACTACGTCATAGATCTCCTCACTGCGGTTCCAGCGCCACCAATTTCGTCGAAATCCGACTAAGCAAGCAAAAGATATTCAGTTTTAAAGATTTTAAGTATAATTTAAACTAAATTCTTTTCTTATACCATACGCATCACAGCCGCACAAAACAGAAATCGAGATCAAGGCCGCACGATCCATCTTCTTCCCCCATCACGTCCGCGTTCTAGGTTTAACAAAACCCATCATCGACAAACAAAAATCCACAGTCGCTCCCTCTACGACCCACGTGAACCCGATCTGGCACCGCCCCGTCGTGCGCCCAGGCGTGCTCCACCCACGGCCAGAGAAGCTTCAAGCTCGGCGCCTCCAGTTGCACAAAAAACACACTTGAACGGCCCACGAATGCGACTCCCTCCAGGCCTCCACACCCCACCGATCTACATCTCCACCGTCCATATTGTAGAGCTTAGAGAGCTCCACATTTTCCATTTAGAAGATGAAGCCTGAAAATTCTTGGATGAAGAGATTTTGGGAAAGGAAGGATACTGTACTTCGGCCATTGATAAAGAATGAAAACGGCGGCCGAGAAAGAGAGATCTAGGGTTCTGGCTGATTGAGCGTATATATACACACGTTTATATATATTAATTTAATAATATATTCGCAAATTACTTAACATTTTAAACGAATTCCAAATCGCATGCGCCGCCTGGCGTTTATAAGGTTTTACCCGCATTCCGAACACAACGAAATGTGTTTCAGCGCCCAATTCAATCATATGTGGAAGATAGCTTTTTTTGAATCGATTTAAAATATTATATTATCGATTTTAATTTCAACGCATTTCTCACCCGTTCGAGCAAACGGTAACTCCAAACACTATGAAATTTGATTCGATAATAATACATTATTACGGATCCAATGGAACTTGTTTCGTCGAATTCCGAGACGGTGTCCCGGAAGGCTATTTTAACTTGTTGATAAGTTCGAGCGATTTTCAAAACCGTCGAAATCACTTAAAATTTCACCTTTGAAATTTTACTAACTCAGTAATAAATCATATAGAATTTATAATCACATTAGAAATCATTCTGATTCATTTTAAATCAAAATCTAATTATTTGCCATTACTATATATTAAATCCCATTATTAAATTAAATATAGAAATTCCAAATTCAGCTTATCGACCTTTGATTCCTTCCAAAAATTCAATATTACAAATCGAATCGAACAAGACCAAAAAGAAATCTTCGAAACCATTTTCATAACCATTTACATCCAGATTCACTAATTATCCAATTCCAAATATTTAATTATTACTATTCAATTCCAATTGGATTGCCGTACTCGATATTGTAACTAATTATATTGATTTAACGAAAATCTTGTGACTTCAAAATCAATTCAAAATCCACATTTAACATTTAAAATGAATTAAATGTTCAAAATCTAACAACCGAAATTCTGGGTCGTTACATTCCTCCCCCCTTATAAAAATTTCGTCCTCGAAATTTGCTAAGGTATGAAAAATGCTACTAAACTCATTTACTTACCCATACTTCGTTAAAAACTTACATTCACCTCACCCAAAACTTTTAGCTCAATTCCAAAACCATTTGCTTCATTTTTAACTCAAAAGCTTTGTTTACACATCATTTCAAAAATCAACTTTTCTAGTTAACCAAAATTTTCAAAATCCTAAAAAAAAATTCTAACTCCCATTTTTTTTGAAATTTTTTGACAGCGTCTCCTTTGTACGAAGAGCGTTTCACAATTTCACAAAAGATAGAAATATATATACATCGACCCACACGGTCGAAAACAAACTACACCACAATATATATATATATATATATATATATATATATATATATATATATCATTTTCAATTTTATTGTGTAAGCGTACCTTTTGATTAGCATTTTAAAAGCAAGCGGCTAATTTATATCGCATTTACGTGCCCCAACTCAATCGATTACCTTCCGTACCTATACTTACTCAAACAAGCACATAATTTCAGCAATATGAAATTTTAACAACATTCCATTCATTTAACTAGCCAAACACATCAATTACATAGCCCAAACAAATAAATTTCATAATCCTACATGTTAACCATATTTTATTAGCAATCATAAGGTTCCAATACTATTTTAACTTCCTTTACAAATCCACATTTCATTTTATTCCACTCAAATTATTTACCATCAGGTTCACCACATTCGATTCATCCTTGCACCAACTAATCTTATATTCACATCAAATTGGTTTATATGCCTTACTTACATAATTTCACCTTTCCCAATTCCAAATTGATTAATTTACATCACATTCATAATTCACTTCCATTTCTATGCAAATCCATTTAATTAAATTTCAATCTATTCCAATTGATTAAAAACCAATTTTATTTGCTTCTTTTAATTCATTTACTTTATTTATGACAACCGACCAATTTCTAAGCAAATTTTAATGTTATTCAAGCAAATAACCCTTACTTAAGCTTATAACCATTTAAAATCACTTCCAGGTTAAATTTATACAAATTTTATTCCATTTGGAATTATTCACAACCCACACATTCTTATTTCATTGCAATTATTAAATTAAATCCCTACTCTTAAATTTCAATTTCATTATCCATATAGGTTCATTCAAGACCATTTCATAAGCTCGACAACAACCCTTACACAATTTTCTTAGGTTGTCTCAATTCTATTACATCCCTTTTCTTTCATCCAATCAATTTTATTTCATTTTAATTTGATTCTCATTCAATCAAATTCCCATCCATTACAAATTTTAATTCAATTTGTATACTTACTCAATCCCTTTTAACCTTAATTCACCTTCTCAATTCATTTCTGAATTTATTTTATTAATAACATGACCATTTCAATTATTCCAAACCAGAACCGGGTTCTATTTTACTTTGCGAAATTTTACAAGCTACAAAAATTTTATTCATTCCCTTACTCCTTTTATTCGTTTAGCTTACGCTAAATTCATCTTCAAACAATTCTTTTGAATTTATTTGGGTTAAAATTTTATTCATACAATATCCTTTCAACTTAGTTAAATTTTCTTTCAATTCAATTCTTATCCAAATTTAATTCAAGTTCAACCAAATTTTATTTAGCCCACTTAAATTCATAACACTTCCTTTAATATTTTAATTAAGAACTGAATTTCATTCAACATTATTTATAACAAAACTGAATTTTGTTTTTTACTTCAACCCAAACTTCTATTTCTTAATATATAAGTTCAAAACTTATTTACTAACCTAAGTCCATTCATCCTTTATATCTTCTTCACCTTATTTCAATTTACATTTCATTTACGATCAAGTTTTGAATTCCTATAAAATACAAACCATTTTATTTTGGTTTTACAACTTTCATTTCCTATTTTTAAGCTCACCAACTTATTTATTTAAAAGCTTAAATTGGTCATTTGAGTCATTTTCACCTTATAAATCACAATTCCAAATTTTATATATATATATATATATATATATATATATATATATATATATATCACTTAATAGCTTAAAGGTATAAATTTCATTACACAATTATAATCATTGTATATTTCAATTTTATATTCAATTTAATTCAATTTCAATTTTATTTATATTTAACTTATCCTGAGTTAAATGCAAATATATTTTATTCACTTTCATTTACTTAAGTTTAATTTTAATTCTAGGATTAAAATTTTCATTTTCTTCTTATTAATATCAACTTCACTTTATACGTTTGATAGTTGATTTATCTTAACTTTCCATATTATTTAAATAGTGTTCCCAGAATTCAATTACCCAGTTTTATTTCAAAACCATTTTGAAATTATAAATAACACATACCCTCTTGGTATATTAAATCAAACCTCTAGATTTCAAAACATCTTGGTTTTACCAAAAAAAAAATCTTTTTTGAAATTTCTAAAACACTTATATCTCAGCCAAGTCCAACAAATATCATAACTATTCACCATGGTAGCAATCCATCACTTTAGAAACTCTAAAATGAATTCGGTTGATGTGGCCATCATCATCAGGATTATTTTCCAGCGACAAAAGTGAGTTTACTCCCACAAATTCATTTCAAAACAATTTCCATTCAAAAATATTTTCCCAAAATAATACTCCATTATAGCCTTCACATCTTTGGGAAACATTTCCAAGACTCTAAATTCCTAAACTTTTGTTTAAATTCGTTCAAACCTTTACAAAATTTTCGATATTTAAATTCTGGTTTAAATCAAATTTTAGTTATTCTTCTTTTGAACAAATCATACTTATAGAATTCTATTTGGTCATAACCATTTCAAATTTTAGATTCTTATATTTGATTATAATATTAACAACCAAATATATATATGGTTGTTAATATAATTTCAGAAAATTATTTCTTTTATATCAAAATATAATTTTGGGTAAAATTATTCCATTTACCCACTTTAAAAACAATACTATGTCGGTTTATCTTGTTTAAGTGTTTAGAAACACTTATTGATACGGTTGTACTTCCTGCACCGACCAGAATTCATAAACACTCAACCGATAAGTCAACATAGTGTAAAAACAATTTTTATATTCACTTACAAATACGCTCTCATATCTATTAATACACTCAACTCATTATAGAGTACTTCTGACTCTATTTCTAATGAGTGATTTTCCCCACCAAAGCCTAGGTTATCGCTACCCTAAGCTCTGATACCAAATGAGACGACCCGCCCTCTCTCGACCCTCGAAAATCGACACAAAATATGCTACAGTATAATATGCCGACGATCGGGTGCAGTGAAAGACAGATTGTTGAGGAAAAAGAAAGAAGACAGTGTTAGAACCTCAATTGTTGGATTTTAATGACAACAACTATACAATTATGTCAAAGCATATCTAAGCTAATTTGCAGGTAGATGAGCATCAAAAAGAGATAATCAAATACGTTCAAAATAAACATATACAGTACAAAAGGATAAAAGAATGTATATGGGGATAAAAGAAGAGATATACACGATAGAGACAAGGCGGAGGTGACAAACAAAGTATTATTAGTCATATAGTGTCGTGTTTAGAGTTTAAAAATGTTAAAATCTTCTCCAAATGGTTTACACACATATACATTCATATTTTAAATTAAAAATCAAGTTTTCAAAAATTGCATGAAGCGGGATTCGAACCCGGGTCACTGGTTCAAAAGGCAAGTGCTCTAACCATTTGAGCTATGGCAATTTTTTGTTACGGGCTAAATTCAGACGTCTGAAATACGTCATTCAGACGACTGAATGCTGAAACCTGAATATTGTTTCACAATATTCAGACGTCTGAATGAAAATTTTCAGACGTCTGTATAAGGCCAGAAATAGCCTATTTCCTTACTGTTTGCGTTTAAACTTAATTCAGAAGTCTGAATTATTCAATTCAGAAGTCTGAATATTGTTTAATGCAAATTCAGAAGTCTGAATTATTCAATTCAAAATTCTGAATATTGTTTAGAGCAAACTCAGAAGTCTAAATTATTCAATTCAGAAGTCTGAATATCTACAACGGCTATATTTTTAAATAGGCGCTTCCTTTCATGAAGAGATGCATCCATCATTTCAATAGATATGACCATATCTCTTCATGATAAATCTTCACGAACAAATGCACCTATTTATAATCTATATAAACACATTAGAATCATTTATTCTGACTCTACTCTCATATTCTTTAATTTTAATACTCTTGTGCATTCAATTTCATACAAATTCATTCTATTACTTCCTTATTCTTCACGTATTCATATATATATATATATATATATATATATATATATATATATATATATATATGTATATATATATCATAAAGGAGAAGATTATAGGAAGATTGTACCTAATTGACTTATCAGTGTTATTTAAGAAACACTACAGTCAAATACATTTGTTATTTGCAAACAAGTCCTGTTCGGTTGCTCAGGCAGTTAAAGTCCTATTCAGTTTATTAGGCGGGTGAAGTCCTATTCGGTTTCTCAGGCAGTGTAAACCCGTTCCTACGGGTTAAGTGAGGGTTGTTGTAGTTGAAATTCCAGAAGGAGTCGGTGACTCGACGTAGAACTGGAAGTTCGAACCAGTATAAAAATTTCTGGTGTGCTTGTTTTAAGTTTACTCATTTTCATTTATTTTTCTATTATCATCTGTTTTCGCATTTAGATTTTATTATATTCCATATTACACGATCCTAAGTAATAGCTAGCCACAGTAGCGACTTTTCAATGAATGTCAAAAGTGCTTTTTTAAATGGTTTATAAAAGAAAATGTTTATGTTGAACAACCTCCATTATTCACACACGAACAATTTCCTAACCATGTCTATAAGCTTAAAAAGGCTTTATATGGTTTGGAACAAGCACCCCGTGCTTGGTACGATCGTCTTAAAAGATATTTAATAGATTTTGGTTTTGAAATTGGAAGGGTTGATCAAACACTTTTTATTAAAAGAAATAAACAGAATATTTTAATCGTTCAAATATATGTTGATGATATTATTTTTGGATCTCCAAATGAAAGACTTTGTCAAGATTTTTCTAATATAATGACTAAAGAATTTGAAATTTCTCATATGGGTGGGTTAAATTATTTTCTTGGCTTACAAATAAAACAACTGGAAAATGGTATTTTTATTAATCAAGAAAATTATTATAACAATCTAATTAAACGCTTTGCCATGGAAAATACTTCTACCAAACCAACTCCTATGAGTACAACCATACATCTTGATAAAGATGGAAATGGTAAAAGTATTGACCAAAAATTATGTCGAAGTATGATTGGATCGTTACTATATTTAACAGCTAGTAGACCTGACATAATGATGAGTGTTTGTTTGTGTGCACGATTTCAAGCAGATCCCAAAGAATCACATTTACGAGCAGTGAAACGCATACTATGATATCTTAATAAAGCCAAGGACTTTGGACTATTCTATCCAAAGGAATGTCCTTTTGAATTAGTGTCCTATAGTGACGCTGATTTTGAAGGAAGCCGGACAAATAGTGTGATGTCCCGGAAATTTAGGCAATAATTTTTAATAATTTCATTGATAATTATTTTAAAATGTAAAATATTGATTTAAAAATTCAATTCAAACAGAAATTCTCTTTTGAAAATTTATAATTATTTAGTTTGTTAAATGATATTGTTTTCAAATGTTAAAAATATTCAAGTAATAAATTATCTTTTTAAAACGGTTTTAAAAATATTTTATTTATAATGTATAAATGTTTATACATTGTAAATAGAGAGATTTGGTTTTTATTTTAATTTATATTTAATAAAGAATATTTTCTAATTATTATATAGATGTATAATTTGTAAATTGATTTAAATTGTATACTTTTCTAAAGTTTGTTTTAAGAATCTTTCTTATATCTTCATTAAAAAGTAAGTAAGTATTTATTTGTTTATAAGAATAAATATAGTTTAATTTTGTTTTATAATAAAAGTTTGTTTTGTTTATTTTAAAATTGTTTTTCTTTAAAAATAAGACTTAGTTCATTCTTGTTTAAGTATAACATTTGTTTTGAAACTCTTGAATAAAATTGAATTCAACTTTTCTTTTCTTTTAAAAATCTTCTTTTCTTTTGAAATTTAGTTTTACAAAGAATATTATTTTAAATAATTTAACAAAACATTTAAATATAAATGTATAATTTTAGAAAGAAGTTTATATGTATTTATTTAAAACTAATGTTAATAAACATTTGAAATATGCTTAAATTAATTTGAAATGGTTTAAGATAAATTCTAATACATATATAAATATAGAATTTCCTTTTTTATATTAACATGCATATGTGTTAATCATTTAACTAATGCATGGACACTTGTAATCACATAACTAAATAACATAACAAGTGTCAATTGTTTTAATTCTCATTATTTAAATTTTTGATAGGAGAAAACATAGCATATGCATTTGATAACACATTCTCTTCAAAATTGAAAACCTGAAAATCAAATTTTCAGTAAAGATCAAAACCAATCTTCAATAAATCTTTTCAAACCAAATGCATGTTTATAAATCTGCAAATTAAAATCTGCATTCATCTTCAAACCTGCAATCTTCCTCTTCAAAACCTCAAACTTCATATCTGCAGTCTAGAATCTGCATACAACTTCAATTCCTGCAATCAAAATACAAATTAATTTCTACAAAGCATGTTAAAATCTTCAATCAAATTCCTCACTTCTGCATGCTAAGTTCAACATCAAATCTGGAGCTCAACTCCAATTTAAAATCTGAGCTTATGAAGTCTTGGGTCTGCATGCATACATCAACAAGTCAAGCAAATTCAACTTCAGATTTGCATCTCTGGGAAATTGGATCTTCATCTAATTGCTCTGCATCTAGTTTGTTTCTGCATCTTCAATTATAAGGTGAGTGAACTTCTTGTTTTAAAAATAGTTTCTTTTAAATTAAAAATCTATAAATTTCCTGAGTAAAATATTAGTTCATTAATTTAAAAATCTGGGTGAAAAAAAAATATTGCTTTGTTATCTATTTATTTATTTACTGCATAAAGTTGAATCTATATGATTGCATGTGAATATATAAGATTGGGAATGTTTGTATGATTTTATGGTGATCAATATGATGTGTGTATATATATATATATAGATATATATGTATTGGATTACAGAATCCTAATCTACAGATTTCTGTTTTAAGATAAGTATTAACAGAAGCTTTATTCACTTGATTAATTTCTGCAGAAAATAATATGTGTAAACAGATTATGTTTGTTAGTAAGTGTAGGTTCTGGAAAATCAGGAATTTGTTAAAATAAATTAAAATCTAATTCTGTTACCTCTGAAACCAATGTAACAGTAAGTATTTTTTTTAAATAAACCAAACATCATTGAAATGAATCAAATACATATTTGAAACTGGGAATTTAAAAAAAAGAAGAAGAACAAATATTACAGTTTTAAGTAAACTGTCAGGGAAAAAGGATTTCTGTTTTAAAACAGAAATAGGAAATTTTTTGGAAAATCTGTTAAGCTAGTGGATGTCAGGTGTTAGATGCTTTATGTTGGTGGAGTATTGATGTAAGAATGAGGGGGAAACTGGTGATGGATAATCAGAGAGAGGGGATTGGGTTTTCCAGGTTTCAAACTTTGTATTGCAGTGATGAAGTTTGGATTCTGCACATGCTTCTGTAATGTATCGAATGGAGTAGGGTTTTGGGAATTTGTAGAGGGAATGTTGATGGATCATTTGCCAGAGTCTCAGGGTTGATGATGGTCGGATGTGAGATTTTGTGATGTTGTCAGGGTTTGTTTATGGGTTGTTGTGAGTTTCAGGTTTACAGTGGTTGAAGTTCTCGTGAACTCTATTGTGGTGTGCAGGGTTTTGACCCGAAGTGGAACTCGGGTGATTATGTTTTTGACTCGGAGCAGGTAGTGTATGAACTCGAAGTAAAAGAGGGGGTTGCTCGGGTATGGGTTTACAGAGTTGAAATAGTGAGTTTGCAGTTTTTTTAAAAAAAAATTGAATGAAATTCAAATTCTAGTGTAGGGTTTGATTCAAGTATGAATTAGAACTGAATTCAAATAGAGTTTGAATTCAAAGCTTTTAAAAATGAAATATTTTAAACTTAAACAAGTTTTAAATTTGGTTTTAAATAAATACTAGAACTGTTGCAGGTTTAAGGACCTGTAATTTTGCAGTTTGTAATTTTAAATAAAATTCATATTTTTAAGTTGCAACATGATTCAAGTGTAACTTGAATTTGAAATTCAAATGTTATTTTGAATTCAAAGTTTTAAAAATAAAAAAATCTTAAATTTAAATAAGATTTAAATTCAGTTTTAAATTAAGTTTAAAACACAGTTTCAGGTTTACCTTTTAAAAACCAGATTTTTGATTTAAACAAGTTTTGTATGTTTTAAACATTTAACAGATTTAAACATTTTTAAATAAGATTTAAATTGGTTTGAAATCAAATTAAAACCGTTTCAAATTTACTATGAAACCCAGTTTTGATTTCAAACAAGTTTATAAATTTAAAGAAGAATGAATGAACATATTTCAATGTTTAATATAGATTTGAAAATAAGATTTGATTTCAAATAAGTGTTAAAACTAGGAAGAATTTAGTTTCTATTAATATTGAATTAAACTATGAAGTGTTAATTAAGATTTATGTTTAAATGGTTAAACATTTTAAAATATCAAATTTCGAAAAATGGAATTTAAATTCAGAAATGTATTGTGTAAATACATTTTGAATATAAATGAAGTCATTTGATAATTAAGGATTTACTTAATTATTTGATTTTAAAATAATGGTTAGATTAATATTAATTAGAAATGATTATTGATAATTTTTCTAAGATAAATTTTCTTAAGTATATAATTAATGAAATGTGTTAATTAATAAATGATGATAATTATCTAAGGATAATTTAGTAATTAATTAAGGAAATTAATTTTGGGTAATTAATTAGATTAATTGATTGAATCTAATTAATTGTAATTTGTTAAGTAATTAAGGAATTAATTACTTATTTTGGATTGTGATTTATTTTAGTTAATTAATTTAATTTAATTAATTTTAATAAATCATTTGATGGTTTTAAGAGAGTAATTATTTAATGTAATTAATGGAGCAGGATTACTTGATGAAGTAATAATGTTAATTACTGGAATGTAATTAGTAATTTGGATAATTACTTTGTAAATTAATTAAGGAATTAATTAATAATTAATTATTGGATAATTGATTTGATTTATTAGTAATTAAAGATAGTTAATTACTAAATTGATATTAATCAAGGTGATTAATAATTAAGTTAATTACTAAATGTAATTAATTTTAATTAAATAATTTATTTAAATATTAGAGATCATTAATTATTTTTAATTAATGATGTAATTAGGATTGTTTGATTTAGTAATAATTGATTAATTAAGTGATTAATTAATTATAATTAATTAAGGACAAATATTATTAATTATAATTAATTAATAAATGAGTAATTAAATGTTAATTACATATAATTAAGGTTAATTAATTTGTGAAATTAATTAAAGACTAATTACTTATTGTAATTAGTAAATGATTAATCAAAGTGTTTAATCAGATTGAATACTTAGTGGATAATTAATTAACTGGGTTAATTAATTAATGGATGTTAAGCAGGATTTAAAAGTGTTAATTAATTTAATTTATTTTAAATTAATTAGAGATGGTTGTAATTAATTTAATTCATTTTAAATTAATTATAATTAATGGTTAAATCATTGCTTATGGATGTTATTGATTGAATGGTTGTGATCTCAGAAATGAGATGAATTATATCTATATGATATTAATGTTTGGTTTAGGTACGATGGTTTGTGATGGATTGTTTGGTTGTGATGATTATCTGTTTGTGGATGATACAGATTATCTGTTATGTTATAAATGTGATTTTCTATTTTGATATGTAGTTTATCTATCTGTGTGAATTAGACAAAAATGAAATTGTTTAAAACCCTTAAGTACAACTTGGACATTAAAATGGCGTTTGGTTTCGGTGAGACCGGGATCGGGTTTCCATATTTGGATATCCGAAAACCACATCGATTCCAATTAAACGTTAGGTCGTTAATCCAAGTGGAGTAAGTGAAGACTCGAGGTGTAAGGGCTATACGTCAGTATAACTCTGTGGGTGATTCCGTAATGAGTTTGACGGAATAGTACTTATAGGTTCGAGATGGTGATTTAGAGTGCAAGGGTTATTGTCGTTAACTCTGAGGGTGATTCAAATACGAGTGTAACGAGATAATGCCTTCGGTTTCATTCGAACCCGGAACGAACTTGTATGGATTGAATGCTTTCAGAACATTGTCAGGTGGACGATGAGCATTCTAAGATTTATGTCCTATAAAGGTAATCGTAACCTCAAGCCTCATCAACCGGGAATGGCTAAAACAGGGGAGGTGCAGCAAAGCTTCGTGGGTAGCCCCCACTTGAGAGCAAGATTTACCCCTGTCTAGAGGTCCCTTTATATTTCGGCTGTGTGGCAGTTGGTGACGACCAATCTGCGAGTTGGTCTTATTCGGAACTGTTTAGTAAGGAACGGGTCCGGCTTTGTGTTGCAGGAGAGTTAGGGTGGCTCCTCGGTACGGTGATCTAGGCCACGTACTGTGACGGGCGGTACCCCAGTAGCCCTGCCATTGATGGTAACCCATTTTTCCTACGAGACCCTACGGTTTTGTTTGTATACCTATGTAGCTGGAATTTAATAAATGTAACAATTTCGGCTATTTCTTATTTACTTGAAACCCTAGACACTATTATAATATCACTGGATTTCCTATCAAATGTTTTGGTTAGCGTAAGGTAAAAACTTTTCCATGTTTATGTGTGGGAAGTTTTACGTGATACCTTTTGTTTTCAAAGGTTTTTCTAAAGTTAAGCAACTTTTATCCCCGTTTACTCACACCAGACCCCTGTCCGACCTGAGTGTTTATTTTCTGTTTTATTAAACTCTTGGGTACTCATATTATGTATGAGTAGTCAAGTGATTCAGGATTGCTTTGACGAGTTCTGGAGGAGATAATGGAGCAGGAGGCTTCAGCGGGTAGATATATTTAGAGGTTCCGCTGTGTTTGAGTTGTGTCTGTTTCTCTGATGTATTTGGATTGTAATTGCTAGACAGATGTTTATAACTGCCTAGTTTGCGTTGTATTAGCTGTATTACTCTGATGTATATGATACTATATAAAGTTTTATGTGATATATTATAATTTATTCGATTCCGCTGTGAGATTCTGATGTTGTCTGTTCTTTCTTTACTTTCTTTTCTCTTTTCTATCCCGTTCTTTCTTCTTAACGATGCAACTTTCTAGAGTGTGGATGTTGGGTCACTACATTGTGGTATCGGTGCGTTAGGTTGAGTGAATACCTAGGCTCTGGAGTAGTGTCCTTCTTGAGAGAGCGTATTTGTAATTTTTAATATATATATATATATATATTATTTATTTCTACCTATTTGTTGGGTTACCTGTTCGGGTTTTCCAATATAACTAATAAAGGTAGATAGGATAGTGGTGTGTGAAACACAACTACCAATGGTTAGAGTTCGAGTGTTTGTAGTTGGAAGTGGTCTGCTAGGGCAGTTTGGTATGAAGGATTTCTCTAATCTCTGAAGGAAATCTTTTTAAGATTCGGAGTTTATCTTTGGATGGTAAGCTTGGTAGCACTCGTGTGAGGGGTTTTTCTTGAGTTTGGATTTGTTGGGAGTTCTGAAGCCAGCAAGGGTATCTTGGCAACTTCAGGAAGGAGTTCTGTCTGTTTTTGAGTATGAGACTTAGTTTGGCAGAGAGTTTTGAGCTTGGTTTGGGAGCGAGTTTCCTGAGAGATATCTGTCTGTCTGGAAGGCTCTATTGTGAAGAGGCTGGTGTAGCTTTGAGGTTCGAAGAGTTTTTGGACAAGGAAGTTTTTGGCAGCAGTAGCAGCAGTGAGTGGCCTGCTCTTCGATGGTTCAGAGATCTCTGTGATTCTTCTGTCAGCAGTCCGGGCAGATGGTGGAGCTTGTCCATTTCTTCTGGAAGCTCAGTTGGGTGTGATGTTTGTGGTTAGTGGAAGACCACTAGTTCTTCTTCTGAAGGCTTTAGCCGTTCTGATTGCTAAAGTAAGAACGATTTCTTGGAATCTGAACTGAGTAGAATCGCAAAAGTGACTTGCGACGGTTCGGAAGTTCTCTGAGTGATCTTTGTTTGGATTGAAGCATCTTTTGTGGTTGTTTGAGTTTTCGAAGTGGTATTTTCTGGATATCTTCGAAGGAGTTAAGATTTGCATCCATCGAGAGTTTGAGTTCTGTTTCGACTTGGTTCTTGGAGCTTTACCGGTGGTTCAGCATAATAGGAGGCTCTTTGAGAGAGAGATCTGTTTAAGTTGACAGGATTTATTGGATCCAGTTTTCTAGTTGAATTTTTGTTGTGATGTTCGTGACCGAATCGGATAGGTCACTGAGATTTTATGGAATTTGATGAACAGTGTTTCCAGGATAAGTTGATCAAGTTTGTACTTGTGTTTATCAACAACATTCTCGAATCAGAGTTGCGCAGTGGAAGCATGGTGGCAGCTATTCCAGAATAGTAGCACCCGATTCTTTGGGAATTTGAGTTTTGTCTTGGAATAAAGGATTTCTACAGGAAATTTATTTTGGATCTAGAGACTTGATTGTTTTGTATCTGTTTGTTTTCCAGATAGAGTAGTTTGTTTGAAGTTTTCTGATGTTTGTGTAATTGAGTTTATGTGGTGGATTTTGTTTGATCTAGAAGGTTGGAAGCAGCCCAAGATCGGTATGAGAGATGTGTGGATAAGAGATTGGATCTTTCTGTTTTCTTTTGAAGTTAAGTGTTTGTTCTACAGGATTGAATTTCCAGTTCAGATGGCTGGAATTTGTTTTGTTTTCACGTATCTCTGAGGGAGTACGTGTATGGTTTGTTCCTGATTTTAGAATCAGTAATTCTGAGATTTGGAAATTGATCAGGACTTGTCTGTAGTCCTGTATTCTGTTTAGATTTGTAGATCTAGATATAGGAGCTCTAGATCTGAGTGGTTTAGCTAGTTTAGATTTTATAGGGCGAGTGTCCCGGTGTTTGTACTTGGGGAACTCTAGGGAATCTTATCCAGAATTTTGTTTGGATAATTGGAATTGTTTGTTTAAATTGGTTGCTATGATTGCTAGTATTTGGTTGATTGTATATGATTGCTCTTTTAAAATTTAAAATCTGTATGAGATTATTAAATTACCTTTGCTTTTAAATTTCGGGGACGAAATTCTTTTAAGGGGGAAGGAATGGGATGTCCCGGAAATTTAGGCAATAATTATTCAATAATTTCATTGATAATTATTTTAAAATGTAAAATATTGATTTAAAAATTCAATTCAAACAGAAATTCTCTTTTGAAAATTTATAATTATTTAGTTTGTTAAATGATATTGTTTTCAAATGTTAAAAATATTAAAGTAATAAATTATCATTTTAAAACAGTTTTAAAAATATTTTATTTATAATGTATAAATGTTTATAAATTGTAAATAGAGAGATTTGGTTTTTATTTTAATTTGTATTTAATAAAGAATATTTTCTAATTATTATATAGATGTATAATTTGTAAATTGATTTAAATTGTATACTTTTCTAAAGTTTGTTTTATAAATCTTTCTTATATCTTCATTAAAAAGTAAGTAAGTATTTATTTGTTTATAAGAATAAATATAGTTTAATTTTGTTTTATAATAAAAGTTTGTTTTGTTTATTTTAAAATTGTTTTTCTTTAAAAATAAGACTTAGTTCATTCTTGTTTAAGTATAACATTTGTTTTGAAACTCTTGAATAAAATTGAATTCAACTTTTCTTTTCTTTTAAAAATCTTCTTTTCTTTTGAAATTTAGTTTTATAAAGAATATTATTTTAAATAATTTAACAAAACATTTAAATATAAATGTATAATTTTAGAAAGAAGTTTATATGTATTTATTTAAAACTAATGTTAATAAACATTTGAAATATGCTTAAATTAATTTGAAATGGTTTAAGATAAATTCTAATACATATATAAATTTAGAATTTCCTTTTTTATATTAACATGCATATGTGTTAATCATTTAACTAATGCATGGACACTTGTAATCACATAACTAAATAACATAACAAGTGTCAATTGTTTTAATTCTCATTATTTAAATTTTTGATAGGAGAAAACATAGCATATGCATTTGATAACACATTCTCTTCAAAATTGAAAACCTGAAAATCAAATTTTCAGTAAAGATCAAAACCAATCTTCAATAAATATTTTCAAACCAAATGCATGTTTATAAATCTGCAAATTAAAATCTGCATTCATCTTCAAACCTGCAATCTTCCTCTTCAAAACCTCAAACTTCATATCTGCAGTCTAGAATCTGCATACAACTTCAATTTCTGCAATCAAAATACAAATTAATTTCTACAAAGCATGTTAAAATCTTCAATCAAATTCCTCACTTCTGCATGCTAAGTTCAACATCAAATCTGGAGCTCAACTCCAATTTAAAATCTGAGCTTATGAAGTCTTGGGTCTGCATGCATACATCAACAAGTCAAGCAACTTCAACTTCAAATTTGCATCTTTGGGAAATTGGATCTGCATCTAATTGCTCTGCATCTAGTTTGTTTCTACATCTTCAATTATAAGGTGAGTGAACTTCTTGTTTTAAAAACAGTTTCTTTTAAATTAAAAATCTATAAATTTCCTGAGTAAAATATTAGTTCATTAATTTAAAAATCTGGGTGAAAAAAAAATACTGCTTTGTTATCTATTTATTTATTTACTGCATGAAGTTGAATCTATATGATTGCATGTGAATCTATAAGATTGGGAATGTTTGTATGATTTTATGGTGATCAATATGATATGTGTATATATATATATAGATATATATGTATTGGATTATAGAATCCTAATGTACAGATTTCTGTTTTAAGATAAGTATTAACAGAAGCTTTATTCACTTGATTAATTTCTGCATAAAATAATATGTGTAAACAGATTATGTTTGTTAGTAAGTGTAGGTTCTGGAAAATCAGGAATTTGTTAAAATAAATTAAAATCTAATTCTGTTACCTCTGAAACCAATGTAACAGTAAGTATTTTTTTTAAAATAAACCAAACATCATTGAAATGAATCAAATACATATTTGAAACTGGGAATTTAAAAAAGAAAAAGAAAAAGAACAAATATTACAGTCTTAAGTAAACTGTCAGGGAAAAAGGATTTCTGTTTTAAAACAGAAATAGGAAAATGTTTGGAGAACCTGTTAAGCTAGTGGATGTCAGGTGTTAGATGCTTTATGTTGGTGGAGTATTGATGTAAGAATGAGGGGGAAACTGGTGATGGATAATCAGAGAGTGGGGATTGGGTTTTCCAGGTTTCAAACTTAGTATTGCAGTGATGAAGTTTGGATTCTGCACATGCTTCTGTAATGTATCGAATGGAGTAGGGTTTTGGGAATTTGTAGAGGGAATGTTGATGGATCATTTGCCAGAGTCTCAGGGTTGATGATGGTCGGAGGTGAGATTTTGTGATGTTGTCAGGGTTGGTTTATGGGTTGTTGTGAGTTTCAGGTTTACAGTGGTTGAAGTTCTGGTGAACTCTATTGGGGTGTGCAGGGTTTTGACCCGAAGTGGAACTCGGGTGATTATGTTTTAGACTCGGAGCAGGTAGTGTATGAACTCGAAGTAAAAGAGGGGGTTGCTCGGGTATGGGTTTACAGAGTTGAAACAGTGAGTTTGCAGTTTTTTTTTTAAAAATTTGAATGAAATTCAAATTCTAGTGTAGGGTTTGATTCAAGTATGAATTAGAACTGAATTCAAATAGAGTTTGAATTCAAAGCTTTTAAAAATGAAATATTTTAAACTTAAACAAGTTTTAAATTTGGTTTTAAATAAATATTAGAACTGTTGCAGGTTTAAGGACCTGTAATTTTGTAGTTTGTAATTTTAAATAAAATTCATATTTTTAAGTTGCAACATGATTCAAGTGTAACTTGAATCTGAAATTCAAATGTTATTGTGAATTCAATGTTTTAAAAATAAAAAAAAATCTTAAATTTAAATAAGATTTAAATTCAGTTTTAAATTAAGTTTAAAACACAGTTTCAGGTTTACCTTTTAAAAACCAGATTTTTGATTTAAACAAATTTTGTAAGTTTTAAACATTTAACAGATTTAAACATTTTTAAATAAGATTTAAATTGGTTTGAAATCAAATTAAAACAGTTTCAAATATACTATGAAACCCAGTTTTGATTTCAAACAAGTTTACAAATTTAAAGAAGAATGAATGAACATATTTCAATGTTTAATATAGATTTGTAAATAAGATTTGACTTCAAATAAGTTTTAAAACTAGGAAGAATTTAGTTTCTATTAATATTGAATTAAACTATGAAGTGCTAATTTAGATTTATGTTTAAATGGTTAAACATTTTAAAATATCAAATTTTTAAAAATGGAATTTAAATTTAGAAATGTATTTTGTAAATACATTTTGAATATAAATGAAGTCATTTGATAATTAAGGATTTACTTAATTATTTGATTTTAAAATAATGGTTAGATTAATATTAATTAGAAATGATTATTGATAATTTTTCTAAGATAAATTTTCTTAAGTATATAATTAATGAAATGTGTTAATTAATAAATGATGATAATTATCTAAGGATAATTTAGTAATTAATTAAGGAAATTAATTTTGGGTAATTAATTAGATTAATTGATTGAATCTAATTAATTGTAATTTGTTAAGTAATTAAGGAATTAATTACTTATTTTGGATTGTGATTTATTTTAGTTAATTAATTTAATTTAATTAATTTTAATAAATCATTTGATGGTTTTAAGAGAGTAATTATTTATTGTAATTAATGGAGCAGGATTACTTGATGAAGTAATAATGTTAATTACTGGAATGTAATTAGTAATTTGGATAATTACTTTGTAAATTAATTAAGGAATTAATTAATAATTAATTATTGGATAATTGATTTGATTTATGAGTAATTAAAGATAGTTAATTACTAAATTGAATATTAATCAAGGTGACTAATAATTAGGTTAATTACTAAATGTAATTAATTTTAATTAAATAATTTATTTCAATATTAGAGATCATTAATTGTTTTTAATTAATGATGTAATTAGGATTGTTTGATTTAGTAATAATTGATTAATTAAGTGATTAATTAATTATAATTAATTAAGGATAAATATTATTAATTATAATTAATTAATAAATGAGTAATTAAATGTTAATTACATATAATTAAGGTTAATTAATTTGTGAAATTAATTAAAGACTAATTACTTATTGTAATTAGTAAATGATTAATCAAAGTGTTTAATCAGATTGAATACTTAGTGGATAATTAATTAACTGGGTTAATTAATTAATGGATGTTAAGCAGGATTTAAAAGTGTTAATTAATTTAATTTATTTTAAATTAATTAGAGATGGTTGTAATTAATTTAATTCATTTTAAATTAATTATAATTAATGGTTAAATCATTGCTTATGGATGTTATTGATTGAATGGTTGTGATCTCAAAAATGAGATGAATTATATCTATATGATATAACTGTTTGTTTTAGGTATGATGGTTTGTGATGGATTGTTTGGTTGTGATGATTATCTGTTTGTGGATGATACAGATTATCTGTTATGTTATGAATGTGATTTTCTATTTTGATATGTAGTTTATCTATCTGTGTGCATTAGATAACAATGAAATTGTTTAAAACCCTTAAGTACAACTTGGACATTAAAATGGCATTTGGTTTCGGTGAGACCGGGATCGGGTTTCCATATTTGGATATCCGAAAACCACATCGATTCCAATTAAACGTTAGGTCGTTAATCCAAGTGGAGCAAGTGAAGACTCGAGGTGTAAGGGCTATACGTCAGTATAACTCTGTGGGTGATTCCGTAATGAGTTTGACGGAATAGTACTTATAGGTTCGAGATGGTGATTTAGAGTGCAAGGGTTATTGTCGTTAACTCTGAGGGTGATTCCAATAAGAGTGTAACGAGATAATGCCTTCGGTTTCGTTCGAACCCGGAACGAACTTGTATGGATTGAATGCTTTCAGAACATCGTCAGGTGGACGATGAGCATTCTAAGATTTATGTCCTATAAAGGTAATCGTAACCTCAAGCCTCATCAACCGGGAATGGCTAAAACAGGGGAGGTGCAGCAAAGCTTCGTGGGTAGCCCCCACTTGAGAGCAAGATTTACCCCTGTCTAGAGGTCCCTTTATATTTCGGCTGTGTGGAAGTTGGTGACGACCAATCTGTGGGGTGGTCTTGTTCGGAACTGTTCAGTAAGGAACGGGTCCGGCTTTGTGTTGCAGGGGAGTTAGGGTGGCTCCTCGGTACGGTGATCTAGGCCACGTACTGTGACGGGCGGTACCCCAGTAGCCCTGCCATTGATGGTAACCCATTTTTCCTACGAGACCATACGGTTTTGTTTGTATACCTATGTAGCTGGAATTTAATAAATGTAACAATTTCGGCTATTTCTTATTTACTTGAAAACCCTAGACACTATTATAATATCACTGGATTTCCTATCAAATGTTTTGGTTAGCGTAAGGTTAAAACTTTTCCATGTTTATGTGTGGGAAGTCTTACGTGATACCTTTTGTTTTCAAAGGTTTTTCTAAAGTTAAGCAACTTTTATCCCCGTTTACTCACACCAGACCCCTGTCTGACCTGAGTGTTTATTTTCTGTTTTATTAAACTCTTGGGTACTCATATTATGTATGAGTAGTCAAGTGATTCAGCATTGCTTTGACGAGTTCTGGAGGAGATAATGGAGCAGGAGGCTTCAGCATGTAGATATATTTAGAGGTTCCGCTGTGTTTGAGTTGTGTCTGTTTCTCTGATGTATTTGGATTGTAATTGCTAGACAGATGTTTATAACTGTCTAGTTTGCGTTGTATTAGCTGTATTACTCTGATGTATATGATACTATGTAAAGTTTTATGTGATATATTATAATTTATTCGATTCCGCTGTGAGATTCTGATGTTGTCTGTTCTTTCTTTACTTTCTTTTCTCTTTTCTATCCCTTTCTTTCTTCTTAACGATGCAACTTTCTAGAGTGTGGAAGTTGGGTCGCTACAGATAGAAAAAGTACAAGTGAGACTTGTCACTTCATTGGACGGTCTCTTATATCTTGGTTTAGTAAGAAACAAAACTGTGTTTCATTATCAATATGTGAAGCAGAATATATTTCTGCAGCTCTGACATGTGCTCAAGTTATCTATATGCAACAAACACTACAAGATTTTGGTTTTTATTTATGTAAATCAACTATTTATTGTGATAATTCTAGTGCTATAAATTTATCTAAAAATCCTGTAAATCATTCACGAACAAAACATATTGACATTCTTCACCATTTTCTTCACGATAATATTAAAAGAGATTTACTAAATTTATAATATGTGTCCTCTGACAAACAATTGGCAGATATCTTTACAAATCCGTTAAATGAAAAATACTTTCATTTATTTAAGACGAGAACTTGGTATCGTCACTCTTAAAGATTTATAAGTTCAAATTATATATATATATATATATATTTAAAAAAATATAAATAAAAAAGTGGAGAATTCATAGTTTCTTTCAAAAGAAAAATAAAAAAGTGCAGTCTAGCACTCGAACTTAAGACCTCATACTCGGTGTCCTCTACACTACCACTTCACTCTATATTATTTTCTGAAATATAAGGTTGTCATTGAATTCATATATACCTTCCATTCTCTCTTTCTTTTCCTATGGATATTATTTCTTTAACCATACATTGTCCTCTCTATTTTAAACAAGCTTCTTTCTATATATTGTCTCCATTCTTACAATTCTTTTCACCAAAAATTCATTTGATTCTTCAAAAATTCTGTTCAATCATGTCATCTCAAAATAACTCCGTGTCATCTAAGCTATCTTACACCTCTCCTTCGTCGGGATCGGAGAATCTACCAACTCCTAGTCCTATATATGAACCGGTTTCGATCGTTCCACCCTCTACTCATACTGGATATACTCCTCCAGCTAAAAAAAACAAGACGATCTCTCTTTTTTGGATCACCATCCACATAAGAGAAAATCGATGATATTCATCATTATCAAAAAGAAACATTAGAATTACAACGTGAATTATACTATGAGCAAAAAGTTAATGCCAAATGGCTTAGCTTTTTGGAACAAGTAGCGTTAAAGTTTAGTGGTTTATCATCAAAAGATTCTGTTCATCAACCATCTACAGCTTGTTCTCCAAGTCGTCGCAATCCTTGGGAACCATCACCACAACATCCACCAACAACTCCAAATTCTTTGGAATGTGGTAATAAATGGTCTCCGCTTCAACCATATGCTGAGAATATGAAAGTTGAAGAAGAATCTTATCATACTCCATCATCTTCTTCAAAATCTATTTAATCGTTTCTTGTTGATTTATACAAATTGTTATGTTGTCATTTCATTCTACTTATTCTAATTTTGCAATATTGAAAATTATTCAATAATATATATTATTTTTAATTCTCTCCATTGCCAATATATGTTTCTATACACAATTCAGACGTCTGAATTGGTTTAAACAGACGTTTGAATATTCATATAAAAAACTTTTTGCCCCGGATTCAGACGTCTGAATCAAAAATAACAGACGTCTGAAATAGCTCTTTTTGAACTAAATCCTTGCGGGTTGCAATTTAACTCAATTCAGACGTCTGAATCCCTTTTGAGCAATTTTTTGCACCTTCCATTTTTTTATTTATTACCTTTTTACCCCTGCCTTTTCATCATCTATATAATAACTTTTTCACTTCTTTACTTCTTACTTCAGAACCCTAGCCCCCATTTTTCATCTCCCTCAAAGCTTTTAACCTTCCTCTAACTTTCCAATGGTACCAAGATCAAAGAGAACAAGAGAATCAACTTTCGGACAATCCGAAGACCAAATCCGGCAATGACTATGGAACGATATTGCTGTTTCCTGGTTCAATTCCATGAAGAACTCCAACATTTTCGAAGGAGCATTCATGAAATTCTCGGACTTCGCAGCATATCGTATTAAAGAATTAGCAGAGCAATTTCACTTCGACAGCTTGATTGGGTATGCTCCTAACAATGTTAAGATTAATCATCTTATGATTAAACTTTTTCTTGCAAACTTAAATTTGGATCATCAAAATCCTCAAAACCGTCAAGATTGTGTTTGATCGTTAGTTTGTGGCGTAAGAATCTTCTTACCTTTACAAAGACTAGGTCATATTTTAAATTGCCCTTATCAAGGAATTGATATTAATGAAATTGAAGTTGAAATGGAATATTATGATGAAGTTTCACATCAATTTTTATCCGATGAACTCATAAATATGGGCAATTTAAAATCTACCTACTTAAGGCCACAAGCTAGGCTAATTCACCATGCTTTTATTCGCTCTCTCCTACCAAGAATGGGTAGCTATGAAAAAGTGTATAAAGAAAACTTTCAAGCACTTTATTCTATCTATTCTAACCAATAAGTAAATTGAGGGGAAATTATTTTGGATGAATTCCAAGATATCACAATCCGAAGGAAGTACAGAACTATTCATTATGGTGCCTATATTATGCGCATTCTCCTAAATATCGGTGTACCAATGCTTGATTCGATTTTAAAAGTATTAGTGAGTTAGGTGCTAAAACTTTAGGGTTGATGGGTCTTCCTATACGGCCTCCTTCTCAACAAAACATTTCCTTCCAACAATGGTCACAAAATATTCATAAAGGTGTTCCTCAACCTCGAGACACTAGTATTGCTTCTTCTTCCCGTACCCAACATGAATAAGAAGAGGAGGATGATGACACCATCCAAAAAATTGGCCCAGATACTTCTTCAAGACAAGCCATCATCACTCTCTCCCGAAATCAATCAAAGATCCATCGGGACATAAAAGCACTTGAGAAGAAGACGGAAAGAAAATTCAATTCCATCAAAAGTTTTCTCAATAAGATATGGGATCGAATTTCTTGTTCCGGCTCTACATCTACTCAAGCGTACAATCCATCTCCATTTGAATAGTCTTCCTCAAGCTCAAGCTCTAATCACAATGATCCATCTCTTTCATGTCAATTTTAAATTATCTTGGTTTTTTTATGTTTACTTGTCGTTTTTATTGGTTAGTCGTATGACAAATGTCTAAAACATTATTTCTTTATGTACTATTTCCTCTGTTTTCCTTACTGAAATGTTTTATCTATTATCATTCATGTTCTTTCTTTTTTTCGATGACAATGGGGGAGAAATTTAAATTGTGCATATTGACAGGGGGAGTATCTAGTCTATTAATTTTATATAGTTGTCATCATAAAAAAGGGGGAGAATGTTAGACTCTCGATTTTGATTATAACAACCTATATAAAATGTTATGTGTATATTAAACCATCTTTGCAGGAGATTTATTGCAGATTCATCTATAGATGTTTATAGTTGTATATTATGTGTCTAGAGTCTGCATATTACTTAGAAAATTTGTTAAAATCTCTCCTTACATGACATATATATAAATATATGTACATACATGCACACACATGCTCATACATGCACAAAACAGCAAACTCAGACGTCTGAAACCATTCATTCAGACGTCTGAGTACTGAAATAATAATATTGTCTTATCACAATATTCAGACGTCTGAACTAAAATATTCAGACGTCTGAATGAGGTCAAAAATGAACTATTTCTTTGCTGTTTGCGTTTCAATCTAATTCAGAAGTCTGAATTTTGTTTATTCAGATGTCTGAATATCCCCAACTGCTATTTTCTTGAAAAGTCGCTTCTTTTCATCAAGAGAATCATTCTTTTAAATCAACAGTTACATCCGTTCTTTTCAATATAACTTTTCATTTAAAGATGCAACTCTTTATACACTATAAATAGATTATAGAATTCAACAAACAAATAACCAAATTTACTTTTATCATTCTTGAATCTCATCTATTCTCAAAGCTTTCAAACAGCACTCAAATTACTTACGTACTTTGATCTTTGATCACTTTATCTTCCAAAATTCTCAATGCACATCATTATATATCATTAAGGAGAATATTATAGGAAGATTGTACTCAATTGACTTATCAGTGTTATTTAAGAACATACTATAGTAAGTTACCATTGTTATTTGTATTGAAGTCCTATTCGGTTTCTTAGTCGGGTGAAGTCCTGTTCGGTTGCTCAGGCAGTGTAAACTTGTTCCTCCGGGTTAAGTGAGGGTTGTTGTAGTTGAAATTCCAAAAGGAGTCTGGGACTGGACTTAGAACGAGAAGTTCGAACCAGTACAAAAATTCCTGGTGTGCTTGTTTTATTTTTACTTATTTTTCGTTGCTATAATTTATTTCTGCACTAGTTTAATATTATTCCATATAACACGATCCGCATAGTCTTTTTAGACAGAAGAAAGAAGGAACTAAACAATAACAGAATCTCACAATCGCAGCGGAACAATATATAATAGTCAATAACAGATCTTTACAAAAAATGAAAACTATATCTATTTTGTATATTACATCATCAGAGTATCACAAACAAACAACAATTACCCGCCTGACAATTTCAAACAATCATGGCAGCGGATATAAACAAATATGGCAATACGTCTCGGGTTCCAGCTCCTCTCCTGAGATCCACAGCATCCTTTCCTATAGTCTATAATACTCGGTCTAACCCCGCATTATAATGAAATAACACCCGAGTTAGTGTGGAATATCAGCGTGAGAGAAATACACCCAAATTGATTATTAAAGTTTCAAATTCCTTTGAAAACAAAAGCATCTCGTAAGACCACACCACAAATAAACATGTCGGGTTTTTACCTTACGATAGCCAAAACACTTTTTATTAAATCGGTCTGATATTATAATAGTGTCTGTAGAAAGTAAAATAGAATCTAGCTGAAATGCTTGCATCTCACGTTTCATCAATAGTTGGGCACAATCAAAATCGTACAAGCGCGTAGGGAGAATGGATTTCCAACTAATGACTAGGCACTGGGGTACCACCTAACACAGTACCTGGTCTAGATCAGCGTAACTAGCATCCACCCTAAATCCCCTGCAACACAAGACCGGGACTACCCTTTACTAGATAATCCCGAGTAAGATCACCCCACGGTTGGGATCAGCAACCGCACCACTAAGCCGAATAAAAGGGACATCTAGATAGGGATGACCTCACCCTAATGGGTGCTACCCACTTAGCCTTGCTGCATTTCCCCGGATTTTCAGTCATCCCGATTGATGAGGCTTGAGGCTAAGCGTCACCTTTTTAGAACACATCTCTTAGAATTCTCATCGTCCTCCTGACGATGTTCTGAAAGCATTCATCCATACAAGTCCGTCCCGGGTTCGAACGGAACCGAAGGCACTACTCCTACTACATCCATTTTGGAATCATCCTCAGGATTAGTAGCGACTAGCCCTTGCACTTCATTGCTTCATCTTCGACTCCAAATCTTGTTTTCTCCACGAAAACGTTCGAACTCGAGCGAAGTGGTTTTCGAGAAATTAATCCCGATCTCGGTCTCTTCGAAACGATCAACGCATTGGCCAATATTGATAGTCGATTATTTAACTATCAATTAACAATCACAAACAATCATCAAGCATAGATAATTTTCCCAAATTATTTATTAATCTCAAATATATTCGCAAGATATATTTCCACTTCAATTCTTTTTGGAAACAGTTTTCAAATCCACTCTCTTCTCATGGAATGAATTCCCAAATATTTATTTCCATTGAAATCACCAAGTACAGATACTTTAGATTTTAAAATAATATAAAACACTTTATTATAAAATATACTTTAACATTTAAATTTTAAAATAATACTAAGTCACTTTTAAATAATTACTAGTAAAATAAATTTAAAAATACTTACTTTTAAATTTAAACATTTAGAAATAATAAATTTTCCAAAACATGCCTTTTTTTTAAACAACATTAAAGCTTTTAGCTTATATTTAAAAATTTTACTTTGGAAACGTACTTGGCTATTCGGGGAAATATACTTCTCTTCACATCCTTTAAAAATAAATCACTATTTATTTTTAAACAAATTTTCCCATTCCTTTAATAAATTCCCATCGTGAATTTATTCTTCAAATATCCACTGATATATTACTTCACCTTTATAAATCCAGTTTATAAATTCCAAAGTCTCACTTCTCTTTTAAGAATACTGGTTTTAAACACTTAATCAATCTTCAAATTGATTTCTAAATTACTCCCATTTTGAAATAAATTCCGTTTCTTACTCAATTTTATTTCAAAACCTATAGACTTCAGATTTTGTTTCTTAATTATGATCTAAAATCTTTTTAACTGAAAATACCGATTCCAGATTTTTCCCAAATTCCTTCTTTATCTTTTCCAATAATTTAAATCTTAAATTTAAAATAAATTCTTTATTCCTTTAAATAATAACACTTAAGTTTAAAATTTATTATCTTCCTATTTATTCAAAATCTCCTTTTTATACTCAGAATTTATTTATTAAAATTTTAAAATCACTTTTATTCTTTTCCAATTCATCCTTAAATTTATTCAAATTCTCTATAATTATTTCACTTACAAATTATTTTCCTTTATTTTCTTTCCAAAAATCTAATTTATATATTTTTGGTAACTCGTTATACCCAAATATATTCAATCAAACTATAACATCCATGTGACGACCCGAAATTTCTGAGCATTTAAAATCGAAATATATAATTGATTTTAAATATTTAAAAGTTTAATTTTTAACCTGAATTCAAATATCACAATTTATTTGATGATTAAATTATTAAATTAAATGATTTGAAGTAGGGTAAAATGCTAAATCTTCAGTTCTAAGCCTGCTAAAAATAATTTGAAGGCTTATAAAATTTATATTGATAATACTGAGGATAATAGAAGTTGTAAAATTGAATTTAACAATGATTTGTTCAGTTTTAAAATTTTGTATCGTTTAAATTGAATATAAAAATAGCCTTCGGAGGCACAGTCTCGGAATTCGACGAAACCAATTCCATTGGATCTGTTATGCTTTATTATTATCGGATTTCAATTTTCGCGGTGTTTGGGGTTACTTTTGGGTCGTACGAATGGTTAATGCCTTGAATAATCTATTTAAATTTAAATTAATAATGGAACCTTCTCTAATACACCACTCCCCTCCTTTTTATTTCGTTCCATCCTTATCTTCTTTGGAAAAAAAGAGAGAGTTAGTTCGAAAATCAGAAAAATGGCGAACAAAGACAATTGCGTTCGTTCCTTTTTCCCCTTCTCCAATTAAAAGCCGATAATAATTAAAAAAATAGAGGGACATGATAGTGGCTGCTCATTCGTTTCCATTCTAATTTGAAAATCATAGTCTTCAAATTTGTGAAAATCGAATTCGCGAAATCAACGGGGAAGCGTGGGTTTTGGTAGCCGCGACTTCGAAGTGGCATCGAGAAGGAATTGTATCCGAGGGTTAGGGTTTCGATTGCGTTGCTAGAAGGGGATGGCGACTTCGACGCGCGACTGGAAGGGAGTCGCGGTGGCGGTCTGAGGTGGTAATGGTGACTTGTATAGGCTCGAGCGGCGTTTAATGGTGACGCGAAGAAAATTGGAGTCGCCGCGAGCTCGCGTAGATGGCAGCGGTTGATGCGCGAGGCAGGGAAGTTGTTCGCCATGAGGTATCATCTATTTTAATCTTGTTTTTTTTTTAAAAAAAGAAGAAGATAAATATATATAATTAACATATACCTTTTTAATTTTACTGTCAAATTTTAATAGTTATTATGGTGGTATATCTATTGTAAAGCATGATAAAAAGTCAAATATTTACAAATTCATAGGTTGTTATGAGATGGTTAATTTATTTTATACGTTTTAATCTAATGATAAGTAAGTTAAAACTATTCATTTAAATTGTTTATAGGAAGGGAAATAAATTTGGAATTTTCTTAATCCAATAGATTTGAATTGTAAATAGGTAAGATTTTGAAAGTGTAAGTTAGAAATGGAAATTGTCGGGTTAGAAAAGAAAATGTAAATGAGGTTAGATATTGTTATTGTAATCAGGTTTAAACTTGAATTAAAAAGAAAATTTTATACTTATGTGCATGCTTAACTTACTTAATTATTTTAAGTAATTTATGAAAAGAAAATTAGTTTAAAAAATTACTACTTTGGTTAAATTAAATCAAAGGTTAAAATTTGATCATTAGTTAAATTAATAAATGATGAATAATTGTTTGACTGGTTCAAATAATAATAAACCGTGAATTGTTTATACAAGGTTGGAAAACCGTGAAGCCAAGTAAAGATTGAATCGGGTTTCAAACAAAAATCAAAGGTGAGTTAATCTCCCTCAGCTGAATTTAAATTTAAAATTTAAAGATTTAATTTAAATAATTATTTGAATGGCTGAATTGATTGATGTGCTATAGTATGGTATATTTTGGAATTGGTATTTTATGTTGTGCTAACATCCATGGATGCAGGGAAAAACAGGTTGGAAGGATCCAACTGGATCCCTCAACATTTATTTAAATTATTTAATATTCTCTGTTGTGATTATTTGATATTCTATGATGAATTCTATTGGAATGTTGAATGATATGGTTTGATTGGATATAATTGGGTATGATGAATTACCAAAAATATATAAGTTGGATTTTGGAAAGATAATAAAAGAAGAGAAATTGAAAGTAAAATAATTATAGAAATTTGAATAAATTTAAAAATGAATTGGAAAAGAAATAAAGTGACTTTAAAATTCTAATAAATAAATCTTCAGTATAGAAAGGAAATTTGAATAAACAGAAAGTTAAAGAATTTTAATCTTAAGTGATATTATTTAAAAGAACAAAACATTTATTTAAAATTTAAGATTTAAATTATTGAAAAGAATGAACAAGAAATTGGGAAAAGCTGAAATTTGTATATTTCAGTCGAAAGATTTAAAATCAAACGGAAGATAATAACAATAATAATAAATTCCATAATTAATGAATTTTGAAATGAACTGAGTAAGTAAAGAAATTTATTTCAAAGGGAGTAAATTGGAAATCAATTTGGAAAATTGATTTAAATGATTGAGATTTGAAATTCTCCTTGAATAACCAAGTACGTTTTCAAAGTAAATTTTTAAATATAATTAAAAGTTTTAAAGTTGTTTTAAAAAGCAAGTTTTTGGAAAAAAATATTATTTATAATACTTAAATTCTAAAGTAAGTATTTCCTTTTTATCTATTATGGTAGTAATTATTTAAAGACTGACTTAGTATTTTGTTTTAAAAAAGGTGAAAAATCTAGTTTTATATTTTATTAAGTAACCTTATTTTCAAATATTCATATAGGATGTATTTTTAACAAATTGTTGAAGTAGTTTTAACTTAATTGTTTTAAAGTATATTTCAAAGTAAAGTGTTTTAAATTATTTTAAAATCTAGTTTTGTGCTTGGTAATTTCAGTGGAGATCGAAAATATTAGGGAAAGTATATTCTGAAAAAGAAAGATGGTTTGAAATTATTTTCAGAGGGTTAGAAATAGAAATATATCTTACAAAGATATTTGAGATAAATAAATGATTTGGAAATTATATTTTTGGATGGATGTTTGTGAATGTTAATTGATAGTTAAATCACCGACTATCAATATTGGACAAATACGTTGATCGTTTCGAAGAGACCGGGATCGAGATTTATTTCTCGAAAACCACTTCGATCCGGTTTGTACATTATCGTGGAAAACGAGTTTGTATTTGAAGATAGGGAAGTGAAGTGCAAGGGCTAGTCGCTACTAATCCTGAGGATATTTCCAAAATGGATGTAGTAGGAATAGTGCCTTCGGTTCCGTTCGAACCCGGGACCCTATTATAATATCAGATGATGGGCATTCTAAAGGATATGTTCTAAAAAGGTAATGCTTAGTCTCAATCCTCATCAACCGAGAATGACTGAAATTCAGGGGTTATGCAGCAAGGCTAGGTGGGTAGCACCCAAGCATGGTGAGGTCATCCCTGTCAGGATGTCCCTTTTTATTTCGGCTTAGTGGGCGGTTGCTGATCCCAACTGCGGGGTGATCTCACTCGGGATTATCCAGTAAGGGGTAGTCCCGGTCTTGTGTTGTAGGGGAGCGGGCGTACTCCTCGGTACTGTGATCTGGGCCACGTACTGTGACAGGTGGTACCCCAGTGCCTAGTCATTAGTTGGAAATCCATTCTCCCTACGAGCCTTGTACGAGTTTTGTTTGTATTACCCACTCTGTGGCTACTAGCTGGAATTTAATGAATGTAACAATTTCGGCAATTTTATAAGTATTTGTATATAGAGGATTTCTATAAAAATCATTTTAGCTATCGTAAGGTAAAAACCTGACATGTTTATTTGTGGCGTGGTCTTACGAGATGCTTTTGTTTTCAAAGGATTTTTGAAACTTTAATAATCAATTGAGTGTGATTTTCTCATGCTGGTATTCCAGACTGACTCGGATGTTATTTAACTATAATGCTCGGGTCAGACCGAGTATTATAGGATACATGAGATGATGTTGTGAAACTCAGGAGACGAGCTGGATGACGATATGTATATCCGTACTTGTTATATATATATATATATATATATATATATATATATATATATATATATATTCCGCTGTGTTTAGTAGTTGTGTATCAAGTTGTACGTTATTGATGTTGAGCTGTGATTGATGTACTATGATGATGTAATATATATAAACATATATATTTGATTTGAGTAAAGATCATTTATTATCTACATTTTATTCCGCTGCGATGGTTAGATTCTGATGTCGATTTCTATTTTTCTTTTTCTACCTCTTCTTCTTTAACCCAAATGGTTCGTATTTCTGTACAACTTGAGTTGATTTACGTAGACTAGTGTTGACTCAAGGGGTACGGATTTGCGGGTCATTACACTTGGTATCAGAGCTTAGGTCGGTGATAACCTTGGCTCTGGTAGGGATTACTCATTAAATAGAGTCCGTAGTACTCTATAATGAGTTTGAGCGTATAAATAGATATGAGTGCGTATTTGTTAGTGAATATAAATTGTTTTAATATTGTGTTGATTGGTTTATTGAGTGGTATATGAACCTTCATCGATACAGTCTGCACAACTGTATCGAAGGGGTTTCTAAACACTTGATAGAACAGTTTGACACGGTATTGTTTTAAATGTGGGTAAATGAAATAATGTTACCCAAAAATATATGTTGATATAAAGAAGAGTTTTTGTAAACTATTTTAGCTAATATATGGTTGCTTGGATGTTAAGAAAAAATAATATTAAATTATTATCATTATTGAGTGGAAATTTAACTAGAAATTGAAAATATAACCAAAGTTTCAGGGAATAAATTCATTATAAAATGAAATTTATAAATATGAATTATAAATGTAATTTATAAATTGAAATATAATCAAATGAGAATTTGTATGAGCATAATTTGTGTAAGTGGATTATAGTTAAAATTGATTTAAGCAGGATTTGGAAATTTTAATCCCGAAGATTTTGGAAGTGTTTGTCGAAGTGTTTGGAGATAAATAATAGCATTATTGTTTTAGAGATATTTCTGAAAGGAAATTGTTTTAAAGGGATTTTGAAAGTGATATAGCATTGAAATCACTTGGATTATTGGAAAATAATTCTGATGATGACGGCCGCATCATCAGTATTCATTTTCAAATTTCTAAGTGACGGATTACTACCAAAAACTGATTTGTTCAAAAAAGTTAGTTGTTTTTGAAAATCTCAAAGGAAATTTGTTGGGAATATAACCAGGATTGGTTTGACTTTTGAGAAATGTGATTTGAGATGTTGAAGATTTCAAAATAGTTTGAAACCAAAAGTTGGGTGTTTGAAAATCCTGATGAGATAGGTTGTAAGCTTATAAATTGAGATGATTTAAATCAGGAAGGAAATATAAGCTTTGAATGTTGGAAATTTAAATTTAAAGGGAAAAGTTAAAAATGAAATTAACTTGGATTGGGGGAATAAAAATTTAACTGGATTGAAATTAATTTGATGGGCTGAAAATAATATCCAGTTGTATTCGAATTAAGTTGAAATTGAATTGAGTTAAATAAATCTAAGTTAAAATAAAATTGAATTGGAATAAGAATTCAATTGAATTATTGAATGGAATTAAATTCTTACCTGAATAAATGGAAAATAAGTTGGATAAGGATTGGAATTGGAATAAATAAATAAGAATAACTTATAAAAGAATCAGAATTAAAAATCCATAGAATAAAATATGCTTGGATTTTAGATAAATGTAAAACTCGAGTTAAAAACAAAAATGAATATATTTAAAGCTTGAATGAATGGGATTGTATAAATAATAAGTTGTGACTTATAAAATTTGAAAGTGGAATAGAAAATCCAAAATAAATATTGTTTGATGTTTTGGATAATGAAACGGAAATCCAAACTTGAATTATAAAATAAATCAAACGTAAGGAAATTAAATGAAGTGATATTTGGAATTAAAAATCAAGTATTGAATTTTGACCAGGGGAAGAACTAATTAGATAATAAATTAGTTAATGAAATATGTAAATGGAACCTAATTTAGCTAAATAGAAGCTGAATTGGTGAGTTTGAAGTTTGGAAATAAAACTCAAGTTTTAAATCAAATTCGACTTGAATCATAAGCGAAGAAAAAATAATTGAAAGTGGCCTTGCAATTAGTTAAATGAATTGAGAATGAAGTTGAATTGTGAGCTAATAAAATTGGATGGTAAATTAAAAGTGAATGGTTGAATCAGAACTTGAGTTATTAATTAAAATTTGACTTGAAGTGTTAACAAATTAAATATAGTTGGAAATGTGTCGAATAAAGGAAAATGAAATTGGATTTAAATAATAATGGTTTGTATTGCGAATAGAATCCAAATATGTGGAAATAAATTAGAAATGGCTTTGTAATCAATTGAACGAGTTGAATCTGAAAGTTAAATTTTATAATAACTAATCAAAAGATATTGTAGATTGAAATGAGATTTGATTGCGATAGAGTTAAGTTGAATAGAAAAGAGAAAAATTTACTTGTAAAATGAAAATGCGCTTAAGTATAAAATTTGAATAAATTAAAGTGAATTAACTTAAGCTAAATAGGTGGGGGAGTTGAATTGAATTTAACTTAAAACTAAGTTTAATAATATTGGATTGGATTTAAATCAAGTGAAAATAAATTTGAATTGCATTAAAATTCGATGAGTTATAGATAATATTTAATGGAATGAAATTCTTAAATAAATAATTTTAAATCATTTAAATTGTTAAGGGATTGAAATAACTTGGAGATAATAAGAAAAATAGTATGGTTTTAAATGAAATGCAAATGAACGGATTGTGAATAAAATTGAAATGGAATGTGCCGAGCAAAATAAATGGTCGTGAATGAATTAAAATAAAAAGGAAATTTAATTGGTAATAAAGATGAACCTAAGTTGTTAATGGTTTTGAATGAACTGGTTTGGTTAGTAAAATGAAATGCAAGTGAATGGATTCGAATTTAAAATGCAATGAAAATGAGAATATATGGATTTTGAATAAATTTAAAAATGGAACAGAATTAAGTATAAATTGAGTTGAAATCAATTTAAATTGGTTATAAAACATAAGTACTTATTTATTCACATAGATCTCGTCAAATTGCAAAGAATAAATTATCATTTGATGTAAATGGAAGTAATTAAAATTCTATGAATTGATAGGAGTAAAATAAATTGATTTTGAGAGCAATTGAATTAAATATGAGTTCGGTTTGCTTAAAAATAAATTAAATGTAAGCGATTGAGTTTTAAACCATTCAAATTGATGAAGTTGTATACGAATGGCTTGAAAACCATTCAAATTGAATGAAAATGGTTTATAAATTAATTGAAATAGTTGAATTAGTATGAAAACTATATGAATTGCTTACGGAAAATGTTTGGTGTGAATTTCTTTTAGAATTCATGTGTTTAACTATTGCAAATAAGTGAAATATTGTTAAACTTCATATATTTGGCACTTACATGTTTAAATTGAGTAAGTACAGGTACCGAGAAGCCATGTGGCTGGATTTTGGGCACGCTAACTGCTAAATAAATAAGCTGTTTGCTTAAAAATGCTAAATAAGGTACGCCTACGCAATAAAAAAGGAAATATGAGCTGTTTTTGTTTTTTCCGACCGGGTGGGTCGATGTATATATATTTATATCTTTTGTCAAATTGCAAAATCTTCTCCGTGCAAAGGAGACTCTGCCAAAAAAATTCAGAAATTTTGGGAGTTACAAAATTTTTTGAAAATTTTTGGAAAATTTTTTAACGACAAAACGGTTTCAAACTGGAAACTGAAATAAATTAATAAATGAGACTAATTTAAAGTAATGAAATGAATTAGTTATAATAGAAAATCAAATTTCAAATATTCAGAGTTCAAGATAAATTGAATTCATATGGAAATGAAAGAATCAATTTGAATAGAATTAGATATAAACTAAAGTGGTAAAGTGGGAATAAATATAAGAACCATATATAATGCTTATACTAACTTAAGAGGGAATGGTGAATTCTTAAATGAAAAATTGATACTACTAATATAATCTAAGTCAATATTTGAATGGATAGATATTGACATTTTGTGAGAAAGTCGATAAAATGTTTTTGGAATGTTGTGAATGGATATCAGTACTAAGCAGGATATGAAGGTATTATGAAGAGAAAAGAGAATTGATTTTGATTTTAGAAAAATAAATTTGAAATGCTCGACAAAAAGGTATGTGTTTAAATTTCTGTGAAATTTGATTGGGTTTTTGGATCTAGCCACTTGGCCTTTTGTTTTCTTTCGGAATTTGGGAGCCCGTAGAGGACTTTTGTAGTTTTACCGAGCTAGCCGTGCAAAGGAGAAGCTGGAAATTTTTTTCGGATATTTAGAGAGTTATAATTTTTTTGAGAAAATTTTGATAATTTAAAATTTGGTTTTGAATTATAATTTGAATGATTGAATAAGTAAAGTTATTTGAAAACTATGGATGGTTTAGGGAAGTTGGTTGAAGAAATAGCGGGTCTTTAAATAAAAGAATGTGTTATGGAAAGTTAATTAAACTGTTTGGTTTTGGGGAAAAGAATAAACGGGTATTGGACCATTATTCCTAACTAGAAATTTCGAGGACGAAATTCTTTTAAGGGGGGATGAATGTGACAACCCGGAATTTCTAAGCATTTAAAATCGGAATATTTAATTGATTTTAAATATTTAAAAGTTTAATTCTTAATTTGAATTCAAATATCATAATTTATTTGATGATTAAATTATTAAATTAAATGATTTAAAGTGGGGTAAAATGCTAAATCTGGAGTTCTAAGCCTGTTAAAAATAATTTAGAGGCGTATAAAATTTATATTGATAATACTAAGGATAATAGAAGTTGTAAAATTGAATTTAATAATGATTTGTTCAGTTTTAAAATTTTATATCGTTTAAATTGAATATAAAAATAGCCTTCGGAGACACAGTCTCGGAATTCGACGAAACCAATTCCATTGGATCCGTAATGTTTTATTATTATCGGATTTCAATTTTCGCGGTGTTTGGAGTTACCGTTGGGTCGTACGATTGGTTAATGCCTAGAATAATCTGATTGAATTTAAATTAATAATGGAACCTTATCTTATACACCACTCCCCTCCTTTTTATTTGGTTCCATCCTTATCTTCTTTGAAATAAAAAGTGAGAGTCAGTTCAAAAATCAGAAAAATGGCGAACAAAGACAGATTGCATTCGTTCCTTTTTCCCCTTCTCAAATTAAAAGCCGATAATAGTTTAAAAAAATAGAGGGACATGATAGTGGCTGCTCGTTCGTTTCCGTTCCAATTCGAAAATCATAGTCTTCGAATTCATCAAAATCGAGTTCGCAAATTCAATGGGGAAGCATGGGTTTTTGTAGCCGCGACTTCGAAGTGGCATCGAGAAGGAATTGTATAGCGAGGGTTAGGGTTTCGATCGCGTTGCTAGAAGGGGACGGCGACTTCGACGCGCAACTGGAAGGGAGTCGCGGTGGCGGTCTGAGATAGCAACGGTGGCTTGTATAGGGTCGAGCGGCGTTTAATGGCGACGCGAAGAAAATTGGAGTCGCCAGGAGCTCGCGTGGATGGCAGCGGTTGATGCGCGAGGCAGGGAAGTTATTCGCCGTGAGGTATCATCTATTTTCATCTTGTTTTTTTTATTAAAAAAAAGAAGTAGAAAAATATATATAATGAACATATACCTTTTTAATTTTACTGTCAAATTTTAATAGTCATTATGGTGGTATATCTATTGTAAAGCATGATAAAAAATCGAATATTTACAAATTCATAGGTTGTTATGAGATGGTTAATTTATTTTATACGTTTTAATCTAATGATAAGTAAGTTAAAACTATTCATTTGAATTGTATATAGGAAGGGAAGTAAATTTGGAATTTTCTTAATCCAATAGATTTGAATTGTAAATAGATAATATTTTCAAAGTGTAAGTTAGAAATGGAAATTGTCGGGTTAGAAAAGAAAATGTAAATGAGGTAAGATATTGTTATTGTAATCAGGTTTAAACTGGAATTTAAAAGAAAATTTTATACTTATGTGCACGCTTAACTTACTTAATTACTTTAAGTAATGTATGGAAAGAAAATTAGTTTAAAGATTTACTGCTTTGGTTAAATTAAATCAAAGGTTAAAATTTTATCATTAGTTGAATTAATAAATGATGAATAATTGTTTGATTGGTTCAAATAATAATAAACCGTGAATTGTTTATACAAGGTCGGAAAACCGTGAAGCCAAGTCAAGATTGAATCGGGTTTCAAACAAAAATCAAAGGTGAGTTATTCTCACTTAGCTGAATTTAAATTTAAATTTTAAAGATTTAATTTAAATAATTGTATGAATGGTTGAATTGATTGATGTGCTATAGTATGGTATATTTTGGAATTGGTATTTTGTGTTGTGCTAATGTCTGTGGATGCAGAGAAAATCAGGTTGGAGGGATCCAACTGGATCCCTCAACATTTATTTAAATTATTTAATATTCTCTGTTGTGATTATTTGATATTCTATGATGTATTCTATTGGAATGTCGAATGCTATGGTTTGATTGGATATAATTGGGCATGATGAATTACCAAAAATATATAAATTGGATTTTGGAAACATAATAAAAGAAGTGAAATTGTAAGTAAAATAATTATAGAAATTTGAATAAATTTAAAAATGAATTAGAAAAAAAATAAAGTGACTTTAAAATTCAAATAAATAAATCTTGAGTATAGAAAGGAAATTTGAATAAACAGAAAGTTAAAGAATTTTAATCTTAAGTGATATTATTTAAAAGAACAAAACATTTATTTAAAATTTAAGATTTAAATTATTAAAAAGAATAAACAAGAAATTGGGAAAAGCTGAAATTTGTATATTTTAGTCGAAAGATTTAAAATCAAACGGAAGATAATAACAATAATAATAAATTCCATAACTAATGAATTTTGAAATGAACTGAGTAAGTAAAGAAATTTATTTCAAAGGGAGTAAATTGGAAATCAATTTGGAAAATTGATTTCATTGATTGAGATTTGAAATTCTCCTTGAATAACCAAGTACGTTTTCAAAGTAAATTTTTAAATATAAATTAAAAGTTTTAAAGTTGTTTTAAAAAGCAAGTTTTTGGAAAAAATTATTATTTATAATACTTAAATTCTAAAGTAAGTATTTCCTTTTTATCTATTATGGTAGTAATTATTTAAAGAGTGACTTAGTATTTTGTTTTATAAAACGTGAAAATCTAGTTTTATATTTTATTAAGTAACCTTATTTTCAAATATTCGTATAGGATGTATTTTTAATAAATTATTGAAGTAGTTTTAACTTAAATGTTTTAAAGTATATTTCAAAGTAAAGTGTTTTTTTTAAAATCTATTTTTGTGCTTGGTAAGTTCGATGGAGATCGAAAATATTTGGGAATGTTTATTCTGAAAAAGAAAGATGGTTTGAAACTGTTTTCAAAGCGATGGAAATAGAAATATATCTTATGAAGATATTTGAGATAAATAAATGATTTGGAAATTGATTATTTTTGGATGGATGTTTGTGAATGTTAATTGATAGTTAAATCACCGACTATCAATATTGGACAAATACGTTGATCGTTTGGAAGAGACCGGGATCGAGATTTATTTCTCGGAAACCACTTCGATCCGGTTTGTACGTTTTCATGGAAAACGAGTTTGGATTCGAAGATGGAGCAATGAAGTGCAAGGGCTAGTCGCTACAAATCCTGAGGATATTTCCAAAATGGATGTAGCAAGAATAGTGCCTTTGGTTCCGTTCGAACCCGGGACGGACTTGTATGGATGAACGATTTCGGGACATCGTCAGGTGGACGACGGGCATTCTAAGGGATATGTTCTAAAAAGGTAACGCTTAGCCTCAAGCCTCATCAACCGGGTATGACTGAAAATCAGGGGTTATGCAGCAAGGCTAGGTGGGTAGCACCCAAGCAGGGTGAGGTCATCCCTGTCTAGATGTTCCTTTTTATTTCGGCTTAGTGGGGGATTGCGGATCCCAACCACGGGGTGATCTCACTCGGGATTATCCAGTAAGGAGTAGTCCCGGTCTTGTGTTGCAGGGGAGCGGCAGTACTCCACGGTACTGTGATCTAGGCCACGTACTGTGACAGGTGGTACCCCAGTGCCTAGTCATTAGTTGGAAATCCATTCTCCCTACGAGCCTTGTACGAGTTTTATTTGTGTTACCCACTCTGTGGCTAGTAGCTGGAATTTAATGAATGTAACAATTTCAGCTATTTTATAGGTATTTGTATGTAGACCCTATTATAATATCATAGGATTTCTACAAAAATCATTTTAGCCATCGTGAGGTAAAAATCCGACATGTTTATTTGTGGCGTGGTCTTACGAGATGCTTTTGTTTTCAAAGGATTTTTGAAAATTTAATAATCAATTGAGTGTGATTTTCTCACACTGGTATTCCAGACTGACTCAAGTGTTATTTAACTGTAATGCTCAAGTCAGACCAAGTATTATAGGATACAGGAGATGATGCTGTGGAACTCAGGAGACGAGCTGGATGACGATATGTATATTCGTACCTGTTTTATGTATATATATTCCACTGTGTTGAGTAGTTGTGTCTCCAGTTGTATGTTATTGATGTTGAGCTGTGATTGATGTACTCTAATGATGTAATATATATAAACAGATATATTTGATTTGAGTAAAGATCATTTATTATCTATTATATTTTATTCCGCTGCAATGGTTAGATTCTGATGTTGATTTCTATTTTTCTTCTTCTACCTCTTCTTCTTTAACCCAAATGGTTCGTATTTCTATACAACTTGATTTGATTTAGGTCCAATAGTGTTGACTCAAGGGGTACGGATTTGCGGGTTGTTACAATCCAATACTCCAATTATCAATAAAATTAATCACAGTATATCAAATAGTCATATCACAGAATATTTAAACAAATCTAAATATTTTGAGGAATCTAGTTGGATCCCTCTAACCTGTTTCCCGGCATCCACAGATGTTAGCATGACAAATAAATATCGATCAAATCTGATAATAATTTTCATATTTAACTGATCAATCAATCATTTAAATATTAGCTATTTAAAAATAACTAGCATTCCAGATGTGAGTGCGATTAACTCACCTTAAGTTTAAACATTGAGTCGTTCCAATTTTAAATTAAATCAAGCGTCTTCGATTTAACCTAAAATCTTCACGAACTCCAATCGATCTCAGATCCGAGCTGCAGCATTGATCTCCTCGCTGCGGTTCCAGCGCCGCCAATTTCGTCGAAATTCGACTTCTCAAGCCAAAGATATTCAGTTTCAAATATTTTAAATATAATTTAAACTAAATTCTTTTTTTATACCATACGCATCTCAGCCGCACAGAACAGAAATCGAGATCAAGGCCGCGCGATCCATCTTCTTCCCCCATCGGGTTCGCGTTCCAGGGTTAACAAAATCCATCATCGACAAACAAAAATCCACCATCGCTCCCTCTCCGACCCACGTGAACCCGATCAGGCACCGCCCCGTCGTGTGCCCAGGCGTGCTCCACCCACGGCTAGAGCAGCTTCGAGCTCGGCGCCTCCAGTTACACAGAAAACACATTTGAACGGCCGGTGAATGCGACTCCCTCCACGCCTCCACACCCCACCGATCTACGTCTCCACCGTCCATATTGTAGAGCTTGGAGAGCTCTACATATTCCATTTAGAAGATGAAGCCTGAATATTCTTGGATGAAGAGATTTTGGTGAAGGAAGGATATTGTATTTCAACCATTGATAAAGAATGAAGACGGCGACCGAGAAAGAAAGATCTAGGGTTTCGGCCGATTGAGCGTATATATATGTTTATATATATTAATTTAATAATATATTTACAAATTACTTAACTTTTCAAACGAATTTCAAATCGCCCACGCCGCCTGGCATTTATAAGGTTTTACCCGCATTTCGAACATAATGGAACGTGTTTCGGCGTCCAATTCAATCATATGTGGAAGATAGCCTTTTTGAATCGATTTAAAATATTAAATTATCGATTTTAATTTCAACGCATTCCTCACCCGTTCGAGCAAACGGTAACTCCAAATGCTACGAAATTTAAAATATGATAATAATATATTATTACGGATCTAATGAAATTGGTTTCTTCGAATTCTGAGACGATGCCCTGGAAGGCTATTTTAACTTGTTGATAAGTTCGAGCGATTTTAAAAACCGTCGAAATCACTTAAAATTACACCTTTAATATTTTACAAACTCAATAATAAATCATATAGAATTTATAATCACATTAGAAATCATTCTGATTAATTTTTAATCAAAATCTGATTGTTTACCATTACTATACATTAGAATCGATCAGGCATGATATTGATCACTTCGAATCGATCGGTTCGAATCCATCAGATGGGCATCCCCTCGGCATGTTCATATCCATGCTAGAGCACTGTTTCGTATCCATCGAGTCCAGAGCACTTCGAATCCATCACCATCGGCATACAACACTTCGAATCGATTGGTCTCGTACCCAAGCGCTGCTTCGTGTCGATCATCCTCTAATCCATTTTTAGGCACTAGTTCGCTCAACTTCGTATCCATAGAGAAGCATTAGTTCGAATCGATCAAGAGGTGTCCATCAATGGAACGCACTTGTGCGTGTCGATCTAATTGAAGTTTGTCAGTTTATATCCATCAACTTCTGATCGATACGAACGAACGTATTCCTATCGATACGAACAAGCATGCTATGCAGTTGTTATCGAATCGAACTATGCAACGTCCCTCGATACAAATGAGGCAAAGAACATGGATGCGAAGCGTTCAACCCGTAGAAAAGACCGGATTGACTCGAAGGACGCGCGCCACGTCACTACAGAACCACGTGCATCCATCGATTCGAACTCATGGGTTCGAAGTGATCGATTCGAACAGAACAGCCCAAACGAAACATATCAACTCGAATCGATCATATCTCCTAAACCACTGATCCAAATGCGATGAAATTTTCATAGTAGCTTCCACACAAGGTAAAGATTGTTCCTGCCAAGTTTCAGCTCGATTGGATCATTTTTTGATGGATTCAAAATCGCTTCGAATCGATCTCAGATCGAGTTGAAACTTGGTGGGGTCGGTCGCGTGGGCCCATTCACGTGCTAGAAAAAGTCTTCCAAAGTTTGAGCGAGATCTGGGCCTCCAACGCCTATAAATAGAGCCCAGAGCCAACAGAAAAGGGATCTTTTGAATCTTCCGCCATTGAACGTCCAGACTCTGCCGGATTCAAGCCTACATCTTTCTATCACCATTGTATGCAAACACCAGAGACATAACTTATTGTAATCCTCTATAATCGATTGTAATCATCAAGAGAATATCAATAAAGAGATAACCTTCAGAGTGGACGTAGGCACGATCGCCGAACCACTATAAATCCTGTGTTATTCATTGTTATTTGTGATTTGCTGCATTTACTATCTCTTAGATCTGAGTTTTATATTGATTATTGCTGATCTGTGTTGATAAACGGGTGCTTTTACGATATTGTTTGTTTGTGGTCAATTTTGACGCAAAATTTTTGGTGCTTTCACTGAGAACAGCTGACTCGGGATAAGTTGAATTCGAAGACATAGGAATTCAGATCTAAGAACCATGACGAGACAAACAAGTAAGAAACAAAGGCCAGAGAGAAGTGAACATCAAGGGAGTCAAGAGGCTTCCTCAGGAGCGAATCAAGCGTCGATCTTCATCACTAGGGACGAGATGGAGACGATGATGAAGAAAAAGGAGGAGTTGATCCAGAGTTTATTTCAGCAGATAGGACAACTTGGAGCACAGAATAGAGAAGCTGATGGAGTTCAGAACGGAGTAGGACCATCTGGCGTAGCACCCGAACTAGGGGGCACGCACATGGGGAATGTTGATCCAATCTCGGAGAGAGAGAGGGGTACATCTGCGCAACCAAGGAGTAGTAGAGGAGTGAACGCTCAGTCAAGGGGGCAGTTCCCAGAGTTCCCTCGTGAACTCGAAGGGAAGGTTGAAAGTGGTGAACGAAGATTGCATCTTGGAGACAACGACAGATTGGCGGAGATGGTTAGAAGAGCTATGAGAGGCGGTTTGGTGAACAAAGACGTAGAGGATGTTAATAGAAGTCCTTTCACTCCGGCAATCAAACAAGCTAGAAACCCGTCGGATTTCAAGTTACCATCGTTGGACATGTATAATGGGAGAACGGACCCCACGGTTCATCTGACGAAATATATGAGGCGTATGGAAGTGCTGGGGCCATCACGGAGGTTATGGCCCGGTGCTTTCCATTGTTCTTGGCGGATATTGCGGCATTATGGTTCAGGCAACTAGAGAGTGGATCCATCGGAACATGGAATGATTTAACCGAGAGATTTATGAGGCAATTCAGGGTTCACATTACAAGACCCAAGAATGTGATGACTTTGGCAACCCTAAAGCAGAAAGCCGGAGAGACTTTAAGGAGTTATCTAACGCGATTCAATGCAGCAGCAGCTTCGGTGGATCGAGCAGATCCATCTATGGTTGTAATGGCAGCTGTGTCCGGAGTAGCTGACAACACAGAGTTCAAAAATTCATTGACTAAAGATCCACATGTGGATCTAGGTAAATTCTACGACGAGGCAGAAAAGTTTTTGCGATTAGAGGATGCGAATGCAGAAAGGGAAGAAGGAGAAGGAATAGAGATTTATGCGCTTAAAGACAAAAAGCCTCACGAAAAGGACTCAGGCAATGATAAAGGAAAACGAAAGTCTGAGGATAGTGGTAACGGGCTAAAGCGGCCGCGGAGGGAGGCACGATTCACCACCTATTCAGAGTTGAATGAAAGTCTGGAACGAATTTATCAGGATACCAAGGAGCAGGTTCCGTATCGTAGACCAATGCGAAGGGATCCAACCTCTACCGAAAGAAAATCAGATAGGTTTTATATATTTCATGAATTGAGCGGTCATAACACTAATGATTGTAGGCACCTGAAGGACGAGGTGGAAGGGCATATCAGAAACGGTATGCTCCTTCAATATGTGAGGAGGCGAACTCCAGTGGTGGAACCAGAGCGACCACCGTCTACATCAGCTAGAGCCGACCCTGAATCAAGGCACCGTTTGATTATCAATTGATTGAAATAACGATGAACAAGTAGTAAACCTCTCACTAACGTGGGTTAATCATTTACACATGCACGAGATCGCGAACGGTCCACATGCATGCTCTGAATGGCTATAAACCCTATCGTTGTGGGAATTTACACTTTGACATCCTTGCTTTGCTTTTTCTTCGTTTCGATTTGAACGTTTAGATTTGGTTTGTTTGAACATTTCTGTTTTGAAACTCGTTTGTTGAATGGATATTTGATTCGGATAATTCTGAGATGGCTAAGCTACTTACACATGTACGGGGTCGCGAACGGTCCTTAGGCATGCTCTGAGATAGTGATATACCCAGACAAATGATCCAGGGACCCACTCGAACGTGAACCTGGTATCAACAATACCAAGCCCCCCCCTGGGCACACTTATTCGCCTTCAACAGGCACACAAAGGATCCAGGAACTCACCCAACGTGTCTCTGGCATCGACAATACCAAGCCCTCCCGTGCACGCTTTCTTGCCTCGAATGGCACCCGACCGCGAACGGTCACAATCAGCCTCGAATCGCGAACGATCACAAATCGCCTCGAATGGAACCCGACCGCGAACAGTCACAACTCGCCCCAAACGGCACAACTCACCTCACCTCAAATGGCTAGATCGCGAACGGTCGTCATTTGTGGTCCGCCACCTGACCGCACACTGTCGCACTTCACCTTGAATGACTCGATCACGAACGGTCGTCATTTGAAGTTAAGCACTTGACCTTGAACGGTCATATTTCACTGCAGATGACTCGATCCCGAACGATCGATGCATGGATTTATACGCTTGACCGCGCACGGTCGCACTTCACCTCAAATGACTCGATCACGAACGATCGTCATTTGAAGTTAGGCGCTTGACCATGAACGGCCGCGCTTCATCCCAAATAGCTCGATCCCGAACGATCGTCATTTGAGGACATATTAAACTATCAAGTTCATTACAGGTTGATGATAGGATATGAACATCCAACTCAACGCATTACAAAACACACCTTCCTACCGCAAGGCATGTTTTGGGGGGCAAATGTTATCCCGCTTTTTGGCAAAGCCGCGATACCAAAAGATTGATCAAAAACAAAAGACACTTCGTCTCAGAGATTGGTTGTACTTCACTTCGTTATGGACATCGATGAATTTTGTCCTAGCCCGGATCAGGCTACAATTGATAGGACATGACAAGCAAAGCAATGAAAGCCAGTGTTCCAAATTTCATGTTAATCGGAGGTCATATGAACGAGATATGATCGATGCAAGTTAGCCAAAGTATGTTGTTCGAACCCATCAAGAAGTTCGGGAGATGCTCACTTCGAATCCATAGGATTCGAATCCATCACTGCCTGTTAAGTTCGAATCCATCAGCCACCATGTACTTCGAATCGATCGAGTTCGAACCGATCAGGCATGATATTGATCACTTTGAATCGATCTGTTCGAATCCATCAGATGGGCATCCCCTCAGCATGCTCGTATCCATGCTAGAGCACTGTTTCGTGTCCATCGAGTCCAGAGCACTTGGAATCCATCACCATCGGCATACACCACTTTGAATCGATTGGTCTCGTACCCAAGCGCTGCTTCGTGTCGATCATCCTCTAATCCATTTTTATGCACTAGTTCGCTCAACTTCGTATCCATAGAGAAGCATTAGTTCGAATCGATCAAGAGGTGTCCATCAATGGAACGCACTTGTGCGTGTCGATCTAATTGAAGTTCGTCAGTTCATATCCATCAACTTCTGATCGATACGAACGAACGTGTTCCTATCGATATGAACAAGCATGCAATGCAGTTGTTATCGAATCGAACTATGCAACGTCCCTCGATACAAACGAGGCGAAGAACATGGATGCGAAGCGTTCGACCCGAAGAAAAGACCGGATCGACTCGAAGGACGCGCACCACGTCACTACAGAACCACGTGCATCCATCGATTCGAACTCATGGGTTCGAAGTGATCGATTCGAACAGAACAGCCCAAACGAAACATATCAACTCGAATCAATCATATCCCCTAAACCACTGATCCAAATGCGACGAAATTTTCAAAGTAGCTTCCATACAAGGTAAAGATTGTTCCTGCCAAGTTTTAGCTCGATTGGATCATTTTTTGATGGATTCGAAATCGCTTCGAATCGATCTCAGATCGAGTCGAAACTTGGTGGGGTCGGTCGCGTTGGCCCACTCACGTGCCAGAAAAAGTCTTCCAAAGTTTGAGCGAGATCTGGGCCTCCAACGCCTATAAATAGAGCCCCAAAGCCAACAGAAAAGGGATCTTTTGAATCTTCCGTCATTGAACGTCCAGACTCTGTCGGATTCAAGCCTACATTTTCTATCACCATTGTATGCAAACACCAGAGACATAACTTGTTGTAATCCGCTGTAATCGATTGTAATCATCAAGAGAATATCAATAAAGAGATAACCTTCAGAGTGGACGTAGGCACGATCGCCGAACCACTATAAATCCTGTGTTATTCATTGTTATTTGTGATTTGCTGCATTTACTATCTCTTAGATCTGAGTTTTATATTGATTATTGCTGATCTGTGTTGATAAACGGGTGCTTTCACGATATTGGGTGTTTGTGGTCAATTTTGATGCAAACACAATAAGAAAAGGAAAAAGATCAGAGGCCTATGTGGTAGTTATTCATTGATGGCGCGTCAAATGAACAAGGACCCGGTGCAAGATATGTAATTATAACACCGGATGGACAACCGCTTACATTATACATGAAATTAGGATTCCCCATAACAAACAATGTGGCACAATATGAACCATGGTAGCAGGAGTTACCTTGGCCTTAGAACCCAAGATTCCACGAATTTAGACCTTTAGTGATTCTTAGCGAATGGTAAACTAAATAAAATAGATATATCAAGCGAAGGACTCCAAGCATCTTTATACGTAAAGAAGATACTAATAATGCTTGCTCTGTTTGAAGACTTTTCAATACACCAAGTTCCCAGAACGAAAAACTCACAAGCTGGCTCACTAGAAAAACTAGCTAGCTCAAGAGGATCCCCAGGGACATGAATTGTTTCGGTAGAATATCAGAAAATTCCAAGTATTGGAGAGGAAGTGTCAAAACCGAGAAAGTAACTAGTAGTCCTAACAAGGTCTCGAACTAAGTTACTAGGGGAAGAGAGAAGAGAAGTTGATAAAGAAATATCATATGAAAGGTTTGACCAATCAAGTTCAAATGACATGTATAATGACACCTGGATCTCACCCATCATCAAATATCTTGATGAGTGAATACTATCATCTAACAAAGGAGAAGAAGGAAGGTTAGGAGACAAGCTCCAATTTTCATAATAATGGATGGAATCCACTGTAAGAAGGGATATGCCCTTCCCTATCTAAGATGCATAAGCCTAAATGATGGAGTATAATTGATGGTTGAGGCCCATTAAGGATTCTACGAGGATCATTGAAAAGGAACAAAATTGGCGAAGAAAATAACGAGGCAGGGATTTACTGGCCTCGTATGGTAAGCCAAGCTATTGAGTATATGAGAAGTTGCGAAAAATGCCAGAAATACTCAAAGATTCCCATATTTTCCCTAAGTTAGTTGAATCCAATTGCAAGTCCATGGCCCTTCGACGTATGGGAATAGACTTAAACGACCTATTTCCAATCTCAAATGCAGGAGAAAAGTACACCGTAGTTGTCGTTGACTACTTCACTAAATGGGTTGAGCATACTTACTTCCAAAGATTACTTCAGGCAAACTGCTCAGATTCATCAGAAAAATATCATAATCAGATTTGGAATTCCCTAGAAAATAATTTTTGACAATGAGACACGGTTTGAGAGTGAAGAATTCTCTCGCCTTTTCCCTAAGAATGGCATCATTAAGAGCTTTTCCTCCATTGCACATCCAAATGCAAAGGGGGTAGCTGAGGCTGAAAGTAAAACCATAAAGATAATTTCAAAAAAGCGACTTAACAAAGCAAAAGGAAATTGGGTAGAAGAATTACCACTTATGCTATGGGCTTGTAGAACATCTACTAAAATTATGATGGGACATGCTCCCTACTCGTTGACTATGGGTGTGAGGCGATGTTACCAATTGAGATTGAAATACCCTCACACCAAAGAATCACCTATGCATTCGATATGAATCAAGAGCTGAAAATAGAATTCCTAGATTTGATACATGAACTGAGAGATGAAGCAGTGGTATGAACCATAGAGTATCAAAGAAGAATTTCAAGATAATACAACTCAAAAGTGAGAAAGCAATCATTTCACAAAGGAGATCTGGTACTCCGAAAAGTAACGACGAATAGAAGAAATCTCACAAATGGATGCCTAAGGCCAAATTGGGAAGGATCCTTAATCATTTGCAAAGTAATCCCCTAAGGAGCTTACAAATTATGTTGACCAGATGGCAATATGGTTCCGAGAACATGAAATGTCGAACATTTGAGACAATATTTACCAAAGATGATTGAAAAAAGCATCTCTTGCTTCAAAAGGAAAATCTACATGGTTGGGAGTGAAATACTCCTTGCATTTTACTACCTAAGATGGTAGTCAACCTAAGATGGTAGTAAGCCTCTGTTCATGCAGAGATAGGAAGAGCACTTCCAGGAGGGAGGGTGGAGTAAGTCTTTAACCGTGCCACTATAGCTAGGTTAAAGCAACGGACAAGCTCTTGGTCGCGCCTTTGGTCAGGTCAAGGCACCTATAACATCCTCAATTTTTGAAAACATTATTCAGAAGATTTAATTAGACAAATTAAAAAAACAATGACAATAATGGGATCGAGATTTGAATAAACTATATAACGAGCCATGCTTATTCATGTAGTAAATGGGCTTTAATTGGGTTAGCAAATTAATGAAACTACACATAAGAATATTAGTAAAATAGCCACTCTATTACACACGACTATGACCTTTTTTAATTGTCCATTCACGTTCATTTTTCTCAAAAAAAAATAAGCGCAAAAACCCTAAGATAGCCGGGCATTAATAAGGAGGAAAAGAAGAAGATTACAATCTCTAACTAAGGATCAAAGCTAGGAAGGATTAATCAACAACAAATCTCAAATTCCTTATCATATCTAAGGTTAATAATAATTTCATGCAATCTCTATTTTATTTTATGATTATATGCTTTCGAATTTATAATTAAATTCAATTTTATGATGATATGGATGATGATATGCCTGATCTATATTATGTTTCACTTATTTAATTTCAGTTATATATGAATTTGCACGGTTTTGATGTAAAGCCGAAAGTGTACGATTTTAGAATGCCATGGCAAAATTTTTTGTCAAGTAAAACATGATTTTGCAGATGGGTTTAATTTTTAAAATTTAGCTATGAAAACTTTATTATGAATTTTCAATGAAAAATACAATATAACTGGATTTAAAATTTATTTCGAGAATTTCAGGGAGAAATTAGGGCTGAAATTTTAATATGTTTGATTACATGATAAAATTTAGTTTCTGTGATTTTTGGATATTTTTCCCCATTTATTTATTAGGGACAATAAATTATTTTACAAAGACTTTTATGAAATAATTAATTTTGGTATATGGAAGGGCTTAAACGTTATAATTTCTTTTATTTAGATTCGATAAATGCGGCACTTTTTTAGTAAAGTGCTTGAAGGTTTTAAGACAGTCAATCAATGGTATACAAATAAGCAAGTTGTCATAAACAATTACTAAAAGTTGCAATGTTTCAGCCTTTAAATCATAAAAAGGTGTTCCACCTCAAATAGTAAGCACCTTTCGAATCCATTGGTTCCGCTTCATCCCAGTCGAAACCTACATAGTCGAAACCCATGTTGCCAAAATCAATACATAGGTATCACTTTGATGGTATGCAGTGGACTGGAAGGAAGGCAGAAGACTTGGTCTCAAAAGGTAAATGATGGGGTCGAAACCCTGCTTTGTTTTCAAAAATTAAATTCTTGCCTTGTTTTACTTAAAGCTTTCGACCTAGTTGAAACATATGTTTTCGAAAAGGTTTTAATAAATGGCTTTCGAAGAAGGTTGCTATACAATGTGTAGGTGTTAGCTTTCGAAGGTGGTAATTTTTCCTTAGATAAGAGCTTTTGAAAGGATTGGTTTCAACCAAGTCAAGACCTAGCCACTAATTTTCTTTTCGACTGCATTGAAGTCATCTATGCTGTCGAAGGGTTACCTATGTTTTAACATAAACTAAGTATTTTCCCGAATGCTTTAGGAAGGAGTTGACGGTTTCGAAAGTTATGGAGTGGAAAGTGGGTTTCAACTCTGTCCTTTGAACTTTTTATTTAAAGATGGTTGCTTTCCACTAGATGGTTCTGACACCATCAACTTCTCCTTAAAATATTTCTTAAATGGTTTCAAAAGAGATACTTTCATATGTAACCATTTTGACCCAAATGATGTTTTTAAAGAGTAACCCAATACTTTCAAAAGGGGTACTTCCATTTATTTCAAATTTTTATATCTTAAAAAGATGATTGATACCATCGAAAGATATAAATGGGTTCCGAAAGAGAATATCCATCATGGGTTTCGAAAGCTATGTTTACTACATTTTGAAAAGAATATTTTGCTTTTGATGGAAGTCATCCAGAGATTTCGAAAGAGTAGTTTTAAGATTTCAAAACATAAACCGAATCTCAATTTAAAGGAATAACTATGGCATGATAAACAAAAGGGTTTTGAAATGAAGAAATTTTCCTTGATTATAAAGGTTAAAGGGTTTATCGAGGATATATTTATTGGTATAGGATTTCAAGGACAATAAACTACAAGTGTTGGTATTATTTTGTTGTTATGTTTACTTCTTCATATACTTATTCACATTATTATTAACCCATAACTATATTTTAGGGGAAAGGAAAAAAAACTAGTTAGGTTGACCCAGTAGTGAAAATAACTTAAGAGATGCTAAAATCATAATTAAAGATATTGACAAAGGCCAATAAGTTTGCAGTATGCCCAAGAAAACTATGTATAACAAATGATATTGGTAGAGGCCACTAGGTTCATATTCAACCCATGAAAACTATGATTTGGTACTGACAAGGGCTAATAGGCTTGTAGTTAGCCCATGAAAACTATACTCGGATTAAGATATTGACAGACAGTTAGTAGGTTCCTAGTTAGTCCACGGAAACTAGGATATGCAAATTGATATTAGATTTAGTAATAGATTTTCAGTGAACCCATGAAAACTATGAGATCAAACAGACAGTCCATAAACATTTAAAAGTTTAATAGTAACCCTTAAAACTATTATTGAGACAAATAGTCAGAACAAATGAGGATGGGTAATCCAGATTTGATTTACTTGTTTTTCATATCATCGTTATATTTTAAAATACTATGTTTTGTGGATGCAGGAGCACAGTATATATGGTTTTATAAATGTTTTAGGATACTAATACGGGAAAAACCCATTTTGCTAAGCAGCGTGATCTCACTTGGTGTCCAAATGGTTTGAGGCGGAAGATTATTTTTCATACCAAGCTTTATGTCTGACTCAAAGTTTTCGTTTTCCCATAGACACTCAGGCACTCAATTGATTTTGAGTAAGTTGAGAGTAAAGGTTTTGAGGTGTTCTTTTAGTCGAACAAAGCTTCCAAAGACATGCAGGAGGCAAGCTTGTTATTAGAGTCCTTTTATTTCTGCTGTGTGTTTGATTATAAAGATAAATTATTTAGTTCCTTATTATATATAATCATATCAACTAATGGGCATCTTTATAAGTTGCTCTTGGCATATTTTGTGATAGTCATATGTTATCTGAACGTGGTTTGCGAACTGAGATTATGTAATCAGTTTGAAATATTTTGAAATAGAATGTGGAATTTGATTGCTGTTTATTTTTTTCCATATTCTTGTGTTTCTATGCATAACGTATCAATTATTGCTGTATTTGGTCACCGAGGATTAATTACTATGATGACTACAGCATCTGTAACCATTAGTTTTGGGCTTCTAAGTAGGGGATGTTACAACTTGGTATTTGAGCATACATTTAGGAAACTTTAAAAGAAACTTAAACCTAAAGGACTTTTCAAACATAATCCAATGAATTAGATAAAAGATTAGGGTTTGGGTTAACGCTATAATAACGTACTTGTATTTGACATATAGTTATATATATATATATATATATAAGTACGTACTCCCCTTTCTCTTAGATTGTTCTTCTGTATCTTACTAAGGCTCGAATGCATATTTGTGAGAAAGGAGATATGGAAGCAGGAAACGAAAGAGGAAATCTTGGTGGAAGAAGTACCACAACTAATGGAAATGCTTGACTAACTACCAGGATGAACCCGAGTCAACTGGCTAATAAAAGTAATTAAAATGCTGATGCCAATGCGGTTGCTAGAAATCCACCAGTAGATATAGGGGCGATGTATCAGTTCTTTGTTGGGTTAAAGCAAGCAGGAGCAATGGCTGGTGTTGCTAGAAAGTAGGAGGAGCTAGTCCTATGGCTCTGGTTGGGAATAATTATGCTTTGTTGTATAGGGATTACACCAGTTTGGGTGGCAAGCCATTCTTGGGAATGGTGAGTGCTATAGAGGTTCAAAATTGGCTATTGCATTATAGCGAATATTTACCGATTTGGGTCTAAATGATGGGTAAAAGAGAAGGTTGGCAAAGGTTAGCACTACATTGGTGGAATTTTTGGAATGCCTAAAGAGTAGATAACTAAGGCTGATTTTAACACAAGATTTAAGCATAAGTTTATAGCTGCATTTGCTAAGTCTGAGCTGACGAGGAATTTTATGATTTTTTTTAGGAAGAGATGTCACTAATCGAGTATGCAACTGAGTTTGTAGAACTGTCTCGATATTGATATGCTGTTATAAACACTGACATCAGAAGGAATGAATGGTTCATTCGAGGATTGAGTCCTGAGCCGGCTAGAATGACCATGACACATGTTCGTGATACGTATAATGTGGTGGTGGAGATGGCCATACACCATGAGGAGTAACTTGCTGATCAGGCTAAGGAGATGTTAATGGGAGCTCAGGGTCCGAATGGAAGAGGAGAATGTTATTTAAGAAGAAGGGAGCCAAGAAGGGAGATACTGCTAAGAAGCCAAAGGCAAAGTCAGTTTGTTATAAATGTTACAAGAAGGGTCACTTTGCGGATGAGTGTGGTTTGGAAATGGTAAGAAAGCTGCAAACGAGAAGAAAGTGAAGTGCTTCAACTATGATCAAGTTGAGAATTACGAGAATCAACGTCCAGAGCCAGTTAGGGATGATAAAGGAAAGGTCTTTGCTATTATATCAGCTAGGCATGCTCCAACAGATAAGGGAAACACTGTGACGCAAGGTATACTTTTAATTCAGAGTAATCCAGTTAGAGTACTTTTCGATACAGGTGCATCATATTCATTTATATCTCCATGTTTGGTTGATAGGTTATTCTTAGAACCTACCTACTTAGTTGCTTCCTTAAGGGTTGTGAACCCAATAGAAGGGTATGCAACTCTAGGGGTAAGATATGACCAGTTAGAACTTGATTTGTAAGGTCATAAATTTGCATGCAGTTTGTATGTTATTGATTTCGTAGATTACGGGATCATTTTGGGAATGGATTGGCTAGGTAGATATAAGGCAAGAATATTTTTCGATAATAGAGAGATATCACTGAGACACACTGATAATTATAACGGAGTCATATTCTCAATAGGAAATTTTGACCGAAGTGTTGGTACTTTGCTTAATGCTTTGGATAGGAGATGAGTTAAGTCAGGTTCGGGTAGAAAGAGAGTTTGAAGATGTTATTAAGCCAGTCACTTGATTGCCAACTAAAAGAGCTGTTGAGTTTAAAATAGATCTTGTGCCCGGAGTCGAACCTATGAGTAGACCTCCTAGCAAGATGACACCAATTGAGATTAAGTGATTGAAGGTGCAGCTAGTGGATCTTGAAGGAAGGAATTTTTTTAGACCAAGAAGATTGCCTTAGGGAGCGACCGTGGTGTTTGTGAAGAAACCAGATGCGTCGAGGATATGCATCGACTGCCGTAAGTTAAGAGTGGTGGAAGACTATTTTTCCAGTTGGATTTAGCCAAGAATAGATGATATTTTCAATCAATTGAGTCGACCCAGACTATTTTTCCAATTGGATTTAGTGACCGATTTCCATTAGTTAAGAGTGGCGGAAGATAGTATTCCTATGACATCATTCGGAGCAGATATGGTTCATATTAGTGGTTGGTGATGTCATTTGGATTGATGAACGCACCTACTTCCTTCATGGATTTGATGAACCGAGTATTCCAAAATACTTGGATAGGTTTGTGCTGGTATTTATAGATGATATTCTAGTATACTCTGAGGATGAGAGAAAGCATGAAGTTCATCTTAGAGTGGTGCTTGAGACAGTAAGGCAGAATCGACTGAATTCTAAGTTTACCAAGTGTCAAATATAGAAGAAAGAGGTTAAATTTCTTGGTCATGTGGTTTTAGGAAAAGGATTGTCAATCAATTCAGATAAGATTGATGCTGTGAATGATGGGAAGAGACTAGAGATGGTGAATTAGATCAGAAGTTTTCTTAGACTGGCCGGCTATTATCGGAGATTCATTAAGGATTTCTCGCGGATAGGAGCACCTTAACTTTGCTAATAAGAAAGGAAACGATGATTATTTATTAGGGGAGAGGTTTGAGTTATATACCAATCATAAGTCTTTAAGATATTTATTCTCTAAGAAGGAGTTGAATATGAGACAGTAGATGTGGCTTGAGTTTTTAGCTACTTGTGATTTTGGTATAGAGCATACTCTAGGAAATGGTAATAAGGTAGCAGACGCTCTTAGTAAAAAAACATCAGGACGTGGTGTTAGCTATATTAGTGGAGTGGAAAGACCTTGAAGTTTTAACTACTTGTGATGTGCAATTAAGATCAACCGGTGGTTCTAGTGAGAATTCTGCCAGGTTGTCTTGTTTAGAAGTTCGACCAGTATTGATTGAGAGAATTGCTTCTAAGCAGAAGGAGGACCAGTATTAGCTGAAAGGATTAGAAGACTTGAGGTTGGAACAGAAATCGATGATTTGAAAGATTGTAACCTTTACCAGAGAAGGTGGCTAAGAATGAAAGGACGGTTGTATGTTCTAAATGTGGAGGTCTTGGGGAAGGAAGTTCTTAGAGAATGTCATCGATCTAAGTTTACGATTCATCATGGAGGAACCAAAATGTATCAGGATATGAAGAGGAGTTTCTATTGGGAAGGCAAGAAGAGGGATGTTGGCTTGTGGGTCAAACAATGTGCAAACTGTCAACAACTGAAAGCTGAACATTAGAAGCCAAGTGGGTTACTTTAGCCTTTAGAGATTCCAGTTTGAAAATGGGATTCGATAACCATGGATTTTATAGACAGGTTGCCAAGGTCAAATAGGGATAATGAAAATATATAGGTTTTAGTGGATTGATTGACCAAGAATGCCCATTTCATTCTAGTTAAGTCAACCAGGACGACATCTGTTTTAGCTAAGTTGTTTCTGAAGAACATAGTTAGACTGCATGGAGTTCTTAGTGGTATAGTCAGTGGCAGAGATGCTTTACTCACTAGTGAATTCTGGAAGAGTCTACAGTAAGTAATAGGCATCGAGCATGGTATGAGTATTGCATATAACCCTCAGACAATTGGGCGGACAGAGAGAGTCAATAAGGTACTCGAAGATTTATTGAGATCTTGTGTATTAGACTTTGGTGGAACTTAGGCAGATCACCTACATTTGGTTGAGTTTTCCTATAATAATAGTTATCAGACTAGTATAGGAATGGCGACTTTTAAAACTTTATATGAAAGACCATGCAAATCATCATCATGTTGGTTGGAGACTAGAGACTGGAGACAGATTAGTCTTATGTCCATATTTGGTTAAAAAGGCATCGAAAATGATTTAATTTGAGGAAGAATAAAGGAAGCTCAGTCCGGGGAGAAGAGTTACATAGATGAGAGGCGTAAAGACCTAGAATTGTCAGATGGAGTTAAGGTTTTCATTAAGTTATCACCTATGAAGGGTGTGGTATGATTTGGGAAGTCAAGGAAGTTAGCCTCGGGATATGTTGGTCCATTCTAGATTATAAAGAAGATTGGAAAGATTAGGATTATTCTGATAGGGTTGGATGACTTAGTAGTAAAGCCTTGTTTGACTACTGTTAGATAAACAGTTCAGGTTGTAGCTAGAGATGAGAAAAGATTAAGGAACAAGACAATCAGGTTGGTAAAGTTTCGGAGGAGCGACAATGAGAAGGACAATTCTTGGGAGACAGAGGATAGCATTAGAGATACTTATCATGATCTGCATTGAGGGTATGTCTATATTAGATTTATATAGATAGTTGCTAGTCAGATAGGCTAGTTTGATTGTTATGGTTGTTAGGAGCGGTTACAAGTGATTGCTGTGTTTAGTATTTAGTCCTTACTGAATTTCAAAGATGAAATTCTTTAAGAGGGTAGCATATAACATCCCTAATTTTTGAAAACATTATTCATAAATTTTAATTAGGTAAATTAAATAGAATAATGATGACAAGGGGGTTGAGATTTGAATAAAATATATATGGGGCCAAGTTCATTAATAAAGTAAATAGGCTTTAATTGGGTAAGTAAACTAATTAAATTACACATTGGCATATTAATAAAATAACCATTCTATTATACGGGGTTTTGAACTTTTCTAATTGTCCATTCACGTTCATTTTTCTCGAATCAAATATGAATGCAAGAACCTAAGATAGCCAGCTATTAACAAGGTGGAAAAGAGGAAGACTACAATCTCAAACTAAGGATCAATGCTAGGAAGGATTAATCAACAACAAATTTCAAGTTCCTTATCATATCTAAGGTGAATAATAATTCCATACCATCTCAATTTTATTTTAAGATTATATTTTTTTATTTACGATTAAATTATTTTTTATGATGATATGGACGATAATATGCTTGGTCTATATTATATTTGACTTATTTAATTTCAATTGTATTTGAATTTGCACGGTTTTGATGTAAAACCAAAAGTGTATGATTTCAACATGCCGTGGAAGACTTTTATGTTAAGTAAAACATGATTTGGAGATGTTTTTTAATTTTATAATTTTCCAAGCTATGGAAATTTTATTATGAGGTTTTAATGAAAAATATGATATAATTAGGTTTAAAATTTATTTCAAGAATTTTAGGGGTTTAAAATTTTAATATTTTAGATTACATGATGAAATTGAATTTCTGTAACTTTTGGTGATTTTTCCCAATTGATTTATTTGGGATAAATTATTTAAAAGAAATTTCCTGAAATAATTTGTTTGGTATACAGAAGGACTTAAATGTTATAATTTCTTTGATTTAGATTGATAAATGCGGTAGCTTTATTGGTAAAGTATTTGAAAAGTTTATGGTAGGAAATCAATGGTATACAAATAGGCAATTTGTTATCAAACAATTATTAAAAGTTACAATGTTTCAGCCTTTAAATTAGAAAAAGGTGTTCCGCCTCAAATAGTAAGCACCTTTCGACTCCATTTGTTCTGCTTCATCCTAGTCGAAATCCACGAAGTCGAAACCCACATAGTCGAAACAAATACACAAGATATCACTTAGAAGTTACGTAGTGGATTGGAAGGAAGGCGGAAGGCTTGGTGTCAAAGGGTAAGTTTTTGATGATGTTGAAACTCCGCTTTTTTTCAAAAGCTAAGTTCTTGCCTTGCTTTTGTTAAAGCTTTCGACATAGTCGAACACACATTTTCTAAAAGGTTTTTATAAATGGCAATTGAAGAAAGTTGCCATACCATGTGAAGGAGTTAGCTTTTGAAGGGGTACTTTTCCCTTAGATAAGAGCTGTCGAAAGGATGGGTTTCGAACAAGTCGAGACTAGCCATAAATTTTCCATTCGACTGCATTGAATTCATCTATACCCTCAAAGGGTTCCCTCTTTTTTTACCTAAACTATGTCTTTTCCAAAATCCTTTTGAAAAGTGTTGAGGGTTTCGAAAGTAATGGAGTCAAAAGGGGGTTTCGACTCTGTCCTCCGAAGTTTTTATTTAAAGATGGTTGCTTTCGACTAGATGGTTCCAACACCATCACTTTTCCCCAAAATAATTCTTAGATGGTTTCGAAAGAAATACTTTTGTATATAACCATTTTTAGCAAAATGATGTTTTTAAAGAGTAAACCCAATACTTTTGAAGCGGTACTTCCATTTGTTTTGAAGCTCTATATTTATAAAGATGATTTGATACTATCGAAAGGTATAAATGGGTTTTGAAAGAGAATAGCTATCAAGGCTTTCGAATGGTATGTTTGTTATGTTTTGATAAGAAGCTTTTGCATTCGATGGAAGTCATCCAGAGGTTTCGAAAGAGATGTTTTAAAATTTTAAAACATAAACCCAATCTCAATTTAAAGGAACAACCATGGCATAAATAAAGAAAAGGGTTTTGAAATGAAGAAGTTTTCCTTGATTATAAAGGTTAAAGGGTTTAACCAGTATATATATATATATATATATAGAATTTCAAGGATAATAAATCACAAGTGTTGGTATTATTTGTTTTTATGTTTAATTCTTCATATAATTATTCACATTATTATTAACCCATAATTTTATTTTGGGGGAAGGGCAGAATAACCTGTTAGGTTGATTCGGTAGCGAATATAACTTAAGAAATGTTAAAATCCTTAATAAAGATATTGGTATGGCTAATAGTTTTGTAGCAAGCCCATGAAAATAGTGTATAATAAATGATATTGGAAGGGCCAATAGGTTCATAGTCAGCCCTTGGAAATTATTATTTGATACTGGCAGGGGCTAATAGGTTTGTAATTAGCCTATGAAAACTATATTCGAATTAAGATATTGACTGATAGTCAACAGGTTCCTATTTTGCATATGAAAACTAGGATATGTAAATTGATGTTGGAGTTACTAGTAGGTTCTTAGTGATCTCATAAAAACTTTGAAATCGGAAAGATTGTCCATATACATTTAGAATGTTAATAGTAAGCCTAGAGCTATAATTGAGATAGACAGCCAGAACAAATGGGGATGGATAATCCAGATTTGATTTACTTGTTTATCATCATATTTTAAAACACTATGTTTTTAATCATTGGGGATGCAGGAGCATAGTATATAATTTTATAAATGTTTTAGGATACTAGTGAGGGGAAAAACCCATTCCGCTATGCAGGGTGGTCTCACCCGATATCCAAATGGTTTGAGATGGGAGATTATTATTCATACCAGGCTTTATGTCCGACTTGAAGTTATTGTTTTCCCCTTAAACTCTTTGGTACTTAATTAGTTTTAAGTAGGTTGAGAATTAATGTTCCCAGGTGTTCTTTTAGACGAATAAAGATTCCTAACATGTGTAGGAGGCAAGCATGTTATTAGAATTCTTTTATTTCCGCTGTATGTTTGATTGTAATGACAAATTGTTTAGTGCCTTATTATATATACTCCGATTAACCACGAGGGCATCTTCATATGTTGCTTTTGGCGTATTTTGTAAAAATCATATGTTATTTGGATGTCGTCTGCAAACTGGTATTATGTAATCAATTTGAAATATTTTGAAATGGAATGCGGAACTTTTTTGATGTTTAAATTTATTCCATATTATTGTGTTTCCGTGTATCAGTATATCTAATATCGCCGTGTTTATTCAACGATGTTAATCACTATGGATGACTACAACATCCATAGTCGTTTTTAGGCCTAAATAGGGGGATGTTACAGCACCTTCTAGAGGGAGGACGGAGTAAGCCTATTTCTGTGCCACAATATGACAAGGCAAAGCATTGAACAAGCCCATGTGCATGCCACGCTATAGCCAGGGCAGGATGCCCCCTGGTGGATGGTCAAAGTAAGCCTTTATCCGTGCCATGCTATGGCCGGGGTAAAACATCAGAAAAGCACTTTACCACATCCCTGGCCAGATCAAGGCACCTCTTGGAGGGATGTTGGGTAAGTCCTGGGTTCCAGCCTCTATGAATGAGCTAATCAAGAGCAACAGACAATGGATTATGATGTCCAATCCCAAGAAGAGGCTCATAAAACAATGGAATAAGATGTCCAAGCATAAGAAGAGGCTCATCAAACAATGGACTAAGATGACCAAACCTGAGAATCGGTGTATCTCCAATGGACTAAGATGTCCAGGCCTAAGAAGTGGCACATCAAATTATGAACTAACACGTCCAGGCTTAAGAAGAAACCGACTATAGTACTAATGTATACAATGCCTAAAGAGTCTATACATGTCAAAGAAGACCAAATCTAAGGGGTAAAGAACATCTCCGTTTATTAAATTTCCGAATCTGGGTTTTGGGACTTTCATTTCTAAATATCATCTATTAATACCCAAATCTGGGTTTCTAGTGTTTATCAATATTTATCGTCTTTATTATACCCAGATCTGGGTTTTGAGTCTCTTATATTTGAATTTCATATATAGATACACAAATCTAGGTTTCGAGACATTATTAATTAGTTACATTCTTTATTCCCGAACTTGGGTTTCGGGATTATTGCTTAATTTCACTTTAATGCCCTAATCTAGGCCGAGAATTTCTATTATGACAACAATTACCATGGATTTCTGCTTACCCAACAAATGCCCTAATCTGGGCTGAAGATTTTTCTTACAAAGTTAATTATTAATAATTTCTAATTATCCAACATATGCCCTTATCTATGCTCGGGATTTTCGTTAACCCGCCATAAATACCTGAATCTAGGTTTAGGAATTCCACTCAGAGGATTTTTTTGGATATTGCTATCTGGATTCTAGATATCTCATTATTAACTTATTAACTTCACAATTCATGGCCTAATTTGGGTTAAATCGTATAGCTTCCTAATCCCTATCAAAAACCAAAACTCGGGTATGAAATAGAAGAGTTGAAGTTGCTCTAGGAAACCAAAAACTTCAAACCGGTCTTCTTAATACCTAAATTAGAGTTAATGTTTTATGAGTCTAAATGAGGCTCACCAATATCTGAATGAAGACTTAGGGTTATTCAAATCTCGGGGAAAATTTTCAAATACATGTTGAAGTGGATGGATCATGAAGACCTATTTTCAAATAAAAATTTATTGCCCCTATTTATTGCTATTGGTTATTTTCCACAAAGTGTTCGTAGGTTATACATATCATATACATTAATTGCTATCAATTACAGGCCTTATATCTTTTGATTTAGGATTATTCCTAACTAACTGACTAGATATAGATGTGTTAATATGTTGACTTATTATGAAGTATGCATATAAATATGAAAATGAGCTAATAATAGAAAATATTACTTTGAATTTTGTAGGAAAATAAAGTAATAAAGAGCGAGAAAGTTATGAATTTTTTTCCCAATGAACAAAAGCTTCTTTCATACGAGAGGGGATGCTAGCCATAAAATCTATTTAAAGAGCAAAGGCATGGAAGAAGATAGGAAAAGTGCCAGCTTCTAATAAAATGTATTTCGATAAGGGTCACAAATAAAGATCTTAAAGGCATTTGGAAAGGCTTTCGAAGGAGGCGTAAACAGCAGGCACCTTCACAGGTGAAAAACCATGTACAAGCCTCCAAAAAAGATGAAAAAGAAGAAGTAAAGCTATCCTTACACCTCTTTAAAACCTTCCGGCACAGATGGACTAAAAAAGACAGCTTCGAAACCCTCTTTCGAAGGCAATGAATGTTAACCTCCCTTATACGTGCCAAACCTTTTGGAACTAAATGTTCCGCCCTTATAAAAACCCTTTTGAAAGCATACACAAGCCTTTTGAACCGGTCGAAGCCAATGACATTAGGGAACATTCAACACCAATTCATAGGCATTCATTCAGAAGCTACTCAACATCATCGAAACCATTGATACTTCAATACCTTTGAAGCCACTATAAAAAATTCTTCAATAGAGTTGAAAGGCTCCCATCTTTACTTTCAATGACAACAACGCAACATGAATAGGGAGATGTATTTGAAGACTTTTAGACAACATTGAAGGCAGTCTGAAGAGAGAAAAGAAAAGGAATACTAAAGGCTCAACAAAGGTGAAAGGCTGATAGAAGACCCTTTCAACTTAGTCGAAAGGTCGAGTTTAGGATAAGAAAAGCACATGGGCAAGTCACAGGATTCGAAAGAGCCTTTCGATGACATCAAAGGCAAAAAAGGCCTTTCAACTAAGTCGAAAGGCATGAGTCGGCATACAAAAGGAGGCCTTTCGACTAACTTGAAGGCAAAAGCATAGAAGGGGCCGACCAACATCTATAAATAAGACCCAAGGGGTCCAATTTTGGGGATCGAATTTTGGAAATCCTAAATTCATTGCTCTTACTCCCACCTCTTAGTTGCAACAAAATCTTCTGTAAATCCTAAATCAATTTGGGGATAAAGCTTTTATAATTGTAACTTATTTTGAGTCATTAATAAAGGAGGGATGGCTAATTCGTTAAGGAATTCAATGATGTTGGAGATCATTTTGATCATTATCTTGACAAATGATCCATTGCACATGGCTCTATCTTATTCTCTTAACTTATTTTTGTCTATGCAATATATAGGATCGACATAGATATCGACATTCAAAACACATCACCGTTGAGACCAATATTAGACAATCGAAATTAGAATGGTGATGGGATTTCAACAATGAAGAATCTATGAAATTTATGAATATCCAGGGCAATCTTATGTAAATAAACAAAGTGGTGCTTGGGTAGTTACAAGCTAGATCTGTTTCGACGGGGAGGAACTCCACTCGACATGATCGAAAGGCGTGTTCCAAAGGGGTTCCAATTGAAATTGGCTAGCGATTGATTAAGGACTAAGTCCTTCTAAAGGGGTTTATCCCCAGCTTCCTCCATGACCCTTTCGAAGGGGTCTCTCAATAAAAAAAGAGAAACCAATTGAGTCAAGAGCTGCTATTTTACATCAATCAATCATGCATGCTATCAAAATGATCGAAAGGGCCATACAGAACCTTTCGACACAATCGAAATGGATGGAAAGCCAAAATGAAACGGTTGCTTCTGACCCACTTAAAAGAAAGGTTTCTAGTGATATGATACTTCCTTTGACTGCATTTTTAGCTAACTTTTTAAACCCTTTCGACTAAGTTAACCTAGTCAAAAGGTAGGTTTTGAATGAAGAAATCTTTCCAACAATCTCGTTTCATTTGAAATCATAGCTTTGGGAATGTTGACAAGTTTTCTTATTAACACTTTTTATCATAAATTTCTTTTACAACAAGTAATAAATGCATAGAACATTATAACTAAGGTGAGAAACCCTAAGGATCTGTAACGACCCGGAATTTTGACGATATATTTTAATGAATATTTAATCTAAATTTAAATTAAATATAAGCTTGTAAATGTTTAAATTGATGAGATCTTGGATATTTAATAGTTTTATGTTTATAAAAGAAAATTTTTGCTTTGAAAATTTAAAAGTAAATGTTTCAAAACTATTAAAACAAAATCTGTCCTATTCAATAAAATCAAATCAAAGACTTTATATTTTTGTTATTGATAAAATACATATGAATATAGTTTTGGTTTTTAAAATGATAAAGTTAAAACATAAACATAAGTATACACCATAATTATAAATAGAAAATAGAACTAACAATATAAATATAAGTCATAACTAGGAATGTAAAAATTTACATTTGAAATATTATGAATCAAATGCTTGAAAATCTAAAGTAAAAATAAATCACAATCAATTAAGTCTAAAGAATAACTTGCAAAATCCAATTCGTACAACACAGAATCTGTAATAAAAATGTTAAAAAATGATCATATGAACAAGTATACAAATTTCATATAAAATATAACTAACAATATAAATAAACAAATATGTTAACAATAACTTTAAAGCAATCATATCAGAAAGTTTGAAAGATATAACCTGTATATACAAATGAATTATGCAAAGAAACAAGACAAGTTGTACTTAACAAATGAAAAAATAAATAAAAAAAAAGCAGGTTTCACTAAGAATAATACATATATGTGTTGTGTACAGTTTTATGCCTCAGGAAGCAAGTCCACTTCAATATAAAACAAGTTTTACTTTAAATATAAAAAAAAGCCTGTGTTTATATAAAAACATGTTTGGCCGAAGACAATAAATATCTTTGTACCATACAAATTGCAACTACCAGTAAACATTAATTTCTTGTTGTCATAATTAAAAGCAAAGGCATTAATTAGCATAACATATTATTTAACTAGTACATATAGCCGAAATCTCATATATCATTTCACTGTAGAAAATTTTACTTAACCAATTACAAGAAAGAATGACAATGCAAATAGTAACTGGCCAGCTACAACCTGTTGCTTAGTAGCTTCTATATCAATCTATCTATATATCATCAGTTTATATATACAAACTTAGACTAAAAGAAACCTGAGAAAGCATTGTATTGCTTTGCAATATAAATAAAATTCAAAACAGAAAAACAGAGAAAGGAAACAAGTAGAGTTTCAGGGTATTTCTGCAGTGCCTTCTTCAACATTTGCTTGCTGTTCAACTGTTGCTTTTAAGTGAGTAAACTTATTTTTCCCAATCTAAAAATTTGTATATTATCTTGCAAAGATTTGTGCCTTGATACCTGCTAAACTATTTAAACTTGAGAACTTCCTGTTAACTGTAACATATGAAGTGTTCTACAGAAATATTGAAATCTGAACAAGTTAAGCCAAGAGATTTATAATACTTATGCATATCATTGTTGAACTTGGTATTGAGCTAATTCAAGTTGTTTAGCTTAAACAAAAGCCTGTAAACATGCTATAAATTTTAAACAGTATGTTGTAAATACTGTATTCAACTTACAGGTAAAAAGAGAAATCAAGAACCAAAATTCAAATATTTAAATTTGTAAATTCCATCACATATTTAGATTACATACACCTAATTATAATTTTTAACATAAAAATTAGGATTTTTAAGCAAGGGATTTACCAGCAGTTCAAAATAGAACAAAAATGTGATTTTGCCAATTCTGGATGTTAGAGTTAATTTTAATTCCTGTAAATTGATAGGAGGCAAGCTTGTAATCTATGTGAATCCAGAAAAATGTCAAACAAATTTTCGAATTCATAGATTTTGAGTTTGAATCACAAATAGGGTTTGAGTGCTTAAACTTTCAATGCTCTGTAAATTCATGATTTCGGCATCATCATGGAACCGAGTGGGTTGCGATCTTTGGTGGAGTTAGAGGAGGTTATGGGCGACGTTCTGGTGGAATTTCGTCGCCTACGGTGATGGGTGGTGGTCGCACCAAGATTTTGGACAGTGGATGTTTGTTGCATTGTCCGAGCTACAGGTCATAATTTGGTTTCAACTTGTAATTGAAATTTTGGGTTTCGAATTCGTAAGAGAAGGTGATTTGTGGTTTGTGGGGGTGGGTGTGAGTCGCCAATGGCGACGCGAACCACCGTGCACGTGCACGGTGGTGATCAGTGTCGTGGTTCTGTTTTTGGGCTATCGCGTGTAGGTTGCTCGGGAGTTTTGTGAGGTAGCTTCGAGTGTTCCTTTGGTGGCCTCCGAGTCGTACGAAAGTAGATACAGCAGTTTGTTTTACAACTTTAAAAAAAAAATACAAGTGAGAAGAAGAATATAAACTGGGGAAGAAAGGGGATGGGAGAGAGACACCGGAAAGGTAGGGGAAGAACTCGTGACAGTCACGAGTGAAGAGAGGAGTTGTCCCGGGTTCTTTACCAAGTGAACGTTACAGCATAATTTGGGTTTAGCATTGTATAACTAAGTTAGTAGTTAATTAGTTAGGTTAATATTAATCTATAGGTTTATTAAAGTAAGTATGTAAGACTGGTGATTAATAATAAGTAATTAGAATGTTAATCAATTTATACTTGAAAATTTGAATTGATAACTTTAAATTTGTTAATTTAAAATAAATCACATGTTAAAGCAATTTAAAGCTTAATAACGTTAGCTAGTTACTGGAAGTTAATTAATGGAAATTAACTTAAGTGATTAATCAGGAATTATACTATTAAATTGATAATTAAAGTACTTAAATAAATAATTCATTTTAATAAGTAAGTTATTAATTAACAATTAAGAATAAATTAATTGATTAATTAATTAAGTAATAATTAATGAATAAAAGTTGAGTAATTAAATAATTAATTAAGATTAGATGATTAATAAATAGATAAGTAATGATTAACTAAGTAATTATAAGTTAATTAATCAGTAATTAATTAAACAGAATAAAATAATTTATTCTTAAGCAAATAATTTGGTCAAGCAAAACCAAACTGTTTTGGTATGCATTGATAATTATGTTTAATTTACTTTGATACCTGTTCGATGATATTACTTGATATGCTGTGATGTTCTGGATATATCTGTGATAACTATGTATGATTTATCTGTTATATCTGTTATGTTAATTCTTAATATTAAATTAAACTGTTAAGTTAAATAGACAACTTGGACCTTAAAATGGCGTTTGGATCCGATGAGACCGCGATCGAAAGAATCAATTTTAATTCTCCGAAAACCACATCGATCCAAATTAAACGATAGGTCGTGACTTATCAAATGGTGATCGAGAAGGATTTTTCAGTATGCAAGGGTTATCGTCGTTAACTCTGAGGGTGATTCCAAAATGAGTGTAACGAGATAATGCCTTCGGTTTCATTCGAACCCGGAACGAACTTGTATGGATTGAAAGCTTTCAACACATCGTCAGGCGGACGATGAGCATTCTAAGATATGTTCAATAAAGGTAATCGTAGCCTCAAGCCTCATCAACCGGGAATGGCTAAAGCAGGGGAGATGCATCAAGGTTAGGTGGGTCATGCCCAAGCAGGACAAGATATTCCCCTGTCTAGATGTCCCTTTTTATTTCGGCTGAGTGGGAAGTTGTTGGCCACAACTGCGGGGTTATCTTGTTCGGGACTGTTTAGTAAGGAATGGTTCCGGCCTTGCGTTGCAGGGGATGAAGGGAGTAATCCTCGGTACGGTGATCTAGGCCCCGTACTGTGACGGGCGGTACCCAGTAGCCCTGCCATTGTTGGAAATCCAATTTCCCTACAAGACCCTACGGTTTTGTTTTGTATTATCCACTTTTGTGGCTAGTAGCTGGAATTTAATCATGTAACAATTTCGGCTATTTTCTATTTGCTTGAAAACCCTAGACACTATTATAATATCACAGAATTTCCTATAAAATGTTTTGGTTAGCGTAAGGTAAAAACTTACCCGTATTTATTTGTGGGAAGTCTTACGTGATATCTTTATTTCAAATGATTTTCAAAGTTAAGCAACTTTAACCTGTTTACTCATACCAGACCCATGTCTGACCCGGAGTTTATATTGTGTTTTTCATAAACTCTTGGGTACTCAAATTTTTACGAGTAGCCAAGTGATAGGTATTGGGAGTGTTGACATTCTGGAGGAGCTCTTTTTGGAGGAAGACCAGACGTATGTATCTATATATGTAGTTCCGCTGTGTAGTTAGTGTATGCAGTATTTTGGATGCGTGTATGGACATGTATGTATATGACAGTCCTGTTATGCGATATTGTATGACTCTGATGTATATATGACGATGTAATAGTTATGTGATGTATTATGTTTTGTTCCATTCCGCTGTGAGATTCTGATGTTGTTATTCTTCCTTTCTATTCTTTTCTATTTCTATCCCTTTCTTTCTTAATGATGAAACGTCTTTCTGGGTTGAGAAAGGCGTGTCGTCACAGTTGGTATCAGAGCGCTAGGTTGAGTGAGTACCTAGGCTCTTGTGTTATATTCATCTTCAAAGTGTGTATTTGTATTTTCATATAATTATATATACCAATCTAAATTGGTTGAGTTACCTGTTCAGGTGACCGGCATGAGTTCAGGAAGAAGAGGCAGAGTTAGGGCCAGTACTTCGACAGATAATGGGCGGAGTCAAAATGTTAGTGAGGCTGTTAATCCAGTACCATCTCAAGTTAGTTTTGCAGCTTTATGCAAGGATTTCAAACATCTTGGAGGCCAACCATTCAAAGGTACTGAGTCAATAATTGAAGTTCAAGACTGGCTACGCTCTTGTGAGCGCATTTTCAAGAGCATGAGATTGACTGATGAGCGTAAGGGGCATATGGCATCGTGGCAGTTGCAAGGTGGTGCAGCAGCATGGTGGGATTCAACTATTGCAAATATTTCTGAGGATGACATTTCTTGGGACAGATTTAAGGAGTTGTTTGAAGAGAAGTTTGTGCCAACGGTAGGGAGAACCCAATTGTATCAGGATTTTCTGTATTTGAAGTAGGGTAGTATGTCTATTTTGGAGTATGAAACCAGATTCAACGAGCTCTCTTGTTATGGTCAAGGACTTATCGATACTCCTCTAAAAAAGAATGAGAAATTTGTGCAAGGGTTGAGGCCTGAATTCCATGTGAAATTGACGGTGCTTTTGAAGGGATCTTTTGTTGATTTGATTGATATGGCGTTGAGGTATGAAAGTTTGATGAGTAAGAAGCCGGGGACTCCAGTTGCAGCTTCAGGTGGGAATTCCATTAATCCGAATAAGCGGAAGTTCGATCCTAGGTGGAGGAAGCCGAATAAGAAGAAACCTGGAAATAACGACGGACCTCGAAAGTGCTACATTTGTCAACAGGAAGGGCATTTGGCAAATAAGTGTCCTAGAAAGGGGTTCCAGCAGCAACAGCATCAACCGCATCAGAGTGGCCCAGGATCAGCTATGGTTCAGAAATCATTGTGCTTTAATTGTCATCAGCCAGGGCACATGATCAAGAATTGCCCACTTCTGTAGAGAGCACCTCAGAACAAAGTTTTTGCTTTGGAAGCCGGACCATCTTCATCTTCGAAGGGCAAAGGAGTTTTAGAAGGTACTTTACTTTTAGATGGGAAATATATTAGAGTTTTGTTTGATTCGGGTGCTTCCTTGAGTTTTATTTCTGTGGACTCTGTTGAAAGGTTTTCTCTTACTCCTAGTTTCGTAGATAGTTCTATCTTGGTATCTAATCCTATAGGAAGGGTGACTAAATTAGACACTATCTGTAAGGACTTGAAGATCTCTTATCTATCCCACAGTTTTTCTTGTGACTCGTATGTGCTGAATTTTAAGGGATTTGATCTTATTTTGGGAATGGATTGGCTGGATAAGTATAAAGCCGTGTTGAATTGTGATGAAAGAACAGTTTCGTTGGAAACTGATCTGGGTAGAATTGCCAGAGTGTCATGTGATGATTCTGGAATTCACTTGAGCAGTCTTTTGCATGGAATTGAGAGTTCTGAAGAGAGAGTTGAAGATATTGATGTGGTTCAAGATTTTGCTGATGTTTTTGAAGAAGTTAAGTGTTTGCCACCACATCGAGAAATAGAGTTTCGGATTGATTTGATTCCAGGAGCTGTGCCAGTGATTCAGCCTAGTAGGAGAATGGCTCCAAGGGAAAGAGAAGAGTTGATTAAGCAGACGCAGGATCTTTTAGAGAAGGGGTTGATTAGACCTAGTTTTTCTTGTTGGGGTTCAGCGGCAGTGTTTGTGACCAAATCGGATGGATCACTGAGGTTCTGTGTGGATTATAGAGAATTGAACAAAGTGACTATCCGTAACAAATATCCTCTTCCTCGCATTGATGATCTTTTTGACCAGTTGCATGGTGCTTCTATCTTTTCTCAATTGGATCTAGCATCAGGTTTCCACCAGTTGAGGGTAGCTGAAGACAGTATTCCCTTGACTGCATTTAGGGGACCGAATTGTTTCTATGAGTGGTTGGTTATGCCTTTCGGATTAACCAACGCTCCTGCCTACTTCGTTGACCTCATGAACCGAGTCTTTAGGGATGTGTTGAATAAGTTTGTGCTGGTATTCATTGATGATATCTTGGTCTATTCCAAATCCGAAGAAGAGCACAGGGAGCATTTGAGGATTGTATTGGAGACTCTGAGGAAGCATGTGCTGAAGGCGAAGTTTTCGAAGTGCCATTTCTGGAAATCGGAAGTTAAATTTTTAGGGCACATTGTTTCGGGTGAAGGCATTTCTGTAGACCCAGTGAAAGTTGAAACAATTCTAGAATGGAAACAGCCAGAGACACCGACGGAAGTTCGCAGTTTTCTAGGATTGGCTGGTTACTACAGGAAATTTATCAGAGATTATTCCAAGATTTCTTCACATCTGACCAAGCTGACCAGGAAAGGAGCAAAATTCAAATGGACACCTCAGTGTGAAGAAGCTTTTGAGGAATTGAAGATAAGGCTTACTAGTGCACCAGTACTTGCTATCCCGGATGGGAAGAGCAAATTCGAAGTTTACACTGATGCTTGTATTGTGGGTTTGGGAGCAGTTCTGATGCAGAACGGAAGGGTTATTGCGTATGCTAGTCGGCAGTTGAAGCCTCATGAGAAAAACTATTCTATGCACGATCTTGAATTGCTTGCCATTGTTTTTGCTTTGAATATTTGAAGACATTGTCTTTTAGGAGAGAAATTCGAATTGTTCATGGATCAAAAACCGTTGAAATATCTATTCTCTCAAAAAGATCTGAATCTGAGACAGCAACGGTGGGTTGAATTTCTTGCATCCTATGATTTGGATATTCTGTACACTCCGGGGAAAGCGAATGTCGTAGCTGATGCTCTCAATAGGAATGCAGTTCTTTCTCTTCTGGAAGTTGTTCCATCTCTTATTGAAAGGATCTCGAGCGAGCAAGAATCTGATAAGAAGTTGAGGAGGATCATTAAAGGAGTCAGGAAAGGTCAGTGTCCTAGTTTTGAGATCGATGGTGAAGGAACGTTAAGGATCAACGGAAGAATTTGTGTTCCAAATTTCAAGGAGTTGAAGCAGGAAGTTTTATCTGAGGGTCATCGCTCCAAATTGAATATTCATCCTGGAATTTTGAAGATGTACAAAGACATGAGAAGAGTATTCTGGTGGCCGGGAATGAAGAAGGATATTGCTAGGTTCGTGAACAGTTGTGCCATTTGCCAACAAGTTAAAGGTGATCAACATAAATCTGCCGGGTTATTGCAACCTCTGGAAATTCCGAATTGGAAATGGGAAATTATCTCGATGGATTTTATCGATGGTTTGCCTAGAACCAGGAGAGGGAATGATGGTATATGGGTTATTGTGGATCGTTTAACAAAGAGTGCCTATTTCATACCAGTAAAGGCAACTCGTACTGCAGTTTCTTTGGCAGAAATTTTCTTGAAGGAAATAGTTCGATTGCATGGTGTCCCATTCAGCATAGTAAGTGACCATGATCCTATTTTCACTAGCAAGTTTTGGGAAGCTCTGCAATCAGCAATGGGAACAGATTTGAGATTAAGTACAGCCTATCATCCTCAAACGGACAGACAGACGGAGAGGCTGAATCGTATTCTTGAGGATATGCTTCGGGCTTGTGTTTTAGATTTTGGAGGATCTTGGGAAGACCATCTTCACCTTGTGGAATTCTCATATAATAACAGTTATCAAGCGAGTATTAAGATGGATCCTTATGAAGCTTTATACGGAAGACCGTGTAGATCTCCATCTTGTTGGATTGAATCGAAGGATCGTCTTATGCTCGGACCCGATCTTATTCGAGAAGCTTCTGCGAAGGTTGAGCTTATCAAGAAAAGGATGAAAGCTGCTCAAGATCGTCAGAAGAAATATGCTGATAGAAGACGAAGGCCATTGGAATTTGAGATCGGAGACTTGGTTTTTGTTAAAGTTTCCCCAATTAAAGGTGCTATAAGATTCGGAAAGACGGGAAAACTTGCTCCGAGATACATTGGACCATTCCGAGTATTGGAGAGAATTGGAGCTGTAGCCTACAGGATTGAATTGCCAGAGCGGATGTCTGGGATTCATAATGTGTTTCATGTATCACATTTAAGGAAATTTGTTCATGATCCGTCACTGGTTGTAGAACCGGAAATTCAAGAAGATTTGGAAGTCAAACCAAATTTAACTGTAGTCAGAAATCCAGTTCAGATTGTGGACCGAGACGAGAAGCAACTCAGGAACAAAGTGGTGAAACTCGTCAAGGTGCAATGGAGTGAGGATCTCAGAGATTGTACCTGGGAAACTCTCGATAGTTTTAAGAATGCTTATCCGGATTTATGTTCGGATAACTAGTATTGTTAGTTAGAGTAGACTGTTTGTTTGTTTGCTATTGTATGAATGATATGTATGTTTGGATGGTTAATATAAAAGCTTTTGAATTAACTGTTGTTTAAATTTCGAGGACGAAATTCTTTTAAGGGGGGAGGAATGTAACGACCCGGAATTTTGACGATATATTTTAATGAATATTTAATCTAAATTTAAATTAAATATAAGCTTGTAAATGTTTAAATTTATGAGATCTTGGATATTTAACAGTTATATGTTTATAATAGAAAATTTTTGCTTTGAAAATTTAAAAGTAAATGTTTCAAAACTATTAAAACAAAATCTGTCTTATTCAATAAAATCAAATCAAAGACTTTATATTTTTGTTATTTGATAAAATACATATGAATATAGTTTTGGTTTTTAAAATGATAAAGTTAAAACATAAACATAAGTATACACCATAATTATAAATAGAAAATAGAACTAACAATATAAATATAAGTTATAACTAGGAATGTAAAAATTTACATTTGAAATATTATGAATCAAATGCTTGAAAATCTAAAGTGAAAATAAATCACAATCAATTAAGTGTAAAGAATAACTTGCAAAATCCAATTTGTACAACACAGAATCTGTAATAAAAATGTTAAAAAATGATCATATGAACAAGCATACAAATTTCATATAAAATATAACTAACAATATAAATAAATAAATATGTTAACAATAACTTTAAAGCAATCATATCAGAAAGTTTGAAAGATATAACCTGTATATACAAATGAATTATGCAAAGAAACAAGACAAGTTGTACTTAACAAATGAAAACAAAATAAAAAAAAGCAGGTTTCACTAAGAATAATACATATATGTGCTGTGTACAGTTTTATGCCTCAGGAAGCAAGTCCACTTCAATATAAAACAAGTTTTACTTTAAATATAATAAAAATAAAGCCTGTGTTTATATAAAAACATGTTTGGCCGAAGACAATAAATATCTTTGTACCATACAAATTGCAACTACCAGTAAACATTAATTTCTTGTTGTCATAATTAAAAGCAAAGGCATTAATTAGCATAACATATTGTTTAACTAGTACATATAGCCGAAATCTCATATATCATTTCACTGCAGAAAATTTTACTTAACCAATTACAAGAAAGAATGACAATGCAAATAGTAACTGGCCAGCTACAACCTGTTGCTTAGTAGCTTCTATATCAATCTATCTATATATCATCAGTTTATATATACAAACTTAGACTAAAAGAAACCTGAGAAAGCATTGTATTGCTTTGCAATATAAATAAAATTCAAAACAGAAAAACAGAGAAAGGAAACAAGTAGAGTTTCAGGGTATTTCTGCAGTGCCTTCTTCAACATTTGCTTGCTGTTCAACTGTTGCTTTTAAGTGAGTAAACTTATTTTTCCCAATCTAAAAATTTGTATATTATCTTGCAAAGATTTGTGCCTTGATACCTGCTAAACTATTTAAACTTAAGAACTTCCTATTAACTATAACATATGAAGTGTTCTACAGAAATTTTGAAATCTGAACAAGTTAAGCCAAGAGATTTATAATACTTATGCATATCATTGTTGAACTTGGTATTGAGCTAATTTAAGTTGTTTAGCTTAAACAAAAGCCTATAAACATGCTGTAAAGTTTAAACAGTATGTTGTAAATACTGTATTCAACTTACAGGTAAAAAGAGAAATCAAGAACCAAAATTCAAATATTTAAATTTGTAAATTCCATCACATATTTAGATTACATACACCTAATTATAATTTTTAACATAAAAATTAGGATTTTTAAGCAAGGGATTTACCAGCAGTTCAAAATAGAACAAAAATGTGATTTTGCCAATTCTGGATGTTAGAGTTAATTTTAATTCCTGTAAATTGATAGGAGGCAAGCTTGTAATCTATGTGAATCCAGAAAAATGTCAAACAAATTTTCGAATTCATAGATTTTGAGTTTGAATCACAAATAGGGTTTGAGTGCTTAAACTTTCAATGCTCTGTAAATTCATGATTTCGGCATCATCATGGAACCGAGTGGGTTGCGATCTTTGGTGGAGTTAGAGGAGGTTATGGGCGACGTTCTGGTGGAATTTCGTCGCCTACGGTGATGGGTGGTGGCCGCACGAAGATTTTGGACAATGGATGTTTGTTGCATTATTCGAGCTACAGGTCATAATTTGGTTTCAACTTGTAATTGAAATTTTGGGTTTCGAATTCGTACGAGAAGGTGATTTGTGGTTTTTGGGGGTGGGTGTGAGTCGCCAATGGCGATGCGAACCACCGTGCACGTGCACGGTGGTGATCAGTGCCGTGGTTCTATTTTTGGGCTATCGCGTGTAGGTAGCTCGGGAGTTTTGTGAGGTAGCTTCGAGTGTTCCTTTGGTGGCCTCCGAGTCGTACGAAAGTAGATACAGCAGTTTGTTTTACAACTTTAAAAAAAATACAAGTGAGAAGAAGAATATAAACTGGGGAAGAAAGGGGATGGGAGAGAGACACAGGAAAGGTAGGGGAAGAACTCGTGACAGCCACGAGTGAAGAGGGGAGTTGTCCCGGGTTCTTTACCAAGTGAACGTTACAACATAATTTGGTTTAGCATTGTATAACTAAGTTATTAGTTAATTAGTTAGGTTAATATTAATCTATAGGTTTATTAAAGTAAGTATGTAAGACTGGTGATTAATAATAAGTAATTAGAATGTTAATCAATTTATACTTGAAAATTTGAATTCATAACTTTAAATTTGTTAATTTAAAATAAATCACATGTTAAAGCAATTTAAAGCTTAATAACGTTAGCTAGTTACTGGAAGTTAATTAATGGAAATTAACTTAAGTGATTAATCAGGAATTATACTATTAAATTGATAATTAAAGTACTTAAATAAATAATTCATTTTAATAAGTAAGCTATTAATTAACAATTAAGAATTAATTAATTAAGTAATTAAGTAATAATTAATGAATAAAAGTCGAGTAATTAAATAATTAATTAAGATTAGATGATTAATAAATAGATAAGTAATGATTAACTAAGTAATTATAAGTTAATTAATCAGTAATTAATTAAACAGAATAAAATACTTTATTCTTAAGCAAATAATTTGGTCAAGCAAAACCAAACTGTTTTGGTATGCATTGATAATTCTGTTTAATTTACTTTGATACCTGTTCGATGATATTACTTGATATGCTGTGATGTTCTAGATATATCTATGATAACTATGTATGATTTATCTGTTATGTTAGTTCTTAATATTAAATTAAACTGTTAAGTTAAATAGACAACTTGGACCTTAAAATGGCGTTTGGATCCGATGAGACCGCGATCGGAAGAATCAATTTTGATTCTCCGAAAACCACATCGATCCAAATTAAACGATAGGTCGTGACTTATCAAATGGTGATCGAGATGGAGTTTTCAGTATGCAAGGGTTATCGTCGTCAACTCTGAGGGTGATTCCAAAATGAGTGTAACGAGATAATGCCTTCGGTTTTGTTCGAACCCGGAACGAACTTGTATGGATTGAATGCTTTCAACACATCGTCAGGCGGACGATGAGCATTCTAAGATATGTTCAATAAAGGCAATCGTAGCCTCAAGCCTCATCAACCGGGAATGGCTAAAACAGGGGTGATGCAGCAAGGTTAGGTGGGTCATGCCCAAGCAGGACAAGATATTCCCCTGTCTAGATGTCCCTTTTTATTTCGGATGAGTGGGCGGTTGTTGGCCACAACTGCGGTGTTATCTTGTTCGGGACTGTTCAGTAAGGAATGGTTCCGGCCTTGTGTTGCAGGGGATGAAGGGAGTAATCCTCGGTACGGTGATCTAGGCCCCGTACTGTGACGGGCGGTACCCCAATAGCCCTGCCATTGTTGGAAATCCAATTTCCCTACGAGACCCTACGGTTTTGTTTTGTATTACCCACTTTTGTGGCTAGTAGCTGGAATTTAATCATGTAACAATTTCGGCTATTTTCTATTTACTTGAAAACCCTAGACACTATTATAATATCACAGAATTTCTTATAAAATGTTTTGGTTAGCGTAACGTATAAACTTACCCGTATTTATTTGTGGGAAGTCTTACGTGATATCTTTATTTCAAATGATTTTCAAAGTTAAGCAACTTTAACCTGTTTACTCATACCAGACCCATGTCTGACCCGGAGTTTATATTGTGTTTTTCATAAACTCTTGGGTACTCAAATTTTTATGAGTAGCCAAGTGATAGGTATTGGGAGTGTTGACATTCTGGAGGAGCTCTTTTTGGAGGAAGACCAGACGTATGTATCTATATATGTAGTTCCGCTGTGTAGTTAGTGTATGCAGTATTTTGGATGTATGTATGGACATGTATGTATATGACAGTCCTGTTATGTGATATTGTATGACTCTGATGTATATATAACGATGTAATAGTTATGTGATGTATTATATTTTGTTCCATTCCGCTGTGAGATTCTGATGTTGTTATTCTTCCTTTCTATTCTTTTCTATTTCTATCCCTTTCTTTCTTAATGATGAAACATCTTTCTGGGTTGAGAAAGGCGGGTCGTCACAGGATCTGCATACAAAATTCTATAGAAATTGTCGAATACAGAGCAATTCCTAAGTGCTTCTAAAGCGACTAGTTGTTATAAAACCATTCCAATTCAAGTCTTATTCAAATCAAAGTCCACCCATACCATATGTGTGCAACGACCCACAAATTTATCACTTCAATAAATTACATTTGTTTTTAAAATTATTTAAATATATGGTTGAAAATACAAACAGTATTTTTAAGTGATAATAGATAATAATAATTCTATTTTTAATAAATATTTACAGGAATATTTTCCTTGGGAATTAAATCGATAAAATATCCGAAAATCATTTTATCGATAAACAGCTCTATAATCGTAGAACGTCGCATACAGACTGGATCCATATTCACTTATTTTTGAACAAGAATGCGAAACAAGATAATTTATTATATTTTTGACAATTAAATCTATTTATGGCATTGTTAGTAATGCCCTTAAATATAATAATTAATTTATTAAATTAAACTGAGATTTAAAGATTATTATAATTGTTCAAATAATTTTTTGTAAATGATAGTAATCCATTTTAATGATTATAATGCGTTAAAAAAACCATTTATGATAATTTTATAAAGACAATAATTTATTTGAAAATATAAGAAAAAATCAACATTGCTTTAGCTGTAAAATAGCAAATTCTATAAATAATTATTAATATTAGTTTGTGTGACTTTATAAATGAAATGTAATTATTTTAATTTACTGTAATGATAAGAAATTCATTTGCAAATTTTTTTACGAATACCCAAAAGGACGCATTAAAAGACATGGTGCGTCGTAGGTATAACTGAAACTAGCAGAGACTAAGATTCACTAGACAAAATAGGTAAAAACAGCGGAAACTAAAATAATAACTTATTCAAAACAAAACTTCATAATTCTTCATAAACTAAATAAGCCAAATGCCAAATATACATACATGTCTCAAAACCCAAGTTGTCTCATAAAAACCAATAGTCTCGAAAATCAGAGTACATAATATCCCTCGTAATAAGCCAGTACACAGAACTAAAGATAGAATAAAAAAATAGATGGTTGAAATCTTCCCGAAGAACCCTCCAAGTAACCGCTATCTACTGTCCTTTCTCTTGATTTCTTAGGGGGGAAAGGGGAAAATAGAGGAGTGGGTCAGACTAAAAGTCTGGTGAATGATAGTAATTACTAGAATCTTTAAGCAAAGTAAAAGTAATAGAATTTACAACAGTTCTAGTATACAAAAGGAAACAAAGGAAATAGAAAAGAGAGAAACCGGAAATAAATACGAACAAACTAATGCTCAATTTGTAAGATAGGTTGAGTTTGATTGTTTGCACTTGTCCTTGATAACTGGATAACTGCTTCGATTGGGCTGAATTTCTAATTCTACTCTTTGATCGGCTTACTACTCCATAGAATCAACTATGGATTGGACGTTTCCCCACATAGTAGACTTTGATTTCTACAAAAGTCACACTTACTAAGCGCTCTAAACTAATAGCGATTACTGAGCAATGAAATGGAAGCCGCATGTGTAACTACCATCATGCCCATGCTACCTGTTGCTCCCTCTTTTGACATTTATTCACCTTAGTCAACATAATCGTGCCCCTCTCCTCACTTTTGGATTATGTGAAGCACCTCATCTCACTTAAGGGTTATGTGAAACATCATGTCCGTAGAAAAATAGTGGAAATGCTGCCGGTACTGGTCCCTATCAAACAAAAATTTAGTTGCACCCCTTGTTCAAATCTCCTTGATTCGAACTACCATAAATTGACTGTTTACTACAATTATAAGCATAAGTATACCCGCTTGCCTCCCTTCAGGATTATGTAAACCACCGTAACCATAGAAATATTAGGGGAATGATATTTGGTACAGGACCTACTCTTATCTTTCCTTATTAACATAGATAAATTGTTTAAATAAGCCTTTATTTTTATCAATTATTATTATTGCTTATTAATTTATCCTAAGTCTTAAAATAAGCGCCATAGTTTACCATGGTTTCCATAGTTTATCAATTTATAAATTACGTTATAATTATGCTTATTACTTAACCTAAGGTCTAAGTGTGAAAATAGCCACTTTCTTCTTTTATTCTTTTTAGTTATAATTACAAGTTATAGCTAGGCCAATTGTTTTAATTTAGTTCAATTAGTGTCATAATTGGGCATAATTTCAGTCCTATTCTAATTATATTATAGTCTTTGTGCTTTACATCTCATATTCCATTATTTTAGATTTCTTATAGTTTAATCCAATTTTGTGTTAATCCTATTTTAATCCATATGCAAAAAAGAAGAAAGAGAAATAAAATAAAACTGAAAATAGAAGGAAATCGAAAGCATAGGAAGAAGATGTAAATAACGCATAAGTAATAGTAAATAAATTAAAATACTGTAAATAATCTGTAATTAAATAGGAAAAGCTATATTTAACAGAAATAAACTAAAATTAACCGAAAAGAATCGCTAAAAGGAATAGACGGAAAATAATTCTAAAAGCTATAAATAAGTTACTAAAAAGGTTACTCCAAAGTCATAGTTAAACTACAACTATTGGAGAATTTATTATTTTAAATTACTTAAAGAAATTTAAAATAATTACAATCACCCACTTCTGGTTCTTAGCTCTTCCCATTAGGCATTCACGGATCCACTTGAGCGTATTAAAATATTTTTATTAAAAGATTCTCTCCTTGGAAATTTATTCCTTTTAGGGTCCTTCCTGTAAAGGTGAACCCAAGCGAAGAAAATCTTGAATGAGAAAAAGTGCTAGGCCTAGGGTTCGATTTATAGGTGTAAAAGTGGATCTTTGACCATACGATTTGGGGATTTAATAGGATGCAACCACGTCATAGGCTGAATAGGAGCCATCAGATGCAAGAATAGAAGGACCAGATCAGTTTAAACAATGCAATTATGTATTCACTTTCGAACGAATGTTCGTTCGTTCACCCAGGTGGGTCGACCGCGGTTGGCCTCCCTTATGTCCAGGTCGACCTGGCGGTCGACCTGCCCTATATATATATTTTGTTTCTTTGACTATTTTGTTCCTTGCTCAGATTAACTCAGATTTTCACATTCTATATATGGAAATTGACTAGAAAATTACCACGGACACAAGTGTGTAACTCCCATGGCTCAATTCTGATAATTTCACAAAGTTATTTTATTAATTAATTAATTAACGAATTAATTATAACGAGTCAAATTTCGGGTTGTTACATTCTCTAACCCTTAAGGGATTTCGTCCCCGAAATCTCTTAGGACAAAAGAATGTACTAATTGTTTTCATCCAATTCTACAACTAACTACTCAATCATCAACGATTCATCCATTGTTCTTAAGTTTTTCTAATGCAATTTATGATACTTATGCAATTAGTCTAGTGTAAATGTTCCTATCTAATGCGAATGATTAGGCGGTCCATTGATTCAATTGACCCCCGTTTATGCAATCATGTTCATGCCATGTATCCAAATGAATGCAAAAATTCCTTAATGACAACTGATAGTTTTATATGCATGCTACAAACATCATTCAAATGTAAAAATCGTGTGATAATTATCCATTTAGCAACCATGAAAAATTAAATAAAAATGCGCACACATCCATATACATATGCTGTGTCCTAATTAGGCCGACCTTAAAGAATAATAGTGCCTAGTAAACTTATATGCATCCATTAGCATCCACCAGCAAACACTTGCAACCACAAGCATACATCATTCATAACATGTTCTAATAACATGTTTACATCCAATCCTACCATCCATAGGTTAAATCCTAAGTTCTACCCTCCCAAGTATAATAAAGAATAGAACCTATTCAACACTAAACATAGAAATAGGAAATTCTAAAAACTTACTATCAAAAAGATGTGGATAGGAAGTACGAATCTTCTCTACTACTTCCCAAATGGCTTCCACAACATCATCCCCTATTGCACCTTTACTAGAGGAACCTCCTTATTTCTTAGTCACTTGATGTCACTTCCAATAATCTTTGTAGGGATATGCCAAACATATGCTTCCCTTTCTACATCCACCTCCTTTAACTAACTAGGCTCTACAACCTCCGCCGAGTAATGTAAGCACTTTCGCAAGTGTAAAACATAGAAAATGTTGTGTACTTCTACGATCCTATCTGGTAACTTCACTTGGTAAGCCATCTTCCCAACTCACTCTATGATAGAAAAGGGTCCAACAAATCTGGGGCTAACTTTCCATTCGATCTGAACCTTACCACCTTCCTAATCAGGGATATTTTGATAAAAACTAAGTCTCCAACCTCAAACTCAATGTCTCTCCTCCACTTATCCACATAAAACTTCTACCCATCTTGAGTTGTCTTTATCCTTCATCGAATTAAATCCACTATCTCTGATGTATCCCTCAACATGTCATGCCAAATTAGCAACTTCTTCGTAGACTCCACCTAACATGAAGGGGACTTGCAAAGTCTCCCATATAAATCCTAAAATGGTGCCATTTTCATGCTCGTTTGGTAACTGTTATTATACTCAAACTCAACCAATGGAAGTTGCTTCTCCCTAGTTCCTCCAAGGTCCAAAATGCACATCTGTAGGAAATCCTCAAGCACCCTATCCACTCTTTCTATTTGGCCATCCCTCTTTGGGTGATGGCCGTACTCAATCTAAGTTGCATCCCTAACTCCTCTTGTAAGCTTCTCCAAAACTCACTAGTGAAAATAGGATCTCTATCACTCACCACGCTAGAAGGGACACCGTAAAATCAGAAACTATCTTGAATATAAAGGGATGCCAAATATGATGTCATGCGCTTACTCTTAACTGGGATGAAGTGGGCCCTCTTGGTCAACCGATCAACAATCACCCAAAAGCTAGAATTCCCCTTTCTAGAATGGGGAAACCATCTATAAAATCGATATGAAAACTTTCCCACTTCCATTCTGGCACATCTAAGGGCTAAAGTAATGCATTGGGCTTATACTACTCTACTTTTATTCTTTGCAAAATGGGGCATTTAGCTGTGAAGTCCGCCATGTCCTTCTTCATGCCATTTTAATAGAACATCCTCTTCATATCCCGACACATGTTGTCACCACCCGTATGAATAATCATACGGGAATGGTGTGCCTCCTCCAAAATTGCTCTCAACAAATCACTGGCGCAAGGAATAGAAAGCCTCATCTCTCCTAAGCCACCCTTTTCTATCAATGGAATAACATTGGAGATGTATAGAGAGCCCTCCTTGGATAATCCTATCCATCACATCCATAAGCTCTGAATCCTCTCGCTGCCTCGAGCCAATTTGATCCATAAGGCTAGGCCTCACCTCTAATGCTGCTAACAATCCGAGAGTAATGTCCATAAAGAGCTTAAAATCAAAAGTAGAAATGAACTCCAGGTTCCTCCACTCTACGAAAAAAAGACTAAGGGTTGATTTCTTTCTACTCAATGCATCCGCAACGACATTACCCTTACCAAGGGTATAAGCTATCTCAAAATCGTACGAGGCCAAAAACTCCATCCACCTTTGTTGCCTCGAATTCAAGTCCTTCTGGGAGAATAGGAACTTCAATGACTTGTGGTCGGTGAAAAGCTCGAACCTCTATCCAAGCAAATAGTGCCTCCTAGACTTGAGTGCAAAACTATGGCAGCCAACTCATAATCATGGGTAGGATAGTTTTTCTCATGCTTCCTCAACTACCTACCACCATAACGTACCACTCTCTCTTCTTACATCAACATCGCTCCTATGTCCATCCCACATGCATCAGTGTATATGGTAAAAGATTTAGCTCCATCAGGTAGTGCTAACACTAGTGCACTAGTAAGGGCTCTCTTAAGCTTTGTGAAGGAATCCTCACAATCCACGTCTCACACGAAAGCTTTATTCTTTTTAGTAAGGCGCGTGAGTGATGCCGAAATCTTGGCGAAGTCTTTAATGGACTTCCTTTAATATCCAGCCAATCCTAGGAAGCTCCTAACCTCGGTGACATTCTTGGGGACCTTCCAATCTTGTACTGCAATAACATTGGCAGGATCAATAGCCAAACCTTCCTTCGAGACTACGTGCCCCAAGAAACGTACCTCCTCACTCCAAAAGTGACACTTTGAAAACTTATCTCTCAAATGGTGAATATTAAGTGTGCGAAGGACATCCTCTAAATGAGCAACATGCTCCTCTATATTCTTGGAAAATACCAAGATGTCATACACGAATACCACTATGAATTTTTTAGGACTTATCTAAAGAAACGACTCATCAAGTCAACAAAGTAGGCTGGGGCATTAGTTAGCCCAAAAGGCATAACCAACCACTCATAAAGTCCGTTTGGAGTCCTAAATGTAGTCGTATCTATGCTGTCATCAGCAACTCTAAGTTGATGGAATCCCACGGTGAAATCCAATTGGAAGAATACCGAAGAGCCATCTAGCTGGTCAAAAAGATCATCAATCCTAGGGAGTGGATATCGGTTCTTCTTTGTGAGCTTATTTAATTCTCTATAATCATCGCAAAGTTGAAGAGAACCGTCCACCTTAGTGGTGAAGACGACTAGTGCCCTCGATTCTGATATGCTCATTCTTATGAATCCCTTCTCCAAAAGCTCACGAATTTGCTTGCTCAATTCCTTCCTCTCCCTTGGCGCCATGTGCCTCACTGGTAATACTACTGGCTTAGCATTCTCGTTCAAATAAATTCTAAAGTCAATCTCTCTCTTAGGGGGTAATCCCTTAACCTCATCAAAGATGTTTGAAAAATCCCTGATGACAGGAACCGAATCAAGCTCTGCTGAAGATGAATCTAGAGAATAGTGAAAGCTCAACATGACAGACCCTTGTGGGTCGCAAGATACCTCGAGAGTCCTACAACTGTAAGTCTCTACTCTAACGACTCTCCTCTAACAGTCAAAAATAGCTCCATATATGGATAGCGAATCCATACCCAAGATCATCCCATACCCCAAGAATACCAAAACATAGGTGTCACGGTCAAATTCTATAGCTAGGATATAAATTCTCAAAGCCCTACAAAACATAGACAAGTGTGTCGATCCACCTATGAGGTTTGAAACAAAAATGTGGTCTACCACTAAAGAAATGTCTAAGTGCAAACAATCCACAAGAGAACTAGAGATAAAAGAGTGTGATGATCAAGAATTAAATAAAGCCTGAATGGGAAAATGTGATATAGAAATCAAGACTTCAACTGTGACGTTCCTACCTTTATCTGGAATGTTTCCAGAAGATGCTATGTCTATTGCCTATATCAGCGCAAATGGTGCAATATTCCCCTACCCTACTCTCTGGGGACAATTCCAACTTAAGTGACCGGGCTGTCTGCAATTGAGCAATTTCCCTTCATCTTATCCCTTCTACAATCCTTAGCGACATGTGCAACAATCCCATAGTTACCGCACTTCAAACCTTTCTTAATATGCTTTTAAGGGCCACCGCCTTTCTTCTTCTCCTTATTATTTTTCCACCGCTTCTTCTTTGAACCTTCTGTCTTAACCACTTCTTTAGACTCTCCTCTCAAACCTCTACCTAAACCCATTCTAACCGACTTCTCTTCCTTCCAACTCAACAACCTCCCCGTAATAAGAAGCCTTCTCTTTCAGCTGCCGGTTCTCCAATCCCAATAAGCCAAATATCTACTTGGTGTCCCTAAGCCAAGCTCTCGCCTCCACAAAAGTCTCCTTGCCAGAAAAGTCTTCCACCCAGACTCGCAAAATCCTTACAAAGCTTATAGAAATTGATGGCAGTAGGTGGGTTAATGGGGTTCTTATCCGCTGGTGTAGGATTGGACGTTGGCCCGTGCACCTTTGGAGTCGTGGCTTGTAGGTACCTATGAAACCAGGCTGGGACTAGAATGCCATTGGGAAGGTTTGAGGCTTCAGCCATTCTACGAAAAGAAAAAGATAGTTTAGGAAAGAGTCAAAGGGAGATTGAACTGGGCTTATGAGGGGATTTTATAAAAACTCTTTTGTACTTAAAAATATTTCTAAGAGTTATTTTATGAAAAATACTTTTAAAAAAAGTTATTTCGAAAAATGCTTCGCTTTTAAAATATATTTTAAGGGATCTTGTAACCTTAGGCTCTGAATCAAGTGAAACACCCCCACACCCCTTAATATACCCAAAAGGACACATTAAAAGGCGGGGTGCGTTGTAGGTATAACTAAAACTAGCAGAGACTAAGATTCACAAGACAAAATAGGTAAAACAGCAAAAACTAAAATAATAACTTATTCAAAACAAAAACTTCATAATTGCTTCATAAACCAAATAAGTAAAATAAAAAATACACATACATGTCTCAAACCCCAAGATGTCTCATTAAAACTAACAGTCTCAAAATTCAGAGTACACACTATCCCTCATAATAAGCCAGTACACAGAAAGAACTAAAGTAAGAATAAAAGAAATACAAGCAGAAATCTTCTCCAAGAACCCTCCAATTAATCGCGATTTACTGTCCTTTCCTTTGATTTCCTAGGGAGGAAAGGGGAAAATAGAGGAGTGGGTCAGACTAAAAGTCTAGTGAATGATAGTAAGTACTAGAATCTTTAAGCACAGTAAAAGCAATAGACTTTACAACGGTTCTAGTGTATAAAAGGAAATAAAGTAAATAGGGAAGAGAGTAACTAGAAATAAATACGAATAAACTATTGCTCTATTAGTAAGATAAGTTAACTTTGATTGTTTGCATTTGTCCTTGATATTTGCTTTGATTGGGCTGAATTTCTAATTATACCCTTTGATCAGCCTGCTAATCCATAGAATCTACTGTGGACCGGACGTTTCCCTACACAATAAACTTTAGTGTCTTCGAAAGACACGCTTACTAAGCGCTTGGAACTCATAGTGATTACTGAGCACCGAAATGGATGTCATACGCATAATTGCCACAATGCTCATGCTACCTGTTGCTCCCTCTTTTAACTTTTTATTTACCCTAGTCGCATAAGCGTGCCCTTCACCTCACTTCAAGATTATGTGAAGCACCTCGTCTCACTTCAAGGTTATGTGAAACACCATGTCCATAGAAAAATAGGGGAAATGCTGCCTGTACTGGTCCCTATCAAACAAAATCTAGTTGTACCCCATGTTCAAATCCTCTTGATTTGAACTATCATCGATGACCATTTACTACCATTATAAGCATACGCATACCCCTTGCTTCACTTTAGGATTATGTGAACCACCTTGTCTCACTTCCAGATTATGTGAAACACCGTGATCATAGAAATGTTAGAGGAATGCTATTTGGTAAAGGTCCTACTCTTATCTTTGCTTATTAACTTAGATAAATTATTTAGATAAGCCTTTATTTTTATCAATTACTATTATTGCTTAGCTTAAAATAAGCGCCAAGTTTCCATAGTTTATCAATTTATAACTTGCGTTATAATCATGCTTATTACTTAATCAAAGGTCTTAGTGTGAAAATAAGCGTATTTTTCTTCATTTATTATTTTTAGTTATAATTCTAAGTTATAACTAGGCCAATCTTCTTAATTTAGTCCAATTAATGTCCTAATTAATCATAATTTTAGTCCTATTCCAATTATATTACATTCTTTGTGCCTTACATCTCATATCCATTATTTTATATTTCTCATAATTTAATCCAATTTCGCGTTAATTCTTTCTAATCCATACACAAAAAAGAAGAAGGAGAAATAAAAGAAAACTGAAAATAGAAGGAAATCCAAGGCGTATGAAAAAGATGTAAATAATGCATAAATTACAGTAAATAAATTAAAGTACTGTAAATAAACTATTATTAAATGGGAAAGCTATAATTAAAAAAATAAACTAAAACTAATATAAAAGAATAGCTAGAAGGAATCGACTGAAAATAATTCTAAAAACCATAAAAAAAAATTACTAAAAAGGTTACTCCAAAAATAGGTGTTAAACTACAACTATTGAAAATCCTATTATTTTAAATTACTTAAAGAAATTTAAAATAATTACAATCACTCCCCTTTGGTCCTTAGATTTTCCCTTTAGGTCTTCACTGATCTACTTGAGGGTATTAAGTATTTTTATTAAAAGATTCTCTCCTCGAAAAATTATTCCGTTAGGGTCCTTCCTTTAAAGGTGAACCCAAGCGGAGAAAATCTAGAATGAGAAAAAGTGTTAGGCATAGGGTTCAATTTTATAAGTGTAAAAGTCGATTTGGGACCGTTGGATTTGGGGATTGAATAGGATGCAACCACGTCATTAGCTGAATAGGAATCATCGGATGCAAGAATAGAAGGACCAGATCAGTTTAAACAAAGCAAATTATGCGTTCACTTTAAAATGAACGAACATTCATTCATTCGCCTAAATGGGTATGCAGGTTGACTGGGTGGACGATCGCCCTTTTGCCCAGGTCGATCGACTGGTCGACCGGGCCTCTATATATATATATATATTGTTTCTCTGACTATTTTGTTCCTTGCTTATATAAACTCGGAGTCTGACGTCCTATATATGGAAATTGACCAAAAAATTACCACGGACACAATGGTGCAACTCTCGTGGCTAAATTCTGATAATTTCACAAAGTTTTTTTATTAATTAATTAATTATTATGGGTTAAATTTTGGGTTGTTACATAAGTATATAAATTGATAAGTGAAAATGTGACCGATAATCGATTTCCCAGTTTTCAACGATTTAAAAAACAAAAGTTGTTCGAGATCATTTGAAATGTTGGTATCCTCTTATGCACATACATGAACATGCATATACATTTCACATGCATATAATAACATATGTGAGTGGATGAACACTTAAATATATAAACATTACATAATAATTTATTAATTTCCTAAGACTTAACACTTAACGAACCAAAAAGAAAACATCAACTCAACTTTTCAACACCATCATGACACCATCACCTCACATCACCATCTCTAGCCTAGGGAGATGCGTGCATGTATAGTGGGCAGGACGGGTGTGGGGTAAGGGCTAATGGGTAAATTTTCCATTAGATTTTTATTCCAAATTTTCTCCTATAAATACTTACAAATTTTCTCATATATTTTTTCACCATATTCTTATCATCTTCTTCTCCACTTCAAGCTTCTTTTCATGGCTTGTATGCTTAAAAAAATTATGACGAAATATTTAGAAAAAGAAAATTAAAATTGTATAATACATGTAAGTTATCAATTCCACTTCAAACGAAGACAAATATCCTCCATCTCCTCTTCCTAAATTCACGGCCACCCTTCTTGTAACGATCCCGAATTTTTACTAAATTTAAATTGATAATTAGATTAATTTTTGAATTTAAATCTATAAAATTTGTTAGTAAATTGATTCGAGTTTCCCTAAATTCAAATAAAAAATTTATTAAATCATATGAATTTAGATATTGTACATATGTGATTTGGATTTAAATTTCAAGTAAATGGATTTACAATAATATGAATATATATGTATGTATGTACATACATTGAGTTTGAGTTATTGTTTTAACTAAATGGTTTAAAGACAAATTATAATGATAAAAATAAAAGTAAACAATTAATTGCTAAAGTTTTAACAACAAATTTAATACGGAAATTCATCGATATTATAAAATAAATAAATATATAGTTTATACAAAATGAAGTAAAGATGTGATTTTAATATCATAAAACAAATAAAACAAACAATAATAATAAAAGTAGAACTTCATTGTATTTCAAAGTAACGAAACAAAGATAGCAAAATATATAAAATAGTATGAAAATATAAGACAAAGCAAGATCAGACACAAAACAAAAGAAAAGAAACATAAGTAAACTAAGTAATGCTAGCTAAAGCCATATCACTTCTAATATATAAATATACATCTCAGCCTCCACAATCATAAACCTGCGTAATAAAATAAACAAGAAGAAAGCAATAGGAATATATGCATATATTTTGTACAAGACATTAATGTAGCCCCCAAAACATGTATATCTGCAGCCATACCTCTAATGCACCTCAAATGTAATACAACATCACTTCAGCATGCTTAGCATTGTACTAGAAAAACCATATTTTATCACCTGTACAACTTGTAACCCCTGAACACATCTTTTCTTTTATTTATACCAGCTTTCTCCTCTCAATTCATCCACAAAGCTAAGTAAATCTGAGTAAGTATCATCTATAATTTAAAAACAACTTCAACTTAAAAACAAAACAGAAGATAACAAAAGAAGTTTCAGCTTGCTTCAGATTTAATCCCAAAGCCTGAGATCAAGTGAAGACTACAAGTTTCAGTTTTTTAATTCAACAAACCAGATTTCAACTTCAACTCCAACCTCAAAGCTTTAAACCATGACCTGGAAGGTGAGTAACCTCACTCTAAAAACAAATTTAAAAAGTGAAATTTTTGATTGCATTTATGTATGTGGATGAGTATGCTTAAATTTATATATATATATATATATATATATATATATAAATGCATGTGAATATTGGAAGCCTATCTGTATAGGCTGTTACTCTTCTCTGTTCTCTGTTAGGAGTTTTCAAATACAAGACTTTGATTTGAAAATCCATTTCTACTTGATCTATTAAATATTTAGACTCAGGATCAAAATAAAAGATGTTCGTTTGATCACAAACTAGTTTTAAAAAAATTTATTTAAGTTAAACTATATTGACTTGCCTATGGGAATCAAAGAACTGAGCAAACTTGAATTTTTGCCAAAATTCAAACCCCTTAAAACATGAATTCAGAAACGCAGCCTGAATGCTTACATTTTACCATGATTTTTAAAACGAAGATTTAGATTTTTAGAATTAAGATTTGAGAGGAATTTGGGTTTGTCTGGAAAACTTGTTTTCGAGCATTTCCGGTGATCGCGAGGTTAAGGGTGGTCGGGGTTGTGTGAGGTGGTGGAGGACCCTATAGGGGTGACTGGAAAAATGGTCATAGGTGACCACGGCCACGGCGGCGGCGGCGGCGAGCATTTAATGTTTTTAACCCTAGTTAATGAGGGGTCACATTTTTTCTCTCGTTCTCTTTCCATGATGCGTCGAGTGCTATGAGATTTGGAGGATTGGTGGAGCGAGTATTAGGGAGTAGATGTCCGGAGTTTTAGGCGTAACGGTGGGAGGAGCTCGGAGAACGACGCCGTGACAGGTTTGAGTAGCACCTGTTCTTTTTGGTTTCTAGGTTTCGACTTTTTGATCGGATTTCGATTTCTGGCCGATGGTGATGGTGTGATGGTTGAAGTGTGTTGTCGCGATGATGTTTGATGCATTGGAGGGTGTGGTGAAGACCGGTGGTGATGGTCGGCGGTGTGCACGTGCACGAGCACGTTGGTCTGGGTTTAGGGGTGTTTTTATATATATTTTTTTGGGTTTGCCTAGGAAGAGCAAGGGGGAGTCACGCGTCATACTCGAGTAATTCGAGTAGCATACTCGAAGCAGGGGGAGGCAAGACTCGAAGCGAGTCTGAGTACACTCGAGTCAGTGTTGTTCAGGTATTAGCAAACCTGATTTGTTTCAGGTTTATTTTAGTTTAATTTTTTTTTTAAAAACAAACAAGTTAAAATCAAAGAATTTAAATCAAAGTTAAATTAATAGATTCAAATTCTTCTTTGAACTCAAACTTGAAATTTAAATCAGTTTTTTTTGAATCTGAATGTTTTAAAACAAGTTTAAATTAAATAGTTTTTAATAAAAAAGATAATTAGTTCCCAAACAAATGTTTAAATTTGATCTTTGATTTAATTCTTCTATTAAATAATTTTGAATGAAAGTTAAATAATTTGTTAACTTGAATTTGTAAGTTAAATAATTTATGTATTTAAAAAGTTAAATTTTTAAATATAAATTAAGTAATCTAGTTTAAAATTTTCTTACATAAGTTTCATATGTAAGAAATAAATGTTATTTACATTTATTTAAAAGATTATAAATTGGATTTAAATTTGGTTAATGTTTAAATAAATAATCATTTTGAATCTTAAATTCAAAATGGAATTTGAATTTAAATTTAAAATGTAATGTTCTAATACACTTTAATATTAATGAAGTCATTAATAAAGAAATAGATTATCTTATAAATTATTAAAGTATTAAAATGATTTAAATGAATAAGATAATTAAGGAATGACTTATGTATTTAATTTATAAATTAATAATTTAGATTAATTTATAATTAGAGATTGATTAAGAAGTAAATTAAGAAATGTTATTAGTTAATGAGGATAATTAACTATGAATTATTAAGTAACAAAATTAATGTGATAAATTTTGATAACAAATTAGATTAATTAATTGAATCAATTGTAAATTGTTAATGAAAGCAATTAAGGAGTTAATTACTAATTGTAATTAAATTTGGATATTTTGATTAAATTAATGATAAAGATAAATTGGTAATTAATGATTTGTTATTATGAGATGATTGCTTAATGGTAAGTAATTACAGAGTAAATTTCTTGAAATAATTAATTAAGAAGTTAATTAATTATATAATTGGTTCAAATTCAATTTAATTAATATGATTGGTTAAGAATAATTTAATTAAGATGAAATTGTTTTGAAATCCGGGAATGAATCTTTGTGAAACTAGGTGAACTTTATGAAATAAATCTTTTGTTTAAAAGATTTGAAATGGTAATTGATTTAAACCATTTGAAAGAAAGTTTGAATTATTAAGTTGTGACTTAATTGAAATCCCATATCCATATGTTTCAAAATATTGCGCTCACTATTCGGTTTAGCCGGGAGAAGACCTTTGTGTCATATAACCCATTCCGAATAATGATATGTCATTATGGATAGCATTTGAAGACCGGTGGTGAAGACCAGGTATTTTCGAGAGCGATAGGATGACCTATCAATTGTCTCTGCACCAAGTCGCGCCGGTATAGAGACTCCCTAAGTGATGGGAAATCCGATCGGGATTGTGAATACCCGGATTGCAAGGACTTCTTTGGAAGTGCCTTCGATTCTGTTCGAACCCAGAACAGACTTGTATGGATAGTATGCCTGACATTACAATTTGAGATATAAAGAAGATTTCTTTCAAATACATTTATGTTGGTGGCGGAGAATTTATTCTCTTAGCTTAACACCATTCTCTAAGATGTACGAGCTCAGATGTTATGTAGTTGAAGGCTATCAGCGATATGTTCCCAATTTGGTAATGTGGCATAATGAATGATGCTGATCATTTGTCGATCAAAGCGTAGCTTTTGTATAAAGCGTAGCTTTGAGGACGAGACTTCGTCGAGCCTCATACCCCCAAATGGTCGAAACAGGAAAGATGCAGCAAGGTTATTGGGGGTAGCACCCCTTAGGGTATGTGCATTTCCTTCTGGATAGAAGTGGTATCATGGTACGGAGCCCAGATACTTAACTTATGTGGATATCGCAAATATATATATCTTACTTTGTGATTGTTGTTGGGGCCCTGGATAAAGGTTGGTTACGACCGGGGGATGGCATACTCGTGTCAGTAGTTACCCAGTTAGGGGTAACCCGGCCTTGTGTTGGTAGAGATGCGGTTAGGTTCTCGGGGACGTCCTTCCACGAGCGTTCTCATATGGCAATGGGAAGTTCCTTGGCCTAACCATTTGTTGGAAATCCAAAGAAACAATACGAAACCCTGTACGGTTTTAGTTGTAGAACCTGTCATTTACTTATGGTGGTGCCCCACTGTTTAGATGGTAGTTATAGTAGGCATACGATAATGGTCGTATGTTGGCTAAGATTTATATATTTACTTTCGAAATGATTTTTCCTACACTATACACTAGTAATAATAATCAAATGATTTGATTTTTGCGTAGTAAGCGTCTTTGACTATCATAAGAAGAAATCTCCTCCAAGTCTGCGTTTGCATTGTGTGTGTGGCGGGAGGTATTATGGAATTTACATTTTCAAAAAGCATTACGAATTGATTTTAAAATATTTCTTTGTTTGTTTTTAAAGATAAACTATTTTTGTTGCTCACACCAGTCCCATGACTGATCCGGAGTTTATTGTTTCTTTCCTAAACTCTGGGTGCCTAAAATTTTCTACACGAGCAGTCTAGAGTTGGGTTTTTCAAATAGCTAGGTTTAGTAGATTATCTGGAGCTAGTTCAATCTTTGGATCAGACTGCACTTTCTTATCTTTGTGAATCGTTATTGGGAGTTTGAGCTATTGTTGGATTGGTTCTTGGAATGGAGTTGCAGTTTTTGGAGTTCTTCCTTGAAGACTATCTTAGAGTTAGTGGTTCCGCTGCTAGTGTTATCGTTTTCTTTTCCGCTGCTATTTTATTGTATCATATCTCTGATGTATATTGATATCTATTGGATTATCTGTTGTATTAGATATTGTATCAAAGCTGTATATCAATGTTTTATTCTTTTATTCCGTTGTGTTATTTACTTAATGTTGTTATAAGCTCCGGCGAATCGGATTTGAACGGTCGAATCTATGGCATTCGAATACGATGTAAAGTATGGATGTCGATTTTCGAACGCGAAAAATCTGTGTCGTTACATTTTGGTATCAGATCTAAGGGTTAGACTTTAGCTCAGGAGTATAACACATTAAGTAGCTCATTATAGATAGGGTGAAGTAAACCCTAGAATGAGTATATCCCTAAGATATCCGTTCGAATGCCTCAGTAAATTCTCTTACTGTCCACTGATAGTAAGTATGAGTGCGAGAAGAAAATGAGATAGGGGACAGGGAAGTACGACTATAAATGGTCAATACCCTGCAACAGTGGAAATAACCTTCTTATCAATTTCTTTGATTCGATTCTAAATTCTTTTGATTGCTTCGTGACAGCTCCAGAAGTAGTTTTGGTGTAATGATGCTCTACGAATCGTTGTAGAAAATTCTCACTTCATATCTCCATCGATTTCTTATAAGTTTTTGATTTAAAATCTTAATTAATATGAATTTGAAATTTGAATAAATTGAAAATTTTGAATAAATTTGAAATTTTAAATTGAGTTAAATTGGTTAATGAAATATAAGGATAGATTTGAATTATAGCGATAAAACGATTTTGTTTAAAACCAAATTTTGAATTTCTGTTATAACTTCTTGGGTAGAATAAAAATCTGAAATATAAACTTTGTTGGATTTCTCAAGCTATAAAATTCTAAAACCATTAGGATCTTAATATTTAGATTGATTTTAATTGTAGAGAACAAATAGCATCAGCCGGGGTGGAAAGGTCAGGAGGGTTGGTGATTCTGGTTCATCTAGTAGGATTCAGGATGATTTGGGTGAACCATCAGTACATGAGGAGGTGCCAGAAGAGCCTGTGGTGCAGCCCCAACCTCAAGTTGAAGAACCCAAGGAGGAGTCCGGAAATGAAGAAGAGTTCGAAGAGGAATTCGAGGAGGAATTTGAAGAAGAGTTTGAGGTGGAAGAAGAATCTGAAATTGAGGAGTATTATGTAGAGTCCGAAGGTGATGAAGCAATTTATTGGGATTTAGATAATGCCATAGAGGATGGTGATGCCATATAAGACGAGGAGCTAGATGGTGGAGGTTTTATTCCGGTAGAGTCTGATCCAGAGGAAGCTTTTGAGACAGACGATGAGGCCGAGGTTAGGGAACTGTCAGGACCTGAGAAGGGAAGCTCTGATAGTGAAGATCTCTAGTTTGTTGGATTGACTTCTTTTGGATAAGGTGTATCTAAGTACGTGTTTTGGGATAAGAACCGTAGTGAATGTTGGATGTTAATTGGGTAATGCATGACTATGGCGTAAGTATGAGTATTATGAGTAGCATTTAACATAAGATATATTATGAACTACCCGAAAAATATCCATGTGTTTACTAGTATAGTTAGAATTGGCATTGGTCTATTCTGTGTGTGTATAATTCGTGAAACGAGGTGTGTAATTTCGAGGATGAAATTCTTTTAAGGGGAGAAGTCTGTAACGATCTTGAATTTTTACTAAATTTAAATTGATAATTAAAAATAATTTTTGAATTTAAATCTATAAAATTTATTAGTAAATTGATTCGAGTTACCCTAAATTCAAATAAAAAAATATATTAAATCATATGGATTTAGATATTGTACATATGTGATTTGGATTTAAATTTCAAGTAATGGATTTACAATAATATGAATATATATGTATATATGTACATACATTGAGTTTGAGTTATTGTTTTAAATAAATGGTTTAAAGACAAATTATAATGATAAAAATAAAAGTAAACAATTAATTGCTAAAGTTTTAACAACAAATTTAATATGGAAATTTTCATCGATATTATAAAATAAATAAATATATAGTTTATACAAAATGAAGTAAAGACGTAATTTTAATATCATAATACAAATAAAACAAACAATAATAATAAAAGTAGAACTTCATTGTATTTCAAAGTAACGAAACAAAGATAGCAAAATATATAAAATAGTATGAAAATATAAAACAAAGCAAGATCAGACACAAAACAAAAGAAAAGAAACATAAGTAAACTAAGTAATGCTAGCTAAAGCCATATCACTTCTAATATATAAATATACATCTCATCCTCCACAATCATAAACCTGCGTAATAAAACAAACAAGAAGAAAGCAATACGAATATATAAAATATTTTGAACAAGACATTAATGCAGCCCCCAAAACATGTATATCTGCAGCCATACCTCTAATGCACCTCAAATATAATACAACATCACTTCAGCATGCTTAGCATTGTACTAGAAAAACCATATTTTATCACCTGTACAACTTGTAACCCCTGAACACATCTTTTCTTTTATTTATACGAGCCTTCTCCTCTCAATTCGTCCACAAATCTAAGTAAATCTGAGTAAGTATCATCTATAATTTAAAAACAACTTCAACTCAAAAACAAAACAGAAGATAACAGAAGAAGTTTCAGCTTGCTTCAGATTTTAATCCCAAAGCCTGAGATCAAGAGAAGACTTCAAGTTTCAGTTATTATTTCAACAAACCAGATTTCAACTTCAACTCCAACCTCAAAGCTTTAAACCATGACCTGGAAGGTGAGTAACCTCGCTCTAAAAACAAATTTAAAAAGTGAAATTTTGATTGCATTTATGTATGTGGATGAGTATGCTTAAATTTATATATATATATATATATATATATATATATAAATGCTTGTGAATATTGGAAGCCTATGTCTACAGGCTGTTACTCTTCTCTATTCTCTGTTTAGAGTTTTCAAAAACAAGACTTTGATTTGAAAATCCATTTCTACTTGATCTATTAAACATTTAGACTCAGGATCAAAACAAAAGATGTTTGTTTGATCTGAAACTAGTTTTAAAAAAATTTATTTAAGTTAAACTATATTGACTTGCCTCTGGGAATCAAAGAACTTAGCAAACTTGAATTTTTGCCAAAATTCAAACCCCTTAAAACATGAATTCAGAAACGCAGCCTGAATGCTTACATTTTACCATGATTTTTAAAATGAAGATTTAGATTTTTAGAATTAAAATTTGAGAGGAATTTGGGTTTGTCTGGAAAACTTGTTTTCGAGCATTTCCTGTGATCGCGAGGTTAAGGGTGGTCGGGCTTGTGTGAGGTGGTGGAGGACCCTATGGGGGTGACTGGAAAAATGTCATAGGTGACCACGGCGGAGGCGTCTGCGAGCATTTAATTTTTTTAACCCTAGTTAATGAGGGTTCGCATTTTTTTTCTTGTTCTCTTTCCATGATGCGTCGAGTGCTACGAGATTTGGAGGATTGGTGGAGCGAGTATCAGGGAGTAGATGGCCAGAGTTTTAAGCGTAACGGTGGAAGGAGCTCGGAGAATGACGCCGTGACAGGTTTGAGGAGCACCTGTTCTTTTTGGTTTCCAGGTTTCGACTTTCTGATTGAATTTCGATTTCTGGCCGATGGTGATGGTGTGATGGTTGAAGTGTGTTGCCGCGATGATGTTTGATGCGTTGGAGGGTGTGGCGAAGACCGGTGGTGATGGTCGGCGGTGTGCACGTGCACGAGCACGTTGGTCTGGGTTTGGGGGTGTTTTTTTTTGGGTTTGCCTAGGAAGAGCAAGGGGGAGTCTCGCGTCATACTCGAGTAATTCGAGTAGCATACTCGAAGCAGGGGGAGGCAAGACTCGAAGCGAGTCTGAGTACACTCGAGTCCGTGTTGTTCAGGTATTAGCAAACCTGATTTGTTTCAGGTTTATTTTAGTTCAAATTTAAAAAAAAAAACAAACAAGTTAAAATCAAAGAGTTTAAATCAAAGTTAAATTAATAGATTCAAATTCTTCTTTGAACTCAAACTTGAAATTTAAATCAGTTTTTTTTTAATCTGAATGTTTTAAAACAAGTTTAAATTAAATAGTTTTTAATAAAAAAGATAATTAGTTCCCAAACAAATGTTTAAATTTGATCTTTGATTTAATTCTTCTATTAATGATTTTGAATGAAAGTAAAATAATTTGTCAACTTGAATTTGCAAGTTAAATAATTAATGTATTTAAAAGGCTAAATTTTTAAATATAAATTAAGTAATCTAGTTTAAAATTTTCTTACATAAGTTTCATATGTAAGAAATAAATGTTATTAACATTTATTTAAAAGATTATAAATTGGATTTAAATTTGGTTAATGTTTAAATAAATAATCATTTTGAATCTTAAATTCAAAATGGAATTTGAATTTAATTTAAAATGTAATGTTCTAATACACTTTAATATTAATGAAGTCATTAATAAAGAAATAAATTGTCTTAGAAATTATTAAAGTATTAAAATGATTTAAATGAATAAGATAATTAAGGAATGACTATTTAGATTAATTTATAATTAGAGATTGATTAAGAAGTAAATTAAGAAATGTTATTTGTAACGACCCAGAATTTTTATTAATTAAAATTTGAATATTTAATTAATTTTAAATATTAATAAGTGAAAATTTATAAGTCGAATAAATTTTAATTTGAATTATTGGATTTAATTGAATAATTAAATCGATAAATTAATATGTGAAATTATGGAAATAATTGAAAATAGAGTTAAATATGATTGAAAATGATTTGTAAAATTTTATTTTATCATATTGGAGTTAGAATGATATTTTAGAACTTTTAGAATCGAATTAAAAGTTAATTTGTGAAAACTGAATATTGTAATATTTAATCGACTAGTGAAAATAGCCAATTTTTGAACAGTCTCAGAATTGAACGAAACCAGTTCCATTGGATCCGTAATAGTTAGTTATTACCGGATTTCAATTTTCGTGTCAATCGGAGTTATCGTTTGATCGTGGCAGCTCGAAACGCATCGAATTGTTTTTAATATTAATTTGGCGAGTTAAAATAGCCATTTTTCAAAAAGTCTCGGATTTCGACGAAACAAGTTTCATCGGATCCGTAATGTGATATTATTGTATGGTTTCAAATTTCGTGTCAATTGGATTTACCGTTTGTCCGGTACGAATTAAAACGCCTAGAAATCGATTTAAATCGGTTTAATTTAAATTGAATGTTTGTAGCCATAACTCGCACAGATGTCCGAATTAGCTTCCGAAACCTGTTCCGTTGTGTCCGGAACGCGGGGTAAACCCTAGAAACGCTGGTTACGGTGCGTAAATCGGAGTTCGGAATTTCCGGAATGAATAGTGTCGTTTGTTCTTCTATAAATAGACACCCCTCTCTCTAAATTAAAAAAAAAAAAAAACCCTAAACAAAACCCTAGCCGGCCCTAACAAATGAAAGGCCAGAATTTTCCCACCTTCCTCCCTCGATTACTCCAAATCCGTCGACAATTAGCCATAGGTTTCAACTAGAGAATGGAAGAGGACGATGAGATCTAGAGATCTGTACGGTGATGATGGGGTTTAGTGTCGCATGGAGGGAGCTAGGTAAGGCCGTTTGCTATAGGTTGCGCACGCATTCCTAGGGGAGATAGATGGTCGAGCTTCAAGGCCTTGAGGCCGATGATGATGTTGGTTTGGAGCTTCGTGTTGCAACTCTCTGATCGAATTATCGTTGAGTGAAGAGGCTTGAATTTTAAACCCTAAATGATCAAGATGGGTTCGGCCTCATTTCGTGATGCCTGGAGACGTGAACGTGGGGGAAGATGATAGGGACGGTCCAGATGTGGGGTTTGCAGATAGCACGGCTATGGTTTAGTGTAGGGTTAAAATATAAAGTATGTTGTAATTTTAGTTAATATAAATTCGTGTAATCTTTAAAAATGCATAACTTTTTCATACGAGGTCGAAAATGCGCGAAACCAGTTGCATTGGAATCGTATGGACGAGCACTACGCGATGAAATTGGATTGGAGTCGTTTGGAGTTAGTGAGAATTTCGGGTAAAATTAAACGAGCGTTTAATTTTATTCGAAATAAATCGCTAAAACGAAATTAAATCAAGGTGAGAATTTCTCACTCAATCGAATCGGTTTCGATTTTATTTTAAATAGTTATATTTAAAATATTTGAATGCATGTTTGAATGATGATTGTTATCTATTGATTGTTAAAATAGACATTATACGCCGTTAGTACTCGATTTTTCGTTGCCGAAAAACCGAATAGTTAGGGTTTTAAAAAGAATTTAAGAAAAGAAAAAGAGAGAAGAAGAGAGAAAATAGAGAAAGAAAACAGAAAAAACAGAAAAATAGAACGGGACAGAAAGAAATACATAGAACAACATCAGAATCTCACAATTCGCAGTGGAACAACATATAATAATAAATGAATAATCTTTAAACAAAGAACTATATCAGTTATTACATTACATTTCATTTCATCATATCATCAGAGTGTACAACATCATACAACAACAAACAGCGGAAAAGAAATACTATATACTAGTAATACGTCATGCCATCCAGCTTGCCTCCAGCAACTCCTGAATATCCAGAATATCCTGATAAACCTAACTCTTAACTGCCCGTGTGGAAATTGGTGGGCACCCAGAGTTTAGGAAGGAAAACAATAAACTCCGAGTCAGTCATGTGACTGGTGTGAGAACTCAAAACAGTTTATAATATTTTTCTTTAAAATCAAAATAGAGGAATATTTTTAAATTCAATTCGCAATGCTTTAAAAATGAGACTACCATAAGACCTCCCACCACACACACAATGCAAACGCAGACTTGGTGGAGATTTCTTCTTATGTTAGTCAAAGATGCTTGATACGCATTAAAAATAACATTTGATATTATTATTAGTGCATAGTGTAGAAAAATTCTTTCGAAAGTAGAATATAAATCTTAGCCAGCATAGGTACCATTATATTATGCCTACTAATAGCTACCATATTAGATGGCAGGTTCTACAACTAAAACCGTACAAGTTTCGTATTGTTTCTTTGGATTTCCAACAAATGGTCAGGCCAAGGAACTTCCCATTGCCACATGAAAACGCCTCTGGAAGGACGCCCCGAGAACCAAACTGTTCTCTGCTAAACAAAGCCGGGAATCCCTTTTCCCAAGGAATATTACAAACCCTCACATATTCCACCCCTGGTCCTTTGGAACCTTCAAACGAGAGCTCTCTAACCAACATCACACCATAATAATAAGTGTTTCAACATGAGTAAGTATCTGGGCTCTATACCATGATACTACCCTTTTCCAGAAGGAATGGTCATATCCTAGGGAAGCGATCCCTGAAAACCTTGCCGCACAATTCCTGTTTCGACCATTTCCGGGGTGTGAGGCTCGACGAAGTCACGCCCACACAAACATACTTTATACAAAAGCCATACTTTGGGTCAACAAATGATCATAGAAATGATCACCAAGATAGACGATCAAACAAATGATCCTATCACAAATAATCAACACAATGATCATTTAATAGCAACACTCAGCATGTCACATTACCAAATTGGGAATATATCGCTGATAACTTCAACTACATAACCTCTGAGCTCGTACGTCTCAGAGAAGGGTGTTAAGCTAAGAGAATAAATTCTCCGCCACCAACAGAAATATATTTGAAAGAAATCGGCTTTATATCTCAACTTGTAATGTCAGACATACAATCCATACAAGTCTGTTCCGGGCTCGAACAGAACCGAAGGCACTTACAAAGAAGTCCTTGCAATCCGGATATCCACAATCCTGATCGGATTCCCCATCACATATGGAGAACTCTATACCGTAGCTACTCGGTGCAGAGTCAATCGATAGGTCATCCTATCGCTCTCGCAGATATCCGGTCTTCAACACCGATCTTCAAATGCAATTCACAACGACGTATCACATATTCGGAATGGGTTATACGACCCCATGGTCCTTTCCCGGTTAACCCGAATAGTGAGCGCTTATTCAAAAATAAGTGTGGCATTCAAATTCAATCAAATCACATCAAATACCCATTCAAAGGGAAATATTGATAGTCGGCTATTGAACAATCAATGGATATGCATAACATCACCAGATTCCAAATAATTTTCCAAATTATTTATTTTCCAAAATATCTTTACAAGATATATAATTTTCACATTTCAAAAATAAATCAATATTTATTTTTCTAAACCAATCCCACTTTCTTTTATAAATTCAATAGTGAATTTACATTTCAAAATATCCATGCATATGATTTCAATTATCCATTTTCAATTTATCTTCAAAAAGATAAATTCTCAAAATATTCACTTCATATTGGAAAACAATTCCATACTTATTTAATAAGTAATTCACAAAATTTCCTTTATTTTCAACACTTGGAAAATATTCAATATACTTAAATCGAGATTAAGCATATATTTCATTCTTTAAGGAAATCATTCTCTTTAACATAATTATTTGGGCTAAAACGAATGTTGCGTAAAACATCGTTACGACAACCCAAAATCACTAGTATAGGGATTCGAAATTAAAATAGATATATAAATCCCAATACTATTCAAAACATTTCCTTTCGGAAATCATTTACTATAACAACAGTGTTATAGTCCACCATTTCTTTTTATTTCTCGAAAACGTCTATTTCAACAATAAATGTTGAAATCTATGGTTTCGAATCTCAATACCTTTTAAAACATCGTTAGATCGTTTTAATTCTATCTAAAACATCACATCCAAAACAATTTCTTTAACATGTTATTAACTATTCAAAAACGTGAATATACTACGTCAACAAGTTTCATCATTTCTATTCAATTTATTTTAAAGGATTATTCACTGTCTAAAAACGTGAATATAACTCCATAAATAAATTATAACAATTTAACTTATCAAAATAAGTCGTTTGCGAATTTATAAAACAATGTTTATAAATTCCATTTCTATTTATTTTATAACAACTTCCTTTTATAAATTCCTTTATTAACCTATTCCAGTTTATAACTCAATTATAAACTAAAAGTTCATATTATAAGTTAAATGCTTATAAAACGATTATTTTACAAAATCGTTCCTTTAAACTTCATAATCATAAATCTTATAACCTATAAGATTCATTTATTTACCGCAAAACTTATTTTTTTTCAAATAACTTTACATATTCTATAAACCTATTGTTTATAAAATTCCATTTCTAACTTCACCGATTATAATTCTATAAATTTCATTCATTTATGAATTTCATTCACAATTCATTCTAACACTTATAAAAGCTCGTTCTATAATGTCAATATTTCAATTTATAAATATCCATTTATAAATCTCTTAAATAAATCAATTTATATTACTCTTTTAAAACATCTTTAAACCCTTTTATAATTTCATCAATTTCTTTGATTTATAAAATAATCAAATTTTATAAATCCTATTTTTAAACTTTTATAATATATTCAAAAATCTCGATTTAAACTATTTTATAAAATCATTAGTTCATATTTCTCAAAAATCAGCTTTTAACTATATTTCACAAAAACCAAAATTTTATAACTTTTAAAATTATAACGTTTATTTATTTAAAATGGGTCAATTCCAAAAATATTTAATATTTTCAAAGATCACTTTAAAAACCTTTTAAAATCCCAAAATTTGGTCCAGTGATGCTACACACCAAATAGTCAACCACGACTATAACGACATCATATATCGTATATGATAATCCATCAAATATCAAAATATCTGAAATCAAATAAAAACTGTTGAGGAATCCAGTTGGATCCCTCCAACCTGTTTTCCTGCATCCACAAACATTAGCACAATACCAATTTCGTTCCAGTACGAAATTATCGCGGTATATGTTTTTATTAAATATTATCCGCTTAATAACGGCGCAATAGGGTCTCATCCGCTAAAAAATGCGGGGAATCAACAACTGCAATATATACATATACCAATATATATATATATATTGATATTATATATAATACCAATTTCACTGTTTATGAAATATTCGCGGTATATGTTTTTAATAAATAACATCCGATTACTAACGGCGCATAATGTCTATTTTAACAATCAATAGATAACAATCATCATTCAAACATGCATTCAACAATTTTAAATCTAACTATTTAAAATAAAATCGAAACCGATTCGATTGAGTGAGAAGTTCTCACCTTGATTGCAATTTCGTTTTAGCGATTTATTTCGAATAAAATTAAACGGGCGTTTAATTTTACCCAAAATTCTCACTAACTCCAAACGACTCCAATCCAACTCCATCGCGTAGTGCTCATCCATACGATTCCAACGCAACTGGTTTCGCGCGTTTTCGACCTCGTATGAAAAAGTTATGCATTTTTAAAGATTACACGAATTTATATTAACTAAAATTACAACATACTTTATATTTTAACCCTACGCTAAACCATAGCCGTGAGATCTGCAAACCCCACATCTGGACCGTCCCTATCATCTCCCCCCACGTTCACATCTCCAGGCATCACGAAATGAGGCCGAACCCATCTTGATCATTTAGGGTTTAAAATTCAAGCCTCTTCACTCAACGATAATTCGATCAGAGAGTTGCAACACGAAGCTCCAAACCAACATCATCATCGGCCTCAAGGCCTTGAAGCTCGGCCATCTATCTCCCCTAGGAATGCGTGCGCAACCTGTAGCAAACGGCCTCACCTAGCTCCCTCCACGCGACACTAAACCCCATCATCACCGTACAGATCTCTAGATCTCATCGTCCTCTTCCATTCTCTAGTTGAAACCTAAGGCTAATTGTCGACGGATTTGGAGTAATCGAGGGAGGAAGGTGGGAAAATTCTGGCCTTTCATTTGTTAGGGCCGGCTAGGGTTTTGTTTAGGTTTTTTTTTTTTAATTTAGAGAGAGAGGGGTGTCTATTTATAGAAGAACGAACGACACTATTCATTCCGGAAATTCCGAACTCCGATTTACGCGCCGTAACCAGCGTTTCTAGGGTTTACCCCACGTTCCGGACACAATGGAATAGGTTTCGGAAGCTAATTCGGACATCTGTGCGAGTTATGGCTACAAACGTTCAATTTAAATTAAACCGATTTAAATCGATTTCTAGGCGTTTTAATTCGTACCGGACAAACGATAAATCCAATTGACACGAAACTTGAAACCATACAATAATATCACATTACGGATCCGATGAAACTAGTTTCGTCGAAATCTGAGACTTTTTGAAAAATGGCTATTTTAACTCGCCAAATTAATATTAAAAACAATTCGATGCGTTTCGAGTTGCCACGATCAAACGATAGCTCCGATTGACACGAAAATTGAAATCCGGTAATAACTAACTATTACGGATCCAATGTAACTGGTTTCGTTCAATTCTGAGACTGTTCAAAAATTGGCTATTTTCAGTCGATTATTAAATATTAAAATATTCAATTTTCACAAATTAACTTTTAATTCGATTTTAAAAGTTCTAAAATATCGTTCTAACTTCAATATGATAAAATAAAATTTTACAAATCATTTTCAATCGTATTTAACCCAATTTTCTATTATTTCTATAATTTAACATATTAAATTATCGATTTAATTATCCAATTAAATCAAATTATTCGAAATAAAATTTATTCGACTTATAAATTTCACTTATTAATATTTAAAATTAATTAAATATTTAAATTTAAATTAATAAAAATTCTGGGTCGTTACAATCTTCCCCCCTTAAAAGAATTTCGTCCTCGAAATTACAAGTAAGAAAAGTTATAGAATCTATTAACTTTTCCAAAATTCATAATTAAACTTCTCACAATAACATTCCTAAGTTTTCGAATCATACTTAGTTATCTTTTCAAAAACAACTACTATTGTTTAACTTTCAATTCCCAATCAAAGTTAAAGTTTTCAAAATTTTCCAAATTTTCCCAAATTTTTCTAACGCCTTGAATTTTCGGAAAAATTCGCCATAGTCTCCTTCGCGCGGCTCGATCCGAAAAAAAAAATGACAGTATATATATCACAAATATACATCTCATCAAGTAATGAGGCATCCCGAAGGGAAAAAAATGTAAAAGTACGATATGTAATCCGAGATATGTACCTTATATTTTATTAGCGAGCATATACGGCTAATATAGCGCGAAAGCGAGCTCCAAATGCGAAGCAAACGCGATCCGCACCTACTAAACACTTAACAAACAACATGAGAACATGCATATATGAAAATAGTATCAATATACAACATATAGCAACATAATAACTATATATGCCAACATAGCAATGCATTCAATAGCAATATATATTCAACCATCAACCAACTAAATATTCATTTATATTCTCATTAATATTCAATGAAATGGTTTTTCAATTTAATCACATTTGATTCATTAATAGTGGATGTTCTTACTAACATTCATTTTCAATTAGTTTAAATTCACTAATTCATATTCAAGTTGGTTCACTTCCAAATCAAATTCAATTCTGTTTAAGATTCACTTAACTTTCAATTGAATTTCAATTAATCAATTTCATTTTCATTTACAACTCATATTCATAAATATATTCATATAGTTTCACTTCTTATATATATAAGTTTATTTCACAATTGTATTTCACTTTAATTATAATTCAATTCTTATAATTCTTTTGCTTATACAATTATTCTTTATTTAGATTACTCAAACAACCAAACAATCTACTTATATACACTTTAATAATTCTGAAAAATTATTCCCTTATATATAAAAATATAATCAAGGTAAAATTATTTCATTTACCCAATTTAAAACAATATTATGCCGAATTGTTCTATTCAAGTGTTTAGAAACCCCTTCGGCATAGTTGTACATACCGTGCTGACGAAGGTTCATATGCCACTCAATAAACCAATCATCACAATATAAAACAATTTCATATTCACTAACAAATACGCTCTCATAGCTATTATTACACTCAAACTCATTCTAGAGTACTACTGACTCTATCTCTAATGAGTACTACCCAACAGAACCATGGTTGTCGCTTAACCATAAGCTCTGATACCAAATGTAACGTACTGCGGTCACAACCGGTAGGCTTTTCAACCATCCCAGCCCCACCGTGGCTTACACTGATATCCCAAACTTGCTTTTACGGCCACCCTTTCGAATGCCACGGCTTCGCCTAACCAACCCAGTAAAGAGGACGTGTGGGGGTAAGAGTCTCCCGTTCGCCACCAAACCGCGAAGCGAGAACCCCCTATCACATATAAAATAGTTTAAATCGAGATTTTTGAATATATTATAAAAGTTTAAAAATAGGATTTATAAAATTTGATTATTTTATAAATCAAAGAAATTGATGAAATTATAAAAGGGTTTAAAGATGTTATTTATTAAAAACTTATACCACGAATATTTCATAAACAGTGAAATTGGTATTATATATAATAGCAATATATATATATTGGCATATGTATATATTGGAGTTGTTGATTCCCCACATTTTTTTTAGTGGATGAGACCCTATTGCGCCGTTATTAAGCGGATAATATTTTAAATCCCATATACCGCGATAATTTCGTACTGGAGCGAAATTGGTATTGTGCTAACGTTTTTGGATGCAGGAAAACAGGTTGGAGGGATCCAACTGGATTCCTCAACAGTTTTTATTTGATTTCAGATATTTTGATATTTGATGGATTATCATATCGATATATGATGTCGTTGTAGTCGTGATTGACTATTTGGTGTGTAGCATCATTGGACCAAATTTGGAATTTTAAAATGATTTTAAAGTGATTTTTGAAAATATACTTTATTTTTGGAATTGATCCATTATAAATAAATAAATGATATAATTTTTAATGCTATAAAAATTATGATTTTTGAGAAATATAGTTAAAAGCTGATTTTTGAAATATGGGATTAATGACTTTATAAAATAGCTTAAATTGGAATTTTTGGATTTATTGTGGAAAGTTTAAGAATGGGAATTATAAAATTTGATTATTTTGTAAATCAAAATGGTGAAATTATAAAGGAAATTAAAGATGTTTTAAAGAATAATATAAATTGATTTATATTAAGAGATTTATAAATGGATATTTATAAATTGAAATATTGACATTATAAAACGAGTTTTTATAAGTGTTAGAATGAATTGTGAATGAATTTCATAAATTGAATGAAATTTATAGAATAAAATTTGTGACGTTATTTGAAGAATAGATTGGTTAAATAAATGAATCTTATAAGTTATAAGATTTATAATTTGGAAAGTCTTAAAAAGAACGATTTTGTAAAATAATCGTTTTATAAGCACTTGACTTATAATATGAACGTTTGATATTTATAATTGAGTTATAAATTGAGTAGGTTGATAAAAGGAATTTATAAACGTTGTTTTATAAATTCGCAAACGACTTATTTTGATAAAAAAATTGTTGAAACCTATTAATGGAGTTATATTCACATTTTTGAATAGTGAATAATCCTTTGAATTAAAATGAATAAAAGGATGAAATTTGTTAACGAAGTTTATTCACATTTTTTTGAATAGTGAATAATATGTTAAAGAAATCGTTTCGAATGTGATGTTTTAAATAGAATTAAAACGATCTAACGATGTTTTAAAAGGTGTTGAGATTCAAAACCATAGATTTCAACATTCATTGTTGAAATAGACGTTTTCGAGAAATAAAAGGAAATAGTGGACTATAACACTGTTGTTATAGTAAATGATTTCCGAAAGGAAATGTTTTGTATAGTATTGGGATTTATATATCTATTTAATTTCGAATCCCTATACTAGTGATTTTGGGTTGTCGTAACGATGTTTTACGCAACATTCGTTTTGACCCAAATAAATATGTTTAAGAGAATGATTTCCTTAAAGAATGAAATATATACTTAATTCGATTTAAGTATATTGAATATTTTCCAAGGTTGAAAATAAAAAGATTTATGAATTACTTACTTATAAATAAGTATGGAAATGTTTTTCCAATGTGAAATGAAATGTTTTGAGAATTTATCTTTTTGAAGATAAATTGAAATGAATAAATGAAATCATATGCATGGATATTTTGAAATGTAAATTCACTATTGAATTTATAAAAGAAAGTGGGATTGGTTTAGAAAAATAAATATTGATTTATTTTTGAAATGTGAAAATTATATATCTTGTAAAGATATTTTGGAAAATAAATAATTTGGAAAATTATTTGGAATCTGGTGATGTTGTGCATATCCATTTGATAGTTCAATAACCGACTATCAATATTTCCCTTTGAATGGGTATTTGATGTGATTTGATTGAATTTGAATGCCACACTTATTTTTGAATAAGCGCTCACTATTCGGGTTAACCGGGAAAGGACCATGGGGTCGTATAACCCATTCCGAATATGTGGTACGTCGTTGTGAATTGCATTTGAAGATCGGTGTTGAAGACCGGATATTTACGAGAGCGATAGGATGACCTATCGATTGACTCTGCACCGAGTAGCTACGGTATAGAGTTCTCCATATGTGATGGGGAATCCGATCAGGATTGTGGATATCCGGATTGCAAGGACTTCTTTGTAAGTGCCTTCGGTTTTGTTCGAGCCCGGAACAGACTTGTATGGATTGTATGTCTGACATTACAAGTTGAGATATAAAGCCGATTTCTTTCAAATATATTTCTGTTGGTGGCGGAGAATTTATTCTCTTAGCTTAACACCCTTCTCTGAGACGTATGAGCTCAGAGGTTATATAGTTGAAGTTATCAGCGATATATTCCCAATTTGGTAATGTGACATGCTGAGTGTTGCTGAAATGATCATTGTGTTGATTATTTGTGATAGGATCATTTATTTGATTGTCTATCTTGGTGATCATTTCTATGATCATTTGTTGACCCAAAGCACGGCTTTTGTATAAAGTGTGTTTTTGTGGACGTGAATTCGTCGAGCCTCACACCCCGGAAATGGTCGAAACATGAATTGTGTGGCAAAGTTTTCAGGGATCGCTTCCCTAGGGTGTGACCATTCCTTCTGGAAAAGGGTAGTATCATGGTATAGAGCCCAGATACTTACTCATGTTGAAACACTTATTATTATGGTGTGATGTTGGTTAGAGAGCTCTCGTTTAAAGGTCCCAAAGGACCGGGGGTGGCATATCTGAGGGTTTGTAATATTCCTTGGGAAAAGGGATTCCCGGCTTTGTTTGGCAGAGGACGGTGGTTCTCGGGGCGTCCTTCCAGAGGCGTTTCCATGTGGCAATGGGAAGTTCCTTGGCCTGACCATTTGTTGGGAAAATCCATTCATCCAATTACGAGACTTTTACGGTATTAGTTGTATAACCTGCCATGGAATGTGGCGGTAACCTGCTATTGAACATGGTAGCTATAGTAGGCATACGATAATGGTCGTATGTTGGCTAAGATTTATATCTTTACTTTTGAAATGATTTTCCTACATTATGCACTAGTAATAATATCAAATGTCTTTTAAATGCGTATCAAGCATCTTTGACTATCATAAGGAGAAATCTCCTCCGATTCTGCGTTTGCATTGTGTGTGTGTGCGGGAGGCCTTATGGTAGTCTCATTTTTAAAAGCATTGCGAATTGACTTTAAAATATTCCTCTATTTTGATTTTAAAGATAAATAAACTGGTTTGAGTTCTCACACCAGTCACATGACTGACTCGGAGTTTATTGTTTTCCTTCCTAAACTCTGGGTGCCCACCAATTTTCACACGGGCAGTCAAGAGTTAAGGTTTATCAGGATATTCTGGATATTCAGGAGTTGCTGGAGGCAAGCTGGATGGCATGGCGTATTACTAGTATATAGTATTTCTTTTCCGCTGTTTGTTGTTGTATGATGTTGTTGTTGTACACTCTGATGATATGATGTAATAAAATGTGATGTGGTGTAATAACTGATATAGTTCTTTGTTTAAAGATTATTCATTTATTATTATATGTTGTTCCGCTGCGAATTGTGAGATTCTGATGTTGTTCTGTTGTTTCCTTTCCGTTCTATTTTTCTCTATCTTCTATTCTCTTTTCTCTATTTTCTATTTCCTGTTTTCTTTCCTCTCTATTTTTCTATCTTCTTATCTTTTCTCTTTCTATCTTTTTCTTTTCTTTTCTTAAACCATAACATTTCGGGTTTCCGGCCTTCGATTTCTCGGCGGTCGATAAAGTGAGTATCGATGTTGAATTTTCGAAAGTCGAAAATTTCTGTTACATTTGGTATCAGAGCATATGGTTAAGCGACAACCATGGTTCTGTTGGGTATTACTCATTAGAGATAGAGTCAGTAGTACTCTAGAATGAGTTTGAGTGTAATAATAGCTATGAGAGCGTATTTGTTAGTGAATAAAAATTGTTTTGTATTGTGTTGACTTATCGGTTGATTGTTTATAGATTCCGATCGATCTAGTCTAGCTAACTATCATAGATAGGGGTTTCTAAACTCTTAAACAAGATAAACCGACACGATATTGTTTTAAATTGGGTAAATGGAATAATTTTACCTTTATTATATTTTTTATATAAAGGAATAATTTTTCAGAATTATTAAAGTGTATATAAGTTGATTGTTTAGATGTTTGAATAATCTAAATAAAAGAATAATTGTATAAGTAAAATGAGTTATAAGAATTGAATTATAATTAAATGTGATTTACAATTGTGAAATAAACTTATATATATAAGAAGTGAAGCTATATGAATATGAGTTGTAAATAAAGGTGATGTTTATAAAATGGAATATAACTTAAGAGATGTTGATGAAGTTGATATTGGTATCAAACTAAATTAATAAAGTTAAGTGATGGATGTGAACTTGAGTATATGCATGAAATTCAACTTTGTAATTGAATTGAATGAATGAATTGAATTATGAATCAACTGAATGTGAATAATTGATATGGAATAATGAATATAAGTGTTAATTCATTAAAATCTAATGTTATTGGAAGTTGAATAATTGAATGTATGAATATAAGCAAAGGAATTTGGTTGAAATTAATATACATTGGTTGTTATATGATTGTTAGTTGATTGTATATAATTCATTAAGTACTAATGAAATTGAAAGCTATGTAATTGAATTCAAATTAAAGGTAAATAAATTTGAATGGAATTGAATTTGATTTGGAAGTGAACCAACTTGAATATGAGTTTGTGAATATAAACTAATGGAGAATGAATGTTAGTAAAAACATCCATTGTTAATGAATCAAATATGATTTAAATTGAAAACCATTTAATTGAATATTAAGGAGAATATGAATGAATATTATTGGTTATGAATGTTAGTTGGTTGATGATTGAATATATATTGCTATTGAATGCATTGCTATGTTGGCATATATAGTTGTTATGTTGCTATATGTTGTATATCGATACTATTTTCATATAAGCATGCTCTCATGTTGTTTGTTGAGTGTTTAGTAGGTGCGGATCGCGTTTGCTTCGCATTTGGAGCTCGCTTTCGCGCTATATTAGCCGTATTTGCTTGCTAATAAAATATAAGGTACATATCTCAGATTAAATATCGTACTTTTACATTTTTTCCCTTCGGGATGCCTCATTACTTGATGAGATGTATATTTGTGATATATATACTGTCATTTTTTTTTCGGATCGAGCCGCGCAAAGGAGACTATGGCGAATTTTTCCGAAAATTTAAGGCGTTGGAAAAAATTTGAGAAAATGGGAATTTTTTTGAAAACTATAACTTTGATTTTGGAATTGAAAGTTAAATGATATAGTTTGTTTTCGAAAAGATAACTAAATATGATTTGGAAACTTAGTAAAGTATTATAAGAAGTTTAATTATGGATTTTGGAAAATTAATAGATTCTGTAACTTTCTTACTTGATAATTTCGAGGACGAAATTCTTTTAAGGGGGGAAGATTGTAACGACCCAGAATTTTTATTAATTAAAATTTGAATATTTAATTAATTTTAAATATTAATAAGTGAAAATTTATAAGTCGAATAAATTTTAATTTGAATTATTGGATTTAATTGAATAATTAAATCGATAAATTAATATGTGAAATTATGGAAATAATTGAAAATAGAGTTAAATATGATTGAAAATGATTTGTAAAATTTTATTTTATCACATTGGAGTTAGAATGATATTTTAGAACTTTTAGAATCGAATTAAAAGTTAATTTGTGAAAATTGAATACTGTAATATTTAATCGACTAGTGAAAATAGCCAATTTTTGAACAGTCTCAGGCTTGAACGAAACCTGTTCCATTGGATCCGTAATAGTTAGTTATTACCGGATTTCAATTTTCGTGTCAATCGGAGTTATCGTTTGATCGTGGCAGCTCGAAAAGCATCGAATTTTTTTTAATATTAATTTGGCGAGTTAAAATAGCCATTTTTCAAAAAGTCTCGGATTTCGACGAAACCAATTTCATCGGATCCGTAATGTGATATTATTGTATGGTTTCAAATTTCGTGTCAATTGGATTTACCGTTTGTCCGGTACGAATTAAAACGCCTAGAAATCGATTTAAATCGGTTTAATTTAAATTGAACGTTTGTAGCCATAACTCGCACAGATGTCCGAATTAGCTTCCGAAACCTGTTCCATTATGTCCGGAACGCGGTGTAAACCCTAGAAACGCTGGTTATGGCGCGTAAATCGGAGTTCGGAATTTCCGGAATGAATAGTATCGTTCGTTCTTCTATAAATAGACACCCCTCTCTCTCTAAATTTAAAAAAAAAAAAAAAACCTAAACAAAACCCTAGCCGGCCCTAACAAATGAAAGGCCAGAATTTCCCACCTTCCTCCCTCGATTACTCCAAATCCGTCGACAATTAGCCTTAGGTTTCAACTAGAGAATGGAAGAGGACGATGAGATCTAGAGATCTGTACGGTGATGATGGGGTTTAGTGTCGCGTGGAGGGAGCTAGGTGAGGCCGTTTGCTACAGGTTGCGCACGGATTCCTAGGGGAGATAGATGGCCGAGCTTCAAGGCCTTGAGGCCGATGATGATGTTGGTTTGGAGCTTCGTGTTGCAACTCTCTGATCGAATTATCGTTGAGTGAAGAAGCTTGAATTTTAAACCCTAAATGATCAAGATGGGTTCGGCCTCATTTCGTGATGCCTGGAGACGTGAACGTGGGGAAAGATGATAGGGACGGTCCAGATGTGGGGTTTGCAGATCTCACGGCTATGGTTTAGTGTAGGGTTAAAATATAAAGTATGTTGTAATTTTAGTTAATATAAATTCGTGTAATCTTTAAAAATGCATAACTTTTTCATACGAGGTCGAAAATGCGCGAAACCAGTTGCGTTGGAATCGTATGGACGAGCACTACGTGATGAAATTGGTTTGGAGTCGTTTGGAGTTAGTGAGAATTTCGGGTAAAATTAAACGCGCGTTTAATTTTATTCGAAATAAATCGCTAAAACGAAATTAAATCAAGGTGAGAACTTCTCACTCAATCGAATCGGTTTCGATTTTATTTTAAATAGTTATATTTAAAATATTTGAATGCATGCTTGAATGATGATTGTTATCTATTGATTGTTAAAATAGACATTATACGCCGTTAGTAAGCGGATGTTATTTATTAAAAACATATACCGCGAATATTTCATAAACAGTGAAATTGGTATTATATATAATAGCAATATATATATATTGGCATATGTATATATTGGAGTTGTTGATTCCCCGCATTTTTTTTAGCGGATGAGACCCTATTGCGCCGTTATTAAGCGGATAATATTTTAAATCTCATATACCGCGATAAATTCTTACTGGAGCAAAATTGGTATTGTGCTAACGTTTTTGGATGCAGGAAAACAGGTTGGAGGGATCCAACTGGATTCCTCAACAGTTTTTATTTGATTTCAGATATTTTGACATTTGATGGATTATCATATCGATATATGATGTCGTTGTAGTCGTGATTGACTATTTGGTGTGTAGCATCATTGGACCAAATTTGGAATTTCAAAATGATTTTAAAGTGATTTTTGAAAATATACTTTATTTTTGGAATTGATCCATTATAAATAAATAAACGATATAATTTTTAATGTTATAAAAATTATGATTTTTGAGAAATATAGTTAAAAGCTTATTTTTGAAATATGGGATTAATGACTTTATAAAATAGCTTAAATTGGAATTTTTGGATTTATTGTGGAAAGTTTATGTCAGGACACGATTTTTCGTTGCCGAAAAAACCGAACACTGAGGGGGTTTTAAAGAAGAAAGAGGTAGAAGAAGAGAGAAAGAAAAACAGAACAGAAAGAACAACAAAACAACGACAGAATCTCACAATTCGCAGCGGAACAACATATAATAATAAATGAATAATCTTTAAATAAAGAACTATATCAGTTATTACATTTTATACATTACATTACATCATATCATCACTTCAGAGTGTACAACAACATACAACAACAAACAGTGCAGCGGAAAAAGAAATACTATATACTAGTAATACGCCATGCCATCCAGCTTGCTTCTAGCAACTCCAGAATATCCAGAATATCCTGATAAACCTAACTCTTAACTGCCCGTGTGGAAAATTGGTGGGCACCCAGAGTTTAGGAAGGAAAACAATAAACTCCGAGTCAGTCATGTGACTGGTGTGAGAACTCAAAACAGTTTATTTATCTTTAAAATAAAAATAGAAGGATATTTTAAAATCAATTCGCAATGCTTTTGAAAATGTAACTACCATAAGACCTCCCACCACACACACAATGCAAACGCAGACTTGGAGGAGATTTCTTCTTATGTTAGTCAAAGATGCTTGATACGCAAAAAAGAGCATTTGATATTATTATTAGTGCATAGTGTAGAAAATTTATTTCGAAAATAAAGATATAAATCTTAGCCAGCATAGGTACCATTATATTATGCCTACTAATAGCTACCATATTAAATGGCAGGTTCTACAACTAAAACCGTACAAGTTTCGTATTGTTTCTTTGGATTTCCAACAAATGGTCAGGCCAAGGAACTTCCCATTGCCACTGAGAATGCCTCTGGAAAGACACCCCCGAGAACCAAACCGGAACTCTGCCAACACAAGGCCGGGTTACCCCTTAACTGGGTAACTACTGACACGAGCACGCCATTTCCCGGTCCTTTAGGACCTTTTCAACCGAGCGCTCGATATCCAACATCACACCATAATAAATAGAGTGTTTTCAACATGAGTAAGTATCTGGGCTCCATACCATGATACCACCCCTTTCCAGAAGGAAATGCACATACCCTAAGGGGAGCTACAGCAACCCCTAATAACCTTGCCGCATCTTTCCTGTTTTGACCATTCCGGGATGTGAGGCTCGACGAAGTCACGTCCACAAAAACATACTTTATATAAAAGCCATGCTTTGGGTCAACAAATGATCAACACAATGATCACTAAGATAGACGATCAAATAAATGATCCTATCACAATAATCAACACAATGATCATTTCAGCATCACTCAGCATGTCACATTACCAAAATGGGATATATCGCTGATAACTTCAACTATATAACCTTTGAGCTCGTACGTCTCAAAGAAGGGTGTTAAGCAAAGAATAAATTCTCCGCCACCAACAGAAATATATTTGAAAGAAATCGGCTTTATATCTCAACTTGTAATGTCAGACATACAATCCATACAAGTCTGTTCCGGGCTCGAACAGAACCGAAGGCACTTACTAAGAAGTCCTTGCAATCCGGATATTCACTAATCACGTTCGGACTTCCCATCACATATGGAGTCTCTATACCGGGGACCAGTCGATGCAAAGACATTCGACAAGAAACCCTTTCGTTTTCGAAAATATCCGGTCTTCAACACCGGTCTTCGAATGCAATTCTTAACGACGTATCACATATTCGGAATGGGTTATACGACCCCATGGTCCTTTCCCGGTTAACCCGAATAGTGAGCGCTTATTTTAAAAAAAATAAGTGTGGCATTCAATTTCAATCAAATTCACAACAAATACCATTTAAAGGTAAATATTGATAGTCGGTTATTGAACTATCAATAGATATGCCAACATCACCGGAATCCAAATAATTTTCCAAATTATTTATTTTCCAAAAATATCTTTAGGGAATATAAACTTAATTTCCATTCTTTTAAAAATAAATCAATATTTATTCTTAAACCCAATTTACCAATTCCATTTATAAATTCTATATTGAATTTACAATCCAAAATATTTATGGATATATGATTTCCATTCAATTTCTAATATTCATTTTCAATTTATCTTCAAAAAGATAAATTCCAAATATTCACTTAATATTGGAAAAGCATTTCTATACTTATTAAAAATAATTAATTCACAGATCTTTTTATTTTCTATACTTAGAAAATATTAAATATACCCTAATCGAAATTAAGTATATACTTCATCCTTTAAGGAAATCATTCACTTAATCATATTTATTTGGGCCAAAACGAATGTTGCGTAAAACATCGTTACGACAACCCAAAATCACTAGTATAGGGATTCGAAATTAAAATAGATATATAAATCCCAATACTATACAAAACATTTCCTTTCGGAAATCATCTATTATAACAACGGTGTTATAATCTACCATTTCCTTTTATTTCTCGAAAACATCTATTTCAACAATAAATGTTGAAATCTATGATTTTAAATCTCAACATATTTTAAAACATCATTAGATCGTTTTAATTTTATTTAAAACATCACACTCTAAATAATTTCTTTAGCATATTATTCACTATTCAAAACGTGAATATATTGTTAACCAATTTCATTACTTCTATTCATTTTAGTTTAAGGAATTATTCACTGTCTAAAACATGAATATAACTTCATAAATAAATTGCAACAATTTACTTATCAAAATAAGTAGTTTGCGAATTTATAAAACAATGTTTATAAATTCTATTTCTATTTCTTTTATAACAACTTCCTTTTATAAATTTCCTTTATTAACTTATCTCAATTCATATCACAATGATATATTAAAAATTTCATATTATAAGTTAAATACTTATAATTTATTTGTTTATAAAATCATTCCTTTAAACTTCACAAATTTTATAAATCTTATAACTTATAAGATTCATCTATTTATCCAAAATCTTATTCTTTTAAATAACTTTACAAATTTTATAAACCTACTGTTTATAAAATTCCAATTATAACTTCACCGTTCATAATTCTATAAATTCATTCATTTGTGAAATTCATTCACAATTCATCCTAACTCTTAAAAAAACTTCGTTTTATAATTCCAATATTTTAATTTACAAATATCCGTTTGTAAATCTTTTATATAAATCAATTTTATACTGTTTATAAAATTCTATTTATAACTTCATCGTTATAATTCTATAATTCCATTTCTATTTATGAAATTTATTTACAATTTATTCTAACACTTATAAAAGCTTGTTTTATAATTCTTATATTTTTAATTTATAAATATCAATTTATAAATCTTTTTAATATAAAACAATTTATATTATTCTTTTGAAACATCTTCACAGTTCTTTATAATTTCATCACTTTTATTCATTTTATAATAGATTCAAAAATCCCAGTTTAAATTATTTTGTCAAATCATTAATCCCATATTCTCAAAAATCAACTTTTAACTACATTTCTTAAAAATCATAATTTTTATAACATAAAAATTATAACGTTTATTTATTTATAATAAATCAATTCCAAAAAAATATTATATAAACGTATATTTTAAAAAATCACTTTAGAAATTAAATCGTTGTTTTTAAATTTCAAAAATTGGATCCAATGATGCAACACATCAATTAGTCAATCACGACTTTTCCAATATCATATATCGATATGATAAACAATCAAACATCACAATATTTAAAATCAATAAATATTTGTGAGGAATCCAGTTGGATCCCTCCAACCTGTTTCCCTGCATCCACAGACATTAGCACAATACCATTCCGTTTCAAGACGGAATATCGCGGTATATGGGATTTTATAAATATATATCCGCTTACTAACGGAGCAATAGGGTCTCATCCGCTAAAAAGAAATGCGGGAAATCAATCAACTGCAATATATACATATGCCAATATATATATATTGCTATATATATAATATAATACCAACTCCACTTCGAGGTGGAATATCGCGGTATATGTGTGTAATAAATAACCTCCGCTTACTAACGGCGTATAGGGTCTATTCACATCCAATATATATATAACAATCATCATTCAAACATTCAATCAACACAGTCAATCAATTTTAAATTTAACTATTAAAATTTAAATAAACAATAAAATTCCTTTTGAGTGAGAAGTTCTCACCTTTATTCCCATTTGCAATCCACTTCCAATCCAACTCGATTTCTTCATTTATACCTTATAAATATTTACACAATTTATTAATATTCGAATCAATCGAATAAATTAAATTTTCATTATATAATTTCGATTCATCGGCGATTTCATTTTAATAGTTTAAATTGACTGATAGTTTTATTTAAACCAGTTTCTTATTTAATAATTTATTTTTAACTAATTATTTTACTTTTTAAAATAATTTTAACTAGAAATTTCCAATTGAACAAAATTTCCTTTAATAAATCATTTCACTTAATAAACTTTATTAACTAACCCCTTTTAATTTTAAACATGTTACTCTTAACAAATTTATCTTATAAAATTTAAATTTCAACTAAATTTACTTAAATAAACTTATTTAACTACAAATTTAATTTTAAACTAAATTTTCTTCTTTTAATAAATTATTCCTAGTAACACAAAAATAAATTTAGATTTAATTAACTCACCCTATAATTAAATTTATCCAACTAACTATTTAATTTCTCTTTCTTATCAATAAATAATTTTAATTGACCAATATTAAATTTATACAAATTTTCTGGTTTCAAACAAAAAAAATCTAAATTCAAACTGATTTGCTTTTTAATAATTTATTTTACTAAGGGTTTAAATATTTACTAATTTTCCTTTTAAAATCAATTTAACTAGAAATTTTGAATTGAACTAAATTTCCTTTACATAGGTTAATTAACCAGTCATTCAAACTAATGGTTTAAATCTCAAGCTAACTTTAACAAATTCAAAAATCGTTAAATAAGTTGATTAAATAATTTAAACACTTTAATATAAGATTTAAATTCTAACAGCAAGTCAAAATTGTGAAACACTAAATATTTTACTGTATTTTTTTTAAATTCAATATGTGTAAATTTAAAATCAGAAATCTACCTCACAGCAATCAATTTACAACTCGACCCAATCGAGTTACTGCCATCGCCATCTCGTGCACCGCTCCTCCATTTACGCCGTGCCACCTCATCGACTTCGCCATGGCCTCATCCTTGCTGCCCTGCCCTGTGTCACGCGCACGCGGCCGCGCACCCCCCCTCCACGACACGCGCGCGCCTCGAGCGCCTCAGATCTGATGTCGCCGTTGCCGCCGCACCCACGCGATCACGACCTGACAGCGCCGCCCCCAAATTTTCCGAGCGCTCCAGCTACTCACCTCCTCACCGCAAGTCGAACGCGGCCCCTCGTAGCCTGACCTCACGCGAGTCGCCACTGCTTCGTGAGCACGTCGCCATAGTCGTCGTCGCCTCGCGTCACCACGCGCGATTCGCCTCGCGCGAGCGCCTCCACCTCCTTACCCTAGCCTATGCGCACGCGTGAGTGACTCGCGACTTCGATTTAGGTTACAGCCAATTTTTTTTTTTTTTTTTTTTATTTCGATTTTTGGGAACGAATTGGTTTAGGTTGGAGAGGGAGAGGGACGTGGCATCCACTTGACTCTCGAACGAGATGCTCACAGGCTTCGGCCATTAAAGTTTCTCTGAATCGATTTCCTTTATTTGATTTCAGAGTGGGAGAGGGGTTTTTAAAATGGAACGAAGTATGCTATCACGATTTTCTCCCGTGATCTTCTGCGTGATACTCTGCTTGAATTTAGGCGTAATAAATGGAAGCATGTTTGACCAATTTAAATTCAAATTTTAATTTGAATTCGATTTTTATTTCAGCGCGTTTACTCAACGTACGCTCACATATCAACTCCGATCGATACGAAATTTGAAATCTAGTAATAATTCAATATTACGGACCCAATGGAACTGGTTTCGTCGAATTCCGAGACTGTGCCTCGGACGGCTATTTTTAAATATCGATTCAAACGATTTAATTTCAAACTGAACAATTCACTTTCAATTTCAATTCTGAAGCTTCGATTATCTTCAGTATTATCAATATGAATTTTACAAGCCTTTGAAATATTTTTAATCGGCTTAAAATTGAAGAACCAAATTTTTTATTCAACTCTCAATAGATAAAATTCTAAAATTTAATCGCTAAATTCAAAGTTATATTGAAAATTTAATCCAAATCATCATTCAAATATTTAAAATTAATTAAATATTATCAAATTAAATTATTCAAAATTCAGGGTCGTTACAATCTTCCCCCCTTAAAAGAATTTCGTCCCGAAATTACATGTTAAGGAGAATGCCCTTATCCCATCTACTATTTTTCACAATCCAAATAGTTTTACCAACTCACTAACCTAAATCTTTTTACTAGACATTCATTATCTTTTCAACTAGCTTTCCAACTTCAATTATAGGTTTCAAACAATATTGTTTTACTAACAATTCAAATTTAAATTCAAATTCAAATTTCAAACTTTCAAATTTTCTCAAAATTTTTCTAACACCCTAAATTTTCGAAAAATTTCGCCAGCGTCTCCTTTGCGCGGCTAGCTCGGTACGACTACAAAATGGCACCACGGCCCCTCAGAATCAAAAAGAAAAGAGAAAAGCCAAGTGGCTAGAGAAGAAAGTCATCAAATCTCATATTAAAATTGAAATACGTACCTTTTTGTCGAGCTATTCAATTTTATCTTTGAAATCAAAATCTCAATTTCTTTATATACCTGTATAACCTGTATAGCCTGCTAGTAGTAGCATCCATAATATCCAATTACAACATTCAAACCAATTTGCCAATTCTATTGCAAAATTTCCAATATATGTTTCTTATACGTTTTTACTTCACTATTGAAGTTATATATTTAATTTTTATTAAATTTTACACTTCGATTCAATTCACGATTCCAATTTATTTGAATTCAATTCACAATTTTAAATCTATTTGAATTAAATTCTCAATTCTAAATATTGAATTCTAACGATTAACTTTCATTCAGTAATTCACATTACTACATTGAATTAGTTTTATTCACTAATTCATTTCAATTTCCATATTCAACTCATTTCATTTGAAATTATTTCACAAGTGAATAAATTATCAAGTTAATTTACTTGAATTCAATCCATTTTATTTAATTCCATATATTAATGATAATAATTCAATATTATCACTTCTAACAATCATGCAATCATATACTATAATAATTCATAGAAAATCATTTTTTTTTCTATTCAAAATAGTTTTGGGCAAAAATTATTTTATTTACCCGATTCAAAAATAATTTTTATATTCACTAACAAATACGCGCTCATATCTATTATTACACTCAAACTCATTCTAGAGTACTGCTGACTCTATCTCTAACGAGTAATACCCATCAGAACCATGGTTGTCGCTTAACCAACAGCTCTGATACCACATTGTCAGGACACGATTTTTCGTTGCCGAAAAAACCGAACACTGAGGGGGTTTTAAAGAAGAAAGAGGTAGAAGAAGAGAGAAAGAAAAACAGAACAGAAAGAACAACAAAACAACGACAGAATCTCACAATTCGCAGCGGAACAACATATAATAATAAATGAATAATCTTTAAATAAAGAACTATATCAGTTATTACATTTTATACATTACATTACATCATATCATCACTTCAGAGTGTACAACAACATACAACAACAAACAGTGCAGCGGAAAAAGAAATACTATATACTAGTAATACGCCATGCCATCCAGCTTGCTTCTAGCAACTCCAGAATATCCAGAATATCCTGATAAACCTAACTCTTAACTGCCCGTGTGGAAAATTGGTGGGCACCCAGAGTTTAGGAAGGAAAACAATAAACTCCGAGTCAGTCATGTGACTGGTGTGAGAACTCAAAACAGTTTATTTATCTTTAAAATAAAAATAGAAGGATATTTTAAAATCAATTCGCAATGCTTTTGAAAATGTAACTACCATAAGACCTCCCACCACACACACAATGCAAACGCAGACTTGGAGGAGATTTCTTCTTATGTTAGTCAAAGATGCTTGATACGCAAAAAAGAGCATTTGATATTATTATTAGTGCATAGTGTAGAAAATTTATTTCGAAAATAAAGATATAAATCTTAGCCAGCATAGGTACCATTATATTATGCCTACTAATAGCTACCATATTAAATGGCAGGTTCTACAACTAAAACCGTACAAGTTTCGTATTGTTTCTTTGGATTTCCAACAAATGGTCAGGCCAAGGAACTTCCCATTGCCACTGAGAATGCCTCTGGAAAGACACCCCCGAGAACCAAACCGGAACTCTGCCAACACAAGGCCGGGTTACCCCTTAACTGGGTAACTACTGACACGAGCACGCCATTTCCCGGTCCTTTAGGACCTTTTCAACCGAGCGCTCGATATCCAACATCACACCATAATAAATAGAGTGTTTTCAACATGAGTAAGTATCTGGGCTCCATACCATGATACCACCCCTTTCCAGAAGGAAATGCACATACCCTAAGGGGAGCTACAGCAACCCCTAATAACCTTGCCGCATCTTTCCTGTTTTGACCATTCCGGGATGTGAGGCTCGACGAAGTCACGTCCACAAAAACATACTTTATATAAAAGCCATGCTTTGGGTCAACAAATGATCAACACAATGATCACTAAGATAGACGATCAAATAAATGATCCTATCACAATAATCAACACAATGATCATTTCAGCATCACTCAGCATGTCACATTACCAAAATGGGATATATCGCTGATAACTTCAACTATATAACCTTTGAGCTCGTACGTCTCAAAGAAGGGTGTTAAGCAAAGAATAAATTCTCCGCCACCAACAGAAATATATTTGAAAGAAATCGGCTTTATATCTCAACTTGTAATGTCAGACATACAATCCATACAAGTCTGTTCCGGGCTCGAACAGAACCGAAGGCACTTACTAAGAAGTCCTTGCAATCCGGATATTCACTAATCACGTTCGGACTTCCCATCACATATGGAGTCTCTATACCGGGGACCAGTCGATGCAAAGACATTCGACAAGAAACCCTTTCGTTTTCGAAAATATCCGGTCTTCAACACCGGTCTTCGAATGCAATTCTTAACGACGTATCACATATTCGGAATGGGTTATACGACCCCATGGTCCTTTCCCGGTTAACCCGAATAGTGAGCGCTTATTTTAAAAAAAATAAGTGTGGCATTCAATTTCAATCAAATTCACAACAAATACCATTTAAAGGTAAATATTGATAGTCGGTTATTGAACTATCAATAGATATGCCAACATCACCGGAATCCAAATAATTTTCCAAATTATTTATTTTCCAAAAATATCTTTAGGGAATATAAACTTAATTTCCATTCTTTTAAAAATAAATCAATATTTATTCTTAAACCCAATTTACCAATTCCATTTATAAATTCTATATTGAATTTACAATCCAAAATATTTATGGATATATGATTTCCATTCAATTTCTAATATTCATTTTCAATTTATCTTCAAAAAGATAAATTCCAAATATTCACTTAATATTGGAAAAGCATTTCTATACTTATTAAAAATAAGTAATTCACAGATCTTTTTATTTTCTATACTTAGAAAATATTAAATATACCCTAATCGAAATTAAGTATATACTTCATCCTTTAAGGAAATCATTCACTTAATCATATTTATTTGGGCCAAAACGAATGTTGCGTAAAACATCGTTACGACAACCCAAAATCACTAGTATAGGGATTCGAAATTAAAATAGATATATAAATCCCAATACTATACAAAACATTTCCTTTCGGAAATCATCTATTATAACAACGGTGTTATAATCTACCATTTCCTTTTATTTCTCGAAAACATCTATTTCAACAATAAATGTTGAAATCTATGATTTTAAATCTCAACATATTTAAAACATCATTAGATCGTTTTAATTTTATTTAAAACATCACACTCTAAATAATTTCTTTAGCATATTATTCACTATTCAAAACGTGAATATATTGTTAACCAATTTCATTACTTCTATTCATTTTAGTTTAAGGAATTATTCACTGTCTAAAACATGAATATAACTTCATAAATAAATTGCAACAATTTACTTATCAAAATAAGTAGTTTGCGAATTTATAAAACAATGTTTATAAATTCTATTTCTATTTCTTTTATAACAACTTCCTTTTATAAATTTCCTTTATTAACTTATCTCAATTCATATCACAATGATATATTAAAAATTTCATATTATAAGTTAAATACTTATAATTTATTTGTTTATAAAATCATTCCTTTAAACTTCACAAATTTTATAAATCTTATAACTTATAAGATTCATCTATTTATCCAAAATCTTATTCTTTTAAATAACTTTACAAATTTTATAAACCTACTGTTTATAAAATTCCAATTATAACTTCACCGTTCATAATTCTATAAATTCATTCATTTGTGAAATTCATTCACAATTCATCCTAACTCTTATAAAAACTTCGTTTTATAATTCCAATATTTTAATTTACAAATATCCGTTTGTAAATCTTTTATATAAATCAATTTTATACTGTTTATAAAATTCTATTTATAACTTCATCGTTATAATTCTATAATTCCATTTCTATTTATGAAATTTATTTACAATTTATTCTAACACTTATAAAAGCTTGTTTTATAATTCTTATATTTTTAATTTATAAATATCAATTTATAAATCTTTTTAATATAAAACAATTTATATTATTCTTTTGAAACATCTTCACGTTTCTTTATAATTTCATCACTTTTATTCATTTTATAATAGATTCAAAAATCCCAGTTTAAATTATTTTGTCAAATCATTAATCCCATATTCTCAAAAATCAACTTTTAACTACATTTCTTAAAAATCATAATTTTTATAACATAAAAATTATAACGTTTATTTATTTATAATAAATCAATTCCAAAAAAATATTATATAAACGTATATTTTAAAAAATCACTTTAGAAATTAAATCGTTGTTTTTAAATTTCAAAAATTGGATCCAATGATGCAACACATCAATTAGTCAATCACGACTTTTCCAATATCATATATCGATATGATAAACAATCAAACATCACAATATTTAAAATCAATAAATATTTGTGAGGAATCCAGTTGGATCCCTCCAACCTGTTTCCCTGCATCCACAGACATTAGCACAATACCATTCCGTTTCAAGACGGAATATCGCGGTATATGGGATTTTATAAATATATATCCGCTTACTAACGGAGCAATAGGGTCTCATCCGCTAAAAAGAAATGCGGGAAATCAATCAACTGCAATATATACATATGCCAATATATATATATTGCTATATATATAATATAATACCAATTCCACTTCGAGGTGGAATATCGCGGTATATGTGTGTAATAAATAACCTCCGCTTACTAACGGCGTATAGGGTCTATTCACATCCAATATATATATAACAATCATCATTCAAACATTCAATCAACACAGTCAATCAATTTTAAATTTAACTATTAAAATTTAAATAAACAATAAAATTCCTTTTGAGTGAGAAGTTCTCACCTTTATTCCCATTTGCAATCCACTTCCAATCCAACTCGATTTCTTCATTTATACCTTATAAATATTTACACAATTTATTAATATTCGAATCAATCGAATAAATTAAATTTTCATTATATAATTTCGATTCATCGGCGATTTCATTTTAATAGTTTAAATTGACTGATAGTTTTATTTAAACCAGTTTCTTATTTAATAATTTATTTTTAACTAATTATTTTACTTTTTAAAATAATTTTAACTAGAAATTTCCAATTGAACAAAATTTCCTTTAATAAATCATTTCACTTAATAAACTTTATTAACTAACCCCTTTTAATTTTAAACATGTTACTCTTAACAAATTTATCTTATAAAATTTAAATTTCAACTAAATTTACTTAAATAAACTTATTTAACTACAAATTTAATTTTAAACTAAATTTTCTTCTTTTAATAAATTATTCCTAGTAACACAAAAATAAATTTAGATTTAATTAACTCACCCTATAATTAAATTTATCCAACTAACTATTTAATTTCTCTTTCTTATCAATAAATAATTTTAATTGACCAATATTAAATTTATACAAATTTTCTGGTTTCAAACAAAAAAAATCTAAATTCAAACTGATTTGCTTTTTAATAATTTATTTTACTAAGGGTTTAAATATTTACTAATTTTCCTTTTAAAATCAATTTAACTAGAAATTTTGAATTGAACTAAATTTCCTTTACATAGGTTAATTAACCAGTCATTCAAACTAATGGTTTAAATCTCAAGCTAACTTTAACAAATTCAAAAATCGTTAAATAAGTTGATTAAATAATTTAAACACTTTAATATAAGATTTAAATTCTAACAGCAAGTCAAAATTGTGAAACACTAAATATTTTACTGTATTTTTTTTAAATTCAATATGTGTAAATTTAAAATCAGAAATCTACCTCACAGCAATCAATTTACAACTCGACCCAATCGAGTTACTGCCATCGCCATCTCGTGCACCGCTCCTCCATTTACGCCGTGCCACCTCATCGACTTCGCCATGGCCTCATCCTTGCTGCCCTGCCCTGTGTCACGCGCACGCGGCCGCGCACCCCCCCTCCACGACACGCGCGCGCCTCGAGCGCCTCAGATCTGATGTCGCCGTTGCCGCCGCACCCACGCGATCACGACCTGACAGCGCCGCCCCCAAATTTTCCGAGCGCTCCAGCTACTCACCTCCTCACCGCAAGTCGAACGCGGCCCCTCGTAGCCTGACCTCACGCGAGTCGCCACTGCTTCGTGAGCACGTCGCCATAGTCGTCGTCGCCTCGCGTCACCACGCGCGATTCGCCTCGCGCGAGCGCCTCCACCTCCTTACCCTAGCCTATGCGCACGCGTGAGTGACTCGCGACTTCGATTTAGGTTACAGCCAATTTTTTTTTTTTTTTTTATTTCGATTTTTGGGAACGAATTGGTTTAGGTTGGAGAGGGAGAGGGACGTGGCATCCACTTGACTCTCGAACGAGATGCTCACAGGCTTCGGCCATTAAAGTTTCTCTGAATCGATTTCCTTTATTTGATTTCAGAGTGGGAGAGGGGTTTTTAAAATGGAACGAAGTATGCTATCACGATTTTCTCCCGTGATCTTCTGCGTGATACTCTGCTTGAATTTAGGCGTAATAAATGGAAGCATGTTTGACCAATTTAAATTCAAATTTTAATTTGAATTCGATTTTTATTTCAGCGCGTTTACTCAACGTACGCTCACATATCAACTCCGATCGATACGAAATTTGAAATCCAGTAATAATTCAATATTACGGACCCAATGGAACTGGTTTCGTCGAATTCCGAGACTGTGCCTCGGACGGCTATTTTTAAATATCGATTCAAACGATTTAATTTCAAACTGAACAATTCACTTTCAATTTCAATTCTGAAGCTTCGATTATCTTCAGTATTATCAATATGAATTTTACAAGCCTTTGAAATATTTTTAATCGGCTTAAAATTGAAGAACCAAATTTTTTATTCAACTCTCAATAGATAAAATTCTAAAATTTAATCGCTAAATTCAAAGTTATATTGAAAATTTAATCCAAATCATCATTCAAATATTTAAAATTAATTAAATATTATCAAATTAAATTATTCAAAATTCAGGGTCGTTACAGTTTAAGAATGGGAATTATAAAATTTGATTATTTTGTAAATCAAAATGGTGAAATTATAAAGGAAATTAAAGATGTTTTAAAGAATAATATAAATTGATTTATATTAAGAGATTTATAAATGGATATTTATAAATTGAAATATTGACATTATAAAACGAGTTTTTATAAGTGTTAGAATGAATTGTGAATGAATTTCATAAATTGAATGAAATTTATAGAATAAAATTTGTGACGTTATTTGAAGAATAGATTGGTTAAATAAATGAATCTTATAAGTTATAAGATTTATAATTTGGAAAGTCTTAAAAAGAACGATTTTGTAAAATAATCGTTTTATAAGCACTTGACTTATAATATGAACGTTTGATATTTATAACTGAGTTATAAATTGAGTAGGTTAATAAAAGGAATTTATAAACGTTGTTTTATAAATTCGCAAACGACTTATTTTGATAAAAAAATTGTTGAAACCTATTAATGGAGTTATATTCATATTTTTGAATAGTGAATAATCCTTTGAATTAAAATGAATAAAAGGATGAAATTTGTTAACGAAGTTTATTCACATTTTTTTTGAATAGTGAATAATATGTTAAAGAAATCGTTTCGAATGTGATGTTTTAAATAGAATTAAAACGATCTAACGATGTTTTAAAAGGTGTTGAGATTCGAAACCATAGATTTCAACATTCATTGTTGAAATAGACGTTTTCGAGAAATAAAAGGAAATAGTGGACTATAACACTGTTGTTATAGTAAATGATTTCCGAAAGGAAATGTTTTGTATAGTATTGGGATTTATATATCTATTTAATTTCGAATCCCTATACTAGTGATTTTGGGTTGTCGTAACGATGTTTTACGCAACATTCGTTTTGACCCAAATAAATATGTTTAAGAGAATGATTTCCTTAAAGAATGAAATATACACTTAATTCGATTTAAGTATATTGAATATTTTCCAAGGTTGAAAATAAAAAGATTTATGAATTACTTATTTATAAATAAGTATGGAAATGTTTTTCCAATGTGAAATGAAACGTTTTGAGAATTTATCTTTTTGAAGATAAATTGAATTGAATAATTGAAATCATATGCATGGATATTTTGAAATGTAAATTCACTATTGAATTTATAAAAGAAAGTGGGATTGGTTTAGAAAAATAAATATTGATTTATTTTTGAAATGTGAAAATTATATATCTTGTAAAGATATTTTGGAAAATAAATAATTTGGAAAATTATTTGGAATCTGGTGATGTTGTGCATATCCATTTGATAGTTCAATAACCGACTATCAATATTTCCCTTTGAATGGGTATTTGATGTGATTTGATTGAATTTGAATGCCACACTTATTTTTGAATAAGCGCTCACTATTCGGGTTAACCGGGAAAGGACCATGGGGTCGTATAACCCATTCCGAAATATGTGGTACGTCGTTGTGAATTGCATTTGAAGATCGGTGTTGAAGACCGGATATTTGCGAGAGCGATAGGATGACCTATCGATTGACTCTGCACCGAGTAGCTACGGTATAGAGTTCTCCATATGTGATGGGGAATCCGATCAGGATTGTGGATATCCGGATTGCAAGGACTTCTTTGTAAGTGCCTTCGGTTTTGTTCGAGCCCGGAACAGACTTGTATGGATTGTATGTCTGACATTACAAGTTGAGATATAAAGCCGATTTCTTTCAAATATATTTCTGTTGGTGGCGGAGAATTTATTCTCTTAGCTTAACACCCTTCACTGAGACGTATGAGCTCAGAGGTTATATAGTTGAAGTTATCAGCGATATATTCCCAATTTGGTAATGTGACATGCTGAGTGTTGCTGAAATGATCATTGTGTTGATTATTTGTGATAGGATCATTTGTTTGATCGTCTATCTTGGTGATCATTTCTATGATCATTTGTTGACCCAAAGCACGGCTTTTGTATAAAGTGTGTTTTTGTGGACGTGAATTCGTCGAGCCTCACACCCCGGAAATGGTCGAAACAGGAATTGTGCGGCAAAGTTTTCAGGGATCGCTTCCCTAGGGTGTGACCATTCCTTCTGGAAAAGGGTAGTATCATGGTATAGAGCCCAGATACTTACTCATGTTGAAACACTTATTATTATGGTGTGATGTTGGTTAGAGAGCTCTCGTTTGAAGGTTCCAAAGGACCGGGGGTGGAATATCTGAGGGTTTGTAATATTCCTTGGGAAAAGGGATTCCCGGCTTTGTTTGGCAGAGAACAGTTTGGTTCTCGGGGCGTCCTTCCAGAGGCGTTTTCATGTGGCAATGGGAAGTTCCTTGGCCTGACCATTTGTTGGGAAAATCCATTCATCCAATTACGAGACTTGTACGGTATTAGTTGTATAACCTGCCATGGAATGTGGCGGTAACCTGCTATTGAACATGGTAGCTATAGTAGGCATACGATAATGGTCGTATGTTGGCTAAGATTTATATCTTTACTTTTGAAATTATTTTCCTACATTATGCACTAGTAATAATATCAAATGTCTTTTAAATGCGTATCAAGCATCTTTGACTATCATAAGGAGAAATCTCCTCCGATTCTGCGTTTGCATTGTGTGTGTGTGCGGGAGGCCTTATGGTAGTCTCATTTTTAAAAGCATTGCGAATTGACTTTAAAATATTCCTCTATTTTGATTTTAAAGATAAATAAACTGTTTTGAGTTCTCACACCAGTCACATGACTGACTCGGAGTTTATTGTTTTCCTTCCTAAACTCTGGGTGCCCACCAATTTCCACACGGGCAGTCAAGAGTTACGGTTTATCAGGATATTCTGGATATTCAGGAGTTGCTGGAGGCAAGCTGGATGGCATGGCGTATTACTAGTATATAGTATTTCTTTTCCGCTGTTTGTTGTTGTATGATGTTGTTGTTGTACACTCTGATGATATGATGTAATAAAATGTGATGTGATGTAATAACTGATATAGTTCTTTGTTTAAAGATTATTCATTTATTATTATATGTTGTTCCGCTGCGAATTGTGAGATTCTGATGTTGTTCTGTTGTTTCTTTTCTGTTCCGTTCTATTCTCTATTTTCTTTTCCCTCTATTTTCTATCCTATTATCTCTTCTTCTGTCTCTTTCTTTTTCTTAAATTCTTTTTAAAACCCTAACTATTCGGTTTTTCGGCAACGAAAAATCGCAAGCGTTACATTATTAGTTAATGAGGACAATTAACTATGAATTATTAAGTAACAAAATTAATGTGATAAATTTTGATAACAAATTAGATTAATTAATTGAATCAATTGTAAATTGTTAATGAAAGCAATTAAGGAGTTAATTACTAATTGTAATTAAATTTGGATATTTTGATTAAATTAATGATAAAGATAAATTGGTAATTAATGGTTTGTTATTATGAGATGATTGCTTAATGGTAAGTAATTAAAGAGTAAATTTCTTGAAATAATTAATTAAGAAGTTAATTAATTATATAATTGGTTCAAAATTCAATTTAATTAATATGATTGATTAAGAATAATTTAATTTAATTAATTAATGTTTTGATAAAATTAATTTATATCAAATGATTTGGAATTAATAAATCAGAATTGGATAATAAATTCATAAGTAATTAATTAAACTGGAAATGAATTGAATTAATTAGGATTAAACAACTAATTAATCCTATTTATAAATGATTATCAAATGCTTGACCTTACTTATGAATGATTGTATTGTATGAAATGCCTTGAATTGATTGTCCTATCTGATCTATGATATTTTGTTCTGTGGATTGAGTTATGTATAATTTATCCATTTATTTACATTGAGATATATATATATATATATATATATATATGATCTGTAAGATAAGCGTTATAGTTTATATCGCTTATCAATTTTATTTCTGTGTTTTAATCTATGATGATTGAGTGATGTTGCACTATCATGTTAAACCCCTGGACCACACTTATACACACACAAATATGGATTTCACGATGAAATCGATTAAGTCACAGATTTTGAAATGATTTTTAATATTGAATATTTAAATTCAAATGTTTTGGAAACGGTTCGGGTTTAAAGTGAAAAGCTTTTGAAATGGAATTTCAAAGATGAAATTTATTTTGATTAAGTTTTAGAATTTACATAATTTGATTTAAATTTGAATTCAAAATTTGGAATTGAATGCTATGATTTGAAACTAGGGACTAATGATGTTACACTAGTTATATTTATGTTAAACATTTTAAAGGTATTAATTTGGAAATTTGAATTTAAATTCAAGGGCTTTAATTCGTGTAAATAAAATTGGATTTTTCTGAAACGAAAACTGTTTGTTTTCAAATAATAAAAGCTTTCACATAAGAAATAAACTTTTGATTTGTGTTAAAGGGATCTAAAGTTAAAATTGAAATGACTTTTCCAAGTTAAAAAACGGTTTGAAAGATGTAAGTTAAATCTTTGATTTAAAGATTTAATGAATTACTCCAATTAAGATGAAATTGTTTTGAAATCCGGGAATGAATCTTTGTGAAACTAGGTGAACTTTATGAAATAAATCTTTTGTTTAAAAGATTTGAAATGGTAATTGATTTAAACCATTTGAAAGAAAGTTTGAATTATTAAGTTGTGATTAATTGAAACCCGTATCCATATGTTTTAAAATATTGCGCTCACTATTCGGTTTAGCCGGGAGAAGACCTTTGTGTCATATAACCCATTACGAATAATGATACGTCGTTACGGATAGCATTTGAAGATCGGTGGTGAAGACTAGGTATTTTTGAGAGCGATAGGATGACTCGGTTGTCTCTGCACCGAGTCGCGCCGGTATAGTGACTCCCTAAGTGATGGGAAACCCGATCGGGATTGTGAATACCCGGATTGCAAGGACTTGTTTGGAAGTGCCTTCAGTTCTGTTCGAACCCAGAACAGACTTGTATGGATAGTATGCCTGACATTACAATTTGAGATATAAAGCAGATTTCATTCAAATACAATAATGTTGGTGGCGGAGAATTTATTCTCTTAGCTTAACACCCTTGTCTAAGACGTACGAGCTCAGATGTTATGTAGTTGAAGGTTATCAGCGATATGTTCCCAATTTGGTAATGTGGCATGCTGAGTGATGCTGATCATTTGTTGATCAAAGCGTAGCTTTTGTATAAAGCATAGCTTTGTGGACGAGACTTCGTCGAGCCTAACACCCCGAAATGGTCGAAACAGGAAAGATGCGGCAAGGTTTTTGGGGTAGCACCCCTTCGGGTATGTGTATTTCCTTCTGGATAGAAGTGGTATCATGGTATGGAGCCCAGATACTTAACTTATGTTGATATCGCAAATATATATCTTACTTTGTGATTGTTGTTGGGGCCCCGGATAAAGGTTGGTTACGACCGGGGGATGGCATACTCGTGTCAGTAGTTACCCAGTTAGGGTAACCCGGCCTTGTGTTGGTAGAGATCTGGTTAGGTTCTCAGGGATGTCCTTCCAGAGGCGTTCTCATGTGGCAATGGGAAGTTCCATGCCTGACCATTTGTTGGAAATCCAAAGAAACAATACGAAACCCTGTACGGTTTTAGATGTAGAACCTGCCATTTACTTATGGTGGCGCCCCACTGTTTAGATGGTAGTTATAGTAGGCATACGATAATGGTCGTATGTTGGCTAAGATTTATATCTTTACTTTCGAAATGATTTTTCCTACACTATAAACTAGTAATAATAATCAAATGATTTGATTTTTGCGTAGTAAGCATCTTTGACTATCATAAGAAGAAATCTCCTCCAAGTCTGCGTTTGCATTATGTGTGTGGCGGGAGGTCTTATGGCAGTTACATTTTCAAAAAGCATTGCGAATTGATTTTAAAATATTTCTTTGTTTGTTTTAAAGATAAACTGTTTTTGTTGATCAAACCAGTCCCATGACTGATCCGGAGTTTATTGTTTCTTTTCTAAACTCTGGGTGCTCAAAATTTTCTACACGAGCAATCTAGAGTTGGGTTTGTCAAATAGCTAGGTTTAGTAGATTATCTGGAGCTAGTTCAATCTTTGGATCAGACTGCACTTTCTTATCTTTGTGCATCGTTATTGGGAATTCGAGCTATTGTTGGATTGGTTCTGGGAATGGAGTTGCAGTTTTTGGAGTTCTTCCTTGAAGACTATCTTAGAGTTAGTGGTTCCGCTGCTAGTGTTATCGTTTTCTTTTCCGCTGCTATTTTATTGTATAATATCTCTGATGTATATTGATATCTATTGGATTATCTATTGTTTCAAATATTGTATCAAAGCTGTATATCAATGTTTTATTCTTTTATTCTCGTTGTGCTATTTACTTAATGTTGTTATAAGCTCCGACGAATCGGATTTGAACGGTCGAATCTATGGCATTCGAATACGATGTAAAGTATGGATGTCGATTTTCGAACGCAAAAAATCTGTATCGTTACACTTCTATCTTCCTTTAGTCTAGCCTTCCTCCTTAAATAATCTAGGTCGTGAGTATTATAAGGTGGATCAAGCCCATTCAAGGTCAAAGAGTTCAGTTCTGTAGAGTTTAAAGCCATCATAGCGAAGCTATAGCCGATTTTAGACTAGCTTGAAGGAAAAATGAAGGTGAGAAACTCTTACTTATATTATATTTTATGGATGATGATATGATATTTGCAATGAATGTTTAATATGCTTTGAACATCAAGTTTGGTTTTTAAATACGAATACTGAATATACATGCAAGTCACAAAATTGCATGTCGATAAGAACAAAGGAAATCACTTTCCTTTACTGAATGAATTAGTGTATATGGAATGTTAAATATCTTTAAAAAGGTTTTAAAAGGAGTTTGAAATGTTTTATAGACATTTTAAGGTGTCTTGGTGAAGTTTTAAATGTAACATAAAATTTAGTCAAAATTAGGCGCGCCGTGTAACGCATGTTCGCGATTTCACGCCATAAAAGCCAAATGAGTGTACAGAATAGAATACTGTAACAACCTTATTTTTCGACCACCCGAAAATCGACATCAATACATCTACTGTATCGAATGACAAACAATCGAATGCCGAAAAAATAGACCATTAGGGTTAATGTAGAAGGAGGAAGAAAAAGAATTAGAAACAATATCGAATCTCACCATCGCAGAGGAATAATATGTAATAGATAAATGACTAATCTTTAAACAAAAGAACTATATCTGTTTATACATTACATCATCAGAGTACAACAAAATTTATAGCACACAACTGGAAAGTTATCATAACATGTCCTCACAAATCTGACTATTCAGTAAATCATACACAATGAAATATTTATCAAATACGTGTGATACGTCTCGCCATCCAGCTCGTCTCCTGAGCTCCATAGCAGTCCGTCTAGAATCTATACTCTATAATACTCGGTGTAACCTGAGCATTATAGTGAAATAACACCCGAGTCAGTTTAGAAAACCGGAGTGAGAAAACACACTCAATTGGCTAATTAAAGTTTCCAAAATCCTTTGAAATCAAAGGTATCTCGTAAGACCACGCCACAAATAAACATGTCAGGTTTTTACCTTACGCTAACCAAAACATTTTTATAAAATCCATCTGATATTATAATAGTGTCTATAGAAAGTAAAATAAAATCTAGCTGAAATGCTTGCATCTCACGTTTCAGCAATAGTTGGGCACATTCAAAACCGTACAGGAGCTTATTGGAGATTGGATTCCACACAACGGCAGGGCTACTAGGTTAACGCGCGTCACAGTATGCGGTCTAGATCACCATACCGAGGATCCACACTGATCCCCTGCTACACAAGACTGAAGCTACCCCTTACTAGATAGTCCGAATTAGATCACCCCGCGGTTGGGATTAGTAATCACCCACATAGCCGAACAAAAAGGGACCTCTAGACAGGGATGACCTTACCCTAATTGGTTGCTAGCCAAGCCTTGCGTGCACTTTCCCTATTTTATCCATTCTCCGTTGATGAGGCTTGAGGCTATGTGTTGCCTTTTTAGCACACATGTAGTTAGAATGCTCATCGTCCTCCTGACGATGTTTTGATTGCATTCATCCATACAAGTCTGTTTCGGCTCCGAACAGAACCGAAGGCACTATTCCTACTACATCCATTTTGGAATCACCCTCAGGATTAGTAGCGATAAGCCCTTGCACTTCACTGCTCCATCTTTAACTCCAAGCTCTTGTCTTCTTCACAAAAACGTTCAAACCGGATCAAAGTGGTTTTCGAGAAATAAATCCTATTCCCAATCTCTTTGAAACGATCAGCGCATTGGCCAATATTATAGTCGGTTGTTTAACTCAAATAACATCCACAAACAAACATCAGGACTTAATAATTTTCCAAATTATTTATTTCAAAATATCTTCGCAAGATATTTTCTATATTTCAATCCTTTGAAAATAGTTTTGAATTACTTACTCTCTCGTGGAATAAATTCCACCCAATTATTTTATTTCCACTGAAAACCACCAAGTCTTAATACATTTGATTTTAAAATAATTTAAATCACTTTATCCAAAAATATATATACTATAAAACATTTAAAAATAAAAACTACTTAAAATACTTTATTTAAAATACTAATTATGAAATCTTATAATAATTTCACATGTAATATTTAAGCTAAAACTAATTTAAAGTAAAAATCATTCTATAAGGTATAAATGTTAAATAATTATCTTTTAAAACATAATACTAGTTAAACCTTTTAAAATAATTCTACTATAATTAATTTAAATAAATATTTACATTAAAATTCTAAAACAATTAAAAATAATTAAAATTTCCCTAAAACATTCTTTTAAAACCACTTTAAAACCTCTAACTTCTGCTTGGAAATCTTTCTTTGAAAATAAACTCGGCTTTTCAAGGAAATACACTTTCCTTTCCACATCTTTAAACCATTATTTATTTTTAAACAATTCGCCCGTTCCTTTATAAATTCCCATCCTAAATCTATACTCCCAAATTATCCTTTGGTAAATATTTCATTTTATTTATAAACCCTGTTTATAAATTTCATAATCTCATTCTCCTTTAATCACAGTTCAACCCTTAGCCGGTTTTCAAATTGATTTTGAAAACCAAAATTCCATTTTAAAATAAATTCCTTTACTTATCCAAATTTATTTGAAAACCCATTAATTTCAGATTTACTCCTTTATTATGATTTAAAATCTTATTTAAACTGAAAATACCAATTTCATACTTTATTTCAAAATTCTTCTTTTATTTCTTCCCAAACCATTAAATCCTGAATTTAAAAATAAATTCTTTAATTTTTATATAATACCACTTATGCCCTTCATTTATTTTTATTTATTCAAAAATCTCCTTTCCCATACTCGGGATTTATTTATTAGGACTTAAAAATCAACTTTTATCCTTTTCCAATTCATTCTTTAATTTATCCAAATTCTTTAAAATTATTTACTTAAAAATTTCCATTTTTATTTCCTTTAAAAAAATCCAAGCTTTATATATTTTTCATTCTCTCAAATACCAATATATTCAACCAAGCCATAGCAATCAATAATTTCAATTCTCAATATAATCAATATAATCATCACAGATTATTGCATAAATCACATTATTGAATATATAAAATATATTCAACATTTTGAGGAATCCAGTTGGATCCTTCCAACCTGTTTCCCTGCATCCATAGATGTTAGCATAAAAATATAAAATATCAATCCCGCTTCAAGGCGGGATATCATGGTATATGGGGTCATCCGCTATTATGCGGTGCACATAGGGTCTCACCCGCTATATAATACGGGAAATCAATCACTCCAATATATATATACACTACTATATATAATATCACGTCCAATCAATTCAATCATTCAACCAATAATTTAAATTTAACTATATAAATTTAAAGGGTAATACAAATGAGTGAGATTAACTCACCTTTGACTATGCATGCAACCCATTTCCAATCTGGCTTTCTTCCTTTCATATTTTACCTTGTATAAAAATTTATATGGTTTATTAATACTTTAATGGATCGAACAATTAATTACCATTTAATTAACGAACAATTTAATTTAACAAATAATCACCTTAATACTTTAGTTGAAATAAACAAGTAAATGGTATTATTATTATAATTTTTTTCCATTTCCAAACTGCATATAAAAATAATTTATATAGGTTTTAAAAATCTTATCTTTATATAAACTTTTAGATTTTCCAAAATCTTATTCATGCATTGTTTTACCCATGTATATATTTAAATATGTATGTGTATAAAATTTGAACAGAATTGTTTTTTTTACTGTAAAATTTCCTTTTCTATTTTCTGTAATAGCAATAATAATTTCCTTTACAGTAAATAAATACATATATAAATCAACTGTTATAATTGAAATATATATTATTATGTTTATAGGCATATCTATTACGTTTAAATTAAAAATATAAACAATACCTACTGCTCAAACCCGAAACCCAACTTGCCTTCGCCAAAGTCTGCGAGCACGAATACCCGCCCTTCCTTCAACCAATCGTCGCGCATCACCATCGCGCATCCTCTGGCTATGCCCATAGCCTCACATCGATCGACTCTACAATCTAGTTCGAACATCACCGCCCCCCAAAACGATTGACCAACCCACCAACGCTCAAGTACAGCCCAATCCTTACGCCGCGGCTAACAAGCTTGTGAGACCCTAGCTGTCGTTCGCGATTCGATCGCGATCCCCTCCTTGTTTCGATTTCCTCAATTCGACTTCGTCCTTATCTCGATCACCTCCCTTTTTTATAACTGATATTGATTTATGAATTACTGAAAGGGAAAAGAGGTATTTATTTTTCGAACGAAGAAAATATATTGTAGACATTATCTCTGCTCGATTTGAGGAAGGAAGAATGATTTCGGGTATTTAAATTTCCATGTTTCGCCCCATTTTGATTTCGAAATTTTTTTTTATAAAAACAAACTATGTGTGAAATTAAACAGAAGAAAGGAAACACGTGTCTAAAATTTATATACGTGTCTGTGCTTGCTACTGTACTCAATGAAATTACAATATTTAAATTTAAATTTAAATTCAAATTTAAAATGTCTTGAATTCGAAGCTTAAAATTTTTACATCCTATCGAGGCATGCCGCCAATGTTTATAATGTTATACCCCTCTTATGGATACAATGGAAAAGGTTTTGAGTCCTAATTTCGTCGTATGGAGAAGATAGCTTTTTGGACGCAGTTATTATATTGAATTTTCGATATAAATTTCTGCGCGTTTATATCCCGCACGGTCACACGTCAACTCCAAACACTACGAAATTCGAAATCTGATAATAATACATACTATGGATCCAATGGAACTGGTTTCGTTGAATTCTGAGACTGTGCCTTGGAAGGCTATTTTTAATTATCGATTTAAACAATATATTTTCAAACTGATCAAAATAGTTTTAAATTCAATTTTAAAGGTTCTATTACTTCCAGTATTATCAATATAAATTTTATAAACCTTTAAATTAATTTTAACAGACTCAAAATCCCAAAATTCATATTTTACCCGATTTCCAATTGTTTAATTCAATAGTTTATTTGTCAACCAAATAGTGATATTTGAAATTCAAGTTGAAAATTAACTTTGGAACATTTAAATTCAATTAAATATTCCGATTTCAAATATCTTAAAAAATTACGGTTGTCAAATTCCTCACCCTTAAAAGAATTTTGTCCCCAAAATTACTAATTAAGAAGAATGGTCCAATACCCATTCACTATTTTTTCCAAACAACTAGTTTTGAACAACTCTCCAAAACCAAACAGTTTTTAACAATACCCAAAACCGTTTTTTAATAAAGACATTATCGTCCTTATTAACTTTCCAAACTTCTTCCATAGTTTTAACCAATATCACTTACCCAACCATTAAAAATTAAATTTAAAACCAAATTTTTAATTATCAAAATTTTCTCGAATTTATCTAACTCCGTAAATTTTCGAAAAATATCGCCAACGTCTCCTTTGCGCGGCCAGATCGGTACAACTGCAAAATGCCTCTACGGGCTCCTAGATTTCAAAAGAAAACAAAAAACCAAGTTGCTAAACCAGAAAACCATCAAATTTCATACGACAATTTGAATACATACCTTTTGTCGGGCCATAAAATTTTATGTTCTGAAATCAAAACCAATTTTCTTTTCCATTAAACACCTGCATATCCTACTTAGCAAAAATATCCTATCACAACATTCAAAATCATTTTATACATTCTTTACAAAATTTTCAATATCTATTTCATTCAAGCACGTAAGGTGTACATATATCATCCATACGCAATATCAAATCCGACCGCTCACTCGATTACACAATTTCACTCCCGAACTAGTATTGTCCATTCAACTCCCTGGTGCGGACTCAGATCTGGTTTCTTGATCAGAAACCGTCATTTTCCTTGCATAGCCACAACTATGATAGAGAGTTTCTAGAATCAATCAAAAATCCATATCCAGAGTTCACCGTCGAAAATCGAGTGAAAAATCCTAACTCAGATCGGTATAACTACCTCGAAATTCTACGCTCAAATCTAGATCAAATCGCTATGCGAATAAAATAACATATGTATATCCTACGTATTTATCTCCATTGATTATTAACTAAATCAATTTTCTCCTTATTCACATTCATTTTGATTTCTATCCTCTTATTCACTATTTTCCCATTTCATAACTTCCAGTTAAATCTTCATTCAATTATTAACTTAGAATATTTTTCCAATACTAGTTTTTTTTACTTGGAAATTTCACCATTACTTAAGTTCAATGTAAATATTTTATATACTCCTTATAATTAATTTCACTTCACCACTTAAGCTTTTGTACCAATTTTCATCTAACTCAAATTTTAATTCCATTCTGAATTCAACTTACCTCTCATTTTTAAATATTGAATTCTATTCATCTATTTCAAACCATATTTAATTAATCACTTCTTTAATTAGCTCCACTTACTAATTTATTTTAAATCTTAATGGACTTTATTTCCAAACCCTTATTATTCCTAGTCTACTTCAAATTAATCTTTCAACTTTAGTTTACTCTTCACAAAATTAAATATCATCCCAATATTCGTTTTCAATTCATTTGCTTACCCATTTAATTTAATTTGTTTACTTACTAATTTTATTTTCGATCCTTTTTTTTGTTTAGTCCACTTGACTAATTTCCGTTTACTTTCAAATTCAAAATGAATTTCAACATTCCGTTTCAATTTCATATACTTGCAATTGTAAATTCATTTATTCATTCACAAATTTATTTCCACCTTGATAAATTTTATTCCAATCCATTTAGTCTACTAGACTTACTGCTCAAATTCACTTTTTTCAAATTAATCCACGATAAATTCAGTTTCAAGTCAAATTTTAAACTTTTATAAGTTTTCTAACTTATTTCCGTATCATTCACAAATCTCTTTAATTTACTTTACTGGTTTATTTTGTTTTCATACCTATTTAAATAACTCTTCTTCTAGTTAAACTTTATTCTAACAAATTTCTAATTTTATCAACTATCAAACCTATTTATATTCTATAAACATTTTTAATTAAACTTCCAGAGTTTAAACCTTTGCTTAAACATTCAAAATCAATTTTGAAAATATATATACAAATCAAACTACTCTTTTGCATTTTCAAAATCAAACCCAATTTCGCAAAAGAAAAACCAATCTAAAACATCCAGGCAGCAATTCCTCCCTTAGAAACTCAAAAACGAACACTAATGATGTCGCGATCATCATCATAGTTATTTTCTAACGACGGAAAAGAGTTCAATGCCTTTATCACCTTAAAACCCCTTTTAAAATATTCTAAATTCCAAATCCCACTAGATCTCAAATCCAATTCAAAAATATTTTCTGAAATACTTTTACTATTATATATCCAAAGTCTTTGAAAATTATTTCAAATCCTAGAATTTAACTTCCAAAATTTCGAATTCCAAATCCTTTCAATCCTTATTCAAAAATTACTCTAGCATCTTATTTCAATTTATAAATGACATTTATAATTCACATTTCAAATTCAATCTTGTTATATAAGTTAATTTCTTAACTTTGGTTATAATTTTAATCCCTAGTTTAATTTCCACACAACAATGATAATAATTTAATATTATTATTTCCTAGCAACCAAGCAACCATATATAACTATAATAATTTACGGAAAATTATGTCTTTTATATACAAAAATAATTTGGGCAAAAATTATTTCATTTACCCACTTTTGAAAACAATACTGTGTCGGTTTGCCTGGTTAAAGAGTTTAGAAATCCCTACTGATACAGTTGGCCAGGCTGCACCGACCAAAATTTATAAACACTCGACGGATAAGTTGGCACAATTATAAAACAATTTTTATATTCATTAACAAATACGCGCTCATATCTATTAATACACTCAAACTAATTCTTAGAGTACAACAGACTCTATTTCTAATGAGTAATCCCCACTAGAGCCAAGGTTTCTGCTTAACCTTCTGCTCTGATACCACAATGTGACAACCTAATTTTTCGATGCCCGAAAATCGACATCAATACGTCTACTATATCGAATGTCAAACAATCGAATGCCCGAAAAACGGACCGTTAGGATTAAAGAAGAAAGAGGTAGAAGAAGAATTAGAAACAATATCAAAATCTCACCATCGTAACGGAATAATATATAATAGATAAATGACTAATCTTTAAACAAAAGAACTATATCTGTTTATACATTACATCTTCAGTGTACAACAAAATTTATAGCACACAACTGGACAGTTATCATAACTTGTCCTCACAAATCTGACTATACAATTAATCACACACGGTGGAATATTTATCAAATACATGTGATACGTCTCGCCATCCACCTCGTCTCCTGAGCTCCATAGCAGTCCATCCAGAATATGTACTCTATAATACTCGGTCTGACCTGAGCATTATTGTGAAATAACACCCGAGTTAGTCTGGAAAACCAGAGTGAGAATACACACTCAACTGGGTTATTAAAGTTTCTAAAATCCTTTGAAATCAATGGTGTCTTGTAAGACCATGCCATAGATAAACAAGCCGGGTTTTTAAGTTATGATAACCAAAACATTTTTATCAGATCCGTTTGATATTATAATAGTGTCTATAGAAAGTAAAATAAAATCTAGCTAAAATGCTTGCATCTCACGTTTCAGCAATAGTTGGGCACAATCAAAACCGTACAGGCGCTTATTAGAGATTGGATTCCATACAATGGCAGGGCTACTGGGATACCGCCCGTCACAGTACGTGGTCTAGATCACCGTATCGAGGATCCACCCTGATCCCCTGCTATACAAGACCGTAGCTACCCCTTAATGTATAGTCCAAATAAGATCACCCCGCGGTTGGGATCAGCAATAGCCCACACAGCCGAATAAAAAGGAACCTCTAGCCAGGGACACCTTACCCTAATTGGTTGCTAGCCACTTAGCCTTGCGTGCACCTCCCCTATTTTAGCCATTCCTAGTGGATGAGGCTTAAGTCCATGCGTTACCTTTTTAGCGCACGTTCACTTAGAATGCTCATCGTCCTCCTGATGATGTTCCGATAGCATTCATCCATACAAGTCCCTTTTGGGTCTGAACGGAACCGAAGGCACTACTCCTACTACATCCATTTTGGAATCACCCTCGGGATTAGTAGCGATTAGCCCATGCACTTCACCGCTCCACCTTTTACTCCAAGCTCTTGTCTTCTTCACGAAAACGTTCAAACCGGATCAAAGTGGTTTTCGGGAAATAAATCCCGATCCCGGTCTCTTTGAAACGATCAGCGCATTGGCCAATATTGATAGTCGGTTATTTAACTATCAAATAACATCCACAAACACCATCAGGCCTTAATAATTTTCCAAAATATTTATTTCAAAATATCTTTGCAAGATATTTTCTATATTTCAATCCTTTAAAAATAGTTTTCAAATTACTTCCCTTTCGCGGAATAAATTCCGCCCAATTATTATTTTTCTACTGAAAACCACCAAGTCTCAATACTTTAGATTTTAAAATAATTTAAATCACTTTATCCAAAAATATATATACTTTAAAACATTTAAAAATAAAAACTACTTAAACTACTTTATTTAAAACACTAATTATGAAATCTTATAATAATTTTTCATGTAAAACTTAAGCTAAAATTAATTTAAAACAAAAGTTATTCTATAAGGTATAAATGTTAAATAATTATATTTAAGACATAATACTAGTCAAACCTTTTAAAATAATACTACTATAATTAATTTAAATAAATATTTACTTTAAAATTCTTAAACAGATTAAAATAATTAAAATTTCTCTAAAACATCTTTTAAAACCACTTTAAAACCTCTAACTTCTGCTTGGAAATCTTTCTTTGAAAATATACTCGGCTTTTCAGGGAAATACACTTTTCTTTCCACACCTTTAAAATAAACCACTATTTATTTTTAAACAAATCGCTCATTCCTTTATAAATTCCCATCTTGAATTTATACTCCCAAATTATCCTCTGATAAATATTTCACTTTATTTATAAACCCCATTTATAAATTTCATAATCTCATTCTCATTTAATCATAGTTCAACCCTTAGTCGGTTTTCAAATCGATTTCCAAAACCAATTTCATTTTAAAATAAATTGGTTTATACTTCCAAATTTATTTCAAAACCCATTAAATCCAGATTTTCTACTTTATTATGATTTAAAAACTTCTTTAAACTGAAAATACCAATTTCATAATTTATTTTAAAATTCTTCTTTTATTTCTTCCCAAAACATTTAAATCCAAAATTTAAAAATAAATCTTTTAATTTTTTACAATACCACTTAAGCCCTTAATTTATTTTTATTTATTCAAAAATCTCTTTTCCCACGCTCGGTATTTATTTATTAGGATTTAAAAATCAACTTTTATCATTTTCCAATTCATTCTTTAGTCTATCTAAATTCTCTAAAATTATTTACTTAAATATTTCCCATTTTATTTCCTTTAAAATATTCCAAGCTTTATATATTTTTCATTCTCTCAAATACCAATATATATTCAACCAAGCCATAACATTCAATAATTTCAATTCTCATTATAATCAATATAATCATCACAGATTATTACATAAATTACATTACTGAACATATAAAATATATTCAACATTTTAAGGAATCTAGTTGGATCCCTCCAACCTGTTTTCCTGCATCCACAGATGTTAGCACAACAATTTAAAATACCAATCCCGCTTGAAAGTGGGATATCGTGGTATATAGGATCAGTTGCTATTTTGCGGGGTGCATAGGATCTCATCCACTATATAATGCGGGAAATCAATCACTCTAATACACACACACACACACACACACATACTCTATTATATACAATATCGCATCCAATCAATTCAATCATTCAACTAATAATTTAAATTTAACTATATAAATTTAAAGGGTAATCCAAATGAGTGAGATTAACTCACCTATGACTATGCATGCAACCCATTTCCAATCCGGCTTGCCTCCTTTCAGATTTTGACCTTGTATAAATTTATATGGTTATTAATACTTTAATGGATTGAACAATTAATTACCATTTAATTAACTAACGATTTATTTAACAAATAATCACCTTAATAATTTATTTGAAATAAACAAGTAAATGGTATTATTATAATATTTTTTTGATTTCCAAACTACATATAAAAATAATTTATATGGGTTTTAAAAATCCTATTTTTATATAAACTTCAATATTTTCCAAAATCTTATTCATGTATTGATTTACCCATGTATTATTTAAATATGTAAGTGCATAAAATTTAAACAAAATTGTTTTTTTACTGCAAAATATCTTTTTCTATTTTTTGTAATAGCAATAATAATTTCCTTTACAGTAAATATATATATATATATATATATATATAGATCAAATATTATAAACGAAATATATATTTTTCCTATTATATACATATCCATAACTTTTAAATTAAAAACAGAAACAATAAAATCTGAGACCCATCTTGCCTTCGCCAAAGCCTACGAGCACGAATCCCCACCCTCCCTTCAACCAGTCGTCATGCATCACCATCGCGCATCCTATGGCTGTGCCCACGGCCTCACATCGATCGACTCTACAATACAGTTCGAACATCGCCGCCCCCCCAAGCAATTGACCAACCCCCTAGCGTTCGAGTTAAGCCTAATCCTCATGCCGCCGCTAACTAGCTCGTGAGACCCTAGCTGCCGTTCGTTATTCGATCGCGATCCCCTCCTTGTTTCAATTGCTTCGATTTGTCTTCGTCCTTATCTCGATTGCCTCCCTTTTTTTTATAACTGATATTGATTTATGAATCACTGAAAGGGAAAAGAGGGATTTATATTTCAAACGAAGAAAAAATATTGCAGACATTATCTCTGCTCGATTTGAGGAAGGAAGAATGATTTCGGGTATTTAAATTTCCAAATTCGCCCCTCTTTGATTTCGAGATTTTTTTTATAAAAACAAACACGTGTGCAATTAAACAGAAGAAAGGAAACACGTGTTTAAGATTCTATACATGTCTGTGCTTGCTACTGTATTCAGTGCAATTACATTATTTATATTTAAATTCAAATTCAAATCTAAATTGTCTTGAATTCGAAGATTAAATTTTTACTCCTATCGAGGCGTGCCGCCAGGCGTTTATAATGTTATACCCCTCTTACAAACACAATGGAAAAGGTTTCGAGTCCTAATTCGGTCATATGGAGAGGATAGCTTTTTAGACCCAGTTATTATATTGAATTTTCGATATAAATTTCGACGCGTTTATATCCCATATGGTCACACGTCAACTCCAAACACTACGAAATTTGAAATCCAATAATAATATAATACTATAGATCCAATGAAACTGGTTTAGTCGAATTCTGAGACTGTTCCTGGGAAGGTTATTTTTAAATATCGATTTAAACAATATATTTTCAAACTGAACAAAATAATTTTAAGTTCAATTTTAAAGGTTCTATTACTTCTAGTATTATCAATATAAATTTTATAAACCTTCAAATTATTTTTAAGAGACTCAAAATCCCAGAATTCATATTTTACCTGATTTCCAATTGTTTAATTCAATAGTTTATTTGTCAACCAAATGGTGGTATTTGAAATTTAAGTTGAAAATTAACTTTTGAATATTTAAAATCAATAAAATATTCCGATTTCAAATATCCAAAAATTTCGGGTTGTCACAAATGCATCTTAGAATTCTTCGAGATGAGAATTTTGCAAACTATTATATCCATAATTTTCCAATAAAGAAATAAAATCAAGAAATCAAGAAGTATATTTTGAAATATGAGTAAAAAGGTATCTAGGGTAATCATGATTTTGCAGTTCGGAATACAAAAAAGGATTTCTTTGAAGATGATATTTTAAAATTGTTAAAATACGAAATAAATTCTAAAAATCTTTTAAAAGGTTTTAAAAGTGATTTAAGTCATAAAAATAAATTCCCCAATGTTAAAAAGCCATTTTAATTAATATAGCTTAAAAAGCACTTTCCACGGCACTTTTTTATAACTTTTAAGATGTAGTTTTAAATGCAACCGTTCCACTCTAAATCTTTTGTAAATGTTTTCAAATGATTAATATAATATTTGAAACATGATTTGAAGGATTTAAGATATTAAATGATTTAGAGCCGATCAAATAACTTGAATGCCTTTTGGGTGTTAGAGAGGTAGTGTCTGGGCTTCGGTTTATAATACAAGTTTCCTGCTCTCCTTTGCTATTTGGACTGGCCCGATGGATGGGATAGTAAATTTAATTAACTCAGATAAATTTTTTACAAAGATATGATTTTCCCAAATATATATTACTTGGATTTTATACGGTTAATCTTCTTGTACTCGGTGTTAAAGCCCGAAGAGGGAACTTGGACTATTCGTGGAATTTAAAAGACGAGTTCACCGTTATTATTCCCATAATATGTGTTGAATATGGGAATAGATATTGAGTAGACATAGACGATTTCTATAGATTATGCTTGTTTAGTATTTACTGGTTTTGGATTAACATCCTAGTTAACATGGTTTAGCAAAATCAAAATTTTGAGTTTTGAATTAAGAGCTCTTTTTAAGGTTTAAAAGAAATGATTTGGAAATATTTTCCTACCTAAAAATGAAATCATTTAGAATAAGAGCACTTTTTTAGATTCAAAAGAAATGATTTGGAAATATTTTCTTTGGTTAAAATGAAATGATTTAGAACAATTCCAAGGTTTAAAAGGGTTTAAAATAATAAAAGGATTTGATAAGAGAGGTTCAATGATTCCGTATATAGCGGAAAGAATGTTTTGGAAATATATATCTCCAAAAGAGATTTTGATAAAAAGAACTTAATCAATTAAAGAATGATTCCCTATTTACATAACATTTTTTATCGATGGCTGGTTTGAAGGAACCGGGGTCGAATATAGGTAATTCCTATCTGAAAACCACTTCGAATAAATTTATGTATTCGAAGTAAAGATGTGGATATGACTTGGAAGATGGAATGTAGGGTCGCTTATCACTGACCCTTGGGGAAATTTCCCATATCATATTATGCGGCAATATTTCTTTATTTAAAATCTTCGATGCATGGTATTCTCGCTACTAATCTTAGGGGTAATGACCAACTGGATGTGGTAGGAGAGTGCGTTCGGCTTGTCCTGTACCAGGACAACTTGCTTGAACAAATGTCTGACATTACATTTCTAGTTACACAAATTAATCTCTATGAACGTATCATTTGTTTGGTGGTGGAAAAGGTGACTTCTCTTAGCTTCAAACCCTTTCCTGAGGCATACGAGCTTAGGAGTTATACATCTATTGAAATCAGTTGTGAATATGGGATGGCAATGTGGCATCCAAAGTGGAATGTGCCATGTGAAAGGTAATCGCTACCTTGAGCCCCATCACCTGATAATGGCTTAAATAGGGTACGTCGTAAGGCTAAGTGGTTCGCACCATTAGAGTATGGTCATCACCTTTCTAGGTAATCCTCTATATATTGGGTATGTTGTGTATGCTAAGAGAGCTCTTGGATAGGTCGGTAATGACCGGGGTGATGTCATATTTGGTTCTACCCAGGCAATGTATGAGGGCAAAATAGGGATAGGCCAGTATTGCCAGATGCGGAGGATTGTTTATGTATCCTCGGTACATTCCTCTAGAGATGTACTATACGGAAGGTAGTTCCTTAAGTGCCGTTGTATGGAAATCCATTCCCCGAAACGAGCTTGTAAGAGTTTTGTTTATAGAGCCTAACATACAGGAATTTGAAATGGTAACAATTTCAGCTAAGATTAATAGGTTTACTTGCAAATGTTTTCAAAGGAATGTCATTAAAAGTATATCAAATGATTTTACATATCTAATGTTTCGGTTATCATAAGATAAAAACCAATATGTATTTATGTATGGATATGGTCTTATGATATAACTTTTCTTTTCAATCCGCATATGTTGAGTTTCTCACACCAGTCTCATGACTGACCCGGAGTCTATTTTCCTTTTCCCCTCGAACTTTAGGTGTCGTAATTTTTCATGGCCAGCATGGTAGTCGGGTTTAGTTTGAAGAAATATGAAAGAGTCGGAGCATGGAGTTTGAAGATTCTATTGAAGACTGTTATCCATTTCCATCATACTTTTTGACTATTGTACTTCGCATTTGTTACTATAGATATTTATAACTGTCCATTTTAAAAACTGATAAATGCATTTAAATTTCTACTGTAAAAATTATTTGTTGAAATAATATGTGAGTTTCTGTCGTGTCTTTATTTTCTTTCATACCCTCGAGAATCCGCTTCTCCACACTTGAACTTGAGGCACCTGAATACCAAGTAATAATGTCGATTTCCGAGAGTCGAAGAAACGAGTCCTCACAATATGCTTCATCTCAAGCCTATGAAACAAGTCGTAAAAAGTCATAATAGTCCAAAAACATCATTTACATATGCCATTTTCTTTTCAAAGTAAATATCAAAATCAAACATCACAATATAAAGTCAAGCAACATATTAGAGATTCAACAAACAATATACGCACTTCATTTTTATTATATGGTGAGTAAACTCACGATTACATGAGTACACAACTATGCTCAAGCCACCACCATGCTTTCATCTTCCTAACTCAAGTAAACAACGACCAAAGCCATGTCCTATATTTATGCTTGCTCACGGCCTATCCAAATTTCCCCTTATTTTCGCACGGCCTAAATGGATATGGGATGTTGTGCTCAAAATCATCCAAGTTGGAGTTGCTAGAATGTATTTCCATAACGTTGTAATAGATATACTAGAGTTTCATAAGGTTTGGGGTTGATTTGCTTTGCTTTTAGAAAATTTAGAAGAGAGTAAGGGAGTTGAGAACATAGCTTTTTGTGAATGAATGAGCAACCATTTTGTGGAACTAAAGGATTGTATTTGTAGAGTGTTGAAAGAGGTCACATAGGCTTTTCTCAGCCCTTTAGTGGCTAGCCCATGCTCCTACCCTTCCACTCCCTCCAACGCTCCATTAAGAAAGTCTACTTTTTTCTTCCTTACGCTCTCATTTGTCTCCTTTTGGAAGCTTCTGAACTAATTAATTTCTTCATGAGACAAAGTCCCTCACTAAGTTACTAATATCATTATATGTTACTATGCAAGACGATTTTCGATCACATTATCAATATTTCTTCAAACAATTTATTTATATAAACAAATTTCAAAAATAAGTTTAACTTTGTTAGTTATTAATAAAGTGGGAGTTAACAAGGCTACAAAATCACATTTATATTATTTGATTCAAGATTCAAATATCCAAATAATTCATATAATTAAATACGAAGTGTTTGAAATTTCGGGTCGTTACGCCAACCGTCCCTATGAAACTAGGTTCTTCTTAATCTCTAGAACATGCCTAACTACCATGAATTTCACCTCCCTTCGATTATGCATCTTTAGCCTAACTAAACCTATACTCTTCACCTCAACATCTCCACCAGTAGAAGACTACACCTTACTCTCTTGCTCTTTGTAATAAATGAATGCTTCCTTTTGATGACATGTATGGAAACATGCACCTAAATCAAGTGCCCACCCATCTTATTTTTTCGTCAACATTGAGAATGTCATTATTAATACCCAAATTCACCGAATCATCATTGCCTTTATCAAGCCTGTCTTTTCCTTCCTCTAATGCTTTCAATCTTTCTTTATCCTTTTTAAACTTGCTGAGAAATATTTATTGGAGACAAAGTATTTCATCATCCACTGTACAATATATGGCCATCAATTAGTTCATAATTGCATGAAAATCATTGGGATGCGCTCTAATTGACCTACCCTCCTTAGGTTGTAGATTTATCAATCTTCTCGTTAGAAGCACCTTATATTTTCAAGAGTTCTTTGTATGGATTCCTTCTAATTTCTTCCAAATTTCAAAAGCAGAAGTTTCATTAGGAATAATATAAAATAACGTATTCTGTAGAAAACACCGAATAGTCGCCGCTTTTCTTAAGATACATTACTAGTTCTCCATTTGTTCGCTAGTTGTTTGTAAAGACCATTGAGGTATAGAAAATCTTCCATCTTCGCCTTCCATTACCCCCAATTTCTCCCATTATGTTTTTAACCATTAAATTCTTCATAAACAAACTCTCTACAAAAAGATTATGTAGTAGGCATTGATACCAACCTTTAGGGTTTTTCCTGAAATCTCTATGCAACTAGATTTTAGAGGAGATAAGCAGTGAAGAAAAATAAAAACAAATTGATTTCTCTAAACAAACCCTTATTAGTTCACCAAAGGATTACAAGAGAGAGCCTAAAAATTGAGAAGACATCTCAATCCCTAAAACCCTAGAAAAATATAAAAAAATCTCATAACTTACAGTGACGTATGTACAAGTATATTTATAACAAGTGATTATTTGATGCTCAAATCCTTGTTATATATGATGCAACGCACTATGATTGTGTTAGGTCGTTTGGCTTTAGCCGTTCTCGACCTAGGCTTAGCGAGCTATGGAATAGCGAGTTAAGAGAGAAGGGAGATGCAACGCTACATGCCAGCAACCTATGCTTTGAGTCGCGTAACGAGTTACGACCTAACGAGCTAACTCTAGCAAGAATGCCACGCAACAACATAACAGGATGAAACATCGCGACCTAACGAGTTAAGTCTTAAGTCGCGTGAAGGGTTTAGGTCGCTCAGGTCTTATGTCGCTCAGGTCTTAGGTTGCTCTAGATGTTAAGGCGCAAGTCGCATGAAGTTGATTTTCTATAGGTCGCGTGAAGTGGTTAGGTCACACAAGATGTTATGTCGCTCATTCTTATCTCGTTAAGTCGCCAGGAGCTTAGGTCGCTTATGCCGTAACTTCTTGAGTCGCATACGTTGCTGTTCTTATGTCGCAAGTATTATAGTTTTTGTTATGTCTCTTGATTGTAAGTTGTAAGTCGTATGTATATGTTGTTATGTTGTAAATTGGCTAAGTCAACTGTTGTTAGGTCGCACTATAGTTAGGTCGTGAGTTACTGTATATGTGCTGTGTGTAAATCCTATAAATAGTGGGTGAGTTGTATCATTTGAGTTGGTTGATATTTAAATAAACTTTTTTTTGAGTGCTTTGTCCCTCTTTAAAATTGGAAGTTGAGTGTTATCTCCTTTCTTCATTTTCGGTTATTCAAGTGCGCTCAAATCAACGGATTTGAAGCCGATTCACGGAATCTCGTGCGCGAGATCAACGTAGAAGAATCATAGATCTTTTAACATGGTATCGTGCGCAATCAACGTGTTGGAGATAGCTAGAATCGGGTATCTCGCGAGATCAACGGAATTGGGCACTTGGGTATTTTCAATCCATCGATTCAACTTTTCACCGTTTCATCCATTTTTGGTATTTCTACTGCATCAATTGGTATCAGAGCTAGACTTAGCCAATCATAGCTAAGCCGAGCCTACTGGGAGACAAGTTAAAGTGTTGGAGTTCAAATCCGAGCTAAGTAAGTGCAGAACCGATGTCAGTGCATCAGTTCAGGTATCAGAGTTAAACTTTGAGCCGAGCCGAGCTAAGTGCAGAATTCAGAGACGAGAGCTAGATCCGAGACAAGATTATATCACTTTGTATCAGTTTGGAGATTGTTAGTTAATCATGCCTCCGAGACGTGCTAATTGTTTTCAACATGTTGAAGAAGTTTATTGGAGACAAGAAGCTGAGCAAATGGAACAACGTATTAATGAAAAGTTTGATGAAGGTATTGGGAAGTTAGAGAAATTGATGAATGATATGAATCAAAGTCAATGGAGAAGGTCACCAATCTTGAACCATGGTGGAAACAGGGTTTCGCCATCGGTTACGGAAGCGAGGAGGGTGTCACCACAATCCTATCGAGATCGAAGAGAATCATCAGTTTCTATGAGGCAAGAACATCATGAGTATCGAGGTGAAGAGGGAAGAACTCCACGTGAGTTTGGAGATGAGCCATATCATGATGCTGAAAGACATAGTAGAAGAGATATGCGTGATCGTGGAAATGTTGATGGTCGAGATCGATATCGAAGTACATTTGATTATGACGATGATAGTGATAGAGGTAGTATTCATTATCGAGATCGAGACCAAGTACGAAATCAATATCGGGATGTAGAAGATGATCGTAAATGGGAGTCGGGGATGAAAACAAAAATTTCAGAATTCAAAGGAGGAATCATTGCGGAAGAATTTTTGGATTGGTTATCAAATGTTGAAGAAATTTTTGACTTCAAGGAAGTACCCGAGCATCGTAGAGTTAAGTTGGTTGCTACACGATTGAGGGGAAGAGCTATGGCATGGTGGCAACAAACTAAACTTATATGGGAAAGAATGGAAAAGTCAAAGATTGTTTCATGGGAGAAGATGAAGAAGTTGATGAAGGCTACTTTCTTGCCTTATAATTATCAGTCTCTTATGTATTAGCGCTTATAGAATTTGAGACAAGGGACAAAGTCGGTAAATGATTATGCAGATGAGTTTTATCAACTATTGCTAGAAATGATATCATGGAGACGGAGGAACAGTTGACAGCCAGATTTGTTGGAGGATTGAGAATGAAAATTCAGGATATGGTGAATATGTTTGATCCAAGATCCGTTGCTGAAGCACACCAGAAGGCTCTAGCTTGGGAGAGGCAAGGTAGAAGAGGAGGTGGTGTGTTTACAAATTCCAACAATCAAGTGAAAGGGGCTAGTAGCAATACGAATGTTTCAAAGGCTGTTCGAAAACTGGTTGTCAATGAAGTTGCTAAGACCAGGGTCAACAACAATTTCAAGTGTTATAACTGTCAGGAATTTGGTCATAAGAGCAATGAATGCCCGAAGCCTAAGAAGCGAGTGATGGTTGCTGAGGTTGAGGATGAGGATGCAGAAATAGAATGTTCCAATTCACCACAAGTTGAGGAGGAAGAAGAATTATTGGCGGGAGATGGAGGATATTCTTTATTGATGAGGAGATCTTGCTTGACGCCAAAGCAGTAAGAGGAGATTAGTTGGTTGAGGAGTAACATTTTTCAGTCAACGTGCACTATTTTGGGAAGAGTTCGTAAGTTTGTTATCGATGCAAGAAGCTGTGATAACATCATCTCTACAGAAGCTGTAAAAAAGTTAGCATTTAAGACAGAGAAGCATCCCAAACACTACAAATTAGCTTGGTTGAGGAAAGGTGGGGAGGTGAAAGTTAGTCGAAGAGCTTGTGTAACTTTTTTCATTGGAAAGAAGTATAAAGATGAAATTTGGTGTGGTGTGGTAGATATGGATGTATGTCATTTGTTGTTGGGGAGACCGTGGCAATACGATAGAGCTGTGCAACATGATGGTAGGACTAACTGCTATAGTTTCATGTTCGAGGGAACTAGAATCACTTTAGTTCCTAAACAGCAACAACAAAGCGAAAGCAAGTTGGAGGAGATTGAAGAACTAAAGACTCTGTTACCTTTGAAGGAATTTGTCAAGGAAGTAGAGGATGAGCCTAAAGTATTTCTGTTAATTGGACGTGAAAGTAGTGAAGCGGTTGAAATTCCAGAGGAAGTCAAGCCAGTGTTGAAGGAGTTTGAAGATGTATTTCCTGAAGAATTGCCAACAGAGTTACCATCATTGAGAGGCATACAACATCAGATTGATCTTGTTCCGGGAGCTGTGTTACCGCATAGACCACATTATAGAATGAGTCCAAAGGAGCACGAAGAGTTGAGAAGGCAGGTGTAGGAGTTACTTGAACAAGGGCGCGTACAAGAAAGTTTAAGTCCTTGTGCAGTACCAGCTTTGTTAGTGCCAAAAAAGGATGGAACTTGGAGAATGTGTATAGATAGTCGGGCACTAAACAAGATTACAGTAAGGTACAGATTTCCGATGCCTAGATTGGATGATTTGTTAGATCAGTTGAGCGGAGCTGCTATCTTTTCAAAGATTGATCTGAAAAGTGGGTATCATCAGATTCGAATTCGACCAGGGGATGAATGGAAGACCGCATTTAAGACACGAGAAGGGTTGTATGAATGGTTGGTCATGCCATTAGGTCTTTCGAATGCACCTAGTACTTTTATGCAAATGATGAATCAGATCTTTCGACCGTTTATTGGAAAGTTCGTGGTGGTATATTTTGATGATATATTGATATACAGTAGAAGCACAGAAGAATATCTACAGCACTTGCGAGAAGTGTTGATGATACTTCGTCAGGAGCAATTTTATACGGCAACAAAGAAGTGCATGTTCATGACAAACAATGTTTTTTTTTTGGGGCATGTGTTGTCCAAGGAAGGTATCCATATGGATCAAGGTAAAGATGAAGCAATCAAGGATTGGCCACAACCCAGGACTATAACTGAAGTGAGAAGTTTTCATGGGTTAGCATCATTCTACCGAAGGTTTATTCCACATTTCAGTAGCGTGATGGCACCAGTGACAGATTGTATGAAAGGAAAGCAGTTTGTGTGGACTGAAGATGTTGATTCTGCTTTCCAACAGATCAAGATACTTTTGGCTACAACACCGATTCTTAGATACCCGGATTTTCAGTTGCTTTTTGAGCTAGATACTGATGCGTCTAAGGTTGGAATTGGTGGGGTATTAAGTCAGAAGGGTCGACCAATTGTTTATTTCAGCGACAAACTTTCTGGAGCCAAGACAGGATACAGTACCTATGACTTGGAGTTCTATGCTATTGTCCAAGCCATAAAGCATTGGAGACACTACTTGTTTTATAAGGAGTTTGTGTTGTATACTGATCATGAAGCGTTGAAGCACTTGCAGGGACAGAATAAGATTGCAGCCAGGCATGCTTCATGGATCACATACTTGCAATAGTTTACATTTGTTGTAAAGCATAAGTCGGGAGTTACAAACCGTGTGGCAGATGCATTGAGTAGAAGAAATCATTTGTTGACTACAATGAGAGTTGAAGTGACAGGGTTTGATGTACTTCCAGAATTGTTTGTTGAGGATCCTTACTTTGCTAAGATTATAGATGAAGTCCAGAAAGGAAAGACGGATGAGTATCTGTTGGTGGATGGTTTTCTCTTCAAAGGAAATCGGTTATGTATACCAGAGTGCTGTTTGCGGATGAAGATTTTGAAGGAATTGCATGAAGAAGGTCATGTGGGAAGAGATCGTACCTTGTAGTTGATTTCTCAATCATATTTTTGGCCTTCCATGAGGAAAGAAGTTGAAAGATTTGTGGAGAGATGTCACACATGTCAAGTTTTCAAAGGGACAGCTACGAATGCAGGATTATATATGCCATTGCCCGTGCCTACTAGACCATGGGTTGATATTAGCAAGGACTTTGTTTTGGGTTTGCCAAGAACTCAACGAGGAAACGATTCTATATATGTTGTGGTGGATAGATTTTCGAAGATGGCACATTTCATAGCTTGTAAAAAGACCGCCGATGTAGTCCGTATTGCTCAATTGTTCTTTAAAGAAGTTTATCGACTACATGGGCTACCTGAGACAATTGTTTCTGACCGGGATACTCGATTTCTAAGTCATTTTTGGTTGAGTCTGTGGAAGATGGTTGGGACTAAGCTGAATTTTAGTAGCGCCTATCATCCACAGACAGATGGGCAAACGGATGTGGTGAACAGATATTTGGGAAACTTGTTGAGATGTCTTGTGAAGGATAATTTGAAGAGCTGGGATATGAAGGCAGAATTCGCACATAATCATGCTGTTAATCGAAGTACTGGATTCAGTCCATTTCAGATAGTATATTCAGCAATTCCGAAGGGACCGTTGGATTTGTCGACAGTTCCACATCAAAAAGGGGTTGTTAAACAAGCTTGTGATTTCATGAATGAGTTGCAGGAGTGTCACAGGGTTGTTCATGAAAGATTGCTTAAGTCAAATGAGAAATATAAGCAACTGGCAGATAAGAAACGAAGGAGTGTGGACTTCAAAGAAGGTGATTTTGTTTACGCAGTATTGACGAAAGATCGTTTTCCAGTTGGAACTTATGACAAATTGAAAGCTCGAAAGATTGATCCAGTAGAAATCCTGAAGAAGATCAATGATAATGCTATCAATTAAGGTTGCCGGATCATGTCCATACTGCCGACGTTTTTAACGTCAAACACTTGATTCCGTATCATGACGATAAGCGTCTTGAAGAAGAGGAAAGTGTGAATTCGAGGTCGAATTCTTGTCAACCGGGGGAGGATGATGCAGCGCACTATGATTGTGTTAGGTCGTTTGGCTTGAGTCGTTCTCGACCTAGGCTTAGCGAGCTATGGAATAGCGAGTTAAGAGAGAAGGGAGATGCAACGCTACATGCCAGCAACCTATGCTTTAAGTCGCATAACGAGTTACGACCTAACGAGCTAACTCTAGCAAGAATGCCGCGCAGCAATATAACAGGATGAAACGTCGCGACCTAACGAGTTAAGTCTTAAGTCGCGTGAAGGGGTTAGGTCGCTCAGGTCTTATGTCGCTCAGGTCTTAGGTCGCTCCAGATGTTAAGGCGCAAGTCGCATGAAGCTGATTTTCTATAGGTCGCGTGAAGTGGTTAGGTCGCACAAGATGTTATGTCACTCATTCTTATCTCGTTAAGTCGCCAGGAGCTTAGGTCGCTTATGCCGCAACTTCTTGAGTCGCATACATTGCTTTACTTATGTCGCAAGTATTATAGTATTTGTTATGTCGCTTGATTGTAAGTCGTAAGTCGTATGTATATGTTGTTATGTTGTAACTTGGCTAAGTCGACTGTTGTTAGGTCGCAATATAGTTAGGTCGTGAGTTACTGCATATGTGCTATGTGTAAATCCTATAAATAGCGGGTGAGTTGTATCATTTGAGTTGGTTGATTTTGAATAAACTTTTGTTTGAGTGTCTTGTGCCTCTTTAAAATTGGAAGTTGAGTGTTATCTCCTTTCTCCATTTTCGGTTATTCGAGTACGCTCAAATCAACGGATTTGAAGTCGATTCACGGAATCTCGTGCGCGAGATCAACGTAGAAGAATCGTAAATCTTTTAACACGGTATCGTGCGCGATTAACGTGTTGGAGATAGCTAGAATCCGGTATCACGCGAGATCAACGGATTTGGGCACTTGGGTATTTTCAATCCATCGATTCAACTTTTCACCGTTTCATCCATTTTTGGTATTTCCGCTGCGTCAATATAGCAATAAATAAATTGTTTAATCTGATTTAAAAGAGTGAAATGTTTTCTTTTATTATGATATGCATATCCATATGTGCAATATTATTTTCAGCAAGTCCAAGTATTTTTTTTAATTTTATATTTTCTAAATGTGATTTTGTACCACCAATCACAACACTCTCTAGCTTTATGAAATAATGCAGCAACAATCCTAACATAAAAATCTACTTCTTTGCATTTCTAGAATTATTAAAGGGGTCCACTCTTTTTATGTTTTAAACAACTGTATTAAAACCTCCTGCAATAATTCAAGGGAGGGAATCACATGCACCAATTGACTTTAAGTGATTCCATAACTCATATCGTTATGCATGTGAGTGAAATACATATACTGCAGTAAAAATAATTTTAAGTCCCCTATCATTTTGCAAAATTTCAGTTACAGCTTAATGATTAATGGAAATTCGATTGAACTACTAGAAATTTGTGTCCCACATAACAACTATTTTACTCTTCTTGTCTGAATAACCACTCAGACAATAAGACTAACCTAAATTACAACTGTATACAAAAACTTTAATATCCTTATTAGTCAATTTATGTTCTAGCAATGTCATGACTGGTACTTTATAATTCAAAATCTGACTCATGGTGTCTAACTTCCTTATATGCAAATTCACTCTCCTCACATTCCAGACAAGGAACGATAATAATTATTAGAGATATCATTACCCCTCGTATTTGAGTAACTAGGGAAGGATCTCACCTAGCTACGTTTACTACGTCTGGCTTTGGACTTGGGTAATAAGTTCAGAGCATGTAGGGCTACTAATAACATATCTGAAATGTCAGTTTTGAACTAAAAGTTGCCCTCTCTTATTTTCTTCTCCATGTAATTCTCAGGCTTTAATTCTCGTTGATATAATTATTAGTAGAAGGATTTTTATTGTTTTCTCTTTTAGTAAATTTCTCAGATTCAGTTGAACTGCATTCGACATTATTTGCTTTTAACTTGCCATTATCAATCATTGCAAGTGTTGAAGCAGGCCTGTCACTCTCCTGCGCCTGATTAGAAGGAATGTCAGTACTAGAATCAACTAAAGCGTCGATCTCTTTAAATATATTTTTTCCTGACATATCTAATATTATTGTATTATCTATATGAGTATGAATATCAAAATAGTTCTAAGGGTTGTAGGGCCATTTATTAGAAGAATTAGAAACTGTGGACTATGAAGGACTTTTATTGAAGTTGCTTCAATTTTGATCCCTTTTTGAACAATCTATTATGTTATGTACTGCAGTTTGAGTATGAGTTTACGAATTATCATTTGTATCCACTTGCATTGAAGTATCATCGGCATTAGTAGTTTTTCATTTAGGTAGCCAAATTTTGGCTGCATTGCATCTTCTTTCTGAATAACCAAAGCGTTGACATGTAATCTATTTTAAAGAAGATCATCAGGGCCAAGTTGGGTTGCCGGAGTCGAAATAGAAATGAAAATAGAAAAATGAAAAGATGAAAAAGAGTAATGACTTTTAATGCCTATAGAAGTCGAACTTGTGCCACCATGTTGCAATAATAATTGAATAACCATTCAACCAAACATTCTTTAATATAATATTATTATAGTAACATATTTAAAACATAAAAATAACACCACCATTATTCTGCTTCCTCCTCCTAGTGTTGCCCCCACTCTGGGGTTGCCCGATTCGAATGCCTCAAAGGCCTTGCCCTTGGACCTGGCCTGGAGATCATTAATACATTAATTCCTATAAAATAATGTTGTCGTCCATAGCTTAAATCGGAACATTTTTTGGAATAGAGAAATTTACATTTGCTATCAACACTCTAGCAAATAATAATTGAATTATTCCTCTAGTAACTTGATCAAGCTTAATAGGCTATCAACTAACTAAAGCAATTTAACCAATTGCCTCTTCTATCCAAAAGTTTAGATCGTAGTTCAGAAAGCTAACCCAAATAGAAAGAGATTTTAGAAGATCTCTAGCTAGTTTCATACCATCTTCTATTTTTTTCATTATCATAAGGTGCTTATCATAAAAATAAGGACTGCTAGATAAAAATTTATCATAGTATTCTTGATTTCAAATTTTTTTAAAGTTTAAACCGTTCTCTTACGAAATAATTTGGAACTCCCCTAATGGTTTTCAGACCCTAACAATATATAATCTGAAAAAATGTTAATAAGATTTTTATCCCATAATATAAATTTCGAGGGAATTTCGTCACTTTTCTCTCATTGAATTAATCAATTGTATATCCACTTTCATATTCCAGTTATTGAACTCTGGGGAGAATACAAAGATAGCTCTGACAGCAATCAAAGGTGTAGCAACCTACACTTTACTAGGCCCAATTTTTTGCTAAATCAGAAATTGAAATCCACTAGGGTATGAATCGTAGGTCTTGGTATCCTGTAATAAACAAAAGTAAATCAGAGAGCTATCTCAAAAAACTTATAGATGAATAATATATATATATATATATATATATATATATATATTATTGACTAATTAGCGCTAATACCTTAGGTATCTAGTATCATGTCAGTGTAAAGCATGCATAAAGAAATAAGTCCTTCCACTATTCTCGCCATGTACCAGCACCTGTCCCTCTAAATTTATCTTATGGACTGTAATGAGGAGGGGGTCAGAACAACATTATGTTGACTAGTAAATTTCATACTTTTTCCGTAATATTAGTTTATGCCGACCGTTTTTCATTACAATTATGTCAATTGTTTTAAATTTTATCATTTTTGAATTCATGTACACATATGACATGCCTAATCTACTCGAGGTGCACAATAGCTTTATATGTGTATGTGTATATAAGTATCGTAGTTCCCCATGGACTATGATACATCCTCCACAAGTACCTATAACTCTACACCACAACAAGTATCCAATAACAGTGTCTAGCCTAAGTGCCTGTTTACATAATCAATATCTAGGTTGAGTTTCCCACATACACTGACAGTGTCCAGGTTGAATTACCAGCATGCGATGATGGTTCCTCCAGTAGTGCCTAATAACAACATTACAACAATTTAACCGTATTCTAATTTGTCCTAAAGACTCATCTAGGGGTTATCTAACCAACCTCTCCAGACGACGAATAAACTAACAAACAAATTTTGAGGCAATTGCACATATTCTATAAATAACCTGTACTAGTAGGAGGTGTAGTCTGTATAGGCATAATCCAAGTCTTTTTAATGACTCTTCCTGTACGGATGGCGCTCTCGATATATGTATACAACCTTACTTTTCAAACATATCGTACCAACCTTGCCGACACAACAACGAGCCTCAATCCACCGTCCTATCTAGATTGCTTAATGAAAATTAAGGAAATGCCCGATTGGTTATTTATTACCCCATGTTGGGATTGATGCAGACCCGTATATGCTATTTAAGACATCAAATCCAAGGCGAAACCTCTTTTGGTATATTCCTTACACCTATACGTTAACGTATCATCCCTTGGGTCCTACAGTTGGAGATGTCCTACATAAGTGCAATGTATAAATAATTGCTGGTAACCTTTTCATAATCATATTATTAAGGATGTGTAGTTTTGGCTGTTATTGCGCCTCCTAAGTCAAATATTAATATTTCTTTACTTTTACATGAATTTACTTCTTTTTCATTAATGTCAGTCGATGTCATTTACTGCTTCTTTCTGATTCAGTGGATTAAATATCTATTACCATTCCATTTTAAGTTATTACAATTGGAAATAATGTACTACTTCTTTCAAATTTAAGCAATTGAGTATATTTACCACTTCTTTTCAATTCATGCATATTTTAACGAAATTACTATAATTTCCTTAATTCTTTAGCTGATTGTCTTAATTTTTTAGCGTTTATTATTTATTTTCTAACCTATGTTTAATTACAATAGGATTATTATTAATTGTATTTATAACACCCTAATTTTATATTTAGGGATTTCAACATTTTAATGCATTGGAATTACATCATCCTGGAAGGAATGTTAACGCTATAATTTTCCATAAATTATCTCTAACACCCCTTATTTTTATAACATTATTTAGGATATTTAATTGGTTAAATTAAAGAAAATAATGTGAAGATTAATAGGTTGAGATTTGATTAAGCTAGGGGTAGCCATGCCATGTTAAATATAAACCAAATGAGATAACATGAACAAATGTGTTAGGAATTGAGTATGGGAAAATGGGAAATAGGAGGGACTTATACCCTAAACATTTAGGAGAGGAAACACACACATTTTTATTTCACTCAAACTAAATTATAACAAGGTCGGCCACATCTTTTATTCACAAGGAAGATAAAGCTATGATTCAAGAAGAAGTTAATCAACATATTCAACATCAAATCTCACATCTTTTATTCTCAAAGCTAAGGTGAATAATTGCTTCATCCCACTTTCTTATGGTTTTCGGTTTTAAGATTAGATCCGAATGTTTTTTCCAATATATGTCATATTTTGATAATCAAAGTTATACATATGCTTGTTGGTGAATTATGCATGTTCATATTAGTTTTTATGATATGTTCGATATGAAATCCCTATTAAATGACATCCAAATACCTTAAACAATTAAATATAGATCAGAGATGATATTTGGAAATGCATTTCAATTTTCATAATTTTATGAATTAATTTGGATTTTATGTTATTTTTCTAGTGAAGAAAATGATCTATTGGGTTATAAATTATTTGCGGCCAAAGCAGTTATTATTTTGGTTTGAAAATTTTATATATATTAGAAAATTTATTAAAATAGATTTTTTGGAATTTTTCCAAATTTTTTCTTTGTGTTTTGATGAATACATAAAATTATTAAGGTGTGGGACTTCAATATTTTATATATTTAATTAAGGAGAAAGGGCATTTTATAATATAAAATCATTATTTAATTCTTAAATTAGTGGCAGCGCTTTTTTGAAAAGTATTTTACTGACCAATAAGAATTTAAAAACCAAGGAAAGTTAGTTGAAAAGTTATCTCTTTTAGGTTAAAAAACAAGAAAATTATGCTTTTCGCATGTTTCATCCATTTTGGCATCAAACCTTCCAACCCAGACCTTTAGACAAGGTAGAAAGGTTATAACTTTCGACATGATAACTTTCGACATGGTCAAAGACAAATGCGTATGGTATCAAGTAGCTTGGTATGTAACAAAGTGGGCAAGATCGAATGGTACTTAGTCGAAAGGTTAGTTGCCAATGAGGTTGGTGTATATTTGTTTTATAAGCCAAAAGAATCGCCTGCTTTTCTTTCAAAAAGAAGCTTTGGGCTTGGATGCTTATGACCAGGTCAAATATTTAAAACGAAGGTTTAAAGCTTTCGACAAAGCCGAAAGGTTACCGCCACCTATCAAACTTTCGAAGTCATTGCTCTCGATAAAGTCGATAGGTTTACATGTTTTTAAAACTAGTCGCGTCTTCCATACTTTCGAAAGGAAGCTTTCGAATTAGATGCTTTACCCTTGTTTTTTTATTAGAAGTATAACCAAAGCTTTTGAAGGAGATTTATTAAAGGTCGTAGCCAATTGTTTTAAAAGACAATTTTTAAGCTTTCGAAGGGGTTAAAAGCTAAGCTTTCGACAAAGTCGAAAGGTTTTTAAAGAGGATTTTCCACATGTTTTAAATTGAACCCAAAAAGCTTTCGAAAGGTTTATGTTTCAAAGGGTTAATGCTTTCGAAAGGTTTTATTTTTTGAATGATTTCAAAGGGGTCGAAAGCCAAGCTTTCGAAGGCATCGAAAGTAAAGCTTTTGATGGAGTCGAAAGGTAGCTTTTGAAGTGATCAAAAGGTGGCTTCCGACAAGGTTGAAAGGTCCTATTTTTGAATGGTATTGGAAGCTTATCCAAAGCTTTTCTAAGGCAATGTTTCTTTTTTTCCTTAACATAGGATGTCTAAAATTTTATTGCTTTCGAGAGGGAAGATCAATGGTTTCGAAAGGTATGGTTTTGAAAGGTTTGAAGCATGCCTTCACAAGGTAAAGTTTTGGCCACTTGGTCTAGATAATTAGTGGGCTTAACTTAGTTTCGAAAGAGATGCTTTCAAAAGTTTAGAAAGAAGTACTTTCAATTTTTTAAATATTTTTGTCAACTAAAGCTTGAGTAAAGAAGATATATATAATGTGCCAATGTGATTTTGAGTAAAGCATAAAGATTATATATTTTCCTTGTGTAAGTTTGATTTAAAGGTTTAAAATCCTTTCGAAAATGTTTTCAAGGAAAATTACAGGAGGGGAAACCTACGTGAAAATGACTCAAATATTGGAATATCATATAGGACTGCTATAGGGTTACACCCTATACATTAGCTATTAGCCCTAGCTAATTGTTGTCTAAAATTCCAATGTAGGGCTTTATCACGGATAGACTAAAATTATGGTTACACGCTAATGGTAATATATGTTTATATATAGATAGGTTATTGGGAGCCCAAAAAACCATTAGGATCGGGAAGACCTCGGATATGATTAAGCTAGGGAGAGACTATCCAGAAGCGAAGTATTTTACAAATAGCTAAGGATAGACAGTCTGGAAGAGGAGTGTCTAATAGGTGTTAGATATATTTTGTTTATATTGTCTGGTAGGCTCGAGTCAGCCAAAGGTCAAAAGCTAGCCGAACAAAGCTTATGTGCTTGAACAGATAGTTCGTTATTACCATATATTTATGTAAGTTTACATAATGATGCTTTACAGGGTTAGTCAGTTTCGATTGCAGGAATAAGGTTTGCAAGGATATGTTTTAAAAGGATGTTAGTGAGGGGAAACCGATTCCGCTAAGCAGCATGGTCTTACTTAACATATTAAACCGGGATGTATAGTATTGTTCACAACAGGCTTTATGTCCGACTCAAAGTTTATGTTTTTCCCTTAAACTCTCGGGTTCTCAAAATTGATTTGCGTAGGCTGAGGGTTTAAGGTCTTTTTAGGTTTTATTAGGATGACAAATAAGGCTGCTAAAGGCATGTAGTAGGCATATAGATAGATATTTAGGAGTTGCGGTTCTTGTTTTATGTTTTGTTGAATTTGTATTGTGTTTGTATTAAGTCCATTATGACTATATGACTCTGATCATCTAAGGCGGTTTCTCCATATACTGCTGGCGTATTTCGTAATAAGTATATTTTATCTATGCATGAGAACGTATTGGGATTATGTATTGAGAATGTGAAACATCTGGTTTTGAAATGTAACAAAGTAAAATTTGTTTTGAAATCTGTATTTTGTTTCATATTCAACTGCTTTTGACATTGTAGATAACATTAACATAGCCATATTTAGTTGCCAAAAGCTAATGGTATAACTGACTGCAACATCTGTATCCCTTAGTATTGTGCCTCTAGATAGGGGATGTTACAGCTTGGTATCAGAGCATGGTTTATGAAATACTTTAACTAAAAGATAGTTTTTAAAAAGATAATCCTTAGTAATTAGAGTTGAGATCGTGGTATAGGATAACGCTATAGTAACTTATATTTGCTATATATAAGTATATGTTGTATCTCTAGACTCCTATCTTAGTTAGGCTATTCATTTGTATCTCACGACGCTTGAATGCAGATATGGAAGGAAGAAGAGGCAAAGTTAACCTTGGAGGAGAGAGCACCACCAGTAATAGAAATGCCCGACCAAATGCTAGAAGAGATCCAGGTCAGGCTCAAGCTGAAAATGTTGGTGTTGGGATTCCTTAAGTCGATATGGGAGCGATGTATCAGTTCTTCGTAAACATGATGCAAGCTGGAATTGCAGCTGAATTTGTCAAAGGGAATGATGCTGGAGGAGGAGTTCAGGAAGCTCCAATAGTCAACCATTATGCTAACTTGAGCAGAGACTACAATAGGCTTGGAGGGAAGCCGTTCAATTGGAACTGAGGATGCAATTGAGGTAGAAAATTGGTCGTTGCATTGTGAGAGAATTTTTGCAGACTTAAGGTTGAATGACGAGCAGAAAAGGAGACTAACTCCAAGACATCTTAAGGGAGCTGCTCTTTTATGGTGGATTACTGTTGTAGCTGGTATTGATGAAGAAACTATATCTTGGGCGGAGTTTAAGAGAAGGTTTTAAGAATGGTTTATCTCGGTGATGGCACAGTCAGCATTGATTAGGAAGTTTGTCGAACTAGAATAAGGGGAGATGTCTGTTCTAGAGTATGCGAGAAGATTTAAAGAGTTGGCCTTGTATGGGTAAGCCTTCGTTGATAGCATGACCGAGAGGAATAAGAAGATTATAAAAGGCTTGAAGCCAGAGTTGAAAAGTGCTACCTTGTCGCGCCTAAGAGATCCAAGTGATGTAGTGGTAGAAATGGCGCAGGAAGGAAGAGGCGTTAGCTTGTTTGAAGAAGAAAATGAAGAAGTTCCAGATGGGACAAGGCCAGTGAAGAAATATTTTTCCATAAGAAGAATGCTCAAGGAAGAAGTGTAGAAGGAGGGAAAAGCTGAGGTAGTTTGTTATAAATGTGATAAGAAGGGACACTATGCTCTAGAGTGTCGATCGAAAAAGGAAAAGGGAAAGAAATAGTTGGAAAGAAGAATATCCGATGTTTTAATTGTGATAAGATTGGCCATAATAAGAAAAAATTCACAGAGCCTACTAGGGATGGAAGGTGGCAAGTTTATGTAATGGAGCCCGCAATTTCAAGGCCAGTGTGCATGAGAAAGGGAAGGCTGTTTTGGGAGTCTTGCTATAGATTCACGGTATGTATGTTAGCGTTGTGTTTGATACTGGTGCATCTCATTCTTTTATTTCTCGATGTTTGGTAAATAAGCTTAACCTAGAACCCTCACATCTAGTTACTTCCTTAAAGGTGGAAAATCCAATAGGAGAGTATGCATCACTTAGGATGAGGTGTGACCATTTAGAGTTTGATTTTCTTTGTCACACTTTTGACCGTTGTTTGCATGTTTTTGATTTTGTAGGATTTTGGATTATCCATGGGATGGATTGGTCAAGTAAATATGATGCTAGGATATTTTGCCATGATAGGAAAATATCACTTAGCCACTTGGATTTTAGTGATCAGATAGTTTATACCGTAGAGAACCCTAGCTGCAAAGTGAATGCATTATTGGGTATCATGGAGTTGAAGGATGAGTTGCATCAAGTCTTTGTGGTTAGAGAATTTGCTTATGTGTTTGAGCCGATAGTTGGATTTCCATTGAAATGAGCCATTGTGTTTTGGATTGATTTGGTTTCTGGAGCACAACCGCTAAGCAGGTCGCCAAGTCGGATGACACCTACAAAGATGAGAGAGTTGAAGGTGCAGTTGTTGGATTTGGAAGCAAGAATTTTGTTCGACCGAGTAGTTCGCCATTGGGCACAGCCCGTAGTTTTTGCTAAGAAGCCAAATGGATCGTTACGGCTATGTATCGATTATCGTAAGATGAATGAGAAGACGATAAAGAACCGATATCCATTGTTGAGAATTGATGATTTGTTCGATCAGTTAAGCGAAGCCAAGGTATTCTCTCAGTTGGATTTAGCGATGGGATTTCATTAGCTCAGCATGGTGAAGGATAATATTCCTTTAATGGCATTTAGAACAGGGTATGGATCGTACAAATGGCTAGTTATACAGTTCGGACTAACTAATGCGCCGGTGTTCTTTGTGGATTTGATAGCCGAATTTTTTGAGAGCACTTAGATAGAGTTGTGTTGGTCTTCATAGAGGGTATTTTGATATACTCTAAGGATGATAAGGAGCGTGAAGTTCATCTTAGAATTAGGCGTGAGACATCGAGGGAGCATCTGTTGAAGGCTAGGTTTTCAAAGTGTCAATTTTGGAAGAAGAAGGTGAATTTCCTTGGTCATGTAGTGCCAGAGAATAGGTTATCTGTAGATCCAAAGAAGATCTAGGCGGTGAATAATTAGAAGTAACCTAAGATGGTGACCGAGATAAAGAGTTTTCTTGGATCGACCGGATATTATCGAAGGTTTATAAAGGATTTTCGCAGATAGCTGCACCATGAATAAGCTTACGTGAAATGATGTGAAGTTTGTATGACTCATAAGTGTGAGGAAGCATTCTAGAGCTTGAAACACTTATTGACCCATGCACCAGTCTTGGTAGTTCCAAAGGACAATCAGGACCTAGTTTTTTATATTGAAGTGTATGGAACTGGATTGGGAGCTGTGTTGATGCAAAAAGGTAAAGTGATTGCTTATGCTTCTAAACAGCTCAGACCGCATGAATTTATGCATCCAATGCATGATTTGGAGTTAGCTTCCATTATATTTGCTTTGAAGGTGTGGAGGCATTACCTTTTGGGAGAGCGATTTGATCTTTATACAAACCATAAGTCGTTGAAGTACTTGTTCTCTCAGAAGGAGCTGAACATGAGACATCAGAGATGGTAGGAGTTTATTACTGTTTATGATTTTAGAATTGAATATGCACCCAGGAAAGGAAATAAAGTAGTAGATGCACTTAGCAGAAAACATCTGAATACAGTGTTGGCAATGATTGTTGAGTGGAAAGATTTGGAAGCACTATCAGCTTGTAGAGTGTAGTATAGATCCGTGGCAGGTTCTAGTGCAGGAAGTGTTGTATTGTCTTGTTCGGAAGTTCGACCGGTAATGATTGAGAAGATAGCTTCTAAATAGGAGGAGGATCCAATTTTGGTTGAACAGATAAGAAGGTCAAAGAATGATGATTTAAAGGATTTCAGTCTTGACCCGAAAGGGTGGTTGAAAGAGGAAGGAAGGTTGTGTGATTCGAATGTAAAAGACACGAGGAAAGAAGTTTTGGATAAATGTCATCGTTTGAAGTTCACAATCCATCCAGGAGGAACGAAGATGTATTAGGATATGAAGAAAAGTTTCTTCTAGGAATGTATGAAACGAGACATTGGTTTATGTGTTAAGCAGTGCTTGAACTGCCAGCAGGAAAAGGCTGAACACCAGAAGCCAAGTGGATTGCTTCAACCGTTGGAGGTCCGGTTATGGAAGTGGGACTCTATCTCTATGGATTTTGTTGATGGGTTGTCAAGGTCTAGTAGAGGAAATGAAAGCATATGGTTCATAGTAGATAGACTGACTAAGAGTGCTCATTTCGTTCCTGTAAAGTCAACTAGGACGACACCTATTTTGGTGAAGTTATTTATGAAGAATGCAGTTAGACTGCATGGGACTCCTAATAGTATCATCAGTGTAAAGATTCTTTTTTTTACTAGTGAGTTCTGGAAGAGTCTACAGGAAGCATTAAGAACCAAGCTCAACACGAGTACCTCTTACCACCCATAGAATGATGGGCAAATAGAAAGAGTTGACGAAGTCTTGGAGGATTTGTTATGAGCTTTTGTATTGGATTTCGGGGGACCATTGGAGGACCATATTCATTTAGTCGAATTCTCATATAACAATAGTTATCAGACTAGTATTGGGATGGCACCATTTGAAGCTTTTTATGGAAGGCCATGCAAATCTCCCGTATGTCGGTTAGAGACCGGGAATTGGTTGGTTCTTTGTCCGGAATTAGTGAAAGAAGCCGCGGAGAAGATTTGGTTGATCCGATCTAGGATGAAGGAAGTTCAGTCAAGGAAGAAAATTTGTAGAAGGAAGGACTTAGAATTCTTTGTTGGAGACTATGTTTTTTTAAGGTTTCACAGATGTAGGGTGTGATTAGATTCGGGAAGTCGGAAAATTAGCGCCTAGATTCGTTGGACCTTTTTCTACTGTTTAGAGGATCGGGAAGCTAGCTTATAGAGTGGAGTAACCGATTGGCTGTAGTCCATGATGTTTCTCATATTTCTCATCTTAGAAAGTGTGTTAAAAACCCAAAGACTACTATAGAACCCACAATGTTAGAGGATTTAGTAGTAGAGTCGGACTTAACTATAGTTAGAAAGCCGATTAGATTGTGGAAAGAGATGAGAAGAAGTTGAGAAACAAGACAGTTAGATTAGTAAAGTTATAGTGAAGTGACGATGCTAGAGACTATACTTGGGAGACTAAGAGCGGGATTAGAGATTCTTGTCCTGATTCGTTTGATGGTATGTTTTACCATTGATTGTTTTGTTGTATGCCTTATCGTAATTTTGAGAATGAAATTCTTTATGGTGGGGAGTTTGTAACACCCCGTATTTTTATAACAATATTTAGGGTATTTAATTGGATAAATTAAATAAAATAATGTGAAGATTAATAGGTCGATATTTGATTTAGCTAAAGGTACCCATGCCATGTTAAATACAAATCTAATGAGATAACATAAACAAATGTGTTAGGAATTGAGTAAGGGAAAAATGAGAAATAGTGGGGACTCATACCCTAAATCCTTAGGTGAGGAAACACATGTTGATTTTTATTTCACTCAAACTAAATATACTTAGGCCGACGACCAATTTTTATTTTCAAGGAAGATAAAGCTAGGATTCTAGCAGAAGAAGTTAATCAACATTTCAACATCAAATCTCACATCTTTTATTCATAAAGATAAGGTGAATAATTACTACATCCCATTTTCTTATGGTTTTCAATTTAAAGATTAGATCCGAAATGTTTTTGCATATATATGTTAGATTTTGATGATTAGAGTTATGTATATGCTTGTTGGTGAATTATCCATGTTCAGATTAGCTTTTATGATTTGCTTGACATGAAAACCATATTAAATGACATCAAATATCTTTAAAATTTAAATATAGGTCAGAAATTCTATTTTGGAAATGGGTTTCAATTTTTATAATTTTCTGAATTGATGTGTTTTTTATATTAATTTTTTAGTGAAGAAAATGATTTATTGGGTTATAACTTATTTACGGCTAAAATAATATTATTTGGGTTTGAAATATTTAAAAAGTTGGAGAACATATTAAAACAGATTTTTTGGAATTTTTCCAGATTTTTCGTAAGTATTTTGATGAATATATAAAATTATTTATAGTATGGGGCTTAAATGTTATATATATTTAATTAAGAAGAAGAATCATTTTATAAAATAAAATCATTATTTAATTATGAAATTAGTGGCAACACTTTTTTGAAAAATATTTACTAACCAATAAAAATTTGACAAACAAAGGCAGGTTAGTTGAAAAGTTTTCTCTTTTAAGTTTAAAACAAGAAAATCATGCTTTTAGCATGTTTCAGACATTTTGGCATCAAAGTTTCTAACCCAGACTGTTCGAAAAGATCAAAAGGACATAGCTTTCGACAAGGTCAAAGACCAATGTGTATGGTATCAAGTAGCTTGGTACGTAACGAATTAGATAAGGTCGAAGGTTACTTAGTCGAAAGGTTAGTTGCCAAAGAGGCTGGGTATGTTTGTTTTATAAACCAAAAGAATCGTTTGCTTTGCTTTTGAAAAGAAGCTTTCGACATGGTTTTTATCAACCAAGTCAAATATTTAAAATGAAGGTTTAGAACTTTCGACCAAGTCAAAAGGTTACTGCAACCTCTCAACCTTTCAAAGTCATTGCTTTCGAAAAAGTCGAAAGTTTTACTTGTTTTTAAAACCATCCGCAACTCCCACACTTTCGAAAGGAAGCTTTCGACTTAGATGCTTTTCCCTTGTTTTTCTAATAGAAGTATAACCCAAGTTTTCGAAGGAGATGTTTTAAAGGCTGGAGCCTATTATTCTAAAAATTAAGTTTTAAACTTTCAAAGAGGTTCAAAGTTAAGCCTTCGACGATGTCGAAAGATTTTAAAAGAGGATTTTCCACATGTTTTAAATTGAACCCAAAAATGTTTTGAAAGGTTTGTGTTTTGAAGGGTGAATGCTTTCGAAAGGTTTTATTTTCTGAATGATTTCAAAGGGTTCAAAAGCAAAGCTTTCGAAGGGGTCAAAAGCCAAGCTTTCGAAGGGGTCGAAAGGTAGCTTCCAACAAGGTTTAAAGGTCATGTTTTTGAATGGTTTCAGAAAGTTTAAATGGAAGGTTTTCCAAAGATTTTCCAAGGCAATGTTTTGAAGTATTTTAAAGTAGGATGTCAAAAGTTTTATTGCTTTAGAAAGGGAAGATCAATGGTTTCAAAAGGTATGGTTTTGAAAGGTTTGATGTATGGTTTCGAAAGGTAAGGTTTTGGCCTCTTCGTCTAGGTAATTAGAGGGTTTGACATGGTTTCAGAAGAGTTGCTTTCAAAAGTTTAGAAAGAAGTACTTTCAAATGTTTAAATATTTTTTTCAACTAAAGTTTGAGTAAAGAATATGTATATAACATGGCGATGTGATTTTGAGTAAAGTGTAAAGATTATATATTTTTCTTGTCTAAGTTTGATTTAAACATTTCAAATCATTTTGAAAATGTTTTAAAGGAAAATTACGGGAGGGGATCCCTAAGTGAAAATGACTCAAATATTAGAATACCAGATAGGACAGGTATAGGGTCGTGCCTTATATATTAGCTATTAGCCCCAGCTAATTGTTGTCCATAATTCCAATGTATATGGCTTGGTCATTGGTAGACTAAAAATATTATTACACACCAAGAGGAATATATGTTTGTATACCGATAGGTCATTGGTGAGCCCAAGATAGGATCAGGAAAACCTGGGAGATGATTAAGCTAGGGACAGACCGTCCAAGAGTGAAGTATTTAACAGAGAGTTAAGGATAGACCATCCGAAAAAGGAGTGCCTAACAGGTGTTAGATATATCATTTTTATATTTTCTAGTAGGCCTGATTCAGCCAAAGTTTAAAAGTTAGCCAAACAAAACTGATGTGTATGAATAGATAGTTCAGTGTTACCTAATATTTATGTCTGTTTACATAATGATGCTTTACATAGTTTAATCAGCTTTTGTTGCAGGAAAATGGTTCTGTAAAGTTATATTTTAAAAGGATGTTAGTGAAGGTAAGCCGGTTCCATTAAGTGGCATGGTCTCACATAACATATTAAACCAGGATGAATAATATTATTCACATCAGGCTTTATGTCTAACTTGAACTTTATGTTTTTCCCCTAAACTCTCGGATGCTCAAAATGGATTTTAGTAGGCTAAGGGTTTAAGGTCTTTTCAGGTTTTAGCAGCTGACGTATAAGGCTACCGAAGGAATGCAGGAGGCAAATGGATAGTTATTTAAGAGTTGCAATTCTTATTTTATGTTTTTTTGAATTTTCGATATGTTTTTGTTGAGTCCATTATGACTATATGATTATGATCATCCAAGTGGGTATCTTCACATACTACCCTTGGCGTATGTTGTAAAAAAATGTATTTTATCTATGCATGATAACGTATTGGGATTATGTATTAAGAATGTGAAACATCAGGTTTTGAAATGTAATGAAGTAAAAAAATTGAAATCTGTGTTTTGTTTCATATTCAAGTGCTTTTGATATTGTAGATACCATTAACATAGCTGTATTTTGGCACCAAAAGCTAATACTACATATGACTGCAGCATCTGCAGTACTTAGTTTTAGGCCTTTAGGTAGGGGATGCTGCATTATCTAAAAAGGATTTGGGATGTGTTTGGAACTAAAAAGAATTATCTTCCCTTTTTTATTTGGAGTATAAAGTGCGGAATACGATAAACATCGTTACTTTATACGTTTAATTCTTTCGGCCATATTCCTTATGGTTTCAAACAACATGCATTTATACATATAATTATAAAGTTGGATAATTTACAGATATTACATAGAAACATTATTCGTTTCGATTAATTAAATAAAAATAGATTACTCTTTAATTAAAATATTTCAACTTATAACATTTAAAAATCAAACCCTAAGATTAATAAACAATTTAACTTTTAGGAAAATCTTCCCCTTAGATTCTAGAATAAAGTGCACATATTATTTAATCAAAATTAACATGTGATTAATACGTAGGCAAGAATTTCAAGTTTGTTTTATATATTTAAGCCTACAACTCCATAGTTTACATTAGGCATAAAAGAACAGATTCATGACGATATAAAAAAATATTATGTAGTAACATTTGATTTCTTACTCACCTTTATGCTTCCAAATCTTTGGATCCAAATCCATTCTTCTTATTTGACTCCCTTTCCTTTTACCAAATATGTACTAAAGTTTATACATATTTATTAGAATTATAGATCTGAGAAGAAATTTGAATCAAATGAAGATTTAGATCTACATTTACAATTTATCTTTTGCTTTGCCGAATTAATTCGACCGTACTCTTCTTCACGTCTGATTTTCATTATTCTCCACTTATATATAATGTATTAATATTGTAATTTACATTATCTATAGAATTTGAGGAGAAGATAAAGATAAAATGACAGAGCTTCACTCTTGATTCAAATAATATGAAAAGTAAAGTTAGGGTTGAACCTGTATTATGGACGCCTGAACCAATTCTATATGTTAGATTTTATTATTTAAATCTGGTCCGTTTGGCCTAAGTTCAACTTTCAATTGCCAATCATATACCGGTCGACTGCTCAACATTTACTACTCGATCTCTAAGTGTCAACCAGTTGATATTAAGTAATTATTCTTGAATTCTTTCCTTTGTTATTACATATCTATACATACATACACACACACACACACACATATATATATATTATTTTCAATTTGAAATCTCTAACTTTATTAAGTTTATCGTTTGAACACCGATTATAAAACTTTATAGATGAAAGTTGATGAAAAAATCTCTATGAACAAAATGTTGCAAGTTTTGTAGCCAAATTCCAACATTTACAAAATTTCTATTTTTGAGTATTAATAATTACTTATTTATTCTTTTTAATTAATTTCTATCTTTTTTATGGGATGTTACATTCTTTCCCCATAAATGAATTTCCTCCCCTAATTTCCTCAAGAACCGAATTGAGTATATTTTCCATTTCTTTCCGATTCAGTAGATTAAATATTTATTACAATTCCATTTCAAGTTATTACAATTAGAAATAATGTACTACTTCTTTTAAATTTAAGCAATTGAGTTTATTTACCCCTTCTTTTCAATTAATGCTTATTTAAATTAAATTACTGTATTTTCCTTAATTTTTAGCACATTGTCCTATTTTTTAGCACTTATTTTTTATTTTCTAACCTACGTTTAATTACAACAGGATTATTATTAATTGTATTTATAACACCCTAATTTTGTATTTAGGGATTTTAACATTTTAATGCATTGGAACTACATCATCCTGAAAGGAAAGTTAATGCTATAATTTTCCATAAATTATCTGTAACTCTGTAATTATCCCATTTTTAAGCCAAATTTAATTTAGTAATTAATAGAAATTTTGGAATTAATTTTAGAATTAATTTGAATTTTTTCAAAAACAAATAAGATATGTATTTGTTATACATATAAATTGCAAATAGAATTATGATTTGAAATTCAAAAATAAAATATCTTAAAAATAAATTGGATTTAAAAACTCTATATTTTGAAAACTAATATATATATATATATACACATATATATATATGTATGTTTATATGATTTTTGTTTAGTGTGTAATTAGTTTTAAATCATTTCCTTTAAAATTTACATAAATATAAATAAAAGGAAAAGTAAAAATATAAATATAAAACATATATATAAGTTTAAAGCTAAATATAATATAATATAAAATTATATAAAAAAGTAAGTAAAACATTAAGGTATGTATTTAACAAGTGTAAAAATTATAATTCATGCATTGAAAAAGTGTAATAATTTTATCATGCAATTGAACAAGTGTCATGATTTTCTTTTATTTTTGAATAATATGGAAACCAAGATTTATATATACCACTCTACTCCTTACTTTCTCATTTTCTTTGATAATTTCAAAACCAAAACCTAAGAAAATAAAACCAGAGAATAAAATAAAGCAAACAACCTCTTCAAATCTTAAAACCTAAAGCAAAGATCAAATTCCAGATTTTCATAGATCAGATCGAATATTAAAATATCATAATTTAAAACAACTTCCTGTTTTTAAGTTAAAGCAAATCTCAAGTTTTCAAATTTTTAAAATTCAAACATATTCGAGGCTTTGCTATATTCAACAAAACAGGTGAGTAAACTATCTTTCTAAAAGCCTTAATCTGATCTATAACTTGATGTTTGTGATCATACTTGAAGTGAAGTTGTAAATATGATGCATGTATATATATACATGTAAATGATGTGTACATATCTGGGTATGAGAATACTTTCTCTGTTTCAGGTTTACAGGGTTTACACCAAATTCAAAAATCAAAAACTTTTCACCTATTCTCTTATACGCTTTAATATTTCAATAAAAAGTGTTTGAATTAACATGATTTAAATTTTAAAAATATTTTTAAGAATAATTGGTTAAAGTTTTTCAAGAAAATTAGAGATGACCGTAAAGTTCAATGCATATTGAAAAATCGAATACCAGTGTTTCTTGATTCACCTATATCATCCAACTCGCCTTCGGAAAACCTGATTTTTAAAAATAAAATCAAGATTTTTAATTTTTTTTGGGAGAATTCGTGGGATGAACGGAAATCCTATTTTGGGTAAATTCTGGTGATTGGCGAGGAGAGGGAGGTCGTGGTCATGGCTGGAGATAGTATGGATGTCAAAGCCCTTGAGAAAAATGGTGGCCAGATTTATAATCCATCGTGGCGACCGAACGATGTTGAAGTAGGGTTTAAGAACCTGGTTTGGTCAATATGAGTCCTGAAGCGAGTTCGTCAACATCGAGGCATCAGACTCGGCCGAAGGTGGGGGAATCGATTCATGGTTTTGTGGTGAAGCTTTGTTTGGAGTGTCGAGCCTTCTGGTGGCCAGGGTGGTCATGCGAGGTAGTTCTTGGATGAACTATTTTTTTTCGGTGGTTGTCAAGATTGCTCGATCTCGAGTTCATCATAGTTTCGAGGTTCTGGGTGGTCGGACGGTTAGGGGAGATGGTCGTCGACATGCTGGAGGTGGTCTCGATGGTCGAAGCTACTCCGATCACTTATGCATGTGCACATGGTTCGTTGTGTATCTGAGTTGTTATATGCTGATGGATTTGAGAAGAAGAGGAAAGACTCAGGTGGGATCTCAGGGAATTGAGTTGTTGGCTCGAGTAAGGGCTCGGGTGTGTTCGCGTGGGTTAATATGATTAACAGGTTTTAAAATTTCAGTCAAAACAAAGGAAAAAAAAAGTGGCACAGGGAGGAGATCGGGAAAACTTGTGCTTGGCTCGGGTTGGCACAGGGGTCAGTATAAGGTACAAATCATGTTTTCAAAAAAGTTTAAAAAATTAGTTTTTAAAAAAATTCAATAAAGCAAGTTTTAAAATATTTTCTTTAATAAATTTCTTTTAAACAATAAATGTTTATTTGAAGGTTTGGATAGATAAAAGTTATATAATTTATTTTAACTAGGATTAATTAAGTTAATCCTTACGTTTATTTAAAAAATAAAAGGGTAATTAATTAGGAAAGTAAATGTTTTTGATCATTAATTAAACTTAAGGTCTTAAGTTAATTCATATGTTAATGATAATTAATTTTCAAGGTTATTAAATAAGTTTTAAATGATAATTAAAGTAATTAATTAAGATAAATGGTTTATCATATAATTAATTATGGTTTTAAGTAATTAAAGTTAAATTAATTAATGAAAGTAATTAAAGGGTAATTACTTAAAGGATAATTAATTAGTTTAGGTAACTAAAGAATAACTAGTTAATTTATTTAATAATTAAAAGTTAATTTATCTATAATTAAAGAATAATTAATTAATGATTAAAGGTTAGTTAATTAATAATTAAGGGTTAATCAATTAATGATTAAAGTATAATTAATTAAAAATTAAAGGATTTATTAATTAATAATTAAGGATCAATTAATTAATAACTTTGGATAATTAATCAGTAATTAATGGATAATTAATGAAAGTAGTTATGTGATTAATTAATTCAATAATTGATTAAAATGGTTTGTAATTACTTAATGTTAATTAAGTAGAGTTAGGTGAATTAGATTAATTCATAAGTAATTAATTTATTTTGAGTTAATTAAATTAATAATAATCATATGATTAATTAATATTTCTTATGGAAGATTGGATTATATTGAATACCTTGGATTGTTTGATATCTCTGATATGTAATATTCTGTGATATGAATTGCTTTAGATTGAGTTGTGATATCTGTGATGTATTGCTGTATGAATGTGAACTTCTGAATTGAATTAGAATTATTTACTTAAACAACTTGGCCTTAAGATGGCATTTGAATTTCGATGAGACCGGAATCGGATTCTAAATGGTTATCCGAAAACCACATCGAATCTTGAAGGTGGATCTTTTGTTTAAGATATTAAAAATGGAAATTTGTATCTACATGTTTTTAAAATAAGCGCTCATTATTCAGATAAGCCAGGGGAGGACATTAAGTCATAAAACCTATTCCGAATAATGATACGACTAAATGGAATTGCATTAGAAGACGTTGGTTGAAGACCGGGTATTTTCGAGAACGAAAAGATTGCCTGTTGATTGTCTCTGCATGAAGTTGCTCCAGTATAGAGATTACCCTATGTGATAGGGAGTCCAGTCGAGATTGGGGATATCCAGGTTTGCATGGACTTTTTCCTTAATTAGACGAAGTGCCTTTGGTTCCATTCAGACTCAAGATGGACTTGAATGGATGTATGTCTAACATTACACTTTGAGATATAAAGCTAGTTTCTATCAAATACATTTCTGTTAGGTGGCGGAGAGTTTATTCTCTTAGCTTAACACCCTTCTCTGAGACATACGAGCTCAGAGGTTATGTAGTTGATATTTACTAGTGATATATTCCCAATTTGGTAATGTAGTATGCTAAGTGCTGAGCATTGGTTGATCGAAGCGTGGATTTTGTGAAAAGCATAGCTTTGTGGGAAGAGACTTCATCGAACCTCACACCCCGGAAATGGTTGAAACAGGAAGGATGTGGCATAGTTACGGGGGTCGTGCCCCTCAGGATATGTGCATTTCCTTATGGATAAAAAGTGGTATTTTGGTATAGAGCCCAGATATTTTACTTATGTGGTTGTTGTGGGGCCCCAGATAAAGGTCAGTTACGACCGGGGGAAGGCATACTCATGACAGTTTGTTACCTAGTTACAGAGGTAACCCGACCTTGTGTTGGCAGAGATCTTATTAGGTTCTCGGGGCGTCCCTCTAAGGCGTACCTATTCGGATAAAGGAAGTTCCTTAGCCTTGGCCATTTGTTGGAAATTCAAACAATCAAATACGAGCCATGTACGGTTTTAGTTGTAGAACTTGCTAATTAACATGGTAGCTATAGTAGGCATACTATAATAGTACGTACGCTGGCTAAGATTAATATTATAATTTCAAATGGTTTTTCACACTATGCACTAATAATAATATCAAAAATTTTCGCATATCAAGCATGTTTGTCTACTATAAGGAGAAACCTCCCTCATGTCTACGATTGCACTTGAGTGTGTGCCGGGAGACCTTATGGTAGTTTTCATTTTCCGAAAGAGTGAACGAATTTCTTTTTATTATTTCTTTTTATACAAACAACTTTTTTATGTTTGCTCACATCAGTCCCATGACTGACCCGTAGTTTGTTGTCCCTTTTCCTAAACTTTGAGTTCCCTAATTTTCCACATGGGTAGCTTAGTGTCAGGTTATTAGTAGGTTCTAGAGCTAGCTTGGATAGTAGATATAGATCTTGAAGCCTTTGAAGCTTTTGGGTTTCGAGCGTTTTGGTTTGGAGCTTTGAAGATTCGGAATGAAGATGCGGTATTATTAGATTCTCTCTCTCTTTGGAAGCCCCTGTTGATGATATTTTCCGTTGTTGTGTTGTTTCCACTGTATTTTGTTGTATATACAGTGCTCTGATGTTGGTGGTCATTTGTTGCAGAATGTTGTAATCCATGTTGTGTATCAATGAAAATCATTTTGTTTCCGCTGTGTTATTATCATCTGATGTGTTATAAGCTCCTGCGAACCGGACTCCAATGTTTGAATCTCCGGCATTTGAATACGGGTGTTGTATTAGATGTTGATTTTCGAACGCTGAGGCCCAGGTCGTCACATGTGGTATCAGAGCTAAAGCATGAGTAAGAACTTTAGCTTTGAAGTATAACTCATTAGGTTACTCACTAGAGATAGGGTTAGAAATGCCCTAGAATAAGTATATCCCTAAGATATCTTGTCCGTATGCCTAAGTCAATTTAGTGCAAGAAGAGGACGAGGTAGGGGAAGGGGGAGTACCACCACAAATGGTTAAGATCCCGAAACAACAATTTTGGAAGATTGCCTTACTTCTTATTTATAATAAAATTGTTAGAGTTCTATTCGACACTGGAGCCACGCATAGTTTTATTTTCCAGCAAGCCATAGAAGAGTTAAATCTTTAAATCGAATTCGTAGACGAACCTATTTGTGTGAAGAATCCGGTAGGAGGCCCTGCGAACCTTTGTTTACGTTGTAGAAAAGTTCCTATTTCATATTCTCACCATCAGTTTCCTATCAGTCTTTTCGTTCTTAACTTTAATGAATTTGAAATTTTACTTGGAATAAATTGGTTAACAAAATATGAAGCTAAATTAGATTGTATATAATGATTTCGATCAAAACCAAATTTGGGGATTTTGTTGTGATTTCTTGTGAGGATCCAAGTCCGAAGAGGGACAAGCTAATGTATACATTAGGGTATCCCAACCCTAGTTTGGAATCCATACCTATTGTTCGATAATTTTCTGACGTATTTGAAGAAGTTAAGTCTTTACCTCCACATAGGAAAATCGAATTTAGAATCGAATTGCTTCCCAATGCCCGTCCAGTTGTGAATGTAAGTCATAGGATGACACCAAGGGAAAGAGTAGAGCTAGTTAAGCAAACCAAAGATTTAATTGAGAAAGGATTATGCGACCTAGTCATTCCAGTTGGGGTTCAGCTGTTGTATTTGTAGCCAAGTCCGATGGATCTTTGACATTGTGCATAGATTATCGTGATCTTAATAAGTTAACCCTTTAGAATAAATTTTCTTTACCCTGAATCGATGACCTGTTCGATCAATTGCATGGTGCTCGACTTTTTTCCAAGATGTACCTAGCCCAAGGATTCCATCAGTTGAGAATTGCGGAAGATTGTTTTCATTTGATTACTTTTAGGGGTCCCGATGCATTCTTCAAATTGTTAGTTATGCCCTTCGGACTAACCAATGCCCCTGCATATTTCGTAGACCTGATGACCCGAGTATTTCGTGATGTTTTGAATAAATTCATTCTCCTATTTATTGATGATATTATGATCTATTCCAAAACTGAAGAAGAACATGCCGAAAACTTAAAAATTGTTTTGGAAATACTGAGGAGGAAAATTCTTTTTCCTAATTTTCTAAATGTTATTTTTGGGTTAAAGAAGTTATATTTCTGGGACATGCTGTAACAGAATAAGGAATTTTTGCCGACCCTGGTAAGATTGCCACTATCCTAGATTGGAGGCAACCCACAACTCCAAAGGAGGTTAGAATTTTTCTGGGATTGGCCGGATATTACCGAAAGTTTGTCCAGGATTTCCCTAAGTTAGCTGGTCCATTAACTAAGTTGACTATGAAGAATGCCAAATTTATTTGGACTCCAAAGTGCAAGGAAGCGTTGCAAGAACTGATGAAAAGGATGGCCAGTGCTCTCATTCTTGCTATTATCAAAGGGAATAAACGTTTATCTGTTTACACAAATGTATGTGGTGAAGGTATAGGTGCTATTCTAATGCAAGTGGATAGAGTGATTGCTTACGCGAGTAGAAAATTGTGACCACATGAGAAGAACTACCCGACCAAAGATCGTGAGATTTTGACAGTTATCTTTGCTTTGAAAATCCGGCGTCATTATCTTTTGGGTGAAAAATTTGAATTGTTCACCGACCATAAATCTTTGAAGTACCTCTTTACCTAGTAGGATTTGAATCTAAGGCAGCAACGTTGGTTGGAATTTCTAGCGTCATACGACCTAGATATTCAGTATACACTTGGTAAAGCCAACGCGGTAGCTGATGCTTTGAGTAGAAGACATGTTGTTCTTGCTTATCTTGTTGTCACCCCCACTCTTCTTGAGAATATTTCTAGTAAGCAAAAAGAAGATAAGTTTCTTCAAGAAATTTATAGGAGAATATGTCGAGGCGAAGATTCCATCTTTGAAGTCGATAGTAGTAGAATTATAAGGTTGAAAGGAAGGATTTGTATTCCAGCCATCCCAGATCTTAAACGAGAAGTATTGGATGAATGTCACAAATCCAACTTTAGTATCCATCTAGGGGTTTACAAAATGTATCGAGATATTGAGAGGACCCTCTGGTGGAAAACGATAAAGAGGGATATATCCATTTATGTTAGTCGGTGTGCAACTTGTCAGCAAATAAAGAGTGATCAAATGAAGATGGCAGGTTTACTCCAACCACTTGAAGTGCCTAGATGGAAATAGGACCAAGTGTCTATGGATTTCATAGATGGTTTACCACGATCTCAGAAGGGTAATGAAGCGATATGGGTTATTGTGGATCGTCTGACCAAAATTGCCCACTTTATCCCAGTTAAATCCACCGAAACAGCAACGAGTTTGGCAGAGTTATATGTGACGGAGATTGTTTGACTCCATGGAATACCAAATAGTATAGTGAGTGATCGCGACCCGATCTTCACTAGCAGATTTTGGGAGGCATTTCAAGCCGCACTAGGAACCAAGTTGAACTTCAGTATTGTTTACCACCCGTAGTCTGATGGGAAAACTGAGAGAATAAATCGAATCTTGGAAGATCTTTTGCGTACTTGTATTCTTGATTTTGGAGGTTCATGGGAGGACCATTTGCATTTGATTTAATTTTCATTTAATAATATTTATCAGGCCAGTATTAGAATGGGTCCTTTCGAAGCATTGTATGGTCGTCCTTGTAGATCATCTACGTGTTGGATTAAGTCGGGTGATAGGCTTGTTCTTGGTCTGGACATGATAGGGAAGCTACTGAGAAGGTTGATTTCATTCGAAAGAAGTTGAAAACTTCCCAGAGTCGACAGAAAAGTAATGTCGACCATAGGAGAAGAACTTTAGAATTCCAGGTTGGAGATTCAATTTTCTTAAAGTTTCTTCAATGCATGGAGTTTTAAGATTTGGAATGTCGGGTAAGATGGCACCGCGGTATATAGGTCCTTTTCCTATACTTGAGAGGATTGGTCCTTTGGCTTATCAAGTGTAATTACCTAATTGGTTAGCTGGCGTGCATAATGTGTTCCATGTTTCACACCTTCGGAAGTATGTGCACAACCCATCACATCATTAAGGAGGCCGCTCAATAGGATTTGGAAATCACACCTAACTTGGCAGTGAAAAGGGAACCATTGAAGATTATTGATCGAGATGAAAAGCGGTTAAGGAATAAAGTGGTTAAATTGATGAAAGTACAATGGAGTGGAGACCGAATGATTATACTTAGAAAATAGAGAAAAGCATGCAGAAGTCCCACCCCAAATGTAGAATAGATATTTCGGCTTGATCTGGTAAGCCATTTCTCTATTTTTTATGTGTTCATACGTTCTTTGTTTGTGTCCATGTCTATCAAATTTCGAGGACGAAGTTTTCTTAAGGGGAAAATTGTAATGATCCCATTATTAAGCCAAATTTAATTAATATAAATTTTGGAATTAATTTGTGAATTAATTTGAATTTTTTCAAAAATAAATAGGATATGTATTTGTTTATACATATGTGTGTATGTGAATTGTAAATAGAATTTTGATTTAAAAATCAAAATTAAAATATCTTAAAAACAAATTGGATTTAGAAACTCTATATTTTTAAAACTAATATATATATATATGTATATGTATGTATGTATGTATGTATGTATGTATGTATGTATGTATGTATGTTTTCATTTAGTGTATAATTAGTTTTAAATCATTTTCCTTAAAAGTTACATAAATATAAATAAAAGGAAAAGTATAAATATAAAATATAAAACATATATATATAAGTTTAAAACTAAATATAATATAATATGGAATTATATAAAAAATAAGTAAAACATTAAGGAATGTATTTAACAAGTGCAAAAATTATAATTCATGCATTAAATAAGTGTAATAATTTTATCCTTCAATTGAACAAAATATCATAATTTTCTTTTATTCCTAAAAAAAATATGAAAAACAAGATTTATATATACCACTTTACTCCTTACTTTCTCATTTTCTTTGATAATTTCAAAACCAAAACCTAAGAAAAATAAAACCAGAGAATAAAATAAAGCAAAAAAACTCTTCAAATCTTAAAACCTGAAGCAAAGATCAAATTCCAGATTTTCATAGATCAAATCAAATATCAACTGATAAAAGTTTAAAACAACTTCCAGTTTTCAAGTTAAAGAAAATCTCAAGTTTTCAACGTTTTCAAATTCAAACATATTTCAGGCTTCGCTCTGTTCAACAAAACAGGTGAGTACACTATCTTTCAAAAAACCTTAATCTGATCTATAACTTGATGTTTGTGATCATACTTGAAGTGAAGTTGTAAATATGCTGCTTGTATATATACACATGTAAATGATGTGTGCATGTCTGGGTACAAGAATACTTGCTACGTTCTAGGTTTACAAGGCTTAAACCAAATTCAATAATCAAAATCTTTTCACCTATTCTCTTATAGGCTTTAATATTAAACAAAAAGTGCTTGAATTAACAAGATTTAAGTTCTAAAAATATTTTAAAGAATAATTTATTAATGTTTTTCAAGAAAATCAGAAAAGACAGTAAAGTTCAATGCATGTTCAAAATTCGAAAACCAATATTTCTTGATTCACCTATATCATCCAACTCGCCTTCGAAAACCATGATTATTAAAAATAAAATCAAGATTTTTAATTTTGTTTTTGGGGAGAATTTGTGGGATGAACGGAAATCCCATTATGGGTAAATTCTGGTGATTGGCAAGGAGAGGGAGGTCGTGGTCATGGCTGGAGGTAGTATGGATGTCAAGGCTCTCAAGAAAAATGGTGGCTGTATTTATAATCCACTGTGGTGGCCAAACGACGTTGATGCATTGGACCCGACTGGAGGTGGGGGAACCGATTTGTGGTTTCGTGATGAAGCTTTGGTTGGAGTGTCAAGCCATCTGGTCGTCGGAGGTGGTCATGCGAGGTAGTTCTTGGATGAACTATTTATTCTAGGTGGTTGTCAAGGTTGCTGGATTTCAAGTTCGTCATAGATTCGAGGTTTTGGGTGGTCGGACGGTTAGGGGAGATGGTCGTCGACATACTGGAGGTGGTCTCGATGGTCAGAGCTACTCCGATCACCTGTGCACATGCAAATGGTTCGGTGTGTATCTGAGTTGTTGGATGCTGATGGTTTTGTGAAGTAGGGGAAAGACTTGGGTGAGATCTCGAGGAATTGAATTGTTGGCTCGAGTAAGGGCTCGTGTGTGTTCATGTGGGTTAATATGATTAATAGGTTTTAAAAATTTAAGCCAAAACAAAGGAAAAAAGAGTGGCTCGGGGAAGAGCTCGGGAAAACTTGTGCCTGGATCGGGTTGGCACTCAGGTCAATGGAGGGTATAAACCATGTTTTTAAAAAAAGTTTAAATAAATCAGGTTTTAAAAATTTAAATAAATCAAGTTTTAAACTATTTTATTTAATAAATTTCTTTTAAATATAAATGTTTATTTGAAGTTTGGATAGATAAAAGTTATATAATTTATTTTAACTAGATTAATTAAGTTAATCCTTAAGTTTATGTAAAATAAATAAAAGGGTAATTAATTACGAGTAAAATGTTTTTGATCATTAATTAAACTTAAGGTCTTACATTAATTAATATATTAATGATAATTAATTTTCAAGGTTATTAAATAAGATTTAAATGATAATTAAAGTAACTAATTAAGATAAATGGTTTATCTTTTAAGTAATTAAAGATAAATTAATTAATGAAAGTGATAATTTGTTCAGAGCATATGGTTCAGAGCAACTTGCAATGATATTTCTCCAGGCAGTGATAATTTGTTCTTCTGGAAGTTTGTAAATGATGCCCTACTAACAAGGAAAAACTTGTTGAGTATGGAATGGTCATTCCCACTATCTGTATCTTGTGCGATGCCTATGATGAAACTGCTCAGCATATATACTTTGAATGTCCCTTAGTTCTCGAGCTATGGAGTGATATGATGATCAAGTTTGGGATTGTTGCTGTTCCTCGTGTCTTCTCTAAGCAGTGGTCTCTGATTTGGACTGCAACCAAGTGGAATAATGTGAGAAGATCATATTTTTTTTCTTCATATTAAAAAAATTGACGAAACTTGTGTGGGGTGAAAGGAATAAAAGGGTGTTTGAAGGAAAATGTAGGTCTGTGCTTGTGCTTTGGGATGTTCTTAAGCATGAAATTTTAGGTGGAATGAGAGCAAGTAAGCATGAGTTTTTGGATCATCAGATTGAACCATGGATACCGTAGCTCCACTTCTTCTTTTTTTTGGTCTGTTTTTTTCTTTTCTTTTGGTTGTACTCTCTTTTATTTTTAATAAATCTGGTAGGGGCCCAGTTTTCAACCCCGCTTACTGTGCAAAAATAATAATTAATGAAAGTGATTAAAGGATAATTACTTAAAGGATAATTGCTTAATGTAAACAATTAAAGAATAATTAATTGATTTATTTGATAATTAAAGGTTAATTTATTTATAAGTAAATATTAATTAATTAATGATTAAAGGTTTACTAATTAATAATCAAGGGTTAATTACTTAATGATTAAAGTATAATTAATTAATAATTAAAGTATTTATTAATTAATAATTAAGGATTAATTAATTAATAATTTAGGGATGATCAATCAATAATTAAACGATAATTAATGAAAGTAGTTATGTGATTAATTAATTCAATAATTAATTAAAATGGTTTGTAATTACTTAATGTTAATTAAGCAGAGTTAGGTGATTAATTCATAAGTAATTAATTTATTTTGAGTTAATTAAATTAATTATAATAATGTGATTAATTAATTTTGCTTATGGTTGATTGGACTATATTGAATGCCTCGGGTTGTTTGATATCTCTGAAATGTAATATTTTGTGATATGAATTGTTTTGGATTGAGTTATGATATCTGTGATGTATTGCAATATGAATTTGAACTTCTGAATTGAATTAAAATTGTTTACTTAAATAACTTGGCCTTTAAGATGGCATTTGAATTTCGATGAGATAGAGAATTAGATTCCAAATGGTTATTCAAAAACCATATCGAATCTTAAAGGTGGATCTTTTGTTTAAAAGATTAAAAAAGGAAATTTGTATCCACATGTTTTTAAAATAAGCGCTCATTATTCGGATAAGCCGGGGGAGGTCACTAAGTCATAAGACCTATTCCGAATATTGATACGATGAAATGGAATTGCATTTGAAGACGGTGGTTGAAGATCGGGTATTTTCGAGAACGAAAGGATTGCCTGTTGATTGTCTCTACACCCAGTTGTTCCAGTATAGAGATTACCTTATGTGATGGGGAGTCCGATCGAGATAGGGGATATCCGTATTTGCAAGGACTTTTTCCTTAATTGGACGAAATGCCTTCGGTTCCATTCAGACCCAGGATGGACTTGTATGGATGTATGTCTAACATTACACTTTGAGATATAAAGCCGGTTTATATCAAATACGTTTCTGTTTGGTGGCGGAGAATTTATTCTCTTAGCTTAACACCCTTCTCTGAGACGTACGAGCTCATATGTCATGTAGTTGATATTTACTAGTGATATATTCCCAATTTGGTAATGTGGCATGCTAAGTGCTGAGCTTTGGTTGATCGAAGCATGTCTTTTGTGAAAAGCATAGCTTTGTGGGATGAGACTTCATCAAACCTCACACCCCAAAAATGTTCGAAACAGGAAGGATGCGGCAAGGTTATGGGGGTCGTGCCCCTCAGGGTATGTGCATTTCCTTCTGGATAAAAAGTGGTATTCTGGTATGGAGCCCAGATATTTTACTTATGTGGTTGTTGGTTGTTGTGGGGCCCCGGATAAAGGTCTTTTACAATCGGGGGATGGCATACTCGTAACAGCTAATTACCCAATTACAGAGGTAACTAGGCCTTGTGTAGGTAAAGATCTGGTCAGGTTCTCGGGGCATCCCTCTAAAGGCTTACCCATTCGGATAAAGGAATTTCCCTAGCCTTGGCCATTTGTTGGAAATCCAAACAATCAAATATGAGCCATGTATGGTTTTAGTTGTAGAACCTGCCATTTAACATGATAGCTATAGTAGGCATACTACAATGGTACGTATGCTAGCTAAGATTAATATTATACTTTTGAAAGGTTTTTCACACTTTGCACTAATAATAATATCAAAAGTATTTTCGCGTATCAAGCATGTTTGACTACTATAAGGAGAAACCTCCTCCATGTGTGCGATTGCATTTGAGTGTGTGCCGGGAGACCTTATGGTAGTTTCATTCTCTAAAAGCATGAATGGATTTCATTTTGTAAGTTCTTTTTGTACAAACAACTGTTTTATGTTTGCCCACACCAGTCCCATAACTGACCCGGAGTTTATTGTTCCTTTTCCTAAACTCTGTGTGCCCTAATTTTCTACGCGGGCAGTCTAGTGTCAGGTTATTAGTAGGTTCTAGAGCTAGCTTGGATAGTAGATATGGATCTTGATGTCTTTGAAGCTTTTGGGTTTTGAGCTTTTTGGTTTGGAGCTTTGAAGCTTCGGAATGAAGATGCGGTATTATTGGATTCTCTCTCTCTCTTTGGAAGCCCTTGTTGATGATATTTTTGCGCTGTTGTGTTATTTCCGCTATATTCTGTTGTATATACAGTTCTCTAATGTTGGTGGTAATTTGTTGTATAATGTTGTAATCCATGGTGTGTATCAATGAAAAATCATTTTGTTTCCGTTGCGTTATTATCATCTAATGTATTATATGCGCCAGCAAATCTGACTCCAACGTTTGAATCTTTGGCATTTGAATACGGGTGATGTATTGGAAGTCGATTTTCGAACACTAAGGCCCAGATCGTCACAAACTCCCCTTATTTTTATAACATTATTTAGGATATTCAATTGGTTAAATTAAATAAAATAATGTGAAGATTAACATGTTGAGATTTGATTTAGCTAAGGGTATCCATGCCACGTTAAATATAAATAAATGAGATAACATGAACAAATGTGTTAGGAATTGAGTAAGAGAAAAATGGGAAATAGGAGGGACTTGTACCCTAAACACTAAGGAAAGGAAACATACATTCATTTTTATTTCACTGAAACTAAATTATAACAAGGTCGGCCACCATTTTTTATTCTCAAGGAAGATAAAGCTAGGATTCAAGAAGAAGAAGTTAATCAACATATTCAACATCAATTCTCACATCCTTTATTCTCAAAGCTAAGGTGAATAATTACTTTATCCTATTTTCTTATGGTATTCGGTTTTAAGATTAGATCCAAAATGTTTTTTCCAGTATATGTAATGTTTTGATAATCAAAGTTATATATATGCTTGTTGGTGAATTATGCATGTTCATATTAGTTTTTATGATATGTTTGATATGAAGTTTATATTAAATGACATCGAAACACCTTGAAAATTTTGATATAGGTCAGAAATTATATTTTGGAGATGGGTTTAAAAATTAATATGGATTTTATATTAATTTTCTTTTATTGGGTTATAAATTATTTGTGGCAAAAATATTAATTATTTTGGTTTGAAAATTTTATATGCTGGAAAACATAGTAAAATATATATTTTAGAACTTTTTTAGATTTTTTTCTTTGTGTTTTGATGAATGTATAAAATTATTAAGGTATTGGACTTCAATATTTAATATATTTAATTATGGAGAAGGGGCATTTTATAATATAAATCATTATTTAATTCTAAAATTAGTGGCGGCACTTTTCTGAAAAGTATTTTACTAGCCAATAAGAATTTTACAAACCAAGGCAAGTTAGTTGAAAAGTTACCTCTTTTAGATTAAAGACAAGAAATTATGCTTTTAGCATGTGTTGGCCATTTTGGCATCAAACCTTCCCACCGAAACCTTTAGACAAGGTCGAAAGGTTTTAACTTTCGAAATGGTCAAAGACCAATGCGTATGGTATCAAGCAGCACGTAACGAATTGGAAAAGGTCGAACGGTACTTAGTCGAAAGGTAAGTTGCCAATGAGGTTGGAGTATATTCATTTTATAAGCCAAATGAATCGCTTGCTTTGCTTTCAAAACGAAGCTTTCGGCTTGGATGCTTACAGCCAGGTTAAATATTTAAAATGAAGTTTAAAGCTTTCGACGAAGTCGAAAGGATACCGTCACCTCTCAACCTTTTAAAGTCATTGCTCTCGATAAAGTCGATAGGTTTACTTGTTTTTAAAACCAGCCGCTTCTCCCGTGCTTTTGAAAGGAAGCTTTTGACTTAGATGCTTTACCATTGTTTTTCTAATAGAAGTATTAACCCAAGCTTTCGAAGGGGAGGTATTAAAGGCCGGAACCTATTGTTTTAAAAGTTAAGTTTTAAGCTATCGAAGGGGTTGAAAGCTAAGCTTTGAACAAAGCGGAAAGGTTTTAAAAGAGGATATTCCACATGTTTTAAATTGAACCCAAAAAGCTTTTGAAAGTTTATGTTTTAAAGGGTTAATACTTTCGAAAGGTTTTATTTTTTGACTGATTTCAAAGGGGTCGAAACCAAGCTTTCGAAGGGATCGAAAGTAAAGCTTTCGATGGAGTCGAAAGGTAGCTTTCAAAGGGGTCGAAAGGTAGCTTCCGACAATGCCAAAAGGTCCTAATTTTGAATGGTTTTTGATGGTTTTCCAAAGGTTTTCAAAGGCAATGTTTCCTTTTTTTAAACGTAGGATGTCTAAAATTTTATTGCTTTTGAAAGGGAAGATCAATGATTTCGAAAGGTATGACGTATGGCTTCACAAGGCAAGGTTTTGGCCACTTGGTCTAGGTAATTAGAGGGCTTAACTTGGTTTCGAAAGATGCTTTCAAAAGTTTAGAAAGAGGAACTTTCAATTGTTTAAATGTTTTCGTTAACTAAAGCTTGAGTAAAGAAGATATATATAACATGGCAATGTAATTTTGAGTAAAGCATAAAGATTATATATTTTCCTTGTGTAAGTTCGATTTAAAGGTTTAAAATCCTTTTGAAAATGTTTTCAAGGAAAATTACAAGAGGGGATCCCTAAGTGAAAATGACTCAAATATTAGAATATCATATGGGACTGGTATAGGGTTGCGCCCTCTACATTAGTTATTAGCCCTAATTAATTGTTAATTGAAATTCCACTGTAGGGCTTGGTCACAGGTAGACTAAAACTATGACTGCACACTGAGGGTAATATATGTTTATATATAGATAGGTTATTGGTGAGCCTGAAAAACCATTAGGATCATAAAGACCTCGCAGATGATTAAGCTAGGGAGAGACTGTCCAAAAGCAAAGTATTTTACAGATAGTTAAGGACAGACGGTCCGGAAGAGGAGTGTCTAATAGGTGTTATATAAAAAAAATTATAATGTCTGGTGGGGTCGCGTCAACTAAAGGTTAAAAGTTAGCTAAAAAAATTTATGTGTTCGAAAACATAGTTCGTTATTACCATATATTTATGTAAGTTTACATAATGATGCTTTACAGGGTTTAATTAGTTTTGGTTGTAGGAAAAAGGTTTTACAAGGATATGTTTTTAAAAGAATATTAGTGAGGGGAAACCTATTCCGCTAAGAGGCGTGGTCTCACTTAACATATTAAACCGGGATGTATAGTATTATTCACAATAGACTATATTTTTGACTCGAAGTTTATGTTTTCCCTATAAACTCTCAGGTGCTCAAAATTGATTTGAGTATGCTGAGGGGTTAAGGTCTTTTCAGGTTTTATTAGGATAATGAATAAGGCTGCCGGAGGTACGTAGGAGGCAAACGGATAGATATTTAGGAGTTGCGGTTCTTGTTTTATGTTTTGTTGAATTTCTACTGTCTTTGTATTAAGTCCATTATGACTATATGACTCTGATCATCCAAGGTGGTATCTTCATATACCGCTGGCGTATTTTGTAATATCTATATTTTATCTACGCCTGGGAACGTATTGGGATTATGTATTGAGAATGTGAAACATTTGGTTTTGAAATGTAATTAAAATTTGTTTTGAAATCTGTATTTTGTTTCATATTCAAGTGCTTTTGACATTGCAGATAACATTAGCATAGCCACCTTTAGTTGCCAAAAGCTAATACTATAAATGACTACAACATCTGTGGCTCTTAGTATTGGGCCTCTAGATAGTGGATGTTACAGCTTGGTATAAGAGCATGGTTTATGAAATACTTTAACTAAAAGATGGTTTTTGAAAATGTAACCCTTAGTAATTAGAGTTGAGATCGCGGTATAGGATAATGCTATCGTAACGTACTTGTATTTGCTATATATCACTATATGCTGTTTCCCTAGACTCCTATCTTAGTTAGGCTATTCATCTGTATCTCACGAAGCTTGAATGCAGATATGGAAGGAAGAAGAGGCAGAGTTAACCTTGGAGGTGAGAGCACCACCAGTAATAGAAATGCCCGAAAAAATGCTCCAGGTTAGGCTCAAGCTGAAAATGTTGGTGTTGGTGTTCCCCAAGTGGATATGGGAGCCATGTATCAGTTCTTCGTAAACATGATGCAAGCTGGAATTGCAGCTAGAGTTATCGAAGGGAATGATGCTGCAGGAGGAGTTCAGGAAGCTCCAATAGTCAACCATTATGCTAACTTGAGCAGAGACTATACTAGGCTTGGAGGAAGCCGTTCAATTGAAAATGAGGATGCGATTTAGGTAGAAAACTGGCCGTTGCATTGTGAGAAATTTTTTGCTGACTTAAGGTTGAATGACAAGCAGAAAAGGAGACTAGCTACAAGACAGCTACAGGGAGCTGCTCTGCTTTGGTGGAATACTGTTGTAGCTGGTGTTGATGAAGAAACTATGTCTTGGGCGGAGTTTAAGAGAAGGTTTCAAGAAAGGTTTATGTCAATGATGGCGCAGTCGGCATTGATTAGGAAGTTTGCTGAACTAGAACAAGGGAAGATGTCTGTCTTAAAGTATGAAAGATGATTTAAAGAATTGTCTTGGTATGGGTGAGCCTTGGTTGATAGCGTGATCAAGAGGAATAAGAAGATTGGAAAAAGCTTGTAGTTAGAGTTGAAAAGTGCTACCTTGCCGCACCTAAGAGATTCAAGTGATGGAGTGGTAGGAATGGCGCTGAGGTACGAAGAGACGTTAGCTTGTTTGAAGAAGAAAGTGAAGGAGGTACACGTGGGACAAGACCAGAAAAGAAAGTTTTTCCATCATAAAAATGCTCAAAAGGGAGAAGCACAAAAGGAGGGAAAAGCTGAGGTAGTTTTTTATAAATGTGATAAGAAGGGACACTATGCTCATGTGTGTCGGAACAGAAAAGGAAAAGGGAAAGAAATAGTTGGAGAGAAGAATATCCGATGTTTTAGTTGTGATCAGATGGGCCATTATAAGAACAAATTACAGAGCCTCCTAGAGATGGAAGGTGGCAAGTTTATGTAATGGAGCCCGCAGTTTCAAGGCCGGTGCGCATGAGAAAGGGAAGGCTGTTTTGGGAGGCTCGCTACAGAATCATGGTATGTCTGTTAGCGTTGTGTTTGATACCGGTGCATCTCACTATTTTATTTCTAGATATTTGGTAAATAAGCTTAACCTCGAACTCTCATATCTAGTTACTTCCTTAAGGTTTGCAAATCCGTTTAGAGAGTATGCAACACTTAGGATGAGGTGTGACCATATAGAGTTTTATTTGCTTGGTCATATTTTTGATTGTTATTTGCATGTGTTTGTTTCTGTGGGATTTTGGATTATCCTTGGGAGGGATTGGTTAAGTAAATATGATGCTAGGATATTTTTCCATGATTGGAAAATATCACTTAGTCACCCAGATTTTAGTGATCGGATAGTTTATACCGTAGAGAACTCTAGCTGCGAAGTGAATGCATTATTAGGTATCATGGTATTGTGGTTAAAGAATTTGTTGATGTGTTTGAGCTGATAGTTGGACTGCCACTAAAACGATCCATAGAATTTCGGATTGATTTTGTTCCTGGAGCAGAACAGGTGAGTAGGCTGCCAAGTAGGATGACACCTACAGAGATGAGAGAGTTGAAGGTGTAGTTGGTGTATTTGGAAGCAATAATTTTGTTCGACCGAGTAGTTGCCATAGGGCGCAGGCACAGTGTTTGCTAAGAAGCCGGAGGGATCGTCAAGGCTATGTACCGAATATCGTAAGCTGAATGAGAAGACGTAAAGAACCGATATCCAATGCTGAGAATTGACTATTTGTTCGATTAGTTAAGTGAAACCAAGGTATTCTCTCGGTTGGATTTAACAATGGGATTTCATTAGCTTAGAGTGGAAGAGGATGGTATTCCTTTTATGGTGTTTAGAATAGGGTATGGATCGTAAGACTGGCTAGTTATGCTATTCGGACTAAATAATGCGCCGGTGTTTTTGTAGATTTGATTAACCGAATTTTTTGAGAGCACTTAGATAGAGTTGTGTTGGTCTTCATAGATGGTATTTTGATATACTCTAAGGATGAGAAGGAGTGTGAAGTTCATCTTAAAGTTTTGCATGAGACATTGAGGGAGCATTAGTTGAAGGCTAAGTTTTCGTAGTGTCATTTTTGGAAGAAGAAAGTGAAGTTCCTTTGTCATGTGGTCTCATAGAAAGGGTTGTCTGTAGATCCAACTAAGATTAAGGCTGTGAATAATTGGAAGAGACCTAAGATGGTGACAGAGATAAAGAGTTTTCTTGGATTGGCCGGATATTATCGAAGGTTTATAAAGGATTTTCGCAGATAGCTGCACAGATGACTAAGCTTGAAATGATGTAAAGTTTGTATGGACTGATAAGTGTGAGGAAGCATTCTAAAGCTCGAAACACTTATTGATCCATGCACTAGTGTTGGTAGCTCCAGAGGAGAATCAGGATTTAGTTTTTTATACTGATGTGTATAGAACTAGATTGGGAGCTGTGTTGATGCAAAGAGGTAAAATGATTGCTTATGCTACTAGACAGCTCAGACAACTTGAAGTTATGTATCTAATGCATGATTTGGAGTTAGCTGCCATTATATTTGCTTTGAAGGTGTGGAGGCATTACCTTTTAGGAGAACGATTTGAGCTTTATACAAATCATAAGTCGTTGAAGTACATGTTCTCTTAGAAGGGGCTGAACATGAGACAACAGAGATGGTTGGAGTTTATTGCTGCTTATGATTTTAGAATTGAGTATGCACCCAGGAAAGGAAATAAGGTAGTAGATGCACTTAGCAAAAAACATCTGAGTGTAGTGTTGGCAATGATTGTAGAGTGGAAAGATTTGGAAGCACTGTCAGCTTGTAGAGTGTAGTATAGATCCAAGGTAGGTTCTAGTGCAGGAAGTGTTGTATTGTCTTGTTTGGGATTCGACCGAATGATTGAGAAGATAACTTCTAAATAGGAGGTGGATCCATTTTTGGCTGAATAGATCAGAAGGTTAGAGAACGATGATTTGAAGGATTTCATTCTTGACCAAAAAGGGTGGTTGAGAAAGAAAGGAAGGTTGTGTGTTTCGAATGTAGAAGACACGAGGAAAGAAGTTTTGGATGAATGTCGACGTTCGAAGTTCACAATCCATCCAGGAGAAACAAAGATGTATTAGGATATGAAGAGAAGTTTCTTCTGGGAAGGTATGAAATGAGACATTAGTTTACGTGTTAAGAAGTGCTTGAATTGCTAGCAGGAAACGGCTGAACACCAGAAGCCAAGTGGATTGCTACAACCATTGGAGGTTTGTTGATAGGTTGCCAAGGTCTAGTAGAGGAAATGAAAGCATATGGGTCATATTAGATAGAATGACTAAGAGTGCTCATTTCATTCCAGTAAAGTCAACTAGGACGGCACCTATTTTGGTGAAGTTATTTATGAAGAATGTGGTTAGACTGCACGGGATTCCTAGTAGTATCATCGGTGTAGAGATTCTTTATTTACTAGTGAGTTCTAGAAGAGTCTACAGGAAGCATTGGGAACAAAGCTCAACATGAGTACAGCTTACCATCCATAGACTGATGGGCAAACAGAAAGAGTTAACAGTCTTGGAGGATTTGTTAAGAGCTTGTGTATTGAACTTCAGAGGATCATGGGAGGACCATCTTCATTTAGTCGAATTCTCGTATAAGTATAGTTATCAAACTATTATTACGATGGCATCGCTCAAAATTTTTTATGGAAGGCTACGCAAATCTACTGTATGTTCGTTGGAGACTGAGGATAAGTTGGTTATTGGACTAGATTTAGTGAAAGAAGTCGCAGAGAGTATGGGTTGATCCGAGCTAGGATGAAGGAAGCTCAGTCAAGGTAGAAAAGTTATGTTGATAGAAGAAGGAAGGACTTGGAATTATTTGCTGGAGACTATGTGTTTATTAAGGTTTCATAGATATAGGGTGTGATTAGATTCAGGAAGTCGGAAGGTTAGCGCCTAGATTCGTTGGACCTTTTTGTATTGTTTAGAGGATCGGGAGGCTAGCTTATAGAGTGGAGTTACCGAGTAGTTTGGCAGGTGTCCATGATGTTTTCCATATTTCTCATCTTAGAAAGTGTGTTAGAAACCCAGAGACTACTATAGAACCTACAATGTTAGAGTATTTAGTAGTAGAGCCGGATTTGACTATAGTTAGAAAGCCGATTTAGATTGTGGAAAGAGATGAGAAGAAGTTGAGAAATAAGACAGTCAGATTAGTGAAGTTCTAGTGAAGTGACGATGCTAGAGACTATACTCGGGAGACTGAGAGCTGGATTAGAGATTCTTATCATGATTTGTTTGATGGTATGTTTTACGTTTGATTGTTCTGTTGTATGCCTTATTGTAATTTCAAGAGTGAAATTCTTTAAGGTGGCGAGTTTGTACCACCCCATATTTTTATAACAATATTTAGGGTATTTAATTGGCTAAATTAAATAAAATAATGTGAAGATTAATAAGTTGAGATTTGATTTAGCTAAAGGTAGTCGTGCCATGTTAAATATAAATCAAATGAGATAACATAAACAAATGTGTTAGGAATTGAGTAAGGGAAAAATCGGAAATAGGAGGTACTTATACCCTAAACTCTTAGGAGAGGAAACACATGTTCATTTTTAGTTCACTCAAAATAAATATACGTAGATCGACCACCAATTTTTATTCTTAAGGAAGATAACGTTGGGATTCAAGAAGAAGAAGTTAATCAACATTACAATATCAAATCTCACATCTTTTATTTTTAAAGCTAAGATGAATAATTACTACATCCCATTTTCTTATGGTTTTCAGTTTTTAGATTAGATCCGAAATGTTTTTGCACATATATGCCAGGTTTTGATGATTAGAGTTATGTATATGCTTGTTGGTGAATGATGCATGTTCAGATTAGTTTTTATGATATGCTTGAGATGAAAATCATATTAAATGACATCCAAATATCATGGGAATTTAAATATAGGTCACAAATGATATTTTGGAGATGGGTATCAATTTTAATAATTTTCTGAATTAATGTGGATTTTATATTAATTTTCTAGTGAAGAAAATGATTTATTGGATTATAACTTATTACGGCTAAAATAATAATTATTTGGGTTGAAATATTATATGTTGGAAAACATATTAAAGTAGATTTTTGAGAATTTTTCAAGATTTTTCCTATGTATTTGATGAATATATAAAAGTATTTAAGGTAGAAACTTAAATGATTTATTTATTTAGTTAAGAAGAAGAGGCATTTTATAAAATAAAATCATTATTTAATTATGAAATTAGTGGCAGCACTTTTTTGAAAAATATTTTACTAATCAATAAGAATTTGACAGACAACGGCAGGTTAGTCGAAAAGTTATCTCTTTTAAGTTAAAAAAAAAGAAAATCGTGCTTTTAGCATGTTTCAGCCATTTTGGCATCAAACCTTCCAACCCAGACCTTTCGAAAAGGTCAAAAGGTTATAGCTTTCGACAAGGTCAAAGATCAATGTATATGGTATCAAGTAGCTTGGTATGTAACGAATTAGACAAGGTCGATGGTTACTTAGTCGAAAGGTTAGTTGTCAAAGAGTTTAGAGTATGTTTGTTTTGTAAGCCAAAAGAATCGTCTGATTTGCTTTCGAAAAGAAGCTTTCGACTTGGTTGTTTTCGGCCAGGTAAAATATTTAAATGAAGGCTTAAAACTTTTGACTAAGTCGAAAAGTTACTGCCACCTCTCAACCTTTCGAAGTTATTGCCTTCGACAAAGTCAAAAGTTTTACTTATTTATAAAACCAGCAACCTCTCCCGTACTTTCGAAAGGATGCTTTCGACTTAGATGCTTTGCCCTTGTTTTTCTAAGTACAACCCAAGCTTTCGAAGGAGATGTTTTAAAGGCTGGAGCCTCTTATTTTAAAAATTAAGTTTTAAGCTTTCAAAGAGGTTGAAAGAAAAGTTAAAAGGTTTTATAAGAGCATTTTCCACATGTTTTAAATTGAATCCAAAAATCTTTCGAAAGGTTTGTGTTTTAAATGATTAATGCTTTCGACAGGTTTTATTTTTTGAATGATTTCAAAGGGGTTGAAAGCTAAGTTTTCGAAGGGGTCGAAAGAAAAGCTTTCGAAGGGGTCGAAAGGTAGCTTCCAAAAGGTTGAAAGGTCCTATTTTTGAATGGTTTTGGAAGGTTTAAATTGAAGGATTTCCAAAGCTTTTCAAAGGAAATGTTTAAAGTATTTTTAAAGTAGGATGTCTGAAGTTGTAGTGCTTTCGAAAGGGAAGATAAATGGTATCAAAAGGTATGGTTTCAAAAGGTTTGAAGTACGGTTTCGAAAGGCCTCTTGTTCTAGGTAATTAGATGGTTTGGCTTGGTTTCAAAAGAGATGCTTTCAAAAGTTCAGAAAGAGGTACTCTCAAATGTTTAAATGTTTTTGTCAACTAAAGTTTGAGTAAAGAATATGTATATAACATGGCAATGTGATTTTGAGTAAAGCATAAAGAATATATATTTTTCTTGTCAAAGTTTGATTTGAATGTTTAAAATTATTTTTAAAATATTTTCAAGGAAAATTACGGGAGGGGATCCCTAGGTGAAAATGACTCAAATATTAGAATACCATATAGGAGTGGTATAGAGTCGCACCCTATACATTCGCTATTTGCCCCAACTAATTGTTGTCCGAAATTTCAATGTGTATGGCTTGGTCACTGGTAGACTAAAATTATGTTTACACACCAAGGGGAATATATGTTTATATACAGATAGGTCATTGGTGAGCCCGTAATAGGATCAGGAAAACCTGGGAGATGATTAAGCTAGGGATATACCGTCCAAAAGTGAAGTATTTAATAGCTAGTTAAGGACAGACCATTCAAAAAAGGAGTGTCTAACAGGTGTTAGATAAATCTTCTTTATATTTTCTAGTAGGCCCGATTCAGCAAAAGTTTAAAAGTTAGCCAAACAAAAACGATGTGTTTGAATAGATAGTACATTATTACCTAATGTTTATGTATGTTTACATAATGATGCTTTACAGAGTTTAATCAGTTTTGGTTGCAGGAAAATGGTTCTACAAAGATATGTTTTAAAATGATGTTAGTGATGGTAAGCCCATTCTGCTAAGCAGCATGGTCTCACTTAACATATTAAACCAGGATGAATAGTATTATTCACACTAGGCTTTATGTCTAACCTGAAATTTATGTTTTTCCTTTAAACTCTCGAGTGCTCAAAATTGATTTGTGTAGGATGAGGGGTTAAGGTCTTTTAGGTTTTTGTAGGATGATGAATAAGGCTACCTGAGTCATGCAGAAGTCAAACATATAGCTATTTAGGAGTTGAAGTTTTTATTTTTATGTTGAATTTTCGCTACATTTGTATTAAGTCCATTATGACTATATGACTCTGATCATCCAATGGGGTGTCTTCATACACTGCCCTTAGTGCATTTTGTAATAAGTGTATTTTATCTGTGCCTGGGAATGTATTAGGATTATGTATTAAGAATGTGAAACATCAGGTTTTGATATGTAATGAAGTAAAAAAAATTGAAAACTATGTTTTATTTAATATTCAAGTGCTTCTGATATTGTAGATACCATTAACATAGCTGTATTTAGTCACCGAAAGCTAATACTACAGATAACTACAACATCTGCAGTGCTTAGTTTTGGGCCTCTAGGTAGGGAATGTTGCATTATCTAAAAAAGATTTGGGCTGTGTTTGGAACTAAAAGGAATTATCTTCTCTTTTTTATTTGAAGTACAAAGTGCAGAATACGATAAACATCCTTACTTTACACGTTTATTTCTTTTAGGAATATTCCTTGTGGTTTCAAACAACATGCATTTATACATATAATTATAAAGTTGGATAACTTACAGATATTATATAGAAACATTCTTCATTCCGATGAACTAAAATCAAAATAGATTTACTCTTTAATTCAAATATTACCGCTTATAACATTCAAAAATCAAAACCTAAGATTGATATACAATTTAAATTTTAGGAAAAACTTCCACCCTTGATTCCAGATTTAAATGCATATATTATTTAATCAAAATTAACATGTGCTTAATACGTAGGCAAGAATTTTAAGTTTGTTTTGTATATTTAGGCCTAACCCCATAGTTTACATTAGGCATAAAAGAACAGATTCATGACGATATAAACAAATATTATGTAGAAACGTATAATTTCTCACTCATCTCTATGCTTCCAATTCTCTGGATCCAAATCCATTCTACTTATTTGACTCCCTTTCCTTTTACCAAAATATGTATTAAAGTTTATACATATTTATTAGAATTATAGATCTGAGAAGATATTTGAATAAAATGAAGATTTAGATCTAGATTTACAATTTACCTTTTGCTTTGTCGAATCAATTCGACCCTACTATTCGTCACGTCTGATTTTCATTATTCTCCACTTATATATAATGTACTAACATTGTAATTTACATAATCTTTAGAATTTGAGGAGAAGATAAAATGGCGGAGCTTTACTCTTGATTCAAATGATATGAAAAGAAAAGTGAGGGGCTCGACCTGTATTTATGGACGCTCGAACCAGTTCTATATGTTAGATTTTATTATTTAAATCTGGTCTGCTCGGTCTAAGTTCAATTTTCAATTTTCAGTCATCTACCGGTTGACTTCTCAATATTTACTGCTCGATCTCTAAGTGTCGACCAGTTGATGTTAAGTAATAATCTTGAATTCTTTCCTTTGTTATTATTTATCCATAAATACACACATACACACACACACACACACACACACATATATATATTTGATTTGAAATCTCCAACTTTAATAAATTTTTCATTTGAACTCGGATTATCAAACTTTATAGATGAAAGTTGATCAAAAAATCTCTATGAACAAAATGGTGCAAGTTTCATAGCCAAATTCCAACGTTTACAAAATTTCTATTTTTGTGTATTAATAATTACTTATTTATTCTTTTTAATTAATTCTATATGTTTTATGGGATTTTACATTCTTCCCCCATAAATGAATTCCGTCCTTGAATTTTCTTAAGAACCGAATCATGTAACATAGCGTGCGACCATTCTGAGCCATCTAACCAATTAGTTTGCAACCAAATTTTACAGCCAATCATGTACAAGTGCATGGGGTATTTCAAAACATATGATATGTATGCAGAAATAATATTAAATCGATGCTTCCTATATGAATTCATTCTTCTAAAATTAAATTTGAAAATATGGCGTAAATAGCCTACTGTTCTAAATTCTAGGTTATTATCTTCTTCCATTCGGTTTCTAATTCTATTTATTTCAAAGAAATATCTTTATCAAAACCTTACTTTTTTCATAAACAGTTTTTAATTTCAACCAGAAATTTTATTTTAAGTACAAAATGATATTTTATTTTGTAGAAAATTTCAAAGTCTACTTACTTTTCAAACATAAAATTTTCTACTTTTTAACAAATCCTTTAAAATTATTTTAAGTGTGGTCGGGCTTAAATTGAGTTTTATTTGTCCTTTCTTTTGGACTTTTCATCTTTTCCACTTATCTACTGACTTATCTTCATTCAAAACATATTATGAATAAAGTTATCATCTTAAATTGATTTGTACACACCTTCCTCGGGAAACTTACTTAATTCTTACTACTATATATCAACGAAATATAGATTCTTTACTCCTTATTTATCTGGATCTAACGTACATCTCAATCGACAATTTAGCGGAATTCTACAACCATAGGGCAATCTAGGCCCAATCGAGGGAGTCTATTACTATCTAGCTTTAGGGACCTTCCATATGTTGCACTCATGCTCTTCTTAAGTTAGTGCCTTAATGCGACTTATTTCCTGTAGGGCGGTCGAGATAGGTGTATATCTTTAACATCATTGTAACAACCCGGAATTTTCGATCCCGAAAATTCTGGATATTTAGAGAAAAGAAGAAAGAGATAGAAGAAGAAGAACAGAAAAGAAACACACAATCTCACATTCGCAGTGGATAAAATATAATAGCAAATAATAATAACAGTTATACAAAGAAAACTGTATCTGTCAATTTTACATTTATATACATCAGGGTTCAATATCCCATACAAATGGATAGTTTAACAACTTGTCCAGATAACAACAATACTATATCAGAATCCTCTCCATACGCTCCTGCCATCTAGCTCTCCTCCCGAGCTCCACAACGTCCTTACCTAAAAATCTGTAATACTCGGTCTGACCCAAGCATTACATCAAAGTAACACCCGGGTCAGGCTGGAAACCAGCGTGAGTAAACCCATCTAACAAGAATACAAAAGCAAGCAACTTATATAAACCTGGGTAACTTATCAGTTACAACTTCACAAGCTGTTATAGACACGACTTATTTCACACATCAATTTCTAAGTGCCAAACTTAGACTAAATGGACCAACTTACATAAATCATTTCATATCAGCCTGCTTATTTCACATATCAATTTATAAAGAGTCGAAGTGGTTTCGGGTATTTACAAATACCCGACTCCGGTCTCTTCGAAAAACAATACCATCTTAATCAAAGTAAATCAAGGGAAAGACAATTTGACTATAAATAAAGGATGTCACTTTTAGTGTACAACAAATTCATCATCGATAGATAACACATTATTATTGTCTACCAAAAAAATATCATATCTCAAAACATTTCATACCAGAGATATCAATCAATTCGAGGCATTTTGTCATCATCCAATCATTCATAAGCAAGATAGATTATTTCCAAAATTAATTTAATTAATCTCTAATTAAATTTCAAATCTTCAATCACTTAGTTTTCCTTTACTTAGCATTAATTGATTTCAAATCAGTTAATGAATCATCCTTTAACCAATATTCTTAATTAATCATCTTTAGTTAATTATACTTTAATTACATTAAGTAATTTACCCTTAATTAATTACACAAATTAATTATTCTTGACCATTAACAGAAATTAACCTTTAGTTACTCTCATTAATTAATTAATAATTAATTACATTAATTAATGGTTCTTAACTAATTACTTCCATTTAGTAATCCCTTTATTATTTATATTAAATAATTATCATTTGAGTAAATAAAACTCCAATTTCTTACATTGATAAACTCTAATCACCAATGAATCAATTAATTTCTAACAAATCAATTTATTAATCCTAAATCAACAAATTAATTTTCATTCTTAATTAATTCCTTGATTCCTTAATCTTGATTAATTTCATTGATTATTTATAATTAAATTAATTGCTCAATAATTAATCTTTCATTGTTAAATTTTATCACCCACAATCAACCCTTGATTACATTGTTAAATAGGTAAGAATTAACTTACTAAGTTAAATAAATAATTCAATTCTTAAATTACCAGACATTTAAATGAAAACTTTAATATCAAAGAATAATTAAGTGTATTATTTAAAACTTAATTATGTTAACTTTAAAACATTATGTTATTATTATTCTACCCAAGACAAATCTCTAGATTTCTCGAACTAAACCGAGATTGAAGTAGAACAAATCTCCTTTCCTCCTCTTTAATTACTTCTTTTATTTCTTTATTCCCTTCCACAATTTACTCTAGGCCCAATCCCCTATCCTTCAGCCCGCTTCCTTTCTCTTTTTTTTTAAAAAAAAACTTAACACAAAACTGGAAAGGAACACATCACCAACTCGAGCCCAACAAATCAAAACTTAAATCATCTTCGAGAGGAAAAAAAAACTCAAGGAAACTCGAGTGACTCACGAGTTAACATCACTACACTCACGCAACATCGTTCATTTCCAATCTTCGAGTCGTACACTGGAGCGCTATGAGATTTTTCCCGAGTTGCTTCTTCTTCCTATACACAACGATCACACACCTGACCAACGTGCACGTGCACAACCTATCCATGCCATCGCGACCACCCACGACCCCTTCCACAAGTCGACGATCAACCCTACTGTCAACTCCGACCCTTGATCTATCGCCTCGAACCCCATAACAAAATCGAGTATTTTCAGGCGAGCTTAAACCTAAGCATCACCGGAAAAACCCTTCGAACCAGCGAAGCCGATCACCGGAGTTTCCCAAACTCCGTCCACACCTTCGCCTTGCTCACCCACTCCATTTCCCCAACCACCGACAACCTCCATATCATCCAGGGCGTCGCAATTCGCCCGATCACGACATCGTCCGAGCCATCACCTAAAACCCTAAATCGACCAATTGCCGGTACTACGATGATCAATCTTCCCCCTGGGCATTTTTCCCCACCTCCCCGATCGACAAACAAGCCTCGAAGATAAACACGACATTCAACTGTTCTTTGATCACCACAAAATGGCCAAATTCCATTTTCTGTTCATCTGTGAACCACACCCTTGATACTTAGATAAAAATCGAGAAATTCATCTTAAAAATCATAATTTACAATGAGTATTCAGATTATATAATTAAATTTGCAAATCATTTCACTTGATTTTTAACCCATTTCAACCTCACACTGTATTTTCCTAAATTTGGATTAATTACAACATTAAAATCTCTGAAAAATATTTTTAGATGTTATATTATGTTGTTATAACCATGCTTCTTTCAAGGATCAAAGGCCAATACTGACTGCATGAGAGGATTTAAATTTTCTTTTTAAATTATTTGAACCTGCAATATACACAGAGATAGTCTGTATACACATCTAACAGGGAAATTCAAGCATAGAACAGATAATCACAAACATGCAAACCAAATTACAACTTCCTTTACAATTTATCACATGCATTCCGGAATTTATTTATTAAACTGTTCCAAGGAAAGTTTTACTCGCCTGTCTTTGAGTTGAACAGAGCACTGATTTTGAAAAAAACTTTTGAATTCGAGTTGCTGGAAAATGCTTTTGCTTTCGTCTTGCTTTAGTTATGGGAAAAAAAATGCTGGCATCAAGTTTTGCAGAAATGCATAGGCTTGATTCCAGTTTTGCTTACCCTAATTATCTCAGAGTTGAAGAAAAAGTCCAGGCTTCTGGTTTGAAATTGAACTACAGGTTTAATTTTTTGTTGTTTTGATTTTGCAAATGTTAACATGCTAATGGTTTGAGAAAAATGAAGGTTTTGATCTGGTTTTGAGGAAGCTTGTTCTCAGATTTGGTTTCAAGGAGGGTTTCAGCAGAAGTTTTCTTCTCTCTCTCTTTTTTTAGAGATGAATGAAAAAAGAAAAAGAGAATAGAAAATGTGTTTATATAACTTAATTTATGTTTTACTAAAAATCAAAGGAAATGAAAATAAATTATGACACTTGTCTTCCTTTCTATTAAATTTTCTAACACTTGTTATCAAGTGAATTTACATGCTAACACTTGTTTAACAAGCTCTTAATAGATTTACACATGTTCTTTAAGTAGTTTTATTTATATTTTTGTTTTTAAAGTTAATATAAACTTATATTCAACTAATTAGTTTATAAGTATTTGTTTACATATATAGAAAATTTTGAAGAAATAAAACCAAATACATTTATAAATAAAAGTTTATACTTATTTTTTTAAAATCCAAAACAATATAAATACCTATACCTTGAATTTTCAAAACTTTAAATTCAAATTCAAATCAAATTCTAAAATCCAATTTACAAATCAGGTTATACACATATACATATGTAACTACCTATTCAATTTAAAAATAACAATTATATTCCTATAAAAATCTATTCATATCTATATATATAAACAATCATTATTATTTATTTTTACTTTGAATCTCAAATTTAATTCAAATTGTAAAGGAATGGCTCGGGTTACACAATAGCTTCCTCTATAAATATGTATATTCACTTGTATATGAACACACTTAAATTTTCAATTACATTTGCATATGTCTATTAACATATTTTAATTTTCCATAAGGAATATTATTTCTCGATAATTTTAAATTATCAGAATTCACTTATTTATTCATATAAAAACAGTAAATTATCCAGTTATCAAATGTTCAAAAATCCGGGTTATCACATTCCTTCCCCCTTTGAATCTTTTCGTCCTCGAAAAGAAACGAAGCCAAAATCTATTAAAATGCTTAAAATCAAACAAGTTTTCTTTGAACATATTTAAAACACCTTTAAAATCTATAATACTGCCAAAATAGTTTTATAAAAATACTTTTTATAACTCGATGTTTCAATAAGTCTATCCTTGTTCTTACAGAAATTCGGTCATACGTTGATCAGGTGTAAGACTGAAAATCTATAAGTACTTAGCAGACTCGTTTTCAACATCCAGTGAAAATACTTTGAAAATAATCTTATTGAAAATATAGAAAATAGTTTTTGAAAATAGAGGATATATCTTTGGTGAGAATGCTCTGGAAATCATCACCCCCATCCATGGTCGCAGTTAACCCAATGGTTACGTTGCCATCCCGACAAAATCCACAGATAACTGTAGGCCTCCGCGCCCCTCGATTACACCATGGAACCCGCTACAGATCGCAGTTGCAACTGGGGTTACGTAGCTATCACAGCAAAAACCCATATAACTGTAGGCATCTGCGCCCTCGAATTTCGCTGCCAAAAGAATGAAACTTCTCCACTCCACTTGACCATAAATCGCAGTCTACCGATGTTGCGTTGCCTTCCCGCCAAAATCAAGTGTAGACCGTTGACACTCATCCTACACACGATTTTCGCTATGGTCCCCACAGTAGATCGCAGTAACATCGAGTTACATTATCGTCACAGCATAACCCAAATGCCCCTGTAGGCATCAGCACCATCGACTTTCGCTACCCATTAATCCTCAGGAACTAGTTTTGTCCGGACTCCTCACAGGATCAACTTTAGAACCCCCCTTGGAGCTCAAGGCAGCACCACTCGGTGGTACTCCTAAGAAGTCCATTCCAAGGGAGCGCCTTTTTCCCCAGAGCATCATCAAAACATTTTATACTATACATATATAGTATCTTTAAATCATACACCTAGTATGATCTTATACAAAGCTCCTGTACACAAAATCGATTATTCCAAAATCGATAATTCTCAAACTAGGCTTTCCAAATTTAATATTGATTTTATCCAAAAATCAAAAGCCCTTCCAAATCCATAGGTTCCCAAAACCTTTTTCCAAAATCCTCATATGATCCTTTACACACACACACACACACACACACAGATATATATAATTTTTAAAACTTTGGATCATTTCAAACTTGTATAAAACTCCTTTATACTTCAAACACTTCCAAAAACCATTTTTTTCCGGCAAAAGATTCATCAAGGGGAGTTTTATCTTATATAACAAAGATATATAACTTTGTTTATTCAAAATCAAATATTCAAATTTGATTACTCTTTACAAAACCACTTACCATATCACTTACTTCCATAAACAAAATTTCAACCATAGAAATATCCAATTTCTACTTTACTTCATCATATATTTCACAAAATATATATTTTTCATTTCAAAAACCATTTCACATTTCTTATCCACAAATTCCCGTATCAATTTTATTCAAATCCGTACGATGTACACATATCATCCGTACGCTATACCAATCTGATCGCTCACTCGATCACACAATTTCATTGCCGAACTAGTATTGTCCACCCGACTCCCTAGTGTGGACACAGATCTGGTTTCTTGATCAGAAACCGTCATTCTCCTTGCATAGTCATAACTATGATAGACAATATCCAGAACCAATCAACAATCGATATCCAGGTTCGCCGTTGAAAATCGAGCGAAAAATCCCACTCGGATCGATATAACTACCTCGAAATTCTACGCTCGAATCTGGAACAATCACTATGCAAATAGAATAACATATGTACACCCAACGTATTTATCTCTATTGGTTATTAGCCAAATGAATTCCATTTCTATTCACATTTACTTAAATTTTCATTTACTAACTCACAATTGCTTCAATCCATTTGGATTATCACCTCTATTCTTATCTCGATTGGGTATTTAACCATTAACAGTTTGAACTCCGACTAGTTTATTTAGAAAATAGCTTGAATTTTTTTTTAAAATAGATAAGTAGTTTGAAAACAATTACTAGTTTGTAAAATAGGTATAAAATAGTTAGAAAATAGTTAAAATAATTTTACAAATTTTAGATAATTGCAAAATAATAGTAAGGTAATAATTAGTTTTGTAAAATAGTTGAAATATAGTAATTGGTTTATAAAACAGTTGGAAAATAGTTAAACAGTTTCAAAAATAATTGTAAAACAAGTATAAGATAGTTTGGCTTTTTTTTAAAAGAAAGGTTGTATATATATAATTAATAGCTTAGAAAATAGGTTTATATTAAAACAATTTATATTAAAAATAGTCCAGAGTCAAAACTGTTCACTTCCCAATCTCCATTCTCATTAATTCAATTTAAATTTCCCCTTCCATTTAAATTGACCCAGTTCCAATTTAAATAACTTCAATTTCTATTGAAATTGATTCAACCCCAATTCAAGTTGAATTAACCACAGTTTCTTCCCAAATTTAATTTTATTCAACCTTGATCTCAAATTCTACTAATTCAAATAAATTTCAATTGAACTAGTTCTAGTTTCAATTCATTTCATCTCCAGTCTGAATTTATCTCAATTTCAAACTCCATTACAAAATCAAGTTGAATTATTCTTGATTTCCTCCCAAATTAAATTCAAATTCCATTTGAATTTAAAACTATTCAATCTTTAATTACCATTCCAAATTATTCAAATCAATTTGGACTAACTTCAAATTGAACCTACTTCAATTTCAAATCATTTCAAATTAATCCAATTCAAATTTTCCATTTGAATCTTATACTCATACATCTTCAATCAACATTTCAATTAATTCAAATCAAATTAAATTTGAACTAATTCAAATTTCAAATTTAAACCATCTCGAATTATATAAACTCGAGTTAATACTTTAAATGTTGATTTAATTCCCTTAAATCAATTTACCTTTTTATCCCAACAATGGATTACCATACTCCATTTCTCATTCATTTAAACAAATCCAATTCACAACTTAAATTTTTTATTTAACAACAATAGGATGATATCATCTAATTCATCTTAAAACATCCGTCAATTTCCAATTCCAGATCTCAAACCCATTTTAAGATCACACAAACTCCAATTCAAATTAACCATTTAACTTTCCAAGTTAAATTCCAATTTCACCTTAAAATTTCCAATTCAAGTTGTTCATTTAAACCTTTATAACTTCTCCCAAGTTAAATTCAATTTACTTAATCCAATCAACCTCATTCAATCCTTAATTTTCACAATAATAATCTTCCCACTTAAAAACTTATCACTTTGGGTATCATATCTTATTTCAAATTGAAAACTCAATATTTAGAGTTTATTTCAAACCACCTTCGATACTATGTATATCCACCTATATACATATTAATTTCTTCTACATACCAAGTTACACTTTAAAATTTTAAACCACCTTTGGTTTTAATTCAAAACAAATTTCTTTTAAATTTTGCAACAACTCTTGTTTGAAATAGTACCATTTCATTCAAATGCCTTAAATAATATTATTTATTATTTCTTTAAATTAATTACATCATTAATTAATCACGGTAATTAACTTATTTCTTAATTACCTTCATTAAGTAATTGTCCCTTAAATTACTTACCTATAGTTACTTCATTAAGTAATTCCAATTATTATCCATTAATTTATCTCATTAAATAAAGTTTAATTAATTATATAAATTAATTGATTTTCCTTATTCTGAAACCTTTCCCAAATTCAAGACTAAATTTTGGTTTGGTTGTATTTCTATTACTTCTCAATTTAATTCCAATAATTTAGCAACCAATTTCCTTAATATAATAGATAATCTATTTCTTATATAAGATTCATTTAAAAACCTTTATATAAGAAAATAACAAGTATGCTCTCTCTCACACACACACACACACACACACACACACACTCAACTCATTCTAGGGTACCACTTACCCTATCCTTAATGTATAATCCCACCAGAGCCAAGGTTCTCGCTTAACCTTAAGCTCTGATATCAAATGTAACGACCCGGAATTTTCGATCCCGAAAATTCTGGATATTTAGAGAAAAGAAGAAAGAGATAGAAGAAGAAGAACAGAAAAGAAACACACAATCTCACATTCGCAGCGGATAAAATATAATAGCAAATAATAATAACAGTTATACAAAGAAAACTGTATCTGTCAATTTTACATTTATATACATCAGGGTTCAATATCCCATACAACTGGATAGTTTAACAACTTGTCCAGATAACAACAATACTATATCAGAATCCTCTCCATACGCTCCTACCATCTAGCTCTCCTCCCGAGCTCCAGAACGGCCTTACCTGAAAATCTGTAATACTCGGTCTGACCCAAGCATTACATCAAAGTAACACCCGGGTCAGGCTGGAAACCAGCGTGAGTAAACCCATCTAACAAGAATACAAAAGCAAGCAACTTATATAAACCTGGGTAACTTATTAGTTACAACTTCACAAGCTGTTATAGACACGACTTATTTCACACATCAATTTCTAAGTGCCAAACTTAGACTAAATGGACCAACTTACATAAATCATTTCACATCAGCCTATTTATTTCACATATCAATTTATAAAGAGTCGAAGTGGTTTCGGGTATTTACAAATACCCGACTCCGGTCTCTTCGAAAAACAATACCATCTTAATCAAAGTAAATCAAGGGAAAGACAATTTGACTATAAATAAAGGATGTCACTTTTAGTATACAACAAATTTATCATCGATAGATAACACATTATTATTGTCTACCAAAAACATATCATATCTCAAAACATTTCATACCAGAGATATCAATCAATTCGAGGCATTTTGTCATCATCCAATCATTCATAAGCAAGATAGATTATTTCCAAAATTAATTTAATTAATCTCTAATTAAATTTCAAATCTTCAATCACTTAGTTTTCCTTTACTTAGCATTAATTGATTTCAAATCAATTAATAAATCATCCTTTAACCAATATTCTTAATTAATCATCTTTGGTTAATTATACTTTAATTACATTAAGTAATTTACCCTTAATTAATTACACAAATTAATTATTCTTGACCATTAACAGAAATTAACCTTTAGTTACTCTCATTTATTAATTATTAATTAATTACATTAATTAATGATTCTTAACTAATTACTTCCATTTAGTAATCCCCTTATTATTTATATTAAATCATTATCATTTGAGTAAATAAAACTCCAATTTCTTACATTGATAAACTCTAATCACTAATGAATCAATTAATTTCTAACAAATCGATTTATTAATCCTAAATCAACAAATTAATTTTCATTCTTAATTAATTCCTTGATTCCTTAATCTTGATTAATTTCAATGATTAATTATAATTAAATTAATTGCTCAATAATTAATCTTTGATTGTTAAATTTTATCACCCACAATCAACCCTTGACTACATTGTTAAATAGGTAAGAATTAACTTACTAAGTTAAATAAATAATTCAATTCTTAAATACCAGACATTTAAATGAAAACTTTAATATCAAAGAATAATTAAGTGTATTATTTAAAACTTAATTATGTTAACTTTAAAACATTATGTTACTATTATTCTACCCAATACAAATCTCTAGATTTCTCGAACTAAACCGAGATTGAAGTAGAACAAATCTCCTTTCCTCCTCTTTAATTACTTCTTTTATTTCTTTATTCCCTTCCATAATTTACTCTAGGCCCAATCCCCTATCCTTCAGCCCGCTTTTTTTCTTTTTTTTAAACTTAACACAAAACTGGAAAGGAACACATCACCAACTCGAGCCCAACAAATCAAAACTTAAATCATCTTCGAGAGAAAAAAAACTCAAGGAAACTCGAGTCACTCCCGAGTTAACATCACTACACTCACGCAACATCGTTCATTTCCAATCTTCGAGTCGTACACTGGAGCGCTACGAGATTTTTCCCGAGTTGCTTCTTCTTCCTAAACACAACGATCACACACCTGACCAACGTGCACGTGCACAACCTATCCATGCCATCGCGACCACCCACGACCCCTTCCACAAGTCGACGATCAACCCTACTGTCAACTCCGACCCTTGATCTATCGCCTCGAACCCCATAACAAAATCGAGTATTTCCAGGTGAGCTTAAACCTAAGCATCACCAGAAAAACCCTTCGAACCAGCGAAGCCGATCACCGGAGTTTCCCCAACTCCGTCCACACCTTCGCCTTGCTCACCCACTCCATTTCCCCAACCACCGACAACCTCCAGATCATCCAGGGCGTCGCAATTTGCCCGATCACAACATCGTCCGAGCCATCACCTAAAACCCCAAATCGACCAATTGTCGGTACTACGATGATCAATCTTCCCCCCGGGCATTTTTCCCCACCTCCCCGGTCGACAAACAAGCCTCGAAGATAAACACGACATTCAACTGTTCTTTGATCACCAGAAAATGGCCAAATTCCATTTTCTGTTCATCTGTGAACCACACCCTTGATACTTAGATAAAAATCGAGAAATTCATCTTAAAAATCATAATTTACAATGAGTATTCAGATTATATACTTAAATTTGCAAATCATTTCACTTGATTTTTAACCCATTTCAACCTCACACTGTATTTTCCTAAATTTGGATTAATTACAACATTAAAATCTCTGAAAAATATTTTTAGATGTTATATTATGTTGTTATAACCATGCTTCTTTCAAGGATCAAAGGCCAATACTGACTGCATGAGAGGATTTAAATTTTCTTTTTAAATTATTTGAACCTGCAATATACACAGAGATAGTCTGTATACACATCTAACAGGGAAATTCAAGCATAGAACAGATAATCACAAACATGCAAACCAAATTACAACTTCCTTTACAATTTATCACATGCATTCCAGAATTTATTTATTAAACTGTTCCAAGGAAAGTTTTACTCACCTGTCTTTGAGTTGAATAGAGCACTGATTTTGAAAAAAACTTTTGAATTCGAGTTGCTGGAAAATGCTTTTTCTTTCGTCTTGCTTTAGTTATGGGAAAACAAATGCTGGCATCAGGTCTTGCAGAAATGCATAGGCTTGATTCCAGTTTTGCTTATCCTAATTATCTCAGAGTTGAAGAAAAAGTCCATGCTTCTGGTTTGAAATTGAACTACAGGTTTAATTTTTTGTTGTTTTGATTTTGCAAATGTTAACATGCTAATGGTTTGAGAAAAATGAAGGTTTTGATCTGGTTTTGAGGAAGCTTGTTCTCAGATTTGGTTTCAAGGAGGGTTTCAGCAAAAGTTTTCTTCTCTTTTTTTTTTTTCGAGATGAATAAAAAAAGAAAAAGAGAATAGAAAATGTGTCTATATAACTTAATTTATGTTTTACTAAAAATCAAAGGAAATGAAAATAAATTATGACACTTGTCTTCCTTTCTTTTAAATTTTCTAACACTTGTTATCAAGTGAATTTATATGCTAACACTTGTTTAACAAGCTCTTAATAGATTTACACATGTTCTTTAAGTAGTTTGTATTTATATTTTTGTTTTTAAAGTTAATATAAACTTATATTCAACTAATTAGTTTATAAGTATTTGTTTACATATATAGAAAATTTTAAAGAAATAAAACCAAATACATTCATAAATAAAAGTTTATACTTATATTTTAAAATCCAAAACAATATAAATATCTATACCTTGAATTTTCAAAACTTTAAATTTAAATTCAAATCAAATTCTAAAATCCACTTTACAAATCAGGTTATACACATATACATATGTAACTACCTATTCAGTTTAAAAATAACAATTCTATTCCTATAAAAATCTATTTATATCTATATATATAAACAATCATTATTATTTATTTTTACTTTGAATCTCAAATTTAATTCAAATTGTAAAGGAATGACTCGGGTTACACAATAGCTTCCTCTATAAATATGTATATTCACTTGTATATGAACACACTTAAATTTTCAATTACGTTTGCATATATGTCTATTAACATATTTTAATTTTCCATAAGGAATATTATTTCCCGATAATTTTAAATTATCAGAATTCACTTATTTATTCATATAAAAACAGTAAATTATCCAGTTATCAAATGTTCAAAAATCCGGGTTATCACAATCATGTATTTTCTTAACTCAAAGTCGCATTATCCATCTTTTCAAAATATAGTTGCAATTACTTATATATTCATAATTTGTATGATTTGGCGTATAATATGTATATAACTATAGGTAAAAATAAAAAATAGTTCACTCAGCATATTCTAATTCATATGATCGAGTAACTTAAGCTCTGATACAAAATGTAACAACCTACACTTAAATGGGTCCGAATTTTTGTTAAATCAGCAATCCAATTCCAGTAAGGTCATATGTGGCGTATATATATAGTATCTTGCAATAAACAAAAGTGTATCGGAGATCTATCTAAAGAACTAAAAATGGTACAATAAAATATAATAAAACATCGACTAAGGCCAATACCCAGGGTATCTAGTGACCTTTCCAGTAAAGAGCATGCATAAGGAAATATGTCCTTACACCATTTCCACCTTGTACTAATACTTATCCCTCTAAATTTATCTCGTGGGTTGTAATGAGGAGGGGGTCAGAACACCGTTCTGGTGACTAGTAAATTGCATACTTTTTCCATAACACTAGTTGATGTCGATTGTTTTCCATTACATGTTATATCTATTATTTAAAACTAAGTCATTTTTGAATTCATATATGCATACAATATGTCCAGCCAACTCAAGGTATACAATAACAATATATGTATGTGTGTGTAAGTATCACAATCCTTCGTCGATTAGAATACAATCCCTGCTAGTATCTGTAACTCTACACCGCATCGGAAATCCACTAGTAGAGTTTAGGTCTTGTGGCCATGTACGCCATTAGTGTTTAGGCCAAATTTCCCATGTACACAAATTGTGTATTGGTCGAATTACCCGTGCAAACCAGGATTCTCCCTTTAGTGATGTCTTTTTAACTGTATTCTAATTTATCCGAAGGACTACCTATCTAGCCTCTCTTTCACGGTCTAAATTTCAACGTTCGAAAATTGACACCCATACTTCACTTGTACCCGAATGTCGTAGATTCGTTCGTTGAAATCCGACTCGTGCCGAAGCTTATATCACACTAAGTATAACAACACAGCGGAAGAAAAAGAACAATATCATTTATATACAACAGATACAATATACGATACAATAACGATACAATTTAGATATCGATACAAATATTAGAGATACAAGACAACAATGGAAAATAACACAAGTAGATGGTCTAGACTTTACAACCATCAAAAGCGGAAAGATAGTTCCAATAGAATTCCAAGCAAGAAAGCGAGAGTCCAATATAAGCGACTCCATTGCCAAAGCTCCAAAGCTCCAAAGTCACCAAGCCAAGAAACTCAAACCACTATCAAGTTAAAATGTAGCAATCCCGATCCCAGGGAAACAAATGCTATCGCCAAATCCAAAAGGCCGAATGCAACGAATCTACACCTACTATTTGATTATCTGAAAAGCCCAACTCTAGACTGCCCGTGAGGAAAATTGTGGGCACCCAGAGTTCAGGAAGGGAACAATAAACTCCAAGTCAGTCATGGGACTGGTATGAGCAAACAAAAACAGTTTTATCTTTAAAACAAACAACAAAATGTTTTAAAAGTTGAAATCCACAATGCTTTTTTTTGGAAAAAGAAACTGCCAAAAGGCCTCCCTCCACACACATAATGCAAGCGCACACTTGGAGGAGATTTCTCCTTTTGACAGTCATAAATGCTTTATACGCAAAAATCATTTTGATATTATTATTAGTGCATATTGTAGAAAACATTTCGAAAGTATAATATTAAACTTACCTAGCATACGTACCATTATATTATGCCTACTATAGCTACCATGTTAAATGGCAGGTTCTACAACTACAACTGTATAAGCCGCGTATTGGATGATTGGATTTCCAACAAATGGTCAGGCTAAGGAACTTCCTTAGTAAGTGGAACACCTCTGGAGGGACGCCCCCAAGAACCAAAATGGTTCCCTACCGACACAAGGTCGGGTTACCACTTCCCGGAAGTAACCCTCAAGATATGCCATCCTCGGTCGTAACTAATCTTTATCCGAGCGCTCAACACCAACAACCACAAAGTAATAAATTTGCAACAACCACATAAGTTAATATATGGGCTCCATACCATGATACCACATCTATCCAGAAGAGATGGACATACCCTAGGGGCACGACCCTCGCAACCTTGCTGAAAAATTCCTGTTTCGACCATTTTTGTGTTGTGAGGCTTGACGAGGTCTCGTCTACAAAGCTACACTTTTCACAAAGCCATGCTTCGATCAACAAATAATCAGCAGCACTTCGTATGCCACATTACCAAATTGGGAATGTAACACTAGTAACCATCAACTACATAGCCTCTGAGCTCGTACACCTAAAAGAAGGGTATTAAGCTAAGAATAAATCTACGCCACCAAACAAAAATGTATTCGATAGAAACCAACTTTACATCTCAAAGTGTAATGTCAGACACACATCCATACAAGTCTGTTCCAGGTTCGAACAGAACCGAAGGCACTTCACAAAGAAGCCCTTACAAATCCGGATAATCACTAATCACGTCCAGACACCCCATCACAATGGGTGATCAAATCTATATACCAGGGACCAGTCGGTGTAGAGACATTCGAAAAGTTATCCTTTCGCTTTCGAAAATATCTGGTCTTCACCACCTGTCTTCAAATGCAATCTGTAACGTCGTATCATTATTCAGAATGGGTTATATGACACAAAGGTCCTCTCTCGGCTAAACCGAATAATGAGCGAAGTATTTAAAAACCATATGGATAATAGGATCTCAGTTAAATCACAACTTATTACCCAAAACCTTTCTTTTAAATAGTTTGAACAAATTACCATTTTCAAATCTTTAAACGAAAAGATTTACTTCACAAAGTTTACCAATCTTTTACGAAGATCCGTTTATTGCCCTTCAAAACAATTCCATTTCAAATTGGATTAACTCATCCAATCTTTAAATCAAAGTTTCAATTCATACCTTTCAAAACAATTTCCCTTCCAAATCTTTTACCAAAAAGGTACACCATTTAAAATACTCTTTAATTTCAAAAAAAAGTTCAACAATCTTTCACAAGATTAATTCACAGCTTTCCAAACTATTTACGATTCAAATCTTTTTTAAGTAAAAGATCCATTTCAGTTCAACAACAAGGTTTACCAAATCTTTAATAAAGATAGCTTCCAAAACTATTTCTTTTCCATTTCAAACTTGAAATCTTTCAACACAAATTGAAAATCTTTTCTTTATATCAAAGCTATTATTATTTGGACACAAATAGTTTTCATTTCGGAAAAATTCGATTACATTTGCACAAGTTAAAGCCCTTCAAGTATAAAACTTGGGTTAAATTTAAATTCCCATAAACAATACTTTTAAAATGGTTTAAAACCCATATAAACACATTTATAACTTGTATAACATTTTTAAACCATAGTTTCCAAACATAGAATTCAATTTCAAATTTAGAATTCAAATTCAACTATTTAAATTTCAAAACTTTATCAAGTTATTCAAAATAACTTTATCTTCGAAACTCCTTTTCAAAAGCTTTTCATTTTAATCCAATTCCATTTCAAAAAATATTTCGGATTCAAAATTCAATTTAAAAATTATTTCAAAAATCTATGACTTAACCAATTTCCTTGTGCAATCCATATTTGTGTGTATAATGTGTAGTCCAGGGGTTTTGCCTAATTGTGCGACAACACCAATCATCATAGAGACAATCATATCAATATCGACAAGCGGTATAATCTATAACGCATATCGTTCATTCATAGATTCACAGATAATATATAAATGTATCACAGATAAATAAATTAAATCACAGTTCATAGCTCAAATTAGTACAATTAACATCACAAAGCATCATGCATTGAAGATATCAAACAATATAAGGCATCCAATACAATCCAAGCATCCATATTAAGTTCAATTAATCATTTGATTAATTTAAACCAGATTAATCGCTAATCCTGGCTAATTAACATTAATTAATTACAAATCATTTTGATTAATTATTCTTCAATCATTTATTAATTAACCATTAATAAAAATTAATTAACCTTTAACAATAAATTAATTAACCTTTAATAAGTATTTAATCAACCTTTAATCATTAAATAATTAACCTTTAATTATTTAATTTACCATTTAATTAATTATCTTTAATTAATTAGTTAACCCTTCACTAATTACCATTTAATTAATTAACCTCAACAAGTGATTATTCCTATTCTTAAATTAATTTTAATCACTTGATTAATCCACCTTTAATCATTAATTACTTTTAATTAAGTAATTACCTTTTAGCAATTAATTACCTTTAATTACTTTCATTAATTAATCTTAAGTAAAAAATCAATTAACCTTTATTATTAATCTTTAAGTAATTAAGTGATTATAAATCATTTATCTTAATTAATCGTGTAATCATTAATAAACCACATAATTACCATCATTAACACATACATTAATTCAAGGGATTAAGATTTATTAAAACATCATTAATTTTTTTTAATTACATTATTTTCTTAAAATAAATCAAGAATTGATTTATGATTAGTGATCACATAATTATTAAATTAAAAATAACCACTTTTAAAAATAACTTACTTAAAACCTTTACTAATTTAAATTTTAAACCAAAACAATTATCTTAAAACATTGGTTAAAAATGTTTAAACTTTGAATTTATTTTAAGGTAACACTGTTTTATTTTAAATTTTTAAAATTACTATATATCTTAAATGCTCGCAAATGACACGGAAGTAAACTCGAGCAACATCTTAAAATTGTCGAGTCCATCTTTGAGTTTCATCTCCAACTCCTTCTTCCCAACCCACTGCAACTAAATCAAACCCAGACGTCAACATGCACGTGCACGTGCACCAGAGGCCTGACCACCTCTGGTCATCGTCCCGATCACCAGCATGTCGATGGAGACCTCGTTGATGATTCCAAACACCCAGATCCATCAATTTGCCGAACAATCAAAATCGAATAGTTCTTTCCGAAAACATATGGAACATCCCGATCAGCAATTCCTCAGCGATGACACGAACGACCATCGAAGGCCACGCAAGCTTGACCAAAGGTCTGCCACTCACCCACGAATCTTCTCCCCTTGGTCCGATCTCATGAAACATCTCGATGATGTCGCAGATCTTCTGAAAACAAACTTGCCCAAAAACAAGTCTTAAACCCTAAAATGATCTCGCCAAACCACCATAATCTTTTGGAAAGTTTGCGGATATTTTTCCCATGATCATTGATGCTCACTCCATCATCTGACCAAAACTCGAACAACCTGATCTCGCCTTTCGACGAAAATCGATGAATGTACATTTTCTGATCATGTGATAACCCGGATTTTTTGGACATCTGTAATTTGGTTAAAAATTTATTAAAATACAATATTTTTCTGAAAAATATCTGGATGTGTAAAGTGGATTTGAATCTATAATTAATATGTAAATAGATATATGCAAAACTCATCATTTTTAAGCAAAATAAAATATGATAACTATTTTGTTATTATGCATACATTTATGGTTTGTGAGTGAAACTTGGATTTGAAGATCCAAGGTAATATCTTGAAAATAAATTAACTACTAATATGTATAAATATATAGTTATTTATTTGTGTATAATTAGGTTTCATTTTTTTTTTTTTTGTTCTTCAAAGTTATATGAAAATAAGTAAAGAAGATTTGATAAAGGATAATACTTTAAAATATACATATATACATAAAAGTATTTATAGGTAAAGATAAATAGAAAAACCAATTAGAGATATAATATAAAAATTACATAAAAACTTATTAAAACATAAATTCATGCAATTTAACAAATGTAAGTAAATAAATATGGATTAATGACAAGAGTAATTAAGTTCTTAACAATTTAACAAGTGTCTATTATATCTTGTTATTTTTCAAAATAATTAATAAGAGATAATGTAAACATTTTCGTACCTATCTCTCATTCTCACTAATCGGTTCAAATTCTAAAAAAATATAAACTAGACCATAATCTGTATCAATCTCATCATCAACCTGTTCAAAACAATAAATTAAAAAATGAAATTCAAAGCTTCGGTTTTCAACCTGGGGAATCAAAACAGTTTAGCCAGAAAAAAAAGAAAAAAAATAAGAATCCAAACCAAAGCCATAGTTTTTAGATCGACATTTCCAGAGCAAAGCATAGGCCTGATCAACTACAAAACAGAATCAAAGATCAAACTATTTTTCAAATTATCAAATTCAAAAGAAGCATTTTCATATCTTCATCAAAACTGGAAATCAGGGAGCATGTTCTCTTCTTTTACAAGACAAGTGAGCAAACGAATTTTTTTTTTTAAATAGGGATGCATGCTGAAATTTCTTTAAGTAAATTATGATTTGTGATTGCATGATTTGTTAACAGAAATATATGTGTATATGTGTATATAGATGTTGGTATGAACGTCTGGAAAGAAATCTAGGCTTTGTTCGTAGTTCCACAAATCTTTTCTCACCCACAATCTTCTTAAGGTTTTATATATAAAAACAAGTTTGTTAGTAATAACATAGTGCAAGTTATAAAACGTATTTTTAGGTGAGAATTTAAGTCAGCTTTAACTAAAGTAAAGAAGAATAGTGGCATTTGGATCATATCAAAATATTCAAATTTAATGATTTCTGAATTCAAGTTCATAATCGATTTTGCATTTGAAATCTAGGATTTTTAAAATTGAAATCATGAATTTTAATTGTGTAATTTGAGTGGAATTGTTTGATATCGGGATGTGGGTTTTGAACGAATCCTGGTGATAAGCGACACTTGGGTGGTCAGGGTTCATGTCAGTGGTAGCTAGTGGGTAGATGGTTGTAGGAAAAATGGTTTGGGAATTTAACGATCACCTTGGCGACGAGGGTTCGACAAACTAGGGTTTAAGGCAAAGTTTTAGTCAAGGAGGATCGTCGATCAATTTCGATGTCTCGGTGCCGCCGGAGTGGTTCGCGAGTTGGGGAAATTATGCGTGAGTCTTCGGTGAAGTTTCGGTCGAAGAGTCGAACTTCCTAGTGGTGGGTGGTGGCGTGACGAAGTAATTTTTGGGACGTCTGTTTCTTCCAGTAGGCCTCGTCCTTCTCATTTTATTTTTATGGTGGAATTCTTAATTCTGAGTGGCTGATGGGGTTAAGATGGTTGATGATGACCTGCTGGTGGTAGCGACACTGGTCGGATGGAGGTCGATCATCTGTGCATGTGCACATATATCAGTTTGTGTCTAGTTGTGTTGGTTGGTAAACTTTGATCAGGGAAGAAGAAGGATGGGTCGGGGTGATCGAGTGTTGGCTCGAGTTTATGAACTAGATCTTGGGCTTTGGGCTCGAAGTGTTTTAATTGCTTTTGCTACAGTGAACAAGATTTTTGAATTAAATTATAATGAACTAACAAGTTTTTGAAAATTGAGGGAGAAGATGAAGAAACACGAAGTCTATACTGAGTAATTCTCAGATAGAACCCGAAGTTGTATTCAAAATGCGGACTTTTAAATTTTTTGTAAAACAAGTTTTTAAATTTAAATTGAATCTAAATATTTTTTAAAACTATTTTGTAAAATAAATGTTTTCTTAAAACATTTGATTTAGAAGTTTTGTAATTTATTTTTACTTAAAATTTGTTAAGTTAATTTGGTAAGTTATTTTAAATCTTAAATTTAAATTTAAAGTTTAAACTAAAAGTGAAATGTTTAAAATGTATTTAAACTTTGTAAATAATAATTAGGTCATTAATAAAGATAAAGTTTTATCTTAAAGTTAATTAAGATTATGGTAATTAAGAATTAATTAATTTTATGAAGTAATTAAGAGGATTAATTAGTATAAATTAATTAATGTTTAAGGAATTATTTAATTTATAATTAAAGGTAATGGTTAATTTAATTAAGATTAATTAATAATTAGAATTAATTAGTTAAGTAACTAAGATTAATTAATTTATGATTAGAGATAAATTAATTAAGTAATTATGTAATCAATTAAAAGGATTGATTTATTAATGGGATTAATTAATTAAAGTAATTAATTTAAAAATGATTAATTAAGATTAATCACTTGATAAATTTGGTTTATAACAATGAAAGTAATTAAAGGATAATTACATAATGGCATTCATTAAGGGGGGTAATAAATGGGTAATTACTAAATGTGATTTATACTTAATCAAGTAATTAAGGATTAATTAAGTTACAGTTAAGCACTTAATTAATTAAATAATTAGAGATTAATAATTGGTTATTAAAGATTTATTAATTTGTAAATAATGATTAATCTAAGTTTAATTACTTAATAGAAGTAATTAAAGAATCGTTAATAGTTAATGATGATCATTAACTAAGGATTATTATATTGTTAGTTAATGTGATTAATTTGTAATAATTAATTATATTAATTAATTAAAGATAATCATTTATGGGAGTTGTTTAAGTATAATTACTAATGAAAGTAATTAAAAGTATTAATTACTCATTGTAATTAATTAATGTGATTAGTTTATGTTAATTAATTAGTTTAATTGGTTTAAAATAATCATTTGATGATGGGTTAAGTATAATTACTTAATGTATTTTATTAAGTATAATTACTTAGTGAAGTAATTAAGATGGGTCGTCTCAGTCGGTATGTAATTAATCTGGATGGGTAAAGGATAACTAATTCGTGTAATTAATTGGGAGTTAATTACTAACCGTAATTAAAGGATAATTAATCAAAAATGATTAATTAAGTTGGATAATTAAAGATGATTAACTAATTGGTTTGTAATTAATTAATGTTAAGTAAGTATAATCTAAGTGATTAAGATTACCAATTAATTTAATTAGCGATAAATTAAATTAATTTTGGAAGTGATCAATCTTGCTTATGAATGATTCAATGATGTTAAATGCCTTGAATTGGCCGATATCTCTGATATGAAATATTTTATGATATAATATGTTTGGGTAGACAGTGATAATGTGGTTATTTATCGATGGTGAATTGCTATGTAAAAGTGACATCCAGTATTTAAATTTAAATTGTATTCACTTGAATAACTTGGGTTAAGATGACATTGGATTCAAAGAGACCGGAGTCGGGTGTTAGTAAATACCCGAAACCACTTCGATTCTTTATAGATTGATATGTGGAATCAATAGACTAGAATGGAATGATTTAAGTAAATTGGACCATTTAATTTGAGTTTTGGTACTTAGAAATTTGATGTGTGTAATAAGTGTTGTCTATACCAAACTTGTCAATTTGTAAAATTGATACGAGTCACCTCGGGTTTTATGTAGGTTTTATGATGTTGTATTCCAAGTTAAATGGGTTTACTCACGCTGGTTTCCAGCCTGACCCGGGTGTTACTTTGACGTAATGCTCGGTTCAGACCGAGTATTATAGATTTTCAAGTAAGGGCGTTCTGGAGCTCAGGAGGCGAGCCGGATGACAGGAACCTATAGAGTGTATTCCACTGTGATATATTGTTTGTATTTCTGGGACAAGTTATTTTAATTGCCCAGTGATTGTGAAATATTGTAACTCTGATGTATCAAAATGTAATTGACTGATTCATCTTTCTTTGTGTAAAGAATATTATTTGATATTATATTTTATCCACTGCGAATGTGAGATGTTGGTGTTTCTTTTTCTTCTTTTCTTCTATCTTTATTCTTCTTTTCATAACTATTTGGAGTTTTGGGATCAAAAAATTTGGGTCGTTACATTTTGGTATCAGAGCCAGGTTAAGCGAGAACCTTGGCTCCGATGGGATTACTCATTAAGGATAGGGTCAATGGTACCCTAGAATGAGTTGAATGTGTGTGTATACATATAAGAGCGTACTTGCTATTTTCTTATATAAAGATTTTAAATGATTTTATATAAGAATATATTTTGATATATAAAAGCAATATTTCTTTCTAATAAATATTAAGGTAATTGGTTGCTAAATTATTGGAATTAAATTAAGTGGTAATAGAAATAAAACCAAATTGAAATTAAATAAAGATAAGTTTGAAATGGATTCAAAATAAAATTAAAATCTTAAATTTGGGGATGAGTTTTAGAATAAGATAATAATGAATTGATTTCCAGATATGATAATCTTGATTATTATTATGAATGATTGTTGTGTTTGATAATAAAATGTGTATTAATGAGTAAGCAAAATGAAACGTTTTAGGGAAGTAAAACATTTAGACAAGTATGACTTATAAATTGGAACTGAAAATGATCTAAATTGCGAAGTTATAAATCTGGATCCATAATTCGAAAACTATTTCAAAATGATAAAGAAATAATAAATAATATTATTTAATAATTTGAATGAAAGGGTCCTATTTCAAACAAGAGTTGTCTGAAAATTTAAAGAAATTTGTTTTGAATTAAAAATCAAACGTGGTCTAAAATTTAAGGATAACTTGGTGTGTAAAGGAAATATATGTATGAGGAATATACATAATATCAAAGATGGTTTGAAATAAACTCTAAATGTTGAGTTTTAAATTTGGAATGAGGTGTGATACCTAAAGTGATAAGTTTTTGAACTTATAAGTGGGAAGATTATTAATGTGAAGTTTAGAATTTTGAAATTTAAAACGGGAATTCAAATTTGAGTAGGGTTGACTGGTTTAAGTAAATTGAGTTTAACTTTGGGAAAGTTAAATAATTTAGAATAAACAACCTAAATTGGAAATTTCAAGATGAAATTGGGATTTAACTTGGGAAGTTAAATGGTTGATTTGAATGGGGTATGGTAATATATATCCATTATTAAGATAAAATTGAATCATTTTGGACTTAAGATTTGAATGTTTAAGATAACACTTCAAAGATTTGGTTTCAAATTTAAATTTGGTGATAAATTGAATTTCAAAGATTTAATTGTTTAAAATGGATTTGAATTCTTATTTGAACTTTGAAATAGGTTTAAATGGAATTTGGATTCAGAATTAAATGGTTTAAAGATATGAATTGATTTGGTTTAAAGGATTAAATCAACATTCAAAAAATTTAACTCGAATTTATATAATTATAGATGATTTAAATTTGAAATTTGAATTGAATTGGTTCAAATTGAATTTGATTTGAATTAACTGGAATTGAAGATGGATAAGTATAAAATTCAAATGGAAAACTTGAATTGGATTAATTTGAAATGAAAATTGAAGTTGAATGAGTTCAAATTCAAACAGGAATTGGGATTAATTCAAACAGAGATTGAAATGATTTGAAATTAAAGTGGATTCAATTTGAAATCAGTCCAAATTGATTTGAATAATTTCGAATTGTAATTAAAGTTGAATAGATTTAAAACCAATGGTATTTGATTTGAATTTGGAAAGAAATTGAGGATTAATTCAACTTGAATTGGGGTTAAATCAATTTCAATGGAAATTGAAGTTATTTAAATTGGAATTGAGTCAATTTAAATGGAAGTGAAAATTTAAATTGAATTGATTGGAAATGGAGGTTGAAATTAAACAGTTTGACTCTGGACTATTTTCAAAATAAATTGTTTTAGTACAAATCTATTTTTCCAAGCTATTTATTATATATACAACCTTTCTTATTAAACCCAAAACTATCTTATACCTACTTTATAACTACTTTTGGAAATATTTAACTATTTTTCAACTGTTTATAAACTAATTACCATTTTTCAACTACTTTATAACTAATTACTATTTTACAACTATTTAGCAATTATTTGAAATTTCTATAACTATTTCATTATTTTATAACTATTTTATCATTACTTAACTATTTTGCAGCTATTTTACAATTATTAATTATTCTTCAACTACTTATCTATTTTAAACTTTTCAAATTATTTTCTAAATTTATGTCGGTCAGAGTGTAAATAGTTTATGATTTAATATCCATTTGAGATAAGAATTAAGGTGGTAATCTAAATGAGGATTTAAATAATTATGAATAAGTGGATAGAAATTAAAGTGAATGTGAATAGAAAGGAGATTGATTTGGCTAATAATCAATGAAGATAAATACGTAGGATGTACATATATTATTCTATTCGCATGGTGATTTGATCCGGATCCGAGCACAGAATTTCGAAGACAGTATATCTATCCGAGTTAAGATTTTTCACTCGATTTTCGACGGCGAAGATGGATATGGATTGTTGATTGGTTCTGAAAATTCTCTATCATAGTTATGGTTATGCAAGGAGAATGACAGTTTCTGATCAAGAAACCAGATCTAAGTCCGCACTAGGAAGTCAGGTGGATGATACTAGTTCGGAAGTGATATTGTGTGATCGAGTGAGCGATCAGATTGGTATAGCGTACGGATGATATGTGTACATCGTACGGGTTTGAATAAAATTAATACTGGGCATTTGTGGATAAGAAATGTGAAATGGTTTTTGAAATGAAAGGTATATTTTGTGTAATACATGATGAAGTAAAGTGGAAATTGGATATTTCTATGGTAAAAATTTACTTTATGGAAGTAAGTAATTTGGCAAGCGACTTTATAGAGTAATCAAATTTGAATATTTGATTTGGAATAAACAAAGTTATGTATCTTTGATAAAACTCCCCTTGTTGAATCTTTTGCCAGAAGAAAAGGATTTTTGAAATTATTTGAAGTATAAAAAAGGAATTTATACAAGTTTGAAGTGATCCAAAGATTTTTAAAGTTATATATATATAGATATATGTAAAGGATCTTATGAGAATGATTTTGAAAAAGGTTTTTGGAACCTTTGGATTTGGAAAGGCTTTTTGATTTTTGGGTAAAATCAATATTGGAATTTGGAAAGCCTAGTTCGAGAATTATCGATTTTGGGAATCTATTTTGTGTAAAGAAGGTTTTGATGAAAATCATAAAGGGTGTGATTTGAAAGATACTATAAGAGTATAGTATAAAGTGTTTTGAGATTGGCTCTGGAGAAAAAGGCATTCCCTTGAAATGAACTTCTCAGGAGTGCCATAGGGCGGTACTGCCTTGAACCCTAAGGGGGGCTCTAAAGTTGATCCTGTGAGGAGTCCGAAAAAAAGTAGTTCCCAAGGATTATGTGTAGTGTGTAGCGAAAGTCGAGGGCGTTGAGGCCTACAGAGGCATTTGGGTTATGCTGTGACGACAGTTTAACTCGATGTCACTGCGATCTACTGCAGACCATAGCGAAAGTCGCGTGTGCTGCTGAGAGCCAACAATCTACGTTTGATTTTATATCGGTAGACTACGACCTATGATGACATAGCGAAAGTCGTGTATGCTGTTGAGAGCCAATAGTCTACATTTGATTTTACATCGGTAGATTACGACCTATGTGGGAGTGGTGAAGTTTCATTTTTGACAGCGAAAATCCAGGCCACTGATGCCTACAGTTACATGGACTTTTGCTGTGATGGCAACCTAACTATGGAATGTAAGTGCGATCTGTAGCGGGTTCCATGGAGTAATCGAGGGGCGTGGAGTGCCTACAGTTACATGGACTTTTGCTGCGATGGCAACGTAACCTAGGATGTAACTACGACCATGGATGGGGGTGATGATTTCCAGAGCATTCTCACCAAAGATATTTCTTCTATTTTCAAAAATATTTTCTATATTTTCAACAAAATATTTTTCAAGTATTTTCACTGGGTGTTGAAAATGGGTTTACCAAGTACTTATAGATTTTCATTCTTACGACTGATCAACGTATGACCGAATTTCTGTGAGAATGATGACGGACTTGTTGAAACATCAAAATATTTTTTAAAAAACTATTTTAGCAATATTATACAGATTTTAAAGAGTTTTAAAAAAATGTTCAAAAGATAAAATTTAACCGATAATAGTATTTTAACAAAAATTCTTATATAAAAACTTATTAAAACATAAATTCACGCAGTTTAACAAATGTAAGTAAATAATTAAGGATTAATGACAAGTGTAATTAAGTTACTTAACAATTTAACAAGTGTCTGCTATATCTTATTATTTTTCAAAATAATTAATAAGAGATAATGTAAATATTTTCATACCTATCTCTCATTCTCATTAATCAGTTCAAATACTGGAAAAAAATATAAACGAGATCATAATCTATATCAATCTCATCATCAACCAGTTCAAAACAATAAATTAAAACTGAAATTCAAAGCTTCAATTTTCAACCTGGGGAATCAAAACAGTTCAGCCAGGAAAATAAAACGAAAAAAAAAGAATCCAAACCAAAGCCTCGGTTTTTAGATCATCATTTCCAAATCAAAGCATAGGCCTGATCAGCTACAAAACAGAATCAAAGATCAAACTATTTTTCAAATTATCAAATTCAAATGAAGCATTTTTAGGTCTTCATCAAAACTGGAAATCAGCGAGCATGTTCTTTGCTTTTACAAGACATGTGAGTAAACAAATTATTTTTGTTTTAAATATGGATGCATGCTGAAATTTCTTTTAGTAAATTATGATTTGTGATTGCATGATTTGTTAACAGAAATATATGTGTATATGTGTATATAGATTGTCGTATAAATGTCTGGAAAGAAATCTAGGCTCTGTTCATAGTTCTACAGATTTGTTCACCCTCAATCTTCTTAAGATTTTATATATAAAAACAAGTTTGTTAGTAATAACAGAGTGTAAGTTATAAAACATATTTTTAGGTAAGAATTTAAGTCAGCTTTAACTAAAGTAAAGAAGAACAGTGGCATTTGGATCATATCAAAATATTCAACTTTAATGATTTCTGAATCAAGTTCATAATCGATTTTGCATTTAAAATCTAGGATTTTTAAAATTGAAATCATGAATTTTAATTGTGTAATTTAAGTGGAATTGTTTGATAATCGAGAAGTGGGTTTTGAGCGAATCCTAGTGATTAGCGGCACTTGGGTGGTCGAGGTTCATGTCAGTGGTAGCTAGTGGGTAGATGGTTGTAGGAAAAATGGTTTAGGAATTTAACGATCACCATGGCGATGAGGGTTCGACAAACTAGGGTTTAAGGCAAAGTTATAGTCAAGGAGGATCGTCGATCGATTTCGATGTCTCGATGCCGACGGCATGGTTCGCGACTTGGGGAAATTGTGCGTGAGTCTTCGGCGAAGTTTCGGTCGAAGAGTCGAACTTTCTAGTAGTGGGTGGTGGCGTGACGAAGTAATTTTTGGGAGGTCTGTTTCTTCCTGTAGGCCTCGTTCTTCTCGTTTTATTTTTACGGTGGAATTGTTGATTCTGAGTGGTTGATGGGGTTAAGATGGTCGATGATGACCTGCTGGTGGTAGCGACAATGGTCGGAGGGAGGTTGATCATCTATGCATGTGCACGTATATCAGTTCGTGTCTGGTTGTGTTGGTTGCTAAACTTTGATCAGGGAAGAAGAAGGATGGGTCGGGGTGATCGAGTGTTGGCTCGGGTTTATGAACTAGATCTTGGGCTTTGGGCTTGAAGTGTTTTAATTGCTTTTACTAAGTTATAACAAGATTTTTGAATTCAATTATAATAAACTAACATGTTTTTGAAAATTAACAGAGATGATGAAGAAACCCGAAGTCTAGACTGAGTAATTCTCGTATAGAACCCGAAGTAGTTTTGAAAATGCAGACTTTTGAAGTTTTTGTAAAACAAGTTTTTAAATTTAAATTGAATCTAATTTTTTTAAACTATTTTGTAAAATAAATGTTTTCTTAAAACATTTGATTTAGAAGTTTTGTAATTTATTTTTACTTAAAATTTGTTAAGTTAATTTGGTAAGTTATTTTAAATCTTAAATTTAAATTTAAGGTTTAAATTAAAAGTGGAATGTTTAAAATGTATTTAAACTATGTAAATAATAATTAGGTCATTAACAAAGATAAAGTTTTATCTTAAAGTTAATTAAGATTATGGTAATTAACAATTAATTAATTTTATGAAGTAATTAAGAGGATTAATTAGTATAAATTAATTAATGTTTGAGGAATTATTTAATTTATAATTAAAGGTTAAGATTAATTTAATTAAGGTTAATTAATAATTAGAATTAATTAGTTAAGTAATTAAGATTTATTAATTTATGATTAGAGATAAATTAATCAAGTAATTGTGTAATCAATTAAAAGGATTGATTTATTAATGGGATTAATTAATTATAGTAATTAATTTAAAAATGATTAATTAAGATTAATCACTTAATAAAATTGGTTTACAATAATGAAAGTAATTAAAGGATAATTGCATAATGGCATTCCTTAAGGGGGTAATAAATGGGTAATTACCAAATGTGATTTATACATAATCAAGTAATTAAGGATTAATTAATTTGTAATATTAATTAATTGGTTATTAATTTGAGATTAATTAAATAATCAAGCACTTAATTAATTAAATAATTAGAGACTAATTAATTGGTTATTAAAGATTTATTAATTTGTAATAAATAATGATTAATTTAAATTTAATTACTTAAGAGAAGTAATTAAAGAATCGTCAATAGTTAATGAAGATCATTAATTAAGGATTATTAGATTATTAATTAATGTGATTAATTTGTAATAATTAATTATATTAACTAATTAAAGATAATCATTAATGGGAGTAGTTTAAGTATAATTAAAATGAAAGTAATTAAAGGTATTAATTACTCATTGTAATTAATTAATGTGATTAGTTTAAGTTAATTAATTAGTTTAATTAATTTAAAATAATCATTTGATGATGGGTTAAGTATAATTACTTAGTGTAATTTATTAAATATAATTACTTAGTGAAGTAATTAAGATGGGTCGTCTAAGTTGGTATGTAATTAATCTGGATGGGTAAAGGATAATTAATTCGTGTAATTAATTGGGATCTGAAGTTGGGAACTGAAGTTGCTGTTGTATTTGATTTTGCTTATGTTTTGATCTGGTTGCATTGATTCTTTTTGTTTTGAATTTTCAAACTTGCTTTTGATTTGCTTGAAATTGAAACATATTTTTTTCTGGTTTTCTTTCTTATTTCTCATGTTTGTTAGAGAAGAATGAAGAGACTGAAAAATCTGGTTATTTCTTTTCTTTACCTATATTTTCATATAATTTTATATTAAAAGTAGAATTTTCTTGCCACTTGTGACGACCCGTAATTTTCAAGCACTTGGAATCGGAATATTTAATTGATTTTAAATATTCAATAGAGTAATTTTAATTTGAATTACGAATATCATGATTTATTTGATAATTAAGTTATTGAATTAAATAATTTGAAATTGAATAAAATATGAAATCTAAGATTTTTAAGCCTATTAAAAATAATTTGAAGGCTTGTAAAATTTATATTGATAACACTGAAGATAATAGAAGTTGTAAAATTGAAATTAGCCGTGGTTTGTTTAGTTTTGAAATTTGATCGTTTAGATTGAATTTAAAGATAACCTTCCGAGGCACAGTCTCGGAATTCGACGAAACCAGCTCCACTGGGTCCGTAACATTGTATTATTATTGAATTTCAAATTTCGTATTGAACGAAGTTAGTGTGTGAGTGTATGATATATAAACGTGGAAAATTTAATTGATTTTAAGATAACGAAATTTAATTTAATTTCCTTTATCAGGCTTCTTGTGTACGCCATTTTCAATCCATTACCCAACATGCTATTTTCTCTTCACTTTCGTGTCTTGCCTTTGTTTATACGCTAGAACATACGAGGACTAAAACAAAATTTCTTTCGTTACTCCCCTTTTATTTGGAAATCAACAATGGCCGAAGCCATTGATTCTCAAATTCAGCAAACCAATAATAAAAATAAATATAAATTAGTAATGGCCGTCACCTAATTCCTCTAAATTCGAGTAGGATGCGAGCTCGTTCTTCAGATCCTTGCTTCGAGCGCGAGTTTTTTTTTCAATCGCTCGTGCGACGCGGTCGCGTTCGATTTCAAGGGAAGCGCCGAGTTTCTTTGAGTCGTGAACCGCGTGCATTCGCGTGGTCGTAAAGAGGAAGAGGGGTTAAGGGGGAAAATCGAAGCACGATTGTAGGAGACTCGAGCTTGAGTTGAGAAGCATGGCCGAACTCATCGAGATCAATCGGCTTGTGGACGAAAGGGGGAGCAAGCGACGTTTGCAAGTGATTTCGTTCGTGAGGGTCTTGCGATCAAATCGAGAGGGGTGCGAGGCGTAGTGGTCTCAAGGAGGCAGAAGTTTCGGTGGAATGGAGTGTCATTCGAATCGTGCAGATCTGGGTTCGTTGGAGATGCTGATGGTGGCAGTGAGGTCTAGGTTAGCATTTGCTCGGTGAGGTATCTGTCCTCCTTCTTCTCATCATTTAAGCTTAAATATAATTTTGGGTTTGAAAAAAATTTTGCAGCAAGGAATAAAACAAATATTTATGTCAGTTAAAGGTTTATATGTATATTAGTATACAGTAAGGTATAAATCATTGATACAGGAAATAATAAAATTTAATTATAGTAAAATTTTAAATGCTGACTTTTATTTTTATTAATTAATTTCTGTAAAGACAGTTTTATCTAATGAAACTCATTTTAATTTTTTTACAAGAGGTCATTCTATTAAATTTAATTTTGAAAGTAAAATTTTAGTTGGATATTTTGTTAAAGAAAAATTAGTTTGAAACGAAAGCATTAATTAATTAAGTTAAAATTAAGACATTAGTTTAAAGGAACGTTTGTCAGTTTAAATTAAATGAATAATAATAAATTGTTCGATGAATTCAGATGTTAATAGATTATATAATATTTATGTAAGGTCCAAAACATGAAGAAAACAAGGTGGTTTGGATTGGATTGCAAAGTAAAGGTCAAAGGTGAGTTAATCTCACTCAGTTTAAAATTTAAATTTAAAATGATTAAAATTAAATAATTGTTTGAATGGTTGAATGAATTGATGTGATAGAGTATGATTGGACTTGCTATATTATATTGTGCTGACATTTGTGGATGCAGGGAAAACAGGTTGGAGGGATCCAACTGGGTCCCTCAACAGTTATTTAAATTATTTAAATTCCTCTGTTATGATGATTGGATATTTTATGATGGATTACGTTGAATATTGAATGCTATGTTTCGATTGGATAATTGGGTATAATGGATTTCCAGAAAATATATAACTTGGATGTTGGAAAGAAAGAAAGGAAGTGAATTTATAAGTAAAATAATTATGAACATTTGAATAAATTTAAAAATGAAGTAAAAATTAAATAAAGTGATATAAGAATTCTAATTAATAAATCTTGAGTATAGAAAGAAGATTTTTGAATAAGTAGAAAGTAAATGAATTGGAAACTCCAATGCTAATACCTAAAAGAACAAAACATTTATTTTAAATTTAGGATTCTAAATTTTGAAAGAGTCAAAGAAGAAAATGGGTAAAGCCTGAAATTTGTATATTTCAGTAAAAAAAAAAAAAATTAAAATCAAACAGCAAATAATAATAATAATAATAAAATAAAGTCCATAAGTAATGAATTTTGAAATGAACCGAGCAAGTAAAGAAATTTATTTTAAATAGAATGAATTGGAAATCAATTCGGGAAATTGATTTAAGTGCATAAAGTTGGAATTCTCTCTGGATGGCCAAGTACACGTTTTTAAAAGTAAATTTGTAAATATAAATTAAATGCTTTAAAGTTGTTTATTTTAGAAAGCAAGTTTTGTAAAATTTATTATTTTTAATATTTAAATTCTATAGTAAGTATTTTCTCAAATTTATTATAGTAGTACTTATTTAAACCAGTGACTTAGTATTTTGTTTCAAAAGTGAAAATTTATTTTATATTTTATTAAGTAACTTTATTTTCAAAAATTTATATAAGAATGTATTTTAACAAATTATTAAAGTAGTTTTTAATTTAAATGTTTTAAAAGTATATATATATATATATATATTTCAAGTAAAGTGTTTAAAATTATTTTGAAATTTATTTTTGTGCTTGGTGATTTCAAAGATGGATAGAAAATATTTGGGAAAGTTGATTCTGAAAAGAAAGATGATTTTGAAACTATTTTCAAAGGATTGAAAATAGAAATATATCTTGTGAACATATTTTGAAGTTAATAAATAATTTTGGGAAATTATTTATTGTGTGATGGATGTTTTGAATATTAATTGATAGTTAAATAACCGACTATCAATATTGGACAATGCGTTAATCGTTTCGAAGAGACCGGGATCGAGATTAATTTCTCGAAAACCACTTCGATTCGGTTTGTACGTTTCGCGTGAACGATTTTGGATTCGAAGATGGAGCAGTGGAGTGCAAGGGCTAGTCGCTACTAATCCTGAGGATATTTCCAAAATGGATGTAGTAGGAGTAGTGCCTTCGGTTCCGTTCGAACCCGGGGCGGACTTGTATGGACGAATGCTTGCGAAACATCGTTAGGTGGGCGATGGGCATTCTAAGTGAAAACGTTCTAAAGGTAACGCTTAGCCTCAAGCCTCATCAAATGGGAATGACTGAAAATCAGGGGATATGCAGCAAGGTTAGGTGGGTCATGCCCAAGCAGGATAAGATAATTCCCCTGTCTAGATGTCCCTTATACATTTCGGCTTAGTGGGTGGTTGGTCGCGCCAACCACGGGGTTTATCTTGTTCGGGACTGTTCAGTAAGGAATGGTTCTGGCCTTGTGTTGCAGGGGATGAAGGGAGTAGTCCTCGGTACGGTGATCTAGGCCCCGTACTGTGACAGGTGGTACCCCAGTGCCTAGTCATTGTTGGAAATCCATTCTCCCTACGAGCCTTGTACGAGTTTTGTTTGTATTACCCACTTTTGTGGCTAGTAGCTGGAATTTAATAGATGTAACAATTTCGGCTATTTTATAAGTATTTGTATATATACCCTATTATAATATCAGAGGACTTCTATAAAAATTGTTTTAGCTATCGTAAGGTAAAAACGCGACATGTTTATTTGTGGCGTGGTCTTACGAGATGCTTTTGTTTTCAAAGGATTTTGAAAACTTTAATAATCAATTGGGTGTGATTTTCTCACGCTGGTATTCCAGACTGACTCGGGTGTTATTTAACTATAATGCTCGGGTCAGACCGAGTATTATAGGATACAGGATATGTTGCTGTGGAGCTCAGGAGTCGAGTAGGATGGCGATACGTACTCATTTACTTGTATATATATATATATATATTCCGCTGTTTGAGTTGTGTATTCTGAGTTGTTGTGCATTCATTGTATGATATTGATGTTGAGCTGTGATTGATGTACTCTGATGATGTAATATATAAACAGAAATATTTGATGTTGAGTAAAGATTATATATTATCTATTATATTTTATTCCGCTGCGATGGTTAGATTCTGATGTTGATTTTGTTGTTCTCTTCTTCTATCTCTTCTTCTTTAACCCAAATGGTTCGTAATTCTGTGCAACTTGAGTTGATGGTGTAGAATAGTGTTGACTCAAAGGGTACGGATTTGGGAGCTGTTACACCACTTGTAATTCATATTGAAACAATTGTTAATTTTTATGTTTAAATGTATTTAAATGGATTACACTTGTAATTACATACCCTCTTTATTTTACAAATGTCCTAAATAAGAGTTTTATGTTAAAAAACCTTAAGCTAATAAATTTATGAATCATGTTTTCTTATTAAATTTTGTATACGTACAAATTAAATCTTTATCTCATGTTAATATTTAAAAGAAAATGTATCAAACCTTTTTTTTTTATTATTAAATATATATATACATACATGATTTATATTTTTTCTTTATTAAAAGAAAATTTTTATGTTGCCACTTGTTAAAATATGTTAACACTTGTAATATGAATGCATTCCCTTATTTTACAAATGTCACAAACAAAGATTTTTGTGTTTTAAACCCTTACTTCATTTTTACTTATAAATTTAAGTTTACCCCTTTATTTTATTTTATTTATAGATTTCATTTTTAAATCCTTTATTAATTTGTGAATTAATTTATCTCATGTGTACTTTAATTCTTATACTTATATTTCAAAAGATATATTCATATCAAAGCTTAAATGTTTATTTACATATGTAAATTTTAAAACATTTATCCATTCTTGTTTTATATTTTGTACTTATATAAAGAAAAATGATTTGAGAACCAATTATAAACAAATAAATAATCTTATATACATATATACTTTAATTTTTCAAAATACAGAGTTAACAAATCCAATTTATAATTCAAAACATCTATTTCTAAATTTCAAATTCAAAAATTAATATACAATCCATTTGTATTTATAAACCAATAAACAAAAAATATTTTTATAAATATATATTTTGTTCATTCACAATCTATAAGTATTTTCCAAATTCAACTTATTTTTTCGATATATTTATATTTGAATTTCAAATCCAAATTTCAATTTGTAATCAATTTATATGTATAAACAAACAATATCTATTTAGTTTGGAAAATAAAAAATTAATTCATAATTTAATTTCAAAAGTTAAATAAACTACCAACTTAAATTTGATTTAAAAACGGGAATGTTACGGATTCCCCCCTTAAGAAAATTTCGTCCCCAAAATTTGCCAAGGAGACAACAAAGAACAGATGAACACATCTGAGATAGAAAATTGATTTACCAGATCAAACTGAATATCTATTCTGCATTTGGCTTACCAAATCAGAATGTCATCAATAATTATGAGATCGAACTCATTCAATATTTCACAAGATGCTCGGGTCACCAGATCTACAAAGTAAACAGGGCATTGGTTAGTTCGAAGGATAACTAACCACTTGTAGAATATATCGAGACCCAAACAATAGTTAAATATATTTAATCTTCCACTACTGTTAAGCACTAGGTATGGATTCCAAACTAAGGTCAGAATACTCAAAGCTTACATCAACTTGTCCCTCTTCGGACTTTGATCCTTACCAAAAATTACAATAGAATTTTTGTGACGACCCGAAATTTCTAACAATTTAGATTGGAATACTTAATTGATTTTAAATATTTAAAAAGTTAATTTTTAACTTGAATTCAAATATTATTAAGCAATTAAGTTATTGGATTTAATAAACTTAAATTGGGTGAATTTTTGAATCTTCAGTTTTAAGCCTGTTAAAAATAATTTGTAGGCATGTAAAATTTATAATGATGTTATTGAAGATAATAAAATGGTTGGAATTTAATTTAAAGGTGATTTTTTCAATTATAATAATATATCGTTTAAATCGATATTTAAAAAATAGCCTTCCTAGGGACAATCTCAGATTTCGACGAAACCAGTTTCATTAGATCCGTAATAGTTAGTTATTATCGGATTTCAATTTCCATGGCAATCGGAGTTGCTGTTTTACCCTGACAGCTCAAAACGCTTAGAAACTATTTTAATCGATTTAATTTAAATTTGACCGTTTACTTCCCTAACTCGCGCATATGTTCGAATTAGCTTTCGAAACACGTTCCATTGTGTTTGGAATGCAGGTAAAACCTTATAAATGCCTGGCGGCAAGTCCGATTCGGAGTTCTAGATTTCCCTATATATATAATTCGAGATATTTTGAACAAAAAAATAAAAATAAAATAATTAGTCAAACCCTATTACATCTTTCAGCCAACCTAACCTTTCACCTCAGCTACCCCATACCCTGATACGAGCCGCCCATCTTCAACTTTAAATCGGTGTCTTCCCCATAAAGCTTTATGGTCGGTACTTCTTCTAACCTTTCTTCCTTTCAGTTCTTCAAATCAATTCGAGCCGATGAAAAGGAAAAAAATAGCGACAACCTCTCTCCTCATCAATTTATTTTATGTCGTTCTTCCCTCCACCTTTTCTTTTGTTTCCAGATCCATTCATTCAAAATTCCATGGCCGTTACCAAAATAAATAAAAAAGAAGGGAAAGAAGAAGAGTCAGCGCTCGAACTCGAAGCCGACTTCAACGCAAGCTCGGTGGTGACTGTGAGTTGCGATCGATTGGCTCCTATTCGAGGTAGAGGCGCACGCTCGCGCGAAGTCAGGGAAATTGAGGTCGAAGCGGTGGGATTTTAAGGTCGCGCCGAGGGCTCATGTTGATGGAAGAGTGGTCGCGGTGCGCTAGGGTATCAGAGGCGATGATTTTGGGTAAGGTTGGGGTCACCTTGCTTCCCAGGCCGTGCAAACGAGGATGCTTCTGGCGACGCACTGTTTTGGAAGAGACATGAATTTGGGGAAATTGATTTCTATTAATTTCAGCAGATGGTGTTAGCAATTGAATATTTTTGTCTTCGAGTTTAAAGAAAATAATAGAATCGTATTTAGACTTTTAAAGAAAAATTATATTCATAGGTTAGGGAAATTGCTGAGAGGAAAGTTTTAAAAATCAGGTTTATATACACACACACACACACACACACCTGACTTTGGAAAATATATTGGAATTTTTAAAATGTTTGAAAAGTTATTAAAATTTAATTTATTAAAGGATAAATTGGGGTAAAACTATCAGTTAATTAAATTATTAAATAGTACTTGATTATTCTATTGTTCGAATATTAATGAAATTTTATATAATATAATATTGTATAAGGTCTAAAATCATGATGAAGTCAAGGCAATTTTGAAGTGGATAGCAAATAAAAAGCAAAGGTGAGTAAATCTCACTCTGTTGGATTTTTTATATTTAAATTTAAATGGTGAAATGTAAATAATTGGTTGAATGATTAAATTGATTGGATGTGCACTAATGATGATGTAACTTTGGTTTTATTTGTTCTCGAGTTAATTGTGGTTTGATTCGAAGTATTTGGGTTTTGAATCGTTTTAAACTTAAATCATAAATACGGAAATGTTTTCATTTTAATGTTAATTTGGACTTAATGATTTGTGATTGATTTAATTAGAAGGGTAATTAAAATGGATAATTAATTAATTCAATTAATTAATGATTTGGGTTAATTAATTTAGTAATGAAGGGTTTGAATTAATTAATTAAGTTTCAAGTTAATTAATTAAGTGTAAGTAATTCAGAATAATCATTGGATGGTTTGACAAGTAATTACTTAATGTAATTAATAAAATATAATTACTTTATGGAAGTAATCAAGAGATTAATTAAGGTGATTAATTAAGGAGTAATTGATTTATTTAATGAAGTAAACAAAAAGGTAGGTGATTACAGGATGAGGTAAATCAAGAGTAAGTAATATTGTGGTTTAATTAATGATTAATTATTAAATGTAATTAAATTAAATTAGGACAAATTGAAATGTAAATGGGAAATCATTAATTTATATAATTAATGACGAAATTGAAGATTGATTAGTTAAGATCAATTTATCAGTACTAATTGATTTATGAGAAATTACTTAATTAATAGTAATTAAGGATTAATGTAATTAATTATAGTTAATTACTTTGTGAAGTAATTAAAGATTACGTATTGATTTTGGGTTAAGAATAATTAATCTTGTGAAATTAATTAAAGATAATTACTTGAATGTAATTAAAAGATAATTAATCCAGGGTGATTAATTAAGATGAATAATGAAGGGTTGATTAACTAATTGATTTGGCATTAATTAATGATAAGTGAAGAAATCTAAGTGATTGAGGTTAGAAATTGAATTAGAATTAATTAAATTAATTTTGGTAGCGATCAAGCTTTGCTTATGGATGATTGAATGGTATTGTATGTTTTGAATGAGTTGATATCTCTGATATGAAATGTTGTGTATTTCGTTTGGATAACTTGGATTAGGATGACATGAGACTCGAAGGGACCGGGTTTGGGTATTAGGAAATACCTGAAACCACTTCGAATTTTTATAGATTGATATGTGAAATCTATATGCTGGAGTGAAGAGATTTAAAGGAATTGGACTATTTCAAATCTAAATCTTTGGTATTTGGAAAACTTATATGTGAAATAAGTGATGTCTATAATAAATTGTGGCTTTGTGAATTGCTTCAAGTTACCTCGGTTTCTATATAAGTTGTATGCTTTGTATTCCATGTTAGTTCGGTTTACTCACGCAGGTTTCCAGCCTGACCCAGGTGTTACTTTAATGTAATGCTCGGGCCAGACCGAGTATTATAGATTTTAAGGTAAGGATGTACTGGTGCTCAGGAGTGAGCTGGATGGCAGGAACGTATAGAGTATTTCCGCTGTATCATATTATTGTAAATCTGAGACATGTTGATTTGTATATGTCCAGTGTTTGAGTATATGTGTACCTCTGATGTATTGAAATGTAATCGACAGAATATTATTCCTTTGTAAACTGTTATTATTTATTATTATATTCTATCCGCTGCGAATGTGAGATGTCGGTTTTTCTGTTCTTCTTCTTCTATCTCTTTCTACTTTTTCATAACTATCTGGAATTTTCTGGTTCGAAAATTTCAAGTCATTACAGTTGGTATCAGAGCTGAAAGGTTAAGCGAGAACCTTGGCTCTGGTGGGGACTACTCCTTAAATAGAGTCTGTAGTACTCTAGGATGAGTTGAGTGTGTGTGTGTGTGTATGAGAGCGTACTTGTTATTTCCTTATATAAAGATTTTAAATGATTTTATATAAAAATATATTTTGATGTATAAAGCACTATTTCCTTCTAATAAATATTAAGGTGATTGGTTGTTAAATTAATAGAATTAAATTAAGTAGTAATATAAAATACAACCAAACTGAAATCTTGAATTGGAAATAAATTAAGTGGTAACAGAAATACAACCAAATTAAAATTAAATTGATTGGAAATGAAATTCTAGAATTTGAGCTCAGAAATTAAATTGTTTAAAAACTTTAAATAAAGGTTAATTTGGTTTAAAAAGTTAAACCTAACTTTGAGAATTTAACTCAATCTATATAATTCGATATGGTTTAAAATTTGAGATTGAAATTGAATTAGTACAAATTGAATCTGATTTGAATTAATTGGATTTGTGATTGAAGATGTAAAAGTTTTTAAAAAAATTAAATGGAAAATTGAATTGGATTGAGTTGGAATGATTGAAATTGAAGTGGGTTCAATTGATAATAGTTCAAATTTGATTGGAATAATTTGGATTTGTAATTAAAATGTGTAGGATCAAACTCAAATGGAATTTGATTTGAAAATGGAAAGAAATCAAGATTGATTCAACTTGAATTGGGGTCAAATAAATTTCAATAGAAATTGAAGTTTTTCAAGTTTGAATTGAGTCAATTTAAATGGAAGTGGAAATTTAAATTGAATTGATAGGGAGGTGAACAGTTTTGACTCTGGACTGTTTTCAATATAAATTGTTTTAATATAAACTTATTTTTCCAAGCTATTTAATATATACAACGTTTCTTTTTAAAGCCAAATTATTTATATTTGTTTTACAATTATATTTGGAGCTATTTGACAATTTTTTATCCGTTTTATAAATTAATTACTATTTTTCAACTATTTTACAAATTAATTACTATTTTACAACTATTTTGCAATTATCTAAAATTTCTGAAACTATTTAACTATTTCTCAGTTATTTTATAATTAGTTAACTATTTTACAGTTATTTTGCAAACCAATAATTATTTTTCAACTACTTATCTACTTTTAAAATTTTCAAGTTATTTCCTAAATATAAACTGGTCGGAGTTCAAACTGTTAAATACCCAACTGAGATAAGAATGGAAGTGATAATCCAAATGGGGATTAAGGCAATCGTAAATAGGTGGATGAAAATTTAAGTGAATGTGAGTAGAAAGGAAATTGATTTAGTTAATAATTAATGAAGATAATTACGTAGGATGTACGTATATTATTTTATCCGTGTAGTGATTTGATCTAGATTCGAGCACAGAATTTCGAGATAGTTTTATCGATCCGACTAGGGATTTTTCACTCGATTTTCGACGCCGAGCCTGGATATGGATTGTTGATTGGTTCTGGATATTCTCTATCATAGTTATAGCTATGCAAGGAGAATGACGGTTTCTGGTCAAGAAACCAGATCTGTGTCCACACTTGGAAGTCGGGTGGACGATACTAGTGCGGATGTGAAATTGTATGATCGAGTGAGCGATCATATTGGTATGGCGTACGGATGATATGTGTACATCGTACGGGCTTAAATAAAACTGATATTGAAAGGTTGTGAATAAGAAATGTGAAATGATTTCTTTTGATATAAAAATATATGTTGTGAAATATACAAATGGATAAAGGTGAAAGTTTAATATTCTTTATGATGATTAGTAAGATGGAAACAACTTAAAAAGAGTAATCAAATTTGAATATTCGATTTTGAATAAAAAAAGTTATATATCTTTTTTATATATAAGATAAAACCCCCCTTGTTGTGTCTATTGACGGAAGAAATGGATTTTGAAAGTGTTTGAAGTATAAAAGAAGTTTTATACAAGTTTAAAATGATCCAAAGATTTTTGGCAAGGATTTTATATATATCTATCTATATAAATAAAGGATCTTATGAGGATTTTGGAGAAAGGTTTTGGGAACCTTTGGATTTGGAAAGGCTTTTGATTTTTGGGTAAAATCAATATTGAAATTTGGAAAGCCTAGTTTGAGAATTATTGATATTGGGATAATCGATTTTGTGTAAAGGAGCTTTGTATGAGATCATACTAGGTGTCTGATTTGAAAGATACTATATGTGTATAGTATAAACTGTTTTGATGATGGCTCTGGGGAAAAAGGCGCTCCCTTGAAATGAACTTCTCGAGAGTGCCACCGGTGGTGCTGCCTTGAACCCCAAGGGGGGTTCTAAAGTTGATCCTATGAAGAGTCCGAACAAAACTAGTTCCTAAGGATTCTGAGTAGTGTGTACCATAGCAAAAGTCGTGTGTGCCGCTGAGAGCCAACAGTCTACGTTTGATTTTATATCGGTAGACTGCGACCTATGGTAACATAGCGAAAGTCGTGTGTGCCGTTGAGAGCCAATAGTCTGTGTTTGATTTTACATTGGTAGGCTGCGACCTATGTAGGAGTGGAGAAGTTTCATTTCAACAGCGAAAATCGAGGGCGCTGATGTCTACAGTTACATGGACTTTTGCTGCGATGGCAACGTAACCCTGGAATGTAACCGCGATCTACTGTGAGTTCTATGGCATAATCGAGAGGCGTGGAGTGACTACAGTTACATGAACTTTTGCTGCGATGGCAACGTAACCCTGGAATGTAACTGCGACCATGGATGGGAGTGATGATTTCCAGAGCATTCTCACCAAGATATTTCCTCTATTTTCAAAAAACTATTTTCTATATTTTCAATAAAATTATTTTCCCAAGTATTTTCACTGGATGTTGAAAATGGGTCAGCTAAGTACTTATAGATTTTCAGTCCTACGCCTGATCAACGTACGACTGAATTTCTATGAGAACAAGGATGGACTGGTTGAGACATCGAGTTATAAGAAGTATTTTTATAAAAGCTATTTTTAATAGTATGATGTGAATTTAAAAGCATTTCTAAAATTTTAAAATAAAAGTGATGGAATTTTGGAAAATGAAAGAAAATCCAAACTGAAAAAAAATAGATTTGAACTCAGGGAAATTTAATGAACTGATTTTTGTAATAAAAATTGGAAGTAAGCTAATTAGCTAAATAATTATTTGATAGAGTATAGTAATAAAATTTAACTCGGTTAAACAAATGGATTGTAAGTTAATAATGGAGTTTGGAAAGGACTTCGAATTGTAAATAGAATTCGACTTGGATTTGATAATGAATTAAATAAGTGGAGATGTTGTAAAAATAAAAATAAAATAAAGTTGGATCGAAATAGACATGGTTTGAATTGCAAACAAAACCCAGGTAAGTAGAAATAAATTGAGAATAGTTTTGTAAAAATAAAAAAAATCGAAAATGAATTAAGTAGATGAATTTAAAATTTAAAATGGGGTGAATAAATAGGTTAATTGAATTAAATAATAAATTGATGAAATCTGATTGAATAGAAATTAAATCACAGTTTTAATTGGAATTGGGTTATCAGAAAGAACTTAAGTTATGAGGCAGATTAATTTGAAGTAAAATTACTTAAGTCAATAAAAGCTTGGTTTCGAGTAAGAATGGAAGACCATTAAATAAAAGTTTGTGTTAAATTTATTTGGAAAATGGATATTAATATAAGCATTGAATGTTGTCAAGCTCAATGAAATAGTTTTAAAATGGAAACGATGTGGAAATGAAATGAAACGCAAATGTATGGTTGGTGAATAAATTATAAATGAAATGGATTAAATACAGAATGAGTTGAAATTAATCTAAAGTAGTTATAAACTAAAATCGATACTCTATTAGGCAAACATCGCCGAATTTACATAAAAATAGTTGTCGTTTGACGTAAAACAAAAGTAATTAAAACTCTATAAGTGGGTAGAGATTAAATTAATTGATCATAGGATCAAGTGAATTGAATATGAGCTTGATTAGATTAAAAATAAATTGAATGTAAGAAATTGAGTTGTAAACCATTAAAATTGGATGAAATGGCATATGAATTGGTTGGAAGCAATTGAATTAGCTTTAAATCATGTAAATCGCTTATGGAAAGCGTTTGGTGCTTGTTGCTTATGAAATGCATGTGTTTAGCTATTGAAAGTAAGTGAAATGCTATTAAATTTTCTATATATGGCACTTACATATTTAAATTGAGTAAGTACAGATACCTGAAGGCCGTTTGGCCGGCTTTGGTTGCACTAATTGCTAAAATAAATAAGCCGCTTGCTTAAAAATGCTAAATAAAGGTACGCCTACGCAATAAAAATAAGAAATATGAATTGTTTTTGTCTATCTGACCGTGTGGGTCAAAGTATATACATTCGTATCTCTTGTCAAATTGCAAAAGCACCTCCGTACAAAGGAGACTCTGCCAAAAAATTCGAAAACTTTGGGAGCTAGAAAATTTTTGGGAAAAATTTTGGTTAGCGACAAACGATTTCAAATTGGAATTTGAAATTAATTAGTGGATGAAACTAATTTTGTAACAACCCGCATATTTATCGATTTTATATTTAAATATTTTATCGATACTCGAAATTTTGTCCGAAAACCTACTTTTAGCAAACAGCCGAATTGGGACTCGAGACCCCTTCCATTGAGTTCAAAATGCCGTTTGCAACCTTTTTGAGTATAAACTTCAATATGTTTGGAGTAAGTCGATTTTTGCTACTTTTTCTATAGGGCTTTGGGTTGGGTTCAGCCCATTTGCCCAATTCTTGTTATATCAACCCAACCCCTCTTCACTTCTCTTCATTCATTCCTCATTTCCTAACTCTCTCAAGCTCAAGAGAATAATGGGGGAAAGGATTGGAAATTAGAATTCCAAGCCCTAGTTCATTTGCAAAATCCAAGCTCTAGCTCCAAATTCTAAGAGAAGCCATTAGTAAGCATCTCCTTCTTCTTCTCCAACTCATTCTCCTTTCAATTTCAGAATTTCCTAAACCTAACTTAGGAAATATTTTTACTTGTAAGCTTAGATTGAAGCTTCTTAGGTTGGAATTGAAGAGTGTTTGTTCTTGCCTTGCTCTAAGCTTCTTCTTGCTTGTTCTTTGTGTCAAAGATGAGATTTTTATCTCACATCTTAGTCTATAACTATCTTCGATTGTTAGGTATGAATTCCTAACACTTATTCTTGTGCAATTGCTTTTGGTTTGGATTGATTTAGTGAATATTCCAATTTTAAGTGTTTTGAGTTCAATTCTTTAAAAATCCTAACTTTGATGTTTTGATCATGTTTTTGGTGATGAATCGAAGAGCTTATATGGCCGGGTAGTCGATGGGCGTAAATACTTAGTGGCGTTTGCTCGACCTATTTCAATTCGGAAGGGATTGGCATTCATTAGATAGGCATGGGAGTGCTGGCAACAGGCTCTGGTCGACCGAGCTCAGGGTCCGGTCGACCGACCTACTACCCGAGCACTTCATGCCTTTGTTTTGGAAGTGCAGGTTACAGGCTCCGATCGACCGAGCTCAGTGTCCGGTCGACCGACCTGCTACCCGTGCACTTCCATCTTTGGTTCGGTCAACCGACTCAGGGAGTCCGGTTGACCGACCTGCTCCTATTTGCCAATTTTGCCTATATTGTCTATTTTGTTGAATTTCCAACCTTAATCGATTCGTGTGTTTCCCTTTTGTTGTTATCATTTGTTATTGATTTTGATGACTTCTTTTCTTCAGGAATTTTAGGAATATCCATTTTGATGGATTCGGTATCGATTTCTTTGGATTTTTATTCACGTCTTCGTATGTGGATTTTTGTGTTTGATTGTTTCTACAATCACTTCTATAATTTGTCACTTTAAAATATAAAGGTTTTCTATACTAGTAGTAAATATCAAAACCCTTCTTTAAATCGATTTCAACACCATTTTATTACAAAGCTCCTTTCTTAAACCATTTTCCAATCTATTAGTATATACAAACCTTTACCTCACTCGTATGAGATATCTAATTAAACGGCTTAGTAAAACGAGTGGTATGAAACGCTTGCGTTTACTTCGTCGGTTAATTCTTGGACTTGTTCGATTGAACCTCTTGTGACAATTTTCTAGTGGAGATCTACAATTTGTTCGTAAATATTTGAGTTAAGCTAGTGGTTTTCGGACATGAAGCTAAGCTCATATATTTACTAGCTTACTGTAATTGACACTTCTAGATGATCGATGATGATCATTTTATGGTTTAGACTAACAATGTGCGATGTCTCTTTGTCCAAGTAAAGGATTTTACCTCATTTTATTGAGCTTCGTCTCATTCCTTTGTGGGCTAGCGACCCATGTACTTTTAATGTGTTTTGATTCATAGGATGTACCGTTTGTACTACATCGATGTCTCGGCTTTTCGATTCATTGGGCGTACCGTTTGTACTGCATCGATGTTTCGAATTGTTTTGTGTTTCGATTCATTGGATGTACCGTTTATACTACATCGATGTCTCGGCTTTTCGATTCATTGGGAGTACCGTTTGTACTGCGTCGATGTTTCGAATTGTTTTGTGTTTCGATTCATTGGATGTACCATTTGTACTACATAGATGTCTCGGCTTTTCAATTCATTAGGCGTACCGTTTGTACTGCGTCGATGTTTCGAATTGTTTTGTGTTTCGATTCATTGGATGTGCCATTTGTACTACATCGATGTCTCGGCTTTTCGATTCCTTAGACGTACCGATTGTACTGCGTTGATGTACTGAATTGTTTGTGATACACTTGTTGGTGAGTTTTCATGCTCCCGCTTGGGATTGGCCATCCTTTTCCTGTGATTTCTGGATTTCTAATTTGATGATTTCTGGAATTTATGTTTCACCAACTTTTTCGATTGGCATTGATATGTATGTCATTTTTGTGGCTTGGTGAATTAAATAAAGAATACGACATTCTTTTTGATGTTATGAGATTCTTGAGATATTGTATGACTTTCGTGGATTTTCTAATGTATACTTGCCGTAGTATGACATTTTTGGTTATCATACGTCTTTTTATTATATCTCTTATTATATATCATTTTAACTGATAATTATAGCTAGACTGATCCGTTTATTATTTTCTTCTTAAATAATACTCGGGTCAGGCAGAGATTTTACAGGTGTTTCTGCTTGACTCCTTATCGGACCATCATCTGATCTTTTGGCTAACTACTCTAGTTTAGTAGTTTTTGGTTGTATACATTTGAGATTTAGACTCCTTGATGTATACATATTCTTTTGCCTAGCACTTGTATCTATTCTTTTTGATATTGTGGATCTTATTTGACCACTACTCTGATATATACTTTTATGTGTAATATTCATATCTATTTCCGCCTTTGTGATATGAATTATCTGTGACTGATTTGTGTTATGTTTATTTCTATATTCGTTTCCGAAGACATTATAGCCACTGTGTAGTAGCTTTGAGTTTGTGTCTGTATGTCGGATTTCCTCTTGAAAAGAATGCAAATTATATTTTATCTGGCATATCAGTACTTGCACAAAGAAATTATACAGATGGTCGCTCCTCAACAGCCTTATTCTCCGTGCTAGTTGACGGCACTACACCGTAGTGTCCTTGGCTAGCGTGGGTATAGAGATAGAGCGTCACAAATTTAGAATAATGGTATGAATCAGTTATAAATGGAAGATAAAATTCAATATTCAGAATTGAAGATAAATTAAATTCATATGGAAATGGGAAAAACTAATTTGAATAGAAGTAGATATGAAAACTTCTGTAAGAAATGATTTTAAAAGGCTATGATTGGATATTGTTGCTAGGTAAGATATGCAGGTATTATAAAGGGGAAGGAAAATTGGATTTGATTTCAGGAGATAATTTGAATTGCCCGATTAAAAGGTATGTATTTAAATTTCTGTATGAAATTGGATTGGGTTTTTGATCTAGCCACTTGGCCTTTTGTTTTCTTTTGGACTTTGGGAGCCCGTAGAGGCATTTTGTAGTTGTACCGAGCTAGCCGCACAAAGGAGACGCTGGCAAAAAAATTCGAAAATTTAGAGAGTTAGAAAATTTTTGAGAAAATTTTGATAATTCAAAATTTGGTTTTAAATTGAAATTTGAATGATTGAGCAAAATGGTATTGTTTGAAAACTGTGGGAGAGTTTGGGAAGTTAGTAAGAATGATAAGGGGACTTTTATAAAAGATAGTTGGTAGGATGTTGAACTGTTGGTTTTGGGGGAAAAGTAAACTGGCAATGGACCATTCTTCTTAACTAGCAATTTCGGGGACGAAATTCTTTTAAGGGGGGAGTAATGTGACGACCCGGAATTTCTAACAATTTAGATTGGAAAATTTTATTGATTTTAAATATTTAAAAAGTTAATTTTTAACTTGAATTCAAATATTTTTATTAATAGCAGTTAAGTTATTGGATTTAGTAAACTGAAATTGGGTGAATTTTTGAATCTTCAGTTTTAATGTGACGCCCCACCTCTATACCCATGCTAGCCAAGAACATTACGGTGAATGCTGTCAACTAGCACGGAGAATAAGGCTGTTGAGGAGCGACCATCCGTGTAATTTCTTTGCGCGAGCATCGATATGTCAGATGGTATAACAAGCATTTCTTTATCAAGAGGAAATCCGACATACCGACACAAACTCAAAGCTACTACACGGTGGCTAAATAAATCCTTCGGAAACAAATATAGAAATAAACATAACATAAATCAGTCACAGACAATTCATATCACAAAGGCGGAAGAAGATATGAATATATATATAACACATGAAAGTGTTCATCAGAATAGTGGTCAAACAGATCCACAATAATACAAAAGAATAGCAGCACGTGCTATACAAAAGAATACAACTATGAGTCCATATCTCAAGTGTATACAACAACATAAACACTAATCTAAGTAGTTAGCCAAAAGTCAGAGAAATCAATCCCAAGAGAGAAGTCAAGCTGAAACACCTGTAACATCTCGGTCTGACCCGAGTATTATTCAATAAAAAAATAATAAACGGATCAGTCTAGCTATAGATATCAGATGAAACGATATAGAATAAGAGATATGACTAAACACATGATCATCACAATGCCAAGCTTCATGATCAACGAGAAGTGTCAATTACACTAAGCTAGTAAATATATGAGTTTAGCTTCATGTCCCATAACCACTTGCTTAACTTCAATATTTACGAACAAACTATAAATTTCCACTAGAAAATTGTCACAAGGGTTTCAATCGAACAAGTCCAAGAATTAACCAACAAAGTGAACGCAAGCGTTTCATACCACTTGTTTTACTAAGTCGTTTAATTAGATTTCTCATACGAGTGAGGTAAAGGTTTATATATACTAATAGATTGGAAAACGGTTTTATAAACGAATTTGGTATTAAAATAGTATTGAAATCGTTTAAGGAAAGAGTTTTGATATTTACTACTAGTATAGAAAACCTTTATATTTTTAAAGTGACAAAACACAAAGAAGATTGTAGGAACAATCAATCACTAAAATTCACATACGGAGATGTGAATAAAAATCCAACGAAACCGATAAAGAATCCATCAAAATGGATATTCAAAAATCCCTAAAAAGGAGTCATCAAAGTCATATTAATTGATAACAATAAATAGGAAACAACACAAATAGATTTAAGTTGGAAATTCAAGCAACTAGGCGAAGTAGGCAAAAATCATTAGGTCGGTCGGCCGGCTACAGAGCTCGGTCGACCGGACCCTGTTCTGAAAAACTCTCGGACAGCAGGTCGGTCGACCGAACCCTGTACTTGGTCGACCGAACCTTAAAACAGAAAGTGCTTAAGCCCTTGGAAGCAGGTCGGTCGACCGGACCACGGGGTCGGTCGGCCGAACCTGTTTTCAGCCTCTTCCCTGCCTATCACAATCGAGGTTCAATCTTGACCAAAATTGCATTCGCACGAGCAACGGCGCTAAGGGTTTATGTCAATCGACTACCCAGCCCTATATGCTCCTCGATGCATTACCAAAAACATGTTCAAACATCAAAGTTAGGATTTTTAACGAATTGAACTCAAAACACTAAAAATTGGAATATACACCAATTCAATCCAAACCAAAAGCAAATGCACACGAATAAGTGTTAGGAATTCCTACCTAACATTCTAAGATAATTCATAGACTTAGATGTGAGATTAAAAATCTCACCTTTTTACAAAATCAAACAAGAAGAAGCTTGAAAGAAAATGGAGAATCAACCTCTCTTCAACACAACCCAAATGAGCTTGAATCTATGCTCAAAACAAGAACATTCCCAAAATTAGGTTTAGGAATTTCTGAAATTGGTAAGAGAATAAGTTGGAGAAGAAGAAGAGAAGCTTACCAATGGGTTCTTCTTGAGTTTGGAGCTAGGAATTTGAAGTTGCAAGAGGAACTAGGGTTTTGGAGTTTTAATTTCCAATCTCTCCTCCCACTATTATTGCCTTAGAACTGAAAAGAGAAGAGAATGAGGGTGAATGGGGAAGAGTGGCTCAGATTTGAGCATAAGTTAAACATAGGGCTGAGCCCAAACCCAAACCCAAAGTGAAAAGGTAGCAAAAATCAACTTTCTCCAAACATATCGAAGCTTATACTCAAAAAGGTCGTAAACGGCATTTTAAACTCAATGGGAGTGGTCCCGAGTCCTAATTCGACCGTATGCAAAAAGTAGCTTTTTGGACTAAAATCTGACTAACGACAAAATATTTAAATAAAATATTTAAATATAAAATCGATAAATATGCGGGTTGTTGCAGACTTCCCTCCTTAAAGAAATTGCATCCTCGCAATATTTAAGAAGAAGATATATAGTAACAACCATAAAAGCATATTCAACACAAAATAAGTTTGAAATAAGAAGTTCACCTCAAAGAGCATGAGAAAGTAAGTCCGGATGTGTTCGCTCGATGTACTCTCTAGATTCCCAAGAACAATCCTTAGGATTTGAAGACCATTGAACTTTAACAAGCGGAACATCTTTATTTCGAAGTCGTTTGACCTCCGAAGCAATGATTTAATAGGATGTTGCTCATAAGTTAAATTAGGCGAAACTTCAATCTCCTCCACAACACCGGGCTCAAGAATAGAATCGGAATCTCGAAGACACTTTCGAAGTTGAGAAACGTGAAACATGTCATGGATAGCAGAAAACTGAGCCGGTAATAAAAGGCGATAAGCCATGGAACCAATACGTTCAGTGATAGGAAATGGCCCAATATATCGAGGCGCTAACTTTACCACACCTTTCATAGGTGACACACGAATGAACACAAGATCTCCTACAGAAAACTCTAACTTTCTTCTCCGGTTATCGGCATAGGATTTTTGTCTACACTGGGCTTCTTTCATCCTAAGACGAATAAGTTTAATCTTTTCTGTGGAATCACGAATAAAATCTGGACCTAAAACCAGCTTCTCACCGGCCTCAAGCCAACAAGAAGGAGATCGGTATGGCCTTCCATAGAGTGCCTCGAAAGGTGCCATACCAATACTAGATTGGAAGCTATTATTATAGGAAAATTCAACTAGTGAAATATGATCTTCCCAACTTCCACCAAAATCAAGAACACATGCACGAAGAAGATCCTCAAGAGTTTGATTCACACGCTCGGTTGGTCCATCGGACTGAGGATGATAAGCGGTGCTAAAATTAAGCTTCGTTCCTAAAGCTTTTTGAAGACTCTTCCAAAATCCACTAGTAAACAAGGGATCACGATCGCTAACAATAGAAGTAGGAACTCCATGCAATTTAATAATCTCTTTAATAAAGAGTTTGGCCAAAAGTGGAATGGTTCGGTTAGACCGAACGGGAATAAAATGGGCGGATTTAGTAAGTCTATCAACAATCACCCATAAGCTATCATGACCCGAACGAGAACGGGGAAGGCCATCTATAAAATCCATGGAAATTTTGTCCCACTTCCAAATTGGAATTTCTAAAGGTTGCAATAACCCATCGGGCCTTTGATGTTCGACCTTAACGAGTTGGCAAGTCATGCAACGCTTAACGAAGTTAGCGATGTCAAGTTTCATTCCCTCCCAATAATAAAGTCGCTTCATATCCGCGTACATTTTACTACTACCAGGATGAATGGTAAATTTAGAATGATGAGAATCTTCCAAAATATCTTTACGAAGATCACCAATATTTGGCACGACAAGTCTACCAAATTTCCGAATGCCGCCACGAGAATCGATATCATAGTCTTTCAAACCTTCAATATCAATTTTATCCTTAATATTTTGGCCAAGAAGAGCCAATTCAGGATCTAGCCTTTGAGCTTCAAGAATGCGGTCTAAAAGAGAAGGATGAGCCTCAAGACTACATAAAACAGATGATGAGCATAAATCGGATACGCGCTCTCGAATCTCACAAGTGGATAAGATCTCGAGATCGTTCCATTCGGATATCATCATAGAAACAACAGCTTGTTGTTTTCGGCTAAGAGCATCGGCGACACGATTACCCTTACCGGGAGTATAAAGAATATCAAGATCATATGGTGCAAGAAATTCGAGCCAACGCTGTTGACGCAAATTAAGTTCCTTTTGAGAGAATAAATACTTCAAGGACTTATGATCAGTATAAAGAACAAATTTCTCTCCTAAAAGATAATGACGCCAAATCCGAAGAGCAAAAACAATAGCCGCGAGCTCTAAATCATGAGTGGCATATCTAGTCTCAGCAGGCTTCAATTGCCTAGAAGCATAAGCAATAACACGTTCTCTTTGCATAAGAATGGCACCCAAACCAACGCGACTAGCATCGGTATAAACAACGAAATCTTGATTCCCCTCGGGAATCACAAGAATAGGAGCATCGGAAAGGAGTTCTTTCAATTTCTGAAACGAGGCTTCACATTTGTCCGACCAAATGTATTTAACTCCCTTCTTAGTCAAGCCAGTGAGAGGCACGACAATCTTAGAAAAGTCTTTGATAAAACGACGGTAATAACCCGCCAATCCGAGAAAACTACGAATCTCTGTCACACTCTCCGGTTTCTTCCAACTTTAAATCGTTTCAATCTTTGAAGGATCCACGGAAATTCCGGATTCGGAAATAATATGACCGAGAAACTTCACACGAGATTGCCAAAAGTGGCATTTAGAAAATTTTGCTTTCAATTGATTACTCCTAAGAGTTTCCAACACAATCCGAAGATGCTTTTCATGTTCCTCCTCGGCTTTTGAATACACAAGAATATCATCAATAAAGATGAGAACAAACCGGTCGAGGAAGTCTTTGAAAACTCGATTCATAAGGTCAACGAAATAAGCCGGGGCATTAGTTAGACAAAATCGCATAACAAGCCATTCATAAGATCCATAACGAGTACGGAACGATGTCAAAGGAATGCTATCCTCTGCAATACGAAGCTGATGAAAACCAGTAGCCCGGTCCAATTGTGAAAAGACTCTAGCACCACAAAGTTGATCGAACAGATCATCAATCCGAGGTAAAGGATATTTATTTTTAATAGTAAGATCATTAAGCTTGCGGTAGTCAACGCAAAGCCTAAGTGTACCATCGGATTTCTTCACGAAAATAGCCGAAGCTCCCCAAGGCGAGGAACTAGAGCGAATAAATTGCTTCGTTTCCAATTCGGATAATTGTTTACGCATCTCCTCATTTTCTTTATTGGACATACGATAAGGAGGACGAGTAATAGGTTGAGCTCCAGGGATAAGATTAATTTTGAACTCAAATGCTCGCTTAGGTGGTAATCCTAAAACGGGCTCAAATATGTCGGAAAATTCACGAACAACGTGAATAAGAGAAATAATATCTTCCTCATCGTCATTACCGTCATCACGAGGATTTAAAGAATATAAAGATGCAACCAAGGCAGAATCCGAATCTTTAAGAATAACAGAAACCTGATTAACAGATTGAGGATGTCGAAGATGAATAGTCCGCTCAGGACATAGGATATGAGCTTCATAACGGTTAAGCCAATCCATTCCCAAAATCATTCCAAAGCCTAAATAACGCATGACATGCAAATCGGCTAGGAAAGAAAAACCACACAAAATAATCTCGACATCTTTACACAATAAACTGATTGTTGCGGATCCACCAACCGGATTCGCAATTCTTAAAGAAGTCATTAAACACAATACATCCAAAGAAAAAGTATCAACAAGTTCTTTTGATATAAAAGAATGGGATGCACCCGTATCAAAAAGAACACGAATAGGATGATCACGAAATAAAATAATGCCATCCAGAATAGAATGAGAAATACCTTGGCCACGAGATGAGTTGCCAGGGACTTGAGCAGCATTAAGCTTTCCCTCCTTCCTATTTTGAAGTTTGGGACATACATGCATAAAATGGTCCGGGCTTTTGCAATAGCGACAAGTACGAGGCTTAGAACACTTGTTCGCAAAATGGTCTCTGTAACCACAGTTAAAGCATTTCCCTTCAGTAGAGGAAAAGGTCTTGGCAGCAGGAGTTGCATGCCTCCCTTTCTTATTAGGATAAGGACCTTTGAATTTGTTTGGCCTCTTCTTGTTGTTGAAGTTTGGTTTGGAACCCACCACTTCAACCTCATTCTCCCTATCCGCCTCTTCAAGACGAAGAGCGATATCAACGAGTTGGTCGAAAGCAACTTCTAATTTTAGAAGTAATGGCTTCTTAAGATTTTTGTTTAAGCCATAGACGAACCTCTGGTTCTTCTTTAAAGGGGTGTTGATGTATTCAACCCCATATTTGGAAAGTGATTCAAAAGAAGCAACGTAGTCCGTCATGGAAGAATCGCCTTGAACAAGGTCAATGAAACGACGAGCCATCGTCACTTTCTCAGCTTCTGGTATGAATTTCAACACGAAGTGTTCCCGGAATTGCTCCCAGGTGAGATCCGCTTCATTAATCTCAGAAATAAGAAGTTCGTACCAGTCCAATGCTCTTTCTCGGAGCATAATAGAGGCCACCTGAACTCGGTGAAGATCAACAAGATTCATGCGAGAAAAGATTCGATCACATGACCTTAGCCAAGCCTGTACTTCAATAATAGTTTCAGAACCTTTGAATATCTCCCCACCCAAATTAGTGTAATCGCTGCACAAGCGTGCAAATCCTGACTTTGGGTGAGTAGGTTCCGGGTTAGCTCCAGCTGCTTGAGCATTTGTCACTAAATCAAGAAGCTGTTGAGCAGTCATAAAAACTCCATCTTAGGGTGGAGTGCTAGACGGTACGGCTCTGGGGCGGCCTGGTCTAGACATTTCTCTTCCCTTTTGAAAGAAAGAAGAAGAAGAAAAAAGGTTATTCACCAAATTGAATATCAAGCAATCTTGATAGATAAACAAGGAATCATAAGGAAAATAGGATGAATCGGTTCGAAGACTCGAATTAAATCCTAAAGCACGACTCCTAAGAAAGACTTAGCATGATGATCCTTGTTATAATATTCCATATTGTTCCGAAGTTAGGCTCTGATACCAAGCTGTGACGCCCCACCTCTATACCCACGCTAGCCAAGAACATTACGGTGAATGCTGTCAACTAGCACGGAGAATAAGGCTGTTGAGGAGCGACCATCCGTGTAATTTCTTTGCGCGAGCATCGATATGTCAGATGGTATAACAAGCATTTCTTTATCAAGAGGAATTCCGACATACCGACACCTCAAAGCTACTACACGGTGGCTAAATAAATCCTTCGGAAACAAATATAGAAATAAACATAACATAAATCAGTCACAGACAATTCATATCACAAAGGCGGAAGAAGATATGAATATATAAATAACACATGAAAGTGTTCATCAGAGTAGTGGTCAAACAGATCCATAATAATACAAAAGAATAGCAACACGTGCTATACAAAAGAATACAACTATGAGTCCATATCTCAAGTGTATACAACAACATAAACTACTAATCTAAGTAGTTAGCCAAAAGTCAGAGAAATCAATCCCAAGAGAGAAGTCAAGCTGAAGCACCTGTAACATCTCGGTCTGACCCGAGTATTATTTAATAAGAAAAATAATAAACGGATCAGTCTAGCTATAGATATCAGATGAAACTATATAGAATAAGAGATATGACTAAACACATGATAATCACAATGCCAAGCTGTGATATATATATATAAGTAATCGAAAATCAACAAAAGATTAATCGATATCACCTAATTTACACAAGAATCAAAGGAAACGTCATACTCCTTATTTCGTTCACCAAACCATAACTATTGACGATTACATCAATGTCAATCACAAAAGTCAATGACACACAAATTCACCAATGCACAAATATAGATGGAACTTATCAATTGATGTCACGAAAATTGGTGAAACACAAATTCCAGAATTCAACACACGAAATCCAGAAATCACAAAAATCAATGACACACAAATTCCAGAGTTCAACACACGAAATCCAGAAATCACAAAAATCAATGACACACAAATTCCAGAGTTCAACACACGAAATCCAGAAATCACACAAAATAAGGGGGGGAAGTCCTATCACACGAACGGGAGCATGAAAACTCACCAACAGCTGTAACACACGAACGAGAAGCTATCTCATGGTAGCTAGCCATTAATTTGACACACGAATGGTCCGAAGACCTGACACACGAATGGTCCGAAGACCGTGGGTTGCTACCCCACAAAGAAATGGGACGAAGCTCAATTAAATAAGTTACGGTCCTCCACACGGACAAAGAGACATCGCACAATTGCTAGTCTAAATCACAAAATTGATCGTCATGATCAACGAGAAGTGTCAATTACACTAAGCTAGTAAATATATGAGTTTAGCTTCATGTCCCATAACCACTTGCTTAACTTAAATATTTACGAACAAACTGTAAATTTCCACTAGAAAATTGTCACAAGGGTTTCAATCGAACAAGTCCAAGAATTAACCAACAAAGTGAACGCAAGCGTTTCATACCACTTGTTTTACTAAGTTGTTTAATTAGATTTCTCATACGAGTGAGGTAAAGGTTTATATATACTAATAGATTGGAAAACGGTTTTATAAACGAATTTGGTATTAAAATAGTATTGAAATCGTTTAAGGAAAGAGTTTTGATATTTACTACTAGTATAGAAAACCTTTATATTTTTAAAGTGACAAAACACAAAGAAGATTGTAGGAACAATCAATCACTAAAATTCACATACGGAGATGTGAATAAAAATCCAACGAAACCGATAAAGAATCCATCAAAATGGATATTCAAAAATCCCTAAAAAGGAGTCATCAAAGTCATATTAATTGATAACAATAAATAGGAAACAACACGAATCGATTTAAGTTGGAAATTCAAGCAACTAGACGAAGTAGGCAAAAATCATCAGGCCGGTCGGCCGGCTACAGAGCTCGGTCGACCAGACCCTGTTCTGAAAAACTCTCGGGACAGCAGGTCGGTCGACCGAACCCTGTACTTGGTCAACCGAACCTTAAAACAGAAAGTGCTTAAGCCCTTGGAAGCAGGTCGGTCGACCGGACCAGGGGGTCGGTCGGCCGAACCTGTTTCCAGCGTCTTCCCTGCCTATCACAATCGAGGTTCAATCTTGACCAAAATTGCATTCGCACGAGCAACGGCGCTAAGGGTTTATGTCAATCGACTACCCGGCCCTATATGCTCCTCGATGCATTACCAAAAACATGTTCAAACATCAAAGTTAGGATTTTTAACGAATTGAACTCAAAACACTAAAAATTGGAATATACACCAATTCAATCCAAACCAAAAGCAAATGCACAAGAATAAGTGTTAGGAATTCCTACCTAACATTCTAAGATAATTCATAGACTTAGATGTGAGATTAAAAATCTCACCCTTTTACAAAATCAAACAAGAAGAAGCTTGAAAGAAAATGGAGAATCAACCTCTCTTCAACACAACCCAAATGAGCTTGAATCTATGCTCAAAACAAGAACATTCCCAAAATTAGGTTTAGGAATTTCTGAAATTGGTAAGAGAATAAGTTGGAGAAGAAGAAGAGAAGCTTACCAATGGGTTCTTCTTGAGTTTGGAGCTAGGAATTTGAAGTTGCAAGAGGAACTAGGGTTTTGGAGTTTTAATTTCCAATCTCTCCCACCATTATTGCCTTAGAACTGAAAAGAGAAGAGAATGAGGGTGAATGGGGAAGAGTGGCTCAGATTTGAGCATAAGTTAAACATAGGGCTGAGCCCAAACCCAAACCCAAAGTGAAAAGGCAGCAAAAATCAACTTTCTCCAAACATATCGAAGCTTATACTCAAAAAGGTCGTAAACGGCATTTTAAACTCAATGGGAGTGGTCCCGAGTCCTAATTCGACCGTATGCAAAAAGTAGCTTTTCGGACTAAAATCCGACTAACGACAAAATATTTAAATAAAATATTTAAATATAAAATCGATAAATATGCGGGTTGTTACATTTAAGCCTGTTAAAAATAATTTGAAGGCTTGTAAAATTTATAATGATGTTATTGAAGATAATAAAATGGTTGGAATTTAATTTAAAGGTGATCTGTTCAATTTTAATAATATACTGTTTAAATCGATATTTAAAAAAATAGCCTTCCGAGGGACAGTCTCGGATTTCGACGAAACCATTTCCATTGGATCTGTAATAGTTAGTTATTATCGGATTTAAATTTTCGTGGCAATCGGAGTTGTCATTTGACCCCGGCAGCTAAAAAAGCTTAGAAACTATTTTAATCGATTTAATTTAAATTTGATCGTTTACTTCCGTAACTCGCGCATATGGTCGAATTAGCTTTCGAAATACGTTCCATTTTGTTCGGAATACGGTTAAAACCTTATAAACGCCTGGCAGCATGTCCGATTCGGAGTTTGAGATTTCCCTATATATATAATTCGATATATTTTGAATAAAAAAAATTAGTCAAACCCTATTACATCTTTCAGCCAACCTAACCTTTCACCTCAGCACCCTATACCCTGATACGAGCCGCCCTTCTTCAACTTTAAATCGCTGTTTTCCCCAAAAAGCTTTATGGCCGGTACTTCTTCTTACCTTTCTTCCTTTCAGTTCTTCAAATCAATTCGAGCTGATGAAAAGTGTAAAAAAAAGGCGACAACCTCTCTCCTCATCAATTTATTTTACGCCATTCTTCCCTCTACCTTTTCTTTTGTTTCCAGATCCATTCATTCGAAATTCCATGGTCGTTGCCAAAATAAAAAAAAAGGGGGAAAGAAGAAGAGCCAGCGCTCGAATTCGAAGCCGACTTCAACGCAAGCTCGGAGGTGACTGTGAGTTGCGATCGATTGATTCCTGTTCGAGGCAGAGGCGCGCGCTCGCACCATTTCAGGAAAATCAATATCGGAGAGGTGGGGTTTTGAGGTCACGCCGAGGGCTCGTGATGATGGAAGAGGGGTCGCGTTGTGCTAGGGTATTGGAGGCGATGATTTTGGGTAAGGTTGGGGTCACCTTGCTTCCTAGGCCGCGCAAACGAGGATGCTTCTAGCGACGCACTGTCTTGGAAGAGACGTGAATTTAGGGTAATTGATTTCTATTAATTTCAGCAGATGGTGTTAGCAATTGAATACTTTTGTCTCCGAGTTTAAAGAAAATAATAGAATCGTATTTACACTTTTAAAAAAATTATATTCATAGGTTAGGGAAATTGATGAGAGGAAAGTTTTAAAAATCAGGTTTATATATATACACCTGACTTTGGATAATATATTAGGATTTTTAAAATGTTTAAAAAGTTATTAAAAATTAATTTATTAAAGGAGAAATTGGGGTAAAACTATCAATTAATTAAATTATTAAACAGTACTTGATTATTCTTTTGTTCGAATATTAATGAAATTTTATATAATATAATATTGTACAAGGTCTAAAATCATGTTGAAGTCAAGGCAATTTCGAAGTGGATAGCAAATAAAAAGCAAAGGTGAGTAAATCTCACTCTGTTGGATTTTTTTATTTTAATTTAAATGGTTAAATTTAAATAATTGGTTGAATGATTAAATTGATTGGATGTGCACTGATGATGATGTGAATTTGGTTTTGGTTGGTTCTCGAGTTAATTATGGTTTGATTCGAAGTATTTGGGTTTTAAATTGTTTTAAACTTAAATCATAAATAAGAAAATGTTTTCATTTTAATGTTAATTAGGACTTAATGATTTGTGATTCATTTAATTAGTACGGTAATTAAAATGGATAATTAATTAATTTAATTAATTAATGATTTGGGTTAATTAATTTAGTAATGAAGGGTTTGAATTAATTAATTAAGTTTCAAGTTAATTAATTAAGTGTACGTAATTCAGAATAATCATTGGATGGTTTGACAAGTAATCACTTAATGTAATTAATAAAATATAATTACTTTATCGAAGTAATCAAGAGATTAATTAAGGTGATTAATTAAGGAGTAATTGATTTATTTAATGAAGTAAATAAAAAGGTAGATGATTACAAGATGAGATAAATCAAGAGTAAGTAATATTGTGGTTAAATTAATGATTAATTATTTAATGTAATTGCATTAAATTAGGACAAATTGAAATATAAATGGGAAATCATTAATTTATATAATCAATGATGAAATTAAAGATTGATAAGTTAAGATCAATTTATCAGTACTAATTGATTTATGAGAATTTAATTAATTTATAGTAATTAAGGATTAATGTAGTTAATTATAGTTAATTACTTTGTGAAGTAATTAAAGATTACTTATTGATTTTGGGTAAAGAATAATTAATCTTGTGAAATTAATTAAAGATAATTACTTGAATGTAATTGAAAGATAATTAATCCAGGGTGATTAATTAAGATGAATAATGAAGGGTTGATTAATTAATTGACTTGGAATTAATTAATGATAAGTGAAGAAATCTAAGTGATTGAGGTTAGAAATTCAATTAGAATTAATTTAACTAATTTTGGTAGCGATCAAGCTTTGCTTATGGATGATTGAATGGTATTGTATGTTTTGAATGAGTTGATATCTCTGATATGAAATGTTGTGTATTTCGTTTGGATAACATGGATTAGGATGACATGAGACTCGAAGAGACCGGGTTCGGGTATTAGGAAATACCCGAGACCGGGTTCGGGTATTAGGAAATACCCGAAAGCACTTTGAATTTTTATAGATTGATATGTGAAATCTATATGCTGGAGTGAAGAGATTTGAAGGAATTGGACTATTTTAAATCTAAATCTTTGGTATTTAGAAAACATATTTGTGAAATAAGTGATGTCTATGATAAATTGTGGCTTTGTGAATTGCTTCGGGTTACCCCGGGTTCTATATAAGTTGTATGCTTTGTATTCCATGTTAGTTGGATTTGCTCATGCTGGTTTCCAGCCGACCTAGGTGTAACTTTAATGTAATGCTCGGGTCTGATCGAGTATTACTGATTTTCAGGTAAGGACGTTCTGGAGCTCAGGAGGCGAGCTGGATGGCAGGAACGTATAGAGTATTTCCGCTGTATTATATTATTGTAAATCTGAGACATGTTGATTTGTATATGTCCAGTGTTTGAGTATATGTGTACCTCTGATGTATTAAAATGTAATGATGGAATATTATTCCTTTGTAGACTGTTATTATTTATTATTATATTTTATCCGCTGCGAATGTGAGATGTTGGTGTTTCTGTTCTTCTTCTTCTTCTATCTCTTTCTTCTTTTTTATAACTATCTGGAATTTTCGGGTTCGAAAATTCCAGATAGTTACAATTTTGAAATTTGGTTTTAACCAAAAAAAATTTATCGATACATATTAATTTAACTTTGTATTTAATTTACCAATTTATTCCAATTTAAAATTACAAATTCAATAAAGTTTAAAATGAAAAATTGATAACGAACAGATGAAGAGAATACGAAATAGGAGTTTTCTACAACGATTCGCAAGGCCACCATCACGCCAAAGCTTCTTCCTCGAGCTGCTATGAAGAAATCAAAGAATTGGAACTGGATTAAAGGAGATTGATAGAGAAAAGTTATTTCCATTGTTGCAGGATATTGACCATTTGTACTGGTATTCCCCTGTCCCCTATCTCGTCCTCTTCTTGCACTCATACTTACTATCAGTGGATAGTAAGAGAATCTACTGAGGTGCACGAATGGATATCTTAGGGATACACTCATTCTAAGGTATACTTCACCCTACCTCTAATGAGTCACTTAATGTGTTGTACTCCTGAGCTAAAGTTTAACCTTCCGCTCTGATACCCAAATGTCACGGTCTAAATTTCAGCATTCGAAAATCGACACCAGTACTTCACTTGTACCCGAATGTTGCAGATTCAATTGTTGAAAGCCGACTTGTGTCGGATCTTATAACACATTACGTATAGCAACACAGCGGAATAAAAATAACAATATCATTAATATACAACAGATACAATATATGATACAATAATGATATAATTTAGATATCGATATAAATATCAGAGATTCAAGACAATAACGGGAAATAACACAAGTAGATAGTCTAGACTGTACAACCATCGATAGCGGAAAGATAGTTCCAATAGAATTCCAAGTGAGAAACCAAGAGTCCAATATAAGCGACTCCACTGCCAAAGCTCCAAAGTCTCCAAGCCAAGAAACTCGAACCACTATCAAGTTAAAATGTAGCAATCTTGATCCCATAGAAACAAATGCCATCGCCAAATCCGAAAGGCTGGATGAAACAAATCTACACCTACTATTTGATTATCTGAAAAGTCCAACTCTAGACTACCCGTGTGGAAAATTGTGGGCACCCAGAGTTTAGGAAGGGAACAATAATCTCTGGGTCAGTCATGGGACTGGTATGAGCAAACAAAAACATTTTTATCTTTAAAACAAACAACAAAAGATTTTAAAAGTCGAAATCTGCAATGCTTTTTTTGGAAATTGAAACCGCCATAAAGCCTCCCGCCACACACACAATGCGAGCACACACTTGGAGGAGATTTGTCCTTATGACAGACAAAAATGCTTGATACGCGAAAATCATTTTGATATTATTATTAGTGCATGGTGTAGAAAACATTTCGAAAGTATAGTATCAATCTTAGCCAATATATGTGCCATTATAGTATGCCTATTATAGCTACCATGTTAAATGGCAGGTTCTACAACTAAAACCGTACAAGGCGTGTATTGGATGATTGGATTTCCAACAAATAGTCAAGCTAAGGAACTTCCTTAATAAATGGAACGCCTCTGGAGGGACGCCCCCAAGAACCAAAATGGTTCCCTACCGACAAAAGGTCGGGTTACCACTTCCCGAAAGTAACCCTCAAGATATGCCATCCCCGGTCGTAACCTACCTTTATTCGAGCGCTCGACACCAACAACTACAAAGTAATAAATTTGCAGTAACTACATAGGTTAATATCTGGGCTCCATACCATGATGCCACCTCTATCCAGAAGAAATGGACATACCCTAGGGGCACGACCCCTGCAACCTTGCCACAAAATTCCGGTTTTGACCATTTCTGGGTTGTAAGGCTCGACGAGGTCTCGTCCATAAAGCTACGCTTTTCACAAAGCCATGCTTTGATCAATAAATGATCGGCAGCACTTCGTATGCCATATTACCAAATTGGGAGTGTATCACTGGTAACCATCAACTACATAACCTTTGACCTCGTACGTCTCAAAGAAGGGTGTTAAGCTAAGAGAATAAATCTCCGCCACCAAATAGAAATGTATTTGATTGAAACCATCTTTACATCTCAAAGTGTAATGTCATACATACATCCAGACAAGTCTATTCCGGGTTCGAACAGAACCGAAGGCACTTCATAAAGAAGCCCTTGCAAATCCGGATAATCACTAATCACGTCTGGACTCCCCATCACAATGGGTGATAAAATTTCTATAACGGGGACCAGTCGGTGCATAGACATTCAACGAATTATCCTTTCGCTTTCGGAAATATCCGGTCTTCACCACCGGTCTTTAAATGCTATCCATAATGTCGTATCATTATTCGGAATGGGTTATATGACACAAGCGTCCTCTCTCGGCTAAACCGAATAATGAGAGAAATATTTAAAAACCATATGGATAATAGGATCTCAGTTAAGTCACAACTTATTACCCAAAATCTTTCTTTTAAATGGTTTGAACAAATTACCATTTTCAAATCTTTAAATGAAAAGATTTATTTCACAAAGTTTACCAATCCTTTACAAAGATCCAATTATAGCCCCTCAAAACAATACCATTTCAAAATGGATTAACTCATCCAATCTTTAAATCAAAGATTCAATTCATAGCTTTCAAAATGATTTCCCTTCCAAACTTTTATACAAAAGATACACCATTTAAAATCCTCTTTAATTTCAAAACAAAGTTCAACAATCTTTCACAAGATTAATTCACAGCTTTCCAAACTATTTACGATCCAAATCTTTTTAAGTAAAAGATCCATTTCAGTTCAACAACAAGATTTACCAAATCTTTAATAAAGATAGCTTCCAAAACTTTTTCTTTTCCATTTCAAACTTGAAATCTTTCAACACAAATTGAAAATCTTTTCTTTATATGAAAGTTATTATTATTTGGAAACAAATAGTTTTCGTTTTTGAAAAACCCGATTACATTTGGACAAGTTAAAGCCCTTCAAGTATAAAACTTTGGTTAAATTTAAATTCCCATAAACAATACTTTTAAATAGGTTTAAAACCCATATAAACACATTTATAACTTGTATAACGTTTTTAAACCATAGTTTCCAAACATAGAATTCAGTTCCAAATTTTGAATTCAAATTCACTATTTAAATTTCAAAACTTTATCAAGTTATTCAAAATAACTTTATCTTCGAAACTCCTTTTCAAAAGCTTTTCATTTTTTAATGCAATTCCATTTCCAAAACTATTTTGGATTCAAAATTCAATTTAAAAATTATTTCAAAAATCCGTGACAACCAATTTCCTCATACAATCCATATTTGTGTGTGTAAGGTGTAGTCCAGGGGTTTTACCTAATAGTACCACAACGTCAATCATCAAAGAGTTAATTATATCAATATCGATAAGCGTTTTAATCTATAACGCTTATCGCCCATTCACAGATTCACAGATAATATATAAATGTATCACAGATAAATAAATTACATCACAGTTCACGGCTCAAATTAGTACAATTCACATCACAAAGCATCAAACATTAAAGGTATCAAATAATACAAGGCATCAAGTACAATCCAAGTGTCCATAATTAAGTTCAATTAATCATCTGATTAATTTAAACCAGATTAATCGCTAATCTTGGTTAATTAACATTAATTAATTAAAATCATTTTGATTAATTATTCTTTAATCATTTATTAATTAACCATTGATAATAAATTAATTAACCTAATTGATTATCAACCTTTAATCACTAAATAATTAACCTTTAAATATTTAATTTACCATTTAACTAATTATCTTTAATTAATTAATTAACCCTTAATTAATGACCATTTAATTAACTAACCTCAACAAGTGATTATTCGTATTCTTAAATTAATTTTAATCACTTGATTAATCCAACTTTAATCATTAATTACTTTTAATTAAGTAATTACCTTTTAGCAATTAATTACCTTCAATTACTTTCACTAATTAATCTTAAGTAAAAATCAATTAATCTTTAATTATTAATCTTTAATTAATTAAATGATTATAAATCATTTATCTTAATTAATCATTTAATCATTAATAAACCATATAGTTACCATTGTTAACATGTACATTAATACAAGGGATTAAGATTAATTAAAACATCATTAAAAAAATTTAATTACATTATTTACTTGAAATAAATCAAGAATTAATGTATAATTAGTGATCACATAATTACTAAATTAGACATAATCATTTTTAAAAATAACTTACTTAAACCCTTATTAATCCAAATTTTAAACCAAAACAATTATCTTAAAACATGGGTTAAAAATGTTTAAACTTTGAATTTATTTTAAAGTCATGAAAACTTTTTATATGACATACCGAGTCCAACTTCTAGTGTCCCCCGAGTTAAAACGTCTCTTGCTTCGAGACTTCCTCGAGTTCTTCCTTTCTTCTTCTTTTTAACTCTGTTTTTATTTTAAATTTTTAAAATTATTGTATATCTTAAATGCTTGCAAATGTCACGAAAGTAAACTCGAGCAAAATCTTAAAATTTTCTAGTCCATCTTCGAGTTTGATCTCCAACTCCTTCTTCCCAACCCACTACAACCAAATCAAACCCAGACTGCAACTTGCACGTGCAGTAGAGGCCTGGTCATCTTCAGTCATCGTTCTGATCACCAGCATGTCGATGAAGATCTCCTCGATGATTCCAAACGCCTAGATCCATCAATTTTCCAAGCAATCAAAAATGAGCAGTTCTTTTTGAAAACATCTGGAACATCCCAATCAACAATTCCTTACCGACGACACAAACGACCATCGGAGGCCACGTGAGCTTGACCAAAGCTCTACCACTCACCCCCGAATCTTCACCCCTTGGTCTAATCTCATGAAACATCTCAACGATGTCGCGGATCTTGTAGACAGTTCGCGAATATTTTTCCTTTGATCATTGATGCTCACTCCATCATCTGACCAAAATTCAAAGTACCCGACTCGTCGTTCGACAGAAATCGATGAATGTACATTTTCCGATCATCTAACAAATCTTCATTACTCACACACTTAAAAATTCTAAAATCTATATTAAAAATCATGTTTTACCAATACGAACTCGAATATCCAATCAAAACATCAAATTGTTTTCATTGATTTTTCTGTTTAAAGTAGATTTCAATGTGATATTAAAATTTTGATATGTTTTCTAAATCGCTCTTCTTGAAACACTTCTTAAAATTGGATTTATATTGTTATAAACAATTTCCATTTAGAAATCGCCTATATTTGTTTGAATAAAGAGATATGAATTTTTATTTAATTTGGTTAACCTGTGACTAAAACAGAGAAACATCTATACATATACAGGCATGCACAAAAAATTGCAAAAATATTTGTAAACATGCAAAACACATTTACAAATATTCAACCATAAGTCATCACATCAAGTCAAAGATTAGATGAAGGGTAAGTTTGCTCACCTTGAACAAAGAAAAGAACAGAGGATTTTTTTTTCTTGCCTGGAATTTGAAACTTGGATTTGTTTTACTGAGTTGCATTAGAACTCGAATCTAACGCAAGCTTTAGATTAGATTGTATAATGCTTGATTTCATTTTGCTTTGATCTCCCTTCTTTTTTTCTTGCTTTTGTTTGAGTTCCCCGGTTGAAAATTTCTTGATCCAGCTTTGATTTTTAAATTTGCTTCGGTTGGGAACTGAAGTAGCTGTTTTATTTGATTTTGCTTATGTTTTGATCTGGTTGCACTGATTCTTTTTGTTTTGAATTTTCAGACCTACGTTTGATGTTGTTGTAATTGAAACATATTTTTTTCTGGTTTTCTTTCTTATTTCTCAGGTTTGTTAGAGAAGAATGAAGAGATTGAAAAACCTGGTTATTTCTTTTCTTTACTCATATTTTCATATAATTTTAAATTAAAAGTAGAATTTGCTTGCCACTTGTAATTTGTATACTAACACTTGTAATTCGTAATGAAACATTCTTTAATTTTTATGTTTAAATGTATTTAAATGGATTACACTTGTAATTACATATCCTCTTTATTTTACAAATGTCCTAAATAAGAATTTTATGTTAAAAACCCTTAAACTAATAAATTTATGAATCATGTTTTCTTATTAAATTTTGTATACATACAAATTAAATTTTTATCTCATGTTAATATTTAAAAGAAAATGTTTCAAACCTTTCTTTTTTTATTTTAAATCTATATATACATACACGTTTTATAAAAATTTTCTTTATTAGGAGAAAATTGTTATATTTCCACTTGTTAAAATATGTTAATACTTGTAATATAAATGCATTCCCTTATTTTAAAAATGTCACAAACAAAGATTTTTGTGTTTTAAACCCTTACTTCATTTTTATTTATAAATTTAGGTTTACCCCTTTATTTTATTTAATTTATATATTTCATTTTTAAATCCTTTATTAATTTGCAAATTAATTTATTTCATGTGTACTTTAATTCTTATACTTATATTTCAAAAGATATATTCGTATCAAAGCTTAAATGTTTATTTACACATGTATGTTTTAAAACATTTATCTATTCTTGTTTTATATTTTGTACTTACATAAAGAAAAATGATTTGTAACCAATTATAGACAAATAAATAATTTATATACATATATACTTTAATTTTTCAAAATACAGAGTACACAAGTCCAATATATAATTCAAAAAAATTATTTTTAAATTTCAAATACAAAAAATAATATATAATCTATTTGTATTTATAAATGAATAAACAAACAATATTTTTATAAATATATATTTTATTCATTCACAATCTATAAATATTTTCCAAACTCAACTTATTTTTTCAATATATTTATATTTGAATTTCTAATCCAAATTTTCAATTTATAATCAATTTATATGTATAAACAAAAAATATCTACTTAATTTGGAAAATACAAAATTAATACACAATTTAATTTCAAAACTTAAATAAACTACCAATTTAAATTTGATTTAAAAACGGGAATGTTACACTCTCATAGCGACAAACAAATCATCAAACAAATTTTTAAACCAATAGCATATCTCATACGAAACCTACACTAGTAAGATGTGTATTCCATCTAGGCGTAACACAAATGTTTCAAACAACCGCTCCTGGACCAATGGTGCTCTCGACCTATGTGTATAGTTGTACTCTTTAAATATATGGTACCAACCTTGTCGATATAGCACTGAGCATTTACCCGTCGTCCTATTTGAATTTCCTTATGCAAATCAAGGAAATGCCCAAGTGGTTATTTAGTACCCTACGTTGGGATTGAAGCATACCCTAATTGGCCATTTAAGACTTCAATCCCGAGATGAACCCATTTTGGTATATTCCATAAACCGAACGTTTATTCCCTGGATCATATAGCTGGAGATGTCCCATATTAATACAATATATATAAAACTACTTGTGCCCTCTTGCAAAGGGCAGACTTCTGTTATGTAATACTACTGACCTCACATTCGACCCAAACTAAAGATTATGTTATTATAATTAATCTAAATATTAGATAGATCGAATAATTCACACCCATAATAATCTTATTAGCGAGACTATACATCTTGGCTGTTATTACGCCTCCGAAGTCCAATTACTAATATTCCTTTACTTTAACATGAATTTACTTCTCCTTTCATTAATGTTATTAAATATCATTTACTGCTTCTTTCTAAATTAAAATATTAACTACCATTTCCATTCCATTTCTAGCTATGACAATTAGATATATATTACTGCTTCTTTTGAATTTATACAACTGAATACATTTACATTCTTCTCAATTCATGTAAATTTTAATCAAATTACTATAACTTCCTAATTCTTTGTTCATTGTTATTGTATTGTTGGTGCTTGTTATTTATTTTTTAGCCTATTTTTAATGACAACGAGATTATTATTAATTGTACTTATAACACTCTGGTTTGACCTTTAGAAATTTCTAAATTTTAGTGCATTGAAACTACATCTTCCTAAAAGGAATGTGCACATTGTAATTTCCAATAGATTATCTGATAAAAGGACTTGGGTTGTATTTGAAATTAAAAAGAATTATCTTTTCTATTTTATTTGAGACAGACAGTGCAAACTATGGTAAACAACGTTACTTTGCACTTCTCTTTCTTTTGGGTATATTCCTTATGATTTCAAACAACACATATTTATACATATAATTATAAAGTTGGATAATTTATAGAAATTATATAGAAACATTCTTCATTACAATAAATTATAATACAAAAAATCCCAACTAAAATAGATATTACTCTCTAATTTTAAATATTACAATTTATAACATTCAAAAATCCAAACCTAAGATTAATATACAATCTAACTTTTAGGGACTACTTCCCCCCTTACATTTTAAATTTGAATGCATATATCGTTTAACCAAAACTAACATATATTGAATATGTGGGCAAGAATTTCAAGTTCATTTTATATGTTTAAGCCCATAATTCCATAGTTTACAGTAGGCATAGCAGAACACATTCAGATCAATATAAACAAATATTGTGTAAAAACATACAATTTCCACTCACTTCTAAGCTTACAAATATTTGGATCTAAATCCATTCATTCTTAATTGGCTGCCTTTTCTTCTACCAAAATGCCCATTAAAACAAATACATATTTATTAGAACTATAGATCTAAGAAGAGATTTGAATTATCATAGATGTAGTTCTATATTTACAATTTACCTTTTGCTTTGATGAATTGCTTCGACCCTGTTCTTCTTCTTTTCTGTTTTTTTTATTCTCCTCTTTTATTAATAATGTACCGATTTTATAATTTACATAATCTTATAACTTGTGGAGATGAAAAATTGCAGAACTTATCTCTTGTTACATAAAATACTAGTGCGAACACGTGCTTCGCATACGGACTGCACTCAACCTCTTATCATCATAACATGTTTAGATGATTTATATGGTTCATTGATTAAGAAATAATGATCTTTTTTATCAATTTCCAAATAAGTTTGCATTTTGTCTAAAACTTATATATAAATCTTTGAAAACAGTGAGGCAGATAGTACTGGTGCTTGATAAACAATTGCAAAATATGGATCAAAACTGATTTCAAAGATAAAATATTCACATAATACACATATAAATTATACACATATAAATTTATTATGTGCATCAGCTGTTGCTCCGTGCATCAGCTGTTGCTCCGTGCATCAGCTGTATTATATGTAACTTCATTTGGTGAGATACCTTAGTCAATCATTTCCTTTAATACTTGATGTCGTTGATTCCATTTGTTGCTTCAGTAATAACTATCTATAAGAGCAGTGCAGGTAACAAAATTTAGTTTACACTTGACCATTAATCCAAAAATGCCAAAAGCAACGTTGACATAATTCACGAGAACACAAGTGTAGATGATGATCCCATAACTGACTATGTCTAGGAACACATTACGCAGTATCATATTATTGTAAAATGATAAGATTAGAGGATAAAGAGATTTATTTCTGTTTTGAACGATTCTTGTGAAAAATATGTTAAATCTAAAGCATACATATTTTATGTCTGAAGTGTTGGAAATAACAACCATTATTCAACAATATTTATTTTAATGTGAAGAATGTCGTTGTATTTCTTTTACAGTCAAAGAAAATTCAATATAATAAAAAGCATATAATTGTATTTAATGCTTTTGAGCTTTCTAGTTCCATTTCTAATTCCATTTAACATTGTTGTTATATTTTGGTAATGTTGGATTTCACTAGACTTGACTGCAATTTGTGAAAGTAGAATCAGAGGCTGGAAATTTTCAAAATAATCAACGACATAGATTAGTTAAAAGAAATAAAGTCAAACAGATTTAGTAACTTTAATAATATGAATAATCGGAAAACTATTATTTTAAAATTTTATTTTTAGATATCAACAATGGATATCATTGGAAAGCATATTAAATTTGAGATTTAATAGTGAAATCGATTCTTAAATCCAATTAATGTAGAAAAGTTATCACATTTCAAAGTTTGGAATAGAAAGAAATTAAAAACGTGACTTTTCATTTTCTAAATATGAAGGAGGCATGTGTGCTCTTAAAATCTAACTCAATAATAATATTACAGTATAGATAAGAAGAAGGGGCTAAGCCTGTATTTGTAGGCACTCGAATCAATTCTACATGTTAGTTTTGATTATTTTAAATTTGGGCTATTCAACCTAGGTTCAATTCCCAACCCCAAGCTATTTATCAGTCGACCACTCTATTTCACTAGTCGACTACTAGATTTCGACTTGTTGAACCCAGGGTGTCAGTTTAACCGAATGATGTTAAGTAATTAATCCTGATTTCTTTTCATTTGTTATTTTACTTCTATATATATTTTTAATTATTTTTGATTCGAAATATCCAAGCGTTAATAAATTTTTCGTTTGAACTCCGATCATAATACTTTGTATATAAAAGTTGATCAAGAAATCACCATGGACATAATGATGCAAGTTTAGTAGCCAAATTCTAAAATTTACGTAAATTTTATTCTTAGGCTGTAATAAATACTTATTCATTGTTTATTGTTCTACACAAAATTCTAATTTTGATTTAGCCTAGATGTGTTCAAAATGTCTAGCTATCTACCAGTTGCTCACTCATTCCTTAGATCTGAAAGAATAACACCACTTCCCTATGATTCAAATAGCTTGAACTCTGCCTACCAACCCTCTATGCCTTCCTAGATAGCAATTATATAAATCCATCCTCCTCTCGACGATTTGGAAGAATCTCCAACCTAGGATCATTATTATGTATTAAACAAAAATTTAGGTCGCAAGCCCTAGTTGTCAAATTATCGGATTAAGACCAGAAAATTGATTTCATTAGAAGGAAAAAAGTTTGATACAACAACAGTGGAAACATTGTAAAATAAAAATGAAGAAAAAGAATGTATAAATAATTTGACAAAGATCTTCATTGTTTCTCTAAGGTAAAGAAGATTACAGTTCATGCATGAAAATAGAATTATTATTTTTCCTAAAAATCAAACACTCGCTACTAAAAACAATATATTTTAACCATCTAAGACATGAAGGGCAACATTTTAGACTCAATGAATAGTAGGTTAACGTACGAAACATACATTTAGTGTACTAATATGGTATTAGTAAATTATAAGAATATATATAGACCTAAGCAAATTGAGAGATTCCTTTCTTCAAAATTCACTTTGCATCAATGTAATTTTAATTTTGGAGGAATGTGTTATATGGTACTTTGTTGAGTTCTTGCAAAAGCTCTTGGTACTTACAAAAGCTTGAAAAGATCTATCAGCAGCTATTAAATAATTTGTAAGTTACTGCACATCAATTCGATGCTGGAAAGTTGATAGGTAAAAGCCTCTTCGGCTCATGCCGAAGGGTAAATATATCAAATCTGATGGAATACATGATTAAAAATCGTTTTCCCCTAATTACTATGCTTTAAATCATGAACAATACTAATTCTACCAAATAATAGCATGGGATATGTTTCAAATGCTTGATCAAAAGCTTATGTCAAAGATGATTGATCAAACGAAGATTATCTTAAAGCAATACTTAGAGAAATTCTTACTTTTTTTCAATGAAAAGAGGAGGGAAAGACCAACGTCAAAAGATGCATATTTATATGTTTTGCAACTTTTAAAGGATATGGCACTTCATTAATCAACAAAGAGCTATTTGAAGTTAGTCGATGCATGTCATTCGTCAAATATCAGATATGCGTATCCATTCAGCACTACCACTTTATCTATCCAATTCTTTCCAAACTATTATAAATAGACCCAAATTCTAATGAAAGAAGGGAGAGAAAATCGTTTGCAGAATTCTTATATTAGAGCGTAAGAACTTGTTGATGGCAGATGATATTGTAATCCTATCTTAAACAATTAATATAATATTACTTTTGAATCTTCATTACGTACTTATTATTGGTATTTGAACTTTAATTTATCCTTATTTATTTTGATTCTATAAATAAACCCTTAGTATTCTCAGTACTTCCTCGGTGTTTGTTGGTGCGAACCAAATATTACATCGAAAATATAGACTAACCCTTTTAAGATTTATATTTATTGCAATAAATAATGGTAAAGTGAATTGTTAAGACTCTTTTGAAATAGAGAAAATAATCAATGAATTATTTTGAGATCCTTTTGGAGTGATTACAAAATTGGTATTCCAAAGAATTAGATTCTTCGCTTATATCTAGTATTTTTGTCATATAGACCTTCCAAAATTTCTTTTAACCTTCTAATATGACTTCAGTGCTAGCATCATCAATTTGTTTCCAATTAAAAAATCAAAGAGGCTATCTTTAAATAATCATATGTAACATAGCTTTTTTCCTTATTAGTGAATTTATTATTAGAAATGAGTAAGCATTTTATTGGGAAATGTGAGGCATTGAATGCCTTGGGAAATGAAAATTCCCATATCTTGGAATAAAATTTACATTTTTTGTTTATATACTAAGATGTGGACACTATTATAGTTACTATGAGATAAAGAGGGTTATGAAAGCATAATGCATACGTCCACGTCCGCACCTACAACCACGTGTGAATGGTTGTTTGACGTGTATTAGAGGCACCCGCATCCACGGCGTGGGCGAAGGGCGTTTGAGGTGTATTAGAAGCTGTGCAAGCGAATGGGCATTTGAGGTGTATTAGAGGCCCTTAGCGCTATGTAGTTGACTTGGCTTGGCTACTCAAACTAAACAGTTTTTGTTTTTGTCTATTCAAACTTAAACTCTCTTGAGTTCGTCATTGCTCCGTGATTATTGTGAAGCATCACAGAGACAGGCATGTTTCATCTTAGGAAACAATTGCTCGGTATCCTTAAACACCGTAGAGCGAGCAATAGTATTTCAAGAAAATTGGTTTTCGTTGGACTCGGACAACTTAATCGATATTACATCTATTGCATAATCTGTTTACTAGTTGTAACAGTTTTGCAACGTATTCATAACACTTTTGCAATCCATTGTAACAGTTCTGTACTTGTAACAGTTTTGAAGTTATAACAGTTTGCAACATAATCGTAATAGTTTCATAACACCTTAGTAATGTTACTAGTTAATAATCTTGAAATAATATTGATTTATTGGTGGCTGTTTTAATGGACAAAAATTCTAACATCCCCCTTTATTGTACGCTTTAAATCGACGATAAACAACACACGTCAGACTTAAACCATACAGAATGATGGATTGTCATGGGCTAAATGAGAAAAAGCAGAGGAAGAAAATGAACAAAAAAGAATCTTGCAGCAGAACGATAAAATATAATAATCAAATATACAGTTCATGAAGCTGTTTTACAAAATATTCGATTATACTTGTACAATACATATCAGAGTTACACATACCAGAGAAAAATAACTAATGCAGCGGAACAGTAAGAATGTAGTGGAATACTATAATAAATAATAATAAATCTTCATCTTCGTCCTCCCGAATACGGTCTTCCAAATCCTGAAATGCTCAGGCTAACCCAAGCGAATTGAAAAGACAAAACACTCGAGTCAGAACTAAAAGATCTTATGTAAGTTAAATAAATAGTAAATAATATGAGTGGAACGGCGTCAGAGATGTTTACTGGATTTGACATCTCCTATCCAGTGTTTAACGTGAGTGCGGTAACTTAAGATATGCTCATGATTCGCATCTCCTAAGGATCCGTTAAACTATTTACTATGTAGTAATATTTCGCTATTATAATAATTTCTGTGTAACATTCCTGATTTTTAAAGCCTAATTTATTTGGAAATTAATATAAAATTTTGATTTGATTTGGTTAAATTGTGAATTGATAGAAAATAAATTTTGAATATTGGGAATAAACATGTGTTTATAAAATATATAGAAAATAAACTGAAAATTTGGATTTGAGATTCAAGTATAAATGTGTTGAAATATAAGTTGGATTTAAACTATATTTCAAAATTTATAAGAATTTGTTCTCTAACTTTAATACACATATAATTTGAAAGTTATGTTTGGAATTAAATACAAATGATTTTCAAAACAGTTGTTTAAAACTAAAATTCTATAATACATATGTGTTTGTTATATATGTATATTCAAGTTGACTTTAAATTGGATTTTCAAATTTAAATTAAATTTGAAAATTGGATATAAAAAAAGGTTTGAAATTCAAAAGATAAATATTTTAAAAAAGTATTTTAGGTTTTAAAATATATGCATAAAGTTTTTAGACCATTTTCTTTAAAAGTAATACATATATAAATTTAGATAAGAATTATAAAGTCGGTTTAAAAGCTTATATATACATTTAAGACAAATGAAATTTCTTAAATGACAAGTGTATGTATATAAATCTTAATTCTAACAAGTGTTAAAGATTATAAGACAATTGTAAACACTTTCTTTCATATTTGAAAATAAATATATGTAAGTATGAATAAGAAAACATGAAAAAAATGATTAGTAAATTAAAAATGAAGTAAGACTTGAAACAAAATTTATAAATAAATTAACAAAAAGGGGTTAAAACATAAAAGTGATTGTTTTTGACATTTGTGAAGATACAATGTCATGCATCAACAAATGTAAACTAAGTGATTACATGAATTACAAATGGCAAGGAAATTGTTTTCTTTTTAATTAAGTTTAGAAAATATGCATAAGAAAAAAATGAATGGAAATTAAAACCAGCATAACAAAACCAAAAATCTGAAAACAAGAAAATTTCTCAAATCAAACCTGAAAGAATCAAGCATTTTCAAGCATGCAACAAATTTGAAGCCTGCATATCATTTTTATTCAACCTGGAAACAAAGATCAAAGAAAAAAAATCAAAGACAAAAGTTATCTCAATATCAAACAAAGCTACAACCAGAAGATGAAAACCAGATCAAAGTCTTCAACCTGGGAAAAGTGAATACAACTTCAAACCTGGAAGTATCAAGGCAAAGTAGGTTTCAGATCAAAGAAGAACCGGAAAAAAAAATCAAAGGAAAACAAATTTAAAAGAAAAGCATAAGAAAACAACAACTGTTCTTCCTCTGTTCTCCATCCTGAGGTGAGAAAACCTACCTATATCCTTGGATAATCTGATTAATGCTTAATGTAAAATGGAAATGTTTGGTAAATTTGATTGCATGCCTATGTGAATGTATGTATGATGATATATCTGTGTACAGAGATTCACTCTGTCATGTTATAGGTTTGAAAAATTAGTTTAAAAATTCAAACCATCCTACCCAAACAATTTTAGATTATAAGTACTGAATGAAAGATGTTCATATGAGTATAACATCATTTTTAAAAATAAATACAAGTGGAAATATTGATTTAATATATCGAAAACTATATATTACGGTATAAATTCAAAGTAGCATGTGCATGTATGTAATACATCAATATACCATGTTCTCAATTTACAGGGTTTAAAACAAAACTAAAATTCAAATCATTTCATTTAAAAAATTCTGATAGGTTGTGGTGTTTAAATAAACTATGATCGTTTAATCATAAACTAAGATTTAATATTTTTTTAAACATAAGCAGTTTGAGCTTATTTGGAAAATAAAAGAAATTTACAGTGGGGACTTAAGAGCGTGTCAAATTCAAGTGCCATGATTACAAATTGCAATTATATCATCTGGTTCAGCTTCGAAAGACATGATTTTTGAAAATTAAATTAAGATTTTTTAATGGTGTTTTCGGGGAGCATTCATCGGTTGAATGAAAATCATACTTTGGGCAAATTACTGGCGGTCACGATGGGCAGGAGTCTCGTAATTGATGTGGTAGGTGGCCGATGGGTTGGTAGTTGTCAGAAAAATATTGGATGATTTTGTAATGGGCAGTAGTGATCGATCGATGGCGAATTAGGGTTTTGGTACCCAGTTTGGTTTGATGGTTTAATACACCGTTTTCGTCAACCACGGGTGCTTGGAGGCGATCACACCCAAGGGAAATGGTTCGTGGGTCGTTGAGGCAACTTCGGTCGAGGTGGTGAAGTCTCTGATGATCGAGAATGGTGGTGCGAGACGATTGGGTCAATAGTTTTGTTTCCAGAATATCGATCAAACAACTAAATTATGATTTTTGACAAGATTGATCGAACTGGGTTGTTAAGTTGAATGATGAGGTCATCGTCGACCTGTGGCCACTATCGGTGATGGCCGGAGAGGCTCTGGCCATCTGTGCACGTGCACTAGTCAGTGGATTTTGGGTTATTCGCTGTGGGTTTTGAGAGGATGGAGTTGTCCTCGAGAACGAGCTTGGGAAGATGGTGATTTGGCTCGAGTTGTTGTTGATTCGTTCGCGCGTTAACAGGTTTAAAGATTTAAATTTTAAAAACAAAACCTAGTGAAAAGATAAAAAGGGAAAGAAGAAGAAGAACGGGAGTAACTTGAAGAAAACTCGAAGCGAGTAGATGGGTTACTCGAAGTAAAATGTGTTTGGGCTCGAAGTAAAGAGGGGGTGTCTCAGGTATTTCATTGTTTACAGGTTTTGAGAAAACCTGCAATATCTGTTTTTAAATTTTATAAAACAAAAGTTTATAAAGGTAAAGCAAGAATTTGAACTAAGATTTAAATTCAAGTTTGAAATCTAGAATCCAAGTTTAAAATTTAAATCTCAGTTTTTAAATTTGGTAAAGTTTTTTCAAAATTTGAATTGATTTAACTACTTTAAAAAGGGTTAAGTAGTTGTATTTTAAAAAAATTAAATTTTAAATTGTAAATAGGTTTTTAAATCTAAAAATAAATCTGGAATCAAATTTAATATGCATTCCAATTTTGAAATAAAAAGAAGTTTTCAAAATTTAAATGTTTTAAACAAATTGAATATTAAAGTGTATTTTTTAACTATGGTTTGAATTTAAACATAAATTTGGTTTTAAGTTTCTTTTAATCTTCTTTATGAAATGAATATTACTTTAACATGGGAATTACAAGTTTTGAATTGTCTTTAAGCTTTGGTTAAAGTCAATTTGTATTCATTTTAAATCTTAAATTTAAAATGAAAATTTAAAGTATGTTCAAAAGTAAATTGATATCCAATGTTTTGTTAATGACAATTGAGTTATAACTAAGAAACGTTTTAATCTTAAAATTTGATTAAGATTTAATGATTTGAAATTAATTTAATTAATGAGGAAATTAAGGAATAATTAGTTAATTTAATTAATTAAATGATTAGCGTTAATTAATTAAGTAATTAAACATTAATTAATTTATAGTTAGACGTTAATCAATTAATGATTAAGGATTAATTAATTAAATAATTAAAGGTTAATTAATTATAATTAATTAAGTAATTAAGATAAATTAATTTCTAATTTGGAATTAATTAAGCAATTAATTAACATTAATTAATTATAAATTAAAGGTTAATTAGTAATTAATTAAGGAATGGTAAATTTTTAAATCAAGTTTTAATAATGAATAATTAGAGTTATTAATTAATAATAAAAAGGGTAATTAATTAATTAATTAAAGATTAATTAATTGATAATGAGGTTGATTAAGAAGTGATAAATTAATTAAATGATTGTGAACAATTAATTAATGATTGATTAAGTAAAGTAAAGTGATTAATTCTTAAGTAATTTAATTTGAATTAATTAAATTAATTAAAATTTGAATTAGAAATATGCTTGTTTATGAATAATTGTATTGCCTTGCATTGATTGTTATCTCTGGACTGTAATATTCTGTGATGTGAGATATGTTGTGTGTTGATCTATGATATCTGTAATATGTTTTGGTGTAAATACCCTTGGCCGTAAAACGGCATTTGAAATTCGATGCGATAGGGAGTCGGATTCCTGTTGGTTATCCAAAACCCACAACGAATCATATTAGTGAATCCTTGTTACTGATAAATTTACTTTATCGTGAAGATAAGCATTATAGCTTATACCGCTTATCGATATTGCTGCACTTTAATCTGTGTAATGATTGTTGTTGCACTATTATGTGTAAACCCCTGGACCACACTTATACACACACAAATATGGATTGCACGTGGAAATCGGTTAAGTCACGGATTTTTAAAATAGTTTTGAATTTGAATTTTAAATTCAAATGGTTTTTGAAATGAATCGGGTTTAAAGTGAAAAAATTTTGAAAAGGTGTTTTAAAAATAAAAGTTATTTTGAATAGATAATAAAGATTTGAAATTTGAGTAATTTGATTTAAATTGGAATTCAATATCTGATATTGAATTCTATATTTAGTATTTATGATGGAAAAATGTTATACAAAGTTATAAATATGTTTATATGGTTTTTAAACCATTTTAAAAGTATGGTTTTGAGAATTTGAAATTAACTCAAATTATGTTTGAAAGGCATTAACTCGTGCAGTTATAATCGGGTTTTTCAAAACGGAAACAAGTGATTTCAAATAATAATCGCTTTTTTATAAGGAAGGAATTTTACAAATTATGATGAAAAGATTTCAAATTTGAAATTGAATGGTTTTGAAAATTATAATTGAATCTTTGTGAAAGATAGTTGAACCCTATTTTGAAATCGAAGGGGATTTTAAATGATGTTTCTTTTATATATAAAAAATTGAAACGGGATTGTTTGAAAATTATGAATGAATCTCTGGAAATTGTTTTGAAAGCTATGAAATAAGTCTTTGATTTAAAGACCGGATGAGTCGATACAATTTGAAATGGAATTGTTTTGAAAGGCTGTGAATGAATCTTTATTTAAAGACGGGTGAACCTTGTGTTAAATTGAAAGGGGTCTTAAAAGTGAATCTTTTGTTTAAAAGATTTAAGTGTGGAAATTGTTTAAACCTGTAACAACCCGCATATTTATCGAGTTTACATTTAAATATTTTTATTTAAATATTAAATCGTTAATCGGATTTTGGTCCGAAAAACTACTTTTTGCAAACGGTCAAATTAGGACTCGAGACCACTTCCATTGAGTTCGAAATGTCGTTTACAACTTTTTAAGTATAAACATCGATAGGTTTGGAGTTAGTGAAATTTCACTAACTTTTCCCGCTTTGGACTTTGGGTTAGTTTAGCCTATTAAGCCCAAGTTCCAACCCTCTTCTCCTCACTCTTCATAAATTTCCTAACTAACTCAAGCTTTAGCATTAATGGTGAAGAGGATGGGAAATTAAAACTCCAAGCTCAAATTCAATTGCAACTCCATCATTCAACTCCAAATTCAAGTAGAAGATATTGGATTCAAGCTTTGGATTGCTTCTCCTTGCTTTCAAGCTTCATCTTCATAAAATTTTAGTGCAAAGGTGAGATTTTTATCTCACAATTCTAGTCTATAACTATATTGGACTGTTGGGGATGATTCCCTATCACTTTAGCATGCATGTTTGCTTTTGGTTTGGATTGGATTGGCGAAAAACTCCGATTTTTGGTGTTTGGGAGAAATTTCTGCATTTAGGTCGTTCTGGCCGTTTTTAGCTCGCTCGGAGTTAGGTCGTGTGGACCTTAGGTCGTAGGTCGCGTACGAGTTAACCCCTAGGTCGTTCTGGCCCTTTTTAGGTCGTTCGGAGTTAAGTCGTTCGTCCATGGGTCGTGAGTCGTTCACGAGTTAACTTTAGGTCGTTCTGGGAGAATTGGCACTTCGGAATTAGGTCGCTCACGAGTTAAGTCGTTAGGTCGCTCGCGAGTTAGTACCATAGGTCGCAGGGCTTTAGGTCATTCTGGAAGTATTGGCACTTCGGAGTTAGGTCGCTCGCGAGTTAAGCCTTAAGTCGTAGGTCGCTCACGAGTTAGGCCTTAAGCCGTAGGTCGCTCGCGAGTTAAGCTTTAAGTCTTAGGTCGTTTCCGAACTATAATCTCCAGGCAAACGTTAAGTCGGCCTGCTTTATCTCGTAGGTCGTCTCCGACCTAAGCTCCTGATAAGTCGTTCGAGTTAGGTCGTTGGACCATTTACCTTAGGTCGCTCGTCCACTAAGTCGGCCTGGTTTATCTCGTAGGTCGTCTCCGACCTAAGCTCCAGATAAGTCGTTCGAGTTAGGTCGTTGGACCATTTACCTTAGGTCGCTCGACTCTGTTAAGTCGTAGGTCGTTAGACCTTAGGTCGCTCGACTCTGTTAAGTAGTAGGTCGTTAGACCTTAGGTCGTTCGCCTTCCTTAAGTCGCTCGACCCCTCCACACTAGGTCGCTCGGCTTGCTTGAGTCGTAGGTCGTTGGACCTTAAGTCGCTTGCCTCCCTTAACTCCAGTTAGGTCGCTCGGCCATTGTGTTAGGCCGCGTGAACCCTTAGGTCGTTAGACCTCATTTTGCTTTAGGTCGTAGGCCGCTTGTCTTCACTTAGGTCGTACCGTTTTGGACGGGGCGCTGCCCCGCACCCCGCCGGGGGCGCTGCCCCCTGGACCCCCGCGACCTGACCGGGCAGGTCGAACCCCGTAAGCGGTGGCGTTGCCCCGCACCCCCACCTTGGGGGGTTGCCGCCCCCCCTGGACCCCCCCTCCGTAGGGGATCTTATCTGAAAAATATTGAGCTGATTTCCTTGGATTTTATTCGCATCTCCGTATGCGATCTTTGTGACTGATTGTTTCTACACTTGCTTATGTGTTTTGTCACTTTATAATATAAAGGTTTCAATACTAGTAGTAAATATCAAAACTCTTTTAACAAACAATTTCAACTCTATTTTTAATAACAAAGCTCTTTTCTTAAACCGTTTTCCAATCTATTAGTATATACAAGCCTTTACCTCACTCGGATGAGAAATCTAATTAAACGACTTAGTAAAACAAGTGGTATGAAACGCTTGCGTTCACTTCGTCGGTTAATTCTTGGACTTGTTCGATTGAACCTCTTATGACAATTTTATTAGTGAAGATTTACAGTTTGTTCGTAAATATTTAAGTTAAGCAAGTGGTTATGGGACATGAAGCTAAACTTCTATATTTACTAGCTTAGTGTAATTGACACTTCTCGTTGATCTTGATGATCGCTTTATGAATTAGACTAGCAATTGCGCGATGTCTCTTTCATTGCAAGGTTAGACTAGACACCACTTGTGTGATTCCATTCACATATACCTTTCTGCTTTTTGGTTAGTCTTGACCTCATTCTGTGTGATTCCACTCACACATGTGGGGTAGCTCCCCATGGTCTTCGGACCGTCATGTGATAGGCCTCTTTCCCTTTTTATGATTTCTGGATTTCTCGTGTTGATTTCTGGAATTTATGTCATTGACTTGTTATGAGTACAAGTTTAGGGTATGATGCCCCCTTCGAATCTTTGAGAAGATTCTTGTGATATTGATTATCTCTTATTGATTGATCTTCTGTTGATCATTATTTACATACTTATAGTGGTATGTCGTTATGGATGTTTATGTTTATGCCATATCTTTTATGTTATATCATGTCATCTGATATTTATAGCTAGACTGATCCGTTTATTATTTTCTTAAATAATACTCGGATCAGACCGAGATGTTACAGGTGCTTCTGCTTGACTTCTTCCCAGGGATTCATCACTCTGACTTTTGGCTAACTGTTTAGATTAGCAGTTTTGTTGTATACACTTGAGATATAGACTCATAGTTGTATTCTTTTGTATAGCACGTGTTGCTATTCTTTTGTATTATCGTGGATCTTATTGACCACTACTCTGATGTACACTTTCATGTGTTAGTTATATATTCATATCTTCTTCCGCCTTTGTGATATGGATATCTGTGACTGATTTGTGATATGATTATTTCTATGTTTGTTTCCGAAGATTATTTATAGCCACCGTGTGATAAGCAATTACATGGATGGTCGCTCCTCAACAGCCTTATTCTCCGTGCTAGTTGACAGCACTTCTCCGGAGTGTTCTTGGCTAGCGTGGGTATAGAGGTGGGGCGTCACAGCTTGGTATCAGAGCCAAACTTCGGAACAATGTAGAATAACTTAACAAGGATCATCGTCCTAGGTCTATCTTAGGAGTCATACCATAGGATTAATTTGAGTCTTCGTACCGACTCATCCTATTTCCTTTATGATTCCTTGTTTTATCTATCAAGATTGCTTGATGTTCATTGGTAAATAACCTTCTTCCTTCTCTTCTTTCTTTCTTTAAGGAAGAGAATGTCTAGACCAGGCCGTCCCAGAACTGGATCATCTGGTGCTGCTCCTCCGGATGGAGTTTTTATGACTGCTCAACAGCTTCTTGATTTAGTAACTAATGCTCAAGCAGCTGGAGCTAACCCGGAACCTACTCACCCAAAGTCGGGATTTGCACGCTTGTGCAGCGATTACACCAACTTAGGTGGGAAGCCCTTCAAAGGTTCGGAAAATATCATCGAGGTCCAGGCTTGGTTAAAATCATGCGATCGAATCTTTTCTCGCATGAATCTTATCGATCTCCACCGCGTTCAGGTGGCTTCCAGCATGCTCCAAGAGAGAGCATTGGACTGGTACGAACTCCTTATTTCAGAAATTAATGAAGCGGATCTCACCTGGGAGCAATTTCAGGGACGCTTCGAGTTAAAGTTTGTACCAGAAGCTGGGAAAGTAAGCTTGGCTCGACGTTTTATAGACCTTGTTCAAGGTCAATCCTCTGTGACTGATTACGTCGCAGCCTTCGAGTCGCTTTCCAAATATGGGGTTGAATACATCAACACCCCATTGAAGAAGAACCAGAGGTTCGTTTATGGCTTAAATAAGAGTCTTAAGAAGCCACTGCTCCTGAAACTAGAAGTCGCATTTGATCAACTCGTCGATATCGCTCTTCGTCTTGAAGAGGCTGATAGAGAGAGTGATGTTGAAGTGGAAGGCGCTAAACCAAACTTCAACAACAAGAAGAGGCCAAACAAATTCAAGGGTCCTTATCCCAACAAAAAGGGTAAGCAGGCAACCCCTGTGGCAAAGTATCCTTCTCCTAGTGGTGCGAGTTGCTTCAACTGTGGGTCTGGGGATCATTATGCGAATAAGTGCTCTAAGCCCAAATCTTGTCGCTATTGTAAGAGCCCAGATCACTTTATACATCAATGCCTCAAACGTAAAAGCAGGAATGAGGGAAAGTTAAATGTGGCTCAAGCCCCTGGCAACACATCTCGTGGCCAAGGTATTTCTCATTCCATTCTTGATGGTATTATTTTATTTCATGATCAACCTATTAGAGTTCTCTTTGATACGGGTGCATCCCATTCCTTTATATCAAAGGAACTGGTAGACACTTTTTCCTTAAGTGTTACTGCATTGATGACTTCTTTAAAAATTGCGAATCCTGTTGGTGGATCCGCAACTCTTAGTTTGCTTTGTAAAGATGTGGAGATTATTTTATGTGATTTTTCTTTCCTAGCCGATTTGCATGTCATGCGTTACTTAGGCTTTGGAATAATTTTGGGAATGGATTGGCTTAACCGTTATCAAGCCCATATCCTATGTCCTGAGCGGACTATTCATCTCCGACATCCACAATCTGTTAAACATATTTCTGTTAATCTTAAAGATTCAGAATCATGTTTGGTGGCATCTTTATATTCTTTAAATCCTCGTGATAACGATGATGATGATGAAGATGATATTATTTCTTGTATTCATGTTGTTCGTGAATTTTCCGACATATTCGAGCCCGTTTTAGGTTTACCACCTAAACGAGCAATTGAGTTCAGAATTAATCTTGTTTCTGGAGCTCAACCTATTACTCGTCCTCCTTATCGCATGTCCAATAAGGAAAATGAGGAGATGCGTAAACAATTATCTGAGTTGGAGACGAGGCAATTTATTCGCTCTAGTTCCTCGCCTTGGGGAGCTTCGGCTATTTTTGTAAAGAAATCCGATGGTACTCTGAGGCTCTACGTTGATTATCGCAAGCTTAACGATCTTACTATTAAAAATAAATATCCTTTACCTCGGATTGATGATCTATTCTATCAGCTTAGTGGTGCTAAGGTCTTTTCACAATTGGACTTGGCTACCGGTATCCATCAGCTTCGTATCGCTGAGGATAGCATTCCGTTGACATCATTCCGTACTCGATATGGATCTTATGAATGGCTTGTTATGCCATTTGGGTTAACGAATGCTCCAGCTTATTTCGTTGACCTCATGAATCGAGTTTTCAAAGATTTCCTCGATCGGTTTGTTCTCATATTCATTGATGATATTCTTGTGTATTCAAAAACCGAGGAGGAACATGAGAAACATCTTCGGATTGTATTGGAAACACTTAGGAGTAATCAATTAAAGGCGAAATTTTCTAAATGCCACTTTTGGCAATCTCGTGTGAAGTTTCTCGGTCATATTATTTCCGAATCCGGGATATCTGTGGATCCTTCAAAGATTGAAGCGATTCAAGATTGGAAGAGACCGGAGAGTGTGACAGAGATTCGTAGTTTTCTCGGATTGGCGGGCTATTACCGTCGTTTTATTAAAGACTTTTCTAAGATTGTCGTGCCTCTTACTGGCTTGACTAAGAAGGGAGTTAAATACATTTGGTCGGACAAATGTGAAGCCTCTTTTCAGAAATTGAAAGAACTCCTTTCCGATGCTCCTATTCTTGTTATTCCCGAGGGGAATCAAGATTTTGTTGTTTATACCGATGCTAGTCACGTTGGGTTGGGTGCCGTTCTTATGCAAAAAGAACGTGTTGTTGCTTATGCTTCTAGGCAATTGAAGCCGGCCGAGACTAGATATGCCACACATGATCTAGAGCTCGCGGCTATTGTTTTCGCCCTTCGAATGTGGCGTCATTATCTATTGGGAGAGAAATTTATTCTTTACACGGATCATAAGTCTTTGAAATATTTATTTTCTCAAAAAGAACTTAATTTACGTCAACAGCGTTGGCTCGAGTTCCTTGCACCTTATGATCTTGATATTCTTTATACCCCCGTTAAGGGTAATCGTGTCGCCGATGCTCTTTGCCGTAAGCAACAAGCAGTTGTTTCTATGATGATATCCGAATGGAACGATCTCGAGATCTTATCCACTTGTGAGATTCGAGAGCGCGTATCCGATTTATGCTCATCGCTTGTTTTATGTAGCCTTGAGGCTCATCCTTCTCTTTTAGACCGCATTCTTGAAGCTCAAGGGCTAGATTCCGAATTGGCTCTTCTTGGCAAAAATGTTAAGGATAAAATTGATATTGAAGGTTTGAAAGACTATGATATTGATTCTCGTGGCGGCATTCGAAAATTTGGTAGACTTATCGTACCAAATATTGGAGATCTTCATAAAGATATTTTAGAAGATTCCCATTGTTCTAAATTCACCATTCATCCCGGTAGTAGTAAAATGTACGCTGATATGAAGCGACTTTATTATTGGGAGGGAATGAAATCTGATATTGCTAACTTTGTTAAGTGTTGCATGGCTTGCCAACTTGTCAAGGCCGAACATCAAAGGCCTGGTGGGTTATTGCAACCTTTAGAAATTCCAATTTGGAAGTGGGATCAAATTTCCATGGACTTTATAGATGGCCTTCCCCGTTCTCGTTCGGGTCATGATAGCTTATGGGTGATTGTTGATAGACTTACTAAATCCGCCCATTTTATTCCGGTTCGGTCTAACCGAACCGTTCCTCTTTTGGCCAAACTATTTGTCAAGGAAATTGTAAAATTGCATGGAGTTCCTACTTCTATTGTTAGCGATCGTGATCCATTGTTTACTAGTGGATTTTGGAAGAGTCTTCAAAAAGCTTTAGGAACGAAGCTTAATTTTAGCACCGCTTATCACCCCCAGTCCGATGGACAAACCGAGCGTGTGAATCAAACTCTTGAAGATCTTCTTCGTGCTTGTGTGCTTGATTTTGGTGGAAGTTGGGAAGATCATATTTCACTTGTTGAATTTTCCTATAATAATAGCTTCCAATCTAGTATTGGTATGGCACCTTTCGAGGCACTCTACGGAAGGCCATGCCGATCTCCTTCTTGTTGGCTTGAGGCCGGTGAGAAGCTGGTTTTAGGTCCAGACTTTATTCGTGATTCCACGGAAAAGATTGAACTTATTCGACATAGGATGAAAGAAGCCCAGAGCAGACAAAAATCCTATGCCGATAATCGAAGAAGGAAATTAGAATTTTCTGTTGGGGATCCTGTTTTTATTCGTGTTTCACCTATGAAGGGTGTTGTACGTTTCAGTCGATCGGGGAAGTTAGCGCCTCGATATATTGGGCCATTTCCTATCACTGGACGTATTGGTTCCATGGCTTATCGCCTTGCATTGCCGGCTCAGTTTTCTGCTATACATGTTCTCAATTACGGAAATGCCTTCGGGATTCCGACTCTATTCTTGAGCCTGCTGTTGTGGAAGAAATTAAAGTTTCGTCGAATTTAACTTATGAGCAGCATCCTATTCGAATTATAGCTTCTGAGGTTAAACGACTTCGAAATAAAGATGTTCCACTTGTAAAGGTTCAATGGTCCTCAAATCCTAAGGATTGTTCTTGGGAATCCAGAGAATTCATCGAGCGTACACATCCGGACTTGCTTACTCCTGCCCTTTGAGGTGAACTTCTTATTTCAAATTTCTCTTGTGTTAATATGCTTTTATGGTTGTTACTTTTTATTTCCACCTTATATATATATTGCGAGGACGCAATTTCTTTAAGGAGGGGAGTCTGTAACAACCCGCATATTTATCGAGTTTACATTTAAATATTTTTATTTAAATATTAAATCGTTAATTGGATTTTGGTCCGAAAAACTACTTTTTGCAAACGGTCAAATTAGGACTCGAGACCACTTCCATTGAGTTCGAAATGTCGTTTACAACTTTTTAAGTATAAACATCGATAGGTTTGGAGTTAGTGAAATTTCACTAACTTTTCCCGCTTTGGACTTTGGGTTAGTTTAGCCTATTAAGCCCAAGTTCCAACCCTCTTCTCCTCACTCTTCATAAATTTCCTAACTAACTCAAGCTTTAGCATTAATGGTGAAGAGGATGGGAAATTAAAACTCCAAGCTCAAATTCAATTGCAACTCCATCATTCAACTCCAAATTCAAGTAGAAGATACTGGATTCAAGCTTTGGATTGCTTCTCCTTGCTTTCAAGCTTCATCTTCATAAAATTTTAGTGCAAAGGTGAGATTTTTATCTCACAATTCTAGTCTATAACTATATTGGACTGTTGGGGATGATTCCCTATCACTTTAGCATGCATGTTTGCTTTTGGTTTGGATTGGATTGGCGAAAAACTCCGATTTTTGGTGTTTGGGAGAAATTTCTGCATTTAGGTCGTTCTGGCCGTTTTTAGCTCGCTCGGAGTTAGGTCGTGTGGACCTTAGGTCGTAGGTCGCGTACGAGTTAACCCCTAGGTCGTTCTGGCCATTTTTAGGTCGTTCGGAGTTAAGTCGTTCGTCCATGGGTCGTGAGTCGTTCACGAGTTAACTTTAGGTCGTTCTGGGAGAATTGGCACTTCGGAATTAGGTCGCTCACGAGTTAAGTCGTTAGGTCGCTCGCGAGTTAGTACCATAGGTCGCAGGGCTTTAGGTCATTCTGGAAGTATTGGCACTTCGGAGTTAGGTCGCTCGCGAGTTAAGCCTTAAGTCGTAGGTCGCTCACGAGTTAGGCCTTAAGCCGTAGGTCGCTCGCGAGTTAAGCTTTAAGTCTTAGGTCGTTTCCGACCTATAATCTCCAGGCAAACGTTAAGTCGGCCTGCTTTATCTCGTAGGTCGTCTCCGACCTAAGCTCCTGATAAGTCGTTCGAGTTAGGTCGTTGGACCATTTACCTTAGGTCGCTCGTCCACTAAGTCGGCCTGGTTTATCTCGTAGGTCGTCTCCGACCTAAGCTCCAGATAAGTCGTTCGAGTTAGGTCGTTGGACCATTTACCTTAGGTCGCTCGACTCTGTTAAGTCGTAGGTTGTTAGACCTTAGGTCGCTCGACTCTGTTAAGTCGTAGGTCGTTAGACCTTAGGTCGTTCGCCTTCCTTAAGTCGCTCGACCCCTCCACACTAGGTCGCTCGGCTTGCTTGAGTCGTAGGTCGTTGGACCTTAAGTCGCTTGCCTCCCTTAACTCCAGTTAGGTCGCTCGGCCATTGTGTTAGGCCGCGTGAACCCTTAGGTCGTTAGACCTCATTTTGCTTTAGGTCGTAGGCCGCTTGTCTTCACTTAGGTCGTACCGTTTTGGACGGGGCGCTGCCCCCTGGACCCCCGCGACCTGACCGGGCAGGTCGAACCCTGTAAGCGGTGGCGTTGCCCCCGCACCCCCACCTTGGGGGGTTGCCGCCCCCCTGGACCCCCCCTCCGTAGGGGATCTTATCTGAAAAATATTGAGCTGATTTCCTTGGATTTTATTCGCATCTCCGTATGCGATCTTTGTGACTGATTGTTTCTACACTTGCTTATGTGTTTTGTCACTTTATAATATAAAGGTTTCAATACTAGTAGTAAATATCAATACTCTTTTAACAAACAATTTCAACTCTATTTTTAATAACAAAGCTCTTTTCTTAAACCGTTTTCCAATCTATTAGTATATACAAGCCTTTACCTCACTCGGATGAGAAATCTAATTAAACGACTTAGTAAAACAAGTGGTATGAAACGCTTGCGTTCACTTCGTCGGTTAATTCTTGGACTTGTTCGATTGAACCTCTTATGACAATTTTATTAGTGAAGATTTACAGTTTGTTCGTAAATATTTAAGTTAAGCAAGTGGTTATGGGACATGAAGCTAAACTTCTATATTTACTAGCTTAGTGTAATTGACACTTCTCGTTGATCTTGATGATCGCTTTATGAATTAGACTAGCAATTGCGCGATGTCTCTTTCATTGCAAGGTTAGACTAGACACCACTTGTGTGATTCCATTCACACATACCTTTCTGCTTTTTGGTTAGTCTTGACCTCATTCTGTGTGATTCCACTCACACATGTGGGGTAGCTCCCCATGGTCTTCGGACCGTCATGTGATAGGCCTCTTTCCCTTTTTATGATTTCTGGATTTCTCGTGTTGATTTCTGGAATTTATGTCATTGACTTGTTATGAGTACAAGTTTAGGGTATGATGCCCCCTTCGAATCTTTGAGAAGATTCTTGTGATATTGATTATCTCTTATTGATTGATCTTCTGTTGATCATTATTTACATACTTATAGTGGTATGTCGTTATGGATGTTTATGTTTATGCCATATCTTTTATGTTATATCATGTCATCTGATATCTATAGCTAGACTGATCCGTTTATTATTTTCTTAAATAATACTCGGATCAGACCGAGATGTTACAGGTGCTTCTGCTTGACTTCTTCCCAGGGATTCATCACTCTGACTTTTGGCTAACTGTTTAGATTAGCAGTTTTTGTTGTATACACTTGAGATATAGACTCATAGTTGTATTCTTTTGTATAGCACGTGTTGCTATTCTTTTGTATTATCATGGATCTTATTGACCACTACTCTGATGTACACTTTCATGTGTTAGTTATATATTCATATCTTCTTCCGCCTTTGTGATATGGATATCTGTGACTGATTTGTGATATGATTATTTCTATGTTTGTTTCCGAAGATTATTTATAGCCACCGTGTGATAAGCAATTACATGGATGGTCGCTCCTCAACAGCCTTATTCTCCGTGCTAGTTGACAGCACTTCTCCGGAGTGTTCTTGGCTAGCGTGGGTATAGAGGTGGGGCGTCACAGCTTGGTATCAGAGCCAAACTTCGGAACAATGTAGAATAACTTAACAAGGATCATCGTCCTAGGTCTATCTTAGGAGTCATACCATAGGATTAATTTGAGTCTTCGTACCGACTCATCCTATTTCCTTTATGATTCCTTGTTTTATCTATCAAGATTGCTTGATGTTCATTGGTAAATAACCTTCTTCCTTCTCTTCTTTCTTTCTTTAAGGAAGAGAATGTCTAGACCAGGCCGTCCCAGAACTGGATCATCTGGTGCTGCTCCTCCGGATGGAGTTTTTATGACTGCTCAACAGCTTCTTGATTTAGTAACTAATGCTCAAGCAGCTGGAGCTAACCCGGAACCTACTCACCCAAAGTCGGGATTTGCATGCTTGTGCAGCGATTACACCAACTTAGGTGGGAAGCCCTTCAAAGGTTCGGAAAATATCATCGAGGTCCAGGCTTGGTTAAAATCATGCGATCGAATCTTTTCTCGCATGAATCTTATCGATCTCCACCGCGTTCAGGTGGCTTCCAGCATGCTCCAAGAGAGAGCATTGGACTGGTACGAACTCCTTATTTCAGAAATTAATGAAGCGGATCTCACCTGGGAGCAATTTCAGGGACGCTTCGAGTTAAAGTTTGTACCAGAAGCTGGGAAAGTAAGCTTGGCTCGACGTTTTATAGACCTTGTTCAAGGTCAATCCTCTGTGACTGATTACGTCGCAGCCTTCGAGTCGCTTTCCAAATATGGGGTTGAATACATCAACACCCCATTGAAGAAGAACCAAAGGTTCGTTTATGGCTTAAATAAGAGTCTTAAGAAGCTACTGCTCCTGAAACTAGAAGTCGCATTTGATCAACTCGCCGATATCGCTCTTCGTCGTGAAGAGGCTGATAGAGAGAGTGATGTTGAAGTGGAAGGCGCTAAACCAAACTTCAACAACAAGAAGAGGCCAAACAAATTCAAGGGTCCTTATCCCAACAAAAAGGGTAAGCAGGCAACCCCTGTGGCAAAGTATCCTTCTCCTAGTGGTGCGAGTTGCTTCAACTGTGGGTCTGGGGATCATTATGCGAATAAGTGCTCTAAGCCCAAATCTTGTCGCTATTGTAAGAGCCCAGATCACTTTATACATCAATGCCTCAAACGTAAAAGCAGGAATGAGGGAAAGTTAGATGTGGCTCAAGCCCCTGGCAACACATCTCGTGGCCAAGGTATTTCTCATTCCATTCTTGATGGTATTATTTTATTTCATGATCAACCTATTAGAGTTCTCTTTGATACGGGTGCATCCCATTCCTTTATATCAAAGGAACTGGTAGACACTTTTTCCTTAAGTGTTACTGCATTGATGACTTCTTTAAAAATTGCGAATCCTGTTGGTGGATCCGCAACTCTTAGTTTGCTTTGTAAAGATGTGGAGATTATTTTATGTGATTTTTCTTTCCTAGCCGATTTGCATGTCATGCGTTACTTAGGCTTTGGAATAATTTTGGGAATGGATTGGCTTAACCGTTATCAAGCCCATATCCTATGTCCTGAGCGGACTATTCATCTCCGACATCCACAATCTGTTAAACATATTTCTGTTAATCTTAAAGATTCAGAATCATGTTTGGTGGCATCTTTATATTCTTTAAATCCTCGTGATAACGATGATGATGATGAAGATGATATTATTTCTTGTATTCATGTTGTTCGTGAATTTTCCGACATATTCGAGCCCGTTTTAGGTTTACCACCTAAACGAGCAATTGAGTTCAGAATTAATCTTGTTTCTGGAGCTCAACCTATTACTCGTCCTCCTTATCGCATGTCCAATAAGGAAAATGAGGAGATGCGTAAACAATTATCTGAGTTGGAGACGAGGCAATTTATTCGCTCTAGTTCCTCGCCTTGGGGAGCTTCGGCTATTTTCGTAAAGAAATCCGATGGTACTCTGAGGCTCTGCGTTGATTATCGCAAGCTTAACGATTTTACTATTAAAAATAAATATCCTTTACCTCGGATTGATGATCTATTCGATCAGCTTAGTGGTGCTAAGGTCTTTTCACAATTGGACTTGGCTACCGGTTTCCATCAGCTTCGTATCGCTGAGGATAGCATTCCGTTGACATCATTCCGTACTCGATATGGATCTTATGAATGGCTTGTTATGCCATTTGGGTTAACGAATGCTCCAGCTTATTTCGATATGGACTTTGGGTTAGTTTAGCCTATTAAGCCCAAGTTCCAACCCTCTTCTCCTCACTCTTCATAAATTTCCTAACTAACTCAAGCTTTAGCATTAATGGTGAAGAGGATGGGAAATTAAAACTCCAAGCTCAAATTCAATTGCAACTCCATCATTCAACTCCAAATTCAAGTAGAAGATATTGGATTCAAGCTTTGGATTGCTTCTCCTTGCTTTCAAGCTTCATCTTCATAAAATTTTAGTGCAAAGGTGAGATTTTTATCTCACAATTCTAGTCTATAACTATATTGGACTGTTGGGGATGATTCCCTATCACTTTAGCATGCATGTTTGCTTTTGGTTTGGATTGGATTGGCGAAAATCTCCGATTTTTGGTGTTTGGGAGAAATTTCTGCATTTAGGTCGTTCTGGCCGTTTTTAGCTCGCTCGGAGTTAGGTCGTGTGGACCTTAGGTCGTAGGTCGCGTACGAGTTAACCCCTAGGTCGTTCTGGCCATTTTTAGGTCGTTCGGAGTTAAGTCGTTCGTCCATGGGTCGTGAGTCGTTCACGAGTTAACTTTAGGTCGTTCTGGGAGAATTGGCACTTCGGAATTAGGTCGCTCACGAGTTAAGTCGTTAGGTCGCTCGCGAGTTAGTACCATAGGTCGCAGGGCTTTAGGTCATTCTGGAAGTATTGGCACTTCGGAGTTAGGTCGCTCGCGAGTTAAGCCTTAAGTCGTAGGTCGCTCACGAGTTAGGCCTTAAGCCGTAGGTCGCTCGCGAGTTAAGCTTTAAGTCTTAGGTCGTTTCCGACCTATAATCTCCAGGCAAACGTTAAGTCGGCCTGCTTTATCTCGTAGGTCGTCTCCGACCTAAGCTCCTGATAAGTCGTTCGAGTTAGGTCGTTGGACCATTTACCTTAGGTCGCTCGTCCACTAAGTCGGCCTGGTTTATCTCGTAGGTCGTCTCCGACCTAAGCTCCAGATAAGTCGTTCGAGTTAGGTCGTTGGACCATTTACCTTAGGTCGCTCGACTCTGTTAAGTCGTAGGTCGTTAGACCTTAGGTCGCTCGACTCTGTTAAGTCGTAGGTCGTTAGACCTTAGGTCGTTCGCCTTCCTTAAGTCGCTCGACCCCTCCACACTAGGTCGCTCGGCTTGCTTGAGTCGTAGGTCGTTGGACCTTAAGTCGCTTGCCTCCCTTAACTCCAGTTAGGTCGCTCGGCCATTGTGTTAGGCCGCGTGAACCCTTAGGTCGTTAGACCTCATTTTGCTTTAGGTCGTAGGCCGCTTGTCTTCACTTAGGTCGTACCGTTTTGGACGGGGCGCTGCCCCCTGGACCCCCGCGACCTGACCGGGCAGGTCGAACCCCGTAAGCGGTGGCGTTGCCCCCGCACCCCCACCTTGGGGGGTTGCCGCCCCCCTTGGACCCCCCCTCCGTAGGGGATCTTATCTGAAAAATATTGAGCTGATTTCCTTGGATTTTATTCGCATCTCCGTATGCGATCTTTGTGACTGATTGTTTCTACACTTGCTTATGTGTTTTGTCACTTTATAATATAAAGGTTTCAATACTAGTAGTAAATATCAAAACTCTTTTAACAAACAATTTCAACTCTATTTTTAATAACAAAGCTCTTTTCTTAAACCGTTTTCCAATCTATTAGTATATACAAGCCTTTACCTCACTCGGATGAGAAATCTAATTAAACGACTTAGTAAAACAAGTGGTATGAAACGCTTGCGTTCACTTCGTCGGTTAATTCTTGGACTTGTTCGATTGAACCTCTTATGACAATTTTATTAGTGAAGATTTACAGTTTGTTCGTAAATATTTAAGTTAAGCAAGTGGTTATGGGACATGAAGCTAAACTTCTATATTTACTAGCTTAGTGTAATTGACACTTCTCGTTGATCTTGATGATCGCTTTATGAATTAGACTAGCAATTGCGCGATGTCTCTTTCATTGCAAGGTTAGACTAGACACCACTTGTGTGATTCCATTCACACATACCTTTCTGCTTTTTGGTTAGTCTTGACCTCATTCTGTGTGATTCCACTCACACATGTGGGGTAGCTCCCCATGGTCTTCGGACCGTCATGTGATAGGCCTCTTTCCCTTTTTATGATTTCTGGATTTCTCGTGTTGATTTCTGGAATTTATGTCATTGACTTGTTATGAGTACAAGTTTAGGGTATGATGCCCCCTTCGAATCTTTGAGAAGATTCTTGTGATATTGATTATCTCTTATTGATTGATCTTCTGTTGATCATTATTTACATACTTATAGTGGTATGTCGTTATGGATGTTTATGTTTATGCCATATCTTTTATGTTATATCATGTCATCTGATATCTATAGCTAGACTGATCCGTTTATTATTTTCTTAAATAATACTCGGATCAGACCGAGATGTTACAGGTGCTTCTGCTTGACTTCTTCCTAGGGATTCATCACTCTGACTTTTGGCTAACTGTTTAGATTAGCAGTTTTTGTTGTATACACTTGAGATATAGACTCATAGTTGTATTCTTTTGTATAGCACGTGTTGCTATTCTTTTGTATTATCGTGGATCTTATTGACCACTACTCTGATGTACACTTTCATGTGTTAGTTATATATTCATATCTTCTTCCGCCTTTGTGATATGGATATCTGTGACTGATTTGTGATATGATTATTTCTATGTTTGTTTCCGAAGATTATTTATAGCCACCGTGTGATAAGCAATTACATGGATGGTCGCTCCTCAACAGCCTTATTCTCCGTGCTAGTTGACAGCACTTCTCCGGAGTGTTCTTGGCTAGCGTGGGTATAGAGGTGGGGCGTCACAAAACCATTGAAGGTTTTTGAAATGAATCTTTTTGTTTAAAACATTGGAAATGTTAATCTGTTTAAACCATTTGAATGAAAAGTTTTGGTAATAAGTTGTGACTTAACTGAGACCCCAATGTCCATATGTTTTAAATATTGCGCTCACTATTCGGTTTAGCTGGGAGAGGACCTTTGTGTCATATAGCCCATTCCAAATATGTGATACGACGTTATGGATTGCATTTGAAGACCGGTGGTGAAGACCGGGTATTTCCGAGAATGATAGGATGACCTATCGATTGTCTCTGCACTGAGTTGCTCCGGTATAGAGATTCCCTAAGTGATGGGAAGTCCGATCGGAATCGTGGATTCCCGGATTTGCAAGGGCTTCTTTGGTAGTGCCTTCGGTTCTGATCGAACTTGGAACAGACTTGTATGGATGTGTTTCTAACATTACACTTTGAGATGTAAAACCGGTTTCTATCAAATACATTTCTGTTTGGTGGCGGAGATTTATTCTCTTAGCTTAACACCCTTCTCTGAGATGTACGAGCTCAGAGGTTACGTAATTGATGGTTACCAGTGATACATTCCCAAATTGGTAATGTGGCATACGAAGTGCTGTTGATCATTTGTTGATCGAAGCATGGCTTTTGTGAAAAGCGTAGCTTTGGGGACGAGACTTCGTCGAACCTCACAACCCGGTTATGGTCGAAACAGGAATCGTGGCAGCAAGGTTATTTGGGGGTAGCGCCTCCTGAGGGTATGTCCATTTCCTTCTGAATTATAAGTGGTATCATGGTATGGAGCCCAAATACTTACTTCGTGGTTGCTGCAGACTTATCGTTTTGTCGTTGTTGGTTGAAAGGATCCTCGGATAAAGGTCGCAAACGACAGGGGGATGGCGTGCTCGTGTCAGTTGTTACCTAGTTATAGAGGTAACCCGGCCTTGTGTAGCAGAGATCCGGTTAGGGTCTGAGGACGTCCCTCCAGAGGCGTTCCATTTTATTTTATATGGGAAGTTCCTTTACCCGACCATTTGTTGGAAATCCAATCACCACTACACCAGAAATGCCAATTAGGCAGTGCTTTTGGCCGTATCAAATGGAATTAGGCAGTGCTTTGGGCCGTATCAAATTTTGGCGTGGTTAAAAATTTGATACGGCCCAAAGCCGTATCTAATTGATGAATTTGATACAGCTCAAAGCACTGCCTAATTCATGAATTTGATACGGCTCAAAGCACTTCCTAATTCATGAATTTGATGCCGTATAATTAATGTATTAAAGTAAAAAAATAATGCATTGCTCTCTATTTTTCACATTACATGTTCCCTTCTTCTACATCGATGCCTACGGTCAACAGTCAATTAAAAATACAAATAAATGGACAAGCTTAGAACATATAAAAATGAATATAGGATATACAATTATACATTGTTTAACACATATAAGAAACTCTATATAAGATATACAATTATACAATGTAACCATTCCTTTCTTGCAGAGCTTTGCATGCTTCTGAACATGGAAAAATATACAATATATGTCTTGTCAATTACGTATAGACACCATAGAGTATTTTCTATGAGTGATCAACATATAAATATATACAATTATACCAGCGAATTTAACGTCCCAACTGAACTCTGTAATGGCCCTACCAATCCCACCAAAAAAGTGCGCCTTGTCAATTACGTATTCCAAATACTTGTTCCCTTCTCCTACTTCCCCTGTTGCCTTCTGCAGCCACAGCGCCGCCCACAGTAGCTCGTCTCTGTATCCGCTCACTGACGCATAGTAACTTTTCACGTCCCCAATGCTCGTGTCGTAGCATTAATTTTCTGATGCTCACCGACACATAGTAACTAAAGGTGGTTAAACTGAAATTAGATTCAAACTAGAATTAGAAATTTAAATCCTAGAAACTTGGAAAATATTTCCCAAAGTGTTAAGAAAATAAATAGCATTAATTTTGAAAGGATTTTTTTAATAAAAATTATTTTAAATGGATTGTGGAAGTGATAAGGCACTGAACTCATTTCAGTCGCTGGAAAATAATGTCGGTGATGACTGCAGCATCATCAGTATTAATTTCGAGTTTCTAAATGATGGACTGCTACCACGGTAATTTGGTATGGAGAATTATGTTTGGTAAACATGCGTTGTTTTGAAAATTTCGAAGGAATTGTTTTGGATAAAACCAAGTTGATTTTGAAAATTCAAAGGAAATGGTTTGTTAAACCAAAAGAGCTATATATATATATATATATATATATATATATATATATATATTATGATTTCAAAATGATTTGGAATAAATTCGGGTGGTTGAATTCTAAGATCTCCATTTGAAGGTTTTGTGAAACTGGAAAGAAAAAAGTTTTTGAACTTATAAGTTGAGAATGTTATTAATAAGGAGAGGAAGTGTGAAAACTGAATTTTGGAATTTAATTTTAATGTAAGTAAGTTAAAATGAATTGTGTGAATTGAAATTTAACATGAGACAAGTTAAATAAAGTTGAATTGGGTTGGTGATGATATCAAATTGAAGTGCATATAATTTTGAATAGTAAAGTTGTTATATATATAAGTTATATTAATTGAACGAAAATGAACTCAAGCTATAAGAGTGAAAATTTAACCTAAGTCAAAATAAATTGAGTATAGTTTAAAATGTTGAATTGAATTTAAATTGTAGGAAATTAATCAAAAAATTTGGACTTGAGTTGTGAAATGGAATTATTCAAGATTTGGAATAGATTAATGGAATGAACTAACTAATTAAATTAGCAACTAGAAATTTATTTCATTTGTAATGGATAAATGGAGTGGTTTGAATATAAATAAGATGCGACCTAAAATGGTAAGTGATTTAAAGATGGTTTTAGAATGTAATTTAATTAGAATTGAATTTAAAATTAAGTTTGAAATAGAAATAAACATAAATTGCTTATAAACTTAAGTTATTATTTTATGAAATGATTCTTTTGTTGAGTTTGCATGGAATGGATTGATAAAATCAAATTGGTGAATGGAATTGGAATTGACTTGTATGAGTAAGAATAAAATGAGTATGGAACTGAATTTATGCAAGTGAATGGCAAATAAATCATTTGGAATGGAATAAATGGTTTATAAATCGAGTGGAAATGAATAATTAATTGTTTGAACCTTGTGTTTGCTTAAAAATTCTAAAAATTCATGTTCTAACATGACTTGTTAATGAAACTTAGTGTTTAAGTAGTTAAATGAATGAAATTATATTGAATTTGCTATTTATGAAACTCATGTGCTTTACTTGAGTAAGTACAGGTAATAGAGGACTATTTGGAATTTACTCATTTTAATTAACATATAAAAAATAAGCAACCTGGGGAATAGTCTCGGAATTTGATGAAACCTATTCCATTGGATCCATAATAGTGTATTATTATCGGATTTCAAATTTCATAGCATTTAGAGTTACCATTTGGTCGTACGAAATAGAAATGAGTTGAAATTATATTGAAAATTTAATATTATAAATGGATTCAAAAAGCTATCTCCCACATATGATTGAATTAGGTTTCAAAACTTGTTCCATTCCTTTCGAAATAGGGGTACAATATTAGGAATGCATGGTGTAACAACCCGCATATTTTATAATTGAATATTTAAATATTTTATTTAAATATTTTATCCTTAGTCGGATTATGGTTCGAAAAGTTACTTTTTGCATACGGTCGAATTAGGACTCGGGGCCACTTCCATTGAGTTTAAAATGCCATTTGCGATCTTTTTAAGTATAAACTTTGATATGTTTGGAGTTAGTGGAATCTTACTACTTTTTCACTTTGGGCTTTAGGTTTGGTTTAGCCCATTAGCCTAAACTTATAACTCTAACTCAACCCCGTTCTCTTCATAACTTCACCTTCATTTCCTAACACTCAAGCTTTATCAAAAATGGAGGAAGGAATGGGAAATTAAAACTCCAAGCCCTAGTTCTTTCCAAATCCAACATCTAACTCCAAATTCAAAGAGAAGACATTGATTCAAGCTTCTTGGGTTGATTCTCCTTTGCTCTCAAGCTTCTCTTTCATTGGTTTTGTAAAAAGGTGAGATTTTTATCTCACATCTTTGTCTATAACTATCTTTGATTGTTGGGTATGAATTCCTAACACTTTTACATATGCATTTGCTCTTGGTTTGGATTGAATTGGTGAAAATCCCAATTTTTAGTATTTTGGGTTCAAATCTTTAAAAATCCAACCTTTGATGTTCGTACACGATTTTGGTGATGCGACGAGGAGCCAATAGGACCGGTTAGCCAATAGGCGTAATCCCCTAGCGTTCGTGCTCATCCGATTGCAAATTGAGTGAGCTTTTGCAGTTTTTCCCTTAGGTCGTTCGACCTGCACATGAGGCATTCTTGGCCTGCACATTAGGTGGCTCCCCTATAGGTCGCGCCGGCTAGGTCGCTTACAACATAGGTCGTTAGGTCGCTGACCTTCTCACATGCCTTAGGTCGTTGGCCTTCTCATACGCCTTAGGTCGTTAAGTCGCGATCATGCTAGGTCGTCCCCCTTTAGGTCGCTCGTCCTACTTCACTCCTTAGGTCGTGTACCTCCTTAGGTCGCGTATCCTTTAGGTCGCTCGGCCTGCCAGCTTTGTTAGGTCGCTCGGCCCATTAAGTCGCGCGTACATATAGGTCGCACCACCCTTAGGTCGCGTACCTCCTTAGGTCGTCCCCTTTAGGTCGCTTGGCCTATTATGCCGCTTGCAACACTTAGGTCGCGAACTCCTTAGGTCGCGTACCTCCTTAGGTCGCGCTGCCTTGGCCTTATCTCCTTAGGCCGTATCCACATTAGTTCGTGCATGCGTTAGGTCCCACAGCCTTCTTTTACGCCTTAGGTCGTGCCGTGTTAGGTCGCTCGGCCATTTCCTTAGGTCGTTTGACGTTAGGACGGCCATGTTAGGTCGCACATCTCCTTAGGTCGCTCGGCAGTTTGGTCGTTCCATGTTAAGCCGTAGGGGTGTTTCAACTTTGATGAATTTGGAATCAAATTCTTTGGATTTTTGCCACGTCTTCGAATGTGAATTTTTATGACCTATTTTTCCTACAATCATTTTTGTGATTTGTCACTTTAAAAATATAAAGGTTTCAATACTAGTAGTAAATATCAAAAATCTTTTGTCAAAATGATTTCAACTCTATTTTCTATATCAAGCTTGTTTATAAGACCGTTTTCCAATCTACTAGTATATACAAACCTTTACCTCGCTCGTATGAGAAATCTAATTAAATGACTTAGTAAAACAAGTGGTATGAAACGCTTGCGTTTACTTCGTCGGTTAATTCTTGGACTTGTTTGATTGAATCTCTTATGACAATTTTTGAGTGGAGATCTACAACTTGTTCGTAAATATTTAAGTTAAGCTAGTGGTTATGGGACATGAAGCTATGCTCATATATTTACTATCTTATTGTAATTGACACTTCTTGATGATCGATGATGATCATTTTTGTGATTGTGACTAGCGATATGCTATGTTTCTTTGTCCACGTAGGGGATAGTACCTCGTTTTATTGAGTTTCGTCTCATTTCTTTTATAAGTTAACGCCTATGTATTATTTGGAGTTTCGAATCAACTTTTGTAGGCTAGCAACCCATGTTCTTTTATGGAGTTCGGTCCATCGGGCGTACCGTTGTACTACGTCGTTGTTCCAAACTATTCGAGTTTCTGGTTCCTCGGGCGTACCGTTGTACTACGTCGTTGCACCGGCTCTATGGTTAGCGATCATGGGATAGCGTCCCATTTTTGATACACGTGTTGGTGAGTTTTCATGCTCCCGTTTTGTGATAGGCCTCCCCCTTTTGTGATTTCTTGATTTCCGTTGATGATTTTTAGAATTTGTGTTTCACCAATTTTTGTGATTTACATTGATAAGTTTTATCAATATTTGTGCATTGGTGAATTTGTGTGTCATTGACTTTTGTGATTGGCATTGATATTATTGTCAATACTTATGGTTTTGGTGAATAATAATATAGAGTATGACATTCTTTTTTATCTTTGAGAAGATACTTGTGATATTGATTAATCTCTTGTTGATTTTCAATTACATACTTATCACAGTCGGTGTAACGACCCGGAATTTTCGAACCCGAAAATTCCAGATAGTTATGAAAAATAAGAAAGAGATAGAAGAAGAAGAAAAGAAACACCAAACATCTCACATTCGCAGCGGATAAAATATAATAATAAATAATAACAGATATTATAACTGTCGATTACATTTAATTTACATCAGAGTTACACATATATACAGATAATGGACATATACAAATCATGTCTCAGATACATAATAATATACTATAGCGGAAATACTCCATACGTAAGCCATCCAGCTGGCCTCCTGAGCTCCAGAACGTACCTACCTGAAAATCTGTAATACTCGGTCTGACCCGAGCATTACACCAAAGTAACACCCGGGTCAGGCTGGAAAACCAGCGTGAGTAAACTCAACTATCATGAAATACCAAAGAAATCAACTTCCATAAACCCGGGGTAACATATATTAATTTATACAATTCACATCTTGCTATAGGTGATCCTTATTTCACATATAAATTTCTAAGTATCAACTTGGATAAAATAATCCAATTCACTTAAATCACTTCATTCCTAGCTATGGGTTTCACAAATTAATTTATAAAACTCAAAGGGGTTTCAGATATTTTCTAATACCCGACCCAGTCTCCCAAAATTTTATGCTAACTTTACCCAAGTTACTCAAATGAAAAACACAACATTTCTTATTAGAAATATTAACCCATTCAAATCGTCCGATGACCTTCAATCATCCATAATCAAATTTGATTCCTTCCAAATTAATTCAATTGATTCTAATTGAATTCTAATCCTCAATCACTTGGTTTTCATTTCTTGGTAATTAATTAATTTCAAATCTAATAATTCAATTTTCCCTTCAACAACTCATCAAAATTAATCAACCTGGATTAATTATCCTTCAATTTCAATGAAACAACTGTCTTTAAGTAACTACACCATGCTTCTTATCCTTATCCAAACGATAAGCAACCTTAATTACTTCATGAACACTCTAACTATTTTAGTTATATTAATCCTTAATTACTTATATTAACCTCACAGAAGTCACTAATTAATGATTAATAAATCTTAATTAGTAATTCATTATGTATGTCATTTATTTTATAAATTAATGATTCCCAAGTATACTTTAATTTATCTTAATCTAACTTAATTTCATTCCACAATCTATCATTATTTACGCCACAAATATTAATCATTCTTAAATTATCCCAACCTTTAAGTTAACTATCTATTTATTTACTCCTATAAATAAACCAACTTCCTCTTAATTAATCGTCTTAATTAATCTCTTAATAAATTACACAAAGTACTTATGTTTTATTTTAATTAAGTAATTATTCATCAAACCATCCAATGACTATTTGAATTAATTAAACTTCATAAATTAACTTAAACCATAACTAATTAATTCCAAACTTTTAATTACTAAACTAATTAACCCAAATTATTAAGTAATTGGACTAATTAATTCTTTATTTTAATTACGCTTCAAATTTATAAACCAGAATTCATTAAGCCCTCAACAACATTGTCTTGTTTATAACATTAAATCTAAAACAATTTAAAAACCCGAATACTTCGAGGCAACCCAATTGATTCGAGATCAAATCAAAACAAAGCCACATCATCTTCAACAGCACGTCCAATCAATTATTCACCCAACCAATCTTAAAAATTCAACCATTTAAAATTTTGAATAGAAATCCATAGAGTAAGGTTTACTCACTCTTTCCTTTATTGTCTACAATTCATCCTAAACCGGCTTATTTCTCAATTTTAGTCTTTGTACCAAACAATTTTATAATTTATTAATATGCGAACCAACAGAAACAATTAATTTCCGATTTATAGATTATTTTCACTGATTATGAAATTTGAACTAAATTTCCTTTACTACAATTTTTTTTTCTTCTTTCTTACTGTTAATATTTATTCTTCTTGCTATTAATATTTATAACTTTTTACTGTTAATATATATATTTTACTAATAATGTTTTATTTTTATTTTTACTGTTAATATATTTCCCTTTTTACTGTTAATATATTTTATTTTATTTTATTTTTGCACGGTCGCGATTTTTTTATGAAGAGAAGGTAGAATGGTTGGGTTCGAATATGATTTTGGGAATTTAGATTGTGAGAAGAACCCTGGTTCGAATTTGAAGAGGAAGGAAAGGAGCGAAATTATAAAGGAAATTTCCAATTTATTAGTTCGGCCATGAAATTTACTCTGTGAATTCGATCTCCATTTTTTTTTTAGTATAAAGGAGAGGGACCAATTTTTAAGCAAAGAAAGAAGCGTGATTAGGAAGGCACGAACGGCTTCTAGAGTAAGCTTACAGATGAAAATATCTTTGACAATTTACTTTAAATTTTATTATTTTATAAAACTCTCAAAACGTCTCGTTAACTGCCATTTAAATCGAACCCCTTTTTAAGAAATGCCGTTAGGCAATTATAAGATTTTATCCACGTTCTGAACACAATGGAATGTGTTTCGGAGGCTAATTTGAACGTATGCGCGAGTTACGGAAATAAACGATCAAATTTAAATTACATTGATTAAAATAGTTCTGAGCGTTTCGAGCTACCAGGATCAAATGACAACTCTGATGGCTATGGAATTAGAAATCCGATAATAACTAACTATTACGGATCTCATGGAACTGGTTTCGTCGAATTCCGAGACTGTGCCTCGGAAGGCTATTTTTTTAAATATCAATTTAAACGATATATCTTCAAAACTGTACACAACAGCTTTAAATTAAATTTTAACCATTCTATTATCTTCAGTATCATCATTATAAATTTATCAATCTTCAAATTATTTTAAATAGGCTTAGAAATTCAGATTCAACAATTTACCCAATTTTCAATTATTAACTTCAATATTTTAAACTATATAACTCAATGAGTTAATTATCCAGAAAATATTGATATCGTGCATTCAGGTTAAAATTAACCTTTAAATAATTTAAAATCAATTAATTATTCCAATTTAACTTGCTAAAATTTCCAGGTCGTCACATTCCTCCCCCCTTAATAGAATTTCGTCCCCGAAATTACTAATTAGGAAGAATGGTACTAAACCCGTTTACCTTTCCTCAAAACTCACAATTCAACATTCTACCAATTATCTTCTATTAAAGACCCATTATCCTTAATCAACTTCCCAAAACCTCCTATAGTTTTCACGCAATACCCTTTTGCTCAATTCTTTCAATTTCAATTTAAAACCAAATTTTGAATTATCAAAATTTTCTCAAAATTTTTCTAACTCCTTAAATTTCCGAAAATTTTTGCAAGCGTCTCCTTTGCGCGGCTAGCTCGGTACTACTACAAAAGGCCTCTACGGGCTCCCAAATCCCAAAAAGAAAACAAAAGCCAAGTGGCTACATCAAAAACCCAATCCAATTTCATCCAGAAATTAAAATACATACCTTTTTGTCGGGCAATACAAATTTATCTTTTAGAACCAAATCCAATTTCCTTTTTCCTTGATAACACCTGCATATTCTATTTAACAACAATATCCAACCACAATATTCCAAAATCATTTTATACATCTTTCTACATAAGTTTCATACCCTCTTCTATTCACATTAGTTTTTCCCCATTTCATATGAATTCAATTTATTTTCGATTTCTAATTTTGAGTTTTATTTTTCATTTAAACTGATTCATATTAATTCCATTTACCCGTTTAATTTAATGTCCAATTTGAAATTGTTTTGTCGTTAATGAAAATTTTCAAAAATTTTCTAACTCCCAAAATTTTAGAAAATTTTGGCAGAGTCTCCTTTGTACGGAGGAGCTTTTGCAATTTGACAAGAGATATAAATATGTATACATCGACCCACCCGGTCGGAAAAAGCAAAAACGGTTCATATTTCCTATTTTTAATGCGTAGGCGTACCTTATTTAGCATTTAAGCAAGCAGCTTATTTATTTTAGCAATTAGCATACCCCAAATCTAGCCAAACGGCTTCCCTGTACCTGTACTTACTCAGTTTAAATATGTAAGTGTCATATATATAAATTCTATTAGCATTTCACTTACTTTTAATAGCTAAAGACAAGAATTACATAAACAACAAGCATTACGATAGCAACATACACCAAACGCTTACTATAATCGATTTATATGATTTTTAAAGCTAATTCAAATACTTTCATCCAATTCATATGCCATTTCATTTAATTTTAATGGTTTACATTGCAATTGCTTACATTCATTTCATTTTTAAGCAAAACAAACTCATATTCATATCAATTGATTCAAAAATCAATTATATTTGCTTCCACTAATTCATAGAATTAATTAAATCTCGTTTTCGACAAACGACACTCATTTTTACACAAATTGATGATATCCATGTGAATAAATAATTACTTAAATTTTATAGCCTATTAAAATTGATTCCAACTCAATGTTATTTACTTCAATTCCATTTTAATTTATTCATACCCATTCATTTAGTTTGCCACATTCCATTCTTGTACATTACTAACCATTCCCAAATTAACTCAATCCAAGCTTTAATTAATGGGCTTTCATCCTTATTCGAAGTCAAGTTTCCAAAATTTTAAACTTACGTTAATTTACTTTAATTTTTTCCAACATCAAATTTAAGTTTGCTTCTATATGATTCTTATTTAAGCAATTTCCATCAAATACAATTAGCCCATCCATTTTAAATTTTAATTTCAAATTCACTTCTCAATATATCAAAATAATATGCAACACATACTTAACTCATTTATACTCCAAATTAATATGTCACCGAACTCAAGTTCAGTCATCCAATTCCAATCACACCTTGATTTAGTTTTTCATTAAATCAGGCTTCTTCCATTTATTATTTAACTCAATTAACCCATTTTAACTTTTCAATTTACCACTTAATTCATTATCGAATTTATTTTATTAATACAAGGCCATTCTCAATTTATTTCTACTCACCTGGGTTTTGATTTACAACTCTAACCATCGCATTTATCAATCCAACTCTATTTCATTTTTATTTTACAATATCTCCTCTTATTTAATTCATTAGCAAATCCGAGTCGAATTCAATTTATAAATTCGAGTTCAACTCCTAACTCCATTATTAACTTACAAATCCATTTATTTAACAGGGTTAAATTTTATTAACATACTCTATCACATAATTATTTAGTTAATTAGCTTACTTTCACTTTTTAATTCAACATTGGATTTTTAATTACAAAGAATCACTTCATTAAAATTTTCCCGAGTTTCAAATTTTATTTTATCATTTCAGTTTGAACTTCCCTTGATTTTCCAAAATTTCATCTCCTTTCTTTTAAAATTTTAGAATTTCCTATAAAATCTCATAATAATATTAAAATAGCTTTTATAAAATATTTCTTATAACTCGATGTCTCAACCAGTCCATCCTTGTTCTCACAGAAATTCAGTCATACGTTGATCAGGCGTAGGACCGAAAATCTATAAGTACTTGGTAAACCCGTTTTCGACATCCAGTAAAAAAAATATTTGGAAAATAATTTCATTGAAAATATTGAAAACATTTTGAAATAGAGGGAATATCCTTGGTGACAATGCTCTGAAAATCATCACCCCCATCCATGGTCGCAGTTAATCCGATGGTTACGTTGCCATCCCGACAAAATCCACAGATAACTGTAGGCCTCCGCGCCCCACGATTACACCATGGAACCCACGACAGATCGCAGCTACAACCGGGGTTACGTAGCTATCACAGCAAAAACCCATATAACTGTAGGCATCAGCGCCATCGAATTTCGCTGCCAAAAATGAAACTTCTCCACTCCTACATAAGTCGCAGTCTACCGAGATAAACTCAACCGCAGACTGTTGGCTCTCAGCGGCACACACGACTTTCGCAATGTTACCATAGGTCGCAGTTACATCCTGGGTTACGTTGCAGTCACAACAAAAGTCCATGTAACTGTTGGCTCTCCGCGGCACACACGACTTACGCTATGGTAACTCAACTCATAATCCTCAGGAACTAGTTTTGTCCGGACTCCTCACAGGATCAACTTTAGAACCCCCCCCCCTTGGGGCTCAAGGCAGCGCCACCCAGTGGCACTCCTGAGAAGTCCATTCCAAGGGAGCGCCTTTTTCCCCAGAGCTATCATCAAAACACTTTATACTATACACAAATAGTATCTTTCAAATCATACACCTAGTATGAATTTTATCAAAGCTCCTTTACACAAAATCGATTATTCCCAAAATCGATAATTCTCAAACTAGGCTTTCCAAATTCAATATTGATTTTACCCAAAAATCAAAAGCCTTTTCCAAATCCAAAGGGTTCCAAATTTTTTTTTCCAAAATCCTCATAGGATCCTTTATATATATTCTGATATATACAAATAAATTTTTAAAACTTTGGATCCTTACTTTCTTGTATAAAACACCTTTTATACTCCAAACACTCTCAAAATCTTTTTTCTTCCCATAATAGATTCAATAAGGAAAGAATATATAACAAAGATATAACTTTGTTTACCCAAAATCAAATATTCACATTTGATTACTCTTTCCAATATCAATTTTCTTTCTATTCACATTCACTTAAATTTCCATTCACTTATTCACATTAGCCTTAATCCCCATTTGGATTATCACCTCAATTCTTATCCCAGTTGGGTATTTAATCAATAACAGTTGGAACTCCGACCAATTTATATTTAGAAAATAGCTTGAAAATTTAAAATAGATAAGTAGTTGAAAAATAATTATTAATTTGCAAAATAATTGTAAATTAGTTAACTAATTACAAAATAGTTGGAAAATAGTTAAATAGTCATAGAAATTTTAGATAATTGCAAAATAGTTATTAAATAGTAATTAATTTGTAACATAGTTGAAAAATAAAACAGTTGAAAAATGGTTAAATAGCTCCAAAACAATTGTAAACAAATATAAAATAATTTGGCTTTAAGAAAGAAAGGTTGTATATAAATTTAATAGCTTGGAAAAAAATAAGTTTATGTTAAAACAATTTATACTGAAAATGGTCCAGAGTCAAAACTGCTCATTTCCCCAACAATTTAATTTAAATTTCCACTTCCATTTAAATTGACTCAATCCCAATTTAATTTACTCCAATTTCCATTGGACTTGATTCATTCCCAATTAAAATTGAATTAATTCTCAATTTCCTTCCAACTTCAAATCAAATTCCATTTGATTTTAAACCAATTCCACTTTAATTACAATTCCAAATTATTCAGATAAATCTGGACTAATATCAATTGAACTCTCTTCAAGTTCAGTACCCTTTCCCAGTTAATCCAATACAAATTTTCCATTTGAATTTTAAACTTGTATAACTTTTATTAAAATTTAAAATTTTCAACTATTTAAAATCAATTACATTCACATTTTGCTTTTAACTTGGAGTTATACATTTTATTTAACCAATATGTTTTTATTATTCCACAAATATTTAAATCAAGATCCCAGAGTTTAAACAAATTTCCAAAATTCTTTGGCAAATTTATTCATCCCTTTGAATTCCAACCCAATCCCAGTTCACAAACAATTCTAATTTAAAATAATTTGGTAGCAATTTCTCTTCTAGAAACTCGAAAATAAACATCGATAATGCTGCAGTCGTCACCGACGTTATTTTCCAGTGACCGAAAGAGTTCAATGCTTTTATCTCTTTTAAAACACTTTCAAACATTTTAATTTCAAATCTTCCAGGTTTCAAGTTCAACACAAAATATTTTTGAAATAATACTATTATTTCTCCCAAAACCTTTGGAAACCACTTTCAACCCAAAGGAATTTTAAATTTCCCAAAATTCCAAATTCCCAATCCATCCAATTCATATTTAAACATTACTCTAGAATTTCATCTTACTTATTCAACTTAATTACAATTCCAAAGTTATTCTAATTACTTTGGATTAATCCATTCAATTGAACCCACTTCAATTTTAATCATTATAATTTAATCCAATTCAAATTTTCCATTAAAATTTGTAAACTTTACATCTTCAATCACATATTCAATTAATTCAAATCAAATTCAATTTGAACTAATTCAATTCTGATCTCAATTTTAAACCGTCTCGAATTAGATAAATTCGAGTTCAATTCTCAGAGGTTGGTTTAACTTTTTAAACCAAGTTAACTTTGTTCACTTAAAGGTTTTAATCAATTTAATTTTTGAGTTCTAATTCTAGAATGTCATTTTTAATTAATTTCACTTTTAATTTGGTTGTATTATATTCCTACTTAACTTAATTCCAATTCTAAACTTCAATTTCAGTTTGAATCCATTTCAAACTTATCTTTATTTAATTTTAGTTTGGTTGTATTATATTACTTCTTAATTTCATTCTAATAATTTAACAACCAATCACCTTAATATTTATTTGAAGCAAATATTACTTTATATATCAAAATATACTTTTGTATAAAACCATTTAAAATCTTTATAAGCAAATAACAAGTACGCGCTCATATATATATATATATATATATATATATATATATATATATATATATACACACACACCCAACTCATTCTAGAGTTCTACGAACTCTACTCAATGAGTAATCCCCACCAGAGCCAAGGTTCTCGCTTAACCTTTCAGCTCTGATACCAAATGTAACGACCCGGAATTTTCGAACCCGAAAATTCCAGATAGTTATGAAAAATAAGAAAGAGATAGAAGAAGAAGAAAAGAAACACCAAACATCTCACATTCGCAGCGGATAAAATATAATAATAAATAATAACAGATATTATAATTGTCGATTACATTTAATTTACATCAGAGTTACACATATATACAGATAATGGACATAAACAAATCATGTCTCAGATACATAATAATATACTACAGCGGAAATACTCCATACGTAAGCCATCCAGCTCGCCTCCTGAGCTCCAGAATGTACCTACCTGAAAATCTGTAATACTCGGTCTGACCCGAGCATTACACCAAAGTAACACCCGGGTCAGGCTGGAAAACCAGCGTGAGTAAACTCAACTATCATGAAATACCAAAGAAATCAACTTCCATAAACCCGGGGTAACATATATTAATTTATACAATTCACATCTTGCTATAGGTGATCCTTATTTCACATATAAATTTCTAAGTATCAACTTGGATAAAATAATCCAATTCACTTAAATCACTTCATTCCTAGCTATGGGTTTCACAAATTAATTTATAAAACTCAAAGGGGTTTCGGATATTTTCTAATACCCGACCCAGTCTCCCAAAATTTTATGCTAACTTTACCCAAGTTACTCAAATGAAAAACACAACATTTCTTATTAGAAATATTAACCCATTCAAATCGTCCAATGACCTTCAATCATCCATAATCAAATTTGATTCCTTCCAAATTAATTCAATTGATTCTAATTGAATTCCAATCCTCAATCACTTGGTTTTCATTTCTTGGTAATTAATTAATTTCAAATCTAATAATTCAATTTTCCCTTCAACAACTCATCAAAATTAATCAACCTGGATTAATTATCCTTCAATTTCAATGAAACAACTGTCTTTAAGTAACTACACCATGCTTCTTATCCTTATCCAAACGATAAGCAACCTTAATTACTTCATGAACACTCTAACTATTTTAGTTATATTAATCCTTAATTACTTATATTAACCTCACAGAAGTCACTAATTAATGATTAATAAATCTTAATTAGTAATTCATTATGTATGTCATTTATTTTATAAATTAATGATTCCCAAGTATACTTTAATTTATCTTAATCTAACTTAATTTCATTCCACAATCTATCATTATTTACGCCACAAATATTAATCATTCTTAAATTATCCCAACCTTTAAGTTAACTATCTATTTATTTACTCCTATAAATAAACCAACTTCCTCTTAATTAATCGTCTTAATTAATCTCTTAATAAATTACACAAAGTACTTATGTTTTATTTTAATTAAGTAATTATTCATCAAACCATCCAATGACTATTTGAATTAATTAAACTTCATAAATTAACTTAAACCATAACTAATTAATTCCAAACTTTTAATTACTAAACTAATTAACCCAAATTATTAATTAATTGGACTAATTAATTCTTTATTTTAATTACGCTTCAAATTTATAAACCAGAATTCATTAAGCCCTCAACAACATTGTCTTGTTTATAACATTAAATCTAAAACAATTTAAAAACCCGAATACTTCGAGGCAACCCAATTGACTCGAGATCAAATCAAAACAAAGTCACATCATCTTCAACAGCACGTCCAATCAATTATTCACCCAACCAATCTTAAAAATTCAACCATTTAAAATTTTGAATAGAAATCCATAGAGTAAGGTTTACTCACTCTTTCCTTTATTGTCTACAATTCATCCTAAACCGGCTTATTTCTCAATTTTAGCCTTTGTACCAAACAATTTTATAATTTATTAATATGCGAACCAACAGAAACAATTAATTTTCGATTTATAGATTATTTTCACTGATTATGAAATTTGAACTAAATTTCCTTTACTACAATTTTTTTTTCTTCTTTCTTACTGTTAATATTTATTCTTCTTGCTATTAATATTTATAACTTTTTACTGTTAATATATATATTTTACTGATAATGTTTTATTTTTATTTTTACTGTTAATATATTTCCCTTTTTACTGTTAATATATTTTCCTTTTTTTTTTTTACTGTCAATAATTTCACAATCAAGAGAAACAAATAATTCATAAACCCAAACAACTCACCTTAGAAACTGCAACCCACTTCCATCGTTCGAACGCTCAGGTTCCTCATCGAATCCTCTGCATCGCCGAGCTTGCCGATGGCTCGCGAGAGTGTAGACAACCCACGTGCGGAAAAATCGTGCGCCGTACCCTCCCTAAGCAATCGCGACTCCACCCTAAATCACGATTTCCAGTCGCGCCACCGTTCCCTCAACCCTCTAGCTTCACCCCTCTTTTATTTTTTTTATTTTTTTTTATTTTTGCACGGTCGCGATTTTTTTCTGAAGAGAAGGTAGAATGGTTGGGTTCGAATATGATTTTGGGAATTTAGATTGTGAGAAGAACCCTGGTTCGAATTTGAAGAGGAAGGAAAGGAGCGAAATTATAAAGGAAATTTCCAATTTTATTAGTTCGGCCATGAAATTTACTCTGTGAATTCGATCTCCATTTTTTTTTAGTATAAAGGAGAGGGACCAATTTTTAAGCAAAGAAAGAAGCGTGATTAGGAAGGCACGAACGGCTTCTAGCGTAAGCTTACAGATGAAAATATCTTTGACAATTTACTTTAAATTTTATTATTTTATAAAACTCTCAAAACGTCTCGTTAACTGCCATTTAAATCGAACCCCTTTTTAAGAAATGCCGTTAGGAAATTATAAGATTTTATCCGCGTTCTGAACACAATGGAATGTGTTTCGGAGGCTAATTTGAACGTATGCGCGAGTTACGGAAATAAACGATCAAATTTAAATTACATTGATTAAAATAGTTCTGAGCGTTTCGAGCTGCCAGGATCAAATGACAACTCTGATGGCTATGGAATTAGAAATCCGATAATAACTAACTATTACGGATCTCATGGAACTGGTTTCGTCGAATTCCGAGACTGTGCCTCGGAAGGCTATTTTTTTAAATATCAATTTAAACGATATATCTTCAAAACTGTACACAACAGCTTTAAATTAAATTTTAACCATTCTATTATCTTCAGTATCATCATTATAAATTTTATCAATCTTCAAATTATTTTAAATAGGCTTAGAAATTCAGATTCAACAATTTACCCAATTTTCAATTATTAACTTCAATATTTTAAACTATATAACTCAATGAGTTAATTATCCAGAAAATATTGATATCGTGCATTCAGGTTAAAATTAACCTTTAAATAATTTAAAATCAATTAATTATTCCAATTTAACTTGCTAAAATTTCCAGGTCGTCACAGTCGGGCATTGTGATTATTATACATTTTGTCATATCTCTTATTTTATATCATTTCATATGATATTTATAGCTAGACTGATCCGTTTATTATTTTCTTATTAAATAATACTTGGGTCAGACCGAGATGTTACAGGTGCTTCTACTTGACTTCACATCTGGGATTATCATCCTGACTTTTGGCTAACTGCTTAGATTAGTAGTTTATTTTGTTGTATACCTGTGAGATATAGACTCATTGTTGTATACTTATTCTTTTGTCTAGCACTTGTAGCTATTCTTTTGTGATATCGTGGATCTTGTTTGACCACTACTCAGATGTACACTTTCATGTGTAGTATTCATATCTATTACCTCCTTTGTGATATGGATGTCTGTGACTGATTTGTGTTATGTTTATTTCTATATTTGTTTCCGAAGAATATATATGGCCACTGTGTAGTAGCTTTGAGTTTGTATTGGTATGTCGGGTTTCCTTTGCATGTTGTTCTATCTGACATATTGGTACTCGCACAAAGCAATTACATGGATGGTCGCTCCTCAACAGCCTTATTCTCCGCGCTAGTTGACGGCATTACCCCGTAGTGTCTTTGTCCAGCGTCGATATAGAGGTGGGGTGTCACAGCTTGGCATTAGAGCTAAACTTCGGAACAATGTCGAATAAGTTAACAAGGATCATCGTCCTAAGTCCATCTTAGGAGTCGTGCCTTAGGATATAATTCGTGTTTTTGTACCGTCCTATCCTATTTTCTTTTGTGATTCCTTGTTTTATCAATCATAATTGGTTGATATTCATTTTATGAATAACCTTTTTCTTCTTCCTTCTTTCTTAAGGAAGAAAATGGTTAGACCAGGCCGTCACAGCGCCAGTCCATCTCGTGTTTACTCCCCAGGATGGAGTATTTATGTCTGTCCAGCAGCTTCTTGATCTAGTAAAGAATGCTCAGGCAGCCGGTTCTAATCCAGAGTCTTCTCACCCTAAGTCTGGATTTCCACGGTTGTGCAACGATTACACCAATTTGGGTGGAAAGCTATTCAAAGGTTCGGAAACCATCATTGAAGTCCAGGCTTGGCTGAGGACATGCGATCAAATCTTTTCTTGCATGAATCTTATTGACCTTCACCGTGTTCAGGTGGCCTCTAGTATGCTCCAAGAAAGAGCAATAGATTGGTATGAGCTTCTTACTTCTGAAATAGTTGAAGCGGATCTTACTTGGGAGAAATTTCGAGAATGCTTCGAATTAAAATTTGTGCCAGAAACTGAGAAGGTGACATTAGCTCGTTGTTTCATAGACCTTGTTCAAGGTGAATCCTCCATGGCAGACTATTTGCTTCTTTTGAATCTCTTTCTAAATACGGGGTTGAATACATTAATACCCCATTGAAGAAAAATCAGAGATTCGTCTATGGCTTGAATAAAAATCTCAAGAAGCCATTACTTCTAAAGTTAGAAGTTTCTTTTGATCAGCTTATTAATATCGCTCTTCGACTTAAAGAGGCAGATAAAGAGAGTGATGCTGATGTTGTGGGTGCCAAACACCACACCACAGATAGGATTTTAGCGCAACCGTAGGTGGTACATTTGATACAGCTATAAGACGTATCAAATTTTAATACGGCTTGTAGCCGTATCAATATTATTTAATACAGCTGTAAGCCGTATTAACATTTGATACGGCTTATAGCCGTATCAAAATCTGTGCCTCTTTTCGTGGGAAAATTTTCCCCAAAATGCACACCCCTCTCCCTCCTTTTTTTTATTTCCAGATTTCCTTTTTTCCCCGTGCTTATTTAGGGTTAAATCGCCAGAGCTTCCACCTCGATCGCCAGAGCTTTGACGTCGTCCATCAGAGCCTTCCACGTCTTCCACCCCTTCCATGTCCAGGTAATTTGTTATGAAATTGCATGCTTAATTCCGTTTTTTTGTTATGAAATTGCATGCTTAATTTTGACGTTGGAGTTCAAACTACGGACTATATTGTTGCTTATTCGACTTGCACCTTTGGCGATTGCTATATTTACCATCTGTTTTGCAGTCTCAGTATTGGAAATTATAGTAAATAATAATAATAATAATATATTGTAATAACGTATAAGTTTTAGTTCACAAAGTACAACATATTTATGGGATACAGGAGTTCGTTGTGGCATCTAGGTTGAACCAACGACTTTTGGTTTGTGAGTTCAGTTTGTTTCAACAAAATTTTGATGTTGAATGATATGTTTGGTGAATTAATTGAAGCAGACAGTTTAGTTGATGGAATCTACTCAAGTAGTTAATATATATAATTTTGCTTCAAGTTACTCAAATCAGTTGATGGGCAATTTAAATAAAAGTCTTGCTTGATTTCCCATCACGACAGCTTGCTGTAAGTCAACAATTAATTCTATCTGTAGGCATATTATGCTACTTTGTAATATTTTGATCTCCTTGCATAATTTACAGCTTGGTGCTAATGTTGTATATGGTTATGACATTGTATATGGTTTTGACACTATTGTATAAGTGGATAAAATTATTGTTAATGGCGCAAGCCAAGTATCAGGAGAGGGGTAATGCATGGACATTACTTCGGTGCTACAAAATAGCGCCGTTGTAATGACAAATTTTTGGAAACAGTTTGGTGCTAATGTTGTATATTGTTCTGACATTGTTGTATAAGTGGATAAAATTATTGTTAATGGCGCAAGCCAAGTATCAGGAGAGGGGTAATGCATAGACATTACTCCGATGCTACAAAATGGTGCCATTGTAATGGCAAATTTTTTGGTAACAGTTTGGTGCTAATGTTTAAAATAAACCCTATATTTTGAGTTCCATTTATTGAAATTTAAATAGTCCATATATTTTAACTATTTAAAATTAATTAAATGTCTTGCATTACCCCTCAATGAATGTCCACGTGTTTTGCTGATGATGCCGAACAACTCATCAACATACATTATATTTATATATATTATGCCAAACAACTCATTGTCGTACACTATATTTGGTAGTACTTGCACCATATTAGAACTAATAAGAAGCATCAAATTTATTGAAACAAACATATGGATTATGATAATTATACTTATTTTTAAGCATCATCATCATCTGAACTTTCCAATGGAAAGTTTGTAAAAACATAAGTTGACAATCTGGCTTAGTATGAACTAATAGTTTGAAAACCGAACAATTGCACTTAGTTTGCAAATGGAGCAAATGCTCAGTATTAAAAACTAAGCAAATGCTCAGTTTTGTATGACGAGCAAATGCTCAGTTTTTAACCAACTGGGTTAAACTCAGCTGAAAACTGAGTTTTAATGTAGTTCAAAAACTGAGTTAGGCTGGTTGTGAATTGATACCACATTTGCTTAAATGTATGGATTGAGGTTATTGATGTTCGGATTTTACAAGTCTTTTATGATGATTATTTTCATAAAATACGTTCCGCTAGACTTTGTAATTATAACAGTATAAGTAAAAGGGGCGAAATTGTGGTAATGAATCAATTATGCTTCCCTTTTTCTCTTTCTAAGCAAGAGGCAATTCATGTTAAATTTATTATTTTTTGTATAATGTGCACAGAATCATGTACAAAAATGCAGAATTCTAATAAAAAAATTTGTATTTGAAATAAAATGCCAAGTTTTTTTACTAGAAATGCAAAAGCAACGAGAAAAGCAACAAGCACATAAACAAAATGAAAACAAAAATTACACCCAAACACACACCAATAAACAAAAATGTTCACAAGTAGTTTTCCATAAGTTAATAAGTTTCGTGTTGAAAACTTCATGAATTCGATCTATGAATTATTAGACAAATATATTAAACCCAACGTGAACTATACAATTAGCTGTTGCCTTTCACAAATATAACACCTAAAGTTATATACAGGGTTGAATAAGTGCTTGCTCGCTTACCCAAATGAATATGTTAAGCGGTGTTGAAAATGAGAGTGTGATTCTGAGTAAGCATGAAATCATTATTGATTCATAATTAGTCGACAAAACTGCTAGTGACGCTGGATACTGATATCACAGTAATACTACTATTTGAAGTACAAAGATAAATCTACAATGCACATTACACATTTTACTATTTTTAAAAATTCCCGATTTAAACTATACAGCGATGTCTAGGAGAATTGACCAGTGATCCACACCATAGTTATTGAGCTTAAGATTATATATCAACAATTTGTTCAATTTAAAACAGGCAGCCTTTGTCATAAAATTGTGTAACACCAATAGTCAAATCATAAGTATTGTTTGCTAGGGAAGACAACAGTGTATCAACATATTATATGTATAACTACTGTCACTTGATCACAGCAATGTAGCCATTTATATTCTCTTTTGGTTGAAACATGGTTTACAGATGTATAATGTACACGATAAATTGTTCTTATAAATGTTGATTTAGGACACCTTACAGAAAGTAACCCAATCAACTATACACATTTGGGCCCAAATTCTATAACCAAGGACAACGGTTTTCAAACTCCTAGCGCTAAATCAAATTAAATACTAATAGCCACTAGAAGAAGTGATGGATGCATAGTGGATCAGATTTATATGTTGTAGCAATTGTCTCTAAGGTTCATAACCAACATTGTAAAAATGGCTAGCGTGTGTAAAAGAAAGTTGAAATATTGTATTGTATTCACATTTTTATCATTGTACAGAATTGTGATGTATTTATACAAACAAGTCATACTGATGGACTTTGCGGTTAGGCCCAGATACATAATACATGTAACCACATCTTATTACAGTTTAGCATATACGAGAATTGTATTCTCTGGCTTCATTCTATCGGTTAGAAAAATATAATTTAGTAAAGAACTATTATATTTAACAAGAACAATATAACTTAGTAAAGTTAAATATGCAGAATTAATCTTGCAACAAATTTCTCAATATAATTTCAAAAATATTCTTTTCGAGCAATTGGAACGAGGACCCATTGAAGGGCAAGTCTCATGTTCTGTTAAATATGATATAGGAGGGCAGTATGTCTTTCAGCATAGACAAACAATAGATAAATGAATCAGATCTAAGATCTACATACTATATAGACGGGGTGCAGAAGTTCATTAGTTTTGTTGAAGAAAATGGTGGTAAGAAAGGATTGTATTTATGCCCTTGCACCCGGTGCAAAAATATGAAGACGATCAAATTAGATGACATTCATTTTCATTTGCTTAGATTGGGTATTATCTAATCGTATACAGCATGGTATTTTCATGGGGAAAAAAGGGCAGAGATGGAAAAACAATAACCAGTTAGTCTTGGCAGAACTATTGCTGAGTCTGAACATATTAGGATGGAAGATCTGGTCAATGATGCAGATAGATTTCATCATTTTCAACCTACAAATTCATTGCCTGATCATGCTAATGTTGGAGAGCAGTCTACTGATTATCCAGATTGGCAGGCCAATGAAAGTTAGAAGTATAAATCGCTTTTTGGTAGCATAAGAGAGCCACTTTATCCTTCATGTTCAAAAAGGATTACGATGTTGTATGCCATTGTGAAACTGAATATCTTGAAGACCCAATACATCTTTTCAGATAATGGTATGACTGCACTTCTCGAACTAATAAAGGAGTTACTCCCCGAAGGTAACACGCTGCCGACAAAGTACTCCGATGTGAAGAAGATCATTAAGCAAGTTGGGATGAATTACAAAACTTATGATGCATGCATCAATGATTGCATATTGTACTGGAAAGATGATGCGAACAAAGTTTCTTGTACAAATTGCAATGAACCAAGATATATGACATCATTAAACGAAGAGAGAAAATGCACCAAAGTCCTCGAAAGACATTAAGACATTTTCCTTTCTAGATTGAAGAGACTGTATATTGTACCATGGATGGCAGATGCGATGACCTGGCATGGTCGTGCCAAGTCTGATCCAACCGTAATGCATCATCCATGTGACACTTCTCAATGGAAAGTCGCAGATTCATTTGATCAAACTTTTGTTGCCGAGCCACGAAATGTCACACTTGGAATAGCAACAGATGGTTTTTGTCCACATGCTTCTCTCTCTAACCCTTACAGTTGTTGGCCAGTAATTATAGTACCATATAATCTTCCTCCGTCTATATGCATGAAAAGGGAGTTCTCAATGTTAACATTATTGATTTCTGGGCCAAAACAACCAGGAAAGGATATTGATGTTTATTTACAGCCGTTGATAAACGAGTTAAAGCAGTTATGGGAAGGAGTAGTTACATTTGACGCGTTAAATAAATTTGAGTTCACAATGAGAGCTAGGGTGCTGTGGGCAATCCATGATCACCTTGCTTTTGGGACTTTATCAGGATGTACAACTCACGGTTACTTTGCATGTCCTGTTTGTGGGGAAAACACTTGTTCTTATTATCTTCCTAAAAGTAAGAAGATGTGTTACATGGGACATCGAATGTTTCTTCCTAACGAACACAAGTTTCGATACGATAAGACAAATTTCAACAACGAACAAGAACTTCGTCGTCCTAAATGGCCATTGACTGGTTTTCAAGTTGAAAAGAAAGTAGCGAATATCAAAATGAAAGTTGGTAAACAAAAAGAAGAAATTGGTCGAAAACGTAAAAAGTCAACCAATGAAGATGTTGACAATATTTCTGGATGGTATAGGAGGTCTATCTTTTTTTGATTTACCATATTGGAAAGCAAATTTGGTCCGACATAATATTGATGTTATGCATATGGATAAGAATGTCACGGAGCATCTCATCGGCACCATTATGGACCATAAAGATAAGTCAAAAGATGACATCAATGCACGCAAGGATTTGAAAATCATGGGTATAAAACAAAAGTTGTGGGTGATGGAAGATCCTAAAACAAATAAAACAATAATACCAAAGACAACTTTCGCTTTGAGCAAAGAAGAAAAGATACGGTTTTGCACCGTTTTGAAAAATCTAAAAGTGCCTAACAAATTTTCTTCTAACTTTCACAATAATGTGAACATCAATCCTCCTGAACTAAGAAATATGAAGTCACATGATTACCATGTCATAATGCATCATTTGCTTCCGGTATTGCTTCAACATTCTTATCCACAACATAAGGATCTACGAAATGCTGGTCATCGTATTAGTTTATTCTTTAACATTTTGTGTTCAAAGGTGATCAATAGGGAACATCTTTTAAAAGCAAAGGCTAGCTTAGTAGAAGCAATGTGTGTTTTTGAAAAACATTTTCCACCTGCATTTTTTGATATCAGTGTCCACCTTATGGTTCATTTAGCCGATGAAGCGTTGATTTGTGGCCCTGTCAGATATAGATGTATGTATCCATTTGAACGGTAAATTTCTAATTTCAGTTATGCACATCATTATTTCATATAAATAGCTACCGTCTATAGTATATAATTGATCACAGTTATAGGTTGATGAAAACATATAAAGGATATGTGCACAACAAAAGATACATTGAAGGGTGTATTGCAGAAGGATATATCGTACAAGAAGCTAGTCTTTACTGCATGGAATATATGCCAAACGGAGGTGATGGCAATCATAAACATACCCGCGAAGCGTTTTTAGACAAGGACGATGAGTTTGCTGGTGAGATACCTCTGGATAATGGTAAAGACATAACGTTAACCCAAGTGCAGTTTGAACAGGTGCGTAGATGGGTCCTTAGTAAGCATGATAGATTGGATGAATGGAAGAAGTAAGTTCACGAACTTGTTTGGAATTTTAATTTTTTTAATTCAATTTATATATACATTTTGATATGTGTTTTTCGTAGGAGGTATAACTCCTATGTGAAAAGTACTAGATTTCAACCTAGAGTCAGGGCTACCACTATGGAAGTAGTTCAAAGTTTTAATCTATGGTTACGTAATGAGGTTTAACTTCGTCTTAAGTATTTCATGTGTTTATAAGTGTGCAATACACCTTTGTGACCATGCTTTTTTACTTATTAACATTTATGTAGCTGTTAAAGACCATCGATGTTGATCCAACTCTGTGGTGGTTAGTGCATGGGCCGAAGTTCATAACGCGTAGTTATATGAAGTACCAAGTGAATGGATTCTCATTTTCCATGAAAAAGTACGAAGACCGTATGGTAACACAAAATAGCGGTGTATGCATGAGAGCAATTACAAAATTTAGAGCGAGTGGCAAGGACAAAAATTATAAGGAAGCAGAAACATCGTGTTACGGAGTCATTCAACAGATACTTGAGTTGGATTACACTAACTTCAAACAAACAGTTTTTTATTGTGATTGGGTAAAAGTCGAGGATAAGGTCAATGGTTGCAAAATAGATCCCATTTCAAACCTCATCATGGTAAATTTAGGGAAATTGAAGAACAAAAATAACGTGAATGACGAGCCATTTATTCTTGCATCAGAAGCGAGTCAAGTTTTCTACTCAAAAGATTTAAAAAATAACGGATGGTCTGTGGTCTTCCATACACCAAAACGGTTGACTACAAATGTGGATGACATTGAGTTCCCTACCGTCTATCAATCAGCTTTTGAAGACAATGAAAAATTAGAAGACCTTACCAAATCCATATGTTAATTTATTAGTATTCGTACATCACATGATTGTGTGTCTGTATATTTTTAATTGCACGATTGTGTGTATGTATGGTTTTGAATATTTTATACATTCCAATGCAATTCCAGGTGTTGTCACTTAATAATTTTGTATGCGCAAGTGTTTTATATTATGGAGTGTTGACATTGATACATGTATAATTATTATCGTGACTTATTAAAATAAGTAGTAATATTATATTTTGCAGGAAATTATGTCAGAAAATCCACCATCTTCACATTCATCATGTTCAGAGGCAAAGAAAGTTGATCAAAACTTACTTGGTATTCCGGTCTCAGATAAAGCTGGAAAAATCGCTACTATGCTCGGTAAACTAGTAAGAGCTCATGTGCCGATATCATATATAAGTTGGAATAAAGTGCCTGGAATATACAAGGACAACGTTTGGAACGAATTGGTGGTAAGTATCCTTATCTATTTGACAACAACTATTTCATTCAATAGCCTTATGGTTTCAACTCTTTGCACGACACATAATTTAATATATTTTTTGCATAAAATTTATAAGCTCGATCCGCTTTCAAAGGAAATGTTTTTAAAGAGAATGGCCGAGGCTTTTAGGAGATACAAGAAAAACTTGAGAGTAGTTTATTATGACCCTTTCAACAACGACGAAGAACGGTTGAAAAATTGCCCACCTACAGTTGCTCAAGAAGATTGGGCAGAGTTCGTAAAAAATGAAGCAATGCCTGAAGCGAGTGGAAGAAGGGAGGTAGGCAAAAAGAACAGAGCATTGCTCAGTTATGCTCATCATGCAGGACGTAAAAGTCACGCTAAAATAGAACAAGAAATGGTAATTTATATTCATTTTCATTCAAATGATTTAGACATTGTGATTGGATATTCATGCCGAGGCATCAACTTGTATTGCAGATCGTTGCTAGTCCATCAACAAATATCAGTCCTCGTCAAGTATGGGAGAAGACACACAGGAAAAAAGATGGTAGCATATCAGATGCCACTTCTTCATACTTTGTAAGTTAAACAAATATTAACTTGCATATTCTTTAAAATTCCTTATTCATGTAAGCATTATCATATTACAGGATCAAACTGCGAAAGCGAAGGAAAAGATCACTGATAGTGATGAAGAAAAATTGACAGTGGATGAAGACATCTTATCACAAGTGCTTGGTAAGGATGCAAGGGGTAGGAGCCGCGGTGTTGGGACCGTTATACCAAAGACTAAAGTTAAGGCTTGTGCCATTGCACAGAAACGACTCCGACATGTTCATGGCGAGCAGGATGAGTTGAAAATGAGGGTGGGAAGTTTGGAGGGTATAGTGGGAAATTTGTCTGGGAAAATGGAGGTTTTTATCAACATGGTGGGAAATATTGAACAGGGAATTCGTGCATCGGTCAATTCTTCTAATGGAGGACGCGCCACACAATTCAATGCTCCTGAGTTCGTTGCTTCGCAATTCCAGGATTCGACCAATGTTACGAACAATCAAAAATGTGAAATCCTCAACTCTGATTTAGAAGTAATAGGAACAGGTATTTTTAACATTTAAACATTTTTGACATAATAAGTAGAAAACTTAAATAATAATATATATTCTTTTTTATTGCAACGGGTACTATATGCCGAGATTCTACATTTTCCAACATCCATGGGAAATCTGTACCATCCACACATGAAAAAGTGGTGTTGGACAGTATACTGCTACCAGATGAGAGAACCAACAAACTGAATCATCAATTTGCAGAGACCTTTGCTGACGTTGGAGTGGGTGGATATGTGTGCCATCCGAAGTGTCTTATTCAGTATCTCTAAATGATGGAGCGGGTATATTTTCTCTTCGCCGTACGTTATAAAGTACACGTTGAAAACGAAAACCACAAAACTCGTTTTCAAGCCAAACGCTATCTTGAATCCCCAAAATTTTCTATCTTGAATTAATTTCTTCCTAAAATTCTTCTTTTCATTAATTTGATTGGCATATTCTCTTGGAGGCATTTCTTCCTTTATCTATGATTGATCTATATTATATCTATATTAAAGATATCAATTCCACATAAATCCCAACTACTAGTCTCTTGCACAATTGATGGAATTCAAGATATTTCATGTACTAGAAAAGATACCTAAAATGATTAATTCTATATCTAATTGTGCAACAATCAAAATCCTAGGCATTGCCATCCTAAATCATCTCTTAGCCCAATCATTCTCTTTTTTACCTTAATTTTTTATGTTGTTGATTGGTTTAGATAAATATTAATTCTACAATAATATCATGTCGTTATCAAGAGCAAAGCCAAACCACTGGTACTAAGTAGCAGCACACAAATTGTCGTCTTCATGTTCACATTGGACAAATTGACTGCATCACCTCCAAAATGCTTTAAACGATTTATAAATTTTTGCTTATATCAGAAGTACAGTGAGAAGTTGACAAAGTCCACAACTGCCAATCTCTGTCCAACCGTTCACACTACTTCTGTGCAAAACATTCACCATACACTACTTCTGTGTACACTACTTCTCCAATATACCCTCCAGCCTTCTCTGTACAACCCCCAGTCATTCATCACCCAAACTACCCACCTTCAATTGCCTCAACTTCAACCATTCCCTTCATCACTTCAGTTCAACCACTTTCTGCCATCAAACACTGACAAAATTCTAACTGCAACCTTCAATCATCCTGTCTGCCTTGCAAATCCAAACATCAAAACTACAACCACCATACTAACACAGCCACCACCCAAATACTACTATACCCTTTAGTGCATCACCAACCACTGCCATATCTCCATCATCACTACAACTTCACAACCCAAACTTATCACAACCATCTTATATACCACCTCCTTGCTGTATACATCACTACCAAACATCAATCACTGCCTACATCAACATATGTACACTGCTTCCCCATTGCACTTCCGCTACAAACACTCTTCATTGCATTGCTTCCCCTCAACAATAACACTATCACATACCCATACATTTGCTTCAACCAACTCGGGATCCTTTGTCAACTTCTCACTGTACTCCAAATTTAAAAAGGAAAAGAATATTACATGTACTAATGATGGATGATAAAGCTGTAGGTAGAGTAGTGAATGGACATAGATAGGTCGATGTGTACACATTAACGTGATTTCTGGGAAAACAGAGTATGAACCAGGCTCCTGTGTGCATGTGTGAAAAGGGTTGTGGATAAAGAAGATGCGCGTGGAGGGCTCAAGCACTAAGTGGACAGGAAGTCGCTAGACGCTTGTGGAGGCCTCACGCACCTCTTCCTCGACAAAAAGAAAAGTGTACCTACTTTGGATTTTATCATTTTAGCATGTGTCGAGATATTATGCCCTCCTTTCTTTTTTTTTCCATGCATGGCTCTTTGCTTTATTTGCTGGCCACTTGTAGTCCCTTTCTATTTTTTTGGCTGCTTCTTTCATAATTGTTTTTTTCTATTGCTTGTGTCCGCTGCCTGTTGTTATCATCTTTTAGATGCACTTATGGATTGGGATCAACTTTTTATTTGTCCTTGATTTTTGCTTTCTTTAACTCGGTCCACATACATGCTTATCAACAGGTATGTCCTAACTGTAGCAATGGTAGAATTTTTAATGATATTGTACGACAACTTTTATATATATTATACTGTCAGCTAGTTAACTATCTATTGTTTTTATGGCAGGTATCATGTATCTGATCATTTCAAACAAATCGTTAATATACCCTTTTTTTTAAGTCATGCCATTATCATATTGGTGGTATACATATACTGAAATACCAGTAGCTGCATGCATTCCATTTCATTGTAACACTTTAGTAAAATCAACAAAGACAATGAAAAGAAATGATAAAATCGTTTGAATTGAACTTCGTTACTTTACTTGAGTAATTTTATACTGATAATTTTGTACTAATAGTTATTAGGTATTAATTATCAATTAGAATTTCTAAATGAAAACTGACTAAACTAATAAAATAAACAAAAACCTTATGGCCGCCCAACCCACTTCTAATGTTCAGAACATCAGAGAACCCATTTTCAAAGAAATTTTGTTCACTCAACTACCTTTTGCTAACATGTTGTTCTAGAATGAAGGCTTAATCTTGTTGATGCTTGGATCGACGCTATTTCTACATGCATATCCTGATCTAATTTTGAGTCAGTTTGATGTAGATTGGGTATTATTCGTACATGCATATATTCATCTAATTTTGAGAGTCATTTTGATGCACAACGGGTAGTGGTACCCTGGAAGCAAATGGCATCAGAGTTAGGTCGACTTAGAATGTGAATATTAATGCAAAAGGACATAATTTTTACACCTTCTTAATCTTAAATTACAAACCATAATTGTAACTAATTTATTTTCTTCATATTTTGAATGTCTTCAGCAGATTATGTGCAATTATGGTCTTCAACTTGCAGTCCGATACGTATCGTTTGGCAAGATATAGTGCTGGGATCACTAGTGGTGATGGTGAAGAAATTGGCAAGATATAGGCATTGATGGTACTATCTGAACTTTGTAATTGCTGAACTTGCCGAAATTTGCGTTGTGTTACTATTGTTATTCATGTTGTTGAACTACCTTGTTGAACTTTTGTTGTATGTATTGTCGTTGAACTTTGTACCGTATGTAATGTTGTTGAATTGCATGAAGTATTGTAATTGTAATGTACTTAGTGTTAACTATTTTTTGAACTGCAAGATGTACGAACTGTGAACTATTTATGCAAATATAATTTCAAAATTTATTATTAACTGTTTCTTCTTTATGTTGAATCATAAAAAACGAATTAGATACGGCTTTTAGCCATATCTAATTGGTTCACAAAAGCAGCCTATTTGTCAATTAGATACGGCTTCTGGCCGTATCTAATTGACACATTAGATACGGCTAATGGCCGTATCAAAATATTAAGCTCGGCATAGTTTGATACGGCTTTTAGCCGTATCTAATAAGATTAGATACGGCTTTTAGCCGTACCAAAATATCGTTTATGGTGTAGTGAAACCAAAATCCAACAATAACAAGAAAAGGCCTATTAAGTTCAAAGGGCCTTATCCCAATAAGAAAGGGAAGCAAGCAATTCCGGTGGCAAAGGCTTCTGCCCCTAGTAATGGGCAATGCTACAATTGTGGTTCTAAAGACCATTATGCCAATAGATATCTGAAACCTCTCTTTTGTCGCTATTGCAAAAGTTCGGGTCATTTTTTATCTTCATGTCCCAAACTTCAGGGCAAGAAGGAGGGAAAGCTTAATGTTGCTAAAGCCCCTAGAAACACATCTCATGGTCAAGATACTTTTCATTCTATCCTTGATGGTGTTATTATGTTTCATAATCAACCTATTCGGTTCTTTTGATACGGGTGCGTCCCATTCTTTTATATCAAAAGAACTTGTTGATACTTTCTCTTTAAGTGTTGTCGCTTTAATAACTTCTTTGAGAATTGCGAATCCGGTTGGTGGATCCGCAACAATTAGTTTATTGTGTAAAGATATCGAGATTATTTTGTGTGATTTTTCTTTCTGAGTCGATTTGCTTGTTGTGCGCTACTTAGGCTTTGGAATGATTTTGGGAATGGATTGGCTTAACTGCTATGAAGCTCATATCCTATGTCCTGAGCAGACTATTCATCTTCGACATCTTCAATCTATTAAGCAGATTTCTATTAATCTTAAAGATTCGGATTCCAGCTTGGTTGCATCTTTAAATTCTTTAAGACGATAATGATGATGAGGAAGATATTATCTCTCTTATTCACGTCATTCGTGAATTCTCCGACATATTTGAGCCTGTTTTAGGATTACCACCTAAGCGAGCAATTGAGTTCAGAATTAATCTAATTCCTGGAGCTCAACCTATCAGTCGTCCTTCTTATCGCATGTCCAATAAGGAAAACGAGGAGATGCGCAAACAACTATCCGAATTAGAGATGAAGCAATTTATTCTCTCTAGTTCCTCGCCTTGGGGAGCTTCGGCTATTTTTGTGAAGAACACACTTAGACTTTGCGTTGACTACCGCAAGCTTAATGATCTTACCATCAAGAATAAATATCCTTTACCTCAGATTGATGATCTATTCGATCAACTTAGTGGTGCTAGAGTCTTTTCACAATTAGACCTAGCTACTGGTTTCCATCAGCTTCGTTTTGCAGAGGATAGCATTCCTTTGACGTCGTTCCATACTTATTATGGATCTTATGAATGGCTTGTTATGCCATTTGGTTTAACGAATGCTCCAGCTTATTTCGTTGACCTTATGAATCGAGTTTTCAAAGATTTCCGCGATCGATTTGTTCTCATCTTCTTCGATGATATTCTTGTGTATTCTAAAACCGAGGAGGAGCATGAAAAGCATCTTCGGATTGTGTTGGAAACTCTTAGGAGTAATCAATTAAAAGCGAAATTTTCTAAATGCCACTTTTGGCAATCTCGTGTGAAGTTTCTTGGTCATATTAGTTTCGAATCCAAAATATCCATGGATCCTTCAAAGATTAAAGCGATTCAAAATTGGAAGAGACTGGAGAGTGTGACGGAAATCCGTAGCTTCCTTGGATTGGCAGGTTATTACCGCCGTTTCATAAAGGTCTTTTCCAAAATTTCCGTGCTTCTTACTAGTTTGAAAAGGAAAGGTGTTAAATACATTTGGTCGGACAAATGTGAAGCTTCTTTTCAGAAATTAAAAGAACTCCTTTCCGATGCCCCTATTCTTGTTATTCCCGAAGGGAATCAAGATTTTGTTGTTTATACCGATGCTAGTCACGTTGGTTTGGGTGCCGTTCTTATGCAAAAAGAACGTGTTATTGCTTATGCTTCTATGCAATTGAAGCCAACCGAGACTAGATATGCCACTCATGATTTAGAACTCGCGGCTATTGTTTTCGCCCTTCGTATTTGGCGTCGTTATCTTTTGGGAGAGAAATTTGTTCTCTATACCGATCATAAATCTTTGAAGTATCTATTCTCTCAAAAGGAACTTAATTTGCATCAACAACGTTGGCTCGAATTTCTTGTAGCTTATGATCTTGATATCCTTTATACTCCTGGAAAGGGAAATCGTGTTGCGGATGCACTTAGTCGTAAGCAACAAGCAGTTGTATCTATGATGGTATCCAAATGGAACGATCTCGAGATCCTATCCACTTGTGAGATTCAAGATCATGTATCCAATTTGTGTTCATCTCTTATTTTATGTAGCCTTGAGGCTCATCCCTCTCTTTTAAACCGCATTCTTGAAGCTCAAAAGCTAGATCCCGAATTGGCTCTTCTTGGCCAAAATTTTAGGGATAAAACTGATATTGAAGGTTTGAAAGAATTTGATATTGATTCTCGTGGTGGCATTCGAAAATTTGGTAGACTTATCGTGCCAAATATTAGTGATCTTTGTAAAGATATTTTAGAAGATTCTCATCGTTCTAAATTTACCATTCATCCCGGTAGTAGTAAAATGTACGCAGATATGAAGCGACTTTATTATTGGGAGGGAATGAAATCTGATATTGCTAACTTTGTTAAGTGTTGCATGACTTGCCAACTCATTAAGGCCGAACATTAAAGGCCCGGTGGGTTATTGCAACCTTTAGAAATTTCAATTTGGAAGTGGGACCAAATTTCCATGGATTTTATAAACGGCCTTCCCCGTTCTCGTTCGGGTCATGATAGCTTATGGGTTATAGTCGATAGACTTGCTAAATCCACCCGTTTTATTCTCGTTCGGTCCAGTCGAACCGAGCCTCTTTTAGCCAAACTATTTATCAAAGAAATTGTTAGATTGCATGGAGTCCCTACTTCTATTGTTAGTGATCGTGATCCATTGTTTACTAGTGGATTTTGGAAGAGTCTTCAAAAAGCTTTGGGAATGAAGCTTAATTTTAGCACCGCTTATCATCCTCGGTCCGATGGACAAACCGAACGTGTGAATCAAACTCTTGAAGATCTTCTTCGTGCATGTGTTCTTGATTATGGTGGAAGTTGGAAAGATCATATTTCCCTTGTTGAGTTTTCCTATAATAATAGCTTCCAATCTAGTATTGGCATGGCGCCTTTTGAGTCTCTCTATGGAAGGCCATGTCGTTCTCCTTCTTGTTGGCTTGAGGCCGGTGAGAAGCTGGTTTTAGGACCAGATTTTATTCGTGATTCCACAGAAAAGATTGAACTTATTCGTCATAGGATGAAAGAAGCCCAGAGTATACAAAATTCCTATGCCGATAACCGAAGAAGGAAATTAGAATTTTCTGTGGGAGATCTTGTGTTTATTCGTGTTTCACCTATGAAGGATGTTGTACGTTTCAGACGATCGGGAAAATTAGCGCCTCGATATATTGGGCCATTTCCTATCACCGAACGTATTGGTTCCGTGGCTTATCGCCTTTTGTTACCGGCTCAGTTTTCTGCTATTCATGATGTGTTTCACGTTTCTTAATTACGGAAATGTCTTCGAGATTCCGATTCTATTCTTGAGCCCGGTGTTGTGGAAGAAATTGAAGTTTCACCTAATTTAACTTATGAGCAACATCCTATTCGTATTATTGCTTCGGAGGTCAAACGCCTTCGAAATAAAGATGTTCCTCTTGTTAAAGTTCAATGGTCCTCCAATCCTAAGGATTGCTCTTGGGAATATATAGAGTTCATCGAGCGAACACATCCGGACTTACTTTCCAGTGCTCTTTGAGGTGAAATTCTTATTTCAAATTTCCTTTGTGTTAAATATGCTTTCATGGTTGTTACTATATATTTTCTTCTTAAATATTGTGAGGATGCAATTTCTTTAAGGAGGGGAGTCTGTAACAACCCGCATATTTTATGATTGAATATTTAAATATTTTATTTAAATATTTTATCCTTAGCCGGATTATGGTCCGAAAAGTTACTTTTTGCATACGTCGAATTAGGACTCGGGACCACTTCCATTGAGTTCAAAATGCCGTTTGCGATCTTTTTAAGTATAAACTTTGATATGTTTGAAGTTAGTGGAATCTGACTACTTTTTCACTTTGGTCTTTAGGTTTGGTTTAGCCCATTAGCCTAAACTTATAACTCTAACTCAACCCTCTTCTCTACATAACTTCACCTTCATTTCCTAACACTCAAGCTTCATCAAAAATGGAGGAAGGAATGGGAAATTAAAACTCCAAGCCCTAGTTCTTTGCAAATCCAACATCTAACTCCAAATTCAAAGAGAAGACATTGATTCAAGCTTCTTGGGTTGATTCTCCTTTGCTCTCAAGCTTCTCTTTCATTGATTTTGTAAAAAGGTGAGATTTTTATCTCACATTTTTGTCTATAACTATCTTTGATTGTTGGGTATGAATTCCTAACACTTTTCATATTTGCTCTTGGTTTGGATTGAATTGGTGAAAATCCCAATTTTTAGTGTTTTGGGTTCAAATCTTTTAAAAATCCAATCTTTGATGTTTGAACACGATTTTGGTGATGCAACGAGGAGCTAATAGGATCGGTTAGCCAATAGGCGTAATCTCCTAGTGTTCATGCTCATCCGGTTGCAAATTGAGTGAGATTTTGCAGTTTTTCTCTTAGGTCGTTTGGCCTGCACATGAGGCATTCTCGGCCTGCACATTAGGTCGCGCCGGCTAGGTCGCTCACAACATAGGTCGTTAAGTCGCTGACCTTCTCACATGCCTTAGGTCGTTAGATCGCTGGCCTTCTCAAACGCCTTAGGTCGTTAGGTCGCGACCATGCTAGGTCGTCCCCCTTTAGGTCGCTCGTCCTACTTCACTCCTTAGGTCGCGTACCTTCTTAGGTCGCGAACCCTTTAGGTCGCTCGGTCTGCCTGCTTTGTTAGATCGCTCGGTCCATTAAGTCGCGCGTACATATAGGTCGCACCACCCTTAGGTCGCGTACCTCCTTAGGTCGTCCCCTTTAGGTCGCTTGGCCTATTATGCCGCTTGCAACACTTAAGTCGCGAACTCCTTAGGTCGCGTACCTCCTTAGGTCACGCTGCCTTGGCCTCATCTCCTTAGGTCGTATCCACATTAGGTCGTGCATGCGTTAGGTCGCTCGGCCTTCTTTTACGCCTTAGGTCACGCCGTGTTTGGTCGCTCGGCCATTTCCTTAGGTCGTTTGCACGTTAGCTCGGCCATGTTAGGTCGCACATCTCCTTAGGTCGCTCGGTAGTTTGGTCGTGCCATGTTGAGCCGTAGGGGTGTTTCAACTTTGATGAATTTGGAATCGAATTCTTTGGATTTTTGCCACGTCTTCGAATGTGAATTTTTGTGACCTATTGTTCCTACAATCATTTTTGTCATCTGTCACTTTAAAAATATAAAGGTTTCAATACTACTAGTAAATATCAAAACTCTTTTATCAAAATGATTTCAACTCTATTTTCTATATCAAGCTTGTTTATAAGACCGTTTTCCAATCTACTAGTATATACAAACCTTTACCTCACTCGTACGAGAAATCTAATTAAACGACTTAGTAAAACAAGTGGTATGAAACGTATGCGTTTACTTCGTCGGTTAATTCTTGGACTTTTTCAATTGAATCTCTTGTGACAATTTTTGAGTGGAGATCTACAATTTGTTCGTAAATATTTAAGTTAAGCTAGTGGTTATGTGACATGAAGCTAAGCTCATATATTTACTAGCTTATTGTAATTGAAACTTCTTGATGATCGATGATGATCATTTTTGTGATTGTGGCTAGCGATATGCTATGTTTCTTTGTCCACGTAGGGGACAGTACCTCTTTTTTTTGAGTTTCGTCTCATTTCTTTTATAGGTTAACGACCTATGTATTATTTGGAGTTTCGACTCAACTTTTGTGGTCTAGCGACCCGTGTTCTTTTATCCATCGGGCGTACCGTCGTACTACGTCGTTGTTCCGAACTATTCGAGTTTCTGGTTCCTCGGGCGTACCGTTGTACTACATCGTTGCACCGGCTCTATGGTTAGCGACCATGGGATAGCGTCCCGTTTGTGATACACCTGTGGGTGAGTTTTCATGCTCCCGTTTTGTGATAGGCCTCCCCCTTTTGTGATTTCTGGATTTTCGTTGATGATTTCTAGAATTTGTATTTCACCAATTTTTGTGATTTACATCGATAAGTTTTATCAATATTTGTGCATTGATGAATTTGTGTGTCATTGACTTTTGTGATTGGCATTGATATTATTGTTAACACTTATGGTTTTGGTGAATAATATATAGAGTATGACATTCTTTTTGATATTTAAGAAGATACTTGTGATATTGATTAATCTCTTATTGATATTCAATTACATACTTATCACAGCCGGGCATTGTGATTGTTATACATTTTGTCATATCTCTTATTTTATATCATTTCATTATATATTTATAGCTAGACTGATCCGTTTATTATTTTCTTATTAAATAATACTCGGGTCAGACCGAGATGTTACAGGTGCTTCTGCTTGACTTCACATCTGCGATTATCATCCTGACTTTTGGCTAAATGCTTAGATTAGTAGTTTATTTTGTTGTATACCTGTGAGATATAGACTCATTGTTGTATACTTATTCTTTTGTCTAGCACTTGTAGCTATTCTTTTGTGATATCGTGGATCTTGTTTGACCACTACTCTGATGTACACTTTCATGTGTAGTATTCATATCTATTTCCGCCTTTGTGATATGGATGTCTGTGACTGATTTGTGTTATGTTTATTTCTATATTTGTTTCCGAAGAATATATATGGCCACTATGTAGTAGCTTTGAGTTTGTATTGGTATGTCGGGTTTCCTTTGCATGTTGTTCTATCTGACATATTGGTACTCGCACAAAGCAATTACATGGACGGTCGCTCCTCAACAGCCTTATTCTCCGCGCTAGTTGACGGCATTACCCCGTAGTGTCCTTGGCCAGCGTGGGTATAGAGGTGGGGCGTCGCACATGGCGCCACGCTTCGATAGGAGTATGGATTTTAAGTTAATATAAACGAGATATTTTGAAATATAATAATGTTATAACTTTTCTAAGTCAACCCCTGCTATCTCACAACCACCCTAAATCAAGCATCGAGCCACCTATTATCTTATTTCGTCGCTTCCATCTGATTTAAAAACACATCTTGCTCATTCTTTTTTCTTTGGTTTTCAAAAATGAAATCGATCTTCAAACCAAAAAACAAAAACAACATCGCGATCGAGGTCGCGTTTATGGCCTAGAAGTGATAGAACAAGGTCAGGGTTTAGCTCGATCGCTTATGCGTGACAAAAAGCTAGCAGTCGCGGTGGAAGGCATGGGTCATGATAGGAGAGGGCGGCGGCGTGGGCTCGAGAGACTGCGAGCCAGGGTTGGGTGTGCCAGCTCATCTGAGGCGAATGCGACTTCCAAAAAAATAACGCATGAAGACCTGGTTCCTATAGAGTGAGGGAGGAGAAGGAACGTAAAGGTTAAGTTATTTTTTATTATAATTATAGTTAATTTAAGTATATTAATTTAATTAAAATGTTTGTTATTTCATATCATGCTCATATGAGATCGAAATCGCATGAAACCGGCAATGTTGGATTCGTAATAACGTAGAAATAAAAATATTTATATGGAAATTGGAATGTTTAATAAGAAATGGGTTTGAATTAAATAAAAGATTTTATTTTGGAAATATACTTAACTATTTCATAAGGAGCTTTCAAAAATTAATATATTTTTGAAATATATATATATATACACACACACACATAAAAGAAAATTGAAACAAGGGATCTAGTAATATTTCTTGGATTATAAGTTGATGTTGAATAGGGACTTGATGGAATTAAAAAAGATTTTGGATATGAGAATATTTATACCGAAACTTGGATTATTTTAAAAGAACCTGATTTGGATAAAATAATGATTTGATTAGGGTTTGTACTCAACTATTCGTAACATCTTTTAAGTAGAGATTTAAAAATAATTGATAAAGAATTTGTATAATGAATTTTAAGTAGTATTTCTCAAAAAAAATAAGGCAAAGAGTTGGAATTGGAATTTTAAGTGAATTTGAGAAACAATTGGAATTTATTGGAAACTAGATCTGTAAATGGGATTTTAAGTAAAAAATCGATTTATAAATGGAATTATTAATATAAATCTGTTATAGACCAGAAATAAGTTTATAAAATTTATAAATAATGCTTATAAATAAAGTGGAATGATTTCCATCGGTTTAGAAATGAATAGTGAATATTGTTTTAGAATTTGGAAATAGTTGTGAAGTAGATAATAGAAATCGATTTGTGATGAATCGAGAGAGATTTATAAATGTAATAACTCGAGAAATTTTAACGATTTTTAGTAAATTAATTAACTAAATTTTTCATGAAAATAAATCATAAATAATTTTTCAATGAAAATTTGATATTTGGAATACGTCTATTTAAGCGTAGCAAGTGTCAAATTTTCATCTGAAAATATATTAGTTTGTTTAGTTGTGAAATTTCAATTTAAAAATATAATTCAGTTTTAAATTTGATGGAAATAAAATATTTTTGAAATCCGAATACATTTATACAAGAAAACGATAAATCATTTTCTAAGTGAGACGTCATATTTCGTTTTGCCAAATTTTGACTTCTCTTGCTCCGTTTATATTATTTTCGGCGCATTAGCAGCAGTCTTGGCAGCGAATATGGAGTTTTGATAGGATAGTCGTATCGCTCATATCTATGTACCATTCTATTCATCTCGTCGTACTAATTTCCATAGTATATTCATTTGTGTATTTCGGCATCCGATACGTGGCGAAATCTACGAAACAATTAGCCATATCGGAACCCATTTTGGAACCTTTTGGGTTTCCCTGTGTCCATTAAGTTATTCACCATGAGAAAGCAAATGGCCAATTGTTATTATTATTTCCTGAATTTAATATTGACTTTTGTTATTCCCACTTGTTTGAAGTATATTCTGGTTCGACCATCTCCTTTCCCTTCTCTCTGCTCTTCGTTCTGATCAGTTTTTCAAATAAAAAAAGAAGAAGAAATAAAATATAAAGTTAAGAAATTAACCAAGTTAGAATATTTGTTTCCTGAAACCAAAATTTGCAACCTCGTTTTCATTTGCAAATCAAACTCTCCAATTGTGTTAGCCGAACCCATCCCCTCCAAGTGACGCCTTCCTTGCTTGAACCACGCATTAAACTCCTCCACCATCGGCCTTTCCCACTACTCTCCACCCTCAAGCATAGCCGCCCATCACTCCATCTGACCTGTCATCTTCTCCATGTTCCACCTTCGACCCAAACTCCATTTCGCAGCTAAAAACCCCTCCGGCCCACAACCCCTGACGACACGCAGCCAAGCTACCTAACTGCCCGTGAACTACACTTGAGCCTTCCACCAAAACCTCACTCCACCCTTGCCTCTAACACCCTGTAAGCCTCCCTCATCTAACGCCTTTCCGTGCAACATACACTAACAACCCACAATTCGTAGCCATACGTAGCCACCACCACAACAGCTACGTCCAACAGCTAGACCAAGAGTCACGCAAGCCTCTCCACTCCTTTCCCCACAAGAACCGAACCCCTCCTCACTCCTAGCATTCGATCATCATTCTCTAACCAAGCTTCCCATCGTCGAATGCTCCAACACCCACCAACCTATCAAACTTGTTGAGCGTAGCAATAATAAACTCCTAGCCTTCTCTTTTTTATAATAAAAAAATATACATATTTATATATTTTTGAATTCTTGAATTCTATTTATCGTGCTTTGTATTGGAATTTGTTGCTTTTTCGATTTTTAAATGATTTTCAACAGACACCATTGGTCTATATTTAAATGATTTCCAAATTTTTGAAAAGGAGAAATATATATGTATTAACTTTTAGAATATAATATGCTGATATTTTAATTTTAATATATGTGTAAAATTTAGATTTTTAAAATTATATGTGTAGGAATTTTAAAATTATCAGTTATGTTTTAAAATGTAAATTACAAAATTTTACTTATAACTTTATTCTTTTTAAAATATATAAAATAAGATTTAAAATAGATTTAATAATAATAAGATTTAATTTTACAATGATTGGTATAATAAAATTTTATAAGAATTTAATTTAACTAATATATGTATATAATATGTTTCAAAAAAATATTTACCATTTATATTAATATTTTAAAATAGATTTTTCGGAATAACTTAAATAAATAAAGGTTGGAAAGATAAAGTAAATTTGATTTGTAGTTTTAATTTGTCAAGAATTGAGTTTGGATAAAATTGATTTGAAGATTCGTTGATTTTGATTTTAAAGATATATTTCTATAACTTGATTTTGATTAAAGTGGATTAAATGAATATTTTAAAAAAATCTTAAAAATTGAATTTTAATATTTAATTTTGATTTAAATTGGTAATTTCTGATTTTATATAAATGTTTAACTAAAGGTGGTTAAATGAGTATTTTTAAATTTAAATAAAATTTAAATTGAATATTTAATTTTGATCTTAATTTTGATTAAAGGTGATTTAAACGAATATTTTCAGATTTAAATAAAGTTGAAAATAAATATCTAATTTGATTTAAATTTGTAGTCTGAGATTTTATTTAAACGTTATTAAAAATGATTAAGTGAATATTTTAAAATTTAAATAAAATTAATTTTGAATTTTGAAATATAAATGAAATTTATCAAAATTGAGTTATTGTAAATTGTTTGAATACTTAACTTTGAGACCTATTGAATTGGAAGTGGTTTAAATTTGTAGTTCAAACCTGGATTTGAAATCGATATAAATTAAAAATTGTTTTAATGAGAATTTGAATTGTACCTTTAACCTTTTTAATTGAAATTGTTAAGCTGAGATTGATTTAAATTGAATTTTGGAACCAAACTTGATTTGAATTGATTTTTGAAATTGGAAGAAACAATTCTAATTTGAAACTATTTTCAATAAAAACTATTATTAATATATAATCAATTTTTAATATTTAAAATATTTTAATCTATAACCTATTTTTAAATATAAACTATTTTTAATGTATAACTATTCCAATATATAAACTACTTTCAATATTCAAACTATTTATTTTGGAACTATTATGATTTAAAGTGAATATGATTCGAAAGTGATATGATTTTGAAAGTTATATGATTTTTAAATGAATATGATATTTTCGTATGAAGTATAAACTTTTTGAAATAAAGATTATCACGGTGGGAAACAAGTGTTTGGTTGTTAAAGAGACCGGGATCGGATATTGTCATGCTCTGTATCAATACCGAAAACCACTTTAACAACTTTATACGTGGTGGAGAATTTGGACTAAAGAAGGATGGTTTGGCGACGTCTATATGAGCTATGAATGTAGCTCTGACTCCCGCGAGTCAGCTTGACGTGACTTAAACAGGAGCTATACCTAGGCCAAGTGAGGTCACGCCTTTGATCGAGCATGCTTCTTTGATAACATATCTATTACTTTGTGATTTGATTGGTTGCACCTTTGATTATTGGAGTGTGTCTCAAGGTGGACGATAGTAGCTGCTATGCATTACCACCAGCCCAGTTCTGTAAAGCGGTAGTATTCTGCCCTAGGCATTGCCTTGCGTGCCTTGTCACGTGCCTTATCGTTTCCACTACTAGTTTGGTTTGTGTCATACACTATGAAACGCCCTCTGATAGCCCTCTACTTTACGGAGGAATTACGATACTGTATAGACTACGACATTTATATAAAAATACATTAAAGGGGATATGGGTAATGCCTTAATGCTATTTTAACAGTTTACTTTACTTTAGACATTATCTATGTAGTATATTGTACTATGTATGTAGACAGTTTCACGTATCCTTAAAGGATAGGAATCCCAAACATCCTTTAAGTTATATTGCATTTCACTTGGAAATTTCACTTGAATTGATTTACTTGCATAAGAATGTTAATCCCAACTTGATTGTTTTTTGTTTTTCTATATGCTTCGGTCAGACTGAGTGCCACAACATTTGAAACTCATCGTTGGTGCTTGGAGCAATGCTTTGAGGTTTATCTTTTATCAATTCAGCTATTCATTATTTCAGTTTATTCCAGTTGTTTATGTTCAAACTTGTCATTTACTTTTTTATTTGAGACTTCTATGCATTGGATTTCTGTTGTATTTTACTTCAGACTCTGATGTTCTATAGTAGCTTCATGAACTACTGTTTATCTATTTATGCTGCTTATTGTTATATTACTCCGTGTCTGTGATTTTGTGATTGATTTATTTAACGTATATGCTAAGTTTGACCAAATATAAATTAATAATCTGTTGTTTTAAGCAATTCAAGTCTGACATGTGTGGATGATTGTCGATTTGAATGGTTCAAAATGGTAGGTCGTTACAAGTGGTATTAGAGCCAGTTTTGGGAAACTTAGCATATGGAGTAAAAAAATCACTAGTGATAGGGTAGTAATACCCTAGAATGAGTAAAATTAATTACAGAATCATCTTCGTTCAAGCTTGAAATTTTTCGTTGGGATCCTCCTGTATTAGGATTTCTTTTGAATTTTTGAAATTTACCCATTATTCTGAATTCAATTCTTGTCTTTTCCTGTTCGTGTTCTTCTTGAATTGAGCATCCTATAACATTATTTCTGTTGATCTCTGTAATACATTTGAGCACATCTTGCAACCTCAATTGGAAACTTCGTCCTTATGTGTGACTGATTCCATCGGGGGTTTTGCAAACCTTAATATTATTTTTAAAGGGGTGAACTCTTTTACAACAGGCGTTGATTCACCAGAAATTTCTACGTCATCATTTTTGATGTATTTGATATCTTACTTAAGGCGATTGGTTAAAGCATTATGATGTTATTATTTCTTGCAAAGCTCGAACCCTCTTTATTGGACGACTAGGATAATTCTCTTGTGATCGAATGTCAAATACCTAAGTATTATGCTGGTTGTTTTATCTTTTCACTCGATTCTCAGCCTAGTGATCTTGATTCCACCCCGATAGTAAGGGATTATCTTGATGTTTTTTATGAAGTCACTTTTCTTCCTCCCAAGCGGAAAATTGAATTCTGCATCGATCTTATTCCTGAAGCTCAACCTGTTGTTCTTCTTCCTAGAAGAATGGTTTCTATAAATAGTCGTGCCCTTTGGATTAACCGATGCTTCTGCCTTCTTCATCGATCTCATAAATCACATTTTCCGCGATGTTTTCAACAAGTTCGTCCTGGTTTTCATTAATGATATTCTCGTCTTTTCTAAGTCTGAGAAGGAGCATGAGTCTCATTTGAGCTATGTTCTCCAAACTCTTAGGAGTCATCAGTTGAAAGCCAAATTTTCTAAATGCCATTTCTAGAGGTATAAAGTCTGATTTCTTGGGCACATTGTTTCTGAAAATGGAGTCTCGGTTGACCTGGTTAAGGTCGTCGCGATTAATGTACTCTATCCATCTTTCCTCTTTTGTAATTTAATTATCTTATTTTCCTTTCGAGCCTATCTTCTTTGTTAGAATTCTCTTTAATTAGGGTCCCTTTAAATTTGAATCTCTATCCTTGTACCAAATCCATTCTTGAATCATCCTTAAGGGAGCATATTCATAATTGATATAAAAATGTTTTATATTGTGTAGTTTGAGTTGTTAAGTTTGAATTTTGGGTTTCAATTGATTCGTCTGGCTAACGCTATCGATAGAAATTCTGAAATACTTGAACAGAGTAAAGTAAATCGATATTGTTTTCAAAATTGGTAAATGAAGTAATTTTTATGTGATTGTATTTTATTTATAAAGTTATATTTTTTTAAAATTAGACAGTTAAATGAATTGATTGATAGAAATGATAGTATTAGATTATCGTTTATTGTTTTGCCAACATTCCTTAACAATTAACTATTGTTGTATGTTATAAGGAGATGAAATTTTAAAACATGATTTATAAATCTGATTTTCAAATGAGATGAATTTAAATTAAGGATTTGAGAATTTAATTTCTGGTGCTTTTCAAAATTTGTTTTCCAAAGTTTTGAAAAAATATATTATTTGAAAGCATTTTTGAATGGAAATAGTTTTCAAAGAATTTTAAAAGAAGTAAGTCAGTACTCTACTCTTATGTCGTGGGAAAATAATTACGGTAATGACTACAGCATCATCGACGTTCATTTTCGAGTCTCAAAGTGGGGAGATCACTTAGTAACTTTGCTACACTTTTGTTTTGGAAAATGCATTTGATATGAATTTCCTGAGTATGATTTGATGTATAATATATACACACACACACACACACACATATATATATTTCAAAATAGTTTGAAGTGAAACCGGAAATTTAACTCTTAAGTTTTAAGTGAAGTGATGGTTTTCAATTGTGAAATGAAGCAAAAAATTTGAATAACTGGAGTGTCTAAAATGAGAAATGGAATTGAAACACTTGAAACAGTGAACTAGGATAAGATTAGTTTGTATAATACTCAGTTGCACTCTAAATACATATATAACTTACCTAAAATATTCAAAAAGTTAAAATGTTAATGTGAATTATAACAAGAGAAAACTTAAGTAATAAAATGTTCAAACTAAATTTTTGCTTAATAGAAACGTTGTAAATAAAAGGTAAATATGTATAATGCTCAATTACACTCGGAAATATTAACAAAACTTACCTAGAAAACTTTGAATGTAATGAGAATATGTAATTGAATAATATACAATATAAATTTAAGTAATAAGATGTCCAAAAATGAATTTATATAGTTTTGAATTAATTGTTATATCCGGTATTATATATTTCGAATCTATATTTCCATTTTGTTGCTTCCATTCTCCTATCTTGTTCCTTTTCGGTGACGAAAAATTTTAAGTAGGGGAGAGTGTAAGGACTCGGGAAATTTTAACAATTTTGAATAACTTAGTGAACTAAATTTTCCATGAAAATAAACAATGGAGAATTTTGCAATAAAAATTTGATATCTGGAATACGTCGATTTAAATGTAGCAAGTGTTAGATTTTCATCTGAAAATATATAAGTTTGTTTAGTTGTGAAATTTCAACTTAAACATTTAAATCGGTTTGATATTTGATGGAAATAAAATATTTTTGAAATCTGAATATTTTTATATAAGAAAAATGTAAATCATTTTCTAAGTGAGATTTCATATATTGTTTCGTCAAATTTGGACTTCTCTTGCTCTGTTTATATTACTTTCGGCGCTTTAGCCGTAGTTTTGGTAGTGAATATGGAGTTTTGATAGGATGGTCATGTCGCTCATATCTGTGTACTATTATATTCGTCTCGTCGTACTGATTTACATAGTATATTCATTTGTGTATTTCGACATCCGGTATGCAGCAAAATCTGTGAAACAATTAGACGTATTGGTACCCATTTTGGAACCTTTAGGGTTTCCCTGTGTCCATTCAGTTATTCACCGTGAGAAAGAAAATGGCCACTTGTTATTATTATTTCCTAAATTTTACATTGACTTTTGTTGTCCCACTTGTTTGAAATATATTCTGGTTCGACATTTCCTTTCCCTTCTCTCTGCTCTTCGTTCTAAACTGCTTTTGAAAAAAAAAGTTGAGATATTAACCAAATTTGCACCTGTAACCTAAATTTGCACCTGTAACCTAAACTAAATTTGCACCTGTAACCTAAATTTGCACCTGTAACCAAAATCTCTACATGTGATAGCCGAACCCATCCCCTCCAAGTGAAGCCTTCCCTCCTTGAATCACGCAAGAAACTCCTCCACCCTCGACCTTTCCCACTACCCTCCACCCTCAAGCACACCCGCCCATCACTTCATCCGAGCTGACATCTTCTCCATGTGCCGCCTCTAACCCAAACTCCATTTCACAGCCAAACACCCCTTCGACCCACAACCCCTGACAGCACGTAGCCAAGCTACCTAACAACCCGTGAACTCCACCCGAGCCTTCCACCGAAACCTCACTCCACCCTAACCTCTAACATTCAGCAAGCCTCCCTCATTTGCCGCCTCTCCATGCAACATTCACCAACAATCCACGGCATGCAGCCACACATAACCTCCACCATAACAACTACCTAAAGCAGCCAGATCTAGATTCACGCAAGCCTCTCCACTCCTTTCCCCATAAGAATCCGGCCCCTCCCACTCCTAGCAGTCGATCCTCATTCTCCAGCCAAGCTTCCCATCGCAGAACGCTCCAACACCCACTGACCCATCAACTTGCCGAGCGCAGAAGAAGCAAACTCCTAGCCTTCTCTTTTTTATAATAAAAAAATCTATATATTTATATATATTTGAATTCTCGAATTCTAGTTCATCGTGCTTTGAGTTGGAATTTGTTGCTTGGATTCATAGCTCATTGCGTTGTCAAATTTCTCTACCCTCAAAAAGTGAGAGATCACTTACTATTAACATTCTTATTTTAGTAAATTTATTTCACATGAAATGATGATTGAAATATGTTGTTAAATTTTGAATTGGTTAGAAATTTGTATGTTAAGTATGATATGTTATTATTTGCATTTGTTAACCTATGTTAATTGATATATGACACCATAACACATTGCATATATATATATATATATATATATATATATATTATATTTTAAATTGTTAGTGATGATCGATGCTTGTAATTGATATTTTATGCTATTTTAAATTATAATATTATTTGTTCTCACTCTGCAAGTTCCCTATTAGATAGGAAATTACTATGGGTTGAAATGATACATACCCGAATGATATTATAGATTAGCGAAAATTATTATGGGTTGAAATGATAAATCCAAGCGATTTTATTGGTTTGAAATTTTAGGATTGCGGGTTGAAATGATATATACCCGTAAAGTTTAAATTATTGCAGATTGAACATGTAAGTATATGTATCACTTGACCATAGGTTAGAAAACTATATACGGGCACCGTTAGTCTATTTTAAAGTGATTTCCAAATTTTTGAAAAGGAGATATATATATATATATATATATATATGTGTGTGTGTGTGTGTGTATTGATCTTTAGAATATAATATATAGATATTTTAATTTTAATATATGTGTAAAATTTAGATTTTCAAAATTATACGTTTTGGAAATTTTAAAATTATAAGTTAAGTTTTTAAATGTATATTATAAATTTTACTTATAACTTCATTATTTTTAAAATATATGAAATAAGATTTTAAATGGAATTAATAATAATAAGATTTAATTTTATAATAATTAATATAATAAAATTTAATAAGAATTTAATTTAACTAATTTATATATAATATGTTTTGAATATTTATTTACAATTTATATTAATACATTAAAATAGATTTTTTGTAATAACTTAAGTAAATAAAGGTTGGAAAGATAAATTAAACTTAATTTGTATTTTTAATTTGTTATTCAATTTAAATAAACTTAATTTGAAAACTTATTGATTTGAGATTTTAAAGATATGTTTCTATAACTTGATTACTTTTTTTAGCAAAGGCTAGCGGGGTTAACAGGGCCCCTACCTGATTTTATTGCAACAACACAATAAAATACATAAGCTTGTCCAACAAACTGGAACAAGCAATAAGAAAAAAAAAACACAGAGACTAACAAGGAAAGCAAAGAAGCTATAAAACAAGCACACCAAGCAAACAAGAGAGGAAGAAAAAAACTGTCAACCAACTAAATCCACACATCACTGAATCGAGTGGGAATAGTAGGTATAACCATCATTGCCTGGTAAATATCCTTCTTCAAAACAACCCATAACACATCCCCGTCCCTCCTCTTCTTTTCAAAGCAAATCAAATTTCTTTCCAGCCACACAATTGACATATACTTTTTCAGACAGATAGTAATGCATCTAGCTTTCAAAGTCCGCCACCTAGTAGCTTTAATATAACCATCATTGCCTGGTAAATATAACTTGATTACTTGATTTTGATTAAAGAGGATTAAATGAATATTTTTAAATTTAAAAAAAAACATTGAATTTGAATATTTAATTTTGAATTAAATTGGTAATTTGAGATTTTATTTAAATGTCTAACTAAAGGTGGTTAAATGAATATTTTCAAATTTTGAATAAAGCTGAAATTGAATATTTGATTTTGATTTTGATTTTGATTAAAGGCGATTTAAATGAATATTTTCAAATTTAAATAAAGCTAAAAATGAATATTTAATGTGATTTAAATTTGTAATTTGAGATTCTATTTAAATGTTATTAAAAATGATTGAGTGAATATTTTTAAATTTAAATAAAAGCAAAGTTGAATTTTGAAATAAATGAAATTTATCAAATTGAGTTATTGTAAATTGTTTGAATATTTAACTTTTAAACCTATTGAATCGAAAGTGATCTATATTTATAGTCAAACTTGGATTTGAAATAGATATAAATTAAAAATGGTTTTAGTGAGAATTTGAATTGAACCTTTAACCTTTTTAATTGAAATTGTTAAGCTGAGATTAATTTAAATTGAATTTTGGAACTAAAGTTGATGTCAATTGATTTGTGAAATTGGAAGAAACAACTCTAATTTAAAACTATTTTCGATATAAACTATTATTAATATATAAACTATTTTTAATATATAAAATATTTTAATCTATAACCTATTTTCAAATATAAACTATTTTTAATCTATAGTTATTCCAATATATAAACTATTTTCAATATTCAAGCTATTTGAGTTGGAACTGTTATGATTTAAAGTGAATATAATTTCGAAAGTGAATATGATTTCGAAAGTGATTTGAAATGAATATGATATTTTGATATGAAGTATGAGCTGTTTGGAATAAAGATGACCACGGTGTGTAATAAGCGTTTAGTTGTTAAAGGACCGAGGCCGGATATTGTCATATTTTCTGCCAATACCGAAAACCACTTCAACAACTATGTACGTGGTGGAAAATCCAGAATGAAGTAAGATGGTTTGGCAACGTTTATATGAGGTACGAACGCAGCCCTGACTCTCGCGGGTCAGCTTGATGTGACTAAAAAAGAAGTTATACCAGGGCCAAGTGAGGTCGCACCTCCGATCGAGCACGCTGCTTTGATACCATATTTATAACTTTGTGATTTAATTAAGTGCACCTTTGATTATGGGAGTGTGTCTCGAGATGGGCGATAGAAGCTGCTATCCGTTACCACCAGCACGATTCTGCAAAACGGTAGTATCCTACCCTAGGCATTGCCTTGCGTGCTTTAACACATGCCTTATCGCGTCCACTACGAGTTTGGTTTGTGTCGTACAACTTGGAGTGCCCTTTGATAGCCCTCTAGTTTACGGAGGAATTACGGTACTGTATAGACTACGACATTTATATAAAAGTGTAAGAGGGATATGGAAAATGTCTTAACCATATTTTAATAGTTTGCTTTACTTTAGACATTATCTATGTAGCGTATTGTACTACATATGTAGATAGTTTTACGGATCCTTAAAGGATGGAAATTCCAAACATCGTTTAAGTTATATTGCATTTTACTTGGACATTTCACTTGAGTTGATTTACTTGCATAAGAATGTTAATCATGAGTCGAGTGTTTTGTGTTTTGCTTTATGTTCGAGTCAAACTAAGTATCATAGCATTTGAGACTCACTTTTGCAGCTTGGAGGTTTTCTTGGAGATCTATCTTTTTTATATTCAACTATTCATTTATTTCAGTTTATTCTCGTGGTTTATGTTCAGACTTTTCATTTACTTTTGTATTTGAGACTTCCATGCATTGGATTTCTGTTGTATTTTACTTTAGACTCTGATGTTCTATTATAGCTTCATGAACTACTATTTATCTATTTTCACTACTTATTGTTACATTACTCTGTTTTTGTGATTCTATGATTGATTTATTTATTATATATGTTAAGTTTTGCCAAATATAAATTTACAATCTATTGTTTTGAGCAATTCAAGTCTGACATATGTGGACGATTGTTGATTTGAATGGTTTGAAATGGCAGGTCGTTACAAGTGGTATCGGAGCCAGGTTTAGAAAAACTTTGCATATGGAGTGAAAAAAAAAACTCATTATAAATAGGGTAGTAAAACCCTAGAATGAGTAAAATCAATTATAGAATCATCTTTGTTCGAGCTTAAAATTCTTCGTTAAGATCCTCCTGGATTAGTATTTCTTTTAAATATTGGAACTTTCCCCTTTGTTCTGAAATCAATTCTTTTTTATAAAAATTTAAACTTTTATGTCAAAATTTCATTCAGTAAAACATGGTAGGTGAGGAAACTCATTAGAAAGTAAACATATAATAAAGGATAATTTTTAAATTTAGGCCAACTTTATAAACTAAATACAAATTTAGAGCAGTTTAATAATTTATTACAAAAATAGATCACTTTGGCTATATTAGTCCAAAACGCACTGGAGGCATCTCATATGCTGCCAATACAATTTTTTTTAAAAAGTTTGCGGCATTTGAGATGCCGTCGGTGTGCGGCATTTGAAATGTCATCCGTGATATTATTATTTTTAAATAGGTTGCGGTATTTTAAATGTCGCGAACTATTTAAAGGAAAAAAAATTGTACTGACAGCATTCAAGATGCCTCCAGTACGTTTTGACGCCGATGTGACATAAAATGGCCTATTTTTATAATAAGTTATAAAACTGGTCTAAATTTGTAATTAGTTTTCAAAATTTCCTAAATTTAAAAATTATCCAATTTCACAGCCTCTAACCTAAACTAAGCTGACATCTTCTCCATGTGTTGCCTCTAACCCAAACTCCATTTCGTAGCCAAACACCCCTTCGACCCACAACCCCTGACATCACGCAGCCAAGCTACCTAACAGCCCGCGAACTCCACTCGAGCCTTCCACCGAAACCTCACTCCACCCTAACCTCTAACATCCAGCAAGCCTCCCTCATTTGCCGCCTCTCCATGCAACATTCACTAACAACCCACAGCATGCAGCCACACGTAGCCTCCACCACAACAACTACCTCCAACAGCCAGATCTAGAGTCACGCAAGCCTCTCCACTCCTTTCCCTAAAAGAATCCGGCCCCTCCCCACTCCTAATAGCCGATCCTCATTCTCCAGCCAAGCTTCCCATCACCGAACGCTCAAACACCCACTGACCCATCAACTTGTCGAGCGCAGAAGAAGCAAACTCCTAGCTTTCTCTTTTTTATAATAAAAAAATCTATATATTTATTTATATTTGAATTCTCAAATTCTAGTTCATCGTGCTTTGAGTTGGAATTTGTTGCTTGGATTCCTAGCTCATTGCGCTGTCAAATTCCTCTTGCCTCGAAAAGTGAGAGATCACTCACTATTAACATTCTTGTTTTAGTAAATTTATTTCATATGAAATGACGATTGAAATATGTTGTTAAATTTTGAATTGGTTAAAAATTTATTTGTTAAGTATGATATGTTATTATTTGCATTTGTTAACATATGTTAATTGATATATGACACCATAACGCGTTATATACATATATATATATATATATTATATTTTAAATTGTTAGTGATGATCCATGCTTGTAATTAATATTTTACGCTATTTTAAATTATATTATTATTTGTTCTTACTCTGCAAGTTCCTTATTAGATAGGAAATCACTATGGGTTGAAATGATACATACCCGATTGATATTATAGATTAGTAAAAATCGTTATGGGTTGAAATGATAAACCCAAGCGATTTCATTGGTTTAAAATTTTAGGATTGTGGGTTGAAATGATATATACCCGTAAATTTTAAACTATTACGGATTGAACAGGTAAGTATTTGTATCACTTAACCATAGGTTAGAAAACTATATACGGGCACCATTCGTCTATTTGGAAATGATTTCCAAATTTTTGAAAAGGAGATGTATATATATGTGTATTGATCTATAGAATATAATATATAGATATTTAATTTTAATACATGTGTAAAATTTAGATTTTCAAAATTATATGTTTGGAAAATTTTAAAATTATAAGTTAAGTTTTTAAATGTAAATTATAAATTTTACTTATAACTTCATTATTTTTAAATTATATAAAATAAAATTTAAAATAGAATTATTAGTAATAAGATTTAATTTTATAATAATTAATATAATAAAATTTGATAAGAATTTAATTTAACTAATTCATATATAATATGTTTTGAATATTTATTTACAATTTATACTAATACTTTAAAATAGATTTTTTATAATAACTTAAGTAAATAAAGATTGGAAAGATAAATTAAACTTTATTTTTAGTTTTAATTTGTTAAGAATTCAATTTAAATAAAATTAATTTGAAAACTTATTGATTTGAGATTTTAAAGATATGTTTCTGTAACTTGATAACTTGATTTTGATTAAAGAGGATTAAATGAATACTTTTAAATTTAAAAAAAAAATTGAATTTGAATATTTAATTTTGATTTAAATTGATAATTTGAGATTTTATTTAAATGTTTAACTAAAGGTGGTTAAATGAATATTTTTAAATTTAAATAAAATTGAAATTGAATATTTAATTTTGATGTTGATTTTGATTAAAATTGATTTAAATGAATATTTTGAAATTTAAATAAAGCTGAAAATGAATATTTGATGTGATTTAAATTTGTAATTTGAGATTTTATTTAAATGTTATTAAAAATGATTAAGTGAATATTTTTAAATTTAAATAAAAGCAAAGTTGAATTTTGAAATATAAATGAAATTTATCAAATTGAGTAATTGTAAATTGTTTGAATATTTAACTTTGAAACCTATTGAAATGAAAGTGATCTAAATTTATAGTCATACTTGGATTTGAAATTGATATAGTTTTAATGAGAATTTGAATTGAACCTTTAACCTTTTTAATTGAAATTATTAAGCCGAGATTAATTTAAATTGAATTTGGAACCAAAGTTGATTTGAATTGATTCATGAAATTGGAAGAAACAACTCTAATTTAAAACTATTTTCAACATAAACTATTATTAATATATAAACTATTTTTAATATATAAAATATTTTAGTCTATAACCTATTTTCAAATATAAACTATTTTAATGTATAACCTTTTCAATATACAAACTACTTATAATATTCAAACTGTTTAAGTTGGAACTGTTATGATTTAAAGTGAATATGATTTCGAAAGTGATATGATTTTGAAATGAATATGATATTTTGATATGAAGTATGAACATGTTTGAAATAAAGATGACCACGGTGTGTAATAAGCGTTTAGTTGTTAAAGAGACCGAGACCGGATATTGTCATACATTCTGCCAATTCCGAAAACCACTTTAACAACTTTGTACGTGGTGGAGAATCCAGAATGAAGTAAGATGGTTTGGCAACGTCTATATGAGGTATGAACGTAGCCTTGACTCTCGCGAGTCAGCTTGATGTGACTAAAACATGAGGTATACTTGGGCCAAGTGAGATCGCACCTCCGATCGAGCATGCTTCGTTGATACCATATCTATTACTTTGTGATTTGATTAGGTGCACCTTTGATTATGGGAGTGTGTCTCGAGGTGGGCGATAGTAGCTGCTATGTGTTACCACCAGCCCAGTTCTGCAAAACGGTAGTATCTTACCCTGGACATTGTCTCGTGTGCCTTAACACATGCCTTATCGCATCCACTACGAGTTTGGTTTGTGTCGTACACCTTAGAGTGCTCTCTGATAGCCCTTCAGTTTACGGAGGAATTACAATACTATATAGACTACGACATTTATATAAAAATGTGTTAAGGGGGATATGGAAAATGCCTTAATACTATTTTAATAGTTTACTTTACTTTAGACATTATCTATGTAGCGTATTGTACTATGTATGTAGATAGTTTTGTGGATCCTTAAAGGATGGAAATTCCAAACAACCTTTACGTTATATTGCATTTCACTTGAGTTGATTTACTTGCATAAGAATGTTAATCTTGACTCGAGTTTGTGTTTTGCTTTATGCTCGGGTCAAACTAAGTATCACAGCATTTGAGACTCATTTTTGCAGCTTGGAGCTTTGCTTGGAGATCTATCTTTTACATATTCAGCTATTCAGTTATTTCAGTTTATTCTTGTTGTTCATGTTCAGACTTGTCATTTACATTTGTATTTGAGACTTCCATGTATTGGATTTCTATTGTATTTTACTTTAGACTTTGATGTTCTATTGTATCTTCATGAACTACTATTTATCTATTTTCGCTGCTTATTGTTATATTACTCCATTTCTGTGATTCTATGATTGATTATTTATTATATATGCTAAGTTTTACCAAATATAAATTAACAATCTGTTGTTTTGACCAATTCAAGTCTGACATGTGTGGATGATTGTTGATTTGAATGGATTAAAATGGCAGGTAGTTACAAGTGGTATCGGAGCCACGTTTAGGCAAACTTCGCATATGGAGTGAAAAAACTCATTAGAGATAGGGTAGTAAAACCCTAGAATGAGTAAAATTAATTATAGAATCATCTTTGTTCGAGCTTAAAATTCTTCGTTAGGATCCTCCTAGATTAGGATTTCTTTTGAATTTAGAACTTTCCCCTTTGTTTTGAAATCAATTCTTTTTTATAAAAATTTAAACGTTTCTGACAAAATTTCATTCAGTCAAACAAGGTAGGTGAGGAAACTCATTAGAAAGTAAACATACAATAAAGTTTAATTTTTAAATTTAGACCAACTTTATGAACTAATTACAAATTTAGACCAGTTTAATAATTTATTACAAAAATAGATCACTTTGGCCACATTAGTCCAAACGTACTTGAGGCATCTCATATGCTGCCAATACAATTTTTTTTTTTTAAAAATGCGGCATTTGAAATGCCTTCGGTGTGCGGCATTTGAAATGCCGCCCGAGATATTATTATTTTTAAATAGGTTGCGGCATTTGAAACATCGCGAACTATTTAAAGGAAAAAATTATACTGACAGCATTTGAGATGCCTCCAGTACGTTTTGACGCTGATGTGACATAAAGTGGCCTATTTTTATAAGTGAAAATTGGGGTCGCATTCCTAAAACAAAACGTAATACACAAAAACTCCTTTCGGTTGAAACTTTATAAATCCGGTCTCTATTTTTACATAGCCTTAATTCTTTCCCATAAATACCTTCGCTTATTCATCGCGGTTTTGAAATCTTTGTTTCCATTTATCGATCCACTTTCTAAAATCATATAAGTCATATTTTCGGTTTATTATTTGCAATAGTTGCATTTCTGCAAATATGCAATAGTTGTAGAAATGTCTGCAACTATATATGCAATAGTTGTAGAAATGTTTGCAGCTATATGCATTAGTTGCATACATTTCTGCACCTATACCATATAGTTGCAGAAATTTCTACAACCATATGCAATAGTTGCAGAAATACCTGCAACTATATGCAATAGTTGCAGACATTTCTGCAACTATATCATATAGTTGCAAAAATTTCTACAACTATATGCAATAGTTGCATAAATATCCGCAACTATATGCAATAGTTGCAGACATTTCTGCAACTATATCATATATGTCCGCAACTATATGTAATAGTTGCACACATTTCTGCAACTATACTATATATGTCCGCAACTATATGCAATAGTTGCAGACTTTCTGCAACTATACCATATAGTTGCAGAAATGTCTACAATTATTTGCAATTTTCGTACATTTGAAAAACAAATTGAAATTGTTCAAAAATTGCTGAATTGTCTGCAAATATTTGAAATAATTGCATCTTTACTGCAAATATGAATTTTTGGTATCAACAATGAATCTCATTTTAAAGATCATAAAATTTATTATTTTTTGGTGAAAACGGTATGTTTATCCGGATTTTGTACATAAAGTTTTACGCGTTTGAAGTGTTAAAAACATAAAGGGTATTTGGGTCTTTTTGCATGCGTGAATTTGAAAATAGGGGACAGAAACGTAATTAAAGGATGTTTTCTCTATTTTGAAACTTATTAGGGATACGAGCCAAACTTACCCTTTTTATAATAAGTTATAAAACTGGTCTAAACTTGTAATTAGTTTTCAAAATTTCCTAAATTTAAAATTTATCCTATAGTAAACGGTAAAAAATTAATATTATAAACAGGAAATTATTGTCAAGGACAAAATTTCACAGCTTTTTAGCCTCAAGGACAGACCTTCAATATTTTATCCTGAAGGACAACTTTCTGTAGGTATCAGTTTTTAGTTATTGATAGCAGTTTTTAGGTATCAGTTTGTAGTTATCGGTAGCAGTTTTTAGGTATCAGTTTTTAGCTCGGTATCAGTTTTGTTGTCCTTATGAATAATTTTGGAAAATGTTTGTCCTTGTGAATAAATTTTAGAAGAATGTTTGTCCTTGTGGCAAAAATATTGAGGTCGTGTCCTTGAGACAAAAAATATAGAAATTTTTGTCCTTTAAATTAATTTCCCCTATTATAAACGGGTCAGGAAAACAAATACACGAACGGTAATTTAATAAATCCTACCTACTATGAAATCCTGATAATATTTTCCTCGTTATGCACTTTGATATCTCTTTCCAAAAGAGAATTACAAAGACTATAACGCAATAAAGGATGTTCACCACTGTTACGTTTGTTGTCAGATTGCATTGGGCTGACGAAGATTCTTATGATGTCAGAGACAGAGTTGACAGAAGGATTGATGTTAATTTTAGCTGAATTTTCAACACGCATGTCATGTAAAGTGCTTGAATCTGGACAGCAAGTTTGAATGAAATCCAAATTGTCTTCACGAGTTGTTAGATTGTGAGAGTTTTCATTGTCTAGAGTATTGCTTTTATTATGCTTGTCTAAAGGCATTTTTATATCGTTCCCAATTGTTGCATCTGAATTTCCAGAGCAATCAGTTTTTTGCCCAATTTTTATTATTAGTTGCATAACAAAAACTTTAACAAAAAGGTGTTAGTTCAGTTTACTATCATCGATCCATGTCCATCCAACTCTCGTTTAGAATGTTGAACTAAATAAGAAAAAACTTACAAAACATATATTCATTCAAATTGTTTAATGTATTTCTACTGTTAGTAGAGTATGTTCTTATTTACTCTAATCGTAGAACATGACATGAACACATGTGCGTTCTGTTTGGTTTACACGAGTATCCAAATCATCAACCAGCACAAAAATCTTTATTTAGCACTGCCATTTAGGCAAGAAAAATAGAATTATGTCATGAAATTTCCCTACATTTTTTATTACACATAAATTTAAAATATTGCACAACTATTGCTTCTGTTTAGCTAAATCTCTTTTATAGACATTGTTGAGCAAGTACGCTTTTGGTATAATCCATGATCTTATTATTTTGTTTGGATAACAAATTTGTATTGCTAAGAAATTTTGATAGTTTATACTTTATATACAGCGTGATTTTTTCTCATAAAAGAGAGGAAAAAAAGGATATACATCTTAAGGCTGAATAAACCTCTGTACCACTGCTAGATTAATAAAATATGCTCTCTGTCTCTGGATATGAAAACTGATAAGTTGCACCATAGCCATTAAAATGTTGGAAATTAGCCCAATTCATAAAACTAACCGTTAGCCTTCAAATTCAAAATGCAACTGTGTAAACAAAACTAGAAAAAGTTCACCAGAAATAAAAATCATGCATAACAATTAAATCACCAATTGCAATAAGGTTTTCCACTGGATTTATTTATTTCACAGGCATATATAAAAGTATTAAGAATACACAGTATTTTTTTCGGACTTCTAAGGGCAAAATGTAATAAGATAACTCGCTTGCGAGCAAGTGAACGTACTGCTCGAGTCATCGTACGCGTAACTGTACGCCTGTGGGCAGGCGTTTTTGAAGATGTTCGCATATTTCGAGGGGGCACATGTCTGCGGCGTGTTGTGAGCCCCTCGACAGCAGTACTCGTCCGTGTTGAACGCCTCGCACGCGCTCTTGCACCCGGCCAGGTACCCGCCAGTACCCCAGGAACGGAGCTCGTCGGGGCACCGAGCGTTGATGTCGACGTAGCACCCGATGGCCTTGCAGTCGCCGAATCCGCCCGATGGGGTGATGGAGACGGGGAGGTTGTAGCCATCGACCAGGCTCACGTCGTAGAAGTCCTTGCCGCCGTCACCATGCACGGTGAATTCGACCAGGGAGGCCGGTGTACGACCTCCGGCATTGTTGCATGCAACCTGTAATGTGGGGTAATAAAGTAGAATGTAAAATCATCTACAAGCATGAGTATGAAAAAGAATAGTACTATGCTTTTTCAACACTTTTAACCTTCCAAAAACTTAATATTTTTTGGTTTCCTCAAATCATCTTTTGTTGCTTGCACAATTTTAAAATGGACGAGCACAAATTCATGATTCATAATAAGTTTCTGGGAAGAACTATACTTTTTCTTGAATCTAATATGAAAATTTATCCTAAAAAAAGGCTTAAAAGATGCTACATTTTCCATAGTTCAATGTGTGTAGGAGTAAGCTTAAAAGAGAATTCAAGGGTTTAAATGTAGGCCAGCTGAATTATTATGTCTATACTTGTACACGTAAAAATGGAGAAAAATAGCCTTTTCCAATTGTGTCTTGTTTTGATCATTGTGAGGTTACAAAGCAACCCATATAGATTTTGACATCTCCAGATTAATACATTATTACTTATTCAATGATGTGCATAAGCCGTCTGGTCTAAGTAGACTAAAGAGGATCACCTACTCTTTTTTATATTATTTAGGAACTACTTTTCTTACTAATATGAGACAATTCACGCATTAATATACTCATTTTATGCATTTAGAATACCTCAAAAGTATATTTTATTTTTGAGCTAATTTGAAAAGTATTTGTAGAAATATACCGCTATCTACATGACAGAAATAATATTTCTGTACTATTTTTTTTTTTTTGTACTGAAAAGTTATCAATATAATAAAGTCAAGGGTCTTCAGAATAATAATAATAATAATAATAATAATAATAATAATAATAATCAATTTTAAAAGAAAATTATACTGGTGGCATTGTTTGTGACATAGTTACATTTTATTTTCTTGACATGTAGATGGTTATGCTGTCTTGAGGCAACAATATACCTGCCAACAAAATGATATGTTTTTGCAAATAGTTTTCAAAGTAATTCATATAAATGATTTATTTTAGAAAGTGGCTTCAAGTGAAGATAAAAAAATATCCTTGATACTGTCTTATTTATTGACTTTTATGGGGCCTATTAAACCTTCATTTTCCATTTTAAATTTGAACTGTAGCTGCATGTAGTTGTGTCTGCCAGCGCGCGTGTGTGGGTGTGTCGGTGTGCATCTATGTGTTTATATATATGTGTATGATCGCTATACCTCGTTTTTGCTACATGTCTAATCTCAGAATTTCGACACATATAATCAGAATGCACAGTAAAAATTAAGGAGATCTTTTGTATATCTATACGTATGTGTAAGAATTTGAGAACAACCTGTCCAGTACCGCAATCACCAGAGGTGCACGAAAATCTACCGGCGGAGTTCCACGAACACTGTCTACGGGCCCAAAATCGACCGGTCCAGCCGTTTGGCGCATAGATTAGCTGAGACCATTGTCCATAGTCGAGTTGGAAACCTGTTGTAGATAGCCAAGGGAAGTTTCCTCCTGATAAAGTAGCTGGCCATATCGTAAATGGGCAGTTGTTTCTTAGCTGGAACTGAGTTCCGGAGGCAGCTGAAGTACATAACCAGATATTTTACACATATACATTGTTTCATACGTACAAGTTTAAGCATGCTTCAATTATAAGATATAGATTTATACATACCATATAAAAGGAAGGAGAACAAGGAGAGGGAGCTCAAAAGAATTGATCTAGCCATGAGTTGGAGTGGATCAATCCAAAGATAAGAAGTATGTATTTATAAGAAAATTATGGGATTATTCAAGCAATTTTGTAGCTTGTAGGAATAAAAGATTTTGTAAATGGTCATGGTCAAACAACTAGCTAGCTATTAATTTTATATTGGTTAGGATAAGAATTGTATAAACTTGACCATTTGGTAGGATGAGTATGACATTATTGCTCACATCCACAGGAAAATCTTTATTATGATGTCATTTTTGTATGCAATATGGCATAGTTGCATTGAATATAAGATAAAACTGTGCTGAGTCCGTGGATGCGACGCACATGAGGCTTGGCTTCGGTTAAAAAGACACAGGTTCAATTCCTAACATGTGTTTTTCTATCCTATATAAGTTTAAGAAGGGGTATGGACGCTTGGATAAACGGACGAATTTACTATACACTCATCAGGAGCTTACAGTATGTCATGTTCTCTTGGATTTTTTTTTAAAATAAACTATACTTATATATGTATATAAAGCTGCTAATAATCTAATTAAAATTGAATAATGGGAAGTTGTCAATATTGCACCAAAACAATGACGTATGTATAAGGTTCATGAACTTGAATAAAAAATGAAAAATTAATTAGTTATGATGAAAGGGAAATGGTACACAATATAAATTAAAAATGCACATGTTGAATAGTTAAAGTGCTTTACAAAGTTTGGCAGGCCGCCCTGTTAAAATAATCAATAATCCGTGTGTTGTAATATTAAGAAGATTGTTAGTAACAAAGTACCTTTTTTCTTAAAAAATATATATTAATAATAATAATAATAATAGTAAGTGATATGATGGACTAATTAAGAAGAAGATGTGAGAAAACCATATATTAATTGATTGAATGATTGAAAAGAAATTGATAGAAGTAAGAACAAGAAAACCAAGCAAGAGAGAATGTGTAGAATAGAAATTTTATTCTTTTTCATCTTTGGTCCATCCCATCGCTCAAATGTAGTTGATTACTTTCTGATAAATCTACTTCAAATTAATATTTCGGGCATTTAACACTTCGAGTAAGGTATTATATATATTCCAACTTTAAATTCATATTATATTATTTTGCTATAACCCTGAATCAATAAATAGCTTAAGATCTTCCAAAGAGACAAGACATGCCTTGATATGCAACATTTCCAAGAAATGTGTATTTTCTTCAAGAAATATATCTTTTAATATTGACGACTAATATTTTATTTATTGCAATCTAACATTGTACATTTCTTAACAGTTTCTCCATTGCATTCTCTTTAATACTGGTAATTCTCTTCCACTTTCTCCATTGTAGTCAATTAATTGCTCAATTAGCATAAATAATCTCTATGTTGTGCTGCAAAAATTAGATAAATGCGGAAAAAAACAATAAAAAAATCTAGATTTTCAATTTAAACACCACTCAATCTAGCAACAATTATTCTATTATTCCAAATAAATAGTTAATAATTGTAAACAAAAAAAAGAGACGTACAATATTTATCATGATTCCACTAGTATCAAGTTAGTGTACGTCCAGTAAAAAAAAGATTTTATTACTCATGGAAGAGTACAGAAGAATACAAAATAAGAGTTTATATATCGAAGCCCTAAGTTAGGCTTAACAAAAAGAAACACTCTATTTGAAGATCGCTAGCTGAATTTTAAGATGGATTTACAATGAAGTCTATCTCAATATATAGACAGTGCAAATTCATGAGAGACTCAATTAAATTAACATGATATGATAAGAAGATAATGGAGACAATATACAATGTTAACAAATGGTGCAGAACAAAAAATTCACTCATTCCTTTTAATTAGCAGATGGAAATAAATAATGACCGAACGTCATTATTTTCCTTGTTATCATAACTTATGTTTCAAACGACCCCATCTCTTTCATAGCGAATAACACATAATCCTTTTCAAAATGATATCTAATTTAATCGTAGAATCTCAACATTTGCAACTCTATAAACATTAACAAATGATTTTATACGTCCATAATTAAGGCGGGTAAGCCCATCGCCTAGGGCAACCCGAGCACTTCTGATGCAGCCCAGGGGGTGGGGTTGATGATGTTGAATCACTAGTTTTGATTCATAACAAATCAGTTCAGAGGCCAAGAAAAGAAAGACAATAGAGGATCAAGGCTACAACTCTATGCTTAAAAGTAACTATTATTTTAGTTGAGTCTTAGTTATATGTTAAAATCAATCCTCAAGTTTTCATCGTTTTCAATTTTTTTTCTAAAAAGAAAATTCACTGTGCAAAATATGCACAGCCAGTCGACTGACTGTGCATATGCACAGTCGTGAACTCTTTTAAATTTTAAAATGTACATGGTTTTTAACAGTCGACTGACCACAATCTCTAGTCGACTGAACCGGCTTCAACTGCAAAATTTCTGAATAGACATCTTCTTCCATGAAGAGTTGCAAACCATCAAAAGTTATTTCTCTTGGCTGAAACTCTTCACCAAGGGTTGCAATTTTCTGATGATTATATATAGGAGTTCTCTCTTCTTCAAAAATTACCAATCTCTAATTCTAATTCTCTATTCTCTCCTGTGATTATTCTAAGTGCTCTCATACTTTCCATTGCTTTGAATCTTTGTGTTATACTCTATATACTTTGATTCTTAGCAATATTCTTCCTTTTCAAATCTTTACATACTACTTATATACTTGAGGAATTGATTATAGGAAGTTTGTAATCTTAATTGACAAATCAGTGTTATCAAGAACACACTTAGTCAACTACTTTCATATTTTGTTAAAGTCCTGTTCTGCTGCTCAGGCAAGGGAAAGACCTCTTCTGCTGCTGAGGCAAAAATCTTGTTCTGTTGCTCAGGTGTCTGTTCCGCTGCTCAGACCTATTCCTCCGGGTTAAGTGAGGGTATTGTTAGTTAAAGCCAGAAGTTAGTCTGGGACTGGACGTAGGACGGTGCTCCGAACCAGTATAAAATCTCTGGTGTCATTTTACTATACTTCTTTTATATTCCACGTTATTTACTATCTATACTCTGTATTACTGTTTTGTCCATATTATACGGTCCTATACATTTTTATTTGGTATCAGAGCAAGACATCTTATAACCATTACAAAGTTATCTGATATCTTATTAATATGGAAAATAACACCAGCACTACCTCTAACACTGTCGCTAACACTAGTTTTACTGAAGGTCAATCCACTGCAGGGCCACCTTTCTTTAATGGTTTAAACTATAATTACTGGTCTACTCGTATGAGAATTTACATGCAATCTAATAGTTTTGAATCATGGAATATCACTCTAAATGAATATACTCTTCCTACTGGAGAATATTCCACTTGGTCAAACACACAAAAATTAGATGCTACTGCCAATGCTAAAGCTATGAACATGTTATTTTGTGCATTAGATAGAAATGAATTTAATCGTGTTAGCATGTGTCAAACTGCTTATGAAATATGGAGAACACTTAAAATTACTCATGAAGGAACTAACAAGGTCAAACAAAGCAAAATCTCCATGCTCAAAAATCAGTTTCAAAACTTTAGAATGAAATAAGATGAATCCATCAATGATATGTATTCTAGATTTCAAGATATTTATCACTCACTATTAGGATTAGGAGAGAAGTACACTGATTTTGATATTGTATCAGAAATACTAAACTCTTTAACGGATGAATGGGGAAGAAAAGTCTTGGCTATTGAAGAAGCTAATGACCTCTCTACCATAAAACCAGAAGAGTTAATAAGAAATCTAATGTCCTATGAAGTAAATTTGCAGGCAAAACGAGTACAAGCACAAGACAAAAAGAACATAGCTTTCCATGCTGAGAAGAAAAGGATGAAGATTCAGATGAAGAAGATTTAGCATTTATTGCTAAAAATTTCAAAAAATTCTTGAAATTCCGAAAAACTAACAAAAATAATGGAAAAAGGAACTTTCCAATCAAACCATCATCTTCAGTTCTAGAATGTTATAATTGTCATAAGAAAGGTCACATTCAGAAGGAATGCCCAGAGTTAAAGAAAAAATATGTCAAGGGCAGAAAAGACAAGAAAAAGAAAGCATTCTCAGTAACTTGGGATGACTCAGATACTTCTTCATCAGAAAACAGTATTGACAGTGAAAACGAGAAAGCTAATGTCTGCTTCATGGCTACTGAAAATGAGGTTAGTGATTTTACTTTTGATGATATGATTGAGATAAATTCAGAACTAATTGATACTTTGAAAAATCTCAAAAGAAAATATAAAGAGTCTCGTGAACTTCAGAACAAAGCGGAATTCGAAAGAGATATGCTTAAAGATGAAAAAAAAATACTAGAGGAAGAACTTGAGAAATTACAAGAATCATTCTCTAATATCAATTCTCAATTCACTCTTTTGAGTCAAGAAATTGAAACTCAAAAAGAAAAGAATGACGCTTTTGTTTCTGAAAATCATGAACTAAAAACAAAAGTAAAATTGATAGAATTGGATAATACTAGTCTTAAAACTAAGTTAGAAAGCATTACTAGAAATGTCTCAAACTTTAATAAAGGGAGAGAAACTTTATCAAAAATTATTGATAGCTCTCAATCTATCTCAAGTAAGAAAGGATTAGGATATGTTAAGAAAACAACTGCTCCACCTAGAAAGAAAATTAGGAGAAATATTAATCCTACTAAAATACACACAAAAATCCTTTCTCAAAAAGTATAAAATTATGGGTTCCTAAAACAAACAACAATTTAATTAGGAAGAAATATATAAACACTTTTCTTGAAACTGTTCATAAAAATAAGGATTACATTTTTAAATGGGATACTGAACCCTCTTGGGTTTGGTTTCCTAAGACCTAACTCTTAGGACCCCATCAAAAAGTGGGTACCAATATTATCGTTTATTTTTTGTAGGTCCCACTCAAGAAAAGAGGAAAATTGATACTTGATAGTGGTTGCTCAAAACACATGACAGGAGACAAAAATATGTTATCAAACATTATTTATTCAGATGGAGGATCTATCACATTTGGAGACAACTCCAAAGGATACATCATCGGCAAAGGCGATGTGGGCAACAATGGTATTTCAAAATTACCTCTTACTTCTAATGTTTTACTCGTTAAAAATTTAAAACATAATTTACTTAGCATCAGCCAATTGTGTGACAAAGGATTCAAAATCACTTTTTCTGAAAACAAATGTAGTATTTTGTATCAAAATCAAAATCTTATTTTTGAAGGATATAGAGACAGAAATATCTATGTTTTAAATATGAAAATAAATCATAATTCAGATATGTGTTTAATAGCCAAAGAAAATGATCCTTGGTTATGGCACAAACATTTCTGTCATATTAATTTTCAAACAATAAATAAGCTCTCTAAAAATGATTTAGTAAAAGGACTACCTAAAATGAATTTTAAAATAGAAAATATTTGCGATGCTTGTCAATTAGGAAAATTAACAAAATCATCTTTTAAATCTAAAAAGGTTATTTCAACTTTAAAACCACTTGAATTACTACATATGGATTTATTTGGACCAACACAAGTACACTCCATCAATCACAGTAGATATGTGTTTGTGATTGTTGATGATTTTTCTAGATATACTTGGACTATTTTTATGAAAAATAAAAGTGATACCTTTGATAATTTTAAAACTTTTGTCAAAATAATTCAGAACTTTAAAAATTTAAAAATAAAAAATATAAGAAGTGATCATGGAGGTGAATTCAAAAACGAAGCCTTTGAACATTTCTGTAGGAAAAAAGGAATATTCCATAATTTTTCGTTTCCTAGAACTCCACAACAAAATGGGGTTGTAGAACGTAAAAATAGAACCTTACAAGAATGTGCAAGGAATTTGTTAAATGGAAGTACGTTACCAAAACATTTTTGGGCTGAAGCAGTTGCAACAGCTTGTTATGTTCTGAATCGTGTTTCTATTCGACCACTAACTAAGAATACTCCTTATGAACTTCTTAATGGACGAAAACCAAATATTTCCTATTTTATAGTTTTCGGTTCAAAATGTTTTATGTTAAACACAAAAGATCAGCTTGGTAAATTTGATCCAAAATCCGATGAAGGAATCTTTTTAGGATATTCGGATCGTAGCAAAGCTTATCAAATTTATAATAAAAGAACAAATATCATTGAAGAAACTCTTCATGTATCTTTTGATGAAAATTTTAAACCAACTCCTAGTATAATAGATGATGAAGATTTCCCTGATAATACCACAAATACAGAAACTACATCTTTTGAAACTAATGAAAACATTACTCACAATAACAATGAATTAAGATCTCCACCTAGAGTATTAAGAGATCATCCTTCTATTAATGTTATTGGAGAACTAAATTCATCTGTTAGGACAAGAAGTCAATTAAATCAAATGGGTCATATAGCTTTTCTTTCTCATATTGAACCTAAAAAACATTAAAGAAGCATCTTCTAATGAAAACTGGTTAATAGCTATGCAAGAAGAACTAAACCAATTCGAAAGAAATGACGTTTGGAATTTAGTTCCACGACCTAGTGATCAATCAGTTATTGGTACAAAATGGGTTTTCAAAAATAAAGTAGATGAACAAGGAAATGTTACTAGAAATAAAGCTAGATTAGTTGCTCAAGGTTATAATCAAGAGGAAGGAATTGACTATGAAGAAACGTTTGCTCCAGTCGCTAGACTAGAAGCAATACGAATCTTACTAGCTTTTGCATGTTTTCATAATTTTAAATTATATCAAATGGATGTCAAAAGTGCTTTTTTTAAATGGTTTTATAAAAGAAAATGTTTATGTTGAACAACCTCCTTTATTCATACACGAAAAATTTCCTGACTATGTCTATAAACTCAAAAAGGCTTTATACGGTTTGAAACAAGCACCCCGTGCTTGGTATGATCGTCTTAAAAATTACTTAATGAATTCTGGTTTTGAAATTAGAAAGGTTGATCAAACTCTTTTTATTAAAAGAAATAAGCATGATATTTTAATTATCCAAATATATGTTGATGATATAATTTTTGGCTCTACAAATGAGAAACTGTGTCAAGTGTTTTCTAACATAATGACAAATGAATTTGAAATGTCTCATATAGGTGAGTTAAATTATTTTCTTGGTTTACAAATAAAATATCTAGAAAATGGTATTTTTATTAATCAAGAAAAACATTGTAACAATCTAATTAATCGCTTTGGTATGGAAAATACTTCTACCAAACCAACTCCTATGAGCACAACCATACATCTTCATAAAGATGAAAATGGCAAAAGTATTGACCAAAAAATATATCGAAGTATGATTGGATCGTAACCATGGTTTTAAATCTCCTATATCTCGCCCGAGATCTCGCCCGAGATCTCATTTTCACACTTAAACGAGATGAGACATCAAATCTCCTCCATATCTCCCTCGACACTCATCTCGTCCTAGATATTCAAATCTCACCCGATATATGGATCAAAATCTCAATCCGAGATCTCACCCGAAATTATACATTTTTCTTAGTTTCCATAATAATTTTTATTTTCATATTGATTCAAAAGAAACTACTCAATCCAATTATAATTTACCAACATCTTGAACATATTCTTTACTTTTTATCTTAATGAGTCATAGCGAAAGGTTTCATTTCTTTGTTACGTTCAAATAAAAGGATATTATTCAATCATTACCAAATCAATTACGCTAATCAAGCTACTACTCTTCTAAAAATATTTCTTTTTCCATGTAAATCAAGTATGTTACCATTTTTATTTTTACTAAGAAAGTTATAATCGTTAAATAAATTTTTGAAACATCAATTTTAAACACATAAGTACATCCGAGATATTCCCGAGATGCATTATAAGACCCGAGATGTCAATCCTAGATGTACACCCGATACGTACTCATCTCGTCCGAGATCTCTCCCGATACGGGATAACTTGTGTAAAAATCCCGAGACGAAACGTGACCGAAATTCGATATTTAAAACCTTGATCGTAACTATATTTAACAGCCAGTAGACCTGACATAATGATGAGTGTCTGTTTATGTGCAAGATTTCAAGCAGATCCCAAAGAATAACATTTACGAGCAGTAAAACGCATACTACGATATCTTAATAAAACCAAGGACTTTGGACTATTCTATCCAAAGGGATGTCCTTTTGATTTAGTATCCTATAGTGATGCTGATTTTGGAGGAAGCCGGACAGATAGAAAAAGTACAAGTGGGACTTGTCACTTCATTGGACGGTCTCTTGTATCTTGGTTTAGTAAGAAACAAAGTTGTGTTTCATTATCGACTTGTGAAGCAGAATATATTTCTGCAGCTCTGGCATGTGCTCAAGTCATTTACATGCAACAAACACTACAAGATTTTGGTTTTAATTTAAACAAATCAACAATTTATTGTGATAACACTAGTGCTATTAATTTATCTAAAAATCCCGTTAATCACTCACGAACAAAACACATTGACATTCGTCATCATTTTCTTGGTGATAATATTGAAAAGGATTTAATAAATCTAGAATTTGTTTCCTCTGATAAACAATTGGAAGATATATTTACAAAACCTTTAAAAAAATACTTTCATTCATTTAAGAAGAGAACTTGGTATTCTTTCATTTAAAAATTTTAAAATTATATATATACTTATATATTTGTGACCTCTAATAACTCAATCTTAAAACAAAATATATAAATCAAATTTTTATCAAAATAAAATTATTTTTTTTAATAACTACTAGCAAGATTTGAACTCATAACCTCTCCTATATGTTCACATTCTTCTACCATTTGAGCTATGAGTGTTTCTTATCTCACCTAGAAGTTTAGTTTTATTTTTTCTATTTTTTTTCAAAAAATAATATAACATAGCCACCGGGATTTGAACTCAGGACTTCCAACTGATAGTTCAATAGATTACCAGCTGAGCTATACATGTTTTCTCTGCTAAACCACATGTTTTCAATCACTTTAAGCCGTTTATTTTTAAATTAATTTTCATCCACTATTATAATCTCTGGATATTAATCAATAGTTGCTTATAACCATTCAATAAAAGCTCAATTGCAACTATATAAATCACACTCTTCACCTTTCATATTCACATTACAAATTATTTCAAACAAGCTTTTGAAATTCAAGCTTCTCAACAATGGCATCTCAAAATTCTTATGATTCATCAAACTCAAAACTATCCTTTGCTACTCCAACTTCCTCTAGTAGCTATAACTCATCCAGTAATTCTACTCCATCATTACCAACTCCGACCCCTGTTCATGAACCAGGAAGAAATCACACCGGTTTTTCACCTAAACCAAAGAATCTAGAAGATCATTGTTCCTTTCCCCAAAAACTAAAGAGAAAATTGATGAAATACATCATTATCAACAGGAGCAAGTTAATCTACAAAGAGAAATGTTCTATGAACAGCGAATGAATTCAAATCGCCTTAGTCTTATTGAATTAATCGCTCTTAAATTTTATGGAAAATCGGGTAAGCATGATGTTGTTCAACCTTCATCATCCCATCAGCCAAGCTCTTCTGGATGGAACAAATGGGAACAAACTTCACCTCAACATCAGGCATCTCCAAATTCATGGGAACGCCAAAATTATTGGTCGCCTTTACAACCTTATGTTGAGAATACAAAAATTGAACCACAAGAATCATCTCCTAAGACTCCTAAATAATAATCGATTCTTGTGTATCATTGTTCCTAAATATTTGTATTTCTAATTTGAATTTGTTTCTTTAATAATTTTTTTTAAGCCTTACAGCAATATTTACACCCAGTTAGTCGACTGAAAATTTAAGTCAGTCAACTGATGTCAGGGTCTCCAAACTCTCGGGAAACCATTCAGTCGACTGACCTAAATAATCAGTCGACCGACTAAGCAAAACTTTTAAAAAAAATTATGTACCAGTCGACTGGTTTATTTTTTCAGTCGACTGGCTGTACGAGTTACCCTTTATCTTCCCATCTTCTTACCTTTTCCCCTTCTTACTTTACTCTTCTCAGTTTTTTAACCCAAAATTTTTCCACACTCAAACCCTACAAAACCAATTCCACTCAATTTTTGACTCAAAACTCATTCAAATGGCTCCTCCAAAACGTCAAAGGCAAGGCTCTTCATCCATCGATCCTACCGACGCTCAAATTGCTCAATGGTTGTACAATGATGTGGCAGTTACAAGATGGCGCAAGATGAAAAATTCAAGGATATTTGAGGGTTCATTCATGGTTTACAGCGACTTCGCGGCTTATGGATTACAAGAACTCATGCGTAGATCCGGATTGGAGTATCTACTTGATTTGAATTCAAATTCTCACAAAATCAATCACCTAATGGTAAAATTATTCTATGCCAATTTAAATCTACCTCATCAACGTCCATCAAACACAAATGATTGTGTTTGGAGTTTAGTACGTTGAAAAAAAGTATTTTTTTCTTTAGATCGAATGGCACACATTCTTCAAACTCCTAATCATGGAATTCCACTTGATGATGTCGAATGTAATATTTGACAAAGGGATCGAATTAGCCATATGTTCATGGGAGATAACATGATGGAACTGAAATCTAGTCTCCTTCGTCCAAAAGCGAGAGTTGTTCACATAGCTCTCATGAGGAGTATATTACCAAGAACTGGGTCATATGAACTAATCTACCCAGAAAACTTCAAAGCTCTATATGCAGTTTGGGGAGGAATTCAGGTAAATTGGATACGAAGAATATTAGACGAGTTTCTTACTTTCAACAATGGTAATATGAGAACAATTTATTTCAGAGAGTATATCATGCGATTGCTTTTAAATATGGGTACTCCTCAACCGGAATCCGAAACTTCTTCCGTTGGAGTTATCAATATTCGCACATTAAGTCTCATGAAACTACCATCAGCTCCACCAACTTTTACCTCCTTTGAAGAATGGCATCCACAGCAACATCAACGTTCATCAGCCGGGCCAGTTATTCGAGAATATACTTCTCATCCTGAAGAAGACGAAGAAATTCGTCTTGCAACTACAGCTAGTTTACGAGAATCCGTTGGAATTCTTTCTAAGAATCAACAAATATTAGGATCTTGCTTGAAGAAAGTGGATAAAAAATTGGACAAAGTAAAAGGATTCTTCTCTATTCTTTGGGATGCAATTTCATGTTCCTCTTCCACAACTGCCTCTTCCATAGCTCATGGTAAACGACCAAAACCAAGATTTACATGGTCAACTTCTGAAGAGCATACTACTAGTGATACTAGTGGCACAGGCAGTGGTGCTCATGGGACTTCTAGGCCTGGAAAAGAACCTGCACCAGAGGAAGATTTCGATTGACATCTTGATAAGTAGGTTTTGTGATGAGTAAGTTAAGTATGCATTATCAATCTGTAGTTTTTTAATTCGAACATATTTGAATCTTGTCTTAAAACTCGTAATTTATCTAAATATTGAGAGTTGTACTAAATAGTCTCGCTTTTTATTTTCTTTACATTATGTTGTGTCTCTTTTTTTGTCAATGACAAGGGGGAGAATAGTATGTGCATTAACATATTTGATGCAGGAAAAAGATAATCATACATTCAGGGGGAGAAACAATAAATTTTCTCTGAAAATATATACAGGTTGTCATCAATCAAAAAGGGGGAGAATGTTGAATCACTAGTTTTGATTCATGACAAATCAGTTCAGAGGCCAAGAAAAGAAAGACAATAGAGGATCAAGGCTACAACTCTATGCTTAAAAGTTACTATTATTTTAGTTGAGTCTTAGTTATATGTTAAAATCAATCCTCAAGTTTTCATTGTTTTCAATTTTTTTTCTAAAAAGAAAATTCACTGTGCAAAATATGCACAGCCAGTCGACTGGCTGGTTATGCCAGTCGACTGACTGTGCATATGCACAGTCGTGAACTCTTTTAAATTTTAAAATGTACATGGTTTTTAACAGTCGACTGACCACAATCTCCAGTCGACTGAACCGGCTTCAACTGCAAAATTTCTGAATAGACATCTTCTTCCATGAAGAGTTGCAAACCATCAGAAGTTATTTCTCTTGGCTGAAACTCTTCACCAAGGGTTGCAATTTTCTGATGATTATATATAGGAGTTCTCTCTTCTTCAAAAATTACCAAGCTCTAATTCTAATTCTCTATTCTCTCCTGTGATTAATCTAAGTGCTCTCATACTTTCCATTGCTTTGAATCTTTGTGTTATACTCTATATACTTTGATTCTTAGCAATATTCTTCCTTTTCAAATCTTCACATACTACTTATATACTTGAGGAATTGATTATAGGAAGTTTGTAATCTTAATTGACAAATCAGTGTTATCAAGAACACACTTAGTCAACTACTTTCATATTTTTTTAAAGTCCTGTTCTGCTACTCAGGCAAGGGAAAGTCCTCTTCTGCTGCTGAGGCAAAAATCATGTTCTGTTGCTCAGGTGTCTGTTCCGCTGCTCAGACCTAATCCTCCAAGTTAAGTGAGGGTATTGTTAGTTAAAGCCAGAAGTTAGTCTGGGACTGGACGTAGGACGGTGCTCCGAACCAGTATCAAATCTCTGGTGTCATTTTACCATACTACTTTTATATTCCGCGTTATTTACTATCTATACTCTGTATTACTGTTTTGCCCATATTATACGGTCCTATACATTTTCAGATGACCTTACGTCGTGAAGTGCATAACGATTTACAACCTAACGAGCTTAAGGCTGCAATACAATGTGAGAAGACGTGTTTCTTAGGTCGCTCACGGCCTAACGGGTCACGAGATAAGGAGTTGCGACCTAACGAGTTGGGGTTTAGAACGTTCAAACGACCTAGCGCCTCCAATCCCTTAAGTCGCTCGAATGATGGTTCTCTATGTTCGCTGGACTTACAACCTACCAGAATGAACGAGCTACGATCTACCAAGGTGAACGAGTTACAACCTAGCATGTTAGGTAGCTCAATGTTATGCCACATCCTATCTCATTATGTCGCTCAGAACTTAGGTCGTTCGGCCTTATACCGCTGAGAAGATAGGTCGTTGCCGTGAATGTTAAGTCGTTGATCACTAGGTCGCTGAAGCTTGAAGCAGTGTTGTTTGTTTTGGGTCGTAGGTCGTGTGGTTGTGTTGTTATGTATATATGGGTATGTCATTTGATATTTAGGTCGTTATTTTGTTGAGTCGCTCACTGATAGGTTGTATGTTGCTAGGTCGTTTACTGATGTAAATATGTGTTGTGTTGTTTCTGTTGATGGCTCGTGAGTTGTAGGTCGCGACCAATGTTAGGTCGTGGGTCGTGTTGAGTAGGTCGCGTGTTGTAAGGTCGTGAACGACCTAGTGCGGTGTGTTGTAACCCTATAAATAGGGGGGTCGGGTCATTTTAAAGGTGGTTGATTTTTGAATGAAACTTTGTTTGAGTGCTTTGTGCCTCTTTTGAAATTGGTAGTTGAGTGTGATCTCCAATCTCCACTTTCGGTATTCGAGTGCGCTCGAATCAACGATTGTTGAAGCCAATTCACGGTATCAAGTGTGCTTGATCAACGTTCGAAGAATTGTAGATCTTCTCTCTCTCATGGTATCGTGCGCGATCAACGTGTCGAAGATAGCTAGAATTCAGTATCTTTTGGAGATCAACGAATTTGGGCATTCGTTATCTTTCAATCCATCGATTTATATTGCTTCATCTAATCGTTCTTCGATTAGTTTGACACGAAATCTTCATTTTGTCGTCAATCGTATATTTCCGCTGCGTCAACTTCCCTACCCATCCCTTGTTTAAATGACAAATTTTATGTCACAAATTAGTGAAACTAACGTTGATCATGTAGCAGTGCAGCATTTGCCGACGGCAGCTCATTCGCTTGGACAATTTTATAGCTTTTTCCATATTTTATATTTGTTGAAGAATTATTTGGTCATGCCTACGGAAGAAAGTGCTGGAATTTCAATAATATTTTTCTAACAACTATTCAAATATTTACAAAATACTCATGATAAAATAATGACTTCGTAGAATTGCTATAACTAAAGAGTATTGTTAAAAAATATCCAAAACTCGTTGTTAAGAGGAGAATTTTTTTAAGAGGAAACTATGTTAAGTATGTTACTATATTTTCAGTATTTCACAAAAAAAGAAAAAGTATGTGGGAACAGAGACGAAGAGGACAAACAGAGGATAAAATTTTTACAGTTCGAAGATTTAATGTATTTGTTAATATTTAAAAATAGTTATAATCATTGTTGGACAACTGTCCGCTAATTAATTATGACAAAAAAACTAGTTGAACTATTTTCAATTCAAAGTTACCATTCTCAGCTACTTTTTAGCAAACTGTCCCGCGTTCGGCACAACAATGGTCTTTTCTCCTCCCTTTAGCTCGTTACGCGTTTGATTGGAAATTGATTGGAAAAGGTATGTCGACGCGTCCGACGCTTCGCACATGCCAACGTATGAATGCCAATGTTTACCCCTTCTATACATACGGTCTCTTCTGCTTTACCTTTCCTCCTACTTTCTCTCCTTTTCTTCTCTAAAATATTCTTCTATAATAGCAATGGTGGATTAAAAAACAGATTCCGGCTACGAAAATATGCAGAATTTAGTCGTTATATCAGTGTATCTACGTAGACGAAATGAAGAATATAAAACGAAACCACACATCAGACTATAGGGGTTTATAATTGGTGGACGATATATTAAATGGGCATCTAGAACGTTCTCAAAGTTATTTTCGAATGAAGAAGTTATGTTTAGGCATGTCAATGGATGATTTCGGATGTGAATAGTGCCATATCCGCATGCACATTCGAAATCATTTTCTGATATCGGATATCCGCATCCGCGGATACAGACGGATATCGGATAATTATCATATCCACTAACGATCCACGAATCTAGAATTATAAAATAAATATTTTAGTTAATATAAATAATTTTCAATCCCATTGATTATAAAAGTGTTAAAAATTAACAAATATGATGATAGAAAATATTTCAAATAGTTAATAAGCATTAAATGCATATAATATAACTAAGTTAATAAAATAATAAATGAATATATTTCACTGCACCAAAATATACATAATTTGAACTATAATCTTGACAAAAACCGGATGGATAAATTTCAGATGTGGATTTCGTATCCGCATCCGTTTTTTCGAATATCAGATATTAATCCGTTTTTCGGATGCAGATGCGGATGCGGACGGATTTCGAATTTTTCGAGTATCCATTAACAGCCTTAGTTATGTTTTCTCTAGTTGTACAATAAGTTACAAAATTATGATATGTTTCAATGAAAACTGTTAATATCAAGGAATCAGTTGTCATATTCTTGTACACCATAGTTACACTGCTCTCAAGTCAAAAATCGAGTGAAAAATTCAAACATCAGGTAGCACAATTTCAGCTTATTTTGATGCTATTTTAGAAGTTGTATAGTTACTTGTGAGAAATATTATTAAGTTAAATGATCCTCGGTTTAATAATCCAAAACATATTAAAAACTCAGATCTATATTACCTTAATTTTGGAAACTGTGTTGGTGCTACAAACTGTAGGCATGCAATAGTACACTTACCTATAGATCTGTTGAAGGAAAATGTTTTGTTACATAAAATATCTTAGCAGCAAGCTCATTCGATCTACAGTTCACTTATGTTATCGCTGGTTATGAGGCAATTGTGCATGATAGTGGAATTTTTAATGCAGTTATAAATGATAGAAACTCTAACTTTCCTCATCCTCCATCTGGATAGTATTATTTAGTAGATTCATGATATCCACTTCAAACTGATTACTTACCATATTATCCAAATATTAGATATCATATTCCTCATTTTCGTGAAACCACAAATCAACTAAAATTAGCTAATGAAATATTGAATTTTTATCATTCAAGTTTATGTATGGTAATTGAAAGAACTTTTGGAATATGAAAGAAAAAGTTAGCTATTCTGAAGAATATGCCAACATATTCATTTGAAACTCATGTGAAAGTTATCATTGCTATAATGGTTATATACAATTTTATATGAAAATACAGTAATGGTGATCCATATTTTATAGTTTATGACGATGGTCCCAATCTTGTTCCAGAAGAATACTATATGGAATATTATAGTATGAGAACCACTACAAACAGAGGGACTGAACAAGTACAACGATATGCAGGCAATGAAATGGCAACGCTTTGCAATAAATGATAAAATTATTGCAGTAGGACCGCGATAAAATATTATAGTTGTATCATTTTATCTATGTCTTTAAATTATTATATTCATCTTTTGAATATTGTAGCATTTTTAATGAAAATTTGTAATTTATTTCATTTTATTTCAAATTATTTAACATATATTACATGACAAACAAACAATTTATTAACCATGAATTAAATAATTAATTCAAATACTCATCTCAAATATCTCTTTTGCATCGTCAAACACCTTCCTCTCTCAACCAACTTCCTTGCTCAAAAATCCCGCTCAATTTAGCCGCTCAAATGCCTCTCATGCGCTCTAAAAAGAACGGACCCTAATTCTTTATGATCGGCTGGATCACAAAGTGGTTGAGGTATCATTATTCCTTTTTTGATGTCGATCTTGTCCTTGAGGATGAAATTTTTTTGGAGTGGAGGGAATATATTTTGTTGGGCTTTCTATTGGTAGGCTTATAATGGACTACAGGAAGGATAAAGTGAAGGCGTCATCAATCACATCATCTCATCAAACAAATTTTTGTAACATGTTAATTTGCCATTTATAGTAGTTTTCTAATGGGTTTCTATAGTGCCCATTTGTCGTTTATATTAAAATAATTAGGAGAAGAAGAGTAACAGAAAGATAGAAAACTCGAAGGGATTCATGGAGTTTAGAGATTAAGGCAAATTCGAATAGTGAGAGAAGAGAAAATTCCATACTAAATTGGAGCTAATTCGGCTGATTTGTTAGCAGGAACTTGTTTACCTTGTTATCTACTACTATATATGCTTTTGTTCCATCTTTATAGCCTATGTTATGATAATGTTCATAGTTGACATGAGTTAATTAATGATATACGTTGAATTCAAACATTGAAATTGAAATTTGGTGTAACGACCGTTCTTTTCGAATTCTAAAAGTCGACACTAATACATCCATGGTATTCACATGCCAAACAACTAAGTGCCGAAAAGAAAGATTATTAGAGGAAAGAAAGGAGATAGAAGATAGAAGATAGAAGAAACTAAACAATCACATAATCTCACAACACAATGGAATAACACATATTAATTAACAAAATACTTTACAAATTCATTTGAAAAATGATACATCAGAGTCATACTAATACAAATTCTACCCTAGGACGTTTATAACAGCTTGTGCCAACACAACTTATAAAAGATACATATAATACAATAGAAACAAGATAATAACTAGCTATCGATGAAGCCTCGTGCTCCAAGCTCCTACAAAATGCATCCATGGGAAAACCAGAACTACTTAGCTGCCCATGAAAAATTAAGCATCCAAAAGCTTTATGGCAAGAAAATAAAACTCCAGGTTAGACATGAGTTTGGTGTGAGTAACTCAAACAACTAAATTATTATGTTTAAGACCCTTTTAAAATCAAAGGTATCCCGTAAGACCACACCGTACATAAACACGGATTGGTTTTTACCTTATGATAACCAAAACACTTTTTATAAAAAACCTAGTCATATTTTAATAATGTCTAAGAGTTCAAAAAATATATATGAAAATAAGCGAAATTGTTACCATTATTAAATTATAGCATACTACGTTCTATAACCAAAACTGTAAATGCACGCATTAGACATTGGATTCCATACTATGACAAGGCATCGGGGTACCACCTATCACGGTCATGTCTATAAAATGTACCGAGGACCTTGTCAGAATACCCTGCTAACGTAAGACCGACCTAGCCCTTACTGGATAGTACCAAATATGTCATCACCTCGATTACTTTGCAACCCTTTTTATTTGAGATCTCATGCACAACCAATCCATAAATATGTAGATGTACCTAGAAAGGTGATGCCACGCCCAAATCGGAGCAACCCAATTAGCCTTGCTACATCTCCTCTGATTTTAGTCATTCTCGGTTGATGAGGGTTGAGGCTACACTTACCTTTTGAATAGAAATCCCACTTGGAATGCTAACACTACCTTCCAGGCAGCAATGAAGTGCCAACATTCATCCATGCAAGTTGTCTAGGATAAGGACAAACCAAAGGCACAACTTCTACTACATCCATTTTGGAATCACCCTTTGGAATAGTAGCAAGCAACCCTTGCATTTCTCCATCTTAGATTCCATATTCTTCAAGATATCTTCAGTTCGAAATGCTTGAGCATGATCGAAGTATTCACTACACCAATCAAGCCATTTTGTAACACTTTTCCGCTTTTAATTTGTAACATTTATAACCATTAGTAATTTCTAATGGCTACTTCTGTTACCAACATTTATCACGGTTATTACCGTTATCAAATCTAGTAATTTAGTAAATAATTAAATGCAACATGGATAGAATTGTAATTTTATCTTCTGTTATTACTTAACCTACATCTAACGAAATGTTTTTCCTCTTTCGGCTGTTTTAGGGTTGTTTGCCGTCTACCACCTAATTTCTTGGCAATGAAGGAAGACAAAATTCTACAGCATTCATAGCAATGTAAAAACACCTCTCTAATCCTTCATCTCCCACTTTTATCAAACACTACCGCATAAAGCCCCAAATTTAAACCTGTTATGCTTACAAGCCCTAATTTTACACACAACAATGATTTCCTAAATTGCAAAAAGAAGGGAAATATGATGACTTGTCGATTCAATCTAAAAAGGAAGGAGAATCAGTAACTTTCAGAAGACGTAGGAAAAGGCAGTTGATGATTTGGTTGGTTGGGAAACAAGTAATTGGCATGGAGAAAGTGAAGAGTTTAGGGTATGTTTCTCAGCTTTAGGTCGATACTGAACTCATATTTATGTTTGTCCTATCACCTAATTATAGAATTTTTTCTTTAAATGTTGTGCAATATTTTGTTTTATCTCAGTGGATATTTGTATTAGTTTAGGTATGCTACAATTTTCCATTTGGTAACAGAGATAAGTTTCTTCTTGATGATGCATACCAAGTAATGATTGATAAATAAAATGTTAAGTATATCCTTTTAATAGACATTAAGTTGGCATAAAGGCTCCCATAGAAATTACATAATGGAGACTAGCATTGAAGCATCCACATTTACTGTTCTCATAAGATGTTTGAATAAATTTTCCTATGTTTTAACACTTGATATCACTATAAGCGAAAAAATAGTTTTAACCGTTATATTTTTGTTTGTTGTCAAAGTAGAAAAGATTAAAGGGACTATCCTAGCCTAATGCCTCTGTATCAAGAAAGGTTTGGCATATATGGCCTGACTAAAACTGTACACTATTGATGCCAATACATGTAATTTATGTTGTGTTACGTGGTATCTAAGTGGTATCCTGTATTTCTTAAATCCTAATCCTAGATATGTTTTATCATCAAATGTTGCCTTTTTCTTTGACTTATTACTTCTGATAAAATGTAAAAATATGAGTTATCTGCGCCTTTCATTCACTTTATTAATCCCTACTCTAAGTTGTCTTTGGAGACTCAAGCAGTCCTGTAATAACCCGGATTTTTTTAAGACCTGTAATTTATAGATTTGTTAATGGAAATACTGATTTATAAGTTTTTACAAATAACGTTGGTAATGAAAGTATATATCTGAAAGGTATTGGTTTAATAATCTTTCTAGTATAATTAAGTTTAATAATCTTTCTAGTATAATTAATTATATTGGAAAAAATTGATGTTTTCAAACAAATAAAAATACATAGATATAAATAGATTTTTATAGGAATAGAATTGTTTTTTTTTAAAATTAAATGAGTAGTTATATAAGTATATATGTATAACTTGATTTGTAAATTGGATTTTAGAATTTAATTTGGATTTGAATTCGAATTTAAAGTTTTGAAATTCAAAGGATGAATATTTTGAAAAATTTGGATTTAAAGATGTTTGAATAAGCTTTTATTCATAATTTGTTTTATTACATTCTCTTTACATAAGAAATTCACATATATATATTACATAAGCATAAACAAATTTATTTAAAACCTTTATTAACATATAAAATAAAAAGAAAAACAATATAAAGACAAGTGTTATTATATTAAAACTTAATAGAACATGTGTTAACTAATGAATAAAGGTTTATGACAAGTGTTTGTAGAAGATAACAAGTGGCAATATGAAAATCTTTCAAAATTTAAATTATGAATAAAAGGCTTAAGTAAAAGAATCAGGATATTCTCAAACTTAAAAAAAAAAACAAAAAAAATCATCTCAATATCAAAACAAAACAAGGTTCAAACCTGGAAGAGAAAATTCAAAACAAGATCAAAATGTCAAACTGGAAAGCAAAAAGAAAAAAAGAAAAAGGGGTTCGACCTGGAAACATAAACCTGAGGAAGAAAATCTGAAACAAGAAATCAAATGCAAAGATTAGTTTCAGACTCAAATTCAAACAAGCTGAAGATAAGTTCAAATGCAGAAAAAGAAAAAAAAATCCAGATACAACCCAGATAATGCAAGCAGATCAAAATGAATTTAATTTGCAGTTTTCAAGTGAAGTTGCAGATTTCAATACTCTGTCTCCCCGATCAAAAATTCACTGTGAGTAGCCTCATTCTTTGAAAAGTTTAAGTATAACAAACATGTTGTATGCTCATATCTGGAAACATATATGCTTGTGAGTATATGAATTGACTGTGAATATGTGAATGATGAATACTTGATTCCTGTGACATTCTGTTTCTTGTTTCAAGCTACAGTTTGATTTAAAATCATTTACTCTTGATCTAGGCTTGGTTTAGATTTAAAACTTAAATGAAATTTGTTAGTTACATCATAAATTATTGTTTAAGATTTTTATTAAGTCAAAATGTATGTGAAATAGCTCTGACATTATAAAAATAGAGGAAATTTTAAATAAGGCGAAATTTAAAACCTCTTGATTCATTAATTCAGGCTTATAACCTGATTGGTATTAGATAATCATGAATTTAGAAGTTAAAATCCTGATTTTTAAATAAGTAATCAATGAGGAAAGCTGTGGAGTTCAATTTTTGGTTATTTGGTCATTAGTTGGTGATCGATGACGATCTGAAGCTCGAATTTGGTGTCGAGGAAGGTTTAGAGGATTACGATTTGGGAAAAATGGCCGCATGATTAGTCAGTAACCGTGGTGGCCAGAGTGCGATGGACTAGGGCTTGCAGTGTTGTTTGGGTCGTCGACATTCCCAAGGCACGAATGTCATCATAACGTGATCGGAGAGGGGTTCGCAATAAGGGGATAGCTGCTGATGATGGAGACGATGAGTTGGTGAAGATGGCGAGGTCTAAGGTGGTTAAGTTCATCGGCGGTGGATTTTATTACCGATCAGATAGTTCCTGGTTTTGGAATCGAAGGGCTCGATTTCGTTTTGATTTCATTTTCTTTAAACTGGGTTGTAGTAAGGGCTGGAGGGATCAACGGTGAGTTGTTGATGCCATCACGGTGGGTCAGATTGGCGGGGAGCCGCCGTACACGTGCACCAGTGCACATGAGATTTTTTTGTATCAGGGGGGGAACTCGAAAGTTCTGGCCCATTGAGGGAGACGAGTTGGTCTTCGGGTGGGAAGCTGTTATGCACGAGGTAATTCACGTGTAAATTGGGTTAGTGCTCGAAACATTTCAGGTTAGATTGAGAGTTTGTGTACCACAATTTTCAATTCATTTAAATCCAAGTTTTCTAACTGACAATAGAATAATTGAAGGACGCAATAGGCTCAGGTAAGAATCAATATTTTTTAGGGTTGATCCGAAGTAAATCCTTTTCAAATATCAAGTTTAAAATTTTAATAGGTTTATAAATTTAAAATTTAATCTAGTTGAACCCTAGCTTAAAATTTATTCCTTATAGTATAAATGTCATAAATGATTGTTTAAGGATACTATAATTTATTTAACTTAAATTTGTTAAGTTAAAAGTCTTAAGTTATTTTAAACTCTAATTAAATGATTTAACCGAGTAAGATAATTATTGGTTAAATGGTTTATCTTATAATTAATTGAATTCTTGGATGTTTAAGAACTAATTAAATTAACAAAGAATTTAAGAGTAAGAAATTTATGTAAATGGGCGAAGAATAATTTTCTTGTATTATTAATTAAAGGCTAATTATTTAATTTACATAATGGTGATAATTAGGGATTGATTAATCAAGATAAATAAAGTTAGAAATAATTAAGCAACACGTAATTAAGAGGTTAATTACTTAAGGTAAAGAATTATTATGAATAATTACTTAATGAAGTAATCAAAGAAAGTAATTACTCAGTTGATTAATTAATTAGATATGGTTAATTTTGGTTAAATAATTCAGTTTAATTAATTAAAGTTAATCATTGGATGTTGAATTAAGTATAAATACTTAAGGTAATTAATGAGGTATAATTACTTAAGAGAAGTAATTAGTGGCTAGTTACTGGATGTAATTATTTAAAGGAAATTACTTGATGGAAAGTAATTTAAGGATAATTACTTGGTGGAAGAAATTAAGTGGTAATTACTCAGTGCAATTAAAGGTTTTATTAGCAATTAATCAAGGGGTTGGTTTGATTGATGGAGAAATTAAGGAAAGATAATTTCAAAGAGTGTGATTAATCAAGGTTGATTAATAAATGTAATTAAATTATAGGTTAAGTATTAAATGAAAATTAAGAATAATTAACTAATGAAAGTAATTAGTGGATCATTAGCTAATGAAATTAATGGAAGTGATCCATCTTGATTATCAATAATTGAATAACGATGAATACTTTAAATTGGTTGATATCTCCGATATGAGTTGCTTTGTAATATGCCATGTTGGATGGACGGTGATGATATGATATTTATCAACTATGAATTGCTATGTAAAAAGTGTTATCCAAAAATAAAAGTTGAATTGTATTTAATTGAATAGCTTAGTTTAAGATGACATTGGATTCGAAGAGACCGGAGTCGGGTATTAGTAAATATCCGAAACCACTTCGATTTTTAATCTATAATAATTCTGTTCAGTTTTGATATGTGAAATTAATATACTGGAATGACAAGATTTAAGTAAACTGGACCATTTAATCTAAGATTTGGTACTTAGAAATTAAAGGATGAAATAGGTGATGTCTGTAACCATTGTGAATTTGAAATTGATACAAGTACCCAGGTTTATAAAAGTTGTAGGCTTTTGTATTGCATGTTAGATGGATTTACTCATGCTGGTTTCCAGCCTGACCCGGGTGTTACTTTGATGTAATGCTCGGGTCCAACCGAGTATTACAGATTTTCAGGTAAGGACGTTATGGAGCTCAGGAGGCGAGCTGGATGGCAGGGACGTATGGAGAGTCTCCGCTATGATAATGTATATATCCGAGGCATGTTAAATTGTATCTATCCAATGTTGAATAAAATTGTTGTAACTCTGATATATCGATATAAACTGATAGATACAGTTTTCTTTGATATAATTATTATTATTGATATTATATTTTATCTGCTGCGAATGTGAGATTGTGTGTTCCTTTCTCTTCTTCTTCTATCTCTTTTCTTCTTTTCTCTAACTATCTGGAATTTTCGAGATCGGAATTTCCGGGTCGTTACATTTGGTATAAGAGCAGAAGGTTAAGCGAGAACCTTGGCTCTGATGGGATTACTCATTAAGGATAGGATAAGTAGTGCCCTATAATGAGTTGAGAGTATAAATATGAGAGAGCATACTTGTTATTTTATTATATAAAGGTTTTTAGATGATTTCAAAGGTAAATGAATCTTATATAAGAAATAGATTATCTATTATATTAAGGAAATTGGTTGTAGTATTAATTAAACTAAAAGTAATAGTAAGAATCAAGTGATAATAGAATTACAACCAAATTGAAATTAAATTAAAAATAAGTTTGAAATGAATTCAAAATGAAATTTAATTCGTGAATTTGGGAAAAAATTTCAGAATAAGATAATAATAAATTGGTTTTCAGATATGATAATCTGGGTTATTATCATAAATAAGTGTTGTGTTTAATAATAAAATGTGTATTGATGAGTAAGCAAAATGAAATGTTTCAAAGAAGTAAAACAATTGGGCAAGTATGACTTATGAACTGGAACTGAAAATGATCTAAATTGTGAGGTTTTAAAACCTAGTTCCAGAAATTTGAAAATTTGTTCTAAATTAATATTATTTAATGCATTTGAATGAAATGGTCCTATTTCAAACAAGAGTTGTTTGAAAATTTAAAGAGAATTTGTTTTGGATTGAAAACCAAAGGTGGTTTAAAAATTTAAAGTATAGCCTGGTTGGGTAAAGAAGTAAATACGTATATGAGTGGATATACTTAAATATCAAAGATGGTTTGAGATAAACTCTAAGTGTTGAGTTTTAAATTGGGAATGAGATGTGATACCCTAAGTGGTATGTTTTTGAACTTAATAAGTGGGAAGATTATTTATGAGAAGTTCAAAAATTTGAAATGGAAGTTCAAACTAGATAAGGATGACTAGATTAAGTAAATTGAGTTTAACTTGAGAAAAGTTAAATATGTTGGGATGTTTAACCTGATTTGTAAATTTTAAGATGAAATTAAGATTTAACTTGGGAAGTTAAATGGTTGATTGTAATTGAGAGTGTGAATGATCTCTAATTGGGTTTGAGATCTAGAAATTAAAAATGAATGGATGTTTTAAGATGAATTAGATGATATCATCCTATTGTTGTTAAAAACCTTTAAGTTATGAAGTAGATTTGTTTAAATGAATGAGAAATGGAGTATGGTAATCCATTGTTGGGATAAAAAGGTAAATTTATTTAAAGGAATTAAATCAACATTTGAAGTATCAACTCGAATATATAATTCGAGATGGTTTAAATTTGGAATTTGAATTGAAATTAGTTCAAATTGAATTTGATTTGAAGTAATTGAAATTGTGATTGAGGATGTATGAGTATAAGATTCAAATGGAAATTTTGAATTGGATTAATTGGGAATAATTTGAAATTTGAGGTGGGTTCAATTTGAAATTAGTCCAAATTTATTTGAATAATTTGGAATTGTAATTAAAATTTAATAGTTTTAAATTCAAATGGAATTTGAATTTAATTTGGGAGAAAATAAAGAATAATTCAATTTGATTTGGAAATGGAGTTTGAAAATTGGGAATAATTCAAACTAGAGTTGAAATGAATTGAAATTGGAACTAGTTCAATTGAAATTTATCTGAATTAGAAGAATTTGAGATCAGGGTTGAATAAAGTTAAATTTGGAAAGAAGCTGAGGTTAATTCAACTTGAATTGGGATTAAATCAATTTCAATGGAAATTGGAGTTATTTAAAATTGGAATTGGGTCAATTTAAATGAAAGTGGAAATTTAAATTGAATTGATGAGAATGGAGATTGGGAAGTAAACAGTTTTGACTTGGACTAATATTTTTTATATAAATTGATTTAATATAAACCTATTTTTCCAAGCTATTTATTATATATATAACTTTTCTTTTAAAAGCCAAACTATCTTATATTTGTTTTACAATTATTTTTGAAACTGTTTAACAATTTTCCAACTGTTTATAAACTAATTACTATATTTCAACTATTTTACAAAACTAATTACTATCTTACTATTATTTTGCAATTATTTAAAATTTTTAAAATTATTTTAACTATTTTACTCCTATGTTACAAACTAGTGATTATTTTCCAACTACTTATCTATTTTTAACTTTTCAAACTATTTTCTAAATAAACTGGTCAGAGTTTAGACTGTTAATGGTTAAATACCCAATCGAGATAAGAATAGTGGTGATAATCCAAATGGATTGAAGCAATTGTGAGTTAGTGAATGAAATTCAAAGAAAATGTGAATAGAAATGGAATTGATTTGGCAAATAACCAATAAAGATAAATACGTAGGATGAACGTATGTTATTCTATTCGCATAATGATTTGATCCAGATTCGGGCACAGAATTTCGAGATAGTTATATCAATCCGAGTGGGATTTTTCACTCGATTTTCGACGGCGAACCTGGATATGGATTTTTTGATTCGTTCAGGATATTCTCTATCATAGTTATGACTATGCAAGGAGAATGACGGTTTTTGATCAAGAAACCAGATCTGTGTCCGCACTAGGAAGTCGGGTGGACGATACTAGTTCGGAAGTGAAATTGTGTGATCGAGTGAGCGATCAGATTGGTATAGTGTACGGATGATATGTGTACATCGTACGGATTTGAACAAAAAATGATATTGGTAGGAGTAATCAAATTTGAATGTTTGATTTTGAGTAAATAAAGTTAAATATCTTTGTTTTATAAAATGAAACTCCCCTTGTTGGATCTTTTGCCAGAAGAAAAGGGTTTTTGGAAATGTTTGAAGTATAAAAGGAATTTTATACAAGTTTGAAATGATCCAAGTTTTAATTTTTTTTATATATCTGTATGTATATATATAAAGGATCTTATAAGGATTTTGGAAAAAAGGATTTTGGGAACCTATGGATTTGGACAGGCTTTTGATTTGTGGGTAAAATCAATATTGAATTTGGAAAGCCTATTTTGAGAATTATCGATTTTGGGATAATCGATTTTGTGTAAAGGAGCTTTGCATGAGATCATACTAGGTGTATGATTTGAAGATACCATATGTATAGTATAAAATGTTTTGATGATGGCTCTGGGGAAATAGGCGCTCCTTTGAAATGAACTTTTCAGGAGTACCACCGGGGGGTGCTGCCTTGAGCCTCAAGGGGGGTTCTAAAGTTGATCCTGTGAGGAGTCCGGACAAAACTAGTTTCTGAGGATTATGAGTAGAGTATACCATAGCGAAAGTCGTGTGTGCCGCTGAGAGGCCGCGGAGAGCCTGCAGTTACATGGACTTTTGCTGTGATGGCAACGTAACCCTGGATGTAACTGTGATCTGTTGTGTGGGATCCATGGTGTAATCGAGAGGCCGCGGAGAGCCTGCAGTTACATGGACTTTTGCTGCGACAGCAACGTAACCCTGGAATGTAACTGTGACCATGGATGGGGTGATGATTTCCAGAGCATTCTTACCAAAGATATATCCTCTATTTTCAAAAAACTGTTTTCTATATTTTTAATAAAAAAATTTTTACCAAGTATTTTCACTGGGTGTTGAAAATGGGTCTGCTAAGTACTTTTAGATTTTCAGTCGTACGCCCGATCAACGTATGACCGAATTTCTGTGAGAACAAGATTGGACTGGTTGAAACATCTGGTTATAAAAAGTATTTTTATAAAACTATTTTGGCAACATATATATATATATATATATATATATTTAAAAAGTGTTTTTAAAAAAAAATTCTTAATAAGAAGAGTATATAGAAAATTTGTCCAAGAATAAATTTTTGATAATTATCAATTTAATTTCGTTTCTTTTCGAGGACGAAAAGATTCAAAGGGGGGAGAAATGTAATAACCCGGATTTTTTTAATACCTGTAATTTATAGATTAGTTAATAGAAATACTGATTTATAAGTTTTAACAAATAACGTTGGTAATGAAAGTATATATCTGAAAGGTATTGGTTTAATAATCTTTCTAGTATAATTAATTATATGGGCAAAAATTGATGTTTTCAAACAAATAAAAATACATAGATATAAATAGATTTTTATAGGAATAGAATTGTTTTTTTAAAATTAAATAAGTAGTTATATAAGTATATATGTATAACTTGATTTGTAAATTGGATTTTAGAATTTAATTTGGATTTAAATTCGAATTTAAAGTTTTGAAATTCAAAGGATGAATATTTTGAAAAATTTGGATTTAAAGATGTTTGAATAAGCTTTTATTCATAATTTGTTTTATTACATTCTCTTTACATAAGAAATTCACATATATATTACATAAGCATAAACAAATTTATTTAAAACCTTTATTAACATATAAAATAAAAAGAAAAACAATATAAAGACAAGTGTTATTATATTAAAACTTAAAAGAACATGTGTTAACTAATTAATAAAGGTTTATGACAAGTGTTTGTAGAAGATAACAAGTGGCAATATGAAAATCTTTCAAAATTTAAATTATGAATAAAAGGCTTAAGTAAAAGAATCAGGATATTCTCAAACTTAAAAACAAAAAAAAGCAAAAAAAAAAAAACAAAAAAATCATCTCAATATCAAAACAAAACAAGGTTCAAACCTGGAAGAGAAAATTCAAAACAAGATCAAAATGTCAAACTGGAAATCAAAAAGAAAAAAAGAAAAAGGGGTTCGACCTAGAAACATAAACCTAAGGAAGAAAATATGAAACAAGAAATCAAATGCAAAGATTAGTTTCAGACTCAAATTCAAACAAGCTGAAGCAAATGCAGAAAAAGAAAAAAAATTCAGATTCAACCCAGATAATGCAAGCAGATCAAAATGAATTTAATTTGCAGTTTTCAAGTGAAGTTGCAGATTTCAAAACTCTGTCTCCCCGATCAAAGATTCACTGTGAGTAGCCTCATTCTTTGAAAAGTTTAAGCATAACAAACATGTTGTATGCTCATATCTGGAAACATATATGCTTGTGAGTATATGAATTGACTGTGAATATGTGAATGATGAATACTTGATTCCTGTGACATTCTGTTTCTTGTTTCAAGCCACAGTTTGATTTAAAATCATTTACTCTTGATCTAGGCTTGGTTTAGATTTAAAACTTAAATGAAATTTGTTAGTTACATCATAAATTCTAGTTTAAGATTTTTATTAAGTCAAAATGTATGTGAAATAGCTCTGACTTTATAAAAATAGAGGAAATTTTAAATAATGCGAAATTTAAAACCTCTTGATTCATTAATTCAGGCTTATAACCTGATTGGTATTAGATAATCATGAATTTAGAAGTTAAAATCCTGATTTTTAAATAAGTAATCAGTGAGGAAAGTTGTGGAGTTCAATTTTTGGTTATTTGGTCATTAGTTGGTGATCGATGACGATCTGAAGCTCGAATTTGGTGTCGAGGAAGGTTTAGAGGATTACGATTTGGGAAAAATGGCCGCATGATTAGTCAGTAACCGTAGTGGCCAGAGTGCGATGGACTAGGGCTTGCAGTGTTGTTTGGGTCGTCGACATTCCCAGGGCTCGAACGCCATCATAACGTGATCGGAGAGGGGTTCACAATAAGGGGATAGCTGCTGGTGATGGAGACGATGAGTTGGTGAAGATGGCGAGGTCTAACGTGGTTAAGTTCGTCGACGGTGGATTTTATTACCGATCAGATAGTTCTTGGTTTTGGAATCGAAGGGCTCGATTTCGTTTTGATTTTGTTTTCTTCAAACTGGGTTGTAGTAAGGGCTGGAGGGATCAACGGTGAGTTGTTGATGCCATCACGGTGGGTCAGATTGGCGGGGAGCCACCGTACACGTGCACCGGTGCACGTGAGATTTTTTTGTATCAGGGGGAAACTCGAAAGTTCTGGGCCATTGAGGAAGACGAGCTGGTCTTCGGGTGGGAAGCTGTTATGCACGAGGTAACTCACGTGTAAATTGGGTTAGTGCTCGAAACATTTCAGGTTAGATTGAGAGTTTGTGTACCAGGATTTTCAGTTCATATAAATCCAAGTTTTCTAACTGATAATAGAATAATTGAAGGACGCAATAGGCTCAGGTAAGAATCAATATTTTTCAGGGTTGATCCGAAGTAAATCCTGTACAAATATCAAGTTTAAAATTTTAACAGGTTTATAAATTTAAAATTTAATCTAGTTGAACCCTAGCTTAAAATTTATTCCTTATAGTGTAAATGTAATAAATGATTGTTTAAGGATACTATAATTTATTTAACTTAAATTTGTTAAGTTAAAAGTCTTAAGTTATTTTAAACTCTAATTAAATGATTTAACCGAGTAAGATAATTATTGGTTAAATGGTTTATCTTATAATTAATTGAATTCTTGGATGATTAAGAACTAATTAAATTAATAATGAATTTAAGAGTAAGAAATTTATGTAAATGGGCAAAGAATAATTTTCTTGTATTATTAATTAAAGGCTAATTATTTAATTTACTTAAAGGTGATAATTAGGGATTGATTAATCAAGATAAATAAAGTTAGAAATAATTAAGCAACAAGTAATTAAGAGGTTAATTACTTAAGGTAAAGAATTATTATGAATAATTACTTAATGAAGTAATCAAAGAATGTAATTACTCAGTTGATTAATTAATTAGATATGGTTAATTTTGGTTAACTAATTTAGTTTAATTAATTAAAGTTAATCATTGGATGTTGAATTAAGTATAAATACTTAAGGTAATTAATGAGGTATAATTACTTAAGAGAATAATTAGTGGCTAGTTACTGGATATAATTATTTACAGGAAATTACTTGATGGAAAGTAATTTAAGGATAATTACTTGGTGGAAGAAATTAAGTGGTAATTACTCAGTGCAATTAAAGGTTTTATTAACAATTAATCAAGGGGTTGGTTTAATTGATGGAGAAATTAAGGAAAGATAATTTCAAAGAGTGTGATTAATCAAGGTTGATTAATAAATGTAATTAAATTAGAGGTTAAGTATTAAATGAAAATTTAGAATAATTAACTAATGAAAGTAATTAGTGGATCATTAATTAATGAAATTAATGGAAGTGATCAATCTTGATTATCAATAATTGAATAACAATGAATACTTTAAATTGGTTGATATCTCCGATATGAGTTGCTTTGTAATATGCCATGTTGGATGGACGGTGATGATATGATATTTATCAACTATGAATTGCTATGTAAAAAGTGTTATCCAAAAATAAAAGTTGAATTGTATTTAATTGAATAGCTTAGTTTAAGATGACATTGGATTCGAAGAGACCGGAGTCGGGTATTAGTAAATATCCGAAACCACTTCGATTTGTAATCTATAATAATTCTGTTCTGTTTTGATATGTGAAATTAATATACTGGAATGACATGATTTAAGTAAACTGGACAATTTAATCTAAGATTTGGTACTTAGAAATTGAAGGATGAAATAGGTGATGTCTGTAACCATTGTGAATTTGAAATTGATACAAGTACCTAGGTTTATATAAGTTGTAGGCTTTTGTATTGCATGTTAGATGGATTTGCTCACGCTGGTTCCAGCCTGACCCGGGTGTTACTTTGATGTAATGCTCCGGTCAGACCGAGTATTACAGATTTTCAGGTAAGGACGTTCTGGAGCTCAGGAGGCGAGCTGGATGGCAGGGACGTATGGAGAGTCTCCACTATGATAATGTATATATCTGAGGCATGTTAAATTGTATCTATCCAATGTTGAATAAAATTGTTGTAACTCTGATATATCGATATAAATTGATAGATACAGTTTTCTCTGATATAATTATTATTATTGATATTATATTTTATCCGCTGCGAATGTGAGATTGTGTGTTCCTTTCTCTTCTTCTTCTATCTCTTTTCTTCTTTTCCTTAACTATCTGGAATTTTCGGGATCGGAATTTCCGGGTCGTTACAAGTCCTTTAAGCTATTGAACTCTCATCTTTATATTTCAATTTATTCACCAAATATATTGATGACTAAAATAATACAATTCTTCAACCAATCCAACATCAGCGCAGCTTTATCAAACAACATATGAAAAATGAAAACTACAAAGAAATAGGATTTCCTCAATTTAAATAGAGTTGAATATCAAGTGTTACCCGGTTTCTTGGCCTGGCTACGAGATGCTAATTATTGAGTTTCTTGGTTGAATCTAAGTGAAACTAGAGCCAGTGAAAGATTGACTTGAATTGATAAGTTCGACATATAAGTTTCATTCGGTCTGGATACATCGTTCGGCCTGGATACATCGTTCGGCCCGAATACATCGTTCGACATATAAGTTTCGTTCGGCCTGATACATCGTTCGGCCTCAATAAGTGGTTCGGCCGAGGAAGGATAGCGTGTGTCGCCCGGCGAAAAGAAAGGTGTTGTTGGGAACTCAGTGAACACCGCTCGGCTACCTCCGTTTGGCAAACGTCGCTCAGCTATGTTCATTCGAACGATGTCGCTCGGCAACCACCGTTCAGTATGCCTGGTCCGGTATAGCTGTTTCAAAGCAAGATAAGGGATTTGACTTAATCGTGGAGGTCAACATCGAAGTGAGGGGTTCGACATTCCTTCACCTCGAGTTCCACCGTGAGTTACTCCATGTCCTTTAAGAGTGCGCTTCGAGAAAATTACTCGGTGACCACCGTTCGACCATCCTGGATCAAAATTTATCGATCGGCATGTCTCACTCGGTATACCTGGATCGGTCAAGTCGAGGTTCCCATATATGGCCCAAGGTACTTTGCTTTTAGGCCTGAGAAGAAAGTCCAGCCTATCTTCGTCTATAAATAGAGGGACAAGGGTGCAGTGAAAAGGTACCTTTTACAAAGAACTCTAGAGAGATTCTGCCATTTTCAAGACTCGTTTATTTTCTGTTAAAAACTTGTACTCAAGTTTTTGGTGAACGGATTATATCTGTATTCAATTATTTGAAGAAGTAATAAAGATACAATCAAGGTGGACTTAGGCAGTTACGCCGAACCACTATAATTATGGTGTTCTTGTTTATTACAATTCTTATTGCATTCTACTGTGATATTCCTCAGTTTTAGTTTATTTTCTTCATTAATCTCTCTACACAGTCCTATTTAAGGGTGTTAGTGTCCAATTTTGGTGCTTTCACTGAGAATAGCATTCTCAGGCTATTAGCATCTACTTTATCGTTACTGGATTGAAGAAATCCCCAAGGAAGATCCAAGTTTGTTCACAAGAAGTTAATAGATTCTACTTAGAGTTCCTACCAATAACTCTACAATGGGAAGACTACGTACTAGATCATCCTCCCATAATGCGGATGTCAATGAGACCACTAGCGTCCAACAAGTAGGACCTAACAATCAACAAGCTACTCTAGGTGTAGGGACCACCGCCATCCTAAACCAAATAGAAGTTGTCACCAGGATGGAGTTCAATGAGCTGATGAGAGATCTCATGGAAAGCAGAAGACAACTAAATGAGAAAATTCAAGCGAACCCCAACCTCATGACTCAGCTTATTCAACAACATCATTAGGATGCTGGAGGAAGTCTCACTGCCTACTCCTCATCCGACATCTCCGCTTCGTCTAATGAACCACCTAGACGTAGACGCTGTAGAACTGAAACAACGCAAACAGGTGCAGCTGAATGATCCACCAAGGATGGTCCAAGTTGAGCCATGGCCCCTCACTTACACCAGGGTAATCGTTCTCAAGTTGGAACATGAAACTTAGGATCTAGAGCATGAGTGGAAGCTGGACGACCGACTCATCAAGGTCACAATGAAGCAGGTCCCAAGGATATGCATTTGGTAGATCGATAATCGAAGAGGCACCAACCAGAACGATCTTGTAGGACAGATTCCAACTTGCCACCAACCATACAAATCCCATACCTATCAGCTATGGTCAAACAACTGATGAGGGAAAATCAAAGCTTATCTAATGATGATTGGGGCGTATCTAGGAGCCATAGTCCATTCACAGATGCAATCCTACAGGCTGAGTACCCCTGGAAGTTTAACATGCCGGCTATCTTGGCCTATGAAGGGAAGACTGATCCCTGATATCATGTAATGAGATATGAGTGGATGATGGACTTAGCTAGGACAAACGATGCAACTAAATGTAGACGTTTCCCAATAACTTTATCTGGAATCGACACCATGTTGTTCACCCGACTTCCTCTGCGATCTATCTCCAACTTTGATGAGTTAGTGACGAAATTTGTGGAGCAATTCAGGTTCATACCACTCGTCCCAAGGACATGATGTCCTTGTCCAGTGTGATTCAAGCTTCAGGGGAGTCGTTGAAGAAGTACTTACAATGATTTCACGTTGCTGCTATTGAAGTTAGCAACCTGAATGATCATGCTATTCTAATGACCATGACGCGAGGGGTAGATCTAGATTCAAAGTTTGGTGATTGGTTGGCAGGAAAACCTTAGACTACACTGGAACGTTTTTGTTCAAAGGCGCATCAATTTATAAGAAGAGAGGAAGCTATGTGGACGAGGCGAGACAATGCATCAGGGCCTGGCAAGGAGGCTGTGCAGAGCTACATTGCTGTAAAATAATCCGGTGATAACTCTAGAAAGGTCTAGCTCAATGTTCGAAATAATCCAGAGCAATGTAAAGGATCTGGAGGAGGAAATCCAGGAAAGAAAAAGGAGGCAAAAAAGTGGAAACCAAGGATCCCAACTTACAACAAATACACTTCTCTAAATTCATCTCTGGAAAATATTTACCTATTGACTTATAACAATTTTCAATATCAAAAGCAACGCCCAAAAGAGTCCACTGAGGAACAAAAGCGGACTGGGAAGTATTGCCGCTTCCATGAGACTTACGGGCATAATACCGAGGATTATAGGCACCTCCACGATGCTATTGAAAAGCTGATTCGACAGAAGAAGTTGCAGGAGTTTGTCAAGAATCCGCAGGAAGGTGGAAAAGGAACTTCTGACCCCCGTCATGGGTAAGCTCCACGCCATCCTGAGGAACCTACCCGGACTATGGGTAGATTAGTCATAAACACAATAGTTGGTGGACGTCACCCTACAGATAAGAATTGGCGAGAAATGGAGCGTTATGCTAATTCCCCAAAGCATGCAGATTTTGAATGTTGTTCAAACACGGAAGATGGGACCCTAGCTAAACAGTAGCGAATGATGACAGACGATATAATGTTCAACAGCAGATATGCCGATCAGGTGTAGGCGCCTACCATTGATCTGATGGTCATCTCGGCCACTATTAGGCCAGCATTTTTGAGGAGAATACTAATTGGCTAAGGAAGTTCTATTAACATTATCTTCAAAAAAGAATATGACCAGATGAAGATGGAGACAAAGGATCTAAAACCATCTAAAGCCCATATTCATGTCTTTAATGGTGTAACTACTGATGTAGTGGGTTTTGTTGAATTACCATATGAACTTGGAGAAGGTGAATGTAGGAGGGTGCGGATCCTACTGTTCATCATTTTGGATGTCGGTTCTCCATATAATGTGTTTCTGGGTCGACCGGCCCTGGCAGAGTTTAGGGCAGCTTTGGACGGTGGTGTTTAACCTTGAAATTTCATACCGATAAAGGAGTTGTGTTGTGCATGGCGATCAGGCGACTGATCGTGTGTGTTATGTGGCTGAGCTGAGAGAGGCCGGGCGAAGAGAGAAAAGAAAGATTGTGGACAGCTCCGTCCGCACCCGAGTCACTAAAGATTGACAAGTAATGCCCGAGCCTTGGCTCAAACAACATGATCGGATCTATAGAGACATAGATCTGAGAAACGGTGATGAGAAGCCCAAGGAGGCAAAAGCAGCACCAGCTGAACTAACAATTGACATTCCAGTCAACCGTGGCAACCCATCGCGGGTACTTAAGATTGGATCACAACTCAACCCTTCGATGATCGAGGATCTTACTGATTTCCTACGAGCGAATCTGGATGTTTTTGCTTGGACGCATCCCGATATGTGTAAGATTTCTCTCGCCATTGCAAGTCATATGTTGGACATAGACCCGAAATTCGTGTCGGTGAAGCAAAAGAGGAGAGGCATGGACCCGGAGAAGTTCGCTGCTCTCAGAGAGGAGGTGGACAAACTCAAAGCCAATGGGTTCGTCCGCGGCCCCTTTTACCCAGAATGGGTCTCTAACCCCATACTAGTGAGAAAAGAGAATGGAAAATGGAGATCTGCATAGATTACTCAGATCTGAAGAAAGCATGCCCTAAGGATAGTTTCACTTTACCCAGAATTGATCAGTTAGTCGACCCAATAGCAGGACACGAGTTATTGTCATTTACGGATGCGTACTCGGGACATAATCAAATCTCGATGCACATTCCAGATCAAGAACACACTAGTTTTGACATAGATGTTGGACTATACTGTTATGTAGTGATGCCTTTCGGATCGAAAAGTGCAGGAGCAACTTATCAACGTCTGGTGAATCGGATGTTTAAAGACAAAATTGGTAGAACGATGGAAGTCTATATGGATGACATGCTCGTGAAGTCATGGCAGTCAAATGACCACATTTGAAACTTTGCGGAAATGTTTGATATACTCAGGTATTACGGAATGAAAATCAATCCTTTGAGGTGTTCCTTTGGCGTTGTGTCAGGAAAGTTTTTGGGTTTCATTGTTAATGCCCGGGGAATTGAAGCTAACCCAGAAAAGATTCAGGCTATTCGAGACATACAAGTGCCTAGAACTATAAAGCAAGTACAAAGCCTGAACGAAAAAGTGGCCATGCTGAGTCGATTCATATCCAGAGTGATAGACAATGCATTCACTTCTTCAATATAATAATAAAAGGAAAGAGAAATTTTGAATGGATGCCCAACTGCGAGGATGCATTCTGAGCTCTGGTAAGGCATTTGGAAAGTCCCCCATTTCTGTCGAAGCCTATAGACCATGAAGTGTTGTATTTATACTCGGCTGTATCTCGACATACCATGAGAACGGCTTTGGTTCGCAAGGATGATCAAGTTCAAAAAATGGTGTACCATGTCGGTAAACGTTTAATGGGGGTAGAAAGAAATTATCTTAAAATTGAGAAGCTAGCCTACACTTGGTGATTACATCAGACAAACTTCGTCCATACTTTCAGACACACCCGATCAGTGTTCATACCAATCAACCCTTCCAACAGGTACTCCAACGACCAGAAACCTCTGGAACGCTGTTAAAATGAAATATTGAGTTGAGTTAGTTTGATATCACCTACCTGCCATGGAGGGCCATACTAGGGCAAGCACTAGTAGACTTCATCGCAGAATTCGCCATATCACACGAACCAAACAGTGATGATGTTATTCCCCCCATTCGATGGAAACTATACACCGATGGGGCATCCAATGGCTGTTGTTCTAGGGTTGATGTAGTTCTTGCAACTTTAGAAAACCGATCAATTTGTTATGCTTTGAAGCTTGATTTTCCAACTACTAATAATGAAGCTGAGTATGAAGCACTCATTGCTGGCTGGAAACTTAGCAAACTTGGAGTAAATCAGTTGAAATCTTTTGTGACTTACAATTGGTGGTGTACCAGGTGTGGGCAGACTATCAAGCAAAGGGAAAAGACTTGCTCCATACCTTGCTCGGGTTCAAGAGCTGTTGGCAGACCTCGAATATTATGATATTTCGTATATCCCACGTAAGCAAAATGGGGAAGCCTATTCATTGGTAAAATTCGTGAGTACTAGTGGTGCACAGTAGATGGAATTAGTTACCATCGAAATCTTACATGCTCCGAATATAAATGAGATGGAAGTAGATTTTATGTTAGAAACAGAAATCAAGAAGGAGTCATGGATAACCCCATTCAAGCAATACCTACTACATGGAATTTTGCTCGAAAGAAAGAACGAAAGACGATAATCATTCACAAAGCTTCACGATATGTAATATAGGTATGAGTAATGTATCGAAAAGGACTCTCGGTTCCCTTACTTCGGTGCATCGTCAATGACGAAATAAAGCGGGTCTTGAAAGAGGTTCATGAAGGAGAATGTAGAGATAATACAGGAGGAAAAAAATTAGCGAAAAAGATCCTCTACTATGGATTCTATTAGCTAACCATGAATCGAGACATCGTGGACTATGTGCGAAGATGCGACAAATGTCAAAAATATACGAAAATCCCGAGAGGCCTTCGAAAGAATTCACACAAATGGTTAGCCCTTGGCCATTTGCAATATAGGGAATTGATATAATCGGCTCCTTGCCAATCTCCAAATGTGGTGCAAATATGCAATAGTTGCGGTCGATTACTTTACTAAGTGGATGGATGGAACAGTTCCCTTAGCTATAATCACTACCAAAAAGGTCATTAATTTCGTTGTGTGAAACATCATATGTTGTTTTGGCCTCCCGAGAACTATCATTACAGACAATGGAACTCGGTTCGAAAGTAGGGAGTTCAAAGAATTTTGTCAAAATTATGGCATTGAAAAAAGGTTTCCATCAGTTGCTCATCCAAAAGCTAATCGACAAGTAGAAGCCGTAAAAAAAAATCAAATCCATATTGAAAAAAGGATTGGGGAAGTCTAGAGGCAACTGGGTGGATGAGCTTCCAACAGCACTTTGGGCTTAAAGAACCACCTACGAGTCCGCGACTGGCCATACTCCGTTCACATTGGCATATGGCACGAAAGCTGTTATACTCGTGGAACTTGAAGTTCCTTCACATCAGGTAACTCATTATGACCCTAAGAAGAATCAGGATATCTTGCTGGAATCAGTGGACGTTGTTGATGAAAAACATGAAGAAGTTGATTTACATGTGGCTGCATATAGGCACCGAGTCGCTCGATATTATAATGAAAAAGTCCGACCGAGAATCTTTGATATGGGCGATCTCATTTGGAAGCGGGTTTTTCCATTCCCATCGCATATGAATCCCATATGGGAAGGTCCATACGTCATTGAACGGATGCTTGGAGAGCAAACTTTCAAGCTAGCAACCGTTGATGGCACAACACTCCCCCGAGCATGGAACAGCGAGCATCTGCGACGTTATTATACGTAGTCTATTTCTTTAGCATTTTAGTAGCAATTATTTCCAGTGTATGTTTATTTTGTTGTTCTTAGTTTTGAACATATAATAAGTCAATTAAGTTTGTTTTCATTAATAAAGGCTTGAAGCCATCTTTGCTATGAACTATTGATGTCTCTGTATGTTGTAATTCCATGGCAAAAATTAAACTACAATATTCTATCTGGCATATGAATGTGCACACAAACTTCAAAATCTCTAAGTCCCCAGAGTGCGAACTAGGGTACTCTGAGTCCCCATAGTGCGGACTAGAGTACAAACGACTTAAAAATCTCCAAGTCCTCGTAGAGCGATTGGAGTACTCTAAGTCCCTAGAGTGCGAACTAGAGTAAAAACGACATAGAAATCTTTAAGTTTCCAGAGTGTGGACTAGAGTCCTATAAGTCCTCATAGTGCAGACCGGAGTATAAACGACTTAAAAATCTCTATGTCCCCAGAGTGTGGTTTGGAGTACTGTGAGTCCCCAGAGCGTGGACTAGAGTATAAACGAATTAGAATTCTCTAACTCCCTAGAGTGCGAACTAGAGTACTCCGAGTCCCCAGAGTGTGGACTAGAGTATAAACGACTTAAAAATCTCCAAGTCCCCGAAGCGTGGACAAGAGTAATCAGAGTCCTCAGAGTGCGGACTAGAGTATAAACAAATTAAAAATCTCTAAGTCCCCGGAGTGCGGACTGGACTACACTGAGTCCCTAGAGTTTGGATTAGAGCATAAACGACTGAAAAATCTCTAGGTCCGTAGAGTGCGGACTGGAGTAGTCTGAGTCCCCAGAGTGCGGACTAGAGTATAAACGACTTTAAATCTCTACGTCCTAGAGTGCAGATTGGAGTACTTTGATTCCCCAAAGTGTGGACAAGAGCATAAATGACTTAAAAATCTCTAGGTCCCATAGTGCAAACTGGAGTACTTTGAGTCCTTAGAGTGCGAACTAGAGTATAAACAACTTAAAAATCTCTCAGTCTTTGGAGTGCAGAATGGAGTACTCCGGGTCCCCAGAGTGCGGGCTGGAGTATAAACGACTCAAAAATCTCTAGCTTCCCGGAGTGCGGACTGGAGTACACCGAGTCCCTAGAGTGCGGACTAGAGTATTAACGACTTAAAAATCTCTAAGTTCCCAAAGTGCGGACTAGAGTACTCTAAGTCCCTAGAGCACGACCTAAAGTATAAAAACGATTTAAAAATCTCTAAGTCCCCGGAGTGCAGGCTAAAAGTATTCTAAGTCCCTAGAGCATGGACTAAAGTATCTACGATTCCAAAAAATTTCGAGTCATATGGAAGTGAACTGGAACTGTATAACTTACAAGATTTTGAATTTCGGCTGTAAGTTATACAGTAAGCTGAATAACGAAAGTCACTGGAAGCAAGGAAACAAAGTTTTATTCATTAATCCAAACTGAAGGTCCACTATAGCTTCTCCTAAACTAGGAGCAAAAAGTCTATTTATAACGACTATGAAAATAGTTAGAAGTAATTACATGATCCAGGCCTATTCACGTTGAACGAGGCATAATAGCTATGTTTTCGACTTCTTTTCCTTCCTCGTTTTCTCTGAAGATTCCACCCCTAGGCCTTTTCTCTTGGATGCCTTGCTTACTAGAGAAGCAATGATCAGGGAAGGGAGAGGAACTTCTAGTGGATAGGTCCCACCAGGGATAATAACCTTCAGAGGCTTGTTCAAGAGGTCCTCAAGTTCCACCACTTGGGGCTCAACCCTAATTTCAGTTTCCTTCTTCCCCTCTTCAATGATTTGTTCCTCCATGCTCAGTTTTGAAGTGTGTTCGGAGGGGCCCGTAATTTCAGCTTCATCATTTTCTTCGATGGGCGATGGATTTTCAGATTTGTCTTCGTCAACCGCCTCAATCACTTGAGTGTCAGGTCCGGGAGTCTCCTATGTTTGGATTGCCTCTCCCACTTTCTCCTCCCTTTCCGTGACGATGTTGCTCCTTGTAGTATGTTCGGGATAGGAATGGCCTATACGAAAACATAAGAGACAAATGTTAGAATACATTTACTACTTGCCAAAAACGATGGCTCTTTGAACTCTAGGAAGAAAAAGTTATGTACCAGTTTTTGGCTGACTCTCAACTATTCGGGGAGTTTCACCTTCTGAAATAGGAGATATAGTGTGAATATCAAGTCTAGGCTCCTCTGGTTCATAGCCAATATGCTTCTCGAAGGGATCGAGTGGTGGGCGACCAGTCGGCTGAATAGGAGGAGGAACTGAGGACCCGGTTTTGGATGGACTGGTAGTGTAATTTTTCCCTTTGATGAGGAAGAGTCCCTTCCATAAAGGGCCTTTGGTATAGATAGGTCAGTTTCCTCATTCTCGCGAAGCACTTCTTTTACAAGGGAATGCTCATTAACCTCTTCAGTTACCAACTCAATCTTTTTAATTTTTATTAAAGTGTCCCATGCTTCGGCCAAAGATTCGAGGTAACCTTCGCCAAGAAATATTAGGTCACAATGCATGAGAACTTGAGCATTGTACTCAGCTATGAGTAGATCAAACATGCATTTAATTTCCTCCCTACCAGCTTCAGCAGCTGCCTTGGGGCTAGAATCGATTTCCAAAAGCGCCGCCCTTTTTCCCTCCTCACGGGCTTCGTCCTTCAGTGCTTCAGCCTTGGAGACTCCTCATCGAGCTTTGTTTTTAGGAGTCATGTAGCAACAATCTCATTACAATATCATTGCAACTCCTCTTGAGCGGTAGTCTTTTCTTCCTTTTCTTTGAGAAGTAGCTCCTCTAATTCTTTGACTCGTTGAGCGAGGAGATCTTTCTCCTTTTGAACGGAGTCATTCTCTAAGGCTATGGCCCCACAGTGTTGAACCACTTATTCAATTTCGTTTTTATGGGAAGCCTCCAGGCTATTGACTACCTCAGCGGTACCTTTAGTATTCTTCTGAGCGGCTTCAAGCTGAGATTTATATGAGAAAAGCTCTTCACCCTAGGGTTTGATGATGTCTTTTCATGAATGGCCTCAAGCTTCAGGCAGTCGATTTCATGACTACGCTCTGTAGAAACTTCAAAAACTTTTTCGGCCAAGTGAACAAACACGTCATGTTGGACGTAGATATCTTTTTTGCAAGCAATGGCACTTTGTTTAACGTGCCATAGAATAGGATGGATCGTAGGAAGATATTTTAATCCAATGAGGCATATTTTTGGGAATGTGGATTTAAGCTCAACTAGCTCTTCTGCTATCGATGGATCGTGCGCAGGGGCTGAAGAAGTTTGTTTAGCTGAAACCATGGACTTTTGGTGAGGCTCGCGAGTTTGCCTAGTGCTTGATGAACTAGAGTATTGGTCGTGAGAAGCTTAAGATTGAGATCCCATTTGAGTCGATTTCTCCCCGCTTTGTTCTGGTTGAGGAGGAGGATCATCGGGGTACGAAAAATGGCTGTAAGTTTTCCTTCGAGACGACGATGAATCTTAGGGATGATAGTCTCTATCACTATTGTTATCTCTATCTCGGCGTTTACCGGACCCCGAGTCTTGGCTGGAATGATGGAATATAGAGGACCCGAGAAGGCGGTCGAATCCATGAGAGTGTCTCATATCACCTTCCTCGGGTATGTCAGAGGCCCTACCTATATGGGGCAGTGAAGGCCCGACATGTTCTTTACATTTCTCCACTGTGGATCTGGTTATAGTTGCACTGGATGGAAGACTAGTTCGATGACCTTCCTCCAATAGCCCAAACTTTGAAAGTGACTCGTTGGAAATAACAAATTCGATCTCCCGGTTTTCCATAGGAGTAGCACGAATGGCCTCGACGACCTCAGAATACCCAGCTCCTTCGAGACATGGGCCGATGCCTGCAAAAAGACCGAAGGAAGTTTAGAAAGAATGAATTTTATGCCTTAGGCGAATAACGAGTTCAAAAATGAAACGTACTTCCTTCCAACCATCTTCTCGCAAAGCCATGGCGCAGCGCACGCAAAACCATTCCCGCTTATATTGGGAGAATTAACTCCAAGCCCCATCAGGATCTGACCCTTAGTTTGTAGCTTGAGGAATATGAAATTGGGGCTGTAAGATCGTCTTTTAAAGCAGTAAATTTAGCGGATATCCTCCAAAGTGGGGAGCCTGAATAAGATATTCATAAAAAGAATGCAAGTGTCATGGAGGAATGTATGACTGTTGGGATGAAGCTGTGCTGGAGCGATCCCAATGTACTGTAGCACATCACGAATAAATGTATTGAACAGTAGCACACTCCCGACCCAGCATATGAATTTATTACAAGCTGTATATCCAGTTGGGGGCAGGTGAGGACGATCTTGTCCCGATGGAGCTAATACGTCGTCAAAAGAGATTCCATGAATTGAACATAGCCGATGAAGAGTAGTTTGACTGATTCTTGAAGCTTGAGAATCAGTCGGATTGTCCAGGATGATTGCTCCATCTATAGCATCAGGTGCCTAGCCAATAAATGCAGCGGATGGATCTGGAATACCCTGCATGGAGGTCGTCAGTGGGTCCAAAGTACCTATTAGCTCCTACTGAGAGCCTGGATCAGGCTTATCGAAAACTGTAGCAGAACTCGACTTTCTGGACATCTTTGAAGAGCGATGGATGTGAAATAAATCTCATTTAAACTATACTTGAAAGAAAGTTGATATCAGATATAACAATGATAATATATCCTCCCGTGTTGTGTGCACCAGTGCTACAACTGAAGTGCGAGTACAGAAAAATTAAAGCACTAACATGTTTTGATAGAATTTTAAGTTATTGTCTTTATAAACTGTCATCGTTGGCTATCTCCTATAGTTTTTTCTATGACTCAAAGTGGTGTTTTTGGAGTCGGACGTTGGCATCACAGAGTGTGAAGACTGTCGTTCGCGTTTGTTAAGGTAAGGTGCATTTGTGATCATTCATGTTGCAAGGGAGTTAGTTTAAGTCAAGCACATGAGCTTGTATGCTTTCTTATTTTTCATGCTTTGTCGAATTTGCTTAAGGTTGGTTATGGATATAAGTCACCCAAATGTGCCTCATGTTTGGGTTAAGACACTTCGGATTACTGAACGACACTCACTCCTTCTCTCCGGAAAGAACGACACTCAATCCCTCTCTTTGGACCGAATGAGACTCATTCCCTCTCTTTAGACGGAACGACACTCTCAGTCCCCACATCGAATGACATCTTATCCCTCTACCTCCCTATCATTACTCCCATAAGAGGACTACCAACCAACAGACATCCACCCAAAATACAAAGAGCGACCCATTCACACTCTCTTCTCCCTCGCTCCCTGATTACTTAATGACTTCAATAACAAATTTAGCCCTATCTCACAAACCTAGCAACCACTCTCCCTCACTTGGTGGCTTAACAAGAACCTATATCCAAGTGACCACCGATATCCTTTTCTCTTTTCTCTCCCCGCATCACTTTAGTTAAAGCCTCACCAATCTCCTAGCCTAATGCATGTTCTTATTTCCAGTTCGACCACCCTCGTCTACAACAACTCCTACTGAAAAATACTCACGAATTCGAGCTTCATGCAAAACCCCTGATTTGGGAAAATGGGTTGAATAAGAGATTCATACCTATAGGAATGAATTGAAGATTGTAGGGATCACGAATTTGGGGTCGAAACTCGTTTAGGTTTATTAACTGAAGGAATTACGAAACAAATGTTTTGAATTCGGGAGGAGGAAGGGAAGTTGGAGTAATAATTGACGTTCGAGGGAAGGCAAGTTAGTAGACCTCGAAGGAATAAAGTAAAGGTGGAGAGAAGAAGAAAGAGAGAGCTCTTATATATGGGAGAGGGGAGGTGAACAGGCTATCTCTTGTTGAACCGGTCGATTTGGTTTGAGAAGTCGGTTGTTAGATATGCATAACCCAGTTCAAGTAAACCGATTGTGTGGGTCGGTCTCTGTATGCAGAACGGCCCCTTGTCTATATAAAAAAAAGAGACGAGGAAAAAGAAAGGAGGAAAACAAGATAAGAGATCCAAACTATGCAAGGCACTAGGAAGGTCCATCATGTCTCGACCTTCATGAAATCGTATACATTCGCACTTTGGAACCATAAACTGATTACTGATTCAAAGTGTGTCGTGTTGTTTCACACGACACACTTCGAAGGGAAAATGTTACCCGGTTGCTTGGTCCGACTAAGAGATGCTAATTATTGAGTTTCTTGGTTGAATCTAAGCGAAACTTGAGCCAGTGAAAGATTGACTTGAATTGAGAAGTTCGTCATATAAGTTTCGTTTGGTCTGGATACATCATTCGGCCTGGATATATTGTTTGGCCTAAATACATCGTTCGGCATATAAGTTTCGTTCGGCCTGATACATCGTTCGGCCTCAACATGTGGTTCGACAGAGAAGGATGGCGTGTGTTGCCCAGCTAAAAGAAAGGTGTTGTTGGGAACTCAGTGAACAACACTCGGCTTCCTCCGTTCGGCCAACGTCGCTCGGCTACCTTCGTTCAAATGATGTCTCTCAACAACCACCGTTCGGTACGCCTGGTTCGGTATAGCTGTTTCAAAGCAAGATGAGGGATTTGACGTATTCATGGTGGTCAACATCATAGTGAGGGGTTCGGCATTCCTTCACCTCGAGTTCCGCTGCGAGTTACCCCTGGTCCTTTAAGAGTGCGATTTGAGTCAATTATACGATGGCCACCGTTCGACCATCCTTGATCGACATTTTTCAATCAGCATGTCTTGCTTAGTCTACCTGGATCGGTCAAGTCAAGGCTCCAATATATGGGCCAAGGTACTTTGCTCTTAAGGACTGAGAAGGAAGTCTAGCCTATCTTCGTCTATAAATAGAGGGGCAGGGTTGCAGTGAAAATGGACCATTTTTGGAGAACTGTGGAGAGACTCTGCCATTTTCAAGACTCATTTCTTTTCTGTTAAAAACTTGTACTCAAGTTTTTGGTGAACGGATTGTACTGTATTCAATTATTTGAAGAAGTAATAAAGATTATAGTCAAAGTGGACGTAGGCAGTTACGCCGAACCACTACAATTCTGGTGTTCTTGTTTATTACAGTTCTTATTGCATTCTACTGTGATATTCCTCAGTTTTAATTTATTTTCTTCATTAATCTCTTTACGCAATCATATTCAAGGGTGCTAATGACAAATTTTGGTGCTATCATCGAGCAATGCAACTTTGTAAAGTTTTAAAGTAATAATGTATTATAACAGTTATTGTGATATACATGGATCATTTCCCTTAACGCTATTTCTAAAAATATTATAACATTTTGAACCGTATCAACATTTTCACCTAAATAAAATACGTCTTCACACCAAATTATGACCATGTCTGATCTTAAAGTAAGTTGAATTTGCTTGTTTACTTTTAATTCTTATTCATCAACGTGAACAGTTATTTGGATCTGTATTGTGCTAAGCTTAATTTTAAGAATTTTTTTTTATCTTTCTACCTTCTTATTTTCTGTTCAATCTACCTCGTCTGCAACTAGTAAATTTGAACATATGTAATTTTGTTTTGTTATTTCAAAATACATATTTTGATAGTGTGTGGTTGATGCAGCGCAATCTACGTATGATTTAGGTCGCCAGCGACCTAACAGGTTGGTAAGTCGCCCCAGCGACCTAGCGAGTCAGATTGACCGACCTAGCGAGTTAAGCGATCCAATGCCTTTCCTTAGGTCGCTACGACCTACTGAGCTTCGACCTACCAAGATACGACTTAACGAGTTAAGTGATGCAGCGCATCGTGTTTTAGGTCATAGGTCGCGTGAAGCTATGACGTCTGAGCGACCTAGCGAGTTTTGCCGCAGTTTTTTATGCCGCTACCTTTCTTAAGTCGCTGATTGCTTTAGGTCGCTCATCACTTAAGCCGCTCATTCACTTTAGGTCGCATGAAGTTATGTCGCGAGAAGAGTTATCTCCTAAGGTCGCAAAACCTTATGTCGTTGTTATTTTAAGTCGCTCAACTGAGCTTTCTTCTTAGGTCGCTCCAGATCTTGAAGATGTGCTATATCCTTATGTCGCTGAAGCTTAGGTCGTTCCTGATGATTAAGTCACTTACTTTAAGTCGCTCATGCTGCTGTGTTGTAATTTTCTTAAGTCGATTATGTGTTGTAACTTGTTAAGTCGTAAGTCGCGTGTGTTGTACATAGGTCGTGTGTTGTAACTGTTAGGTCGTAGGTCGTGTATATGTTAGGTCGTGTGTACTGAGTCGCATGTATGTATTAAGTCGTTTGTACTTAGGTCGTGGGAAGTTAGGTCGGCCATGTGTTAGGTCGGATGTGATGTGTGTTGAGTTGTGTGAGTTGTAAATTTCTATAAATAGTGGTGTTGTGTGACTTGTAAAAATTAATTGATTTTGAATAAAATTTTGTTGAGATCTTTGTGCCTCTTTTAAAATTGGAAGTTGAGTGTGAGCTCCTTTCTCCATCTTTGGTTATTCGAGTGCGCTCGAATCAATGGATTTGAAGCCGATTCACGGATTCTCATGCACGAGATCAACGTCGAAGAATCATAGATCTTCTAACGTGGTATCGTGCGCGATCAACGTGTTGAAGATAGCTAGAATCCGGTATCTCGAGAGATTAACGGATTTGGGCATTTGGTATCATCAATTCATCAATTCATATTTGTATCGTTCCATCGTTTTGCTTCATTTGTTATTATCCGCTCCGTCAATTTGGTATCAGAGCTTGAAGTGCTAGAAGAGCTTAAACAGATCGAGAGCAGTTCCAAGCCGAGCTAAGTTCAGAGCCGAGCTAAGTGTAGAACCAGGTTAGGTCGGAGCCGAGCTAAGTGTAGAGCTGAGTTAAAATAGTATTTGTGTTGGATCCGAGTTTGTTGATAATCATGCCTCCGAGATGTGCTAATCGATTTCAGAATGTTGAAGATGTGTATAGAAGACAAGAAGCTGAACAGATGGAGCAGCGTATCAATGAAAAGTTTGATGAAGGTATTGGAAAGTTAGAGAAGTTGATGAGAGACATGAATCACAGTCAAACGAGAACTTCACCAGTTTCGCACCGTAGTGGAAACAGAGTTTCACCTTCAGTTTTGGGAGAAAGAGACGTGCATGGTAGTAAAAATGTTGATGGTCAGAATCGACATCGACATACGTCAGATTTGGAGGAATCCAGTGATGGTGATAGTAGCTTTTGTCGAAACCATGGCCAAGGACGAAGTCGAAATAGAGATTTTGAAGATGATCGTCGACGGGAGTCGGGGACGAAAACAGAGATTCCAAAATTCAATGGGGGAATGATAGCGAAAGAATTTCTGGATTGGTTATCAAATGTTGAAGAAATTTTTGACTTCAAGGAAGTACCCGAGCATCGTAGAGTTAAGTTGGTTGCTACATGATTGAGGGGAAGAGCTATGGCATGGTGGCAACAAACTAAACTTACACGGGAAAGAATGAGAAAGTCGAAGATTGTTTCATGGGAAAAGATGAAGAAGTTGATGAAGGCTACTTTCTTGCCTTATAATTATCAGTCTCTTATGTATCAGCGCTTACAGAATTTGGGACAAGGGACAAAGTCGGTAAATGATTATGCAGATGAGTTTTATCAACTGATTGCTAGAAACGACATCATGGAAACAGAAGAACAGTTGACATCTATATTTGTTGGAGGATTGAGAATGCAAACTTAGGATATGGTAAATATGTTTGATCCAAGATCCATTGCTGAAGCACACCAGAAGGCTCTAGCTTGGGCGAAGCAAGGTAGAAGAGGAGGTGGTGCGCTTACAAGTTCGATCAATCAGGCGAAAGGGGCTAGTAGCAATACTAATGTTTCCAAGGCTGTTAGTAAAACGGTTGTCAATGAAGTTGCTAAGACCAAGGTCAAAACAATTTCAAGTGTTATAACTGTCAAGAGTTTGGTCATAAGAGCAATGAATGCCCGAGGCCTAAGAAGCGAGCGATGGTTGTTGAGCTTGAGGATGAGGATGCAGAAATAGAATGTTCCAATTCACCACAAGTTGAGGAGGAAGAAGAATTACTGACGGGAGACGAGGGATATTCTTTAATGATGAGGAGATCTCGCTTGACGCCAAAGCAGGAAGAGGAGACTAGATGGTTGAGGAGTAATATTTTTCAGTCAAAATGCACTATTTTGGGAAAGGTTTGTAAGTTTGTTATCGATGTAGGAAGTTGTGATAAAATCATCTCTATAGAAGCTATAAAGAAGTTAGCATTAAAGACAGAGAAGCATCCCAAACCCTACAAATTAGCTTGGTTGAGGAAAGGTGGGGAAGTGAAGGTTAGTCGAAGAGCTTGTGTAACTTTTTCCATCAGAAAGAAGTATAAGGATGGAATTTGGTGTGACGTGGTAGATATGGATGTATGTCATTTGTTGTTGGGAAGACCGTGGCAGTTTGATAGAGCCGTGCAACACGATGGTTGGACTAACTGCTATAGTTTCATGTTCAACGGCACTAGAATCACTTAAGTTCCTAAAAGACGACAACAAAGTGAAAGCAAGTTGGAGGAAATCAAGGAACTAAAGACTCTGTTATCTTTGAAAGAGTTTGTCAAAGAAGTAGAGGATGGGCCTGAAGTATTTCTGTTGATTGGACGTGAAAGTAGTGAAACGGTTGAAATTCCAGAGGAAGTTAAGCCAGTATTGAAGGAATTTGAAGATGTATTTCCTGATGAATTACCAAAAGAATTATCACCGTTGAGAGACATACAACACCAAATTGATCTTGTTCCGGGAGCTGTGTTACCGCATAGACCATATTATAGAATGAGTCCAAAGGAGCACAAAGAGTTGAGAAGGCAAGTGGAGGAGTTACTTGAACAAGGACACGTACAAGAAAGTTTAATTCCTTGTGCAGTACCAACCTTGTTAGTGCCAAAGAAGGATGGAACTTGGAGAATGTGTACAGATAGTCGAGCACTAAACAAGATTACAATGAGGTACAGATTTTCGATGCCAAGATTGGATTACTTGTTAGACCAGTTGAGTGCAGCCGCTATCTTTTCAAAGATTGATTTGAAGAGTGGGTATCATCAGATTCGAATTCGACCAGGGGATGAATGGAAGACAGCCTTCGGGACACGAGGGGGGTTGTATGAATGGCTGGTCATGCCATTTGGTCTTTCGAATGCACCTAGTACTTTTATACGAGTGATGAATCAGATATTTCGACCATTTATTGGAAAGTTCGTGGTGGTATACTTTGATGATATATTGATATACATAAGAAGCAAAGAAGAACATATACAACACTTGTGGGAAGTGTTGATGATACTTCGTTAGGAGCAATTTTATGTGGCGACAAAGAAGTGCATGTTCATGACACCGATCCTTAGATATCTAGACTTTCAGTTACTCTTTGAGCTAAATACTGATGCGTCTAATGTTGGAATTGACGGAGTGTTAAGTCAAAAGGGTCGTCCAATTGCTTATTTTAGCGAGAAATTTTCTAGAGCCAAGACAAGATATAGTACCTATGACTTGGAGTTCTATGCTATTGTCCAAGCCATAAAGCATTGGAGACACTACTTGTTTTATAAAGAGTTTGTGTTGTATACTGACCATGAAGCATCGAAACATTTGCAGGGACACGATAAGATTACAGCCAGACATGCTTCATGGATCGCATACTTGCAATAGTTTACGTTTGTTGTAAAGCATAAGTCGAGAGTTACAAATCGTGTGGCAGACGCATTGAGTAGAAGAAATCATTTGTTGACTACGATGAGAGTTCAAGTGACGGGGTTTGATGTATTTCCAGAATTGTTTGTTGAGGATCCTTACTTTGCTAAGATTGTAGATGAAGTCGGGAAAGGGAAGACAGATGAGTATGTGTTGGTAGATGGTTTTTTATTCAAAGGCAATCGATTGTGTATACCAGAGTGCAGTTTGCGAATGAAAATTGTGAAAGAATTGCATGAAGAAGGTCATGTAGGAAGAGATCATACCTTGCAGTTGATTTCTCAATCATATTTTTGGCCTTCCATGAGAAAAGAAGTTGAAAAATTTCAAGTTTCCCAAGGGACAGCTACGAATGCAGGATTGTATATGCCATTGCCCGTGCCTACTAGACCATGGGTTGATGTTAGCATGGATTTTGTTTTGGGTTTGCCAAGAACTCAATGAGGGAATGATTCTATATATGTTGTGGTGGATAGATTTTCGAAGATGGCACATTTCATAGCTTGTAAAAAGACCGCCGATGTAGTCCGTGTTGCTCAATTGTTCTTTAAAGAGATTTATCGACTACATGGACTACTTGAGACCATTTTTTCTGACCAGGATACTCGATTTCTAAGTCATTTTTGGTTGAATCTCTGAATTTTAGTAGCGCCTATCATCCACAAACGGAAGGGCAAACAGAATTGGTGAACAGATCTTTGGAAAACTTGCTGAGATGTCTTGTGAAGGATAATTTGAAGAGCTGGGATGTGAACTTGTGTCAGGCAGAATTCATACATAATCATGCTGTTAATCGAAGTACTGGATTCAGTCCATTTCAAGTAGTATATTCAGCCATTCCGAAGGGACCGTTGGATTTGTCGACAGTTCCACGTCAGAAAGGATTTTCTAAACGAGCTTGTGATTTCATGAATGAGTTGCAGGAGTGTCACAGGATTGTTCATGAACGATTGCTTAAGTCAAATGAGAAGTATAAGCAACTGGCAGATAAGAAGCGAAGGAGTGTGGACTTCAAAGAGGGTGATTTTATTTACGTAGTATTGACGAAAGAACGTTTTCCAGTTGGAACTTACAACAAATTGAAAGCTAGAAAGATCGGTCTAGTTGAAATCTTGAAGAAGATCAATGATAATGCTTATCGGTTAAGATTACGGGATCATATTCATACTGCTGACATTTTCAACGTCAAACATTGATTCCGCATCAGGAGCACAAGCTTGACGAGGAAGAGGAAAGTGTGAATTCGGGGTCGAATTCTATTTAAGCAGGGGAGGATGATGCAGCGCAATCTACGTATGATTTAGGTCGCCAGCGACCTAACAGGTTGGTAAGTCGCCCAAGCGACCCAACGAGTCAGATTGTCCGACCTAGCGAGTTAAGCGATCCAACGCCTTTCCTTAGGTCTCTACGACCTACTGAGATTCGACTTACCGTGATACGACTTAACGAGTTAAGTGATGCAGTGCATCATGTTTTAGGTCGTAGGTCCTAGCGAGTTTTGCCGCAGTTCTTTATGCCGCTACCTTTCTTAAGTCGCTGATTGCTTTAGGTCGCTCATCACTTAAGCCGCTCATTCACTTTAGGTCGCATGAAGTTATGTCGCGAGAAGAGTTATCTCCTTAGGTCGCAAGACCTTATGTCGTTGTTGTTTTAAGTCGCTCAACTGAGCTATCTTCTTAGGTCGCTCCAGTGTTAGGTCGCTCAAGATCATGAAGATTTGCTATATCCTTATGTCGCTGAAGCTTAGGTTGTTCCTGATGATTAAGTCGCTTACTTTAAGTCGCTCAAGCTGTTGTGTTGTAATTTTCTTAAGTCACTTATGTGTTGTAACTTGTTAAATCGTAAGTCGCATGTGTTGTACATAGGTCGTGTGTTGTAACTGTTAGGTCGTAGGTCGTGTATATGTTAGGTCGTGTGTACTGAGTCGCATGTATGTATTAAGTCGTTTGTACTTAGGTCGTGGGAAGTTAGGTCGGCCATGTGTTAGGTTGGCTATGATGTGTGTTGAGTTGTGTGAGTTGTAAATTTCTATAAATAGTGGTGTTGTGTCACTTGTAAAAATTAGTTGATTTTGAATAAAATTTTGTTGAGAGCTTTGTGCCTCTTTTAAAATTGGAAGTTGAGTGTGAGCTCCTTTCTTCATCTTCGGTTATTTGAGTGCACTTGAATCAACGGATTTGAAGCCGATTCACGGAATCTCATGCGCAAGATCAACGTTGAAGAATCGTAGATCTTCTAACGTGGTATCGTGCGCGATCAACGTGTTGATGATAGCTAGAATCCGGTATCTCGAGAGATCAACGGATTTCAGCATTTGGTATCATCAATTCATATTTGTTTCGTTCCATCGTTTTGCTTCATTTGTTTTTATCCGCTGCGTCAGTGGTGTATTGAGATTTAATTGCACTTGGTTTTATCACAAAGCTGCATAGAACATTCGATAAATTAACTTCCCTTACTACCAATAACCAATATGCATAACGATTTTAACAATGTTTGTAGCAGGGAGAATTCACAAACATTTATACCCATGAACAACAACCTATTAGTTAGATCGTTGCTTATTTACACGGTTTTATATGGTTTTACATATGCAAATTTGGTTACATTTTATTTATCACGCTATACTAATTATATTGCTATGTTCAATTTGTACATGAGAAGTTATCCAACCTGGCAATATGGTGAGTTTTATTTATGTACAACATGCTACAGAAAATACTTACAGGATCCTATGACAGTATATTCAGTTTGCATTTCTTGATACTTGCTCATTGTTATGTATACATAGAATTTTCAGAAATAGTTAAAAAAAAGTAATTTGACAACACTGATTATGAATATAACATTACATTGGGTACTTAACAGTACAATATCAGTTTGAAAATTATGGGCTTGGGATTAATACATAAACAAAACCGATCCATTTTGTCTATTTCTTGTCACTATGTCATGTAGTTGTTTTATTAACATGTTTAATTCACAAAAATATTATACTAACTTGCATGTAAAAATTATTATTGTAAATCATGATATAAGGCTACTTGAGCCCTTGACTATTAAAATATATTATAAGCTAATTCTGTGACTAAACTAATTATTGCAAGTTAGGCCAACTAAGATTGGAATTTTATAAAGCATTAATCATCTAAATCAAAATGGATAATGACCCAACTAATCCAAATGCATATATGCTAATATAAGCTTATATGAATAATTAGAGATTTAGTAGTTATATTTGACAATAGAATTCATATAACACCCAGTAACTAATCCAAATAAATGTTACAATGTCATTTAAAAAACAAATTTTGTATAAATTATTTCAATTTCAGTAGGTTGAATGGTTGCTGCAAGTTATATGAATTTGAAGGAGATATTAGCAGAAAACCAATTATACAACCCAATGGATTTTTTGTAAGATATGCGAGTTGCCGCCTTAAGGTTGTGAGTGGGTAGAACTGTGCGATTATGTATTTTGGTGTGTGATATTATGTGTATACAATTGCGTGTGAGTATAGGAGTTTTTACTTGTGTGTGCATGTGCAGCCTTGGTGCTTGAGTATGCAAAAAATGGTATTTAAATAAGTGTGTAGGTCAAGTTATATAATCAAGTGCACACAGGTTGTATAGAAGTTTAAGCTATGTGTGTGTGTCTATATATATAAATATATGGCAATGAATTAACTCTTTTTACAAGTTTAGACATTTATAGCAAAATATATTCTTGTTGCCCCATATTTTAAGAAAGTGCAGCAGCTTACTAACTTGCACAAATTTTCTTATGTGCTTTGTTTTTTTCATATGAATCCATATATGTAAAACATTGTTACTTCTGCAGATAATTTCACATTTAACTGTTTGAGAAATTCTGAGTTATATCTAAATATATCTAACTAGTGTAACTGGTATTATGCGTCACCAGTACGTGCCATGTAAACCTAGGCTTTAAAATAAATGAAGTATATTTTTATTTGTTTGTGTGGGTTCAATACAATGTGTGGGCTGTGAAATCAGTGTTTTTGGTGTATGCTCGAGTGCGTTGATGTACTATTTCGGGTTTATATGTGCTGGGGTTGCTTGTTCATGTGTAGCGTAGGTGTGAATATTAGTTGCATGAGTAAGTATATGTTTGTGTGAGTTTGCGAAAGTTTTTTATGTGTTGGGCATGAGTATCAGAGTATAAATGCATGTATGAGTGTTGAGTAAGGTATATCATTACTAGGCAATCAACAGTAGTCTGTGCATGACCTAATATATTTGATAACATGTGTTTGTCTTCTGTGATTTAGATCAATAAATATTCCTAAACTTTGAAACATGCTTGTATTTTAATAAATATTAATGTTGCAACTCTTATTGCATTATTTGTTGGAATAATTTAGCATTATGGGGCCATATATTTTAATATTTAAATGTATGGGCTATATTGGGATTAAGTTTAATTATGTGATCTATTTGGAATAAATACAACAAGACTTAAGGGGTATATTCATCATGTAAATTTATAATGTGTGGATACCAGAGTGACAATTTTAGTTTGTTGAAGGGCCGAACTGAAAAAATGTCACACACTATATATACGGGGTTATGGTCCCCAAATTACACAAGTCTTATCATATTCTCTCCACCCTCTTCTAAAGAGAATTTTCAGATCTAAGCTTGTGTCAATTTGGATGATCTAAAACATAGACTGATCTTCTTTTTGGAAGCATCAATGGATTCAGGTACGACTTCTGCCGAACTATTTAATTTCATATATTTGTTTCTCGATAGAATCAATATGGGTTGTATGTATTCAGATCTAGAATTTATTTATTTATTACAACAAGTGAAGAAATACAACATAATCATCCGGAATAGCATTTCTTCTTTCCCTAGTGGATCTTCTTAATGGCAATTCATTTTGAGGTTGTTGAATTTGTTCTTGTGGAACATTAACTTCAACTTGAAGAGGATTTTCTTCAACATTGTTTTGTTGGGGTTCTAGATTCGCTTCTTGATCAACGACAGGAACAATAATCTGCACAATGTCCGAAGAAGTGACTGTAGTAGGAATCATAGACGATGATTCCTCCTCAAAAACGATGTTCCTTACTTCATTTCTCCCTCTTAACTCAACATCCTCAAAAAATGTTGCATTTCCTGTCTCAAATATTTTCCTCAGTATGGGATCATAAAATTTATAGCCCCTAGATCGCTCAGAATAACCAATAAAGTAGCTACTCACTGTTTTGGAGTCCAATTTTCTTTCATTTGGCCTATATGGCCTTGCCTCAGTTGGACATCCCTAAATGTGAAAATGCTTTAGAGTAGGCTGTTTGCCTGTCTAGAGCTCATAAGGTGTTTTAGTAGCTGTTTTAGTGGGCACTCTATTAAGGATATAAACTGCTGTCTTTAATGCCTCTCCTCAGAGTGATTTTGATAAGGTAGAATGACTGATCATACTCTTTACCTTGTCTTTAAGAGTCTAGTTTCGTCTCTCAGCAACACCATTCATCCTAGGTGAACCTGGCATAGTGTATTGTGGGACTATTCCACATTCCTCTAGGAATTTGGCAAATGGTCCTAGACATTATTCACCTGATCCGTCATATTTACCATAATACTCACCGCTACGGTCAGATCTGACAGTTTTAATCCTTTTATTGAGTTGGTTCTCAACTTCTACCTTAAATTTCTTGAACATGTCTAAGGATTCTGATTTATCATGAATAAGATATAGGTAGCCATATCATGAGTAGTCGTCTATGAATGTTATAAAATATTGTTGACTATTCCATGATGCTACAGGGAATGGCCCACAAATTTCTGTATGTATTAATTCTAAGACGTCAGTTACTCTATTGGCACCTATTTTCTTATGTTTGGTCTGTTTTCCCTTGATACATCTACACAGACATCAAGGTATGAAAAATCAACGGATTCCAAAATGCCATCTGACACAAGCCTTTGAATTCTATTTTTAGATATATGACCTAAGCGCTTGTGCCACAATGTGGCTGAAGTTTCCTTATTAGCTTTTTTTTAGTACCACGTAACTCTACATGCACGGCTTCATTATAAGAGGTATTAACATCAAGCATATATAAGTTATCATAAACATTAAGAGAACCAGTTCCAATAAGAGTTGAATTCATTGATAAAATAAAAGTACCATTCCCAAATGAACAAGAATAACCAAATTTGTCCAACTTAGAAACAGAAACCAAATTCCGTCTAAATGACGGTATAACTAAAGTATCAAATAAATCCAAATAAAACTGAGTTCTTAATAACAACTTAAAATGCCCAATAGCCTCCACTTCTACTGATTTTCCATCACCCACATAGATGTATCTTTCAGCATCAGTTGGATTTCGGTAGCTCAGGCAACCCTGTATAGAAACACTTATGTGCGTAGAAGCACCAGAATCTAACCACCAAGTGTTTTCAGGTAATGTAGCTAAATTTACTTCAGAACAGACTAAAGCAAAAGATGTACCTTTCTTAACACGTCATGCGTGGTATTTGGCAGAATCTTTCTTCAAATGTCTAGTCTTTTTGCAAAAGTAACAACCATCAGTCTCCTTTTGTTGTTTCTTTTCAGTCGGACCCTTAGCAGTTTCTTTATCCTTCTTTCTCTTTTTGTCTTTTCCCTTAGAGGTGTATGCTAAATGAGCACTTTTAGCCTTATCATGCTTTAACCTCTCTTCTTCTTGTACACAATACGAAATGAGCTCATTAAGAGTCCATTTCTCCTTTTGACTGATCTTGAACTGGTTGTATTGTGAAGGAAGAGAGATTAATACCAAATGCACGAGCAAATCATCTGAAAGCTCAAGCTTAAGTGCCTTAAGTTTTGAAGCAGTGTTAGACATTTCCATAATGTACTCCTTTATGTTTCCTTTGCTTTGATACTTCATGGAAATCAAGCGTTGCAAAAGCGTGCTCGTTTCCGCCTTATCGTTTTTAGCAAAACGTTTTTCAATCTCAGTAAGGAAATCTTTAGCATTGGTTATCTTTTTAGATACCGCACCCCTAAATGCCTCCGGGATGCCATGCTTTATGATCATTAGACTCATGCGGTTTGAACGATCCCACCTCTCAAAGTTCTTTATAATATTAGAAGAACTTTCATCCGTAAGAGGGGAGGGTTCATCTATCCTAAGTGCAAGGTCAAGATCCATGCAGCCAAGAACAAGCAATATGTTCTCTTTCCAATCCTTAAAGTTTGTTCCAGTCAAAATAGGTATGTGGTTCAGATTGGCAGATACCGTAGTCAAATTAGCTGTAATTTTAAATTAATCAAATATGCTTACATTATAAAACAACTGTAGTAAATTTAAAATAATTGGCAAGTCTTTGCTCAAGATACCTAGCACAACATTAATATCAAGTCTTTGAATAGTAATATTAACTGTAAGTGGTATTCTTATTGTAATCATCAAATATTAACAATAAATTCAAGTCAAATTGTTGCGAGTAGTTTAGTTGCAAATTTTCATTAGTGTATTTCTTTTCGGGTTGTATTTGTATTTCGCTTGGGCTTTAGTCTGTTGGGCTGTCCACAGCTCATATGTATATATATACTTCTTTGTACAGTTTGTGTTTTTTTTGAGATCGAATAAAATAAAAGTTTTCCCTCTTAATTTGTAACATGGTACCAGAGTAGCTCGATCCAAAATAATTCCTCGTTTATTCTCCCTCTTGTTTCCTGATCGATTCTCAACATGTCGGAAGGTAAGTCGATCATGGATGTAATGCCTGTAATGTCGAAAATTACTGAGCATAAATTGGGGGAATCAAATTATTTTGATTAGAGCAAGACTATTCGACTCTACCTTCGAAGTATTGATAAGGATGATCATCTTCGGAAAGATCCACCTGTAGAAGATTCAGATGTTAAAGAGGATCAGGTATGGCTTAGGGATGATGCTAGGCTATTTCTTCAAATTAGGAATACTATTGACGGTAGTATTGTTAGTTTGATTAATCTTTGTGAGTTTGTGAAAGAGCTGGTGGATTATTGGAATTTTTGTATTCTGGAAAAGGAAACCTAAGCAGAATGTATGATATATGTAAGTCATTTTATAGAGTAGAGAAACAGGATCAGACATTAATGAATTATTTGATGAACGCTAATTTTTTTTATTGAAGAATTTAATCTTCTATTGCCTATAAGTTCGGGTGTGAAAATTCAACAACAACAAAGGGAGCAGTTGGCTATTATGAGTTTTCTTGGAGGCCTTCCATCTGGATTTGAATCAGCTAAAGCACAAGTATTGTCTGGATCTGATGTTAAATCTTTACAACAAGTATTTAGTCGAATTTTGAGATCTGATAGTTCAAGTAATCAAAACCCTACTGCATCTAACAATAGTGCTCTAATTAGTCAGAGAAATTCTGGAGGAATGTTTAGATCTGAAAATAGAATTATGAACTCTTCAAACTCATGCCCTTATTGCAAAAAGGCTGGACATACATATCAAAATTGCTGGAAACTTGCTAAACAAAGACAAAATAATGGAAATAGTGGATCAAATAATAATAAACGGCAAAGTTCACCAAATCAGACTGCAAATGTTGTAAAGAAGACTGAAGATGGCTCTGTGTTAGTAAATGCAGAGGAATATGTGAAGTTCACTGAATACAAAGGACTGAAGAATGCATCAAATTCTGTATCAACAGTGGCTAGATCCAACAGGTGGATAATTGATTCAGGGGCAACAGATCACATGACAGGTAACTCACATTTATTCACTGAATTTCAAGAGAATAAATGTGCTCAATATATTACATTAGCTGATGGCTCAGTAGCAAACATAAATGGATCTGGGATTGTTAATCTCACTTCACAGTTGTCATTAACCTCAGTCTTACATACTCCAAAGCTAGCTTTTAATCTATTATCAGTTAGTCAGCTAACCAGAAAGATGAATTGTTGCATATCCTTTTACCCAAATCATTGTGTATTCCAGGAATTAGAGAACATGAGGATTATTGGTAAAGGTTATGAGCAGATTGGATTATATGTGCTTGAGGAGGATCAATCTATTGTTGTAGCCTGTATAAGTAAAGATGAAGCACTCAAGGTTCATTGTCAATTGGTTCATCCATCTTCACTTAATTTCAAAAAATTATGTCCTGAATATAATTCTCTACAAGTTCTAAATTGTGAGTCATGTCAATATGCTAAACATCATAGGTTGTCTTCAAATCCAAGAATAAATAGAAGAAGTAATTCTATATTTGAGCTTGTTTATTCTGATATATGGGGACCATCTGCTATCATTTCTAAGCCTAGTTTTAGATACTTTGTCACATTTGTGGATGATTATACACGCACAACATGCTTATTTCTTATGAAGAGTAGATCTGAATTATATTCTATTTTCTATAAATTTTATGCTGAAATTGAAAATCAATTTAATATTGTGATTAAAACTCTGAGGAGTGATAATGCTAAGGAGTATACATCTGAATTATTACAGAAGTTTATGAGTGATAAAGGTATAATCCATGAGACTTCATGTGTAGATACTGCTTCACAAAATGGTGTTGCAGAACGTAAAAATAGGCACTTACTGGAAACAGCAAGAGCTTTAATGTTTCAAACAAATATGCCAAAATATTTTTGGGCTGATGCCGTGTCAACTTCTTGTTTCCTCATAAATAGAATGCCATCATCAGTGCTAAATGGTGAGATACCATATAAACTCTTGTTTCTTGATAAATTGTTGTACCCAGTTAAACCAAGATTATTTGGATGTACTTGTTTTGCTACAGATGTCAGGCCAAATTTGTCCAAACTTGATCCTAAGTCTGTTAAGTGTATATTTGTGGGATATTCACGTGTTCAAAAGGGCTATAGATGTTATTGTCCAAGTCTTGGAAAGTATCTTGTGTCTGTTGATGTAACATTTCATGAAGACATACCTTACTTTCAAGCTTCGCAAAATTTATCAGAAAATACTCAGTAGGAGAATGGAGTTGATGATTTTCTTATATACACTTTGAATGATAATACACAAGAAGAAGCAACTGTTGCTCAATCAGAAATTCCAGTCCATGAACCAATTCCTACTATTGATCCAGAACTAAATCTCCCTATTGCTTTGAGGAAAGGTAGGAGACAGTGTACATATCCTATATCATCATATGTGGCATATGATCACTTACCATCTCAAACATGTTTACTTCTCAAATCTCTTGATAGTGTGACTACACCAAAGAATATTACTGAAGCTTTATCTGATATTAAATGGTATGATGCTATGGTAGAAGAGATGAATGCTTTGAAAGCAAATAAAACATGGGATTTAGTTAAATTACCTTAAGATAAGAAAGCTATTGGGTGTAAATGGGTTTATTCAGTTAAGGTCAATCCGGATGGAACAATTGCAAGGTATAAAGCTAGACTTGTGGCAAAGGGTTATGCACAAATATATGGGGTAGATTACTTGGAAACATTTTCTCCAGTGGCTAAGATAACTTCAATTAGATTACTCATTTCTTTGGCAACTGTGTACAACTGGAGACTGCATCAATTAGATATTAAAAATGCTTTCTCACATGGTGACTTACAAGAAGAAATATACATGTTTCAACCTCCTGGATTCAAGGTTAAAGCTGAAGATGAGTTGGTGCGTAAGCTGAACAAGACCTTGTATGGACTAAAACAGAGTCCAAGGGAATGGTTTGGAAAATTTAACAATGTTGTGGAGTCATTTGGTATTATCAAGAGCAGGTTTGATCATTCAGTATTCTATAAGAAATCTGATGCAGGTATCATCTTTTTGGTTGTTTATGTTGATGATATTGTTATTACAGGAAGTGATGAAGCAGGAATCATCTCCCTAAAATAGTTTATTCATAAGCATTTTCATACTAAAGAATTAGGAGAATTGAGGTATTTTCTGGGTGTTGACGTTATCAGAAATAAGGAAGGAATATTTTTATCTCAAAGAAAGTATATTTTGGATCTATTAAATGAGACTGGAAAACTTGGAGTGAAGCCATGCAAAGTTCCAATGATACCAAATATTGATCTGTCATTGGAAGGAGAAGTATTCAATGAGCCTGAAAGATACAGAAGGTTAGTTGGAAAGTTAAACTATCTCTCTATAACCAGACCTGATCTAGCTTATGCTGTTAGCACAGTGAGTCAGTATATGAATGCACCAACTGTGCATCAATGGAAAGCTGTTGAACAAATATTAGGTTATTTAAAAGGAACTGTTGGATATGGTCTTATGTATTTGAATCAAGGTCATACAGAGATAAAGTGTTTCTCTGATGCAGACTGGGTTGGTTCCAGAGTGGACAGGAAATCTACAAAAGGTTATTGTGTGTTTGTAGGAGGGAATCTAATATCATGGAAGAGTAAGAAACAAAATGTTGTGGATCGATCAAGTGTAGAGTCTGAATACAGGGCTATGGCAAAAGCAGTATGTGAAATTATATGGATAGATCACTTAATGTCTGAAATTGGTTTTGAAGTTCAGAAGCCAATTACTTTGGGTTGTGACAATCAAGCTGCTATTTATATTGCCTCGAATCCAGTTTTTCACGAGAGAACTAAACATATTGAAGTGGATTGCCACTTTGTTCGAGAGAAGATGCAGCAAGGTTTGGTGTGTGCTAAGCATATTGGAACAGAGGAGCAAACTGCTGATGTGTTTACTAAGACAATTGAAGGGAAGAAAATTGAGTATTTGAGAAGCAAGTTGTGCATGGTGAATTTACATGCACCAACTTGAGGGGGAGTGTTGCGAGTAGTTTAGTTGCAAATGTTCATTAGTGTATTTCTTTTCGGGTTGTATTTGTATTTCACTTGGGCTTTAGTCTGTTGGGCTGTCCACAGCTCATATGTATATATATATACTTCTTTGTACAGTTTGTATTTTTTTTGAGATCGAATAAAATAAAAGTTTTCTCTCTTAATTTGTAACACAAATAATAATTTTCCTTCGGGCCGATTAATTATTTTCTTGTAAAACTTTATAATAGTTACATATTTATCATCACAAATGTGTGTCTAATTTGGCCAGATATTAATCTTCCTTTGGCCGACTAATATTCGCATAAATAAATACACGCAAATATCAAACATTTTTCACGAGCAACTAAAATAAGAGAGGTCACTTTGGTGACATATTATTTCAGTTAGTTCACTTGTAATGTAGGATATTCACAATCAATTTGCAAAAGACGCCAAATAGTATACTAATTTATTTTAACTCCATTTTTAAATTTTCCATAAATATCAATGTCAAATTTGACATCAAGGAAACTGTAATAATACATAAATGAATAATACTTGCAACAATAATTAGTATTAGATTATTGCGTACTTTATTTAACTGCTAGCATTCAAAATAGAAGGTGAAATAAGTAGTAACAATAAATTACAAAAAAAATGTCAAATCTGACAGCGTCAATTAATGTGCTGATTCATAGTGTACAAAAGTAACGAATAGTAAAAGCTTGGCCAATATTTCAACAATACCAGTTGCTATTTTATGCTAAGAAAAAAACCAACCAAATAAAATAATAATTTATGCTTTTGCAGGAGAAAACAAAACCACAAACATGTCATGGTACAATTATTATAAAAGATGTAGATGAATTCTTAGATCATAAACCCAATGATACGGTTCAATTAAATCCAAATTGCTATCATTTCAGGAAACTTTTGGTCAAATCAACAGAATCTAATATTTCATTAAATCTATGGATCCATGTATAATATTGTTTATTAACATGTTTTGAATCACCATAATTGAAGCATTCACAAATCAGAACGAAATAAGTGGATCAGGTGAATCAACTGAAAATTGTAAATCCAAGAACCTTAATTTCATATGTTCTTAAAACCAAAGAATTTCTCAATAAAATCAATGATGGGTGGCTCTGATACCACTTGTTGTAATAAATAAATAAATTCTAGATCTGAATACGTACAACCCATATTGATTCTATCGAGAAACAAGTATATGAAATTAAATAGTTCAGCAGAAGTCGTACCTGAATCCATTGATGTTTGCAAAAAGAAGATCAATCTAGGTTTTAGATCTTTATCAAACATTTTTCATGAGCAACTAAAATAAGAAAGGTCACTTTGGTGACATATTATTTCAATTAGTTCATTTGTAATGTAGGATATGAGTTGAGAGGGAGAAATGAAGTAAGGAACATTATTTTTGAGGAGGAATCATCGTCTATGATTCCTACTACAGTTACTTCTTCGGACAATGTGTAGATTATTGTTCCTGTCATTGATCAAGAAGTGAATCCAGAACCCCAACAAAACAATGTTGAAGAAAATCCTCTTCAAGTTGAAGTTAATGCTCCACAAGAACAAATTCAACAACCTCAAGATGAATTGCCATTAAGAAGATCCACTAGGGAAAGAAGAAATGCTATTCCGGATGATTATGTTGTATTTCTTCAAGAGCTAGAGGACAATAATGGATTGATGGAAGATGATCCTATCAACTTTCACCAAGCCATGCAAGATATTAATTCTCAAAAGTGGATTGAAGCTATGAATGAAGAGTATAAATCAATGCAAGACAATAAAGTTTGGGATCTTTTCTCTTTACCTGAAGGTAGGAAACCCATTGGTTATAAATGGATATTTAAAACCAAGAGGGATGCAAAAGGTAAAGTGGAAAGATATAAGGCTCGTCTTGTAGCAAAAGGTTTTACTCAAAAGAAAGGCATTGATTTCAAAGAGACTTTCTCTCTGGTTTTATCGAAAGACTCTTTTAGAATAATTTTGTCACTTGTTGCACATTTTGACCTTGAGTTGCATCAAATGGATGTTAAGACTGCATTTCTCAATGGAGACATTGAGGAAACAATTTATATGGTGCAACCGGAAAACTTTGTGGTCGAAGATCCAAAGAATATGGTTTGCAAACTAAAGAAATCCATTTATGGACTCAAACAAGCTTCTTGTCAATGGTACTACAAATTTCATAATGTAATTACCTCTTTTGGTTTTGAGGCAAACATCATTGATAACTGTGTGTATCACAAGTTTAATGGGAGTAAATTTATATTTTTAATTTTATATGTTGATGATATATTGCTTGCCAGCAATGATTTAAATATGTTGCACGAAACTAAGAGATTTCTTTCAAATAATTTTGAAATGAAAGATCTTGGTGATGCCTCTTTTGTATTAGGGATCCAAATACATCGTGATCGTTCACGAGGCATTCTTGGATTGTCACAAAAGAACTATATAGAAAAGGTGCTTAAGAGATTTGGCATGCAAAATTGTAAACCAGGTGATGCCCCTGTCGCTAAAGGAGATAAGTTTTGTCTCAAACAATGCCCTAATAACATCCTTGAAGTTAATGAAATACAGAAGATCCCTTATGCATCTACTATAGGGAGTCTAATATATGCTCAAGTATGTATGCGTCTGGATATTGCGTATATTGGAGGAGTGTTAGGCAGGTATCTTAGTAACCCTGGAATTAATCATTGGAAAGCAGCAAAAAGGGTTATGAGGTATCTTCAAAGAACAAAGGACTATATGCTTACATATAGAAGATCAGATTAGTTGGAGATCATTGGGTATTCTGATTCTGACTTTGATGGATGTCCGGATAGCAGAAAATCCACTTCAGGATGCATATTTATGTTGAGTGGAGGGGCTATATCATGGAAGAGCATTAAGCAAACGCTTATAGCTTCTTCCACTATGGAAGCAGAGTTTGTGGCTTGCTATGAGGCATCTAATCATGGAAAATGGCTACGAAATTTGTCACTGGGCTGCGCATTATAGATAATATTGAAAGACCACTGAAGTTGTTTTGTGACAATAAATCAGTAGTATTATATTCTAATAACAATAGACGCTCAAGTAAGTCAAATTACATTGACATCAAGTTTCTAGTTGTGAAGGAAAGAGTGCAAAATGGGTTAATATCCATAGAGCATATTGGGACAAATTCCATGTTAGCGGATCCACTTACAAAAGCATCACCACCCAAGGTCTTTCATAAGCATGTTGCTAAAATGGGTGTATCTTTTATGTAAGAATATTTTGGTTTAGGGGGAGTTTGTACAAAGTCATTTTTGTTTGTGACATTGCTCTATGTTTTTTGATTGTGGATATGCTTCAGTTTTTCTGATCAGAAATAAAGTTTTCTTAATTGCACTCAAATTATTTATTTATGTTTAGATTTTGATCTCATTAAAGTAAAGTAGGACCAGTTGGAAATAAACATGTAAAGATCACATTTCATGTAATTTCCATGCTACACATACATGATTGATCTATGTCATTTGATTGTATTGATATACGTGACCATTGATGGTTTTAGTTACAAAAATGATAATGAAAACCGCTTTGATCCTATGTTAACACAATCAATGGACGAGATTGTTTTGGATATACCATATTGTCAAGATCGCTATTTGAGAGCTCATAAAGTTAAATACATTCTATAAGGTTACATATGTGGCCTAGGGAGAGATTGTTGGAATAATTCAGCATTATGAGCCCACATATTTTAATATTTGAATGTATGGGCTATCTTGGGATTAAGTTTAATTATGTGATCTATTTGGAATAAATATAACAAGACTTAAGGGGTATATTCGTCATGTAAATTTATAATGTGTGGATACCACAGTGACAATTTTAGTTTGTTGAAGGGCCAAACTGAAAAAATGTCACACACTATATATATGGGGTTATGGTCCCCAAATTACACAAGTCTTATCATATTCTCTCCACCCTCTTCTAAAGAGAATTTTCAAATCTAAGCTTGTGTCAATTTGGAAGATCTAAAACCTAGATTGATCTTCTTTTTGGAAGCATCAATGGATTCAGGTACGACTTCTGCTGAACTATTTAATTTCATATCTTTGTTTCTCGATAGAATCAATATGGGTTGTATGTATTCAGATCTAGAATTTATTTATTTATTACAACATTATTAATACATACTTTTAAGTAGAGATTTTAAGGCATATACACTTATTTGTTTGAATATAACCTTGTAATAATATTATAACAGTGTCTATTACCAATAATAAAGTTACTGTTATATTTATAAACATAATAATATTTCTATAATTATTTATCACTATGGATATATTAAGTGTGTAGGCACACATATATTTGAAACTATACATATGTGTAGGCTGTGTGATCATGTGTGTGTCTTGAGATTGTTATACCACTTGCTGTTTTAATTTCTGCGCTTGTGTGTTCTTTTTATTGATTGATTTTAGTTGCCTTTTCTTTTATTTATAGGGAGGTAAATGACATTGAGTACATTGCTCTGTTACCTACCTTTGAATTGTATAGTTGAGTTTTAGAGCAATTTGGCATATATTTGTATATTCTCTGGTTTTGTCTTGGAAACTCAAGTAATATATTATTTCCAACTATAGTTTTCATAATTCGAGTTAGTTAAGTTGTACTATTGCATAGCAGTCCTAGTTATTTTGTGAGCATACACAGATTTATATATGAGTATGTTTAACAAGCCATGATTTATATGCGAGTATGTTTAATAAGTCATAGTTTCTGGTTTTGTTCATTCAGATTTCCTCTAAAATATGATAAAAGAACAAAAATGATGCTGCAAAGCCTTAGCAAATTACCTATGGCACATTTTAAGGCATGAATCATTCCAGTTCCCTTAAGCTAATACATGCAAAAGTATATCCTAAAAAATTACCGAGATATGATTGGTAATCAAATGTACTTGCAGAAATTAGCTCTTTAGACACATATTAGTGCCCCGAAACTTCATCTACAAATGAATTTGAAATTGTGGAGCTAACTGATAAATTTCCAGAAGCAACATTGTTTTCAGACTCTTTTTTACCACGCTGAAGCATATCCTTACAAATTTTGTTCATTAGTCTCACAAGCATCATTTCTCTATACCTTAATAGTAAATTATTATTTTTTGCAACAATTTGATGATTTTCGCAGAAAATGGATGATGTAATTTCCAAACATAGAATTACAAAACTGATGTCCTGAATTAAGTTAAAAACAAAGCTTAGCCCAACATACAGACTGAGCTGTAAAATGCAATTTTTAACGGAGCAAAGTGCTTGATTTTTATTATCCGATTTGGTGCAATTCTATTTTCAAGTACAATGAAGCTTTCCTTCTATTTGATTTATAAACTAAGCATTGTTTTTACATATGCAGGCTTTAGTAGAAGCTACATAAGAGAAGAAAAAAAATCAAAAGTGAGTAAAATTTTGTCGAGTTAGTTGATGGAAGGTTTTTTAATTTCGTGGGAACGTCATATTCGTTGTTTGTAAGATTTTAGACTCTTGTACTAGTAAAATTCGAAGTTATCATGAAGTTTGTAGAAGATACGAAGTATTCAATATGTACGATGTTTATTTTGAAATGCAATAGATTTGAAATTTGTTTACATGTTTGTCATTAATATAAATTTGAATTTATATTATAAATGAAATCTGTTTGATGTTTGTTGTTACATGATATGGTTCACCAAAACCAAATTTGTATTTATAAATTCAAATTTGTATTATAAATGAAATCTGTATTATAAATTAAATCTATTTGATGTTATAAATGTTGTATTTTTGTAATATATTTACCAACTGTTATAACTATTGGTAAATACATTATGCACCAACGGTTATAACCGTTGGAAATATTAAAATTCCTAATGGTTATAATAGTTGGTAAATACATTATATACTAACGGTTATAACCGATGGTAAATACATTATATACCAACGGTTATAACTATTGGGAATATGAAAATTTCCAACGGTTATAACCGTTCGGAAATATGTTGTAGATTTTGTCACGTACCTATTTGTAACGGTTATAAGCATTAGAAATTTAATTTGTAATAGTTATAAGTGTTGTGAATTGACAATTGTGGTGTTGTGATTTTTGGATAACAGATCCTATCCCGGTCTCTTTTAAGCAACTTTCATTAATTTCCAATAAACTCAACCCCGGTGCTTTTGAAACTGAACAAACAAAGATAAGAACGGAGTTCACTTCCTAAACATTAGTGGATAAATTTCCTTATCATTTATCCTAAAAGAATGAAACGAGGTTTATATGCACAGTAAAGCATCATTAGGGATGACTATGCCATATAACTCATGTGTTTCTCAGAGATATTTCCAAAGTTTCATTTGGATCCAAATTTGGTAGTTGGTTATTTAATTATCAAATAAACAATCATTCAACATTGATTTGATTCCATATAGGATCAACTAAGCCTTGATTAATTAATCTTTAATTAATTAAAACACTTTGCAAAACTTGATCGAAAGATCTTTTCAAAACACTATTCCTCAAACCCTTTACATCCCTTTTATACATGGAAAACACTTTTACTTATCTCAGTAATATACACATTTACCAAAAACATTTGGAAATTTCCCTTTTCTCGAATTCCATGCTAAATTGCTAAAAAATTCCTTTTTCAAAGTATCACTTACCATAAAACTCATTCACTTTATAAACTCATTCACTTATCCCATGTAAAAATTCTTTTTATAAGTTAACTTCATATTTCAAACCTTCTTATAAATCTTCAAACTAGATTTAAACTTCTTTTTAAAAACTCTTAATGATTTATAAAATCTCTTTCCATGTATAAAACTCTTATAAAATTTCTGTTATAAAATATCTTTGACATTACAAAATATCATTCACAAAATCTCATTTTTAAATCACTTTAAGTAAACCTATTTATTGTGTAAAACCATTTTATTATAATAATTTATTATTTATAAATACCCTTATAAAATAATTATATGACGTGAAAATCATTTGTAAACTTTAAAACCCCGGACTGATTAAAGAATTAAGGTTAATTCAAAATCATACTTCATAAATTCAAAAGGAGGCTTAGTAGTCCCAATGGTACTAATTTATGTTACCATTTAATTTCAATTTCATTTCCAAGCCATTCAACAATTTATTTACATAGGTCGACATATATGTAAATACACTTCATATCCAAATCCGAAAATAACATGTCAATATAAACTAACCAACATAAACATGTCCAAATAACATAATAGCAGGATGGTGATTTGTCATGCTAATTAAATATATGTCCAAACAATTCAATCAATTTATAGCAGAACGGAGTTTTATTCTGCTATCAAATGTCAACATAATCAAACAATAAATTTATAGCAGAATGAGGTTTTATTCTGCTAATAGTTGTCGATGCAAGCACATACAATAACATCATAACTCATTCACAGTAATTTGTCTGCTTATTTCATTTCAATCCCTTGTGTTTAAAACCATTTTGAAAAAAAGTTCCTTTAAAACAATTTGTTTCTCGAAACAAAGGATTTAAAAATTAAAACTCCCTTTTAAAATGAAGAATTACAATTTAAACTCTTTATGTGATCGTAATTAATCTTTATTAAATTTGAACATAATTTAATTATAAATTAATAAATAATTAAACCTTTAGTAAATAATAAACAATAATTAATTATTAAATAAATAATTAAATCTTAATTACTCATTTATTAATTATCAAGTAATAATTTCTACCATCACTAATAATTAAATATTAATTTAGCATAATTAATTAATAAAATAATATTTTAATAAAACATATATCATAAATTAAACCTTAAAAAAATAATTAATTTTAAATTATCTTAATTAACTTATAATCAAACAGTTGATTAATTAAATAAATAAATGACCTTATATTTAATTAAAAATGAAATATAATTAATCATATACTTAACTTGTAATTAATTATAAATTAATCATACTTAATAATTGATTAATTAAAATTGATCTTATCCTTTAAAAGTAATCAATTAATAACTAATCTTCGCTTAATTAAAGTTAATAAACCATATTAACACTTAACTAATTAATAGTTATTAAAATTTAACTAATTAATTATTAACTATTAAATCCATAATTAACTTCTAAAAACGTTATTATTAGGCTTATAAAACATTTGCAAAACAATTTTAAGTATGAAACTTAAAGTTGAGAAATTTGGATCTTTAAAGCGAAATTGCATCATAGCGACTATCGCTACGGACACCATAACTTGAAAATGTTTTGACTTATCTCATTAAAACCTCTATACTTAAATACTTACCAACTTATCATAAACACAACATAAGAGTTTGCGTAAGAAAATAAAGTTGAAACTTTGAAATGATTTTTAATTTCCTTTAAACTAAACACAAATTTTTTTCCCACAAAGAAATCCAATAGTCAATACCATATCAAAGTGTCCAATTCCTTAGCATAACATCACATACACATGCCTAAACATCCATAAATATATCACCATCATAGCACAAACCCAAAAATCGCATCTTTATAATGAAACATAACGTTTTATCTTTCGATTCACAAGTCAATATCTGAACTGCAACTAGCAACATATAGATATATTCAAACAATATAATATGCCAACCAAACAACCAACTTATTTTACCATCCAATATTAAATACATAAAAAGGTAAAACTTTCTCAAAGTTAAAGAATTTACTCACCAAAAATCCTTTGAGAACTTGATACATTTTGGAATTCGAAAAACTTGGAAAACCACAAAATCCATTCGAAAATACGTCAACTTCCCATTAATTTTTGGACATATAATTCTTGGATTTTGGAAAATTAGTCAGCGGAAAAGTTTTAGTAAATTCTTTTCTCTGCAAATTGAATAAAAGAAGCATTGAATTTCAATTATTTATTAGAAAGATATGGTCAAAATAAGAAGAACCATTTTTGGACTTGGATCTCTGAGTCCAAATACACAATGCAAATAAACAAGATTTTGACATAGCGAGATCCAATAGTTAAAAGTTGTGATAACCTGGATTTTTGGACATCTGTTAATTAGAAATTAACAGGTTTAAATTTATTAAATACTGACTGGTAAACTGAATAAATAAAATTCTGATAATTTAAAAATATCTGGATATATATATATATATATATATATATATAAATGGATTTGAAACTACAATAAATGTTGAATTATAAATCTCTGGAAATGATAAATCTTTCAATAAATTAACAAATATATAAATAGATAAGTGAAAACTTTATAATGTTGAAAATTTTAAATGTATACATATACAAATATAAGTATGTGCGTGTGTGTCTATATATATATTTTGTTATTTGGAAGCATGGATTTGAATTCAATGTAATAATTTTCAAAAGCTAGTTGAAGTTAAATTTTATATTTCTAAAACATTAAAGATAATATTTGTTAATTTAAAATATATAATAGTTTAAGTTTAAAATAGGATTTAGTATAGGTTAATATATTTTCTTCAAATTATACATGAAATATATAGGTTGTATATATAAAAAGTATTAAACATAAAAACATAAATTAATAAAATATAAGAAAAGTTTAAATTTTTGGCTTTAGCATTTGTGAGCTAGAAGTAGCACATATAGACAAGTGTCATTGGTTTCTTTCAATTTGAAATATATTAATAAAATTAGAGTATAGGCTATATACTCTTATCTCTACTCCTTCCTTCTTTTTCTTTATCCTTTAATTTATCAAACTAAAATTTGAGAAACCCAAACAACAACTTCAACAAGTTTTCAAACTAAAGCAAGGCCAGACTCGGAACAACTCAACTAAATCAAGCAAAACAAGTAGCAGATCAGATCAACCATCTAGTTCCAAATCAAGGAAGAAAAACTCTATTCTTTGTTAAACATTAAAAGTGAGTAAACTTTTTATAAAAAAATTCAATCTGTTATCCTGATGCAAGAGATAGGTATTTGAAGTGATAGATATGGTTGCATGGATGAATTAGAGTATCCGCAAGTCTATATATATATATATATATGAAGTTCAGGTGCATGTCTATATATATGTTTATACATATCTCTGTTGTGAATCAGGCTCAAGAATTCTTTATAAAATTCATATCTCATTTTATAATAGGTTTTATGTTATGATCCTTAAAGGAAATCTTTTTTTAATACCTAAAATTGATTTTTAAATATATATTTAAGTTTAAATAACAAGTAAGTTTACAGGAATTAAGAAATCATAGTGAAATTTATTTCTAGACAGAAAATAAAGTTTTTTAATTCAAAGTTTTGATTGCATGTCTAGATTCGAGCTTGGAAATCATGATTTTGAATAATAGTTTCATAACTTTTTATTTTTGTGATGGCCGAGATTTTGCGGGTTGATCGATATTGGGTTTTTCATCGATTCCTGGTAGCCGCGAGGATCAGTAACCTCGGGTTGTGGCCAGAGCAAGGTAATGGGACGGCGGTCTTATGAAAAATGGCCTCGCATTTTTCTGGGCGTCGGCGAGAGTGGTGTTAATCCGTGAGATGATGGTTTTGATGACAACAACCTTAGAACAGGATTATAAAATATAAATACTAACATTATAGTTTAGAAATATATGTATATGCATGATTTAATCATGTAGGTACCAAGAATGAAGGCTGTACAGTATAGAGATTCAAGATATCAAGATTGAAGACTCATGAGTATCAAGAATATCAAGATTATCAAGAGTCCAAGATTTCAAGTAATTTATTTTTTAATTAGGAATTTTGTTAAAACTCCTAGAAAAGCACTGGCATCTTAAAATCCAATTTATTCGTGGAATGGAATTCACTTCGAGCCCGTTAAATGGATGGAACCCTAAGTAGGATGGAACCTACGAAAAATCTAGTGAAACATTGTTTTGTATCCGCTAACTTTTTATTCAAATAATTTTACAAAATTATCTCGTTTTCAAAATGATTTCAAAACCTTCCTTTTAAAAGAATCAAAAACATCTATCGTGATTTTAAATACTTTTAGCCTCAAAATAATCTTTATTTTCAAAATCAAATTATCCTTAGTTTTAAAACTATCTTTAATAATAATATATTTAACCTTTAATAGTTATACTTAGATTTGAATACAGAATTATATATATATATATTATTCTCTGTATTTATTTATGTATTTTAACTATAGTTAAGTATATTTATAATAGTTCAAAATAGTTTTAATATAAGATAAATGTTATTTTCAAAGAAAACAAACCACCAAAATTTCCTTTGGGATGTCGACATACTCAATATACCCATGTCGACATAGTGTCAGTTAATTTCAAAATTCAAATTTCAAAAGAAGTGTCTATTCGTCATATCTCTTCACGAATTGACATGGCTATTGTTCTTCTATAAACTGGGGTTGTTTTCAACGAATTTTCATTCATATTTTCTGGTTTTCATTTCCCTTCTTCTTCCACATTTCCTTTTACATATTCTTACCATTGCTTTGCCGAAATTAACATTGAATCTAACTAGATTATCTCTGGTTTGATTCTCTATCACTATCTCAACAAGATCCTCAGTGCTATTCAGAGTTATAGGCTTCTTTGTAATCAATTAAATGAGAAAAGGAGTGATTGTGGCCTTGGAAATCAATCAAGTGAGAAAAGGTGTGATTGTAGCCTTGGAAATCAATTGGGTAAACTTGTTTCCTGGGAAATTAGGTATCTCTACCCAGAGGATTGTATACTGGAGGATGTACCTCATAGCCTTGAAATCGAGGGTGTAATTGTACAATTGCTTTTGAAAGGAAATCCGTACTTGTGTGCGGGACTGGATGTAGGGTAACTCCGAACTAGTATAAAATCTGGTGTGTTCTTTCCTTTACTGCTTTTACTTTATTTCTGCATCTGCGTTTGATTCTGTGATCATATCTGTGTCTGAATATTACATACATTTGGGTTCAAATTAACAAAAACTCAAAAAGATTTAATAATTCCTTAAAACACTATTCACCCCCCTTCTAGTGTTTATCCTAGCCTTAAGATCCATATGCATTTCAGACATTTGGTATCGGAGCAAGGTTTTCAAAGCTTCATAATCTAATTTTTAAAATTTTTTAAAATGGCTATGTTTGTTAATACTAGTTTGGAAATATTCAGATCATCATTGTCTCGTGAGTCTGCATATAATCAATGTTCAAATTCAAGTTGTCTACCAAAATTGTTTGATGTGCAAGAAACATGCTTTATAGGTCTTGTGGAATCAATCCACAATGGACAAATTGTGTAGATCAAAAAGAACAAATGGATACTCGACAGTGGATGTTCTAGATACATGACTGGCAATCCAGATATGCTGAATGATATAATATACAAAGACGGAGGACTGGTTAACTTTGGAGACAATTCAAAAGGATATGTGATTGGCATCGGCAAAATCGGTAACTTTGAAACTCCTATTATTACTAATGTCTTGCTAGTTAAGAATCTGAAACATAATCTGCTAAGTGTAAGTCAACTCTGTGATAAAGGATATAAAATTAAATTTGAAAAAGATAAGTGTCACATTGAAGATAATAATTCAACCATAATACTTGAGGGAATTAGGAAAAAGAATATTTATATTCTTAGTATGAAAGTTTCAAATGATAATCAGTGTCTGTTGGCAAATACAAGTGACCCTTGGATTGGCATAAGAGATTTGGACATTTGAATTTCAAACTCTTATCTAGACTGTCTAAACATGACCTAGTAAGAGGTCTCCCTAAAATGAATTTTAAAGTAGATAGTCTATGTGATGCATGTCAATTAGGAAAACTTAGAAAAAGTTCCTTTAAATTAAAAGATATGATTTCAACTTCAAAACCTCTTGAATTACCTCATCTTGATTTATTTGGTCCATCTCAAATTCTGTCAATAAATCATAGTAAATATGGTTTTGTAATTGTAGATGATTATTCTAGATTTACATGGACAATATTTTTGAAACATAAAAGTGATACTTTTGAATGTTTTAAGAATTTTACAAAAAGGATTCAAAATCAACTTCCTCTAAAAATTATAACCATTCATAGAGATCACGGTGGTGAATTTGAAAATGAAAAGGTTGAGGAATTCTGCAATAAAATGGGAATAACTCACAATTTTTCATTTTCAAGAAATCCACAACAAAACGAAGTAGTAGAACGTAAAAATAGGACGATTCAAGAGTGTGCGAGAACAATGCTTTCAGGTAGTAAATTACCAAAGTATTTTTGGGCAGAAGCTGTTGCTACCGCCTGTTATATTTTAAATAGAATTTTAATTAGACCTTTAACTGATAAGACATTTTATGAACTTCTTCATAGAAAGAAACCTAAAGTATCTTATTTTAGAATTTTTGGAAGTAAATGTTTTATTTTAAATACTAAAGATAACCGAGATAAATTTGATCCTAAATCCGACAAAGGTATCTTTATCGGATATTCTAATAAAAGTAAAGCGTATAGAGTATTTAATTTAAGAACTAACATCATCGAAGAAACAATGCATGTTTCGTTCGATGAAAATCTTAAAAATTTTGAAGATACAAATGATGAAGAGGATTTAATCACTCAAAATCAAGAGTCAACTGAAACTTATAATGAAATTAATCATCCTAATAAATGGACTAAACTTTTAAAAGATCACCCTATTGAAAATATACTAGGAGATATGCAATCTGTTGTTAAAACTAGAAATCAACTAAGTCAAATGAGTAATATAGCTTTTACATCAACTATTGAACCCAAGAATCCAAAAGAAGCATCACCTGATGATTCATGGATTTTGGCTATGCAAGAGGATTTAAATCAATTTACTAGAAATGATGTTCGGGAACTTGTTCCTAGACCTGAAAATAAAACTATAATTGGAACTAAATAGGTTTATAAAAATAAAATGAATGAACAAGGAAAGGTAGTTAGAAATAAAGCTCAATTAGTCGCTCAAGGTTATTGTCACGAAGAAGGAATAGATTTTGATGAAAGCTTTGCTCCCGCAGCAAGATTAGAAGCCATTAGGATTCTACTTGCTTTCGCAAATCATAATAAATTCAAATTATTTCAAATCAGTGTTAAAAGCGCTTTTTTAAATGGATTTGTAAAAGAGGAAGTATATGTTGAACAACCACCACTTTTTGAAAATAAAAGATTAACAAATCATGTTTACAAACTTAAGAAAGCTTTATGTGGTCTAAAACAAGCTCCTAGAGCCTGGTATGATAGATCTTACTAATTACAATCGAACTTTGAAATTGGTAAAGTAGATAATACTCTTTTTATTAAAAAGAAATAAAAATTATATTCAACTAGTAAAAGTCTATGTAGATGATATCATTTTTTGATCAACTAATTTTGAAATGAATAAAGAATTTTATGAAATAATGACAAAAGAGTTTGAGATGAGTCATATGAGTGAATTAAACTTCTTTTTTAGGTTACAAATAAAATAATCAGATAATGGTATCTTTATTAGTCAAGAAAAATATGCTAAAGACCTAATTAATAAATTTGCTTTGACTACTGCGAGTGGAAAACCCACTCCCATGGCAACTAATGAGTACCTTAGTAAAGAAGATTTCTCAAAAGATGTAGATCAAAAATTATATAGAGGAATGATTGGATCACTACTCTATATCACTGCTAGTAGACCTGATATCATGCATAGTATTTGTCTCTGTGCAAAATATCAATCCCAACCTAAAGAGACCCACTTAAAAGCCGTAAAACGTATCATAAGATATGTTAAACACACCTCTGATTATGGCTTATTTTACCCTAAAAATGATTCTTTTGACTTACTGTCTTACTGTGATGCTGATTATGCTGGTTGTATATCAGACCGAAAAAGTACAAGTGGAACTTGCCACTTTTTGGGGCATTCTCTGATTTCCTGGTTTAGTAAAAAGCAAAACACAGTTTCTTTCTCAACAACTGAAGCAGAATATATTTCTGCTGCTTTGGCTTGTTCTCAAGTAATATATATGCAACAAACTTGAAAAGATTATGGTTTAAATATTTCAAAATCACCAATTTATTATGATAATACTAGTGCGATAAATTTATCCAAAAATACTACTCAACATGCTCGAACTAAACATATTGATATAAGACATCATTTTATGAGAGATAATATAAATAAGGAAGTAATTACTCTAGATTATATTAATTCTGAGAGTCAAATTGCTGATATATTAACAAAACCCTTAAATGAATCTTTATTTACTAAATTAAGAAGAGAATTACGTATTTGTTCAATAAGCGAAATATAAAAAAATATAAATAACAAAGTATAATTAAAAATTAGATCAAAATAAATTAAATAGCGAAAATTCAAGCCCCGTGTCGATACATACAACGATTTTTTTATTTTTGAAATTTTTCCCACCAAAATTCAAATAATTGGTTATATATTCTTCTTATTTTCGAAATTCTATTAATTCTTTCTGTTATTTCTCTGTTCTATCTTCTGAAATTAAATACTAAATGGCCTCCTCTTCCAAATCAAACAAAAATTCAACCTTTTCTTTCTCCTACTTCTGGACTGTTTCAACGAACAACGCTCGCTCGTGTGACGAAAATGGAGGATTCTCTGAAGGATGCACTTCAGTTAATGATTGAAATCCAAGTGATGCAACTTCGAATGGCCAAAGGACAAGAGAGGCAAGGAAAAATCATTAGGAATTTACAAAAATTTCTAATGGACAATCATGCTAACCCGATCTTGATTAATGAAGACTCTTTAGGAGATCAAATACAAGAGACCAGCGATGAAGAAGAAGAAGAAATCCCCATGGAAGAAGTGCATGCGGAAGATGACGACAAAGTCGTTTGCGTTGGTGAAGTGTGCTTTGACAAAGATGGAAATCTTGTCGAACAACGTGGAAATTTCTATTTCCACTATCCAAATCGTTTGGTTCATAGATCTCCCATTTTCAAAGACACTCATTAGTTTCTTTTCTATTTTTCCCTATTGTTGTATGTTTTTTCTTACGTTTCCCACGAAAATGTAAATATAACCATATGTTTAATAAATAAGTTGTGTTCTTATATGTGCTCTATTAAAAGTATTATTATATACTTAGGATGGTTAGTAGTTTAGGACTAAGTTTTAAGTTTTTAGAGATAAGTATTGATTATTTATGTTAACACTATCATTATAATCACATATCATAAAGTATTAGATTAAGAGGGAGTTATATAGTTTGGAGTTACATAGTTTGGAGTTATATAGTTTGGAGTTAGTTTTTGTTGATGACAAAGGGGAGAAGTATAAAAGATAGTTAGGCATAGATTAAGGAGGAGTTATTAGGATAGAAGTAATAATTTATAAAAAAAGGTTGTCGTCATCAAAAAGGGGGAGATTGTTAGTCCATAAGATGATGGTTTTGATGACAACAACCCTAGAATAGGATTATAAAATATAAATACTAACATTATAGTTTAGAAATATATGTATATGTAGGATTTAATCATGCAGGTACCAAGAATGAAGACTGTACAGTATATAGATTCAAAATATCAAGATTGAAGACTCATGATTATCAAGAATATCAAGATATCAAGAGTCCAAGATTTCAAGTAATTTATTTTTTAATTAGGAATTTTGTTAAAACTCCTAGAAAAGCACTGGCATCTTAAAATAAAATTTATTCGTGAAATGGAATCCACTTCGAGCCCGTTAAAGGGATTGAACCCTAAGTAGGATGGAACCTACAAAAAATCTAGTGGAATATTGTTTTGTATCCGCTAACTTTTTATTCAAATGATTTTAAAAAATTATCTTGTTTTCAAAATGATTTCAAAACCTTCCTTTTAAAAGAATAAAAATCACCTATCCCGATTTTAAATACTTTTAGCCTCAAAATAATTTTTATTTTCAAAGTCAAATTATCCTTAGTTTAAAACTGTCTTTAACAATAATATATTTAACTTTTAATATTTATACTTAGATTTAAATATAAAATTATATATATATTATTCTCTATATTTTTTTATGTATTTTAACTATAGTTAAGTATATTTATAAAAATTTGAAATAGTTTTAATATAAGACAAAAGTTATTTTCAAAGAAAAAAAAACCACCAAAATTTCCTTTGGGATGTCGACATACTCAATATACCCATGTCGACATAGTGTCAGTTAATTTCAAAATTGAAATTTCAAAAGAAGTGTCTATTCGTCATATCTCTTCACGAATGTAGATGGCTGTTGTTCTTCTATAAATACGAGTTGTTTTCAACGAATTTTCATTTATATTTTCTGGTTTTCATTTCTCTTCTTCTTCCACATTTATTTATACATATTCCTACCATTATTCTGTCGAAATCAACATTGAATCTAACTAGATTGTCTCTGGTTTGATTCTCTATCACTATCTCAACAAGATCCTTAGTGCTATTCAGAGTTATAGGCTTCTTTGTAATCAACTAAACGAGAAAAGGTGTGATTGTGGCCTTGGAAATCAATCAAGCGAGAAAAGGTGTGATTGTAGCCTTGGAAATCAATTGGATGAACTTGTTGCGTGGGAAATCAAGTATCTCTACCCAAAGGACTGTGAACCTGGAGGGTGTACCTCGTAGCCTTGAAATCGACGGAGTAATTGTATAATTGCTTTTGAAAGGAAATCCATACTTGTGTGCGGGACTGGATGTAGGATAACTCTAAACCAGTATAAAATCCGGTGTGTTCTTTCCTTTACTGCTTTTTCTATATTTCTACATCTGTGTTTGATTCTGTGATCATATCTGTGTCTGAATATTGCATACATTTGTGTTCAAATTAATTAAAACTCAAAAAGATTTAATAATCCCTTAAAACACTATTCACCCCCCTCTATTGTTTATCCTAGCCTTAAGATCCGTAATCCGCATTTCTCACATGTGGATTGTTTGGATTTTGGGTTCAAGGCCCGTGTGGGTCGATGTGGTTATCGTGACGATTTCGTCATCACAACGACATCGTGTAGGACCGGTGTAAGGGGATTAAGGAGGTGGGATTGTGGCGAGGTTTCGAGCGGAATAACAAAGTCTCTAGTGATCGGAGTTGGGTGATGCAAGGCGAGTTTGGGCGACCTAGTTTTATGTCTAACGGTGTTGACAAACTCGATTTCAATTTTGGTGGTCGACGTGAGTTCTCGGTGGTCGTGTAGGCCAAGATGATCATTGCTGACATTGTGATGATCGGAGCATGGATAGGAATTAGACGGAGCTTGTGTGCACATGCATGAGTTCTCTGGTATCGGTTGTTGTTGAGTTGATGTTGTTGTGTAGTTCAAGCTCGGGAAAAATGGGGATTTGCATGAAGTCAATCCCAGGTTTATCGATGGGAAGGAGATTCGAGTTCGGCTCGTGTAGTTTGGATTTGGGCTCGGGTTTGTTTGTTGTTTAACCAGGTTTGAAAATAGAGCATAAACAAGTTAATAAAAGAAAAGAAATGTTAACAAAGTTTTCAAGCAACAATTAATTTTTTTTTTCAAAGTATAGTGTAATAGAATTTTCAAATCAAGTTTCAATATAAATTTTAAAGTCAAATATTTTTGAAACTTAATTTGTTTTGATTTGAATAAATTTATATTAGGTTAATTATTTAATTAAATATCCAAGTGTATTATCAAGTGTAATTAATGATGTAATCAAGTAGGTGTTTAAGATAAGTGTACTAAAATTGATTTAATCAAAAGGGTCTCAAGTGATATTGTGTATGAAACACAAATTAATTTCATACATTTAATTTAAATAAGATTAATGATAAGTAAGTGATAAATTAAGATAAATGGTTTATCTTAATTAATTAAGGTCTTAAGTGATTGAGTATAAATACTTAATGTAATTAATTAAGGATAACTAATTAACATGATTAATTAAACAATAATTAATTAATGCAAATAATTAAAGGGTGATTAATTTCATTAATAATAAATGAGTTGTAATTAATTAATGTTAAGGTAATTAATTAAGTAAGCAGGATTTAAAAGTAATAAAGGCAATTAATTTAATTTATTTGGAGATTAAATTAAATTAATTAGGAATTGAAGAACTAATTAATCTTGCTTATGGATGAATAATTACATTGAATGCCTTGGATTACTTGATATCTCTGATATGTGATTTGTGATGCTATGTGATTTGATATGTTTGCGTTGAAATGTGGTAATATAAATTATCCATATGTAATGGAATCTCTATGTGAATATGTTACTTTGAATATAAATTGAATTGTATTCACTTAAACAACTTGGATTAAAAATGTTATTGGATTCGAAGAGACCAGGGTCGGGTATCAAGCAAATACCCGGAACCACTTCGATTAGTAACTACAATAAATTGTTATAAAATTGATTATGGAATCAAATGGGCTGGAATGGAACAAATTAAGTATCATGGACATTTAAATTACTTAATGGTACTTAGATATTATTTTGTGAAATAAGTGTTTGACTACAACAAGATAGAACTCGTAGTGAGGTATGAGTTACCCTGGTTCTCAAAAAAGTTTTATAACTTAGTATCTCAAGTTATATGGGTTTACTCACGCTGATTTCCAGCCTGACTCGGGTGTTACTTTATTTTGATGCTCAGGGTTAGACCGAGTAAGACGTTTTGGAGCTCAGGATGCGAGCTGGAAGGCAGGAACGTTGGAGTATATTCCACTGTGTATTTGAGATTTTATTGTTAGTAGTTTGCGACAAGTTGTTACAACTGTCCAGTTTATTTGTGCATTGTTGTACTATGATATTTTGAATGTAAATTGACAATTACCGCTTTTCATTGTATAAATGCTATCATTTGATATTATACTTTAATCCACTGCGAATGTGAGATTCTATGATATGTTTTCTGTTTCTTCTTCTACATCTTTTCTTCTTTACCCTAACAATCTGGAATTTTGATGTTCAATTGTACGACACTTCTACAGTGGACATGTTAGTGTCAAATTAACGAGGTCGAAAATTCAGGGTCGTTTCTATAACGACCTGACTTCCCGACTCCAGGAAGCCGCGTCGCTAATGAAGAAAGAAAGGGATAGAAGAAGAAAAGAAAGAGAAAGAAGAAACAGAACAACTAACAACTCACAGTGGAAATGAATGAAATATAATATATCACATAATATATTACATAGTATCATATTACATCAAAGTACACAACTTATTCAACAAACATTAGACAGTTATAAACATCTATCTAACTATACAACTCAAGATATCAAGATACAGATACAACACAAACACAGCGGAACCATAATATATCTACACGTGGAAGCCTCCTGCTCCATATCTTCTCCAGAATTTGTTAAGCAAACCTGAATCACTTGATTACTCATACATAATATGAGTACCCAAGAGTTTAATAAAATAGAAAGTAAACACTCGGGTCAGACAGGGGTCTGGTGTGAGTAAACGGATTAAAATTGCTTAACTTAAGAAAACCTTTGAAAAGAAAAGGTATCACGTAAGACTTCCCACACATAAACATGGAAAAGTTTTTACCTTACGCTAACCAAAACATTTGTTAGGAAATCCAGTAATATTATAATAGTGTCTAGGGTTTTCAAGTAAATAAGAAATAGCGGAAATTGTTACATGATTAAATTCCAGCTACTAGCTACAAAAGTGGGTAATACAAACAAAACCGTAGGGTCTCGTAGGAATAATGGGTTTCCACCAATGGCAGGGCTACCGGGGTACCGCTCGTCACAGTACGTGGCCTAGATCAACGTACCGAGGATCACTCCTAATCCCCTGCAACACAAAGCCGAAACCATTCCTTACTGAACAGTCTCGAACAAGACAACCCCGCAGTTGGCCGCGGCCCAACTGCCCACACAGCCGAATAAAAAGGGACTTCTAGACAGGGGAAAATCTTGTCCTGAAATCGACGCTACCCACCTAGCCTTGCTGCACCTCCCTTGTTTTAGCCATTCCCGGGTTGATGAGGCTTGAGGCTGCGATTACCTTTATAGAACACATCTATCTTAGAATGCTCATCGTCCACCTGACGATGTTCTGAAAGCATTCAATCCATACAAGTTCGTTTCGGGTTCGAACAAAACCGAAGGCACTACTCATTGCATTCATATTGGAATCACCCTCAGAGTCAACGACCATAGCCCTTGCACTCTGAATCACCAAGTCGAACCTATACGTACTATCTCCATCAAACTCATTACAGAATCACCCCTAGAGTTATATTGATGAATAGTCCTTACACCTCGAGTCTTCACTAAGCTCCACTTGGATTCACGACCTAACGTTTAATTGGAATCGATGTGGTTTTCAGATTATCCAAATATGGAAACCCGATCCCGGTCTCAACGAAACCAAATGCCATTTTAATGTCCAAGTTGTTCTTATGGGTTGTAAACAATTAACTTATATTCAGGATGATATAAACAGATAGAGGAATCACATTATCACAATAGATAATTCATATCAACCATTCATCTCACAAAGCAGCATATCACATATCATAGATATCCAAATCATCCAATATCAACCAATCACCCAATATCATCATCCAATATAAATCACCCATTATCAATCAATCATCCAATATCGATCAATCATCCAATACAGAATTGATTAACTCTAAATCAATTGGATTACCAAAATCCTTCTTCATTTATTTATTCCAAATAAAAAAAATTAATCATCTCTTAATGATCTTCCTTAATTAATCTTCCTTTTATTAATTATACTATAATTACATTCAAGTAATTATCCTTAACCAGTAATTAACCTTTAATTACTATCATTAATTACAATAATTAATGATCCTTCATTTACTTCCATTTATTAATTAACCATAGTTAATTACATTAAACCTTAATTAATTATAATTAATTAATCACACTTAAATTAATTACTTATATTAATCAACCTTGATTAATTCATTAATTAATCGACTAATAATCCTTATTAATTAATAATTACTTTAATAATTAAATAATTAACTTATAATTAATCATCTTATTAATCATAAACAGTAATTAACAGTTTGTAATTACTTATCTTAATTAATTAACTTCTTAATTAATTATATAAACCTTTGATTAATTAATCTAATTAATTAGTCTTTAATTACTTCATTAAGTAATTATTAATAATTAAATTAATAAATAATCCTTAATTAATTACTTAGTAAATAATTACAACTTTAATTAATTACTTATTAATCAATTACAACTTTATTTAATTAGCCTTAGTAATTAATCTTAAATTAATCTCATTTATTAATTAATTAATCACATTAATTAACTAAATTAATTAAGTAATTAACCCTTAATTACTTACATAAGTAATTATCTTCTAATTACTTTTATTAATAATCTTGATTACCCTCTTAATTAATTACTTAACAAGTAATTAATCCCATCATTAAATAATCTTAAATTCATTAATTAATTACTCCATAATTAATTAACTTCAAAACAATTCTATTAATCAATTTCTAGATTAATAATATCAAGTGATTATCCATTAATCACTTTAATTACCCCCATGAGTAATTTTCCATTAATTACTTCCATAAGTAATTACCATTCTTAATTACATTCAAAAATTAACCATTAATTACTTCATTAAGTAATTATACTTAATCAATTCATAATTAAGTGATTATTTAAAATTAAATAAATATTAAAATTAATTGAATAATTAATTAACTTCTTATATTTAAAAATCCTTAATTAATTAAGAAAATCATTTGTCTTAAGTAATTTCTTAACTTATTATCAAATAATAATAAGTATTCTTAAGTTCATTTCCATAATAATTTAACCTTATTTATCCTCGTAAATAAATTATTTGAAATAAGTTTTCAAATTTTAATAACTTAAAAACAAATTATTCAATTTGGTTTTCAAAATCATAATAATAGCCTTATTTGAAAGTAAGGCATTTAGAAATCAAATACTTTAATTTTCTAATTTAAATTTTCATTTTCAATATAAATTTGGAAACTTTAATTATTAAACATTACTTAAAATTTACTTTAATACCTTGATTCAATATTTAAATTCAAAACATTCTTTTATATTGAAATCCCAAATTTAATTAAGATAATTACTTCCTAAATCAATCATCTTAAAACATTTTTAAATTTGAAATGAATTCAATTATCACTTTTTAAAAGTTTGATTCACATTTATTTTTAAAACAACAAGTTTAAACTTTGTATTTTGTTTCCCTTATAAACTTGTTTTATAACTTAATGCTCGATTCCATTTATTCAAACTCAAGTTTCATTTGTAACTTGTCTTAAATTTTACAGTACTAACCAAAAAACAATCACCCTAAAAATACTGAGACAACCACGAACAGAAACACGAGCCTTCCCCGAGTAAATCCAGCTACTACCCCTCTTCGAGTTGAACGCGATGCAAACGCGAGCGTAAACCCGGATCTCATCTCGTCTTCCCCAAACGAAAACTCCCCTGACCAAACCGTGCACCACGTACACGTGTGTACGTGTTTGATCACCTACGGCCGAGCTTCGTCGTCGCGACCATCGCCATCGGTCACAAGAACCCACGCGAACACGAACTCGAACCCCGATCCAAGAATTATCAATCAAATCGAAATTCGAACCCATAGCACAAAACTGCAGAACAACACTGAACCAAAAATTCCATCGCAAACGATCATCTCGTCGCCGTTGAACTTGCCGTCACCCACAACAACTCGTCACGTCACGAACTTCCTTACCCCCACATCGTGATTGCCTCCAGTTCAACATTCATGTCGCAAAATCCACGACATTCGAGCCGAGCAAAGAAACAGGCTAAAACCCTAAAACGATCAAATCCGAACAGTTAGGCCATAGGAAAAATTTGATTGCATTTTTCCCATTATCCTTGATTCATAAACAAGCTTCGACCAAAATTACAGCTGCAATCATCATGTTGTTCTTCGGCAATTCATCAAAACAACCCAAACGTTCAAACCCCAAATTCTCACGAATTAACCAACTGAAAATCACAAATTTCATATCAAAATTCTTAATTTTCTATCAAGATTACATGCATGTAATTAAAATTAAAATTTAAGGTAGTTGATTTTTGACCAAATTTAAATTTCACTGTATTATCCTATTTAAACATTATAAATCAATTTAAAATTTACAGAAACTATTTTTATAATCTTCAACAAACATTAACTGACGCAACGGATAATAACTAATCGATATGAATGGATGAAAGTAGCAATCAGTGGATTGACAGATACTGAAATGCCCAAATTCATTGATCCGAAGATACCGAATTCTAGCTATCCTTGTCACGTTGATCGCGCACGATACCGTGAAAGAAGATCTTCAATTCTTCAAGCGTTGATCAAGCGCACTTGATTCCGCGAATCGGCTTCAACAATCGTTGATTCGAGCGCACTCGAATAACCGAAAGGTGGAGATAGGAGATTACACTCAACTACCAATTTAAGATGAAAGCACACAGCAATCAACAAGAAATTTTATTCAAAAATCAACCCCCTTCAAATGTACAACTCACTCCCTATTTATAGTATTTTCACTCCCTGATCCTTAAGTCGTATACGACTTAACACTTCCCCGACTCACGACTTACCTTAAGTCGTGTGCGACTTAACAATAGTGACTCAAATACACAACTCATGTTACAATACTTAGGTCGTATAGGACCTAACGACGTACGACTCAAAGGAACACAAATTACAACACACGTACACACGACTCAACTTATTACATCATAACAGCCTTCGGCCGACTCATCATCATACCGACTCAACTCGGGTCATACACCATACGACTCACGACTTAATTACATGCCGACTTAAAGAAAAACAACACATACATACATGACTGACTTAGGTACATGTCGACTTACGACTTATCACAAATGACTCAACACTTAAGTCGTAGACGACTTAAACACACGGCTTAAGAGATACAGACTCATCACAACACTTAGGTCGTAAACGACCTAACTACTCACGTCTTAAAGACACCAGCCACTGGAATCCCCTCCTGCCTCTTGTTAAGTCGCGGATGAGCTAATTCTCCCTCCTTAGGTCGTAACCGATACAAGCCCTTAAGTCGTAGCCGACTTAAGTCTTTAGGTCGTAGATAACTCAACGCGGCTTCATTAACTCGTAGCTCCTCCTCCTTAGGTCGGGGCCGACCTAGCTTAACCCGTGACCGATTTAAGCCCCATGAACCCTTAGGTCGAGCTGCATCATCCTCCCTGGGTTGAGAAAAATTCGTCCTCGAATTTGTAAATTCTTCCGCATCAGATTGTTCATCTCCATAATATGGCACAAGATGCTTAACATTTAACACGTCAGAAGTGTACACATCCTCCGGCAGCTTCAACTTATAAGCATTTTCATTAATCCATTTCACAACTTCTACAGGACCAATTTTTCTGGCTTTCAACTTGTTATAAGCGCCCACTGGAAAACGTTCCTTTGTTAACACAGCATACACCAAATCACCTTCGTTAAATTTAACATTTCGTCACTTCAAATTTGCAGCTCGCTTATATTTCTCATTTGCTTTCACCAATCGTTCCTGAACGATTTTATGACATTCAGTCAACCCATCAACAAAATCAGCAGCTCGTTTAACTGTCCCTTTCGGTTGTGGTACTACTGCCAAATCCAACGGTCCCCTTGGCTAACTTGAATATACAATCTGAAATGGACTGAAACCCGTGCTACGATTCACCGCATGATTATGTGCAAACTCTGCCTGGCTTAACTTCATGTCCCAACTCTTCAGATTGTCCTTCACAAGACATTGCAACAAATTGCCCAATGATCTGTTAACAACTTTTGTCTGTCCATCAGTTTGCGGATGGTAAGCGCTACTAAAATTCAACTTCGTTCCAACCATCTTCCACAAACTTAGCCAAAAATGACTCAAAAATCTGGTATCCCTGTCTGAAACAATAGACTCCGGCAACCCATGTAAACGATAGATTTCTTTAAAGAACAACTGAGCAACACGAACAGCATCCGCCGTTTTCTTACAAGCAATAAAATGTGCCATTTTCGAAAACCTGTCCACCACAACAGATATAGAATCATTCCCCCTTGAGTTCTAGGCAAACCCAAAACGAAATCCATGCTGATATCAACCCATGGCTTAGACGGTACAGGTAACGGCATATACAATCCTGCATTTGTCGCTGTTCCCTTCGAAACTTGACAAATATGACATCTCTCCACAAACCTTTCAACCTCTTTCCTCATCGACGGCCAAAAGTAAGATTGAGAAATCAGATGCAATGTACGATCATGGCCCACATGTCCTTCCTCGTGCAACTCCTTGATAATCTTCATTCTCAAACAGCTTTCGGGTATACATAATCGATTTCCTTTAAACAAGAATCCATCAACCAACATAAATTCATCAGTATCTCCATCCTTAACTTTCTCAACAAACTTTGCAAAGTAAGGATCCTCTTCAAACAATTCTGGCAATAATTCGAATCCCGTCACTTCAACCTGCAGCGTTGTCAACAAATGACTTCTCCTACTCAAAGCATCAGCTGCACGATTCGTCACCCCAAATTTGTGCTTCACAACAAAAGTAAACTGCTGCAAATAAGCAATCCATGATGCATGTCTCGCTGAAATTTTATCATGCCCTTGCAAATGCTTCAAAGCTTCTTGATCAGTGTAAAGAACAAACTCTTTCAGAAATAGATAATGTCTCTAGTGTTTAACAGCTTGCACAACAGCGTAAAACTCAACATCATATGTACTATATCTCATCTTTGCCCCTGATAACTTCTCACTGAAATATGCAATAGGTCTTCCACTCTGACTCAATACTCCTCCAATCCCAACCTTTGATGCATCAGTATGTAGCTCAAACAACAACTGAAAATCTGGTAATACAAGAATTGGTGCTGTCGTCAAAAGTTCTTTGATTCGCTCAAAAGCAACCCCTGCTTCCTTCGACCAAGAAAACTGCTTCCCTTTCATGCTATCAGTAACCGGTGCCATCACGCTACTGAAGTGTGCAATAAACCTTCGGTAGAATGATGCCAATCCATGAAAACTTCTAACTCAGTGATAGTCCTCGGCTGCGGCCAATTTCTAACTGCTTCAACTTTATTCTGGTCCACCTGGATTCCCTTCTCAGATACAACATATCCCAAGAATAAAACACTTCGCGTCATGAGCACACATTTCTTCATAGCTGCATAAAATTGTTCCTCACGAAGAATAATTAACACCTTTCTCAAATGCTCTACATGCTCCTCTGTGCTCGCACTATAAATCAGAATATCATCAAAGTAAACAACAACAAACTTCCCAATGTATGGTCTGAAAATTTGATTCATCACCCTCATGAATGTACTTGGTGCCTTCGATAGACCAAACGGCATAACCAACCATTCATATAATCCTTCCCTCGTCTTGAATGCGGTCTTCCATTCGTCTCCCGATCTAATTCGAATCTGATGATAACCACTCTTCAAATCAATCTTCGAAAAGATAGTTGCCCCACTCAACTGATCCAGCAAGTCATCCAACCTTGGCATAGGAAATCTGTAGCGAACAGTAATCTTGTTCAAAGCTCTACTATCGGTACACATTCTCCATGTTCCATCTTTCTTTGGCACCAACAAAGCTGGCACGACACAAGGACTCAAGCTTTCCTGAACACGCCCCTGCTCAAGCAACTCTTCCACTTGCCTTCGTAACTCCTCATGTTCCTTCGGACTCATTCGGTAATGTGGTCGATGTGGTAAAACTGCTCCCGGAACAAGATCAATTTGATGTTGAATATCCCTCAGTGGCGGTAACTCCTTAGGCAACTCTTCTGGAAACACATCCTCAAATTCTTTCAAAACTGGCTTCGCTTCTTCAGGAACTTCAACCACTTCACTGCACTCTCACCCAATCAACAAAAACACTTCAGGCTCCTCTTCAATCTCCTTGACAAACTCCTTCAAAGATAATAAAGTTTTCAACTCTTCGATCTCTTCCAACTTGCTTTCCTTCTGTTGTTGCTTCTTGGGAACTAAAGTGATTTTAGTACCTTCAAACATGAAACTATAGCTATTAGCCCGACCATCATGTTGCACCGCTCTATCAAACTGCCATGGTCTGCCCAACAACAGATGACACACATCCATGTCTACAACATCACACCAAATTTCATCTTTGTACTTCTTCCCAATAGAAAAATACACACAAGCTCTTCGACACACCTTCACTTCACCACCCTTCCTCAACCATGCTAGCTTGTACGGTTTAGGATGCTTCTCAGTTTTCAAGTTCAATTTCTTTACTGCTTCTGTAGAGATAATATTGTCACAGCTTCCAGCATCAATAACGAACTTGCAAACTTTCCCCAGAATAGTGCATGTCGACTGAAAAATATTGCTCCTCAACCAACTAGAATCTTCCTCTTGCTTTGGTGTAAGACAAGATCTCCTCATCATAAGATTACAACCTTCATCTCCTGACAATAAGTCTTCCTCCTCAACTGGTAATGAATTAGTACATTCTGCCTCTTCATCATCATCCTCAACCTCAGCAACCATTGTTCTCTTCTTCGGCTTCGGACATTCATTGCTTTTGTGACCCAACTCCTGACAATTATAACATTTGAAACCACTGCTAACCTTCGCCTTCTCAGCCTCCTTCACCACTGGTTTACTGATAGGTTTAGAAACATTAGAACTTCCACTAGCACCCTTTGCTTGATTATTGGAATTAGTAAACACACCACCTCCATGCCTTCCCTGCTTCTCTCAAGCCAACGCCTTCTGATGTGCCTCTGCAACTGATCTAGGATCAAACATATTAACCATATCCTGGATCTGCATTCTCAATCCCCCAACAAATCTAGCAGTTAGCTGTTCTTCCGTCTCCATAATGTCATTCCTGGCAATGAGTTGGTAAAATTCATCTGCATAATCATTAACTGACTTCGTCCCTTGCCTCATATTCTGCAACCTCTGGTACATAAGCGATTGATAGTTGTACGGTAAAAATGTAGCTTTCATCAATTTCTTCATTTTCTCCCATGATTCAATCTTTGACTTTCCCATTCTCTCCCTTGTAAGTTTAGTTTGCTTCCACCACACTAAAGCTCTCCCCCTCAACCTAGTAGCAACCAACTTCACTCTTCTATGCTCAGGAATCTCCTTGAAATCAAAGATCTCTTCCACATTAGATAACAAATCTAAGAATTCTTCAGCTACCATTCCACCCTTAAACTCTGGAATTTCCATCTTCATCCCCGACTCCCATCGACGATCATCATCTACATCCCGATAAGAATTTCGAACTTGGTCTCGATCTCGATAATGAATGCTAGCTCTATCACCCTCTTCATCAAAATCAAATGTACGTCTATATCGATCTCGACCATCAACATTCCTTCTACTATGCCTCTCTTCATTTCTATATGGATCATTCTCAAATTCTCGCGGAGTTCTCCTCTCTTCATGTCCATAGTCATGGTGATCTCTCCTCGATGAAATTGATGTTTCTCTTCTATCTCTAAAAGATTGCGGTGATACCCTCCTCGCTTCCGTAACCGATGGCGAAACTCGGTTTCCTCCATGGTTCGAGTTTGGTGATCTCCTCCTTTGAGTTTGATTCAAATCATTCATCAACTTCTCTAACTTTCCAATGCCTTCATCAAATTTCTCATTAATACATTGTTCCATAAGCTCGGCTTCTTCTCTTCTATACAACGCTTCAACATTTTGATGACGATTAGCTCTCCTTGGCGGCATGTTTGAAAACTTCTCAAAAACTTCAACAAATCGAACACAAAATTTCAACACAAAGTAAACAATTCACGGCTCAACTTAGCTCGGCCTCAACTTGCAACGACCAAAGTTAAGTCGGATTCAAATCAACAAAGCATGCACGGCTTAACACTCCAAACAATGATACCAAACTGATGCACGGCCTATGCTTAACACAAAGTTATGTTTGGCCTTCACACTTCAACACAAATCAACTCAAACAACTTCCCAACTTTGATCTAAAATGAGATGGATCGAAAGCTCTTCTCTTGTTGCAACTTCAAGATGAACACGATGAATTCCAACTTCAAACTTCAACTTCAAAAATTGGCTCCAAGTCTCGGCTTAGCTATGATTGGCTAAGTCTAGCTCTGATACCAAAACTGACATAGCGGATAATAACGAATCGATATGAATCGATGAAAGTAGCAATCAGTGGATTGACAGATACTGAAATGCCCAAATTCGTTGATCCGAAGATACCGAATTCTAGCTATCCTCGTCACGTTGATCGCACACGATACCGTGAAAGAAGATCTTCAATTCTTCAAGCGTTGATCAAGCGCACTTGATTTCGCGAATCGGCTTCAACAATCGTTGATTCGAGCACACTCGAATAACCGAAATTGGTGATAGGAGATTACACTCAACTACCAATTTAAGATGAAAGCACACAGCAATCAACAAGAAATTTTATTCAAAAATCAACCCCCTTCAAATGTACAACTCACTCCCTATTTATAGTATTTTCACTCCCTGATCCTTAAGTCGTATACGACTTAACACTTCCCCGACTCACGACTTACCTTAAGTCGTGTGCGACTTAACAATAGTGACTCAAATACATAACTCATGTTACAATACTTAGGTCGTATAGGACCTAACGACGTACGACTCAAAGGAACACAAATTACAACACACGTACACATGACTCAACTTATTACATCACAACAGCCTTCGACCGACTCATCATCATACCGACTCAACTCAGGTCATACACCATAGGACTCACGACTTAATTACATGCCGACTTAAAGAAAAACAACACATACATACATGACCGACTTAGGTACATGTCGACTTACGACTTATCACAAACGACTTAACACTTAAGTCGTAGACGACTTAACACACGGCTTAAGAGATACAGACTCATCACAACACTTAGGTCGTAAACGACCTAACTACTCATGTCTTAAAGACACCAGCCACTGGAATCCCCTCCTGCCTCTTGTTAAGTCGCGGATGAGCTAATTCTCCCTCCTTAGGTCGTAACCGATACAAGCCCTTAAGTCGTAGCCGACTTAAGTCTTTAGGTCGCAGATAACTCAACGCAGCTTCATTAACTCGTAGCTCCTCCTCCTTAGGTCGGGGCCGACCTGGCTTAACCCGTGACCGATTTAAGCCCCATGAACCCTTAGGTCGAGCTGCATCATTAACATACAACTTTTATTCAATTATCAAGGGCAAATATTGATGTTTAGTGTAAGATTTGAAATTTTGAAATGAATCCTGTCTGAAATAAAAACAGTAAACAGAGAGTTACATATATACACAAGTTTTTACTCATATATAAACTTCACTATAAATTCAATAACATAAATACTGAATGTTTTCCATGCAACACCAATATCAATTCAAAGATTCACACATGCATTAAGATCAGAATTCAACCAATCTGTTTTAAAAAAATATTTACTCACCAAATTATAATATGCAAAGCAGTTTTGAATATCGAGGCTTTGAACATAAATCTGGAAAAATGCTTTGCTGAAGAAATTGGTCCCATGCATGCTTACAGATTGATGTATTAAAATTGCTGATGACTTGATTCTTCATTTTAGTTGCATGTTGAAGCTTTTTAATTGAATACAGATGGAAGGTTGCAGAAGATTTAGGAATCACAGATTTTAATTGATGTTGTAGGTTTTGATTTTGCAGATTTTTGAATTCAAGTTTCAAGTTTGATTTGGTTTTACATTTAATTTCAGATTTTGGAAATAAATTCCTAGTTGCCATTAAAATTTGAAAAATGAAGAAAGGAAAAGGAAAATGAGAAGAAGAAGGAAAACAATTTTCTTTATATGTTTATTAAAGTTAAAGAAAAAAATAAAATTTTAAAATAAAGACACTTGTTAATAAATCTTACATTTGTCATTCAATTCACTTAATTATTTTACATGTGTTTCAAAGATGATTAACATGTTTACATTTGTATTTAACTATTTTTTTATAAATTTTTATTTAATTTAAATGTAAATATAAATTTACTTACATATTTATTTAAATCACTAAATTAATAAATATAAGTTTACCTTTAAAAGAAAATATTGTAAAACTAATTAAAATACAAATATATCTTTATACAGGTATTTAAAAATCTAAAACATTTATACATACATTTATAACCATTTTAAATTTAAACATTTTAAAGAAAACAAAACTAAACTTTATTTAAATCCTTTTTAAACTATCATATTAAAGATAAGCAATTATCTTATATTTTGAAAACAATTTAAATAACTCTAAATTAACTTTTAAAAAGATATTAAATTTTAAAACAAAACTTGAAATTAAAATATTCATACATATATATAAATTATCAATAGATTTAAATTAAATTTTCAAAACAATTTCAAAACAACATCTAATTATAACGTATACATACATATATATTACAATTTGAAAATTCATCTTTTATTTAAAACAAATGATTTTCCCATTCACAATATATATCAAATATATATTATAAATAGAATAAATTTTTATTAACTTTGAAGAATAAATCTTATCAATATTGCTAGATTAAAAATTCATTAACCTTTAAAAGAATAAATTTACCAATTTAAATTAAAATTATAAAGAAAAATTATCAAATCAATTTAAATTATTAATACAGATTATTAAATTGATATTGCCTAAAATTCTGGATCGTTAAAGTTTCACTTGGTATCAGAGTAAAAGGTTAAGCGAGAACTTTGGCTCTGGTGGGGATTACTCATTTGAATAAGGGTCAATAGTACCCTAGAATGATTTGAGTGTAATATATATTTGAGGGCGTGCTTGTTATTTTCTTATATAAAAGACTTTAAAACGGTTTTAAAATTATTTTTTATATACACTTATATTTTGATATAAAGCAATAGTTTTTCTAATTATTATATATTAAAGTAATTGGTTGTTAATTACTGTAAATTAATGTAATAATAAGAATTAAGTGGTAATAGAAATATAACCAAATAAGAATTTGATAATATGAACTATACATTTAAGATAAGCTAGAAATGGATTCAAACGGAATTTAATATCATAGAATAGTTTTCCAAATCATTGAAATAAGTTACCTTGATATGATTTTCCAGTGAATATTTATGTAATATAAGGTGTATATTATAACTATTATAAATTAGGCATTTAATCTTAATAATGGGATGTTTGTTTTCTAATAATAATTAATGATAAAGCAAATGGAATGTTTTAAGGAAGTAACATTTAGATAAGTAAGACTTATAAATTGAAAAGGATTTACATTGTGAAGTTTTTAAATCTAAGTCCAGAAATTTAATTTGTTTTAGAATGTTAAAACATATAATAAATAATATTTTTAAGTGTAGGAACCTTATTTTAAAACAAGAGTTGTTTAAATTTTTTAAAAGGAATTTGTTTTGAAATTAAAAACCAAGAATGGTTTAAAGATTTAAAGTATGACTTGGTATGCAAATGAAATGAATATGTATATGTAACGACCAGAAATTTTCGAAGCCGAAAATTCCAGATAGTTATGAAAGTGGAAAGAGATAGAAGAAGAACAGAAACACCAAACATCTCACAATCGCAGTGGATAAAATATAATAATAAGTAATAACAGTCTACAAGAGAATATTATAATTTTCAGTTACATTCTAATACATCAGAGTTTCACATTATATACAGTCACTGAATGTTTACAATTATCATATCTCAAGGTAACCATAATATAAATACAGCGAAAATATTCTATACGCTCCTACCATCCAACTCGCCTCCTGAGCTCCAGAACGTACCTACCTGAAAATCTGTAATACTCGGTCTGACCCGAGCATTACACCAAAGTAACAACCAGGTCAGACTGGAAACCAGCATGAGTAAACCCAACTAACAAGGAACACCAAGCAATCAACTTAAATAAAACCCGGGATAACTCAAACAAATTTTACAAATCCACCATGTGTCATAAGCATAATTTATTTCACACATAAGTTGCCTAAGTGCCAACATTTTCAATTAGATAGTCCGCTTCACTTAAAATGTTTCATTCCAACTTGTTAATCTCACATATCAACTTAAAAAAAAATTCAAAGTGGTTCCGGGTATTTCTCAATACCCGATCTCGGCCTCTTCGATTCTCTTGTCATCCAAACCCCAGTTATTCAAATTAAATACACAACATTTCATATCAGAGATATCAACTCACCCAAAACACCCGATACCATTCAATCATCCATAAGCAAAGCTTAATCACACAAATCGATTCAATTTATTCTAATCGAATTTAATTAATCTTGATTGAATTACTAATCTCATCCACTTAGATTTCTCCGTTTAACATTAATTGATTTCAAATCAATTAATTCATCATCTTATCATTTTCATCTTAATTAATCACCCTATCATTTTCATCTTAATTAGTCACCCTGGATTAATTATCCTTCAGTTTTATTCAAGAATTTAACTTTAATACATTTCACGATGTAAATTATTTTTGACCAAAATCAATAAGAAGTTTTTAATTACCTCATAAATTAATTAACTATATTAATTTCATTTATCCTTAATTACTTATATTTATTAATTCCTCGTAAGTCATTGATTATGGATTAATTAATCTTAATTTAACAATCTTTGATTACATCTTTAATTACATAAATTAAGGATTTCCAATTATATTTTAATCTATCCTAATCAAATTTATTTATCTTAATTAAACCACAATATTAATCATTTCCGATTAATTCCAATCTGTAATTAACTATTCTTTTAGTTACTTCATTAAATAAATCAATTACTCCTTTATTAATCATCTTAATTAATCTCTTGATTAATTTCGCCAAGTAATTATATTTTATTAATACCATAAAGTAATTTTTATCAAACCATCCCCTAGTTTTTTTTTCTAAATTAATTCGACTAAATTAACTTAAACCTTAATGAATTCAAACCTTTACTTACTAATTTTATCAACTCGACTTATTATTTAATTTAGTTAATAAATTATCCATTTCAATTACCCTACTATTTCAACAAATCACAAATCATTAAGCTTCTTATTTACGATTTAATTTTTAAACAATTTAAAACCCAATTACTTTGAGTCAAACTGCAGTTAACTCGAGAACCAATCAAAACCAAGCCACATCATCATCAGTGCACATCAAATCAATTTAATTCATTCAACCAACTATTAAAATTTAACCATTTAAATTTAAATGAAAATCCAACATAGTGAGATTTACTCACCTTTGATTCCTGTCTTGCAACCCACTTCCAACCCGGCTTGCTTCGTTTCAGTATATGACCTCTCGTAAAGGGTTTCGAACCCGCAAATGCTCAGCCATCATCGTCCAATAATCTGTCCACAGCACAACAGCCTTCAACGCCGCTACATCACCCTGTCACGCCTGCCGACGAACCCGCTTGATCCATACTCTCGTTTGTCATGTTGCCCTAACCACTGCATACTTGCCGTGTAAACCACCCCACTGCGCGAGAAATCGCCACGCTCGAATCCGAGCTCCAAACAATCGGAGTTGAACACATCGAGCCCCATCGCCATCTTGTCTTCGCCCTCAACATCATCGCCGATACGATCCGCAGTCAATCACGATTGAGCATCGAACCAGAACAAATCGAGTCGATCAACCTCGCGACTCAGCTCCCCGTTCCCCTTCCAATCCCTCCAGAAATCATGCCAAGAATGATTACAGAAATCGCGGCTGCCCTCCTTCCTTGATTGAATCGTGAGTCGATTATTTACTTCTTTTTTTTTATCTTCCGCTCGATTTAAGGAGGCTTCGGCCATTATAGATTTGAACGGAGATAAGCACGATTTTATTTTGATTTTGATTTTTTTTCATCTTTTCTTTTTTTTAGATTAGAGAAGGGAACGAAAATAGATAAGGGTTTTGGGAAATAGAGGGAGGGACGGGGAGAAGATATCAATCCGGAAAGGCTTCCAACGTACGCTTGTTTTGTTAATATAAATATATGTAATTCAAGTTAAAATCTACCTTTAAATATTTAAAATCAATTAAATGTTCCAATTTAAATTGTTCAAAATTCTGGGTCGTCACAGTATATATGTGGGATATACATAATAACAAGTTGATTGGAAGTAAACACTATGTGTTGAGTTTTGAATTTTCCCCTGAAATGTGATGTGAACCCGAAGAGAAATAAGTTTTTGAACTTATAAGTGGGAAAGGATATTGATAAGAAGTTTAAAATTTGAAATGGAGAATTCAAATTGAGAAACGTTCACTGGATTGAATTGAAATTTAACTTAGGAAAGTTAAATGGTTTGTTTGAATGGAGTTATGTGTGATCTGAAAACAAGTTTGAATTTTGGAAATTGATAATGGATGCTATTGATGGATGTTTTAAACAATTTGGATGTTTATTTACTTTGAATTAACCTGATATCATCCTGTTGTTATGAATAATCTATGATACTGAGAACTGAATTATTTTTATTGAATTAAGAAGTGGATTAAGATAATATATATCCATTACTGAAATAAAATCGAAATAAAACTTTAATTCGAAACTATTGAAATAATTTTGATTTTAAGAAATAATGATTGAACATATGGTAATGGAATCACTTTGAACTTAAGATTTAAATGTTAAAAATAAACTTGTAAACAAAAATTGTTAAGAATTGGTTTCTAAGTTAGAAGTTAAAATTGGCTAATAAATTGGATTCTGAAGATTAAATTGTTTAAAAAGTTTTGAACTCCTACTTGAACCTTGAAATAAGTTAACTAAAAGTAAATTAAAATGAATGATTGAAATTTAGACTCAAAAATAATTATTTAAAACTTAGGTTGTTAAATTGAAAGCAAAGGGTAATTTGATTTAAAGGATTAAATCAACATTTAAAAAGTTAACTCGAATTTTTGTAATTCGAGATGGTTTAAAGTTGAGACTGGAATTGAGATAAATTCAAATGGAAGATTCGAATTGAATTAATTAGAAGTGAGATTGTAGTTGAATAAGTTTAAATTCAAATGGAAATTGATTTGAATTTGGGACAGAAATTGAAGTTAATTCAAATTGAATTGAAATTCATTCAATTTAAGTGGAAATTGGAGATTGATTGGAATAGGAGATTGGGAAATTAAACCAATTTGACTCTGAAACTATTTTCAAATAAATTGTTTTAATATAAACCGTTTTAAATCTATCTTCCTAGCTATTTACTATACAACCTCTCTTTTTAAAACCTAGACTATCTTATACTTATTTTACAACTATTTTGAAAACTAATTAATATTTTACAACTATTTTGCAACTATCTAATTATTCTACAACTATTTAACTATTTTATAACTACATAACTATTTACAGCTATTTTACAACTAATAACTACTTTACAACTATTTATCTATTTTAAACTTTTCAAAGCTATTTTCAAAATGCAAACTGGTCAGAGTATAAACTGTTTATAATTAAACACCAAGTGAGATAAGAATAGAAGTAATAACCCAAATGGAATTGGAAGCAATTGTGAATAAGTAAATAGACTAAAAATGAAGGTGGATAAAAAGGAATTTGATTTAGGTGATAATCAATGAGGAAAATACATAGGATGTACGTATGTTATTCTATTCGCATAATGATTTGATCCAGATTCGAGCATAGAATTTCGAGATAATATATTGATCCGAGTTGGGATTTTTCACTCAATTTTCGACGGCGAACCCTGGATATGGATTTTTGATTCATTCTGGAAATTCTCTATCATAGTTATGTCTATGCAAGGAGAATGACGGTTTCTGATCAAGAATTCAGATCTGAGTCCGCACTAGGGAAGTCGGGTGGACGATACTAGTTCGAAAGTGAAATTGTGTGATCGAGTGAGTGATCAAATTTGATATTGCGTACGTATGGTATATGTACATCGTACGTGTTTGAATGAAATTGATGTTGAGGACTTTGACAAATAAATGTAAAAATGGTTTTTTGAAAAAGAAAAGTATATTTTGAGAAATATATATGAATAAAAGTGGAAGTTGGATATCTTTATAATTCAAATTCACTTTATGAAAAGTAAGTCATATGGTAAATTACTTTATAAAGGAAATCAAACTTGAATATTTAATTTGGCATAACAAAAGTTATATATTTGTTACATATGTTAAACTCCCCCTTGTTGAATCTAAAATAAGAAGAAAAGATTTTTGAAAAGATTTAAACTATAAAAGGGAATTTATGTAAGTATAAATTGATCCAAGATTTTTTTTCAAGATTATTAATATGTATATAAATGATTTTATGAGAATGAGTTTTGGAAAATGATTTTTGGAACTCACTAATTTAGAAAGGCTTTTGATTTTTGGGAAAAATCAATTTTGGGAATTCGGAAAGCCAAGTTTGGAACTATCGATTTGTGATATCGATTTTGTGTAAAGGAGATTTTTATGTGAATCATAAAGTGTATGATTTGAAAGTTATTATATGTGTATAGTATAAAGTATTTTGAGATTGGCTCTGGGGAAAAAAGCGCCCTCATGAAATGAACTTCCTGGGAGATCCACGTTGTGGTTCTGCCTTGGGCCCTAGGGGGGTTCTAAATTTGATCCTAGGAGGAAGTCCGAACAAACTGAATTTCCTGAGTATTGTGTGTGGGTAGCGAAAGTCAAGGGTGCTGATGCCTACAGAGGCATTTGGGTTATGCTATGATGACAATGTAACTCGATGTCACTGCGATCTACTGCGGACCATAGCGGAAGTCGTGTGGCGGTGAGTGCCAATGGTCTACGTTTGATTTCACCGTGAAGGCACGAAACATCGATAGATTACGATCTATGAAGACACAGTGAAAGTCGTGTGGCAGTGAGTGCCTACAGGCTACATTGGGAATCGACTGATGTAGCCTACGATCTACGTAGGAGTGGTGAAGTTTCATTTAGTAGCGAAATTCGAGGGCGCTGATGCCTTAAGTTACAAGGGCTTTTGCCTTGATGGCGACGTAAAACCTAAGTGTAGCTATGAACTGTGGCAGGTTCCATGGTGTAATCGAGGGGTGCGAAGGCCTAAAGTTTTCTATGGATTTTGCCGGGATGGCAACGTAACCATTTGGTTAACTTCGGCCATGGAGGGCGTGGTGATTTCCAAAGCATTCTCACCAAAAATGTTTTATATATTTTCACAAAAATATTTTCTAAGTATTTTCACTAGATGTTCAAACGGGTCTGCTAAGTACTTATAGATTTTCAGTCCTACGCCTGATCAATGTAAGTCCAAACTTTTTTGAGAACAAGGATGGACTTGTTGAGACATCGAGTTATAAGAAGTATTTTTTAAAGCTATTTTGGCAATAGTATGTAGATTTTAAAAGTGTTTTAAAAAATTTAAATAATGGTAATTGAGAGTTCAAAATGTTTAAAGGATAATTTAATTGATAATTAGCAATGTAATTAAAATTCTGGCTTCGTTCCTTTTCGAGGATGAAAAGTTTTAAAAGGAGGAGGAATGTGGTAACCAGGATTTTTGGACATCTATTAATTAGAAATTAATAGGTTTAAATTTATTAAATACTGATTGGTAAGATGAACAAATAAAATTCTGACAATTTAAAAATATCTGGATATATATAAATGGATTTGAAACCATAATAAATGTTAAATTATAAATCTATGGAAATGATAAAATCTTATAATAAATTAATAAATATATAAATAGATAAATGCAAACTTTATAATATTGTAAATTTTAAATGTGTACATGTACAAATATAAGTATGTATATATATATTTTGTGATTTAGAAGCACGGATTTGAATTCAACGTAATAATTTTCAAATGCTAGCTGAAGTTTAATTTTATAGTTCTAAAACACTAAAGATAATATTTATTAATTTAAAATATATAATAGTTTAAGTTTAAAATAGGATTTAGTAAAGGTTATTTTTTTTAAATTTTACATGAAATATATAGGTTGTATATATTAAAAGCATTAAACATAAAAACATAAATCAATAAAATATAAGAAAAGTTTAAATTTTTGGCTTTAGCATTTGTGAGCTAGAAGTAGCATGTCTAGATAAATGTCATTGGTTTCTTTTAATTTGAAATATATTACTAAAATTAGAGTATAGGCTATATACTCTTATCTCTACTCCTCCTTTCTTTTTCCTCATCCTTCAATTTATCAAACTAAAATCTGAGAAACCCAAACAACAACTTCACCAAGTTTTCAAATTAAAGCAAGGCTAGACTCAGGTCAACTCAACTAAATCAAGAAAACCAAGTACCAGATCAGATCAACCATTTAGTTCTAGATCAAGGAAGAAAAAATATGTTCTCTGTTAAACATTAAAGTGAGTAAACTTTTAAAAAAAAATTTAATCTGTTATCTTGATGCAAGAGATAGGTATTTAAGTGATAGATATGGTTGCATGGATGAATTAGAATATCTGCATGTGTGTGTGTGCATATACATACATACATACATACATACATACATACATACATACATATATGAAGTTCAGGTTGATGTCTGTACATATGTTTATACATATCTCTGTTGTGAATCAGGCCCAAGAATTCTTTATAAAATTCATATCTTATTTTATAATCAGTTTTATGTTATGATCCTTAATGGAAATCTATTAGTAATAACTAAAATTGATTTTTAAAAATGTTTTTAAGTTTAAATAACAAATAAGTTTATAGGAATCAAGAAATCACAGTGAAATTTATTTCTAGATAGAAAATCAAGTTTTTTAATTCCAATTTTGATTGCATGTCTGGAATTGAGCTTGGAAATCATTATTTTTTATAATAGTTTCATGATTTTTAACGTTGTGATGGTCGATATTTTGCTAGCTGATCGATATTGGGTTTTTCGCTGATTCCTGGTAGCCGCGAGAATTAGTAACCTCGAGGTTGTAGCCAGGGCAGGATAATGGGACGGCGGCCTCATGAAAAATGTCCTTGCATTTTTCTGGGCGTCGGCGAGTGTGGATCATTTGGATTTAGGGTTTAAGACCCCTGTTGGTCGACGTGGTTATCAAGACGATTTCATCGTCAAAACGGCATCGAGTGGGACCGGTGTAAAGGGATTAAGGAGGTGGGAGTGTAGTGAGGTTCCAAGCGTGATAGCGAAGTCTTTGGTGATCGAAGTTGGGGGACGCAAGGCGAGTTTGGGCGACCTAGTCTTATGCCTGACACTGTTGACTGACTCGATTTCGATTTTGGAGGTCGATGTGAGTTCTGGGTGGTCGTATAGGCCAAGATGATCGTGCCGACATGTTGATGATCAGAGCGTGGATCGGAGTTAGACGAAGCTCGTGTATAGGTGCATGAGTTCTCTCGTATCGGTTGTTGCTGAGTTGATGTTCTTATGAAGTTCGAGCTCGGGAAAAATGGGGTTTTGCACGAAGTCGATCCTGGGTTTATTGATGGGAAGGAGATTTGTGTTTGGTTCGCGTGCTCTGGTTTGTTGTTTAACCAGGTTTGAAAATAGAGCATAAACAAGTTAATAAAAGCAAAGAAATGTTAACAAAGTTTTCAAGCAATAATTAATTTTTTTTTTCAAAGTATAGTGTAATCGAATTTTCAAAACAAGTTTCAATATAAATTTTAAAGTCAAATATTTTTGAAATTTAATTTGTTTTGATTTGAATAAATTTATATTAGGTTAATTATTTAATTAAATCTCCAAGTGTTATCAATTGTAATTAAATATGTATTAAGTGGGTGATTAAGATAAGTGTACGAAAATTTCTGTAATCAAAAGGGTCTCAAGTGATATTGTATATGAACCACAAATTATTGTCGTACATTTAATTTAAATAAGATTAATGATAAGTAAGTGATAAATTAAGATAAATGGTTTATCTTATTAATTAAGGTCTTAAGTGATTAAGGATAAATACTTAATGTAATTAATTAAGGATAATTAATTAACGTGATTAATTAAAGAATAATTAATTAATGCGAATAATTAAAGGGTGATTAATTTCATTAATAATAAATGAGTTGTAATTAATTAATGTTAAGTAAGCAGGATTTAAAAGTAAAAAAAGGTAATTAATTTGATTTGTTTAGAGATTAAATTAAATTAATGAGGAATTGAACAACTAATTAATCTTGCTTATGGATGATTAATTATATTGAATGCCTTGGATTATTTGATATCTCTAATATGTGATATGTGATGCTATGTGATTTGATATGTTTGGGTTGAACAGTGATAATATTGATTATCCATATGTAATGGAATCGCTATGTGAATATGTTACTCTAAATATAAATTGAATTGTATTCACTTAAACAACTTGGATCAAAAATGTTATTGGATTCGAAGAAGCCGGGGTCGGGTATCAAGCAAACACCCGGAACCACTTCGATTAGTAACTACAATAAATTGTTATAGATTTGGTTATGGAATCAAATGGGCTGGAATGGAATAAATTAAGTATCATGGCCATTTAAATTAAGTAACAGTACTTAGATATTGTTTTGTGAAATAAGTGTTTGACTATAACAAGATAGAACTCGTAGTGAGGTACGAGTTACCCTGGTTTTCAAATAAGTTTTATAACTTATTATTTCAAGTTATATGGGTTTACCCACGCTGATTTCCAGCCTGACTCGGATGTTACTTTATTGTAATGCTCGGGTTAGACCGAGTATTACAGATTTTTCAGGCTAGGACGTACTGGAGCTCAGGAGGCGAGCTGGAAGGCAGGAACGTTGAAGTATATTCCGCTGTGTATTTGAGATTTTATTGTTAGTAGTCTGCGACAAGTTGTTACGACTGTCCAACTTATTTGTGCATTGTTGTATTATGATATTCTGAATGTAAACTGACAATTATAGCTTTTCATCATATACATGCTATCATTTGATATTATATTTTAATTCGCTGCGAATATTAGATTCTATGCTATGTTTTCTGTTTCTTCTTCTACCTCTTTTCTTCTTTACCCTAACAATCTGGAATTTTCGACGTTCAATTGTTCGACACTTCTACAGTGGACAAGTTAGTGTCGAATTAACGAGGTCAAAAATTCCGGTTCGTTTCAAAAGTGTCAACATAAAAGCTATAACCACTGAAATTTGAAATAGTTTGAAAACAATAAATTATTGATTTGGAGCATTTTAGAGGAAGTTCTGGTCGGGTGAATTTGGGGTAAAAATGAAAAATGTGGAGCTTAAAACAAGTGAATTAAAACTAAGTTTCTTAAAAGTTTTAAATAAGAATTTGATCAAACCTAGAATTTAAAAGCCATGGAAACTTTAAGGAAGAAAGATGCTGTAATTTTGGAGAGTAAGAATGAAAAGGAAAATGAAAATAATGAAAATTGATTTTATAAGAAATGGAATAATTAAAATTAATAAACTACTCTTGTACCATGCCCTCCAATACCCTCTTACCACCTCATCTAGCCTTGTTCCCTCTCTTAAATTTGAAATTATCATGTCCCTCCTCCCATTTTTCAACGCTCCAACACCCATTTATTTCTAACTGTACATTATGTACTTTTTGTCTAAAGAAGCATCTTTATATTATATACTATATTAATTTTTTATAATAAAATCGTATCTTATACATACATACATACATACATACATACTTAAGTGTACATTCATGTACCCATATGCATTTACATGTCAAAATATTTGTAAATGTACATATGTACGTCTTCCAAAGTGTCACGACATTTTTGATAGCTTTTTTCCAATGAAAAGTCGAAAATTTAGAAAACGAATTCCAGTCACATTCTCGATTCTTCTTCAAACTAAATATTTAGTAAAAAAAAATTAAAACTATTTCATCATCATTATTTATCGTTCAAAAGAGTTTTATTTCCATTCTAAAATAAATTATTTGAATATAAAATTAATTAAATATTCGCAAATCAAAGCATTGAAATTCCGGATCATTACGTTCTTCCCACCTTAAAAGAATTTCATCCTCGAAGTCACACCTCAGCCTAACTTAGAAACCACTTAACACTACATATAATTCCATATGATGTACACAAATCATTCTTATACCAAAATAGGATTCGATCACTGTTTGTACCAAAATTGGGCATAACACTCATCGGATGTAATTGAAGAGATTAGAATGAAGAAATAAATGGAAAATGAGGCTAGTCTAACAATCACACCAAGAAAAGCAAGCAAAATTAGGAAAAGACAAAAGTTTATAGTGGTTCGACATTGTAGCCTACGTCCACTTTGAAGATTTTATTATCTATTGATGATTCTTAACTGAGTTACAACAATAAAAATCACTAATACTCAAGTTACAATGGAGTTTCAACAGATTAACAATGTAGAAGTTCCAAAAGGTCCTTTTTAATTGGTGTGGAGGTGTTATTTATAGGTGTAGAGCTAGAAATATCCGTCAAATCTCAGAATACCCTATCTCATACGTAAGTGGGCCTATATTTGGAGTTATTTGGGTCGATCCTTGATCGATCCATGCATGCTTTGTATCGATCAAGGAAGGACCTAATTGAGCTGCGATCGATTATAGCGGTTCTTGAGTTAATATGCAAGCTCCTGTGAAAATTTCATGGCATTTGGAATTGTAGTTAGAGAGGTATGATCGATCTAAAGTTGAATTTTCTAGGAAGGCTGAAGACTTCGCATTGATTAATTGCGCATTGATCCTCTTCGTATCGATACATTTCGTATCGATCAATTGCATGTCGATGACATGGCACTGGAGATCCACATTTCATGCTTATAGACCATTTCCTTTGGTTTGACTGAGCCTTTCATATCTATCTGATACATTGCTCTTCATATCGATGCTACATCTGTGCCTTCGCATCGATTCTTCCTTTATGGCTTCATATCGCTGCTTGGACCTAATCTTCGTATCGATCAAACAAGTGATAGATTCGAAACATATAGTCATTAATTGGTGCGATCGATCAATTGAATGCCGAATTCTACTGAAGTCTTGATGGATACGAAATAGGAGGATATGAACTGGATGGATATGAACTGAACATGTTTTACAGGGATCTTGATCGATCCATATCTTAAACATACAAACTCCGATTGTCCTAAAATTTGGAATGTTGCCTTCTATAGCTTTGCTGGTCGTACCGTGCTAATTGTAGCTTGATCCAGACTTGGACCAAGTTAGCTTGTACCAATCGTGGACCTGTAGATAACCAATCTTTGGGGCAGATTGTCTTCAGTCTCTAGTCAAGTCCTTGGTGTCATTGCCTTGACAAAAGGCGGGATAACATTTGCCTCCCAAAGTATGTACTGTGTGAACATGACATGCTTTGAAAAGCAGCAATCTTTATTCCGATAAAGTTTTATCCTATTTGATGAACAATTGTTGTCTTTTCACCAAGAGACGTAACCTTCGGTAGAATTCCAGTAACATAAATGTTGAGTTGTAGACTGCCAATGATCATGTAGTTTTTTTATCATAACTAAAGGACGAGTGCTAGCAATTTTTTGCCATTGTTTTGGTTAATTCCAGATGAGCATTCAATTTCTGTCGGTTTTACAAAATCAAATTTTTAGGATGCATGCACGCACTTCATGTACATGTTTATGTCATTGGCTCCCAGGTATGCTATGCGCTCGTGGGTCGTTGCCAATTTGGTGAAATGCAATTCAATCATTTGCATTTTTGATGGCAAGAGAAATGGTATTCCACCAAAAAATGAATTTTCATGTAGGAATTCTCTCCATACTCGTTTGATGATATTGTAAGAGACACATAAAAGTAGGTATATGAAGGAACCCTTTCTATTCACAATTCCTTTAGGATGATGCAGTAGAAAGCTTCGCAGAGGAGATGCCATTTCTTATTCCTCTGCTCAAGAAGGATTCCTTGTTGTAGTTAACCATTAGTATGGCCCTGTTTTTTTAAAAGCACCATCTCTAAAACCTCATCGATCTCTTTATGGTCAATGCTTGGAGCATTAAGTCCTCTTACTACGAATGAGCCCATTTGCTACGTATCCTCTGAATTGGTTAGCTTGGCTAGTAAGTCAGCTCTTTCGTTTTGTTCTTTGGGGATGTATGTTACAATACAATATTCAAAATTGATCAATTATTTTTGGACTTGGACGAGACAATAAGAAAGTTGCTCCACTCTTAGCTTGATAATTTCCTTTGGCTTGAGATATTACTATCCGAGACTCGTAAAACATCTATAGCGATTTCACTCCTTGTCCTCTAACAAATGTTGGCCCGATTATCATGGCATCATGTTACGCTTCGTTATATATTGTAGGGAAAATCGACTTTCTAGATGTAATTCTATTGGCATGACAGTGCGGTGCTTATGGTGTGTATTGATAATGTATAAATCTTCGCCATCCAACGATTTAGGTAAAATGGGAGGGCTCTCTAAGCGATCTATTAGAGATGGAATTGCATCAACACAGTTGTTAGTCCATTCAGAAGTTCCCTTCCCTCTCTTAGTCAGGTTGAAGAAGAGAATACACTTGTAGATGGCCTTAGAATTGAATTCAGCTTTGGAAAGTAACCTGCCGACTTAGGCTTTGTACCTGCTTGGTTGTACTCTATACATGGATGTCTCTAATTATCTAAATTTTATGGACATTAGCCTCAATCCATGAGAATTGAAGATGAAACCTAAGAATTTTTTTTGATGCAACGTTGAAAAAGCATTTTAAAGGATCGAGTTTCATTCTGCATTTTTTGGAGAGCATTGAATATCTCTGCCAAGTCATCGATATGGTAATTTGCTAGTCGTGATCTCACGAGCATATTAACCACATATAATTTCATCGATCGACTGATTTGATTTTTGAACGATATGTTAACTGTCCTTTGGCAAGCAGCACCAACGTTCTTAAGTTTGAATCCGGAGATTGCAACATAGAACTATAGACCAGGTCAATAATGAAATATTGTATTCCAGGTCCTGGGCATGCTTCAACGTCTGATTGTAGCTACAGTTTGCATCCATAGAAGCGAGTATTCATGTCCAATGGTTGAGTCCACCAATTGGTTGACCTTTGGAAGTGGAAAGCTGTGCTTTGTCATGCCTCTTGCAAATCTGAGTAGTCGACGTACGTTCGCCATTTTCTGTTTGTTTTTCTTATAAGTAAAGGTTTGGATACTCATTTTGGTAGAGGCCATCATGGATTGACCTATTGGTTTTGTGTATATTCGTCTCCTCTTTAAGTGCAACAGATCTCTTCGGATCCATGTCGCATCATTTTATTCATCGAGACATACCTCGCGTCGATATTTAATGCAGGGTTCTTAATGGCTGCTGAGAGTCCACATGTATATTTCTATACATACATACATACATACATACATACATACATATATATATGTATATATATATATGTATATATATGGGATTGAGTCTAAGAGAACACATCAATATTCACCTGGAGCAAAGCAGTTAACTCTTTCATCATCATTGCACTGAGTTGTGATCTGATTTTCATTACTCGTGATAGGTTGTAGGCGCTTCGATTGCTTATTTGCAATGGTTAATGATCAACCTTATAGGCACATTGAACCAAAGGCTTAGTGGATTTTAGCCTTGTGTCGCATGCAGTTTTATAACTGGCATCAGCTATGAGTTTGAATCTACTTGTGTTTTCGAGTATTGCGCTTTTCGTTTAATGTACTTGCGATTCACTGCTCATTGTAAAGGTCAAAATGATGGTTAGTTGCCTATAATCTGGGCATTGATCCGATAATTCTATCTCTAAGCATCCTTTCGGCCAAAAGCTTGAGTTGCGATAAATACCAGGCACATGTCATAAAATTGAGTCGTCATAGTTAATTCTTGGATAATCACTCTTTTGCCCTCAGTCTCGGGTTGGTGGATGCATTACGAGGTCGGTTGAGTCTCGTCCCAGCTATGTTTGGACTGTAGCTCAAGCTTTAAGAACCAGAGTTGTTTGATGAATGATCAAATGTGACGCCCCACCTCTATACCCACGCTAGCCAAGAACACTCCGGAGAAGTGCTGTCAACTAGCACGGAGAATAAGGCTGTTGAGGAGCGACCATCCATGTAATTGCTTATCACACGGTGGCTATAAATAATCTTCGGAAACAAACATAGAAATAATCATATCACAAATCAGTCACAGATATCCATATCACAAAGGCGGAAGAAGATATGAATATATAACTAACATATGAAAGTGTACATCAGAGTAGTGGTCAATAAGATCCACGATAATACAAAAGAATAGCAACACGTGCTATACAAAAGAATACAACTATGAGTCTATATCTCAAGTGTATACAACAAAAACTGCTAATCTAAACAGTTAGCCAAAAGTCAGAGTGATAAATCCCTGGGAAGAAGTCAAGCAGAAGCACCTGTAACATCTCGGTCTGATCCGAGTATTATTTAAGAAAATAATAAACGGATCAGTCTAGCTATAAATATCAGATGACATGATATAACATAAAAGATATGGCATAAACATAAACATCCATAACGACATACCACTATAAGTATGTAAATAATGATCAACAGAAGATCAATCAATAAGAGATAATCAATATCACAAGAATCTTCTCAAAGATTCGAAGGGGGCATCATACCCTAAACTTGTACTCATAACAAGTCAATGACATAAATTCCAGAAATCAACACGAGAAATCCAGAAATCATAAAAAGGGAAAGAGGCCTATCACATGACGGTCCGAAGAACATGGGGAGCTACCCCACATGTGTGAGTGGAATCACACAGAATGAGGTCAAGACTAACCAAAAAGCAGAAAGGTATGTGTGAATGGAATCACACAAGTGGTGTCTAGTCTAACCTTGCAATGAAAGAGACATCGCGCAATTGCTAGTCTAATTCATAAAGCGATCATCAAGATCAACGAGAAGTGTCAATTACACTAAGCTAGTAAATATAGAAGTTTAGCTTCATGTCCCATAACCACTTGCTTAACTTAAATATTTACGAACAAACTGTAAATCTTCACTAACAAAATTGTCACAAGAGGTTCAATCGAACAAGTCCAAGAATTAACCGACGAAGTGAACGCAAGCGTTTCATACCACTTGTTTTACTAAGTCGTTTAATTAGATTTCTCATCCGAGTGAGGTAAAGGCTTGTATATACTAATAGATTGGAAAACGGTTTAAGAAAAGAGCTTTGTTATTAAAAATAGAGTTGAAATTGTTTGTTAAAAGAGTTTTGATATTTACTACTAGTATTGAAACCTTTATATTATAAAGTGACAAAACACATAAGCAAGTGTAGAAACAATCAGTCACAAAGATCGCATACGGAGATGCGAATAAAATCCAAGGAAATCAACTCAATGTTTTTCAGATAAGATCCCCTACGGAGGGGGGGTCCAGGGGGGGTGGCAACCCCCCAAGGTGGGGGTGCGGGGGCAACGCCACCGCTTACGGGGTTCGACCTGCCCGGTCAGGTCGTGGGGGTCCAGGGGGCAGCGCCCCCGGCGGGGTGCGGGGCAGCGCCCCGACAAAACTGTACGACCTAAGTGAAGGCAAGAGGCCTACGACCTAAAGCAAAATGAGGTCTAACGACCTAAGGGTTCACGCGACCTAACACAATGGCTGAGCGACCTAACTAAGTGCGCGACCTAGTGGGTAAGGAGGTCGAGCGACCTAAGGAGAAAGGAGGCAACGACTTAAGAGTGCAAGATAGGTCGAACGACCTAACGGTGCTGAGTCATACGACCTAACTGGGGTAGAGGGGACACGCGACCTAAAGGTACGCGACCTAAGAAAGCATGCGACCTATCGGCAACACGGATCGAGCGACCTAACGGCAACATGGGTCGAGCGACCTAACTTTGCCGCGACCTATAAATGTCACGACCTAAGGCCATAACGACCTAAGAAACAAAAGGGAGCGACCCAAAAGAGGAAGGGTTTAACGACCTAAGCAGTGAAGGGGCCAAGCGACCTAGCGTGGTCAACGACCTAAAAGGGTTCGCGACCTAAGAAAGTGCGCGACCTAAAGCACACGCGACTTACGACCTAAGGAAAGCAGGCGATCTAACTCCACACACAAGGCCTAACGACCTAAGAGTTAAACGACCTACGACCTACGCCACCAACTCACGAGCGACCTAAGTACTAGGTCGTGAACGACCTAACTCCGAACACACGAAAAGTGGCCAGGACGATCTAGGGGCTATCTCGTACGCGACCTACGACCTAAGATCCACACGACCTAACTCCGAACGACCTAAAATGGCCAGAACGACCTAAATGCAGAAATTTCGCCAAAACGCCAAAAATCGGAGTTTTTCGCCAATCCAATCCAAACCAAAAGCAAATATGCATGCTAAAGTGATAGGGAATCATTCCCAACAACCCAAGATAGTTATAGACTAGAATTGTGAGATAAAAATCTCACCTTTGCACTAAAATTTATGAAGATGAAGCTTGAAAGCAAGGAGAAGCAATCCAAAGCTTGAATCCAATATCTTCTACTTGAATTTGGAGTTGAATGATGGAGTTGCAATTGAATTTGAGCTTGGGGTTTTAATTTCCCATTCTCTTCACCATTAATGCTAAAGCTTGAGTTAGTTAGGAAATTTATGAAGAGTGAGGAGAAGAGGGTTGGAACTTGGGCTTAATAGGCTAAACTAACCCAAAGTCCAAAGCGGGAAAAGTTAGTGAAATTTCACTAACTCCAAACCTATCGATGTTTATACTTAAAAAGTTGTAAACGACATTTCGAACTCAATGGAAGTGGTCTCGAGTCCTAATTTGACCGTTTGCAAAAAGTAGTTTTTCGGACCAAAATCCGATTAACGATTTAATATTTAAATAAAAATATTTAAATGTAAACTCGATAAATATGCGGGTTGTTACAGACTCCCCTCCTTAAAGAAATTGCGTCCTCGCAATATATATATAAGGTGGAAATAAAAAGTAACAACCATAAAAGCATATTAACACAAGAGAAATTTGAAATAAGAAGTTCACCTCAAAGGGCAGGAGTAAGCAAGTCCGGATGTGTACGCTCGATGAATTCTCTGGATTCCCAAGAACAATCCTTAGGATTTGAGGACCATTGAACCTTTACAAGTGGAACATCTTTATTTCGAAGTCGTTTAACCTCAGAAGCTATAATTCGAATAGGATGCTGCTCATAAGTTAAATTCGGCGAAACTTCAATTTCTTCCACAACAGCAGGCTCAAGAATAGAATCGGAATCCCGAAGGCATTTCCGTAATTGAGAAACGTGAAATACATCATGTATAGCAGAAAACTGAGCCGGCAATGCAAGGCGATAAGCCATGGAACCAATACGTTCAGTGATAGGAAATGGCCTAATATATCGAGGCGCTAACTTCCCCGATCGACTGAAACGTACAACACCCTTCATAGGTGAAACACGAATAAAAACAGGATCCCCAACAGAAAATTCTAATTTCCTTCTTCGATTATCGGCATAGGATTTTTGTCTACTCTGGGCTTCTTTCATCCTATGTCGAATAAGTTCAATCTTTTCCGTGGAATCACGAATAAAGTCTGGACCTAAAACCAGCTTCTCACCGGCCTCAAGCCAACAAGAAGGAGATCGGCATGGCCTTCCGTAGAGTGCCTCGAAAGGTGCCATACCAATACTAGATTGGAAGCTATTATTATAGGAAAATTCAACAAGTGAAATATGATCTTCCCAACTTCCACCAAAATCAAGCACACAAGCACGAAGAAGATCTTCAAGAGTTTGATTCACACGCTCGGTTTGTCCATCGGACTGGGGGTGATAAGCGGTGCTAAAATTAAGCTTCGTTCCTAACGCTTTTTGAAGACTCTTCCAAAATCCACTAGTAAACAATGGATCACGATCGCTAACAATAGAAGTAGGAACTCCATGCAATTTTACAATTTCCTTGACAAATAGTTTGGCCAAAAGAGGAACGGTTCGGTTAGACCGAACTGGAATAAAATGGGCGGATTTAGTAAGTCTATCAACAATCACCCATAAGCTATCATGACCCGAACGAGAACGGGGAAGGCCATCTATAAAGTCCATGGAAATTTGATCCCACTTCCAAATTGGAATTTCTAAAGGTTGCAATAACCCACCAGGCCTTTGATGTTCGGCCTTGACAAGTTGGCAAGTCATGCAACACTTAACAAAGTTAGCAATATCAGATTTCATTCCCTCCCAATAATAAAGTCGCTTCATATCAGCGTACAGTTTACTACTACCGGGATGAATGGTGAATTTAGAACAATGGGAATCTTCTAAAATATCTTTACGAAGATCTCCAATATTTGGTACGATAAGTCTACCAAATATTCGAATGCCGCCACGAGAATCAATATCATAGTCTTTCAAACCTTCAATATCAATTTTATCCTTAACATTTTTGCCAAGAAGAGCCAATTCAGAATCTAGCCCTTGAGCTTCAAGAATGCGGTCTAAAAGAGAAGGATGAGCCTCAAGGCTACATAAAACAAGCGATGAGCATAAATTGGATACGCGCTCTCGAATCTCACAAGTGGATAAGATCTCGAGATCGTTCCATTCGGATATCATCATAGAAACAACTGCTTGTTGCTTACGGCTAAGAGCATCGGCGACACGATTACCCTTACCGGGGTATAAAGAATATCAAGATCATAAGGTGCAAGGAACTCGAGCCAACGCTGTTGACGTAAATTAAGTTCTTTTTGAGAAAATAAATATTTCAAAGACTTATGATCCGTGTAAAGAATAAATTTCTCTCCCAATAGATAATGACGCCACATTCGAAGGGCGAAAGCAATAGCCGCGAGCTCTAGATCATGTGTGGCATATCTAGTCTCGGCCGGCTTCAATTGCCTAGAAGCATAAGCAACAACACGTTCTTTTTGCATAAGAACGGCACCCAAACCAACGTGACTAGCATCGGTATAAACAACAAAATCTTGATTCCCCTCGGGAATAACAAGAATAGGAGCATCGGAAAGGAGTTCTTTCAATTTCTGAAAAGAGGCTTCACATTTGTCCGACCAAATGTATTTAACTCCCTTCTTAGTCAAGCCAGTAAGAGGCACGGCAATCTTAGAAAAGTCTTTAATAAAACGACGGTAATAGCCCGCCAATCCGAGAAAACTACGAATCTCTGTCACACTCTCCGGTCTCTTCCAATCTTGAATCGCTTCAATCTTTGAAGGATCCACAGATATCCCGGATTCGGAAATAATATGACCGAGAAACTTCACACGAGATTGCCAAAGGTGGCATTTAGAAAATTTCGCCTTTAATTGATTACTCCTAAGTGTTTCCAATACAATCCGAAGATGTTTCTCATGTTCCTCCTCGGTTTTTGAATACACAAGAATATCATCAATGAATATGAGAACAAACCGATCGAGGAAATCTTTGAAAACTCGATTCATGAGGTCAACGAAATAAGCTGGAGCATTCGTTAACCCAAATGGCATAACAAGCCATTCATAAGATCCATATCGAGTACGGAATGATGTCAACGGAATGCTATCCTCAGCGATACGAAGCTGATGGAAACCGGTAGCCAAGTCCAATTGTGAAAAGACCTTAGCACCACTAAGCTGATCGAATAGATCATCAATCCGAGGTAAAGGATATTTATTTTTAATAGTAAGATCGTTAAGCTTGCGATAATCAACGCAGAGCCTCAGAGTACCATCGGATTTCTTTACGAAAATAGCCGAAGCTCCCCAAGGCGAGGAACTAGAGCGAATAAATTGCCTCGTCTCCAACTCAGATAATTGTTTACGCATCTCCTCATTTTCCTTATTGGACATGCGATAAGGAGGACGAGTAATAGGTTGAGCTCCAGAAACAAGATTAATTCTGAACTCAATTGCTCGTTTAGGTGGTAAACCTAAAACGGGCTCGAATATGTCGGAAAATTCACGAACAACATGAATACAAGAAATAATATCATCTTCATCATCATCATCGTTATCACGAGGATTTAAAGAATATAAAGATGCCACCAAACATGATTCTGAATCTTTAAGATTAACAGAAATATGTTTGACAGATTGTGGATGTCGGAGATGAATAGTCCGCTCAGGACATAGGATATGGGCTTGATAGCGGTTAAGCCAATCCATTCCCAAAATTATTCCAAAGCCTAAGTAACGCATGACATGCAAATCGGCTAGGAAAGAAAAATCACATAAAATAATCTCCACATCTTTACAAAGTAAACTAAGAGTTGCGGATCCACCAACAGGATTCGCAATTTTTAAAGAAGTCATCAATGCAGTAACACTTAAGGAAAAAGTGTCTACCAGTTCCTTTGATATAAAGGAATGGGATGCACCCGTATCAAAGAGAACTCTAATAGGTTGATCATGAAATAAAATAATACCATCAAGAATGGAATGAGAAATACCTTGGCCACGAGATGTGTTGCCAGGGGCTTGAGCCACATTTAACTTTCCCTCATTCCTGCTTTTACGTTTGAGGCATTGATGTATAAAGTGATCTGGGCTCTTACAATAGCGACAAGATTTGGGCTTAGAGCACTTATTCGCATAATGATCCCCAGACCCACAGTTGAAGCAACTCGCACCACTAGGAGAAGGATACTTTGCCATAGGGGTTGCCTGCTTACCCTTTTTGTTGGGATAAGGACCCTTGAATTTGTTTGGCCTCTTCTTGTTTTTGAAGTTTGGTTTAGCGCCTTCCACTTCAACATCACTCTCTCTATCAGCCTCTTCAAGACGAAGAGCGATATCGACGAGTTGATCAAATGCGACTTCTAGTTTCAGGAGCAGTGGCTTCTTAAGACTCTTATTTAAGCCATAAACGAACCTCTGGTTCTTCTTCAATGGGGTGTTGATGTATTCAACCCCATATTTGGAAAGCGACTCGAAGGCTGCGACGTAATCAGTCACAGAGGATTGACCTTGAACAAGGTCTATAAAACGTCGAGCCAAGCTTACTTTCCCAGCTTCTGGTACAAACTTTAACTCGAAGCGTCCCTGAAATTGCTCCCAGGTGAGATCCGCTTCATTAATTTCTGAAATAAGGAGTTCGTACCAGTCCAATGCTCTCTCTTGGAGCATGCTGGAAGCCACCTGAACGCGGTGGAGATCGATAAGATTCATGCGAGAAAAGATTCGATCGCATGATTTTAACCAAGCGTGGACCTCGATGATATTTTCTGAACCTTTGAAGGGCTTCCCACCCAAGTTGGTGTAATCGCTGCACAAGCGTGCAAATCCCGACTTTGGGTGAGTAGGTTCCGGGTTAGCTCCAGCTGCTTGAGCATTAGTTACTAAATCAAGAAGCTGTTGAGCAGTCATAAAAACTCCATCCGGAGGAGCAGCACCAGATGATCCAGTTCTGGGACGGCCTGGTCTAGACATTCTCTTCCTTAAAGAAAGAAAGAAGAGAAGGAAGAAGGTTATTTACCAATGAACATCAAGCAATCTTGATAGATAAAACAAGGAATCATAAAGGAAATAGGATGAGTCGGTATGAAGACTCAAATTAATCCTATGGTATGACTCCTAAGATAGACCTAGGACGATGATCCTTGTTAAGTTATTCTACATTGTTCCGAAGTTTGGCTCTGATACCAAGCTGTGACGCCCCACCTCTATACCCACGCTAGCCAAGAACACTCCGGAGAAGTGCTGTCAACTAGCACGGAGAATAAGGCTGTTGAGGAGCGACCATCCATGTAATTGCTTATCACACGGTGGCTATAAATAATCTTCGGAAACAAACATAGAAATAATCATATCACAAATCAGTCACAGATATCCATATCACAAAGGCGGAAGAAGATATGAATATATAACTAACATATGAAAGTGTACATCAGAGTAGTGGTCAATAAGATCCACGATAATACAAAAGAATAGCAACACGTGCTATACAAAAGAATACAACTATGAGTCTATATCTCAAGTGTATACAACAAAAACTGCTAATCTAAACAGTTAGCCAAAAGTCAGAGTGATAAATCCCTGGGAAGAAGTCAAGCAGAAGCACCTGTAACATCTCGGTCTGATCCGAGTATTATTTAAGAAAATAATAAACGGATCAGTCTAGCTATAAATATCAGATGACATGATATAACATAAAAGATATGGCATAAACATAAACATCCATAACGACATACCACTATAAGTATGTAAATAATGATCAACAGAAGATCAATCAATAAGAGATAATCAATATCACAAGAATCTTCTCAAAGATTCGAAGGGGGCATCATACCCTAAACTTGTACTCATAACAAGTCAATGACATAAATTCCAGAAATCAACACGAGAAATCCAGAAATCATAAAAAGGGAAAGAGGCCTATCACATGACGGTCCGAAGAACATGGGGAGCTACCCCACATGTGTGAGTGGAATCACACAGAATGAGGTCAAGACTAACCAAAAAGCAGAAAGGTATGTGTGAATGGAATCACACAAGTGGTGTCTAGTCTAACCTTGCAATGAAAGAGACATCGCGCAATTGCTAGTCTAATTCATAAAGCGATCATCAAGATCAACGAGAAGTGTCAATTACACTAAGCTAGTAAATATAGAAGTTTAGCTTCATGTCCCATAACCACTTGCTTAACTTAAATATTTACGAACAAACTGTAAATCTTCACTAATAAAATTGTCACAAGAGGTTCAATCGAACAAGTCCAAGAATTAACCGACGAAGTGAACGCAAGCGTTTCATACCACTTGTTTTACTAAGTCGTTTAATTAGATTTCTCATCCGAGTGAGGTAAAGGCTTGTATATACTAATAGATTGGAAAACGGTTTAAGAAAAGAGCTTTGTTATTAAAAATAGAGTTGAAATTGTTTGTTAAAAGAGTTTTGATATTTACTACTAGTATTGAAACCTTTATATTATAAAGTGACAAAACACATAAGCAAGTGTAGAAACAATCAGTCACAAAGATCGCATACGGAGATGCGAATAAAATCCAAGGAAATCAGCTCAATGTTTTTCAGATAAGATCCCCTACGGAGGGGGGGTCCAGGGGGGGTGGCAACCCCCCAAGGTGGGGGTGCGGGGGCAACGCCACCGCTTACGGGGTTCGACCTGCCCGGTCAGGTCGCGGGGGTCCAGGGGGTCCAGGGGGCAGCGCCCCCGGCGGGGTGCGGGGCAGCGCCCCGACAAAACTGTACGACCTAAGTGAAGGCAAGAGGCCTACGACCTAAAGCAAAATGAGGTCTAACGACCTAAGGGTTCACGCGACCTAACACAATGGCTGAGCGACCTAACTAAGTGCGCGACCTAGTGGGTAAGGAGGTCGAGCGACCTAAGGAGAAAGGAGGCAACGACTTAAGAGTGCAAGATAGGTCGAACGACCTAACGGTGCTGAGTCATACGACCTAACTGGGGTAGAGGGGACACGCGACCTAAAGGTACGCGACCTAAGAAAGCACGCGACCTATCGGCAACACGGATCGAGCGACCTAACGGCAACATGGGTCGAGCGACCTAACTTTGCCGCGACCTATAAATGTCACGACCTAAGGCCATAACGACCTAAGAAATAAAGGGGAGCGACCCAAAAGAGGAAGGGTTTAACGACCTAAGCAGTGAAGGGGCCAAGCGACCTAGCGTGGTCAACGACCTAAAAGGGTTCGCGACCTAAGAAAGTGCGCGACCTAAAGCACACGCGACTTATGACCTAAGGAAAGCAGGCGATCTAACTCCACACACAAGGCCTAACGACCTAAGAGTTAAACGACCTACGACCTACGCCACCAACTCACGAGCGACCTAAGTACTAGGTCGTGAACGACCTAACTCCGAACACACGAAAAGTGGCCAGGACGATCTAGGGGCTATCTCGTACGCGACCTACGACCTAAGATCCACACGACCTAACTCCGAACGACCTAAAATGGCCAGAACGACCTAAATGCAGAAATTTCGCCAAAACGCCAAAAATCGGAGTTTTTCGCCAATCCAATCCAAACCAAAAGCAAATATGCATGCTAAAGTGAGAGGGAATCATTCCCAACAACCCAAGATAGTTATAGACTAGAATTGTGAGATAAAAATCTCACCTTTGCACTAAAATTTATGAAGATGAAGCTTGAAAGCAAGGAGAAGCAATCCAAAGCTTGAATCCAATATCTTCTACTTGAATTTGGAGTTGAATGATGGAGTTGCAATTGAATTTGAGCTTGGAGTTTTAATTTCCCATTCTCTTCACCATTAATGCTAAAGCTTGAGTTAGTTAGGAAATTTATGAAGAGTGAGGAGAAGAGGGTTGGAACTTGGGCTTAATAGGCTAAACTAACCCAAAGTCCAAAGCGGGAAAAGTTAGTGAAATTTCACTAACTCCAAACCTATCGATGTTTATACTTAAAAAGTTGTAAACGACATTTCGAACTCAATGGAAGTGGTCTCGAGTCCTAATTTGACCGTTTGCAAAAAGTAGTTTTTCGGACCAAAATCCGATTAACGATTTAATATTTAAATAAAAATATTTAAATGTAAACTCGATAAATATGCGGGTTGTTACATCAAATCACATTCATCTTATTTCTCGTGTGTGCCTCCAAGTCTGGGGAATATCTTGCTAAGTGGCAAGGTAGATCATGTCCGCTTCAATTTCGTATTCTATCTCATTGAACCATGAGGTCGAGTTAACCGATGGAAGGCTGAGTCGTGCCTATCCTGCATTATGTTGTAGTTATTTCCTTTAGGCGGAATACTTCATTGCTTCGCTAACATTCGAATGTAAGCTAAGTTCTGGATTGCCAGTCACATTTTAAGTTATTTTCGAGCCACTCAAACTAATTAACTTAAAAATAACTCTTTTATTTCAAAATCCCATTTTTTTGAAACAATACTTTATGTTTTACCAATAAAACATTTATCACAACTCGAATTGGGTTCGTTCGGGTTTGAACTTGTTTCGATTGTACAATGATTGAGGGAATAATTTACTAAGTACCCCACAGTGTTCTCGTAGGAAAACATCCGATCGTCATTTTGAGAACTATACAAATCATCATAAAAATAATCATGGCTCATTCTCCCAAACTAATCCAAAGTAAACATTTTTCTACTTAATATTTTCATTCCCAAAATCTTATAATTGAACCAATAATATTTTTAAATAATACTATTATAATTGTTCCCATCCTTAAAATCCATTTTCCAAAAGTCCCGTGATTTTAGTCTTCAAATTTCAACTTAAATTCTTTCTTATTAAAAGACACTTTCTGATAAATTCATTTTATTAGAAAACTTTTATAAAACATTTTCTGAATATTTATTTCAAAAATTTTAGCTTTTAATAACATCTTTTATTAGAACAAATTTAACCCCAACATTTTACATCGAACGCCTTATAGTCAATTATGAAACTAAATTCACAAGGTGTTCATTTCAATGTTTTTCCCTGTTTCTCTTTACCAAAACCAAATCTTAAAAAAGGAAGCTACCTTCTCACACTAACTGTAGTCAATGCTCAACTGGACAAGCAAGACTAAATAAATCTTAATTAATAATAATAGGATATCATTATCATCTCCTAACAACAAGACCTCAAATACAAAATGATTTTTGAAATCATTCTCTATTTCTTGGTAAAATTATTTCATTTACCCAATTTCAAAATAATACTATGTCAGTTTGCCTTGTTCAAGTGTTTAGGTACCCCTATCGACACCATGGTGTCCCACGTCTCGACTAGAGTTCTTAAGCAACTCAATAGATAAATCAACACAATATAAGACATTTTATGTCACTAACAAATACACGCTCTTATATATAATACACTCATACTCATTCTAGAGTCTCACTTGCCCAATCCTAAATGAATTTACCCCACCAGGGCCAAGGTTCTCGCTTAACCTTACGCTATGATAACACACTATAATGACCTGACTTTTCGAACTCAGAAAGTCGATATTAATACATCCGTGATATTCACATGCCGAACAACTATGTGCCAGAAAGACTGATTGTTAGGGGAAAGAAAGAAGATAGAAGATAAAAGAAACTAAACAATCACAGAATCTCATAACACAATGGAATTACATATATTAATTAACATAATACTTTACAAAGTCATTTCAAAAATGATACATCAGAGTCATACTAATACAAGTTCTACCCTAGGACAGTTATAATAGCCTGCCCCTACCCAACTGATACAAGACACACATAATATAGTAGAAACAAGATAATAATTAGCTATCGATGAAGTTTCGTGCTCCAAGCACCTCCAAAATGCATTCATGGGAAAACCTGAACTACTTGGCTACCTATTAATATTTGAGCCCCCAAGTGCTTTAGGAAAAGAAAATAAAACTCCGGGTCAGACATGATTTTGGTGTGAGTAAACTCAAACAAGTGAAATATTATGTTTAAAATCTTTTTAAAATCAAAGGTATCTCGTAAGACCACGCCGCACAAAAATACGAACGGGTTTTTACCTTACAATAACCAAAACACTTTTTATATAAAATTTTGTCATGTTATAATAATGTCTAAGCATTTAAAATAAATATATGAAAATAGCTTAAATTGTTACCATTATTAAATTCCAGCATACTAGGTTCTACAATCAAAACCGTAAAGGCACATACTGGAGATTGGATTCCATACTATGACAAGGCACCGAGGTATCACCTATCATGATACACGTCTGGAAAATGTACCAAGGACCACGCAAAGATCCCCTGCCAACACATGATTGGCCTACCGTGACTGGATAGTACCGTACATGTCATCACCTCCGTTGCTTTGCAACCCTTTTTATTTGAGATCTCATGCATAACCAATCCATAAATATGTAGATGTATCTAGAAAGGTGATGACACACCTAAATGGGAGTGACCCACTATGCCTTACTGCATCTCCCCTTATTTTAATCATTTTAAGGCTATGCTTGTCTTTTGAATAGTAATCCCGCTTAGAATTCTAACAATTCCTTATAGGTAGTAATGTAGTGCCAACAATCATTCATACAAGTTGTCTAGGATAAAGACAAACCGAAGGCACTACTTCTACTACAGCCATTTTGGAATCACCCTCGGACTAGTAGCAAGCAGCCCTTGCACTTCTCCATCTTTGATTCCATATTCTTCAAGATGTCTTCAGATCCAAATGCTTGAGTTGGATCGAAGTGGTTTTTGGATAACAGATCCTATCCCGATATTTTTGAAACAACTTTTGATAATTTTCGGTAAACTCAACTCCAGTGCTTTAGGAACTAAATAGACAAAGATAAAAATGGAGTAAACCTCCTAATCGTTAGTGGATGGATTTTATTATCATTTATCCTAGAAGAATGAAATGAAGATTATATGCATCATAAAGCATCATTTGGGATGACAGTGCCTTATATCTCATGTGTTTCTCCGAGATATTTCCAAAGTTACATTTAGGTACAGATTTGATAGTCGGTTATTTAATTATGAGATAAACAATCATTCAACATTGATTTGATTCCATATGGGATCAACTAAGCCTTTATTGATTAATCTTTAATTAATTAAAATACTTTGCAAAACTTGATCAAAAGATCTTTTTAAAATGCTATTGCCAAAGCCATTTACATCCCTTTTATACTTGGAACATTTTTACTTATCTCAAAAATATAAGTATTTACCAAAAACATTTTAAAATTCCCTTTTCTCAAATGCCATATTAAATGGCCAAGAAATTCCTTTCTCAAAACATCATTTACTACAAAATCCATTCACTTTATAAAACTCATTCACTTATCCCTTATAAAATTCTTTTTATAAGTTCGCTTCATATTTCAAACCTCCTTATAAATCTTCAAACTAGATTTAAACTTCCTCTTAAAATCTCTAAATGATTTATAAAATCTCTTTCCATGTATAAAATTCTTTATAAAATTTCCATTATAAAATATCTTTGACATTATAAAATATCATTTTTAAATCACTTTAAATAAACCCTTTTATTTAGTAAAACTCTTTTATTATAATAAGTTATTATTTATAAATACCCTTATAAAATAATTATATAACGTGAAAATCATTTATAAACCTTAAAACCCCAAATTAATTAAAGAATTGAAGTTAATTAAAAATCATACTTCATAATTTCAAAAGGAGGATTAACAATCCCAATGGTACTAATTTAAGTTACCATTTAATTTCAATTTTATTTTCAAGTCATTCAATAATTTATTTACATAGGTCAACATACATGTAAATACACTTCATATCCAAATCAAGAAATAAGATGTCAATATAAACTAACCAGCATAAACATGTCCACATAACATAATAGCAGGATGGTGGTTTGTCCTGCTAAATAGATGTCCAAACAATTCATTAAATTTATAGCAGAACGGGGATTTATTCCACTATCAAATGTCCCCACAATCAAATAATAAATTTATGGCAGAATGAGATTTTATTCTACTAATAGTTGTCGATGCAAACACATAAAATCACACCATAACTCATTCACAGTCATTTATCTACTTAATGGTATCGACATTTCAATCCTTTGTGTTCAAAACCATTTTGAAAAAAAAGTACCTTTAAAACAATTTGTTTCTCGAAACAAAGGATTTAAAATTTAAAACTCCCTTTTAAAATGCAGAGTTACAATTTAAACTCTTTATTTAATCATAATTAGTCTTTATTAAATTTAAACATAATTTAATTATAAATTAATAAATAATTGAACCTTTAATAAATAATAAACAATAATTAATTATTAAAAATAATAATGAAATCTTAATTAATCCTTTATTAATTATTAAATAATAATTTATACCTTCTTTGATAATTAGATATTAGTTTACCTTAATTAATTAATAAGATAACCTTTAAATAAAACTTATATAATAAATTAAAACTTAAAATAATAATTTATTTTAAATTATCTTAATTGATTTATAATTAAAATAATTAAACACTTGATTAAATAAATAAATAAATGACCTTATATTTAATTAATAATTAAATATAAATAATTCATATACTTAACTCATAATTAATTAAAAATTAATCATACTTAATAATGGATTAATTAAAATTAATTTTATCCTTTTAAAGTTATCAATTAGTAACTAATATTGACTTAATTAAAGTTAATAAACCATATTAATACTTAATTAATTATTAAAACTTAATTAATTATTAATTGTTAGATCCCCTATTAACTTTTAAAAACATTTTTATTAAGCTTATAAAACATTTACAAAAAAAAATTAGTATGAAATTTAAATTTGAAAAATTCAGATTTTTAAAGCGAAGCTGCATCATAGCGACTATCGCTACAAACACCATAACTTGAAAATGTTTTGACTTTCCTCATTTAAACCTCAACACTTAAATACTTACTAACTTAACATAAACATAGCATAAGAGTTTTCATAGGAAAACAAAGTTGAAACTTTGAAATGATTTTCAATTTCCATTAAACTAAACACTTGTTTTGTTCCTACAAAAAATTCAATCGTTAATACAATCTCAAAGTGTTCACTTCCTTAACATGACATCACATACACATGCCTAAACATCCATAAGCATATCACCATCACAACACAAACCCAAAAATCACATCTTTGTAATAAAACACAACAATTTAGCTTTCGATTCACAAGTCAATATCTAAACCGCAACTAGTAACATATACATATATTTAAACAATATAATATTCCAACCAAACAACCAACTTATTTTACTATCCGATATTAAATAGATGTAAAGGCAAAACTTTCTCAAAAGTTAAAAAATTTACTCACAAAAAACCCTTTGAAAACTTGATACATTTTGGACTTTGGAAAACTTGAAAAAACACAAAATCCAATCTAAAAAATAGGTCAACTTCTCATCGATTTTTGGACATGTAATTCTCGGATTTTCGAAAATTGGCAGCAGAAAAGATTTAGGAAATTATCTAATCTATAATTTGAAAAAAGAAACACTCAATTTGAGTTATATTCGAGGAATATATGGACAAAATAAGAAGGATAATTTTCGGACTTGGATCTCTGAGTCCAAAAACACTTTGCAAATAAACGAGATTTTGACATAGCTAGATCTAATATTTGGAAAGGTGGTATGCATAAAAGTTGTGGCCACTAAAATTTGTCATAGTTTGGAAAAAAAATTGATTTGAAGCATTTTAGAAGAAGTTATGGTCGGGTGAATTTGAGGTAAAAATGGACAAAGTGGAGCATAAAACAAGTGTTCTAAAGCTAAGTTTTTTAAAAGTTTTAAATTAAGAATCTGACTTTTTAAAACTTTGGATTTTAAATTAGAAGCCTTGGAAACTTTAAGGAAGAAAGACGGTGGAATTTTAAGGTGTAACAATGAAAGGCGATATGAAAAAGAAAATAATTAAAATTGATTTCATATGAAATGGAATAAGTAAAATTACTTAACTACCCATGTACCATGCCCTCCAATACCTTTTTGCCACCACACCTAGCCTTATTCCCTCCCTTAATTTCAAAATTATCATGTCCCCCTCCCATTTTCCAGTACTCCAAAACACATTTATTTCTAATTGTACTTTATGTACTTTTTGTCTAAATATTTTGTTATATAATATATTAACTTTTGATAATAAAATCACATCTTATATATACATACATACATACTTAAGTGTACATTCATGTACACATATTGTAATGACCTAGATTTTTTGTCACTTGAATTTGAATATTTAGTTGATTTGAATGTTGAATTTGTAAAATAATTTGATTTTTGAGTATGAAATATTTTGGTTGAAATTATGGAATGATTTTAAATTTCAAATATAACAATTTATCGTAATACGAAAATGGTAAATAATTGGAAATTGAGTTGAATATGGATCGAAACGATTTCTAATGTTTATATAAATTCTATTTGAATTTGAATTGAGTTTGTAAGTTTTTAAAAACTAGAATTTCAAGTGATTTCATAAATTTGAAATCATCGATTTTCTCGACTCGTTAAAATAGCCTTCTGGGACACAGTCTCGTAATTCAACGAAACTAGTTCCTTATATCCATAATTGTGTATTATTATTAGATTTCAAATTTCTTTGCATTGGGATTTACCATTTGATCGTGCGATCTATAAACGTATAGAAATAATTTAACTGAATTTAATTTAAATGGTCGATTTAAAAAGCTATCTTCCACATATGATCGAATTTGGTTCCGAAACTTGTTCCACAGAGCTCAGAATAGGGGTTTAACAATAGACTCTTGATAGGAGATCAAAATTTTAACTTATATATAATGAGTTATTTTGAAATTTTACAATATAATAAAATTGGGAAGTCAAACCAGTCAAACGCTATATCGTATTCGAGACACTTTGCAACCATTTTAAATCACATTGGCCTCCTCAAGTTTCTCAAAATCATGATTAAAAAAAGAAAAAATGAACGAATTAAATGGGAAATCAAGCAATAAAAAATTGTGATGACGATCAATTAGAGGGGGGAAGGTCGTGGCACAAGGCGATAGTGCAAGTGCACGTGAGAGCGCTGATGGAGGTGATGGAATGTCATGGTAGATAAGAGGTCGGACTTTAGGATGGAGGCATAGTAGGGTTAGGGCTTGGCTTGAATCGCGTGCGCACATGCATAGGAACTTGCATTGGTTCTTGGATGGATTGCGTCGCGTGAAAGAACGAGTGAGAGGGATGAACTTTAGTGGCGGTCGATGGGTAGGTGCGGCAGTGGTAGTGGGAAATAGGGGTAGAAACAATAGAGGTTGTTTCAGCGATCAATGGTGAAGGAGGAAATTTGAAACAGGGAAGAAGGATTTATCATAAGGGTAATGAAATTTTAATTAGTGATTAAGTTTTAACGATATAACATAATTATGAAATCTTATGAATTGTACATATAATATTCGTTCTTGGTCCGAATCGAACATGGGTTTTTGCGATATATTCATAATGACGTGATCTATGCGATGAAATGGAATTGGTCATAATTTGAGCTATTATAATTGTATACAAATTAGTGGGAACTAGAATGCAGAAACATCATCTTAAATCAATGTGAGTAAATCACACACATTTGGATAAATGGATTTAATTTATAATAATTAAAATTAATTATTGGATGATTAGTTAGATTTATAAATTATTATCAGTTGGATGTTATATTATATATAGTAGTATATATTATTAGTTGGATATATTCCTGCATATTGCAGCGGATGAGACACTATGCGCCCCGCATAATAGCGGATGACCCTATATTACCGTGATATTCCGCTTTGAAGCAGGATTGGTATTTTTATATGGATTGGTATTTTTATATTATATAACATCTGTTTATGTAGGGAAATATGTTGGAGGGATCCAACTGGATTCCTTAAAAATATATTGATTGTTTATCATATAGAGTGATATATGACGTGATATTGTGTGATTTGATTATTGGATGTTGTAGTAGCACTGGCCCTAATTTTGGCATTTTTAATACCATAAATACTATTTTTGAATTTTGATGGAGTTAAAAGGAGATTTTGAATATAAAATTATTTATACCAAAATTCAGATTATTTTTAAAGAAATTTATTTGGATAAAACAATAATTGATTTTGGGTTTGTGCTTAACTTATCGTAAAATTATTTTAGAATAAATTATATAAGGAATTTTTAACCATGGATTTTTAAATGATATTTCTATAATTTGAATAAGGAGTTTAAATCAATAATTAAAATGGATTTGAAAAATAATTTGGACTTATAAAGTGATAGATGTAAAATGGAGATTTTATAAATGAGATTAAACATGTAAAACCCAAATGAGTTTATAAATTTATAAACAATGTTTATAAATAAGGGAGAAGATATTAGTTGATAAATTGGGAATATAATTTCACAGTGTGAATTTGTATCTAGACATGAAAAATAGGTTTTTGGAAAAATAGCGGATTCTATTTTGGTATGTGAGAATGGTTAGGGAATCGAAATGAAATCATTGTGTTGTGAATCGAGAGAGATTTATAGATTGAACTGGTTATTGGGTTTTCAAATTTATATTTTAATTAAGTAGTTAAATTTTATTTTAAGAGGGAAATTTTATTTATTAAACTATGTAATTTAAAGCCAGTTAGTATTGAAATACTTTGGAAGTGAATTTTTTCAAATATCTAGTATTAATTGAAATTAAATTCTAATTTTTTATCATAAACTTTGTAAATTGATTAGTTTATTTTGAGTGATTTAGAAATGGGTTGTTGGAATTATAGACAAGTGTAATAGTTTTTGGAAGTTTAAAGGAAATTAAATAATGAATTCCAAAAACTTATAGAATCTGTTATAAATGAGTTATGGAATCTATAAATTTAAAAGGATTTTAGAGAAATAGAAAATAAGTGGAATATTTCTTAAGTATTCGAAATAAAATGATTTTAGGAAAATACACTTGTAAATATTTCCTGAGTAATTGACTAGAAGAATTTGAAATATTTTAATAATGAGATTATTATTATAAAAATATATCAAGGTGTTGAATTTTAATTGGAATTAGGAAAAATCTTTCTGAGTATTGATATTAGAAATGATTTTGAAAAATAGACCTATAAATTTTTCTTAAGTGTTGAAATGGAAGGTTTTGGAAATATTTTAGCGACGAAAGGATTTATATAAAGATATTTTTCTAAGTAATGGATTATAAATCTAATTTTGAAATATTTCACTAAGTGTTGAAGTAAGATATGATTTGAAAAAATCCCATTATGGATATAAATATTTGAAGTTGTTTTCAATTATTGAATATACTGGAAGAGATTTGAACATATATCTTGGTAAAGATATTTTGAAATGAATGTTTTAAAAGATTTATAAAATCAGGCCTAGTGACCGCTTATGTGTGAAATGGCCGTGTGACTACTTATGTGTGAAATTTGATAGTAAATCACCGACTATTAAATCAGGGCAAATACGTTGATCGTTTTGAAGAGACCGAGATCAAATTTATTTATCCGAAAACAACTTCGATCCGATTCATGTGCATGAATTGAGATATTGTGAAGATAATGAAGATGGTGATATTGGAGATTCAGTTTATGCAGACCCAGAACAACTTATATGGATGGATTCTATCATTGCACTGTCGCTTGGAAGGAAGTGTTAGCATTCCAGGTATGAATCCTATTCTTAAGGTAAAATGTAGCCTCAAGCCTCCTCAACCAAAAACGAATAAAACATGGGAGATGCAGCAATAGGTCGCACCCAAGTAGGGTATGTTTTCACCTTTCTAGATACCCTCGAATATATTATGTTATAATAATGGATGTGGTTGTGCATGGACAGAGAACACTCAATTAGGGTGGGGAACACCCGGGGTGATAACATATTCCGTACTATCGAGTAAGAGACAAGCTGATCCCATGTTGGCAGGGATCGTTAGGTACGGTCTCGATACATTTTTCAAGAGGTGTACTATGGTGGACGGTACCCTAGTATCCCAGTCATTGTATGGAATCCAATATCCACTATGAGCCCGTATGGTTTTGATTGTGCCCAACTATGCCGAAACGTGAGATGCAAGCATTTCAGCTATTTTCTAGTTTACTTTCTATAGACACTATTATAATATCAAATGACTTTGATATAAAATGTTTTGGTTATTTTAAGATAAAAACCCATCGTATTTATGTGTGGCACAGTCTTATGAGATACTTTTTTTCAAAAGATTTTAAAAATAGTAATAATTCAAATTGAGTGTATTTTCTCACACTGGTTTTCCAAACTAACTCAGATGGTATTTTATTATAATGCTTGGGTCAGACCGAGTACTACAGATTCTGGTTAGGATGTTATGGAGCTCAAGTGACTAGCTGGATGTAACGACCCAGAATTTTTATTAATTTAAATTTGAATATTTAATTAATTTTAAATATTAATGAGTGAATTTATAAGTCGAATAAATTTTAAATTGAATTATTGGATTTAATTGGATAATTAAACACAATAATTTAATATGTTAAATTATGGAAATAATTGGAAATTGAGTTAAATATGATTGAAAATGATTCGTAAAATTTTATTTTATCATATTGAAGTTAGAATGATATTTTAGAACTTTTAAAATCGAATTAGAAGTTAATTTGTGAAAATTGAATATTTTAATATTAAATAATCGACTGTAAATTAGCCAATTTTTGAACAGTCTCAGAATTGAACGAAACCAGTTCCATTGGATCCGTAATAGTTAGTTATTACCAGATTTCAATTTTCGTGTCAATCGGAGTTATCGTTTGATCGTGGCAGCTCGAAACGCATCGAATTATTTTTAATTTAAATTTGGCGAGTCAAAATAGCCATTTTTCAAAAAAGTCTCGGATCTCGACGAAACCAGTTTCATCGGATCCGTAATGTTATATTATTGTAAGGTTTCAAATTTCAAGTTGATTGGATTTACCGTTTGTCCGGTACAAATTAAAACGCCTAGAAATCGATTTAAATCGGTTTAATTCAAATTGAACATTTTCAGCCATAACTCGCACATACTTCCGAATTAGCTTCCGAAACTTGTTCCATTGTGTCCGGAACGCGGGGTAAACCTTAGAAACGCTGGTTACGGCGCCTAAATCGGAGTTCGGAATTTCCGGGATGAATAGTGTCGCTCGTTCCTTATAAATACCCCCATAACTCAAGAAAATAAAAAAAAAAATATACAAACCCTAATTCTATATGCCAGCCGCCACATTCTTTTTCAAGGGCCAGAAATTCTCCTCTTTCATCTCTTAATCACTCTCAATCCGTGAAGTTTTAGCCTTAGGTTTCAACTAGAGAATGGAGGAGGGAGGAGAGCTCTACGATTCTATACGGCTATGATCTGAAACGACGTCGCGATGGAGGAGCAAGGGAGGGCCGTTCATGGCCAGTCACGCACGTATTTTCGTGCTCCACAGGTGGCCGAGCTCCACCATAGGGGGGCCGAGCATAGTGCAAGCAATGGGCTTCGACATGGCGTTGAGGTGATCGTGTATTGTCGAGTGTTGAAGGCTAGAATTGAAACCCTAAATTTTGCTTATGGGTTCTATGGTTCGGCCTTCACCTGTAGATGGAACGCAAATAGGAAGAAAGGGGGGAGGGTCCAGATGTGGAGGCAACAGATCCAAGGGTTGTAAATGATTGAGGTTAAAAATATAAAGTTATGTTGTGATTTAAGTTATTAAAATCGTGTACGAACTTCGTAAATTCATATCTTTTTCATACGAGGTCGAAAAAATGCAAACTCAGTTGCGTTGGAATCGTATGGACGAGCACTACGCGATGGAGTTGGTTTGGAGTCGTTTGGAGTTAGTGAGAATTTCGGGTAAAATTAAACGCGCGTTTAATTTTATTCGAAATAAAAGCTGAAACGAAATTAAAATCAAGGTGAGAACTTCTCACTCAATCGAATAGATTTCGATTTTATTTTAAATAGTTAGATTTAAAATATTTGAATGCATGTTTGAATGATGACTGTAAATTATTGATTGTTAAAATAGACATTATGCGCCGTTAGTAAGCGGATGTTATTTAATAAAAACATATACCGCGAATATTTCATAAACAGTGAAATTGGTATTATATATAATAGCAATATATATATATTGGCATATGTATATATTGCAGTTGTTGATTTCCCGCATTTTTGTTTAGCGGATGAGACCCTATTACGCCGTTATTAAGCGGATAATATTTATTAAGAACATATACCGCGATAATTTCGTACTGGAGCGAAATTGGTATTGTGCTAATGTTTTTGGATGTAGGAAAACAGGTTGGAGGGATCCAACTGGATTCCTCAACAGTATTTATTTTATTTCAGATATTTTGATATTTGATGGATTATCATATCGATATATGATATCGTTGTTAGTCGTGATTGACTATTTGGTGTGTAGCATCATTGGACCCAGATTTTGGGATTTTAAAATGGTTTTAAAGTGATTTTTGAAAATATACTATATTTTTGGAATTGATCCATTATAAATAAATAAACGTTATAATTTTTAAAGTTATAAAATTATGGTTTTTGTGAAATATAGTTAAAAGCTGGTTTTTGAGAAATATGAACCAATGATTTTATAAAATAGTTTAAACTGGATTTTTGAGTTTATTATTAAAAGTTTGAATATAAGATTTATAAAATTTGATTATTTTATAAATCAAGAGAACGGTGAAATTTTAAAGGAATTTAAAGACGTTTAAAAGAATAATATAAATTAATTTATATTAAGAGATTTATAAATGGATATTTATAAATTGAGTTATGGACATTATAAAACGAGTTTTTATAAGTGTTTGAATGTAGTGAAAATGAATTTCCTAAATGAATGAAATTTATGAAATTATAAACTGTGGAGTTATAAATGAAATTTTATAAGCAATAGGTTTATTAAATTTATAAAGTTATCGAAAGAATGAATTTTGGATAAATAAACAATCTTATAAGTTAAGATTAATAATTTGGGAAGTTAAATGAACGATTTTGTAAAATAATCGTTTTATAAGTAATTAACTTATAATATGAACTTGTAGTTTATAATTGAGTTATAAACTGGAATAGGTTAATAAAGGAATTTATAAAAAGGAAGTTTTTATAAATAAATAGAAACGGAATTTATAAACGTTGTTTTATAAATCCGCAAATGACTTATTTTGATAAGTTAATTGTTATAACTTAGAGATAGAGTTATATTCACATTTTGAACAGTGAATAATCCTTTAAGTTAAAGTGAATAGAAATGATGAAATTTATTAAGGTAGTATATTCACGTTTTTGAATAGTGAATAAGACGTTAAAGAAATGTTTTGAATGTGATATTTTAAATAGAATTAAAACGATCTAACGATGTTTTAAAATGTGTTGAGATTCGAAACCATAGATGTCAACATTGATTGTTGAAATAGACGTTTTCGAGGAATAAAAGGAAATGGTGGACTATAACACTATTGTTATAGTAAATGATTTCCGAATGGAAATGTTTTTGTATAGTATTGGGATTTATATATCCATTTTAATTTCGAATCCCTATACTAGTGATTTTGGGTTGTCGTAACGATGTTTTACGCAACATTCGTTTTGGCCCAAATAAATATGTTTAAGGGAATGATTTCCTTAAAGAATGAATTATATACTTAATTCGATTTAAGTATATTGAATATTTTCCAAGGTTGAAAATAAAAAGTTTTGTGAATTACTTATGAATAAATAAGTATGGAAATGTTTTCCAATATGAAGTGAATAATTAGAATTTATCTTTTTCTGAAGATAAATTGAAAATGAATTATTGAAATCGCATATGCATGGATATCTTGAAATATAAATTCATTATGGAATTTATATGTGAAAGTGAAACTTGTTAAAAATAAATATTGATTTATTTTTGAAGTGTTGAAATTATATATATCTTGTAAAGATATTTTGGAAAATAAATAATTTGGAAAATTATTTGGAATCTGGTGATGTGTGCATGTCCATTGATAGTTCAATAACCGACTATCAGTATTTCCCTTTGAATGGGTATTTGGTGTGAATTGATTGAATTTGAATGCACACTTATTTTTGAATAAGCGCTCACTATTCGGGTTAACCGGGAAAGGACCATGGGGTCGTATAACCCATTCCGAATATGTGATACGTCGTTATGAATTGCATTTGAAGATCGGTGTTGAAGACCGAGTATTTGTGAAAGCGATAAGATGACCTATCGATTGTCTCTGCACTGGGTAGCTCCTGGTATAGAGATCTCCTAAGTGATGGGAAATTCGATCGGGATTGTGAATACCCATATTGCAAGGACTTCTTTGTAAGTGCCTTCGGTTCTGTTCGAGCCCGGAACAGACTTGTAAGGATTGTATGCCTGACATTACAAGTTGAGATATAAAGCCGATTTCTTTCAAATATATTTCTGTTGGTGGCGGAGAATTTATTCTTTGCTTAACACCCTTCTTTGAGACGTATGTGCTCAAAGGTTATATAGTTGAAGTTATCAGCGATATATTCCCAGTTTGGTAATGTGACATGCTGAGTGATGCTGAAATGATCATTGTGTTGATTATTTGTGATAGGATCATTTATTTGATCGTCTATCTTAGTGATCATTGTGTTGATCATTTGTTGACCCAAAGCATGGCTTTTGTATAAAGTATGTTTTTGTGGACGTGACTTCGTCGAGCCTCACACCCCGTGAATGGTCAAAACAGGAAAGAAGCAGCAAGGTTATGAGGGGTAGCACCCTTTAGGATGTGTCCATTTCCTTCTGGAAAAGGGTGGTATCATGGTATGGAGCCCAGATACTTACTCATGTTGAAAACACTTTGTTATGATTGTGTGAATTGATTACGAGCGCTCGGTGAAAAGGTCCCAAAGGACCGGGGGATGGCATATTCGGTCAGTTGTTACTCAGTTAGGGGTAACCCGGCCTTGTGTTGGTAGAGATCCGGTTTGGTTCTCGGGGATGTCCATCCAGAGGCATTCTCATGTGGCAATGGGAAGTTCCTTGGCCTGATCATTCGTTGGAAATCCAAAGAAACAATACGAGACTTGTACGGTTTTAGTTGTAGAACCTGCTATGGAATGTGGCGGTAACCTGCTATTGAACATAGTTAGCTATAGTAGGCATACGATAATGGTCGTATGTTGGCTAAGATTTATATTCTACTTTCGAAATGAATTTTTTCTACACTATGCACTAGTAATAATATCAAATGTTATTTTAAATGCGTATCAAGCATCTTTGACTATCATAAGGAGAAATCTCCTCCGATTCTGCGTTTGCATGTGTGTGTGTGCGGGAGGCCTTATGGTAGTCTCATTTTTAAAAGCATTGCGAATTGAATTTAAAAATATTCCTCTATTTTGATTTTAAAGTTAAATAAACTGTTTTGAGTTCTCACACCAGTCACATGAATGACTCAGAGTTTATTGTTTTCCTTCCTAAACTCTGGGTGCCCACCAATTTCCACACGGGCAGTCAAGAGTTTAAGGTTTATCAGGATATTTTGGATATTCTGGAGTTGCTGGAGGCAAGCTGGATGGCATGGCATATTACTTATATAGTATTTCTTTTTCCGCTGCACTGTTTGTTGTTGTTGTTGTTGTACACTCTGATGATATGATATGATGTAATGAAATATAATGTGATGTAATAACTGATATAGTTCTTTGTTTAAAGATTATTCATTTATTATTATATGTTGTTCCGCTGCGAATTGTGAGATTCTGTTGTTGTTCTTTTTTTGTTTTCTTTCTGTCCCGTTCTATTTAAAAAAAAAAAATCTTCTATCTTCTATTTTTCAAATTCTCTGTTTTCTAAAAATTGTCTATCTTCTTTCCTCCCTATTTCCTATCTCTTCTCTCTTCTTTCTTTTTCTTTTCTTAAATTCTTTTTCTTAAAAACCCTCAGTGTTCGGTTTTCCGTCGTTCGATTTCTCGGCAGTCGATAAAGTGAGTGTCGATGTCGAATTTTCGGAAGACGAAGAATCGTGTCCTGACAATGTGGTATCAGAGCTGATGGTTAAGCGACAACCATGGTTCTGTAGGGTATTACTCATTAGAGATAGAGTCAGTAGTACTCTAGAATGAGTTTGAGTGTAATAATAGCTATGAGAGCGTATTTGTTAGTGAATATGAAATTGTTTTATATTGTGATGATTGGTTTATTGAGTGGTATATGAACTTTCGTCAGCACAGCCTCGAAACTGAGCCGAAGGGGTTTCTAAACACTTAAATAGAACAATTCGACACAGTATTGATTTTAAATTGGGTGAATGAAATAATTTTACCTTAATTATATTTTGAATATAAAAGAATAATTTTTCGGAATTATTAAAGTGTATATAAGTTGATTGTTAGGTTGTTTGAATAATCTAAATAAAAGAATAATTGTATAAGCAAATGAATTATAAGAATTGAAATTATAATTAAAGTGATTTACAATTGTGAAATAAACTTATATATATAAGAAGTGAAACTATATGAATATATTTATGAATATGAGTTGTAAATAATCAAATGGATTAAATAAAATAATGAATATAAGTGTTGATTCATTAAAATCTAATGTTATTAGAAGTTGAATAAAAAAATGAATGAATATAAGCAAAGGAATTTGGTTGAAATTAATATACTTTGGTTGTTATATGATTGTTGATTGGTTGTATAAAATTCATTAAGAGTTAATGAAATTGGAAGCTATGTAATTGAATTCAAATTAGAAGTAAATAAATTTGAATAGAATTGAATGTGAATTAGATTTAATTAGTGAATGCAAACTAATTAAAATTGAGAATGAATGTTAGTAAGAACATCCAATGTAAATGAATCAAATGTGATTAAATTGAAAACCATTTCATTTAATATTAATGAGAATATGAATGAATATAGATTTAATAGATGGTTGATGTTTGCATTTGTTGTTTAGTTGCATTTGCTATGTGACATATATAGTTGTTATGTTGCTACATGTTGTATATTGATACTATTTACATGTATGCATGTTTCTCATGTTGTTTGTTGAGTTTAGTAGGTGCGGATAGCGTTTGCTTCGCATTTGGAGTTCGCTTTAGCGCTATATTAGCCGTATATGCTTGCTAATAAAATATAAGGTACATATCTCGGATTAAATATCGTACTTTTATACTTTTTTCCCTTCGGGATGCCTCATTACTTGATGAGATGTATATTTGTGATATATATACTGTCATTTTTTTTTCGGATCGAGCCGCGCAAAGGAGACTATGGCGAATTTTTCCGAAAATTTAAGGCGTTAGAAAAATTTGAGAAAATTGGAAAATTTTGAAAACTTTAACTTTGATTTTAGAAATTGAAAGTTAAACAATAGTAATTGTTTTTGAAAAGATAACTAAGTATGATTTGAAAACTTAGTAAAGATTTGAAAGAAGTTTAATTATAAATTTTGGAAAGTTAATAGATTCTGTAATTTTCTTACTTGTTAATTTCGAGGACGAAATTCTTTTAAGGGGGAAAGATTGTAACGACCCAGAATTTTTATTAATTTAAATTTGAATATTTATTTAATTTTAAATATTAATGAGTGAATTTATAAGTCGAATAAATTTTAAATTGAATTATTGGATTTAATTGGATAATTAAACACAATAATTTAATATGTTAAATTATGGAAATAATTGGAAATTGAGTTAAATATGATTGAAAATGATTCGTAAAATTTTATTTTATCATATTGAAGTTAGAATGATATTTTAGAACTTTTAAAATCGAATTAGAAGTTAATTTGTGAAAATTGAATATTTTAATATTAAATAATCGACTGTAAATTAGCCAATTTTTGAACAGTCTCAGAATTGAACGAAACCAGCTCCATTGGATCCGTAATAGTTAGTTATTACCAGATTTCAATTTTCGTGTCAATCGGAGTTATCGTTTGATCGTGGCAGCTCGAAACGCATCTAATTATTTTTAATTTAAATTTGGCGAGTCAAAATAGCCATTTTTCAAAAAGTCTCGGATTTCGACGAAACCAGTTTCATCGGATCCGTAATGTGATATTATTGTAAGGTTTCAAATTTCAAGTCAATTGGATTTACCGTTTGTCCGGTACAAATTAAAACGCCTAGAAATCGATTTAAATCGGTTTAATTCAAATTGAACGTTTTCAGCCATAACTCGCACATACTTCCGAATTAGCTTCCGAAACTTGTTCCATTGTGTCCGGAACGCGGGGTAAACCTTAGAAACGCTGGTTACGACGCCTAAATCGGAGTTCGGAATTTCCGGGATGAATAGTGTCGCTCGTTCCTTATAAATACCCCCATAACTCAAGAAAAGAAAAAAAAAATATACAAACCCTAATTCTATATGCCAGCCGCCACATTCTTTTTCAAGGGCCAGAAATTCTCCTCTTTCATCTCTTAATCACTCTCAATCCGTGAAGTTTTAGCCTTAGGTTTCAACTAGAGAATGGAGGAGGGAGGAGAGCTCTACGATTCTATACGGCTATGATCTGAAACGACGTCGCGATGGAGGAGCAAGGGAGGGCCGTTCATGGCCAGTCACGCACGTATTTTCATGCTCCACAGGTGGCCGAGCTCCACCATAGGGGGGCCGAGCATAGTGCAAGCAATGGGCTTCGACATGGCGTTGAGGTGATCGTGTATTGTCGAGTGTTGAAGGCTAGAATTGAAACCCTAAATTTTGCTTATGGGTTCTATATGGTTCGGCCTTCACCTGTAGATGGAACGCAAATAGGAAGAAAGGGGGGAGGGTCCAGATGTGGAGGCAGCAGATCCAAGGGTTGTAAATGATTGAGGTTAAAAATATAAAGTTATGTTGTGATTTAAGTTATTAAAATCGTGTACGAACTTCGTAAATTCATATCTTTTTCATACGAGGTCGAAAAAATGCAAACTCAGTTGCGTTGGAATCGTATGGACGAGCACTACGCGATGGAGTTGGTTTGGAGTCGTTTGGAGTTAGTGAGAATTTCGGGTAAAATTAAACGCGCGTTTAATTTTATTCGAAATAAAAGCTGAAACGAAATTAAAATCAAGGTGAGAACTTCTCACTCAATCGAATAGATTTCGATTTTATTTTAAATAGTTAGATTTAAAATATTTGAATGCATGTTTGAATGATGACTGTAAATTATTGATTGTTAAAATAGACATTATGCGCCGTTAGTAAGCGGATGTTATTTAATAAAAACATATACCGCGAATATTTCATAAACAGTGAAATTGGTATTATATATAATAGCAATATATATATATTGGCATATGTATATATTGCAGTTGTTGATTTCCCGCATTTTTGTTTAGCGGATGAGACCCTATTACGCCGTTATTAAGCGGATAATATTTATTAAGAACATATACCGCGATAATTTCGTACTGGAGCGAAATTGGTATTGTGCTAATGTTTTTGGATGTAGGAAAACAGGTTGGAGGGATCCAACTGGATTCCTCAACAGTATTTATTTTATTTCAGATATTTTGATATTTGATGGATTATCATATCGATATATGATATCGTTGTTAGTCGTGATTGACTATTTGGTGTGTAGCATCATTGGACCCAGATTTTGGGATTTTAAAATGGTTTTAAAGTGATTTTTGAAAATATACTATATTTTTGGAATTGATCCATTATAAATAAATAAACGTTATAATTTTTAAAGTTATAAAATTATGGTTTTTGTGAAATATAGTTAAAAGCTGGTTTTTGAGAAATATGAACCAATGATTTTATAAAATAGTTTAAACTGGATTTTTGAGTTTATTATTAAAAGTTTGAATATAAGATTTATAAAATTTGATTATTTTATAAATCAAGAGAACGGTGAAATTTTAAAGGAATTTAAAGACGTTTAAAAGAATAATATAAATTAATTTATATTAAGAGATTTATAAATGGATATTTATAAATTGAGTTATGGACATTATAAAACGAGTTTTTATAAGTGTTTGAATGTAGTGAAAATGAATTTCCTAAATGAATGAAATTTATGAAATTATAAACTGTGGAGTTATAAATGAAATTTTATAAGCAATAGGTTTATTAAATTTATAAAGTTATCGAAAGAATGAATTTTGGATAAATAAACAATCTTATAAGTTAAGATTAATAATTTGGGAAGTTAAATGAACGATTTTGTAAAATAATCGTTTTATAAGTAATTAACTTATAATATGAACTTGTAGTTTATAATTGAGTTATAAACTGGAATAGGTTAATAAAGGAATTTATAAAAAGGAAGTTTTTATAAATAAATAGAAACGGAATTTATAAACGTTGTTTTATAAATCCGCAAATGACTTATTTTGATAAGTTAATTGTTATAACTTAGAGATAGAGTTATATTCACATTTTGAACAGTGAATAATCCTTTAAGTTAAAGTGAATAGAAATGATGAAATTTATTAAGGTAGTATATTCACGTTTTTGAATAGTGAATAAGACGTTAAAGAAATGTTTTGAATGTGATATTTTAAATAGAATTAAAACGATCTAACGATGTTTTAAAATGTGTTGAGATTCGAAACCATAGATGTCAACATTGATTGTTGAAATAGACGTTTTCGAGGAATAAAAGGAAATGGTGGACTATAACACTATTGTTATAGTAAATGATTTCCGAATGGAAATGTTTTTGTATAGTATTGGGATTTATATATCCATTTTAATTTCGAATCCCTATACTAGTGATTTTGGGTTGTCGTAACGATGTTTTACGCAACATTCGTTTTGGCCCAAATAAATATGTTTAAGGGAATGATTTCCTTAAAGAATGAATTATATACTTAATTCGATTTAAGTATATTGAATATTTTCCAAGGTTGAAAATAAAAAGTTTTGTGAATTACTTATGAATAAATAAGTATGGAAATGTTTTCCAATATGAAGTGAATAATTAGAATTTATCTTTTTCTGAAGATAAATTGAAAATGAATTATTGAAATCGCATATGCATGGATATCTTGAAATATAAATTCATTATGGAATTTATATGTGAAAGTGAAACTTGTTAAAAATAAATATTGATTTATTTTTGAAGTGTTGAAATTATATATATCTTGTAAAGATATTTTGGAAAATAAATAATTTGGAAAATTATTTGGAATCTGGTGATGTGTGCATGTCCATTGATAGTTCAATAACCGACTATCAGTATTTCCCTTTGAATGGGTATTTGGTGTGAATTGATTGAATTTGAATGCACACTTATTTTTGAATAAGCGCTCACTATTCGGGTTAACCGGGAAAGGACCATGGGGTCGTATAACCCATTCCGAATATGTGATACGTCGTTATGAATTGCATTTGAAGATCGGTGTTGAAGACCGAGTATTTGTGAAAGCGATAGGATGACCTATCGATTGTCTCTGCACTGGGTAGCTCCTGGTATAGAGATCTCCTAAGTGATGGGAAATTCGATCGGGATTGTGAATACCCGTATTGCAAGGACTTCTTTGTAAGTGCCTTCGGTTCTGTTCGAGCCCGGAACAGACTTGTAAGGATTGTATGCCTGACATTACAAGTTGAGATATAAAGCCGATTTCTTTCAAATATATTTCTGTTGGTGGCGGAGAATTTATTCTTTGCTTAACACCCTTCTTTGAGACGTATGTGCTCAAAGGTTATATAGTTGAAGTTATCAGCGATATATTCCCAGTTTGGTAATGTGACATGCTGAGTGATGCTGAAATGATCATTGTGTTGATTATTTGTGATAGGATCATTTATTTGATCGTCTATCTTAGTGATCATTGTGTTGATCATTTGTTGACCCAAAGCATGGCTTTTGTATAAAGTATGTTTTTATGGACGTGACTTCGTCGAGCCTCACACCCCGTGAATGGTCAAAACAGGAAAGAAGCAGCAAGGTTATGAGGGGTAGCACCCTTTAGGATGTGTCCATTTCCTTCTGGAAAAGGGTGGTATCATGGTATGGAGCCCAGATACTTACTCATGTTGAAAACACTTTGTTATGATTGTGTGAATTGATTACGAGCGCTCGGTGAAAAGGTCCCAAAGGACCAGGGGATGGCATATTCGGTCAGTTGTTACTCAGTTAGGGGTAACCCGGCCTTGTGTTGGTAGAGATCCGGTTTGGTTCTCGGGGATGTCCATCCAGAGGCATTCTCATGTGGCAATGGGAAGTTCCTTGGCCTGATCATTCGTTGGAAATCCAAAGAAACAATACGAGACTTGTACGGTTTTAGTTGTAGAACCTGCTATGGAATGTGGCGGTAACCTGCTATTGAACATAGTTAGCTATAGTAGGCATACGATAATGGTCGTATGTTGGCTAAGATTTATATTCTACTTTCGAAATGAATTTTTTCTACACTATGCACTAGTAATAATATCAAATGTTATTTTAAATGCGTATCAAGCATCTTTGACTATCATAAGGAGAAATCTCCTCCGATTCTGCGTTTGCATGTGTGTGTGTGCGGGAGGCCTTATGGTAGTCTCATTTTTAAAAGCATTGCGAATTGAATTTAAAAATATTCCTCTATTTTGATTTTAAAGTTAAATAAACTGTTTTGAGTTCTCACACCAGTCACATGACTGACTCGGAGTTTATTGTTTTCCTTCCTAAACTCTGGGTGCCCACCAATTTCCACACGGGCAGTCAAGAGTTTAAGGTTTATCAGGATATTTTGGATATTCTGGAGTTGCTGGAGGCAAGCTGGATGGCATGGCATATTACTTATATAGTATTTCTTTTTCCGCTGCACTGTTTGTTGTTGTTGTTGTACACTCTGATGATATGATATGATGTAATGAAATATAATGTGATGTAATAACTGATATAGTTCTTTGTTTAAAGATTATTCATTTATTATTATATGTTGTTCCGCTGCGAATTGTGAGATTCTGTTGTTGTTCTTTTTTTGTTTTCTTTCTGTCCCGTTCTATTTAAAAAAAAAAATCTTATATCTTCTATTTTTCAAATTCTCTGTTTTCTAAAAATTGTCTATCTTCTTTCCTCTCTATTTCCTATCTCTTCTCTCTTCTTTCTTTTTCTTTTCTTAAATTCTTTTTCTTAAAAACCCTCAGTGTTCGGTTTTCCGTCGTTCGATTTCTCGGCAGTCGATAAAGTGAGTGTCGATGTCGAATTTTCGGAAGACGAAGAATCGTGTCCTGACACTGGAGGATTTCAAGCGAATTTCATGTACTTGATTATATTCCATTGTGTATATGTATGTTATATATTCAGCACTTGGGAGGACAAGTTATAATAACAGTCCATATTGATTTTTGATTGTTGTACTTTGATGATTGTATCTATAAAAACAGTAATTGTTCTTGTTGTATAAAGATATGTTATTATCTATTATATTTTGTTCCGCTGCGATTGTGAGATTCTGTATTTTTATTTCAATTTCTTCTTCTATCTCTTTCTGCTTCACCCTAATGATCTGGTATTTCCAACACTTGATTTCTCGGCATGCTATACAGTTAATGTATTGATGTTCATTTTCAATGGTCGAAACTCCTAGGTCATTACATTTGGTACCAAAGTCAAGGTTAAGTGAGTACCTTGGCTTTTGTGAGGATCACTCATAAGAGATTGGGTCAATAGTACCTTAGAATGAGTTTGAGTGTATTAATAGATATGAGTGCGTATTTGTTTGTGAATATTTTTTTTTACATTGTGTTGACTTATCGGTTGGGTGGTTTACGAATTATGGTCGAATAGTGGGACACCACGAAATCGATAGGAATTTTTAAACCCTTGAACCAAGTAAACCGACACAGTATTTTTTTGAAGCGGGTAAATGAAATAATTTTACCCAAATATATTTTGATATAAAAAAATAAATTTATGAAATCATTATAGTATGTTGATATGTTTGGATGTTATTAATATAATCAAAACCAGATTATGAAATTTGAAATGGTTATATATAACAAAATAGAGATTGTATAAGAATAATTTATGCAATTGAATTATAAATAAAAATGGATTCAAAGCAGAGTATGGGGATTTAAATCCCAGAAGGTTGGGAATATATTTTCAAGGAGTTGCAAAAATAAAATAGTATTATTTTTGAAAGGATTTTGAATAAAAATTGGTTTTAAATTGATTTTGGAAGTAAGCAAGCACTGAGCTCACTTCAGTCATTGGAAAATGATTTTGGTGATGACGATCGCATCATCTATAACAACCCTGGTTTTGGCGATTATCTATACAATTAAATTATTACCATAGTTATAATTTAATAATAGAGAAATAAAATAAATTAGAGTTGGGAAATTTGTTAAAATTGTTTATTTTGAATAAACAATGGATTTTGAATAAATAAGAAGGAATTATAATGGTTGTGTTAATTTGGGTATTCATTGAATTAATTAAGCGATATAAAAGTATTTTATTCAATAATAATTTGTTAAAATAATTATATAATGTTGGAAATAAAGTTCTAAAACTTTATTATGTTAGTTTGTGATAAAAATGAAGATTATATGGTTTTAATTTGGTAAAATCCAATAATTTTGAAAAATAATTGCCAAATATTGGTTTTTGTAAGTTTTAATGAAGTACTAAAATTTTATATGGTAAATAATGTAAATAAAAATGTGGAATTTTATTTAAAATAATAATTAGATGTAAAAATGATGTTAATATGGTATATTACATTTATTGTACGAGGAAATGATTTTAGTGTTTAAAATAGTCTTTTATGTAATTAAAGGTGAAAAATAAAGCATTTAAATAGAAATAAGAATTTAATGAAAACAATTTTTAAATGGTTAAAATAACTTTATATATGTTGTAGAATATTTTGTGAACATAAAAATATATTTGTATGAATTTATAGTTTTAAAATCTTGTAAGTATAAATTATTTTGGATAAAAATATAAGTGTATTAGAGATAATGGGTAGTTTAATCTATTTGTTTTCTTATTGGATTAAGCCCAATTATAATTTAAACCGAGAAGAAAAAGTTTCTTCTTCTCAAAATCTTGTACGTACAGTTAAAAGTTGCAAAACTAAGAAACCACAAAGAAGAAAAATTGAGAAAACTACTTTCCTCTTTGAAACCTAAACCCAATTACCTTAGTCTCCAAATCTTCGATAAAATCAACCAAATTAAAGCTATTATTTCAGGTAAATAATCCAAAAGCAAGGATCAATCTCATCTAATTCAGATTAGAGAAACATGAATTGCTTGTAACTTGAGTTTCTGTCTTTGCAAGTCTATATATTGTCATTTTTCAGGTTCCATCAGTTGAAACAAGGCCAATGCTCTTACTTTCCTCAAGATTCTATCACGCTCCAAATTCCAGCGTTCGAAAATTGACATCTGTACTCTACTGTACTTGAATGCCGCAAATTCAAACGTTGAAATTCGAGTCGTGCCGGAGCTCATAACACATTAAGTACAACACAGCGGAAGAAATGAATAGCAAATGTCAATATACAACATTGATACAATATCTGATACTACAGAATGGTTCAACAGATGATACAATAGATATCAATATACATCGGAGGTATGATACAAGATAATAGCGGCGGAAAGAAAAGACAATACCAGCAGCGGAACAAAAACTCTAATATGGTCTTCAAGAAAAGACTCCAGAACTGCAACTCCATCTCCAAAGCACCAATCCAGAGAATAGCTCGAACTCCCAACCACGATGCACAAAGATACGCAAGTCTCGTACGAATGCGATTTCCAAACCCTAAGGCTGGAAGCTATCGAATCTACACCTACTATTCGATTATCTGAAAAACCCAACTTTAGACTGCCCGTGTGGGAAATAGTGGGCACCTAGAGTTTAGGAAAGGAACAATAAACTCCAGGTCAGTCGTGGGACTGGTATGAGCAAACAAAAAACAGTTTCTATCTTTTAAAAACAAACAACAAAGAGTTTAAATCAAATCCGCAATGCTTTTGGAAAATGAAACTACCATAAGGCCTCCCGCCACACACACAATGCAAACACAGAATTGGAGGAGATTTCTCCTTATGATAGTCAAACATGCTTGATACGAGAAAATTTCTTTGATATTATTATTATAAGTGCGCAGTGTAGAAAAACCATTTCGAAAGTACAATATAAATCCTAGCTAGCATACGAACAGTATCGTATGCCTACTATAGATACCATGTTCAATAGCAGGTTACCACCACATTCCATAGCAGGTGATACAACTAAAACCGTACATGGCGTGTATTGTTTTGATTAGATTTCCAACAAATGGTCAGGCTAAGGGGCTTCCTACTGTCCATGGGATCGCCTCTGGAAGGACGTCGCGAGAGCTTAACCAGCTCTCTGCCAACACAAGGCCGGGTTACCTCTGTAACTAGGTAACTACTACACGAGCGTGCCATCCCACGGTCCTTTGGGACCTTTATCCGAGGTACCTCGAATCCAACAACCACAAAGCAATCACAAAGTAATAGATCTGCAGTATCCACATGAGTAAGTATCTGGGTTCCATACCATGATACCACCCTTTTCCAGAAGGGAATGACAAACCTTAAAGGGCGTGACCCTCATAACCTTGCTGCATCTTTACTGTTTCGACCATTTCCGGGGTGTGAGGTCCTGATGCAGTCTCGTCCATAAAGCTACGCTTTATACAAAAGCCATGCTTTGATCACAAATGATCAACCATGATCATCAACACACAGCAGCACTCAGCATGCCACACTACCAAATTTAGGAGTATATCACTGATAAATATCAACTACATAACCTCCGAGCTCGTACGTCTCAGAGAAGGGTGTTAAGCCAAGAGAATAAATTCTCCGCCACCAAGAAGAAATGTATTTGATAGAGATCAGTTTAATATCTCAAAGTGTAATGTCGGGTATTCAACCATACAAGTCTGTTCCGAGTTCAAACAGAACCGAAGGCACTTCCGAAGAAGCCATTGCAAATCCGGGTATCCACAATCCTGATCGGACTTCCCATCACTTAGGGAATCTCTATACCGTAGCTACTCGGTGCAGAGACAATCGATAGGTTATCCTAACGTTCTCGAAGACACCCGGTCTTCAACACCGGTCTTCAAATGCAATCCATAACGACATATCACTATTTGGAATGGGTTATATGACACAAGGTCCCCTCTCGGCTAAATTGAATAGTGAGCGTAATACTTAAAACATATGGATATGAGATTTTAGTTAAGTCGCAACTTAAAAATCCAAATCTTTTCTTTCAAATGGTTAAATAAATTACCATTTCAAATCTGTAACAAAAAGATTCGTTTCACAAAGTTCACCTAGTTTCACAAAGATCTATTCATAGATTTCCAAATACTTTCCATTTCAACTGGATTAATTCATTTAAATCTTTAAATTAAAGATTCAATTTATAGCTTTCAAACCCGTTACAAAGATTTATTCATAACTTGGAAGACCATTTTCATTTTAAACTTGAAATCCTTTTTAACACAAATTGGAAGTTCATTTCTTATATGAAGGCTTCTATTATTTGAAAACAAATAGTTTTCGTTTCATAAAAATCCGATTTCATTTATACAGTTAAAATCTTTGGGTTCAATTCAAATTCCCAAAACATCACTTTTAAAATGGTTTAAAAACCCATATAAACACATTTATAAGTTGAATAACCCTTTTTAAACCCTAGTTCCCAAATCGTAGAATTCAATTTCAAATACTGAATTCAAATTTAAATCAAATTATTTAAATTCCAAAAGTCAATCAAGTTATTCAAAACAAGTTTTATTTTTGAAATGTAATTTCAAAAGCTTTCAATTCCAAAACTATTTTGGATTCAAAAATTCAATCTTTAAAACTATTTCAAAATCTGTGAATTAACCCATTTCCACATGCAATCCATATTTATGTGTGTATAAGTGTGGTCCAGGTGTTTTACACAATAAAAGTGCCACATCATCAATCAGCACAGATTCAAATACAACAATATATTTGATAAGCGATATAGACTATAACGCTTAAATTTGTTAAGCGGTAAGAACCATAACGCTTACCTTCCATTCACAAATCAAAGATGTATATATCACAGAAAATAAATTACAGTAACATAGCTCAAATCAAACAGAGCATCACAATCAGGGATATCAAATAATTCAATCATCCAATAGAATCCAAACGTACATGAGTAGGATCAGATAATTGTCTGACCGATTCAAATAAGATTAACTACCTATGGATTACTAATCCTGGTTAATTAATATTAATGAATTACAAATCATTTTGATTAATTACTCTTTAATCATTTATTAATTTAACACTTATTAATAATTTAATTAATCTTTAATCATAATTAATAAACCTTTAATTATTAAATAATTAACCTTTAATTATTTAATTTACCATTTAATTAATTATCTTTAATTAATCAATTAACCCTTAATTAATTATCCTTTATTAATTTCACTAAGTAATTAGCTTTCCTTAATTACACAAGGTAATTATCTTTTATTTACTTTCATAAATAAATTATTCTTTAAATTAATTACCCTTGATTACAATCCATCAACTTTTAATTATTAAATAATTTACCTTAATTTATTTAATTCATCATTTCATTAATCATCTTCCAATTAATCATATTAATTAGTTATCCTTAAATGAATTATTGTTTGATCACTTGGTTAATCAACTTTCAATCATAAATTAGTTACTTTTAATTAAGTAGTTATCTCTAAGCAATCAATTACCCTTAATTAAAATTTATCAACCTTTAATTATTCTTTTATTAACTAATTGAATCTTATTATAATAACAAAATCATAAATTATTTAATTTATCAAGAGATAAATTGATTACTTTTCTTATCCTTTAGAACTTGTTTAATAAATTATCACATTATTTATTTTAAAGTTTAGGATTTAGTTAAACAACATTTTATCTTAGTTACCCTTTTTAATCACGTTATCTAAATAACTTTATAACATGAAATGACCAATTTAAATAAATTAAAATTTTATTACCTTGAAAATATCTTACTTAAATCTTTACGTAATTCAAACTTAAAACAAAACATCATTTGAAAACATGGATAAAAAAGTCTAAAGGTTTGAGAAATTTTTTTTCCAAAACAGAAACCGTTTCCATATGCGCCCAGGAACTGCTTCGAGTCACACCCGAGAGGATTTCTTGTTTGCTTCGAGTTTTATTGATAATCAACCCGAGTGCCACATTTTCCAACTTGAAATTTTTTCTAAGTTTTTCTACATGGCGCTCTAATATTTTAATCGAGTTATAACTCAAGCTCGAACCCCTCACCCACGATACATGCTTCGAGTTCGACTTCGATCTTTTACCCAGTCCTACAATTCTTCTTCCTCAATTCCTTGATACAGAAACACACGCATGCACGATGTGCATGATTCTTGCCATCACTGATCAAGTCTCCACCCACCACCAAGTCGACGTTGGGCCCCCGAGCTTCCCAAACACCGAGAAATTTAACATTGCCTCCAAATCAAAATCGAGCATTTCCATCCTTCCTGGAACCCAACCTCAACACCAAAACCTACCCTGTGGAACCACCTCCGGCCATCTGAGTCGTCGCCACCTCATCCATGACTCCATCACAACGTGATGCCACTAACCCCCATGGTCCGATGACCTGAAACTCTTTGGCGAAGACGAAAAGGACTTCGCGAATACAATTTACAAATACGGGGTTAAATCCCTAAATGCTCGTCAATTGGCTTTCATGGTGGATAAAAAAAATTCTGTTCATTTTTCCTATTACCTTCATTCCTCCAGCTATCTTCACCATAATTTTCGACCAACCCGATTTTGCCGATCGCCAGGAAATGGCGAATTCCTTATTACTGTTCAACTTCAAAATTTTTGAGCAATACAATACTAAAAATCTCGATTCTTCCTCTAGAATTCATGATTTAGGAAGATGAGCAAGATTTTGTAATTAAAACTCAGATTTCAATCAACTAAAACTAGAACAATTTCAATTTTTACTATGTTTTAATAATTTCAGTAAACCCCTTTACTTATAATACTTAAGAATATTTTTTAGAGTTAAGATCTTGCCAATTCTAACTTGATTCATTTAAACATCAAAGTATATACATAGTTATAGGCTGGGATGTTGAACTTTTTTTAAATTTTTCTTTCTTTCTTTTCCTGAACTTTGTAACCAAGAGCATGTATGAATATATATGTTCACATTCAACATTATATGGATACACAACATATCTACACCTATTCAACCATCATTCAATCAAAAATCATCATGCCATCACAATATATCAACAGAATTAGGCTTTAAAGGGAAAGTTGCTCATCTTGGAGTTGTACAGGAAGAAACAGAGAACAGAAAGCAAAGCCTGTATTCTTTTTTTTTTACTTTATTTCTTTAATCTGCAAAAGTTTATTAATACAAAACTTTGTTTAAATTCCCCTATTGTTTTGTTACTTACTTCATTAATAATAGACAAAAGAATCGATTCACTTACAGTTTTATTTTGTTTAAAGCTTCAACTTGTTTTATTTTCCAAGTTGCAGACTTCAGGTTTTTCACTCGCTTTGAATTTCCTTCTGTAACTGATTGACAAAATTGCTTAAATCTTTTTTTTGTTATTGATCAACAATATTAATTCAAATTTTTAAAGAAAGAAATTTACTTGCCTTCATTCTTTTTTTCTCTAGAGAAACTGTATTCTCACAGGTTTCCAGATTTAAATTTTTCTTTTTTATTTTGAAATTCTGTTTCCAGGATTGCCTTTTGATTTCTCTTCGAATTCCTTCGCTTTGCTTTCAGGTTGATGCTTTGATCTTTACTGTCTACAGGGTTGAGATTTTGAATCTTTGTTTCAGATTTTTTAGAAGAGAATGACAATCTTTTTTTTCTGATTTTTTTTCTTTCTTTCTACTTTAATCCTTTCTTGGGTGTTGAGATACCCAATCCTTGTTACTTTATATACAAATTTGCTGAGATATTTAATAAACTCATATGGGAAACCGAAAAGTTTTCATAATTTTAAATTCCATTATTTTATTCAATAAAATAATTTGAATGCCATGTGTAAAAAAATTGATTATGAAACCTATGCATGTTGATTTCTTTACTCATCCCCTTTTATGTATGTTTACATTTGTGATTATACAAAGATAAAAGAATTTTAAAAATAAATTTTATATCATATTCCTTCAATAAATAAATGTACCTATTTTTATTTTTATATTTACACAAACAAAACTTTATCCCAAGTAACATTTTACATTGCAACCTTAAATTTTTTGTTCAACATATTTATATACTTATATATTTTTACAATTTCCATTCACACATTTTTTTATTTCTTATTGTACAATTTTATAAAAAGAAAAGAATGAATTTAAATACTTTGATTTCGTATTAACAATTAGTTACATTTATTTATATGAAGAAAATTTATCTTAAAAATAACATTTCGAAAATAAGTACACTAATTTTTATTACAACTTCCAAATATTGATATAATTAAAAATTTAGGAAACAATTATCATTAACATTTTATAAATCTCAAGCTTTTAATTTCTATTTTATTTTTAATACATTTTATTTTGAAACCCAATATTTATTTATAAAATACTTATCCCTATATTTTAAATTATATTTCCATTTATGCCCAATAGATTTATTTTCTTCCTAAACCCAATATTTATTTGTAAGGTACTTATGCCTAAATTTCAAACTGTATTTCTATTTATAATCAAAAATTATTTATTTATTCTAGAAATCTCAAATTAATTCACAATTTATTTTCAAAAATAAATTTAATTGCCAAATTAAACTTGGTGAAATTTCAGGAATGTTACAGATTCGCTCAAATCGCTCTATAATATTGCGAAGGTGAGTTTAAAACTCACAAAAATCTAGCTTAAAAGCAATGTTTGCAAACTGAAACTGCTGAAATTCGTTTACTGTAAACGGAAATAGGTTGTTTAGAAGTTTACGATGCAATCTGTTTTAAAGCGCTTCTTTTTGTGTTCATATCTACCCGTTCTTGTATTAAATCCATGCCGAAATTTTTTCGCATTGTTGTCTAGGTGTTATAGTGTATGCATGTCAAATTTCATTATCTGAATCAACATAGAGTCGCTTGAAAATTTTGCTCAAAAACTAGATCATAGAAGGCAGAAATGCCTACAAGCATTGCGACCTACATGTCGACCCGAAGCTTCTGGTGGTCGACCCTAGGGCCAACCCAAGCTTCACATAGGTCGACCTGGGCATGTGAAATTGCCCAGGTTGATTCCTTTACTTTCATGTGCTTGATTTTGTTCTATTGTTTATTCTACTCACTTTTGCAACTTGTTTTGTGATATTTTGGGTTGTTTTTGGGGGGCTTTGACCTATCGATTGGCAAGCCAACATTTTGGTTAATCCGTACTCCAGATTGACTTGTTTTTGGAGATGATTTCATATGCTGATTTTCAACATTTTCGATGATTTTTGCTGTTTTCAAACACGGGTTTTCTAAAACCATTTCGAAATGATTTTTATAATAAAATAGCTTTTGGAATAATTTTTTTTACAATATGTATAATTATTTTTAAAAGCTACTAAAAATTTATAATCACTAAAATAAAGAGAATTTCAAAGCCAAAAACTTGCAAAACTATTTCAAAAACTGTTCTAAAACTACTTTTCTCAAAACTAAACATTTTTTATATAAAATACATGCTTTTGTACATGTCGAGCGTATGAAAAAGTGAATTAAATGATTTAGTAAACCATGTCATGTTGGACACATGCGTTTACTTTTTCGGTTAATCTTGGACTCATTTGTTTGAAGCTATTTATATGGTCCTTCGGTTTGATTACCAGTGTTGGACCTGCGAGTCATTTAACCTTCGAGATTTTTGTCCTTCGAGTTGTTTTGTCCTTCATAGATGTTGTCCTTCAGGATGTTTTGTCCTTGGGGAAGTTTTCCTTCTAGATGTTTTTTCTTTTGAAACGTATTTGACGCCTTATGTTGAGATATAGTTACTAGGCGGGATTCGTCCATTTTATTAAGCATGTGCTATCTTTTGTGATGTTTTCATGATTTATTTGTAATTTTCCAAATGTATCGCTATTTCGAGATTATTTGGCCTTTTGAGCCATTTGAAACATTATTATGTGGCAATTACATTTTTGGAGTTTGAAATATTAGTCGAGTTCTGCATATTATGATTTGTAATTACGATCTTTTGGCATTTATTTTGAGATTTAAAATCTCCTTTCAGGGAGCTATTTGTGATTGCCATCTTTTTGGCGTATTTTGGAGTTATGAGATTTCCTATTATAAGATTTATTTTTGATTGCCATTCTTGGCAAATTTTGAGTCTTGTGATCTCTTATTTAGGAGTTATGGTTTATGAAAATCATTATATTGACTTTTGTATATGCCGATGATATGAGGCGGTTAATTGAGTTTAATTAGTATTGTTGTTATATGGCCTCTTTGGAGATATCCTTTTATGATGCTTAGTATTTGATATATTGTTGTGGTATTATCTCACATGAAGTGCTAATATACAATAGTGTTACTTCTTCTCATTCAAGAAGAAATATTATCCTTTACCATTATACTTCATCTATCACATACTAATCAGTTTATTTAAGCTAGACTGACCCGTGCATTTATATATACTCGGGTCAGACCGAGTTATTTTAGGTTAAACGTCTGTTTTAGATATTTGCTATGCTACTTCCGCATTGTACATTCTACTTGTCACTTTTTGAGTAGTTTCGTAGTGTTTTGTAAAATATGAAGATTGTTTTGCATACTCTTCGTCGGCATCAACTTAAACCAAATTCTCCATGTGCCACTTTTGGGAGAATAAGGTCGAGTTCCTTGGCCAAGTTGTAACTTCTAATGGCATTTCTATTGATCCATCAAAGATAGATGCCATTCAGAATTGGAAAAGGACAGAGAACATTTCTGAAATTCAAAGTTTCCTTGGATTGGCGGGTTATTACCGTCAGTTCATTAAGGACTTTTTCCGCATTGTTCTTCCTCTCACTAGCCATACTACAAAAGGCATTCGATTTATTTGGTCTGATTCGGGTGAAGCTTCTTCTTAGAAATTGAAAGAACTTCTCACTAATGCTTCTATCCTTGTGGTTCCCGAAGGGAATCAAGATCTCGTTGTTAACACCGATGCCAGTAGATGTGGTCTCGGTGTCGTGGTTATGCAGAGTGATCGGGTGGTTGCTTATGATTCCAAGCAATTGCATCTGAATGAAGATCGCTATGCGACCCAAGACATAGAATTAGCCTCCGTAGCCTTTGCCTTGAAGATTTAGCATCATTATTTATTAGACAAGCGCTTCATTCTTTATATCGATCATGAATCACTGAAATATCCGTTCATCAAGAAAGAGCTTAATATGCAGCAACAGTATTGGCTTGAGTTCCTAGCCTCTTGTGATTTTGATATACAGTACACTCTTGGAAAATGGAACCGAGTTGCAGATGCGCTAAGTTGCAAACACTCGGCTGGTGTATCTATGATGTTAACCGAGTGAAATGTGTTGGAGACTCTATCTCTTTGTGATATTCACGCTCGTGCTCTAGCTTCAGATTCTCCTATCTTGATATTCAGTTTGGAAGCTCTTCCTAGGTTATTAGATTGTAGTATCGATGCTCGGTGGCAAGATCCATATCTTATGCGCCTTATTCAACTATGTAAGTCTGAATTCCATGACCATGAGTTGAGGGATTTCAGCATTGATACTCATGGTTGTCTTCACAAGAAGAATCATTTGGTCATGCCTTGTGTTTCTGATCTTAGGTGGGACAATCTTGGTGATTGTCACCGTTCTAAGTATACTATTCATCCCGGAAGTAGCAAGATGTATGCCGATATGAGATGCTTGTGTTATTGGGAAGGCATGAAGTGTGATTTTGCAAGTTATGCGAGTAATTGCATGACTTGTCAACTCATTAAGGTTGAACATCAGCGCCCCAATGGTCTTCTTCAGCCTCTTGAGGTCTCGCTATGGAAATAGGATCAAGTCTCTATGGATTTTATTGATGGCCTACCTTGTTCGAGATCGAGCCATAACGGTGTTTGGGTTATTATGGATCGCTTGACTAAATCTGCTAATTTTATTCCTATTAAATCTAATAGGATAGCTTCTGATCTATCTAAGCTATATATTAAGGAGATCGTGAGACTTCATAGTATTCCTAGTTCAATCGTTTGGGATAAAGATCCACTTTTCATCAGTAATTTCTGGCGGAGTCTTCAAAAAGCATTGGGTACAAAGCTTAACTTCTGCACAGCTTATCATTTGCAGTCTGATGGACAGACCGAACGAGTGAATCGTATTCTTGAGGATCATTTCCGTGCATGCATTCTTGATTTTGGTGGTAGTTGGGAGGACCACCTACCGCTTGTTGAATTCTCTTACAACAATAGCTTTAGTCTTGCATCGGTATGGCTCCTTTCGAAGCCCTATATGAAAGGCCATGTCGATCACCTTCTCGTTGGTTGGAATTTAATGAGAAGTTGATTTTGGGCCCCTATTCTATTCATGAAGCTTCAGAGATAATCGATCTTATTCATCAGAGAATGAAAGAGGCACAGAGCCATCAGAAGTCCAACGTGGACAACCATAAGAAGCCTCTCTAGTTCTCTATTGGTATATTTGTATATATTCGTATATCTCCATTGAAATAGCTAATGCGTGTCGGTAGGTCCAGGAAATTGGCCCCTCAATTCAAAGGACCATTTCCTATTACTAAGCTTATTGGTACAGTTTCTTATCGAGTATCACTTCGGCTCAATTATCTAGTATTCATGACAGGTTTCACGTCTCTCAGCTTCGGAAGCGCCTTCGTGATTCAGATTCTAATATTGATTCTCCTTGTCTGCAGGAGTTTGAGATCTCACCTTATGTAATGACCAGATATTTGAACCATTCGCCTCCGCACATGTCAGACATGAATCGCTTGAAACAATAAATTAATAAATTATATTTGGCAAATCTTAGCATATACAGTAAATAAATCACTTGCAGAATCACAAATACAGAGTAATATAACAATAAGCAGTGGAATAGATAAATGGTAGTTCATGAGGCTACTATATTTAAACAACAAACTAAAGTAAAATACAACAGAATCTCAAATACAAATGAATCTCTAAAACATAACCAACTTAAAAGTCTGGACATAAGTGACTGGACTAAACTTAAATGACTGAAAGCTGAACAGACAGACGGATCTCCAAGCGAAGCTCCAACTCCAAAGGCGAATCTCAATTGCTGTGACACTAAGTCTGACCCAAGCATAAAGCAAAATACAAAACACTCGAGTCAGGATTAACATTCTTATATTAATAAATTCAACTCAAGTGAAATGTCAACTGAAATACAAGTAACTTAAAGGATGTTTAGGATTTCCGTCCTCTAAGGATCCATGGAACTATCGACTATGTAGTAATATACGCTATTATAATATGTCTAGAGTAAAGTAAACAAATAAAATATCATTAAGGCATTACCCATATCCCCTTTAACAACTTTTATATAAGTCCATAGTCTATACAGATACTGTAAACTCCACTCGCAAGTGGGCTATCAAGGAGCACTCCACAAGTACGACACAAAACAAACTCGTGGAATGTGCGATAGGGCATGCGACAAGGCACTCGAGGCATTGCCAGGGTAGGCATACCATTTGCGTATCTGGACTGGTGGTAACGCATAGCAGCTACAACCAACCACCTCGTAACACACTCCCAAATCAATGGTGCACCCAATCAAATCACAAAAGCAATAGAATGGTATCGAAGAAATGTGTCTGATGGAAGGAATGACCTCACTTGGCCTGACGTCTCACCTGTTTTAGACGCATCAAGTTGACTTACGGGAGTTAGGGCTATGTAAATACCATACAAAATGTTCGCCAACCATCCTACTTCATTTTGGAATCTCCACCATGTACACAATTGTTAAAGTGGTTTTCGGTATTAGCAGAGCGTATGCAATATCTGATCCCGGTCTCTTTAACAGCCAAACGCTTATTTCACGTCGTAGTCATTTTATTTCAAATAGTTCATACTTCATATAAGGAATATCATATTTATTTCTAACCATATCAATTTGATATCATTATTCACTTTAATAATATTCATTTACGGAATCGTAACACTTTCAAAATTATAACACTTTCGAAATCATAGCACGTTTGAGATCATAACACTTATAAAATCATAACAGTTTTCCAATCATAACACTTTTAAAAACATAACACTTTCTACTTAACAGTTTAAATATTGAAATAGTGTGTATATATATATATATATTAAAATAGTTATAAATTAAAATAATTTATATATTAAAATAATTTATGTAATAAAATAATTTCCTCTAATTTGGCAGGTTAATTCAAATCATCCTAAATTCCAAAATTCAATTTTAAATCAATTCCAGTTTAACCATTTTAATTTAAAGTTCAAAGATCCAAGTTTAAATACTCAAATATTTACAATATAAATTTCATTTGTATCTCAACATTAACTTTAATTTTTATTCAAATTGGGAAAATATTCACTTAACCAATTAATAACAATTTATTTAAATCTCAATTTATATATTTAAATCAATATTAAATATTCAATCTCAATTTTTTACATTGGGAATATTCACTTAATCACCTTTTTATCAAATCAAGTTATAAATCATATTTTTCCTAAAACGTCAAAATCAATAAGTCCAAATAAATTCATATTTAAATTAAATTTTTAATTAATTTAAATTCCAAGTCAACATTAATTTATCCTCCCAGCCTTTATTATTAAAGTTATAAAAATCTATATTTTAAAAATATTAATATAAATTTGAATAAATACTTAAACTAATTATAAACCAATTAAATTAAATTTTATTAATTTAAATCCTATTATTATATGTATTTTGCATTAAATCTATTTTTAATTTTTTTAAAATAATAAAAATATAAGAAAATCTTAAATATTATTATTTTCAAAACTAGCTTACAAATTTAAAATTTCCAAAATATATAATTTTAAAAATATAATTTTTAGACATATAAAAATAACCTTTATATATATTATATTTTAAAAAACTAATATTTATCAAAACTATATATTTCCTTTCAAACATTGGAAATCATTTTTCAAATTATGGACAACGGTGTACGTGTATAATTTTCTATCCTGTGGTCAAGTGGTACAGATATTTATCATTTCAATCCACAATTTAAGTATCTATGGTATATATCATTTCAACCCACAATCCTAAAAGTTAAATAAAATAAAATCGCTTGGGTTTATCATTTCAACTCATAACGAGTTTCCACTATTCTACAAGATCATTCAGGTATATATCATTTCAACCCATATGGAATTCTAAATTAACAGAGAACTTGCAGAGTGAGAACAATTATGATAAAAATATAATATATCAACAACAGGCATATATCATAAATACAAATTAAATAAAATATACAGAATAGGATTGGTGTCATAGATCATAGGTAAACAATTGCAGATAATGACATATCATATTTAAAAATTAAATAACTAACAATTCTAATTTAATGACATATTTCAATTGTTGTTGCAAGTGAAATCAAATTTACTAAATATAAGAATGTTAATCGTCAGTGATTGCTCATCTTTCGACGCTAGAGAGATAACAAGAACAAGATGGTGATACCGTTATGCACCCGGATATGGACACGCCACTCAAATGAAGATCTAAAGAGTGATGAAGCTAGAAATTGATTCGTTGGAAACAATTCAAAGCTAGTTTGAGTGAAGATATATAAACTAAAACGAAATGTATAATATATCGATATATATTTTCTCAAAAATCAAATAAAATTTAAAACACATACATATACTATCAGAATCAATATATGTATACGTATTAAAAAAAATAGAATCAAGCAACTACTTAATAATGGAGAAAAACAAACCTATCTATTATAAAGATCCAAATATTTATAAATTATTTTTTAAAACTTTATATTTGAAAAATCCATTATCCATATAACTCGATTATATACATAAATAAACTCGTCGACACTTGTATAATTCAAGATCAAATAAGCCTCAATATAAAACAATAACTTGATAACTTGATTTTATTATATAAAATACCAAGGCTTGAAATAGATTGTATACAACTGGTATATATTAATTTTTATGCAACAGACTAATACGTATGTTGTAACTCTATTTTTATAACCATATATAATTTACCTAAATATTAATGTAATGTAAATATAACATATTATATAAATACAAACATACCAAAATGTTAACAAAACATATTAGATATATACGTTGCCAAATATACATAAATAGGCATGTTTCAGATATTTTTGCAAAATACATATTTTAGAATATTAACATGACTGTTATATATGGATACTCTTAGAATGTTTAAAAAACTTTTATGTATATATACATAAAATATAAACAAAACTGTTATATACACACACACACACTTACAATATGAACAAAACTGTTATATCTATTTACTTAAAACACAAACAAAATTGATATACATATATACATACAATATGAAAAAACTATTATATCTATATACCTAAAATATGAATAAAACTCTTATATATATGCTTACAATATGAACAAACTGTTATATCTATATACCTAAATTACAAACAAAACTATTATATATATAATATAACTAAAGCGGGTGCACTAGAATATAGTTAGAACTGCAGCATAGAAGAGAATATATATATATATATATATATATATATATAAAACAAAAAAATCATAACTTAATTTTTTTAAGGAAGCTGGATACGAGCTTTCCATACGAGCTTTAGCAAAAAGGAGGGCGGAAAGCAAACAAGACCGTGGTGCCTACAAGAGGAGTGAGTGCGATGGTTGTGCTCAGGGATGTTAGCTCGACTGTGTGGTGGTGGCGACTGTGGCGGGTGAAGGTGAAGAGGGAGAGGCGCGAAGGAAAATAGAGACGAGCAGTGTAACGACCCGATACTTTCAACCATTCGTATCCATTATAAGTGTATAGGTAGACACTCATGCCAGAATTGAATTGCTCAAAATACCGTGTTGTAAATAAAAATTTGGCAAATCTCAGAATATACAGTAAATAAAAATCACAGATCACAGACACAGAGTATATAAAAATGCACCGGAAGAAAAGAGATAGTAGTTCATGAAGCTACTATATAAATATGAGATACATCAGAGTTAAATAAGATACAACAGAAGAGTAACAGGATACATCAGGTACAAATCAGATACATCACTGAACCACTGGATACTGAAACAAAATAGATGGCTGGATCTTCAAGAAAAGCTCCAACGCCGAAGGTGAATCTGGAATGCTAACTCACTCAATCTGACCCGAGCGTAAAGCAAAACACAAAACCCTCGTGTCAGGACATAAATACTTATAAACTGTAAATCAACTCAAGTGAACAGTAAAAAAATGCATCAGTAACTTAAAGGATGCTTGGGACCGCCCATCCTCTAAGGATCCGTTAAACTATTTACTATGTAGTAATATACGCTATATACGGTAGTGTCTAATCAGTAAAGTATAATCATATAGAAAATAGCGTTAAGGGGATGGTGAACCTTAACGCGGTCGGATCTTTAAAACCAAAATCGTAGTGGGCTCGATATAAGGATATGACATGGCACGCAAGGAAATGCCAGGGTGGATACACCATTTACACTCCCGGACCGGTGTTGACGGCAAGCCAGCAGCTTCCGCCCACCTCGAACAATACCCCCGAATCAAAGTGGCGCCACCGAATCGAATCACAACAGTAATAGAATGGTTTCCGATGGAGCATGCTCGATGAAAGGGTGCGACCCTTTGTGTAGCCCGATATAGCTCCTGTTTTAGTCATATATGCCAACTTACGGGAGTTGGGTCCACGTAATATACCTCGAGAACGTCGCCACCATCCTACTTCATTCTGGAATCTCCACCGCGTACACAGTTGTTAAAGTGGTTTTTGGTATTGGCCGGCTATAAGACAATATCCGATCCCGGTCTCTTTAACAACCAATCGTTATTATAACCCGTAGTTATAACTTTAAAACAATATTTTATACTTCAAAATAAAATATCCTTTTCAATCCAAATCTTTATCAAAATAAAGATTAAATCATTTCCATAACCATTTCAATATATCATCGTAAAATATCTTTCAATTCAAATATTTATCAAAATAAATATCAAGTCATTTATAATCATTTCAACATATTAAATTTTCATACCCTTTCAACACTACCTTTCAGTTCCAAAATATCATATCTTTCAGAACTTCTTTTTAAATCATGTTAATATCAAAATGTCCTATCTTTCAAACTCCGTTTTTCAAATCATTTAATATCAAAAATATCATATCTTTCAAAACTTCGTTTCATATCATTTTAATATATCAAAATATCATATCCTTTCAAAACTTCATTTTCAAATCATTTTAATATATCAAAATATCGTATCTTTTCAAAACTTCATTCATTTCAAATCATTATTCATTTTATTCAATCTAGAATACCATTTCAATTCATATTTTAAAACAGTTTATATTCCAAAAATTCTTTTTTTTTTCATTTCAATGAAGTTATTATACTTAATAATTAAATTATTAAATTTCCCGAAATGTCAACTTCCAAAGTTCATTTATTCACTTAAGTTTATCAAAACAGTGAAAATTCACTTTTCGCATAATTTAAAAAACTCTACGGAAGGTTCATTCAAAACAGTTCAATTTAACAAAAGACGTTTAAAAATGTTGTAATAGAGTTTTCTTAAATTTCAAATAAACTTAGTTAAATTAAAAAATCATAGTACTTACAACAATTTCTATAATAGTTTTTTTTTCAATAGCTTTTTTTTTAGTTCATTATCATCAACTACAGTATTTACAATTGCTGTAATATCATTTACATTGTAATTAATATCCTTTCAAAAATGCAGTCAATTAACTTCAAATATTCAATAAAATTTCTCAACCAGTTATATTTTTATTAAAACATTTTTAACTTATAAAATCATACATTTTCACATTTATAAACAGTTTTAACATGTTAATAATATGGTAATAACATGGCATAGCATATCATATGATCATCATTAACTTGCATAAACATTTTTTATTACTAAACACTTGTCATCAATTCACTTTTCATAAGTATAAATGTCAGAGTGAGAAAGACTCACTTGTTCAAGCTGAAGACCAAAACAACAAACACAAGTGTGATTCCAAAAGCACGACAAGCACGATATAGCATGACTTTTGATTTGAATGAATGGAGAGCCTTGATATTTGTCTTGTAAACAATAATCAAAACAAGACAATACACACATAAATATTCAACGCAAAACAATGTTGAAACAATGAAAATACGAAGCAACAAAGGAATAGATTACTTGACCTTGCTTTAACCATTCAAATGCTTGGCCTAGGGACACTTATGCTTGGCTATGATGATGCTTTGGCTCAGGTATGACATCATATAGGTCAGGTTTAACATCATATAGGCAAGGCAACAAGTGGAGATGAAGGTGTAGTGGTGCAACGTAAAGCATGTATAGGGTCAAGGTTAAATAAGTTGAGTTTTTGTGACATTCTTGGCTCGGCCATGGGCATGTGGTGGCTTGGCCATGCTTGTACAGGTCTGGACAGTAGCTGGAGCAGCGGCCAAAGGTGGTGAAGTGGCTGTTGGTGGTGGCTAAGGGGTGGCCAAAGCAAGATATGGAGGGTAGGTGATGATATGTGTGGTCAAGGCAATGGTTTAAGGAGTTTTGTGGAAGTTTTGTGGTGCTAGCTTCAATGGATGGGCAAGGCTTGGTCATGGTATGATTTCTAGACGCTGGTGGGTGATGTGGCAGAGGGTGGAGGTCAGGTCAGAAGTGGTGGAGGTGGTTATGGTGGTGGTTAAGGTGGAGGTTGAAGGAGATGAGGCAAAGGTGGTCAAACTAGCATTGTTCAAGGGCATTGTTACATTTTTTTGGAGTTTTGGCACCATGGTGGGCTTGGCCTTGGTCAAGACCAGAGGGGTAGCTGGTGATGATGGCAGGGAAGAGGTGTAGGAGGTGGTGACCGTGGCTATGGAGAAGAGGCCAAGCAATACACATGAGAAAACAAGGCAAAATATAAGAAAACAATGGAAAAAGAAGAGGAAAAGAGGAGCCATTACCAAACCTTTCTAGCCGTGAAAAATAAAGTGGAGAGGAATGTTTTCACGTGAAAATGAGGTAAGAAATGCACAGCTACAATAAAGAAAGGAACGGTCAAATGAAATTAAATCTATTAATTGGAAAAGAAACGGAAGAAGAAACGTTAAAACGGTTTTACGTTTCTTTGCTTTCAAACCTTTTAAACTTCCTATATATATTCATATACATCTTAAATAACTGAAAACACTTATAAATTTCAGTTATAATTCGAAAATATAATGGATAAACAAAATATTAATTATTAATTATTAATTAGATATGATTAAAATAAGAAAAATGGCACAGAAAAATGAAAACTAGACTTAGGAATTAGAAATAACTTCAATACACTTTGGAAAAATTTTCTTAAATTTAAATACATGTAAAATGAATAAAATAAAGTAAAACACATCAATAAAAGTGAATGTATAAAATAAATCAATAAATTTTAATTATATATAATTAAATTAAGAAAATGGCTTAAAATTGCAGACTAGGCTTTAAAAATTAGAAAAAATTTCAAATGAACTTTAGAAAATCTTCATGGACTTGTAAAAATATTTATAACAAATAAAATAAAATGCATTCACAAAAAAAAATTTAATTAAGTAAAATTTATATGAAGAAAATAGCAGAAAATTATAAAACAGCCTTTAAAAATAGGAAATAAATACAGTAAATTTTGGAAAAATTCTATTATCATTTAAAAATATTTAAAAGTAAAAATATATATAATAAAACATATTATTACATATTAAAATAAAATATAACAAAGAAGAAGTAATTTATTCAATTTAAAATAGTCATTGTTAAATAACCCTATATACGCACAATATTGTAAAGGATATAACTTTCACAATTTACATCCAAATTCAACGAAATGAAAAGTGGTGTTCTTAGAATTTTATGTACTTTCATAATAAAAGAAAAAAATTAAATTTTTTTAAACTTCTAAAATTTTAAGTTGAAAGTCACAGTTTGACTATTTTGACCAAAATCAGCATTTCAGGCAAATATTCAACTTACACAAGTTTGGAATTATAACTCAAAATAATCAAGATTATATTTAGAAAAATAAATTTAATCATTTCAAATAAGTAAAATAAGTTTTTAAATAAAAATCTTACATCAAAAATAATTAAAATATACAATAAAATAATTACAAAATACAAGGTTGTTACACTCTCCCCCACTCAAAATTTTTCGTCCCCGAAAAGGAATGAGGTATGGAAGGGCACAGAAAAGATAGTGTGAAATAGGATTAAGATAAGATGACAAGAAGATTGAAGTTATACCTGATAACTGTTGTTATAGGTAAGTTTTACAAGGTGGAGGTGATCTTTCCAAGATCCTCCAGAATCAAGAACACAAGCATGAAAAGGTGGATTCAAAATGATTACCAAAGGTCTATCAAAGATTATAGAAAGATTTCTAAACAGAAAGATTATAGAAAGATGCCTATACCGGTCTATAGCAAGATAAGGATGATAAGGACAACCAAAAGATAGTTTGAAAAACAAAATAAGGAAATGAATTTGAAAGCATGGAGATTTCAACTTAAGCAGAGAATAAATCTTTACACAAGTTAAATAAATCTTAACTATCTCAAATTTCATTATCTTATTATCCAATTATCTAAAATTAACCATTTTTAAAACCATGGGTTTGAAAAATAATCATTTATTACACTCACAATGTACTTAATAAATTTTATTCTTCTTTATTCCTAATCAAAATTAAATTTATTCCTCTCAATATATTTATCACTCATGTTAAATATATTTACACCTTTTTTTTTATAACTACTACCTTTTATTCTTAGTTCTTTTAACATCATTTTATTGTAAGTCATTCAATTACCCTTTATTATATTTACCTCTGTTAATCATTTTATAATTAAAATTTAAGTGTATAACATTTATTATAACTACTCAAATTTATTTATAAAATCTTTTTATATCGTATATTATCCAATTACATTTTTAACTTCTGAAATTTTGGTAAGTTATATTTGAATGCAATTGTATTATACAAATAAAATTTACAATTCAATCATTTCAAGCTCAAATCATTTATTCAAAAAAAAAATTATTTTCTTTTTATAATTGAAATTATTCTTTAAAAATAGAATTTAAGAATTAAATTTCCGATTTCTTCAGACCATTTAGAGATAAGAAATAATAAATATACATATATAATATGTCAAATCAAATTTCAATCATATATATATATATATATATTATAAATCAAGTCATATTTTAGAAATTCAAATCAATTTAATTTCCCAAAACAAAGCTGTAGTAAGACTACAGAACAGTCTCTTAACTTCGAAACTCGAAAATGAACGTCGATGATGTCGCGATCATCACCGAAGTTATTTTCCAGCGACAAAGAGAAGAGCACTAATTTTAAACTTAAAAATTCTTTGGAAACAAATTTCTATTTGAAAATATTTTACATATTATATCCCTTTAAACTTTTAAACAAAAGGTTTGGAACCATCGGAAATTAAATTCTCAAATTTCTTTTTCTAAATTCATTTAAGTTCCCATATAAATTTATAAAAAATTATTTATAAATTCATTTATAGAACAATAAATGATAAATCAAGTATTATCATTTCAAATTGTCAATTTGAATCATTTTATTAAGTTCCATAAATATATATATCAAAATTTTATTTCATTAACCAAATTTTAAAATAATATCGTGTCAGTTTGTTCTGTCAAAGTGTTTTAGAAATCCTGTTGATAGCGTTGATCAGACGAATCGATCGGAAACCCAAATCAACATCAGCAACTCCAACAACACAATATATAAAAAAATATAGATTGACAAATACAATTCAAAATGTTTGAAAATATGTTGGAAACAAAAGACAAGATGATTAAATACAGAGTAGGGAGGCGGATAAGCTAAAATAAATCACGGGAAACCTTAATCGGGTCAACCGTGACTTAAAGTATAAGATCGAAGTTGATTTTCTGGGGTAAATCTACATTCGACCTCAAGAGATAGAGTTTGGGATAATAGGAGATACTAGCATCTAAACCGAGGATATAAAATTTTTGGTGAATCGATGCTGTTGTAAAGGAGTTTCACTCCTTTTACAAGAAATTTTTTGAGATTGGCGGGACCGCCAATTCACTATAAAGATCATTCGAAGTGGAGTTATGGGATACTCCAGAATCAAGTGAAGACGAGTAGCGGGGAATAAGAATGGATTTTTGGAACCGCAGGGAACGTTCCAAAATTCAAAGGAATCGAGTCAAAAGAGAGAGATTCAACTCGAATGAAAGTGATTCTGTAAATACATCTACTCCATATACTGAGTTTTGCCTAGAGCTAACCAAAGCTCTGATACCAACTGTAACGGGCCGGTACTTTCAACCATTCGCATCCATTATAAGTGTATAGATAGACACTCATGCCAGAATTGAATTGCTCAAAATACCATGTTGTAAATAAAAATTTGGCAAATCTCATAATATACAGTAAATAAAAATCACAGATCACAGACACAGAGTATATAAAATGGCAGCGGAAGAAAAGAGATAGTAGTTCATGAAGCTACTATATAAATATGAGATATATCAGAGTTAAATAAGATACAACAGAAGAGTAACAGGATACATCAGGTACAAATCAGATACATCACTGAACCACTGGATACTGAAACAAAATAGATGGCTGGATCTTCAAGGAAAGCTCCAACGCCGAAGGTGAATCTGGAATGCTAACTCACTCAATATGACCCGAGCGTAAAGCAAAACACAAAACCCTCGAGTCAGGACATAAATACTTATAAACTGTAAATCAACTCAAGTGAACAGTAACAAAATGCATCAGTAACTTAAAGGATGCTTGGGACCGCCCATCCTCTAAGGATTGGTTAAACTATTTACTATGTAGTAATATACGCTACATACGGTAGTGTCTAATCAGTAAAGTATAATCATATAGAAAATAGCGTTAAGGGGATGGTGAACCTTAATGCGGTCGGATCTTTAAAACCAAAATCGTAGTGGGCTTGATGTAAGGATATGACACGGCACGCAAGGAAATGCCTGGGTGGATACACCGTTTGCACTCCCGGACCGGTGGTGACGGCAAGCCAGCAGCTTCCGCCCACCTCGAACAATACCCCCGAATCAAAGTGGTGCCACCGAATCGAATCACAACAGTAATAGAATGGTTTCCGATGGAGCTTGCTCGATGAAAGGGTGCGACCCTTTGTGTAGCCCGGTATAGCTCCTGTTTTAGTCATATATAGCAACTCACGAGAGTTGGGTCCACGTAATATACCTCGAGAACGTCGCCACCATCCTACTTCATTCTGGAATCTCCACCGCGTACACAGTTGTTAAAGTGGTTTTCGGTATTGGCCGGCTATAAGACAATATCCGGTCCCGGTCTCTTTAACAACCAATCGTTATTATAACCCGTAGTTATAACTTTAAAACAATATTTTATACTTCAAAATAAAATATCCTTTTCAATCCAAATCTTTATCAAAATAAAGATTAAATCATTTCCAAAACCATTTCAATATATCATCGTAAAATATCTTTCAATTCAAATATTTATCAAAATAAATATCAAGTCATTTCTAATCATTTCAATATATTAAATTTTCATACCCTTTCAACACTACCTTTCAGTTCCAAAATATCATATCTTTCAGAACTTCTTTTTAAATCATGTTAATATCAAAATGTCCTATCTTTCAAACTCCGTTTTTCAAATCATTTAATATCAAAAATATCATATCTTTCAAAACTTCATTTCATATCATTTTAATATATCAAAATATCATATCCTTTCAAAACTTCATTTTTAAATCATTTTAATATATCAAAATATCATATCTTTTCAAAACTTCATTCATTTCAAATCATTATTCATTTTATTCAATCTAGAATACCATTTCAATTCATATTTTAAAACATTTTATATTCCAAAAATTCTTTTTTTTTCATTTCAATGAAGTTATTGTGCTTAATAACTAAATTATTAAATTTCCAAAAATGTCAACTTCCAAAGTTCATTTATTCACTTAAGTTTATCAAAACAGTGAAAATTCACTTTTCGCATCATTTAGAAAACTCTACGGAAAGTTCATTCAAAACAGTTCAATTTAACAAAAGACAACGTTTAAAAATGTTGTAATAGAGTTTTCTTAAATTTCAAATAAACTTAGTTAAATTCAAAAATCATAGTACTTACAACAATTTCTATAATAGTTTTTTTTTTCAATAGCTTTTTTTTTAGTTCATTATCATCAACTACAGTATTTACAATTGCTGTAATATCATTTACATTGTAATTAATATCCTTTCAAAAATGCAGTCAATTAACTTCAAATATTCAATAAAATTTCTCAACCAGTTATATTTTTATTAAAACATTTTTAACTTATAAAATCATACATTTTCACATTTATAAACATCATTTATTTTCCTCAAGTTCATGATTTTATAAAGTTAAATTTCCATTCAAAAATCAAGATTTAATAATAATTCACTTATTAAAATGCAATGTTGAATTTTTAAAATCCATTACATTAAATTTCAACTTAACACTTAAGTTAAAATTCTCAAATATAACTTTGTTTTATTTTCATTTACTTAACTAAAAGTTCACTTTTACGTCAATTTCATAAATTTCCAGTTTTAGTTATATTTCAAAATTTCAACTTACAATATTCATTCATTTCACATTTCAACTTTATTAAAATCGTTAATATGATATAAAAATCACTTAAATTCATTCAAATTCAAATTATCATAAATTTATCATAATTTCATATTCAATTAAACTTCCAATTATAATTAAATCAAAATTTCCAAAATAACTTACGTTCAAAATTTCTAACTTTTTCATTAATTCATTTCACTTACAATTATTCAGAAAATCAATAATAATTTACAAAAATCCTTTTTTTTTAAATTTAAAATCAAAATATTATAATAATTAAATTTCTAAAATATTTAAAATTTTAGAAAAACATATTTTAACTACGGGCCTGTATATAATTTTCTACGCTAGGTAAAGTGATATGGGTAATATATCATTTCAACCCATAATTTACAAAGAAAATCCGGGTTTTATCATTTCAAACCCGCAATCACAAGTCAAAATGAAAAATTTAAAACCATTCAGGCCTATCATTTCAGCCCATAACATTTTTTTCTAACAGGGAACTTGCAGTGTGATCATATACAGAAATAATATAAACAAGGTCAATATCACAATATACAGTCATATATCAGATGTCAGGTGAAAATTAACAGTTTTAATATGGTAATAATATGGTAATAACATGGCATAGCATATCATATGATCATCATTAACTTGCATAAACATTTTTTATTACTAAACACTTGTCATCAATTCACTTTTCATAAGTATAAATGTCAGAGTGAGAAAGACTCACTTGTTCAAGCTGAAGACCAAAACAACAAAAACAAGTGCGATTCCAAAAGTACGACAAGCACGATATAGCATGACTTTTGATTTGAATGAATGGAGAGCCTTGATATTTGTCTTGTAAACAATAACCAAAACAAGACAATACACACATAAATATTGAACGCAAAACAATGTTGAAACAATGAAAATACGAAGCAACAAAGGAATAAATTACTTGACCTTGCTTTAACCATTCAAATGCTTGGCCTAGGGACACTTATGCTTGGCTATGATGATGCTTTGGCTCAGGTATGACGTCATATAGGTCAGGTTTAACATCATATAGGCAAGGCAACAAGTGGAGATGAAGGTGTAGTGGTGCAACGTAAAGCATATATAGGGTCAAGGTTAAATAAGTTGAGTTTTTGTGACATGCTTGGCTCGGCCATGGGTATGTGGTGGCTTGGCCATGCTTGTACAGGTCTGGACAGTAGCTGGAGCAGCGGCCAAAGGTGGTGGAGTGGCTGTTGGTGGTGGCTAAGGGGTGGGCAAAGCAAGATATGGAGGGTAGGTGATGATATGTGTGGTCTAGGCAATGGTTTAAGGAGTTTTGTGGAAGTTTTGTGGTGCTAGCTTCAATGGATGGGCAAGGCTTGGTCATGGTATGATTTCCAGAGGGTGGTGGGTGATGTGGCAGAGGGTGGAGGTCAGGTCAGAGGTGGTGGAGGTGGTTATGGTGGTGGTTAAGGTGGAGGTTGAAGGAGATGAGGCAAAGGTGGTCAAACTAGCATTGTTCAAGGGCATTGTTGCATTTTTTTGGAGTTTTGGCACCATAGTGGGCTCGGCCTTGGTCAAGACAAGAGGGGTAGCTGGTGATGATGGTAGGGAAGAGGTGTAGGAGGTGGTGACCGTGGCTATGGAGGAGAGGCCAAGCAATACACATGAGAAAACAAAGCAAAATATAAGAAAACAATGGAAAAAGAAGAGCAAAAAGAAGAGGAAAAGAGGAGCCATTACCAAACCTTTCTAGCCGTGAAAAATGAAGTGGAGAGGAATGTTTTCACATGAAAATGAGGTAAGAAATGCACAGCTACAATAAAGAAAGGAACGGTCAAATGGAATTAAATCTATTAATTGGAAAAGAAACGGAAGAAGAAACGTTAAAACGGTTTTACGTTTCTTTGCTTTCAAACCTTTTAAACTTCCTATATATATTCATATACATCTTAAATAACTGAAAACACTTATAAATTTCAGTTAGAATTCGAAAATATAACGGATAAACAAAATATTAATAATTAATTAATAATTAGATATGATTAAAATAAGAAAAATGGCACAGAAAAATGAAAACTAGACTTAGGAATTAGAAATAACTTCAATACACTTTGGAAAAAATTTCTTAAATTTAAATACATGTAAAATGAATAAAATAAAGTAAAACACATCAATAAAAGTGAATGTATAAAATAAATCAATAAATTTTAATTATATATAATTAAATTAAGAAAATGGCTTAAAATTGTAGACTAGGCTTTAAAAATTAGAAAAAATTTCAAATGAACTTTAGAAAATCTTCATGGACTTGTAAAAATATTTATAACAAATAAAATAAAATGCATTCATAAAAAAAAAATTAATTAAGTAAAATTTATATGAAGAAAATAGCAGAAAATTATAAAACAGCCTTTAAAATTAGGAAATAAATACAGTAAATTTTGGAAAAATTCTACTATCATTTAAAAATATTTAAAAGTAAAAATATACATAATAAAAAATATTATTACATATTAAAATAAAATATAACAAAGAAGAAGTAATTTATTCAATTTAAAATAGTCATTGTTAAATAACCCTATATACGCACAATATTGTAAAGGATATAACTTTCACAATTTACATCCAAATTCAACGAAACGAAAAGTGGTGTTCTTAGAATTTTATGTACTTTCATAATAAAAGAAAAAATTAAATTTTTTAAACTTTTAAAATTTTAAGTTGAAAGTCACAGTTTGACTATTTTGACCAAAATCAGCATTTCAGGCAAATATTCAACTTACACAAGTTTGGAATTATAACTCAAAAAAATCAAGATTATATTTAAAAAAAAAAAATAATCATTTCAAATAAGTAAAATAAGTTTTTAAATCAAAATCTTACATCAAAAATAATTAAAATATACAATAAAATAATTACAAAATACAGGGTTGTTACACTCTCCCCCACTCAAAACTTTTCGTCCCCGAAAAGGAATGGGGTATGGAAGGGCACAGAAAAGATAGAGTGAAATAGGATTAAGATAAGATGACAAGAAGATTGAAGTTATACCTGATAACTGTTGTTATAGGTAAGTTTTACAAGGTGGAGGTGATCTTTCCAAGATCCTCCAGAATCAAGAACACAAGCACGAAAAGGTGGATTCAAAATGATTACCAAAGGTCTATCAAAGATTATAGAAAGATTTCTACACAGAAAGATTATAGAAAGATGCCTATACCGGTCTATAGCAAGATAAGGATGATAAGGACAACCAAAAGATAATTTGAAAAACAAAATAAGGAAATGAATTTGAAAGCATGGAGATTTCAACTTAAGCAGAGAATAAATCTTTACACAAGTTAAATAAATCTTAACTATCTCAAATTTCATTATCTTATTATCCAATTATCTAAAATTAACCATTTTTAAAACCATGGGTTTGAAAAATAATCATTTATTACACTCACAATGTAATTAATAAATTTTATTCTTCTTTATTCCTAATCAAAATTAAATTTATTCCTCTCAATATATTTATCACTCATGTTAAATATATTTACACCTTTTTTTTTATAACTACTACCTTTTATTCTTAGTTCTTTTAACATCATTTTATTGTAAGTCATTCAATTACCCTTTATTATATTTACCTCTGTTAATCATTTTATAATTAAAATTTAAGTGTATAACATTTATTATAACTACTCAAATTTATTTATAAAATCTTTTTATATCGTATATTATCCAATTACATTTTTAACTTCTGAAATTTTGGTAAGTTATATTTGAATGCAATTGTATTATACAAATAAAATTTCCAATTCAATCATTTCAAGCTTAAATCATTTATTCAAAAAAAAATTATTTTCTTTTTATAATTGAAATTATTCTTTAAAAATAGAATTTAAGAATTAAATTTCCGATTTCTTCAGACCATTTAGAGATAAGAAATAATATATATACATATATAATATGTCAAATCAAATTTCAATCATATATCTATATATATATTATAAATCAAGTCATATTTTAGAAATTCAAATCAATTTAATTTCCCAAAAAAAAGCTGTAGTAAGACTACAGAACGGTCTCTTAACTTCGAAACTCGAAAATGAACGTCGATGATGTCGCGATCATCACCGAAGTTATTTTCCAGCGACAAAGAGAAGAGCACTAATTTTAAACTTAAAAATTCTTTGGAAACAAATTTCTATTTGAAAATATTTTAAATATTATATCCCTTTAAACTTTTAAACAAAAGGTTTGGAACCATCGGAAATTAAATTCTCAAATTTCTTTTTCTAAATTCATTTAAGTTCCCATATAAATTTATAAAAAATTATTTATAAATTCATTTATAGAACAATAAATGATAAATCAAGTATTATCATTTCAAATTATCAATTTGAATCATTTTATTAAGTTCCATAAATATATATATCAAAATTTTATTTCATTAAACAAATTTTGAAATAATATCGTGTCAGTTTGTTCTGTCAAAGTGTTTTAGAAATCCTGTCAAAGCGTTGATCAGACGAATCGATCGGAAACCCAAATCAACATCAGCAACTCCAACAACACAATATATAAAAAAATATAGATTGACAAATACAATTCAAAATGTTTGAAAATATGTTGGAAACAAAAGACAAGATGATTAAATACAGAGTAGGGAGGCGGATAAGCTAAAATAAATCACGGGAAACCTTAATCGGGTCAACCGTGACTTAAAGTATAAGATCGAAGTGGATTTTCTGGGGTAAATCTACATTCGACCTCAAGAGATAGAGTTTGGGATAATAGGAGATACTAGCATCTAAACCGAGGATATAAAATTTTTGGTGAATCGATGCTGTTGTAAAGGAGTTTCACTCCTTTTACAAGAAATTTTTTGAGATTGGCGGGACCGCCAATTCACTATAAAGATCATTCGAAGTGGAGTTATGGGATACTCCAGAATCAAGTGAAGACGAGTAGCGGGGAATAAGAATGGATTTTTGGAACCGCAGGGAACGTTCCAAAATTCAAAGGAATCGAGTCAAAAGAGAGAGGTTCAACTCGAATGAAAGTGATTCTGTAAATACATCTACTCCATATACTGAGTTTTTCCTAGAGCTAACCAAAGCTCTGATACCAACTGTAACGGGCCGGTACTTTCAACCATTCGCATCCATTATAAGTGTATAGGTAGACACTCATGCCAGAATTGAATTGCTCAAAATACCATGTTGTAAATAAAAATTTGGCAAATCTCAGAATATACAGTAAATAAAAATCACAGATCACAGACACGGAGTATATAAAATGGCAGCGGAAGAAAAGAGATAGTAGTTCATGAAGCTACTATATAAATATGAGATATATCAGAGTTAAATAAGATACAACAGAAGAGTAACAGGATACATCAGGTACAAATCAGATACATCACTGAACCACTGGATACTGAAACAAAATAGATGGCTGGATCTTCAAGGAAACCTCCAACGCCGAAGGTGAATCTGGAATGCTAACTCACTCAATCTGACCCGAGCGTAAAGCAAAACACAAAACCCTCGAGTCAGGACATAAATACTTATAAACTGTAAATCAACTCAAGTGAACAGTAACAAAATGCATCAGTAACTTAAAGGATGCTTAGGACCGCCCATCCTCTAAGGATTGGTTAAACTATTTACTATGTAGTAATATACGCTATATACGGTAGTGTCTAATCAGTAAAGTATAATCATATAGAAAATAGCGTTAAGGGGATGGTGAACCTTAATGCGGTCGGATCTTTAAAACCAAAATCGTAGTGGGCACGATATAAGGATATGACAGGGCACGCAAGGAAATGCCTGGGTGGATACACCGTTTGCACTCCCGGACCGGTGGTGACGGCAAGCCAGCAGCTTCCGCCCACCTCGAACAATACCCCCGAATCAAAGTGGGCCACCGAATCGAATCACAACAGTAATAGAATGGTTTCCGATGGAGCATGCTCGATGAAAGGGTGCGACCCTTTGTGTAGCCCGGTATAGCTCCTGTTTTAGTCATATATAGCAACTCACGAGAGTTGGGTCCACGTAATATACCTCGAGAACGTCGCCACCATCCTACTTCATTCTGGAATCTCCACCGCGTACACAGTTGTTAAAGTGGTTTTCGGTATTGGCCGGCTATAAGACAATATCCGATCCCGGTCTCTTTAACAACCAATCGTTATTATAACCCGTAGTTATAACTTTAAAACAATATTTTATACTTCAAAATAAAATATCTTTTTCAATCCAAATCTTTATCAAAATAAAGATTAAATCATTTCCAAGACCATTTCAATATATCATCGTAAAATATCTTTCAATTCAAATATTTATCAAAATAAATATCAAGTCATTTCTAATCATTTCAATATATTAAATTTTCATACCCTTTCAACACTACCTTTCAGTTCCAAAATATCATATCTTTCAGAACTTCTTTTTAAATCATGTTAATATCAAAATGTCCTATCTTTCAAACTCCGTTTTTCAAATCATTTAATATCAAAAATATCATATCTTTCAAAACTTCGTTTCATATCATTTTAATATATCAAAATATCATATCCTTTCAAAACTTCATTTTCAAATCATTTTAATATATCAAAATATCGTATCTTTTCAAAACTTCATTCATTTCAAATCATTATTCATTTTATTCAATCTAGAATACCATTTCAATTCATATTTTAAAACAGTTTATATTCCAAAAATTCTTTTTTTTTTCATTTCAATGAAGTTATTATACTTAATAATTAAATTATTAAATTTCCCAAAATGTCAACTTCCAAAGTTCATTTATTCACTTAAGTTTATCAAAACAGTGAAAATTCACTTTTCGCATAATTTAAAAAACTCTACGGAAGGTTCATTCAAAACAGTTCAATTTAACAAAAGACGTTTAAAAATGTTGTAATAGAGTTTTCTTAAATTTCAAATAAACTTAGTTAAATTAAAAAATCATAGTACTTACAACAATTTCTATAATAGTTTTTTTTTCAATAGCTTTTTTTTTAGTTCATTATCATCAACTACAGTATTTACAATTGCTGTAATATCATTTACATTGTAATTAATATCCTTTCAAAAATGCAGTCAATTAACTTCAAATATTCAATAAAATTTCTCAACCAGTTATATTTTTATTAAAACATTTTTAACTTATAAAATCATACATTTTCACATTTATAAACATCATTTAATTTTCCTCAAGTTCATGATTTTATAAAGTTAAATTTCCATTCAAAAATCAAGATTTAATAATAATTCACTTATTAAAATGCAATGTTGAATTTTTAAAATCCATTACATTAAATTTCAACTTAACACTTAAGTTAAAATTCTCAAATATAACTTTGTTTTATTTTCATTTACTTAACTAAAAGTTCACTTTTACGTCAATTTCATAAATTTTCAGTTTTAGTTATATTTCAAAATTTCAACTTACAATATTCATTCATTTCACATTTCAACTTTATTAAAATCATTAATATGATATAAAAATCACTTAAATTCATTTAAATTCAAATTATCATAAATTTATCATAATTTCATATTCAATTAAATTTCCAATTATAATTAAATCAAAATTTCCAAAATAACTTACGTTCGAAACTTCTAACTTTTTCATTAATTCATTTCACTTACAATTATTCAGAAAATCAATAATAATTTACAAAAATACTTTTTTTTTAATTTAAAATCAAAATATTATAATAATTAAATTTCTAAAATACTTAAAATTTTAGAAAAACATATTTTAACTACGGGCCTGTATATAATTTTCTACGCTAGGTAAAGTGATATGGGTAATATATCATTTCAACCCATAATTGACAAAGAAAATCCGGGTTTTATCATTTCAAACCCGCAATCCCAAGTCAAAATGAAAAATTTAAAACCATTCAGGCCTATAATTTCAGCCCATAACATTTTTTTCTAACAGGGAACTTGCAGTGTGATCATATACAGAAATAATATAAACAAGGTCAATATCACAATATACAGTCATATATCAGATGTCAGGTGAAAATTAACAGTTTTAACATGTTAATAATATGGTAATAACATGGCATAGCATATCATATGATCATCATTAACTTGCATAAACATTTTTTATTACTAAACACTTGTCATCAATTCACTTTTCATAAGTATAAAGTCAGAGTGAGAAAGACTCACTTGTTCAAGCTGAAGACCAAAACAACAAACACAAGTGCGATTCCAAAAGCACGACAAGCACGATATAGCATGACTTTTGATTTGAATGAATGGAGAGCCTTGATATTTGCCTTGTAAACAATAACCAAAACAAGACAATACACACATAAATATTCAACGCAAAACAATGTTGAAACAATGAAAATACGAAGCAACAAAGGAATAGATTACTTGACCTTGCTTTAACCATTCAAATGCTTGGCCTAGGGACACTTATGCTTGGCTATGATGATGCTTTGGCTCAGGTATGACATCATATAGGTCAGGTTTAACATCATATAGGCAAGGCAACAAGTGGAGATGAAGGTGTAGTGGTGCAACATAAAGCATATATAGGGTCAAGGTTAAATAAGTTGAGATTTTGTGACATTCTTTGCTCGGCCATGGGCATGTGGTGGCTTGGCCATGCTTGTACACGTCTGGACAATAGCTGGAGCAGCGGCCAAAGGTGGTGGAGTGGCTGGTGGTGGTGGCTAAGGGGTGGCCAAAGCAAGATATGGAGGGTAGGTGATGATATGTGTGGTCTAGGCAATGGTTTAAGGAGTTTTGTGGAAGTTTTGTGGTGCTAGCTTCAATGGATGGGCACGGCTTGGTCATGGTCTGATTTCCAGAGGGTGGTGGGTGATGTGGCAGAGGGTGGAGGTCAGGTCAGTGGTGGTGGAGGTGGTGGCTAAGGTGGTCGTTGAAGGAGATGAGGCAAAGGTGGTCAAACTAGCATTGTTCAAGGGCATTATTGCATTTTTTTGGAGTTTTGGCACGGTGGGCTCGGCCTTGGTCAAGACCAGAGGGGTAGCTGGTGATGATGGCAGGGAAGAGGTGTAGGAGGTGGTGACCGTGGCTATGGAGGAGAGGCCAAGCAATACACATGAGAAAACAAGGCAAAATATAAGAAAACAATGGAAAAAGAAGAGGAAAAGAGGAGCCATTACCAAACCTTTCTAGCCGTTAAAAATGAAGTCGAGAGGAATGTTTTCACGTGAAAATGAGGTAAGAAATGCACAGCTACAATAAAGAAAGGAACGGTCAAAGGAAATTAAATCTATTAATTGGAAAAGAAACGGAAGAAGAAACGTTAAAACGGTTTTACGTTTCTTTGCTTTCAAACCTTTTAAACTTCCTATATATATTCATATACATCTTAAATAACTGAAAACACTTATAAATTTCAGTTAGAATTCGAAAATATAATGGATAAACAAAATATTAATAATTAATTATTAATTAGATATGATTAAAATAAGAAAAATGGCACAGAAAAATGAAAACTAGACTTAGGAATTAGAAATAACTTCAATACACTTTGGAAAAAATTTCTTAAATTTAAATACATGTAAAATGAATAAAATAAAGTAAAACACATCAATAAAAGTGAATGTATAAAATAAATCAATAAATTTTAATTATATATAATTAAATTAAGAAAATGGCTTAAAATTGCAGACTAGGCTTTAAAAATTAGAAAAAATTTCAAATGAAATTTAGGAAATCTTCATGGACTTGTAAAAATATTTATAACAAATAAAATAAAATGCATTCACAAAATAAAAAAAAATTAATTAAGTAAAATTTATATGAAGAAAATAGCAGAAAATTATAAAACAGCCTTTAAAAATAGGAAATAAATACAGTAAATTTTGGAAAAATTCTATTATCATTTAAAAATATTTAAAAGTCAAAATATACATAATAAAACATATTATTACATATTAAAATAAAATATAACAAAGAAGAAGTAATTTATTCAATTTAAAATAGTCATTGTTAAATAACCCTATATACGCACAATATTGTAAAGGATATAACTTTCACAATTTACATCCAAATTCAACGAAACGAAAAGTGGCGTTCTTAGAATTTTATGTACTTTCATAATAAAAGAAAAAATTAAAATTTTTAAACTTTTAAAATTTTAAGTTGAAAGTCACAGTTTGACTATTTTGACCAAAATCAGCATTTCAGGCAAATATTCAACTTACACAAGTTTGGAATTATAACTCAAAAAAATCAAGATTATATTTAAAAAAATAAATTTAATCATTTCAAATAAGTAAAATAAGTTTTCAAATCAAAATCTTACATCAAAAATAATTAAAATATACAATAAAATAATTACAAAATACAGGGTTGTTACAAGCAGCGAGCTATAGTGGCTCAGTGGGTGGTAAGTGGTGGGTTTGCTCGACCCGTGGAGGAGGCGGAGGAAGGTGATGTGGAGCATGGAGCCGGGGAGGTCGGCTGCGATGGAAGGCTATGGGATGGTGCAGGTTAGTTGTCATGGCGAATGACGAACGTTAGTAGGCGGTATGGGTGAGGGAGGAAGAAGACATGTAGATGGGTTGACATAATGGGGAGAGAGGAATGGAGGCGGTAGTCGAGTAGGTGGGTGGGAAGCTCGGTTGTGAGCTAATGGGCGGAATTGGTGGTGGAGAAAGTAAAAGGTGACGTGGCTTGCAATATAGAGAATGGGCTAAGGAAATGCATGCTCACCCAACCTGACAGCCATAGATAAAACTATATTCAGTTATATAACTTTCTTTTCTCAGAAATGAAGAGGAGCGAAAGAAGAAAGGTGGGGAGAGAGAATGAAGGCAACAGACCAGATTAATATAAATTGCAGTAGGGAATGGGGAAGGATAACGGTTGAAATTAGAAATTATTAATTGCTAGTGGCTATAGGAATTATACGGTCGACATAGAAAGATTACATAAACCAGAAGCCCGAATACAGAATCGATATGGAAATCGTTGTACTGATTTCGCGACGTACCAGACCCTGAAATATACAAATGAGCATACTGCTAAAATCTGCACGATAAGATGATCAAAACAGTACACAAATATCAGCGATACAGCAATTCTATCAAAAGTCGATATTTGGCACCGAAAATGCTGCTAAAACGCCGAAAATAAGATAAACGGATCAATATCAGTGCAAATTTGTGAAATGAAATATGACGCCTCATTTAGAAGATGATAAACATTTTTATTATGTAAAAATATTTAGGTTTGAGAAATATTTTATTGTCGTCTTGTATTAACTGATTTAAATTTTAAATAAAATTACACAACAAAACAACTTCTATATTTTCTGATGAAAATTTTACCATTTGCTATGTTTATATAGACGTATTTCAAATATTAAATTTTCATTTCTAAATTCAACCATTTAAAATTTCATAAAATTCAGTTAATTATGTTATTAACACCATTAAATTTACGGGTCGTTACACTCTCTCACGCTCAAAACTTTTCATCTCCAAAAAGGAAGGATGTAGGAGAATAGAAGTAAAAGAAAGGAAAGATAGATTCAAAATACATCTAATACAATTAATTTTAAAAAACATATAAATTTCATTTTTTTTAAATTAATTGATATTCAACAAAATTTGATTTTTATCTATTTTATTTAATCACTAGATATTCATCACATTTAGTGATTTCAATTCAAGATATTTTTATTTAATTTATTTGTTTCAATCATTAATATTTGCTACAAAATTTATTTCAAAACATAATTTATTGTATTTAACTTATTTATCTACTCCATTTACCTTCATTTAAGTTGATTCCAATTAAAGTCCAATTATGACTATTCTTCGGTTCGTATTTATTTGCTTAACTAGTTCTCCTTTATTTATCTAACTTATTTCACTTGATATGTATTTTGCAACATATGTTATGTGTATAAACATTTATTATTCCAATATTATTCAACAAATTAATTCTCTTTTTATTATTCAACTTATTATCTAATTTATTATTTAAAATTTCCCTTACCAAATATCATTTTTGGACATCCTATTACCTATATTTACATTGTATATTATTCTACTACATTCAAACCCTTGCTAGGTAGGTTTTATTAATGTCTTTGAATATAATTGAACATTATACAAATTTACCTTTTATTTACAACATTTTATTAAGCAAAAATTTAGTTTGGGCAGTTTATTCCCTAAATTTCTTTTGTATAACCTTCAATTACATATTTACCCTAAGAATTTAACTTTTTGAACATTTTAGGTAAGTTATATATATTAAATGCAATTTAGAATTATACAAATAATTTTTATTCTAGTTCAACTATTTCAAGTTGGTTTGATTCATTTAACATTTTAGATATTCCAATTATACGAAATTTCACTTTATTTCAATAGTTAAACCCATTTCTTAATATAGAACTTATGTAACGACCCGTAAATTTTCGATAATCAAAATAGCTAATTTAATAAGATTTCGTGATTTAGTGTTAGAAAAAAATTGTAAGTCGTTTGGAATAATAATAAATGTTGAATCCATTGGGTATAATAGAGTAATTGATTGATAAGTAAAATCTATTTAAATCAAATATTGAATATTGAACAGGTAAATTGTTTAAATTAAATATTTAAAACTTATTGAATAATTTAATAATCGGAATTGGATAACCGTATAATGGAAATGATTTTCTATAATTTTAATTCGCTTCAAAAGTTAAATTTTTAAGTTCGTTTTTGAATATCTCAAAAGATAGTGATTCAAGAATAATAAAAATTGTTTAAATTTAATATTACAAATGTTTGAATAATTAAATTCCGAATTTGATATGATTAATTTGATGTTGAAATTTAATATATGAAAATAGAGTGAATAAATTGAAATTTGATTTAATATGATTCAAATTGGTTTTCAAAGTGAAGGTAAGTTATATTGGGATTATAATAGAGTTAATAAGATTTTATAATTGGAATTTATTGAATAATTGAATAACGGGTTTAATATGATTAAAAATGATTTGTAAAATTTTATTTTATCATAATAAAGTTAGGATGATGTTGTAGAACTTTTAAAATCGAATTAAAAGTAAATTTGTGAAAACTGAATATTTTAATATTTAATTGACGAGTTAAAATAGCCATTTTTCAAACTGTCTCGGATTTCGACGAAACCAGTTTCATCGGATCCGTAATGTCATATTATTGTAAGGTTTAAAATTTCGTGTCAATCGGATTGACCATTTGTCCGGGGCAAGCCAAAACGCATAGAAATCGGTTTACGATTTAATTTAAAATCGATCGTTTATTTCCATAACTCGCACATACGATCGAATTAGCCTCTGAAACCTATTCCATTGTGTTCGGAACGTGGGGTAAACCCTATAAACGCCTAGCGACGCGTCTTGATAAGAGTTTGAAATAAATATCTAGATATTTGAATTTTATAATAATAAAAATTAATATACTGATTTGACCATACCCTTCACACCTGTCTGTTGTTCTTATCAGTCGATACCCTAGTACCTATCTCCTATTCAAACACGTATACTCTCCTTTAATAACCCACTCACGCAAGCTTTAGGCCAAAGAAGATAATATATCAAACTTCAAAAATTTCTTTCTCCTCAAACACTCGATTAAAAATCACGAAACCTTCTCTAAAAATCCTATTTCATCGTTTGCTTCGATCCTATATGCTTTTGGCCTGGTGCGACTTGGAGTTTAGGTGTGAGACTGTGAAGACGTTGGGGGTTTTGAAGCTAAGGTTAAGGTTCACTTTGTTTTCATTCACCGATTCGAGAAATAAAGCTCGTATTTGGATTCTCCTCGTCGAATAGCATCTGGACGCACGTTTTGGTGGAGCTCGGTGGTGTCTTGGGGCGTGCGACCTGAGCATGGTCGAGAGGGAGTTGCACGGGTCGCATTTTTCTAGGGGTGGCCGAGCTCGAAGCTTTGTGGTCGAGGTGATGGAGGCTTCGAAGAGAGGTAGTTTGGCGAAGACGGTATGTCGAACGGAGTACCGGAGCTCCGTATCACTGGGATTGTGCACGCGTGTGAATGGGTTCTTCTCTGTTTCGTGTACAGGGAATGGCTACAGGGAGTTTGGGGAAGAAGCTTGAGTGGGCTGGGCCTCTTTTGATTTGGGTATGGATAAATTTTAATATATATATAAATTGCTTTATAAATTCGAATGTCGATAACTTAAAAATGTATAACTTCTACATACAAGGTCCGATTGGAGCGAGAATTTTTGCGTTGCGATCGTAATGACGAGAGCTTCGAAATGAAACTTGTTTGGAGTCGTTTGGAGGTAGTGAAAATTTTGGATAAAATTAAACGCGCGTTTAATTTTATTCGAAATAAAACGCTGGAACTACATTGAAATCAAGGTGAGTGTTTTCTAACGCTCACAACGTACTGAATATCTTTATGCTAGTTAAATTTAATATTACGAAGTGATATGAATTTTTTTTTTCGTTGTTTGACAAAAATTTAATTGTCATAAAGATTGTCATTTGAATTAACCGTTGAAAATTTAATTGACAGTTAAATTGAAATTAAAATGTAATTGCGATTAAATTACCTGACATTGATAACCGTGAAATTGCCATGAATTGTATTGTTTATTGGATGATGTATTTCGATGGATGTTATTGGTTGATATTTAAATGTTTGGATGTTTATTTGCTTATATATATCCTTTTATGCATACATATGAAACTATGATTTGATTTAAGTGATATATATTCATCCCTGACATTACATTGAAATAAATAATTACTTGGCCGTAGGATAGAAAATTATATACGGACACCGAATTGGCTAAATTAATAATTTTAAAATCGTCGATTTGAAATTTATTTAATGTTTTGATTTAAAAGTTATAAATAGAAATCAATTTATAAAAATCGAATTTATTGAAAAATTGAGTTTGGAATGTTGAAATAAATTTTGGTTAAAAGAAATTGTTAAATAATTAAAGTGGAGACTTTGGAATTTAAAATCGGGATATGATTGAATTTCGAAAATGGATTTGTTTAAAGATTTAACCTTAATTCGAGCTTTGAATATTACTAAGTAAAAGCGATATAAAATGATATTTTGAAATTGAGCTTGAAATTGAATCATATTTGTCATTGGGATTTAAATTTTAATGTTAAAGGATAATTTTGTTAAGTGTTAAAAATTGATGTTTTGAAAAATCAAGCTAAAAATCGATATAAATTGAAATTGAATAAATTGAAGGTGAATGAAAAATTGAATTAATTTGATGTCAAAAGTTGACATTGATTTGAATTGAAATCGAAATTGAATCGGTAGAATGGAAATTGAAATTGTTTTGAATTGGGAAGTTATAATTGAAATGGTTCGGTTTTGAAGCTGTTTTATTTGTTTTCCAAATTACTCAGTTATATAAGCCATTTTCGAATACTTAAATTTTTTTTAATCTATTTTAAATCTACTTAACCCAATTTAAATTATTTTGAACTAATCTATCTATTTTAAATCCATTTTAGATTTTAAGTATCTTTTACTATTTTGATTATTTAAAACTACTTTTAAACTACTTAAACAATTTTCTAAAAATTTCAAGCAGATTAACAAGGTGAAATGTTTATGTTTAAATCTTGAATTTGAATACGAATTGGATTAAATGAAGTTGCAACCTAAATTGAAATTCGAAATGATTTTGAAATCGAAATGAGATATTGATGTGGAAAATGATTTTTGAAACGGAACCTTACATTTTAAATCGATACGATGATATTTGAAATGGATTTGATTTTGAAGTGAATATGATATTTTGATATCAATTATGAATCGATTTGAAATGTAAAAGAGCCAACGGTGTAATAATACGTAGTTATTAATGAGACCGGGATCGGATATGGACATACTCTCTGTCGATACCGAACACCACTTTAATAACTATTATACGCGGAATGTGGATCCAGAATGAAGTGGATGGTTTGGTGAACGCGTTGAATGAAGAAAGAGAACGATATTGGATGACCTCTGACATGACTAAAACAGGAGCCGCGCCGGGCCATTGAGATTCGCCATCTCTAGCGGACACACTTCTTCGATACCATATCTATTACATTTGTGATGCGATTTGTGTGCACCCCTTGATTTGGGAGTGTTGTTTTGCGGTGTTGGGGTAGCTGCTGGCTATGCTCAACATCAGTCCGGATCACGCAACTACTAGTATCCTAGTTGGTATCGCCTCATGTACCTTGTCATACTGATTATCCTATTCGCGACCACTACGTTATGTTTTGTGTTATACCTATGGGGTACCCTCTGATAACCACCAGTTTACGGTGGGGCTTACGGTGCTGTATAGACTATGGCATTATAAAAATGTGTTAAGGTGGATTATGGTAACGCTTTAACGCTATTTTGATACTTTATATTACTGATAGGCATTATCTACTTAGCGTACATTACTACATAGTAGATAGTTTAACGGATCCTTAAGAGATGGAAAATCCCGTAACATCTCTAGAGTTATTGCACGCACGTTGACACTGGATATGAGATGTCAAACCCCGTAAACATTTCTGACGCCGTTACGCTCATATTTATTTACGATTGATTTAACTTTCATAAGGATATTTAGTCCTGACTCGAGTGTTTTTTCTTTTCATTACGCCGGGTCAGTCCTGAGTTTTTCAGATTTTTGAAGATCTATTCTGGAGGATGAAAAAAAAGATTTGGTATACTATTACTATTATTACCCTTGCATCATGCTATCTGCTGCATTATTTTTAATTGTTCCGTTGTATATGTATAACTCTGATAAATATTGTATAAATAATTGTCAAAGTATAGTAAACAGCTTCATTAACTGTTTATTTGACTATTATATTTTATCGTTCCGCTGCGAGATTTTGTGTTGTTTAATTTCCTTTATTTCTCTTTCTTTTCTTTTCTTATTTACCCCAATAACCATCTGCCCTTTTGAATGGTTTGGAATCGACATGTGTATTTGATCGTCGGTTTAAACTGTCCAAAAAGGCGGGTCGTTACAGTTGGTATCAGAGCTTTGGTTTAGCGATAACCTTAGCTTTGTGGGGTCTGACTCTTTATAAATAGGGTAGTAATACCCTATGATGAGTCACTGAGTGTATATATATGAGAGAGCGTATTTGTTAGTGATATAAAATATTTTATATTGTGTCTGTTGATTTGTTGAGTGGCTTATGGATTATGGTCAATACGAGTATTTAACGTCATTGATAGGGATCTCTAAACACTTAAACAGAACAATTCGACATAGTATTGTTTTGAAATTGGATAGATGAAATAATTTTGCTCTAATTATATTTTGAATGTAAAGAAAAAAATTTCAAAAATTATTGTGACTTATCTAGCTTACCTGGTTGTTAGGAATGAAAATATTGGTTATTATCATTAATTTGATATTGTAATTTAATAAATAAGGTGAATTACAAAATGAACAATGATAAAACACTTGTGAAATTTTTTAAGAAAGAAAATCCTATAAGAATATTTTATAAAGGTGACTTATAAATTAAAATAGATTTAAATTGGAAATATTGAATTTAAGACCTGGAAATTTTGGAAAATGGTTCTCAAAGTTTTGAAGAAATATATAGTAATATTAGTTGGAAATTGTTTATGGAAATATTTTGAAAGGATTTTTAAAAAGAAGGAATGAATTCAGTACTTCTCTCTTATGTCGCTGGAAAATAATTTCGGTGATGACTGCGCAGCATCATCGACGTTCATTTTTGAGTCTCAAAGTGGGGGAACTTCTAAGAAGCTTTGCTTTTCTTCGAAATTATTTTGGGTAAATGGGTTTTGGTTTAAACTGCAAAGGTATGATTTGATGTATTAAAGATATAAGTGTATATATTTATTTCAAACGATTTGAAAAGAACTGGGCATTTAAATTTATAAGTTATGTTAATTAGTAATTTTCAAATTATTTGAATGAAATGTGAATAATCAGAATTTATAAAATAAGAGGATTAAAATATCTAAGCTTATTGTTTTGGGAAAACTTTAAAGTTGAAAGGTAAAGAGGATTTAAACAAATTAAATTTGTGAACATTCTAATTAAGTAAAATGAAATTCGATAAATTTGTATAATACCAAAATTACATTCTGATAACATATAACAAGACTTACCAAATGTTAAGAAGTTGAAATGATGCTTTGGATATGTAATGAGATATTGTATAACTAAACAGAACCTGGAAATAATTTAAGTATACAAGTAGGAAAACTCAAAAGGAATTAAAATGTATATAAATGGAAAATTTGGTTGTGATAAAAAATATAAAAACTTAAATATAACATGAAATGATGAATGGATAAATGGAACAAGAAAGTGAACTTAAGAAAGAAGATAAATGAATCGTATTGTATCTTTGCAAATTTGTTATAGAAAATCAATATAAATTGCAAAGGGATTGTAACCTTTAAGATAACTGTAAACTAAGAAAAGTCATTTATGAGAGGTTAGACTTTTATAGGATGATTAATAAACTAAAGTGCTGGTTAATAAATTGTTCCATAAATAAATTTGTTATTAACTAAAATTATGAAATTGAAGTAAATGTAAACAAAAGAATTTGGTATAGCTAAGAATCAATTGGAAAATGAAATTGAATTTAATTAAATTATATAGAATGTTTAAAATGAACTTGAGTAAGCAAATTCTATGATATGATGTTTAAGAAAAGATAATGTTGAAGAATATGCTATGTAAAGAAATGAATATACTAATTGAATATTGGGTTGTGAGTAATTAAGTGAAAAAAATATAAAAGCCAATAAAATAATTTAGTATAGATAAATTGGATAGAAATCCATTGGAAGGTAATACGTGAGTTGTACGTATATTATTTTGTTCGCATAACGATTTGATCCAAATTCGAGCACAAAATTTCGAGATGATTTATATCGATCCAAGTTAGGATTTTCCACTCGATTCTCGACGGCGAACCTTGGATATGGATTTTTGGTTTGATTCTGGAATTCTCTATCATAGTATATGGCTATGCAAGGAGAGTAACAGTTTCCAATCAAGGAACCAAATCTGAGTCCGCACTAGAGAGTCGTGTGAACGATCCTAGTTTGGAAGTGAAATTGTGTGATCGAATAAGCGATTAGATTGATATTGCTCATGGATGATATATGTACGGCATACGGACTTAATTAAAGTTAATATTGGAAATTTATGATGCCAACTATAAAATGATTCTTTTAAAATTATACGATTTGGTTGTTATATGATTGTTTGTTGATTGTATATAATTCATTAAGTGTTTATGAAATTGAAAGCTATAAATCATTGAAATAAAACTGGAAGTTAAATGAAATTAAATAGAATTTAATTTGATTCAAATTGGAAGTGAACTAATGTAAATATAAGTTAGTGAATGTTAACTAATTGAATTGAGAATGATTGTTAGTAAAATCCAACGTTAATGAATCAATTGTGATTAAAATTGAAACCCAAGTCAATAAATATTAATGAGAAGTGAATTTATATTGATTGGTTATAGATTTGTTGGATGATAGTTGGATGATAATTGATTTGGTGGATGTATTTGTTGTTTTGTTGCATTTGCTATATTGGCACATGTAGTTGTTATGTTTCTATATGATGTATATTGATATTATTTTCATATATGCATGTTTCTCATGGTTTGTTGAGTGTTTAGTTGGTGCGTATTGCGCTTGCTTCGCATTTGGAGCTCGCTTTCGTGCTATATTAGCCGTATATGCTCGCTAATAACATATAAGGTACATATCTCGGATTACATACCGTACTTTTACACTTTTTTCCCTGCGGGATGCCTCATCACTTGATGAGATGTATATTTGTTATATATATACTATCATTTTTTTTCCGTTCGAGCCGCGCAAAGGAGACTCTGCCGAAATTTTCCGTAAATCCGGGTGTTAGAAAATTTTTCAAGTTTTAAATATTTTTATAACTTGTTTTGATAACTAACTTTTAAAGTTAGAAAGCCGTTCGGAGTAACTAAGTGGAAGCGTAGTTATGACTTTATAAGTGGAATTTCATTGTTTTATAAGCTGGTAACTTTGAATAAAATATATCTAATGTTGAATTCTATACTTAGTTCTTTTTCCCTTCTTTTTCCTTTTCGGGGACGAAAAGTTTTGAGTGGGGGAGAGTGTAACGACCCGTAAATTTTCAATAATTAAAATAGCTAATTTAATAAGATTTCATGATTTAGTGTTAGAAAAAATTTGTAAGTAGTTTGGAATAATAATAAATGTTGAATCCATTGGGTGTAATAGAGTAATTGATTGATAAGCAAAATCTATTTAAATCAAATATTGAATATCTAACAGGTAAATTGTTTAAATTAAATGTTTAAAACTTATTGAATAATTTAATTATGGGAATTGGATTACCGTATAATGGAAATGGTTGTTCTATAATTTTAATTCGCTTCAAAAGTTAAATTTTTAAGTTCGTTTTTGAATATCTCAAAAGATAGTGATTCAAGAATAATAAAAATTGTTTAAATTTAATATTACAAATTTTTGAATAATTAAATTCCGAATTTGATATGATTAATTTGATGTTGAAATTTAATATATGAAAATAGAGTGAATAAATTGAAATTTGATTTAGTATGATTCAAATTAGTTTCCAAAGTGAAGGTAAGTTATATTGGGATTATAATAGAGTTGATAAGATTTTAAAATTGGAATTTATTGAATAATTGAATAACGGGTTTAATATGATTAAAAATGATTTGTAAAATTTTATTTTATCATATTAAAGTTAGAATGATGTTGTAGAACTTTTAAAATCGAATTAAAAGTAAATTTGTGAAAATTGAATATTTTAATATTTAATTGACGAGTTAAAATAGCCATTTTTCAAACAGTCTCGGATTATGACGAAACTAGTTTCATCGGATCCGTAATGTCATATTATTGTACGGTTTCAAATTTCGTGTCAATCAGATTTACCGCTTGTCCGGGGCAAGCCAAAACGCATAGAAATCGGTTTAATCGATTTAATTTAAAATCGATCGTTTATTTCCGTAACTCGCACATACGATCGAATTAGCCTCTGAAACCTATTCCACTGTATTCGGAACGCGGGGTAAACCCTATAAACGCCTAGCAGCACGTCTTGATAGGAGTTTGAAATAAATATCTAGATATTTGAATTTTAAAATAATAAAAATTAATATACCGATTTGACCATACCCTTCACATCTGTCTGTTCTTCTTATCAGCCAATACCCTAGTACCTATCTCCTATTCAAACACGCATACTCTCCTTTAATAACCCACTCATGCAAGCTTTAGGCCAAAGAAGATAATATATCAAACTTCAAAAATTTCTTTCTCCTCAAACACTCGATTAAAAATCATGAAACCTTCTCTAAAAATCCTATTTCATCGTTTGCTTCGATCCTATATGCTTTTGGCCTGGTGCGACTTGGAGTTTGGGTGTGAGACTGTGAAGACGTTGGGGGTTTTGAAGCTAAGGTTAAGGTTCACTTTGTTTTCATTCACCGATTCGAGAAATAAAGCTCGTATTCGGATTCTCCTCGTCGAACAGCATCTGGACGCACGTTTTGGTGGAGCTCGGTGGTGTCTTGGGGCGTGCGACCTGAGCGTAGTCGAGAGGGAGATGCACGGGTCGCGTTTTTCTAGGGTTGGCTAAGCTCAAAGCTTTGTGGTCGAGGTGATGGAGGCTTCGAAGAGAGGTAGTTTGGCGAAGACGGCATGTCGAACGGAGTACCGGAGCTCCGTATCACTGGGATTGTGCACGCGCGTGAATAGGTTCTTCTCTGTTTCGTGTACAGAGAATGGCTACAGGGAGTTTGGGGAAGAAGCTTGAGTGGGTTGGGCCTCTTTTGATTTGGGTATGGATAAATTTTAATATATATATAAATTGCTTTATAAATTCAAATGTCGATAACTTAAAAATGTATAACTTCTACATACGAGGTCCGATTGGAATGAGAATTTTTGCGTTGCGATCGTAATGACGAGAGCTTCGAAATGAAACTGGTTTGGAGTCGTTAGGAGCTAGTGAAAATTTCGGGTAAAATTAAATGCGCGTTTAATTTTATTCGAAATAAAACGCTGGAACTACATTGAAATCAAGGTGAGTGTTTTATAACGCTCACAACGTACTGAATATCTTTATGCTAGTTAAATTTAATATTATGAAGTGATATGAATTTTTTTTTGTCGTTGTTCGATAAAAATTTAATTGTCATAAAGATTGTCATTTGAATTAACCGTTGAAAATTTAATTGACAGTTAAATTGAAATTAAAATTTAATTGCGCTTAAATCACCTGACATTGATAACTATTAAATTGCCATGAATTGTATTATTTATTGGATGATGTATTTCGATGGATGTTATTGTTTGATATTTAAATGTTTGGATGTTTATTTACTTATATATATCCTTTTATGCATACATATGAAACTGTGATTTGATTTAAGTGATATATATTCATCCATGACATTAAATTGAAATAAATAATTACTTGGCCATAGGATAGAAAATTATATACGGACACCGAATTAGCTAAATTAATAATTTTAAAATCGTCGATTTGAAATTTATTCAAATGTTTTGATTTAAAAGTTATAAATAGAAATCAATTTATAAAAATCGAATTTATCAAAAAATTGAGTTTGGAATGTTGAAATAAATTTTGGTTAAAAGAAATTGTTAAATAATTAAAGTGGAGACTTTGGAATTTAATATCGGGATATGATTGAATTTCGAAAATGGATTTGTTTAAAGATTTAACCTTAATTCGAGCTTTGAATATTACTAAGTAAAAGCGATATAAAATGTTATTCGGAAATTCAGCTTGAAATTGAATCATATTTGTCATTGGGATTTAAATTTGAATATTGAAGGATAATTTTGTTAAGTGTTAAAAATTGATATTTTGAAAAATCAAGCTAAAAATCGATATAAATTGAAATTGAATAAATTGAAGGTGAATGAAAAATTGAATTAATTTGATGTCAAAAGTTGACATTGATTTGAATTGAAATCGAAATTGAATCGGTAGAATGGAAATTGAAATTGTTTTGAATTGGGAAGTTATAATTGAAATGGTTCGGTTTGAAGCTGTTGTATTTGTTTTCCAAATTACTCAGTTATATAAACCATTTTTGAATACTTAAATTTTTTTTAATCTATTTTAAATCTACTTAACCCAATTTAAATTATTTTGAATTAATCTATCTATTTTAAATCCATTTTAGATTTTAAGTACCTTTTACTATTTTGATTATTTAAAACTACTTTTAAACTACTTTAAAACTACTTTAAAACTACTTTCAAACCCCGTAAACATCTCTGACGCCGTTACACTCATATTTATTTACGATTGATTTAACTTTCATAAGGATATTTAGCCCTGACTCGAGTGTTTTGTCTTTTCATTACGCTCGGGTCAGTCCTGAGTTTTTCAGATTTTTGAAGATCTATGCTGGAAGATGAAGACGAAGATTTGGTATACTATTACTATTATTACCCTTGCATCATGCTATCCGCTGCATTATTTTTAATTGTTCTGTTGTATATGTATAACTCCGATAAATGTTGTATAAATAATTGTCAAAGTATAGTAAACAGCTTCATGAACTGTTTATTTGACTATTATATTTTATCGTTCCGCTGCGAGATTCTGTGTTGTTTAATTTCCTTTATTTCTCTTTCTTTTCTTTTCTTATTTACCCCAATAACCATCTGCCCTTTTGAATGGTTTGGAATCGACATGTGTATTTGATCGTCGGTTTAAACTGTCCAAAAAGGCGGGTCGTTACAACTTAGGATTCAAATTTCCATTTTGACTCCAAACTATTTTGAAATAATTATATACATATATAACTTATAAATCAATTTATACACAAGAAATTTTAAGTCAAATCCATTTATTTTTCAAAACAAAAGTGTAGCAAAGCTACCAAGGGGCCTTTCCACTTTGAGACTCGAAAATTATTTTTTTGAAACAATTTCCGTTTGAAAATAATTTCGGTGATGACTGCAGCATCATCGACATTCATTTTCGAAAATTATTTTTTTCAAACAATTTCCATTTGAAAATAATTTCAAATAATATATTCCAAAACGAAGAGAGTCGATGATATGGACATGCCACTCAAATGCAGATCCTAAGAGTGATGAAGCTAGAAATTTGAATCGACGGTAATGAATCAAAGCTAGTTTCAGCGAAGATATATAAACTGAAATGAAATGTAAAACATATCGATAAATATTTTCTCAAAAATCAATAAATAATTTAAAATACTTACGTGTATAATCAGAATCAATATATACGCACATTTAAAAAACAAAATAGAATCAAGTAGTTACTTAACAATGGAGAAAAACAAACCTATCTATTATAAAGATCCAAACATTTATATATTACATTTTAAAACTTTATATTTATATTTTAAAATTCCAATTATCAATATAACTCTATTATATACATGAATAAACTCGTCGACACTTATATAATTCAAGATCAAATAAGCATCAATATAAAACAATAACTTTGTAACTCGATTTTATTATATAAAATACAAAGGCTTGAAACCGATTGTATACAATTGGTATACATTAACTTTTATGCAGCAGACTACTATGTTTACATTGTAACTCTATTTATATAACTATATACAACTTACCTAAATATTTATACAAATGTAAATATAACATATTATATAAATACAAACATATCAAAATATTAACAAAACATATTAGATATGTACATTGCCGAATATATATATATATAGGCATGTTTCAGAATATTTGCAAATTACATATTTCAGAATATTAATAGGACTATTATATATGGATACTCTTAGAATATTAACAAAACCATTATATATATATATATATATACTTAAAATATAAATGAAACTGTTATATATATACACTAACAATATGAACAAAACTGTTATATCTATATACTTCAAATATGACAAAACTGTTATATATATACCTACAATATGAACAAACTGTTATATCTATATACTTGAAATTTAAAAAAACTGTTATATATATATATGTATATATGCACACACTCTCAAAATATATATACGTATAACAAAATCGAGTACACTAGAATGTAGGTAGAACTACATCATAGAAGGATATATATATATATATATATATATATATATATAAAACAAAAAAATTATAACTTACAATTCTTTTTAAGGAAGCTGCATATAAGCTTTAACAAAAAGTAGGGCGGAAAACAAACAAGGCTGTGGTGCCTGCATGAGGGGTGAATGCGACGATTGTGGTCAGGGTTGTTAGCTCGGTTGTGTGGTGGTGGCGACTGCGGCGGGTGAAGGTGAAGAGGGAAAGGCATGGAGGAAAATGGAGACAAGCGGCGAGCTATGGTGGCTCGGTGGGTTCGCTCGACCTGTGGAGGAGGCGGAGGAAGGTGATGCGGAGCATGGAGCTGGGGAGGTCGATTGTGATGGAGGGCTAGGAGATGATGGAAGTTGGTTGCCGTGGCGAATGACGAACGCGAGCAAGCAGCATGGGTGAGGAAGGAAGAAGACATGCAGATGGGTTGACGTGGTGTGGAGCGAGGAATGGAGGCGGTAGTCGGGTAAGTGGGTGGGAAGCTCGGCTGTGAGCTAATGGGTGGAATATGCGGTGGAAAAAGTGAAAGGTGACGTGGCATGCAAAATAGAGAATGGGTTAAGGAAATGCATGCTCACTCAACCTGACAGCCATAAATAAAATTATATTCAGTTATATACCCGTCTATTCTCAGAAGTGAAGAGGAACGAAAGAAGAAAGGAGGGGAGAGAAAATAAATGGAAACAGACCAGATTAATATAAATTGCAATAAAGAAAAGGGAAGGACAATGATTGAAATCGGAAATTATTAATTGCTAGTGGCTATAGGATTATACGGTCGATATATGAAAGGTCATATAAACCGAAAGCCCAAATACGGAATGGATACGGAAATCGTTGTACTGATTTCGCGGTGTACCAGACCTCAAAATATACAAATGAGCATGCTGCGAAGATCAGCACGACGAGACTATCAAAACGGTACACAGATATCAACGATATGACCATCCTATCAAAAGTCATTATTCAGCACCGAAAATGCAGCTAAAACGCCAAAAAATAAGGTAAACGGAGCAATGGCAGTCCAAATTTGGCGAAATGAAATATGACGTTTCACTTGGAACATGATAAACATTTTTATTGTGTAAAAATATTGAAGTTTGAGAAATATTTTATTGTCATCAAGTATTAACTGATCTAAATTTAAAACAAAATTACAAAATAAAATAACTTCCATATTTTCTGATGAAAATTTTACCATTTTCTATGTTTATATAGACGTATTTCAAATATCAAATCTTCATTTCTAAATTCAATCGTTTAAAATTTCACAAAAATCAGTTAATTACGTTATTAAAATCGTTAAAATTTACGAATCGTTACGCCTCATTTATCTATTGCGCAACATCCTGTTCGAACTCTTGCTTTAGAGGTGAAACGCCTTTGAAATAAGGATGTACCGCTCGTCAAGATTCGATGGTTCGGTAATCCCAACGGCTGCACTAGGGAAACCAAAGAACTTATCAAGCGATCTTATCCTGGATTTTTTCTTCTCATATTGAGGGTGTGAATTATAAACTCAAGCCATCTATTTCTTTTCTTAGATGAAATAAATCATGTTGAATATTGCCCTTCCCTTGAAATTGCGAGGATGCAATTTTTTATAAGGAGGGGAGTCTGTAACAACCCTTGTTTTTACGATTTCCTGTAAAATTAAATAATGACCGTGATTATAATTTAATAGTAGTGAAATAAAATAATTTGGAGTTGGAAAATTTGTTAATTTTTTTATTTTATAATAAATAAAATGGAATTATAACGGTAATGTGTTAACTTGCCTACTAGTTGAATTAATTAAGTTAGGTAAAAGAATTAAATTAAATAATAATCTGTTGAAATGAATAAATAATGTTGAAAATAAAGTTTTAAGACTTTATTATGTTAGTTTGTAATAAAAATGAACATTTTATGGTTTTAATTTGGTAAAAAGCAATAATTTGCAAATTATTGCCAAATATTGGATTTTGTAAGTTTTAATAAAGTATTAAAATTTTATATCACAAATAATGTAAATAAAATGGTGGAATTTTATTTAAAATAATAATTAGATGTAAAAATGATGTTAATATTGTTTATTACATTTAATTATGCAAGGAAATGAATTTTGTATAAGTTATACTGTTAAAAATAGTTTTTTATGTAATTAAAGGTGAAAAATAAAGCATTTAAGTAAAAATAAGAATTTAATGATGAAAATAATTTTTATATGCTTAAAATAACTTTCTGTATGTTGTAGAATATTTTGTGAACATAAAATTATATTTGTATGATTCTATAGTGTTGAAATCATGTAAGTATAAATTGTTTTAGATAAAAATATAAGTGTTTTAGAGATAATGGTAGTCTAACCTATTTGTTTTCTTATTGGGTTAAGCCCAATTACCGTTTAAACTGAGAAGAAAAAGTTTCTTTTTTCTCAAAATACTATATGTAGAGTTAAAAGTTGCAAAACTAAGAAACTGGATAGAAGAAAAAATTGAGAAACCTACTTTGTTCTTTGAAACCAAAATCCAATTACCTAATTCTCCAAATCTTTGATAAAATCAAATTTCAGATAAATAATCCAAAACCAAGGATCAGTGTCATCTAGTTTTGATTTGGGAATCTTGAATGTTTGTAACTTGAGTTTCTATCTTTGCATGTCTGTATACTGTCATTTTTCAAGTTCCTTCAGCTGAACACAAGGCCAAAGCGCATACCTTCCTCAAAATTTGCTCAAATTGGTCCATAATTTTGCAAAGACGAGTTTAGAACTCACAAAAATCTAGCTTAAAAGCATAGTTTTAAAACTGAAACTGCTGAAATTCGTTTATTGTAAATAGAAATAGATTGTTTAGAAGTTTATAGTGAAATATATTTTAGGATGCTTCTTTTTGTGTTCTTATATACTTTTTCTTTTCTTGAATCCATGCCAGAATTTTTTCAGATTGTTGTTCAGGTGTTATAGTGCATGATGTCAATTTTCATCATCTAAATCAACCTAGAGTTGCTTGAAAATTTTGCTCAAAAAATATGGATCGTAGAAGGCAGAATTGCTTGTAGGCATTGCTACCTACATATTGACGTGAAGCTTCTGGTGGTCGATTGACGCAGCGGAATACAAATATAGAATGCTCCGATACCAAAAAGTGATGCAGCGGATTTAACTTTGACGTGCTAATAATGCTTGGATTCAAATTGATGCAACTTTCTTCCTCACGAAATGATTTCGTGTCAAGTAAACCAGATAAAACGATAAATGCCCAATTCCGTTGATTGAGACGATGCCGAAATCTAGCTATCTCCAACCCGTTGATCTCGCAAGATACCGTGTTGAAAGATCTACAATTCGATCGCTGATCACTCGCAAGTGATACCGAGAATTGGCTTCTACTTCGTTGATTCGCACACGAATAACCCGAAGAAGGAAAGAAGAAGGAGATCATACTCAACTTCAACAAAGTGGCAAAAAGCTCATACAAATTTTATTCAAAATCAACTCCTTCTTTACAATGACATCACACCACTATTTGTAGAAAAATTACAACACCCTTGCGACTCAACAGCCATGACTTATGACCTAACAATCACGACCTAACAAACAATACGAGTTACAACAATATACATACGACTCAACATTACAACACGACATATGACATACAACGTACGAAAATACAACAACTTACGACTTAACAACAATACAACACAAGAAATCAGCGGCTCAACTCATGCGACTCCGTGGCATACGACATAAGAGATCAGCGACTTAAGAAATAGCATGCGGCCTAACTGAGCGACTTAAGAAGATAGCGGCATAAGTGAACGGCTTTGATTTCTTGAACGACATAAGTGAACGACTTAAGGAGCTAGCGGCATAAGAAATGCGGCTTAAGAATGAGCGACATAAGATGCAAGCGACTTAAGGAATGGGCGACATAATCGACATAGGCGACTTAAGCTTCAAAATGACTTAAGGAGCTAGCGACTTAAGGAATGTGGCTTCCGGGAACGACCTGAGAGATGCGGCCTGATATCTTGATCCGTTAGGTCGTTGAGCGACTTAAGTTGGTGCGACTTAAGGAAATCACGAAGCGCTGATGCTTGGGGCGGCTTAAGGTCGTGGAGAGACTTATATGGTTGCGACTCATAGCAGGCTGAGCGACTTAAGGAACTGTGACTATCATGGTGCGCTGCATCATCCTCCCCTGGTTGAAAAGAATTCGACCCCGAATTCACACTTTCCACTTCTTCGACATGCTTATTCTCATTATATGGAATCAAGTGTTTGACGATGAAAACGTCGGCAGTATGGATATGATTCGACAATCTTAACTGATAAGCATTCTCATTGATCTTCTTTACGATTTCCAAAGGGCCAATCTTTCTAGTAGCTAGCTTGTTGTAAGCTCCAATAGGAAATCGATCTTTAGTCAATATTGCATACACAAAATCTCCTTCTTTGAATTCAACATTTTGTCGTTTCATATCTGCGGATTGCTTATATTTCTCATTCGCCTTAAGAAATCGTTGTTGCATAACCTTGTGGCACTCTTGCAATTCATTCACGAAATCACTAGCTCGTTTGATCACTCCTTTCTGCTGTGGTACTATAGATAAATCCAATGGTCCTTTAGGAATTGTCGAGTAAACGACCTGGAATGGACTGAACCCAGTGCTACGATTAACTGCATGGTTGTGTGCAAACTCAGCTTGACATAGCTTGGAATCCCAACTCTTCAAATTGTCATTCGCAGTGCATCTCAATAGATTACCTAGGGATCTATTCACAACCTCTGTCTGTCCATCCGTCTGTGGATGATAAGCACTACAAAATTTCAGTTTTGTCCGACCATTCTCCATAGACTAATCCAAAAATGACTCAGAAAACGAGTGTCTCTATCTGATATAATAGATTCAGGCAACCTACGAAGACGATAGATCTCTCTAAAGTATAACTGTGTGACATTAACTGCATCTGCCGTCTTCTTGCATGCGATAAAATGCACCATTTTTGAAAAACGATCAACCACCACATAGATAGAATCATTGCCACGTAGCATCCTCGGCAAACCCAATACAAAGTCCATACTAACATCCACCCATGTCTTAGTAGGTATAGGCAATGGCAAATATAAACCTGCATTTGTCGCGGTCCCCTTTGAAACTTGAAAAATATGGCACCTCTGAACAAACCTTTCAACTTCTTTTCTCATTGAAGGCCAAAAATAAGACTTCGAAATGAACTGCATAGTACGGTCGCGACCCACGTGTCCTTCTTCATGTAATTCTTTGATGATTTTCATTCGCAGACTGCAATCTGGAATACACAACTGACTTCCTTTGAATAGAAAACCATCAACTAGCATATATCCATCCACGTTTCCCTGCTTGACTCCATCTAGGATCCTGGAAAAATATGAATCAGAAGTAAGCAAATCTAGAAGTAAGTCAAAACCTATCACCTCTACTCGCATGGTTGTCAGTAAATTCTCCCTCCGACTCAATGCATCTGCGACGCGATTAGTTACTCCAGACTTATGCTTCACGACAAATGTAAATTGCTGCAAATAAGCTATCCACGATGCATGCCTAGCTGCAATTTTATTCCGCCCTTGCAAATTTTTCAATGCTTCATGGTCCGCATATAAAACAAATTCTTTATGGAACAAGTAATGTCTCCAATGCTTCACGGCCCATACAATAGCATAAAACTCCACATCATAAGTGTTGTATCTCACCTTTGCTCCAAATTTTTTTTCACTAAAATAGGCAATTGGACGACCCTTCTGACTCAACACTCCTCCAATTTCAACTTTCAATGCATCCATATGTAACTCAAATAGTAACTAAAAATCTGGCAACACTAGAATTGGTGCTGACGTTAAAAGTTTCTTGATCTGTTCAAAAGCAAATCCTGCTTCTTCCGTCCATGAAAACTTCTTTCCCTTCATACAATCAGTAACAGGGGCCATTATAGTACTGAAGTGCGGTATAAATCTTCGATAAAATGAAGCTAACCTATGAAAACTTCTGACTTCTGTTATAGTTTTGGGCTACGGTCAATTTCTGATCGCGGCTACTTTACTCTGGTCCACTTGTATCCCTTCCTTCGAAACGACATATCCCAGAAATAAAACACTTGGCGTCATGAACACGCAGTTCTTCGTTGCTGCATAGAATTGTTCTTGACGAAGAATAGTTAATACCTTTCGCAAGTGTTGAATATGCTCCTCTATGCTTGCACTATAGATCAAGATAGCATCAAAGTAAACTACAACAAACTTCCCGATGTAAGGTCTGAAAATTTGATTCATCACTCTCATAAATGTACTTGGTGCATTAGATAGACCAAACGGCATGACCGGCCATTCATATAATCCTTCCCAAGTCTTGAATGCTGTCTTCCATTCATCACCTGGTCTTTATGCAAATCTGATGATAACCACTCTTAAGATCGATCTTTGAAAAGATTACAGACCCACTGAGTTGATCCAATAAATCATCAAGTATTGGCATAGGAAATTTGTATCTTACAGTTATTTTGTTGAGCGCCCTGCTGTCGGTACACATTCTCCATGAACCATCTTTCTTCGGTTCCAACAAAGCTAGTACAACACAAGGACTGAGACTCTCTCGAACACGCCCTTGCATAAGCAACTCCTCAACCTCTCTCCTCAACTCTTCATGCTCTTTCGGACTCATACGATAATGTGGCCTATGCGGTAAAACAGCACCTGGCACTAGATCAATTTCATGTTGTATATCTCTCAGCGGCGGTAATTCCTTGCGCAATTCCACAGGAAAAACATCTTCAAATTCATTCAACACTGGTCTAACCTTCGTAGGAATTTCAAGATCTTCACCTGTTTCATACCCAATCAACATAAACAATTCAGCACTATCCTTCACTTCTTCAACAAATTCTTTCGAAGATAATAGACTAGTTGATTCCACCTTCTTCTTTTCCTTGCTTTCACTTTGTTCACGCTTCTTAGGAACTAAAGTAATTTGAGTTCCTTCAAACATGAAATTGTAGCTGTTGGTCCGACCATTATGTTGTACAGCTCTATCATATTGCCATGGTCTTCCCAATAGTAAATGACACACATCCATATCCACAACATCACACTATATATCATCTTTGTACTTCTTCCCAATAGAAAATGTAACAAATGCTCGTCTTCCGACTGTCATTTCTCCACCTTTCTTTAACCATGCTAGTTTGTAAGGTCTAGAGTGTATTTCAGTCTTCAACCCTAACTTCTTGACGGCTTCTTCGGAAATAATGTTATCACAGCTTCCCGCATCAATAACAAATCGACAAACCTTCCCCAAGATAGCACATGTAGACTGAAAGATATTGCTTCTTAGCCAACTAGAATCATTCTCATGGCACTAAACAAGACCTTCTTATCATCAAGTTACACCCTTCATCTCCTGACACAACTTCAACATTATGATAGCGATTAGCATGTCTCGGAGGCATGATCTTCAAACAATCTCGTTTCCTTTAACTTGGCTCTGATCTAACTTGGCTTTAACTCGCTCGGCTTTGACTTAGCTCGGCTCTGAACTGGATTGACTTCGCTCTATCTTTGATATGAACTGCACGGCTTTGAATTGCTCTCGGCTCTGACTTTGGCTCTCTTCGGCTCTCGACTTACTTAGCTCCAATCTGGCCTTGATCTTACTTAGCTCTGATACCAAAAAAGTGACGCAGCGGAATACAAATATCGAATGCTCCGATACCAAAAAGTGACGCAGTGGATTTAACTTTGACATGCTAATAATGCTTTGATTCAAATTGATGCAACTTTCTTCCTCACGAAATGATTTCGTGTCAAGTAAACCTGATAGAACGATAAATGCCCAATTCCGTTAATCAAGACGATGCCAAAATCTAGCTATCTCCAACCCGTTGATCTCGTAAGATACCATGTTGAAAGATCTACAATTCAATCATTGATCACTCACAAGTGATACCGAGAATTGGCTTCTACTTCGTTGATTCACGCACGAATAACCCAAAGAAGGAAAGAAGAAGGAGATCACACTCAACTTCAACAAAGTGGCAAAAAGCTCACACAAATTTTATTCAAAATCAGCTCCTTCTTTACAATGACATCACACCACTATTTATAGGAAAATTACAACACCCTTGCGACTCAACAGCCACGACTTACGACCTAACAATCACGATCTAACAAACAATACGAGTTATTACAATATACATACGACTCAACATTACAACACGACATGCAACGTACAACGTACGAAAATACAACGACTCACGACTTAACAAAAATACAACACAAGAAATCAGCGGCTCAACTCATGCGACTCCACGGCATACGACATAAGGGATCAGCGGCTTAAGAAATAGCATGCGGCCTAACTGAGCGACTTAAGAAGATAGCGGCATAAGTGAACGGCTTTGGTTTCTTGAATGGCATAAGTGAACGACTTAAGGAGCTAGCGGCAGGAGAAATGCGGCTTGAGAATGAGCGACATAAGATGCAAGCGACTTAAGGAATAGGCGCATAAGCGACATAGGCGACTTAAGCTTCAAAACGACTTAATGAGCGAGCGACTTAAGGAATGTGGCTTCTGGGAACGACCTAAGAGATGCGGCCTGATATCTTGATCCGTTAGGTCGTTGAGCCACTTAAGTTGGTGCGACTTAAGGAAATCATGAAGCGTTGATGGTTGGGGCGGCCTAAGGTCGTGAAGTGACTTATATGATTGCGAATTAACATGGCGCGACTCATTGCAGGCCAAGCGACTTAAGAAACTGTGACTATCATGGTGCGCTGCATCATCGATCCTAGGGTCGACCCAAGCTTCACATAGGTCGACCTGAGCATGTGAAATTGCCCAGGTCGATTTCTTTGCTTTCCTGTGCTTTGATTTTGTTCTATTGTTTATTCTACTCACTTTTGCAACTTGTTTTGTGATATTTTGTGGCTGTTTTTGGGGGCTTTGACCTATCAATAGGTAAGCCAACATTTTGGTTAATCTGTACTTCGGATTGACATGTTTTTGGAGATGATTTCATTTGCTGATTTTCAATGTTTTCAATGATTTTTGATGTTTTAGAACATGGGTTTTCTAAAACCATTTTGAAATGATTTTTATAATAAATTAGCATTTGAAATAAATATTTATACAATATTTATAATTATTTTGAAAATTATTAAAAATTCATAATCTCTATAATAAAGAGAATTTCAAAGCCAAAAATTTACAAAACGATTTCAAAAATCATATTAAAACTAGTTTTCTCAAAACCAATTATTTTCTATATAACATAAACACTTTTGCACTTTTCAAGCGTATGAAAAAGTAAATTAAACGATTTAGTAAAACATGTAGTATGGAACGCATGCGTTTACTTTCTCTATTAATTCCGGACTTGTTTGAAGCTATTTTTATGGACCTTAAGGTTCATTGCCAGCACTAGACCTGTGGGTCATTTGTCCTTTGGGATGTTTGTCCTTCGGTATGTTGTCCTTTGAGATGTTGTCTTCAGAATGTTTTGTCCCGGGGGATGTCGTCCCTTGGGATGTTTTGTCCTTCAAGATGTATTTGGCGCTTTATTTTAAGATAAAGTACGGAGCGAGCTTCGGCCATTTGATTAAGCACGTGCTATCCTTTTGATATTTTCATGATTTATTTGTGATTTCCAAATGTATTACCATTTCAAGATTATTTGGCCTTTTGAGCTATTTGTTTAACGACCCGTAGTTTTCGATAATTAAAAATAGTTAATTTACTAAGATTGTTTGTGATTTAAATTCTGGAAGAAATAAAAATTTGTAATTTAATAATAAAATAGTAACCAAAATGTTATGTAACAATGATAATTAAAGTTAATCATTAACAATTTAAATGAAATCCCAATCAATTGAAATGACTCAAATGTTATACTTAGCTATACATTTAATATAAGAAAACAAATGTAAATATTGAATGAATTAATGAAATAGTATATAATTAATGGTAATTTAATAAAATCAGTGTTATGTAAGTAATTATAACATTGGTTTGAAAATAATAAACATATAAAGGCGATTCAATTAAGGGAAAAGGTAACAATCGTAAATTAACATCTATTTATTTAGTCTGTTGAACTAAATTAGAAATCAGTTATACGTAAATGAAATTAAATATTACATTGATGTGATTTAAGACAATAACTGCAATCTGTGAATGTAATAAAATATATATAAATGTAAATTATATTTTTAAGGAAATAATTGATTTAATAAAAGATTTGAATCAAGATAAATAAATCAATTAGGATCTTAAATTTTAATTAATGCATAAATTTGACAAAAAATTCAATACAAATGGAAATATAGTAGTAAATACAAATAAAGATGGAAATTGGAGAATATTAATGTAATGAAAAATAAACAAAATGTCAACTATGTTATTAGAGTAATAAATGATTTCATATAAACACTAAAATCAAAATTTAATCAATTTTTGGAATTTAAATTATAATAATTGAACTTATTATAATTAAATATAATTAAATATTAGGTTAATGTTGTGAAACATTAATGTAACAAGATATAAACCATGATAATTGTATCCATAAGGTAACAATTAATTGTATAATATGATGGAAAGTCAAATTATTGGATTTATTGGAAATTTAATTTATAAATACTGAATTTATTGAAATTGAAATTAAGCACTGTGAGTTGTGAAATTTTCGAAAATAAATTGATATGGAAATTTGTTTTAAAGGGATTATTAATTACTAAGTAATTTTAGGTGATAGAAATTGTAAAGAATTAAATTTGAATTGAAAAGTGATTTAATTAATTTAATATTAACTTAATTATGTGAAATAGTCATTTTGGCCACTATTTCAGATTTCGATGGAACTAGTTTCGTCGAATCCGCAATAGTTAATTATTGTAAGGGTTCAAGTTTCATAGCGATCGGACTTGTCATTTGATCGTACGGGCTCGAAACACCAAGAAATCGATTTAATTAAATTCAATTGAAAACAATTTGAAATAAGCAGATTTTAAGCTAACTTCTTCGTGCGATGGAATTGGGACTTAAAACATGTTCCATTGAATTTAGAATTATCAAAAACATCTATTTTGATATATGAGATGACCTATTTTCATTCCGGAGGCAGAACGGGCTTTTCGAGACGTTTATAGCATAACCTGTAAATCAATCTTGTCTGTTCTTATCGTTTTCGGCTTTACCTTTAAATAGCCCATTATAAACCTGGGTTATTTCTTATTTCTGATTGAAGTACGTACAACTCCATCTATCTACTTCCTATTCCTTCCTATGGAAGCAAACCCTAAATCAATTTCAAATGGCAAATCAAATTCAAATCCAAAAATAAAACTCATCCAAAATATATCGAATTATATATCAATTCGAAGCTCTCGATGTACGTAATCTAGATTCATAATTCTTTTTTGTCATCGAAGCAATATTTGTCCTAAATACATCGGTGAACCTTAGCCGTCCATAGAGGGTTCGTCGATTTAACGGTAAATCGTCATCCTTGCGACGACCAGAGGGTGCGGGCATGTAGAGGTTGTCAAGCTCAGCACATCCATAGGTGTAGTTCGCCTCGAGAGTGGTTAGATCAGCGGCGAAGGAGGGAATAGGGTTTCTCACCCAAAGCGGCGGAGGCGCCTCGTGCCTTGGCCGGAGGTGGTGGAACCGCGACCGTGTATGCGTCGTGGGTTGGTGGCCTCGGGGAGATGCTCGAATCGAGGAGGATGGCAGGATGGCGACGTAGGCGACGTTTTGGGTTCGAGCAAGAGATACGCGTCGTGAGAAACATGCGGCTTTTGACGTGGTAAGTGTACTTTTATAACTAATATTATTTTATTTGTTTGAAATTGAAATCGTACAACTTCTAATGACAATAACTTTCACATATGAGGTCCAATTCACATGCGGTTTACTCCGTTTGGATCATGTCGAAATTTCGGACTTTATGATGCTGGTTTGGACGAATTCCGAGACTGTTGAAATTTGGGCCTTTATTTAGATTTTAAACCGATTTAAATTCAAAGGTGAGTGATTTGACCCACTCACAATTTCTAAATTTTTTATGTTAGTTAAATTAAATTTGTGATGTGATTAGAAATTTATTTATGAATTTGTGATGTGATTAGAAATTTATTTATGGCTATTTTGGTATATTTAAATTGCTATTCCTGTTAATTTGAATTATTTTTAATTAAATTTTCATTTAATTTATTATTGAATTTAAAATTGCCAGTTAATTACGTATGGATAATAATCAGTTATTTGTTGTAATTTATTTGGTTGAATTAGATGATAATTATGTTGTATGTCTGATTGCTGATATTGGATGATTAGATGTCATGGTTGATTTATATAATGTCATCACTCTACAAGTTCCCTTAATTTTTATTAGAAAACTCACTATGGGTTGAAATGAGATTAAGGAAAGATCGTTATGGATTGAAGTAATAGACTCGACCGGATTTATGGATTTTTTTTATATTAATTCGGGATTGTGGTTCAAAATGATACATAACCGTAAAATTTTAAATTACGGATTCAAATGATATATGTCTATATCACTTGACCCTGTGGTAGAGAACTATATACATATACTGGATTGGTTAAATTAAATGATTTTAAATCCTTAATTTTTGAAATTGGTTAGATGATATTTTGAAAAAGAAAATTGATTTGTATTAACTGAATTATTATAAAATTCAAGTTTAATGTTCAGTTGGAATTGATTTAAAGGAATGGCTTAAAGAAATTAAATTGAAAATTTAAAAGTTGAGTTTGAAATGTAAGTGAAGTTTATCGAAATTGAGTTATTAAAATTGTTTGAATTATTACTTTGAGAATTTGAATTAAAGGATTGAAATTGGGTTTTGGAAATTGAAAATAGTCTAAAGGTGTTGAAATGAAATAAATAGTTTAAATTGATATAAATTTCAAATTCATGTTAATATAAACTATTTTAAAAATATATTATTTAAAAGACTCTAAATTTTAAGATTTTCAAATTATTGAACTATTTTAACTTATATTACATTCTAACCTATTTTAAACCATTTAATTTATTTTAAAATTAATTAAACCATTTTAACTTATTTTAAATATAATTAACCTATTTTAAAGCTATTTAATCTATTTAATCTATTTTATTTTTTTTCATTCTATTTTATATCTATTTAACTATCTTATATCAATTTAACAGTATCTTTAATTTATAATTACACTATTTTAAAGTATTTAACTATTTTTAACTATTTAAACTATTTTCTAAATTTTTGGACTTGGTAAAGGGGAAGTGTTTATATTCAAATTCATTGGTTAAAGGAAAATACGGTTAAATGATGTTATAACTTAAGTTGGGATTTAAATGTTATAATTAATTGAATATGATGATTTTAAAGTGAGGATTTGACCTAACTGGAAACATGATTTTTGAAAGAAATTATGATTTTGGAAATGATATGATTTTAAAGGTGAGTATGATTCCAAAGTGAATATGATATTTTGACATAAATTATGAATTGACTTTTGAAATGTAAACGAACCATCTGGTGTGAAATAGGCGGTTGGTTGTTAAAGAGACCGGGATCAGATGTTGTCATACTCTCTGCCAATACCGAAAACCACTTTGTACGTGGTGGAGATTCTAGAAATGAAGTAGGATGGTTGGCGAATGATTTCTGTATGAGGTATGATGTGACCCTGACTCCCGTGAGTCGGCTTAGATGTGACTAAAACAGAACCTATACCGGGCAAAGTGAGGTCATTCCTCCAATCGAGCACATTTCTTTGATATCACATTATGACTTTGTGATGATTTGGTTGCCACCCCTCGATTTTGATATGAGAGTGCGTCCGAGATGGGCGGTAGTAGCTGCTATGTATTACTGCCAGTCCAAGAGTGCAATTGGCATATCTGTCCTGGCATTGCCTCGAGTGCCATGCTCACATGCCCTCGATCGCCTTCTACGAGTTTGTTTTGTACCATATGGAGTGCCCTCTGGGTAAACCTCCAGCTTACGGAGGGGCATACGATACTGTATAGACCATGGGAATATATAAAATGTGCTAATGGGGATATGGGTAACGCCTTAACGCTATTTTAATACTTTTACTTTAATGTAGACATATTATAATAGCGTATTACACTACATAGTAGATATTTTAACAGATCCTTAGAAGATGTGAATCCCGAACATCTCTTAAGTCACTGCACTCACGTTAGACACTGGTTAGGAGATGTCAAACCCCGTAAACATCTCTTATGCCATCACACTCATATTTACCGTTGATTTAACTTATATAAGATCTTTTAGTTCTGACTCGAGTGTTTTGTCTTTTAGTTCGCTCAGGTCAGCCTAAGCATTTCAAGGTTGAAGACCTTATTTCTGAAGGACGAAGACGAAGATTTATACTATTATTATTTATTATGTTTATTCTGCTTCATTATGTTGTTCCACTACATTTATTTATTTATTTATTTCTGTTTATGTAACTCTGAAGTTTGTGTTATAAAGAATAATAATATGTAATTTTAAAATAGTTTCATGAACTTTTATTTGATCACTTTATTTTGTCATTCCACTGTGAGATTCTATATTTGTTTTATTTCTTTCTCATTTTCTTATGAGCCCATAACAATATGCCCTTTTGAATGGTTTGAGTCCGACATGTGCTTCTGCTTAAAATGTCCAAAAAGGCAGGTCGTTACAGTTGGTATCGGAGCTTCGGTTTTGCGATAACCTTAGCTTTGTGGGGTTTGACTCATATTAAATAGGGAAGTAATATCCTAGAACGAATTGCTGAGTGCGTATATATGAGAGAGCATGTTTGCTAGTGTTATAGAAGGGTTTTATATTGTGTTAATTTATTCCGTTTTGTATTTATAAATTCTAGTTGGTACATACGATGCTATGACATCGACAGAAATTTCTAAACACTAAATATGGCAGACCAACACAGTTTTTGTTTTGAAATATATGTAAATGAAATAATTTTACCTATTATATATTTTTGTATATAAAATAATAATTTTATAAATGATATATTTGGTTGTAAAACATTTGTTTATTAGGTAGTGAAATTTATAAATATTGGTTGAGAAATGGAGTTGTAAATAAAATAAATATAAAGTGGAATTTGAGAACTTAAGTTCCGGGATTTTTGAAAATTTCTTCCGAAAGATTTTGAAATATAATATTAATATTATTTAAAAGTATTTTTTTGATGTAAATATTTCTAGATGATTTACAAGAAATGTTTTCAAAGGAATTTTGGAATGAAATAAGTTCTGTACTACCCTCTCTATCGTTGGAAAGTAATTTCAGTGATGATTGCACGCCTCATTGGCGTTCATTTTCGAGTTTCGAAGTGGAAAGACTACTGTAGTAGTTATACTGCACATCCGTTTTCTTAAACCAATCTTAATTTTTAAAGAATCCGAAGTTTGACTCGATGTATATATGTATGTATGTATGTGTAACGACCCAGAATTTTATTCATTTGAAATTCATTTATTTAATTGATTTTAAATATTCACAACTAAATTTTATAAGTCGAATAACTTATATTTCGAATATCTGGATTTAATTGGATAATTAAATTGTTAATTTAATATTTGAAATTGTGGAAATAATTGAAAATTGAATCGAATATGAATGAAAATGATTTATAAAGTCAAATTAAATTTTATTTGAATTAGAACGATGTTAGTCTTGTAAAATTGAATTAAAAGTTAAATTTCTAAAATTGTATATTTTAATATTTAATTAACGAGTAAAAATAGCCATTTTTCATATAGTCTCGGATTTCAACGAAACGAGTTTCATTTGATCCATAATGTTATATTATTGTATGATTTCAAATTTCGTGTCAATCGGATTTACAGTTTGTCCGAGGCAAGCTAAAACGCGTAGAAATCTATTTAAGTGAATTTTAAATTTTAAATAGTCAATTTGAAAACTTATGTTCCAAATACGATCGAATTGGCTCCTGATATATATTCCATTGCATTCGAAATAGGGATAAGACATTATAAATGTCAGGCGGCATGCATCGTTTCGAGTTTGAAATTTTTTCGAGTGAATAGTGTCGTCAAATTTTCTATAAAAGGACACGTTTTTTTTATTTTTACAAAACCCTAATAGCTACTAGGGCAAGCCTCCATGAAGAAAATCAATGGCCCAAAAACTCTTGGCTTCTTCCCTCAAAATCTCTCAATGCATAAACATCTAGCAAAACATTTCAACTACAACATTGTAGAGCAACATTGTAGAGAACCTCAAGGTCTACTCGATCAACGGTTATGATCGAAAAATGCTATGCTGGTTGACGGCGATCTACGTTTGAACTTGTGACTTTTGAGGATGGTATTCGTAATGATGGGATGACCGAACGTGATCGGTCATTGGCCAATGGTGGAGCACGCGTAGACAAAGGAAATGATGGTATTCGATCGTGTTCACGGCGATCATGCATAGGGCTTTGGTTCGGTCAATGTTTCGAGGAGGATGGGTTATTTGCGTTCGATATAAATATGTAATGAAGAAGAAGAAGCAAAGTTCGGTGGCCTAGATTTTTCTAGCATGAAACGAGTGGCTGTGATTTAAAAAGGTTTAAAATAAAAAAAAATGATTTTCTAAATTGATTTTATAAATAAATTCGTATAAACTTTAAAATGCTATTACTTGTTCATACGAGGTCAAAAATGGACGAAACGAATTGCGTTGGGTTCATATTGACAAGCAATATATTATGGAGCTAGATTGGGATTTATTTGAGCTAGTGAAAATTTTGGTTGAAATTAAATGCTTGTTTAATTTTAATCGGAATAAATCGCTATCGCGACGACTACTAGCAATGTGAGTACAACTCACTCTTTCTGACTCACTTATATTTTTATATATGTGAGAAATAATTTATTATATGATGATTGATGATTATTTGGATGATATATGATATATTGATTGATATTTGGATATATTCCTGCCTACTGGAGCAGATGACCCTATACGTTCCAGTTTATGAGCGGATGACCCTTTGTACGTGCGTATGCCCCATAACGGATATTGTAAACATATTCTAATATGTATATTTGTTGCAGGTGATAGGTTGGAGGGATCCAACTAGATTCCTCACCAGTATTTATTTGTTTACAAATATTGTGATATATTCTGTTATCATATGATATATGATGGTTTGGATACCGTGATAGATGTATTTAATGCTGTTGTAGCATTGGGCCTATTTTTGGAATTTTAAAAATGTTAAAGTGATTATTTTAGTTTAAAATGGATTTTCAAGTGATTTTAGAGATAGAGGTTTTATTAAAATTTAAAGTGTTAAAGGAAAGAATTTATTTTAAATAAATAAATGTATAATTTTTATGTTATAAAAATTATGACTTTGTGAAATATAATTAGAATGTGATTATGTAAATACGGAGTTAACTATTTTGTAAAAATAGTTTAAATGGTGATTTTTGAATTCATTATAAACAGTTTATAGGGAAGATTTATAAAATTGAATTTTTATAAATCGAAACAATGGAATTATAAATGGGCTTTTATAAGTGTTAAAATGAGTTATAAATGAATCATATACGTAATAAGATTTATAATTTGTGAAGTTATAAAAAGAATGTTTTTGTGAATAAATGAATTATAAGTATTTAACTTATAATTTGGATTTTTGGTATATAATTGAGTTATAAATGGAATTGGTTAATAAAGGAATTTTGTGTATGGAAGTTTTTATAAAATAAAAATGTGAATTTATAAACATTATATTATAAATTCGAAATCAATTGAAATTGATACTTTAAATTTAGAAGTTATTAAAGGAGATATATCACACGATTTTAGACAATGGATAATCCTTTAATAAAAGTGCAAATAGTAATACATTTGATTAGGCATTAAATCCACGATTTTGGACAGTGTATTATCCTTAATATAAATGTGTAGAAATATTAAATTTGGTAAACGATTTGTATTCACGATTTTGAAAAGTGAATAATATATTTTAATAAATTTTTTGGAAAGTGATATTTTAAATGGAGTGAAATGTTTTAAAGATGTTTGAAAATGTGTTAAGAATCGAAACCATAAATTTCAACATTCATTGTTGAAATAGACGTTTTCAAGAAATAAGGAAATGATGGACTATAACACTGTTTTTATAGTAATTGATTTCCGAATGGAAATATTTTGTATAGTATATAGGATTCATATGTCTATCTAATTTTCGAATCCCTATACTAGTGATTTTGGGTTGTCCTAAAGATGTTTTTACGCAACATTCCAAATAAATGTGTTTAAAGAGAACATTTTCCTTATAGAATAAAATATATACTTAATCATTATTTAAGTATATGGAATATTTTCTAAGTGTTGAAAATAAATAGATATGTGAATTACTTATTATTAGATAAGTATTTGGAAATGTTTTCCAATATAGAAGTTGAAATGGTTTTGAGATTATATCTTTTTAAAAGATAATTTGAAGTGGATTTTTGGCAAGTAATTTAATTAATAAAAGATTAATAAAAGGACCTAGTGAACGTATATGGTGCTAAATATTTGTTTGTTTATTTTGATAGTTAAATAACCGACTGTCAAATTTGGCCATTTTAGTTCCTCGACTTGATGTGGGAACTATAATCGTACATTTAGTACGTAGCCTTCTGTGTAGACTTTATTATTATTTGTGTTAAGGATGATGATTCGTATATTGCGAAGTATTACTCCAATCTATCGAGCTTCCTTCTTCGCCCGAAGGATAGCAAGTTGAAAGTTGGAGACGTGATAAGTCTATGAGACTTAGTTTCTGTGTGTGGTTGAGAAACGCTTTTGCGTTGTTGGTGCGAAGAGATTGGGATCAGATTTATCTGAAAACTACCTCGGATCAATGTATATGCGACGATTGTGCAGGTTGCTTATGATGATATCGATATTCAAGATTTTTATAGTGGGGGACTGCTTGTTGATCGTTTGGGGTTGAAATCCCAATATACATCAAGTAGCAGTGGTCTCTTCATTATAAAATATCCAATGTAAGGACAATTCGCTACTAATCCTAGCAATTTCCCGACAGGATATGGTATGAAAGTACATTCGGTTTGTCCTGTTCCTGGACACTTGTATGAATGTTTGTCTGACATTGCATTTCTATAGATTACGCACATTGGTTTTTACAAACGTACATCAGTGGTGGTGGAGAAGAAAACTTCTCTTAGCTTAACACCCTCCTTGAGACGTAAGAGCTTAAGGGTTGTATTTTTGTGGAAGGTAATTAGTAGTCAACGGAAATGGCCGTGTGGCATTCGAAGTGATGTGTTTGTGATATGCGAAAGGTAATCGTTACCTCCTTAGGCCTCATTAACCAGAAATGACCAAAACAGGGTTAGATACGACAAGGCTAAGTGGGTCATTCCCAAGTAGGATATGATTATCCTCTTCTAGGTATATCTTTTCATGCTATGACGTCATGTATCTGATTATGTGGTTTGTATGTTAGAGGTCCCTCAGTAAAGGTTGGCAATGACCGGAGGATGACATATTCGGTGCCATCTAGTTATAGAGGTGGGCCGGTCTTGTGTTGGTAAAGGGCAGATGTTCTGTGCCTCGGGACATCCATCTAGAGGTGTACCCCTTCGGAAGGTAGTCCCTTCACCTGGTCATTTGAATGGAAATCCAATCCCCACTACGAGCTGTGATTTTGTTTGCAAAGGCGTAATGAGTAGCCTCAAAATGCTACATGAGTAACCATTTCGACTATGATTAATATTATTTTTATATACTAGACACTAGTATAATATATGAGGATTTGATATGAAAGAAATGATTTAGCTATCGTAAGGTAAAAACATTTCCGTATTTATGTGTGGACTTGCAAGATACTTTTGTTTTGATAAAGGAAAAGTTCGGTAATTTAGTAAATTCAGTTGAGTGTGTTTCTCATGCTGACTTACCAGACATATCTAGGCATTCTTCTCTTCCAATACTCGGCTCAGACCGAGTATATTTAGAGGTTTAGATTTGGTGCTTAGGAGCTTTAGTAGGAGAGCTGGTGATCTTCATTTTGTATACATGTACCTGTTTCGCTTGATTATCCGCTGCATTGTTGCTTAGTTGTTTATTTTATCAGCAATTGTGAGGACAGGTTATTATAACTGTTCAGGCTGATAAATTGTGATTGTTGAACAACTCTAATTTATGTATGTATATACAGTTTCTGTTTTATAAGGATCATTAATATGAAATTATATGTTTTTCACTGCGATGTGAGATTCTGTATTGTTCTGTTTGGTTCTATCTTCTCTCTTTCTTCTCTTCTGTTCTTCTCTCTTCTTTTCTTTCCATCAATCTGTGCATTTTAGGTCGGATATGTATGGATTATTATCGATTAAAATGGTTTGGATTGGCCGGTCGTTACAGTATGTGTATGTATGTGTAAATTACGATTGTATATATTATTTTAAAATAATTAAAATGAAAACCTGTTGTTGAGTTCTTAAGTTTCTATAAATTTGAAATTGAAATTATTGTAATGGATGAAATAATAACTATATTAATAATTGAAAACTTCTAAAATGAAATAAATAAGAAATTGAAAATCTATAAACTACGAATAAAATGGAAATGAAAATAAGAAAATGTAACTATTGAACATTCATTTATGAATAAATATGAAACTTGTGTAACTTTTTATTGCATTCTAAAAGACATATATATGTATAACTTACCAAAATATTAAAAGTTGTAACGTAATAGAAATATGTAATAGAATATTATACAAGTAAAACATAAATAAATGAAAGTGTTCAATGGAATTACTTTTATAAATAAGAACTTTGGTATTATAATTGTTATAAGCTTAAGTTATAATTGAAATGCTACTAACTAAGTGTAATAGAAAAATGAGTATTGTAAGTACATGATTATGAACTTAAGTTATTGTTTGAAGCTGTTGATAATTAAAGTAAATAGTAAAATGAATATTATGTTAAATTAAATGGTTATAACTTCTACGAAGTTTAAATGATTTAGAAAATAGATTTAATATTCAATGACATTATATAAGGAAACTAATGTAGATTAAAAAAGTAAGAAAAACAAGTATGAACTTTTGCACAAATAAATATGATTATTTAATGGAAATCAAGTATATAAATTTATAAACGTAAACTAAACTATAATAAAATGTACGAAATGCTTAAATAATGAAATCATAGATTATAAACAATAGAATGGAAATAACTTATATAAGAAATGAATGTAATGAAGTGAAAAAGAAATTGACATTATATGAATAACCGAAAATGAATTTTGTAAGTAATGAATGAAAATAAATGAAAGTAAGCACTGAATGCATGAATGCGAGTTTATTTACAAAGAAACCTATATAGTATTTTAAGAATTGATTTACACATGTTTAAATAAATATATATTAGTAACATATGTAAGAAAATGTAAATAACATATGTAAATAAACGAATGTAAATAAAAGGATATAAGTATTATATGAATGAATGAGAATTGAATTTTTGTAAGAAATAAATGTAAATTAAAGAAAATAATCACTATAAGAATGAAAATAGACAAACAATAAATGTTATGAAAGGAAACTTATAAGAATAAATTTAAATAATAGTCGAAATTTCTTGTTTGTTTGGTTTTTGGGTTGTTTGAGAAAGGGCTCTTCTAATTGTTTGGATGTATGAGTAATCTATTGAGTTTTATATAAGACTGTTGAGTAGATGGTATACTAGGTAATTTATTTGTCATTCTGTGCGATTTAAAATTGTCTAAACCGGAACAAACAATTTGTTTTGCTTGATATGGATGGATGGTTGATTTCATATGATGATTGTATGCTTTGGTTGCAAGTGATTGTTCTTTTGTTGTATTGATTTGTTTTGTTATTTATTGAAATAACTTAATATTTCACTTTTATATGATTATTAACTTCTTTGGATTATATAAATGAAATATAGGTTATGGAAGAATTAGCTACTGTTTTTTGTTTCATAAATTAAGCGTCGTTTGCCCGACAAGTAGGTACGTTCTCGGATTACGGTTTTCTAGCGATATTACATTGTTTTTCCGTGGGTTGGAAAATATTATTTTGAAATATATGATATATATTGTTATTATTGATGTTATTATTTCTCCAAGATCTCTACGTACAAAGGAGACTCTACCGAAATTTTCGTGAATTTTGTGCTTAGAAATTTTTTGTGAAATGTTTCAAAATTTTATTAATTTGAATATAAAGGGATTTAATTAGTTATAAATTGATATATTTTATTCAAATTATTTGATTACGTAAATTAATTGTTTATAAATTTAATATTTTGAATAATATATATTGATTACTTAATTCCTACTTTTACCTTCTTTCTCCTTTTCAAGACGAAAAGTTTTGAGTGAGGGAGAGTGTAATGACCCGTAGTTTTCGATAACTAAAAACAGTTAATTTACTAAGAATTTTCATGATTTAATTCTGGAAGAAATAAAAATTTGTAATTTAATAACGGAATATAACCAAAATGAAATGTAACAATGATTACCAAAGTTAATCATTAACAATTTAAATGAAATCCCAATCATTGAAATGACTCAAATGTTATACTTGGTTATACATTAAATATAAGAAAACAAATGTGAATATTGAATGAATTAATGATATAGTATATAATTAATGGTAACTGAACAAAATCAGTATTATGTAAGTAATTATAACATTGGTTTGAAAATAATAAACTTATAAACGTGATTCTATTAAGGAAAAGGTAACAATTGTAAATTACCATCCATTCGTTTAATCTGTTGAATTAAATTAGAAATCAATTGTAAGTAAATGAAATTATATGTTACATTGATGTGATTCAAGACAATAACTGCAATCTAAATGTAATAAAATCTATATAAACGTAAATTATATTTCATAAGGAAATAATTGATTTAATAAAAGATTTGAATCAAGATAAGTAAATCAATTAGGATCTTAAATTTTAATTAATATATAAATTTGACAAAAAATTCGATACAAATGGAAATATAGTAGTTAATACAAATAAAGATGGAAATTGGAGGATACTAATGTAATGAAAGATAAACAAAATGTCAACTATGTTATTAGAGTAATGGTTGATTTAATGTAAACACTAAAATCAATATTTAATCAATTTTTGGAATTTAAATTATAATAATTGGATTTGTTTTAATTAAATGTAATTAAATATTACATTAATGTAAATAAAGATGGGACTTGGGAATATAAGTGTAACAAGATATAAACCACGATGTTTATATCCATGAGGTAACAATTGATTGTATAATAAGATGGAAAGTCAAATAATTGGATTTACTGGAAATTTAATTTATAAATACCGAATTTATTGAAATTGAAATTAAACACTGTGAATTTTGAAATATTTAATAATAAATTGATATGGAAATTTAGTTTAAAGGGATTATAAATTACTAAGTAATTTAAGGTGATAGAAATTGTAAATAAACAAATTTGAATTGAAACTGATTTAATTAATTTAATATTAATTTATTTAATTAATGCGAAATAGGCATTTTGGCTACTCTTTCGGATTTCGACGAAACTAGTTTCATTGGATCCGTAACAGTAAATTATTGTAAGGTTTCAAGTTTCGTAGCGATTAGACTTATCGTTTGATCGCACGGGCTCAAAACGGTTAGAAATCAATTTAATTGAATTCAATTGAAATCAATTTGAAATAAGCTAATTTAAAGCTAAATTCTTCATGCAACGGAATTAGTACTTGAAACTTTTTCCATTGAATTTAAAATTATCGAAAACATCAATTTTGATGTATGAGATGACCCATTTTCGTTTCAGAGATAGAACTGATTTTCAGGTCGTTTATTGTTCAACGTGTAAATCAATCTGGTCCATTCTTCTTGTATTCAGCTTTAACTGTAGATAGCCCATTATAAACCTTAGGTTATTTCTTATTTCTAATTTCAGTACGTACAACTCCAACTATCTGCTTCCTATTCCTTCCTATGGTCGCAAACCCCAATTCAATTTCAAATGGCAAATCAAATTCAAATGCAAAAATCAAACTCCTTCAATATATATCGAATTATATATCAATTTGAAGCTCCAGAAGAGCATAACCTAGATCCATAATTCGTTTTTGTCATCAAAGGACTATTTGTCCAGAATTCATCGATGAACCTTAACCGTTTTATCGACCCTGACTCGACCTTCAAAAATCGACACCCAAATACATCACCCGTATTTGAATGCTGCAGATTCAAACGTTGAGTCTGGTTCGTCGAAGCTTATAACAACATTAGATGATAACAACATAGCGGAAAATAGGATAATTTTATTGATACACCACATTTGATACAACAACGATACAAATGAAATGATAAACACTATTAGAGATAAACAATAGCGGAAGACACATCAGAAAACACCAACAACAGCAGTAGAAAACAACATCTTAATTGCCAAGCTCCAAACTCCAAACCAGAAGCTCGAACCACCATGAAGCTGAACTGAAGCAAACTCGGTGCACAATGCGATTGCTAAAACCCAAAGACTGAAAGCTGTTGAATCTACATCTACTATTCGACTATCTGAAAACCTGACTCTAGGCTGCTCGTGTGGAAAATTGTAGGCACCCAGAGTTTAGAAAGGGAACAATAAACTCCAGGTCGGTCATGGAACTGGTGTGAGCAAACAAAAACAGTTTTTATATTGAACAAAAACAATAAAAAGAAATAAGAAAGAAATTCGCTATGCTTTTTTGGAAAATGAAACTACCATAAGGCCTCCCGCCACACACACAATGCAATCGCACAATTGGAGGAGATTTCTCCCTATGATAGTTAAACATGCTTGATATGCGAAAATCCTTTGATATTATAATTAGTGCATAAAACATTTCGAAAGTATAATACTAATCTTAGCTAGCATACCACAATTATGGTATACCTACTATAGCTACCATGTTCAATAGCAGGTTACCACCATATTCCATGGCAGGCTATACAACTAATACCGTACAGGGCTCATATTGTTTTGTTTGGATTTCCAACAAATGGTCAGACTAAGGAACTTCCTTCACTGAATGGGTACGCCTCTGGAGGGACGCCTCGAGAACCTAAGTGGCTCTCTGCCAACACAAGGCCGAGTTACCTCTGTAACTAGGTAACTAACTGTCATAATTATGCTATCCCCCCATTGTCACCGACCTTTATCCGAGAGCTCTCAACACCAACAAATTCCAACAATAACATAAGTTAAGTATCTGGGCTCCATACCATGATACCACTTTTTATCCAGAAGGAAATGTGCATACCCTAAAGGGCGCGATCCTCATAACTTACTGCATCCTTCCTGTTTCGACCATTTCCATGGTGTGAGGTTCGACGAAGTCTCGTCCACAAAGCGATGCTTTTCACAAAAGCCATGCTTTTGATCAACAAATGATCAGAAGCACTTAGTATGCCACATTACCAAATTGGGAATATATCACTAGTAACCATTAACAACGTAACCTCTGAGCTCGTACATCTCAGAGAAGGGTGTTAAGCTAAGAGAATAAATTCTCTACCATGAAACAGAAATGTATTTGATAAGAACCAGCTTTACATCTCAAAGTGTGATGTCAGATATACATCAAGAAAAGTCCATCCTGGGTCTAAGTGGAACCGACGGCACTTAAAAGAACCCCTTGCAAATTCGAATAATCCTAATTACATCCGGACTCTCCATTACTTAGGGAAATCTCTATTCCTAGGCCATTCGGTGCAAAGACATTCGACAGGAAATCCTTTCGCTTTTGAAAATACCTGGTCTTCACCACCGTCTTTAGTTGCTATTCATTTCGTCGTATCATTAATTCGGAATGGGTTTTATGACACAAAGTCCTTTCCCGGCTAAACCGAATAATGGGTGCTAATTTTAAAAGCATATGGATATATTGGGATCTTAGTTAAGTCACAACTTTAAGCCCAAAACCTTTCCTTTTAAATGGTTTGAACAAATTTCCATTTTAATCTTTTAAACGAAAGATTCGCCCTTGTAGATCCTCTTCAATTTGAAAACAAAATTCATCAATCTTTACCAAAGATTCATTTATAGCTTTCAAAACTATTTCAAACTTGAGATCCTTTCAACAAAACTGGAAATCCTTTCTTTATACTAAAGCTATTATCATTTGAAAACCAATGCTTTTCGTTTCAGGAAAATTTGATTAACTCAACTCAAGTTATAGCTTTTCAAAGTATACATTGGAAAATTAGAAAACTGCCATATTCTCGGCAAGTTCTAATTGAATTAAATTCAAATCTCCAAAATAATTTGTTCAGTATACTTTAAAAACGGTTTAAATTCGACATATATATTTTGTATAACTTATATAACCCTTTCAAACCATAATTTCAAAAATATTTCAAAACTGAAATAAGATATATTATATTCTACTATATTTCAATTTCAAAACTTCCTTTCCAAAAGCTTTTCATATTCAACTCAATTTCACTTCCAAACCAATTGGATTTCAAAATTCAACTTTTAAAACCGTTTCATCATTTTGAATAAAATAATATTAGATTCAAATATCTTTGACTTAACCATTTCCTCGTGAAATCCATATTTGCGTATGTGGTGTAGTCTAGGAATGTAACGATCCAGAATTTGACCACTTGAAAATATAGTATTTAGAGTAATTTTAAATATAAAATATAAAAGGTTTTATGATTTAAATAATATTCGATAGGATTTGTAAGTAGAAACACACATAAAAATAGTAACATTTGCCCACATCGACAAAAGTGACAAAATGCTGATTTCAGAAAAGTATGTTTCAATGGCTAAATAAATTATCTTAATTAATTTATGAGTGTTTATATTTTTAAAAAGCATTATACAAATTTATTTGTAAATTTGGTTTACATAAACAAATAGTTAACTAAAACGTCAAAATGTGACCGTAAAATATTTTGTCGAAAAACGACGTTTTGTCGATTAAAAGTTGTTGCAACGTCGTCCCACCTTTATTTTTTTATATAGAAACATATATTCAAATAGGATAAGTATTAATTATTTCACTGATCAAGTTTACTTTTACTAAATAAGATTAGAAAACTTCTAGAAGCCATTAGTAAAAGTAAGTAAGAATTAACAAATGTGAGAAAAAGTAAACAGGAAATCACATCAAATAAAAGCCAACATAATTATGATATTCTTTACTTAATCTGTAAGTGGGTAAGACATAAAGTAAAGATGTGAAAGGTGATGTTAAGTATTGAAAAAGTGGATATTACTTTAGGTGGAAGCAAAGTTATTTTGGTAATTTGGTAAGAGGTTATTTTGGTAAATTTCCACTTCTTTCTTTTTTCTATAAATACCCACCTCTTTGTTCACTTTCATTCACATTTCTTCTTCTTATTTTCTCAAGCTTCTTCAACTTCTTCCTCTTCTCTTTAATGGCTTCCAATCCATAGAAAAAATTATAAAGAAATAATGTCAAAATATTTACAAATATTCAAAAAGAAATCAATGTTCATTCTCTTCAAATCAAACTCATTTTTTCTCCATATTTTACCTCTTCTTCTCTTGGTCACAACTTCTTAAAAAACGAACCAAAATACAAAATACTTTTTTGTCAAATAATGTATTTTTCCAATGGCTACAACTTCCATGTTGACTACTTTGTCTCTTTCGGAAGGTAACCATGTTAAAAACCCACTTATTTAAAGTGCATTTTCTTACCCAATTTTTAACACAGAAAATAACTTATTTTGTTTTGATCATAACTTGATCATAACTGACCCAAATTAAGAAACTATTTTTTTAAACCATATTATATTCCAGTGGCTATAATTTTTATGTTGATCGCTCTTTTCAGTTTTGAGGTTTGCTATACCTGAAACTCAATTATTTGAAATGCATTTTAGGGCTTCAGTTTTGTCAATCCAACAATACCTCTTCTTAATTCTATCATATCTCCCACAAAACAATTTGTATTCAAATGATTATTCTTTTCAAATTCAATAGAAAAGAATTTGCAAAACTTTTCAATTAACAAGTTTTCCAAATTTTGTGAGTAAGAGAGACAAACAAGAGAGAAGATGACCCATTTTTTGGATCAAAATCTTGGAAATTCAAGTTCCAAATTCTATCGCTTCTTCACTATATTTTCGACAACCTTCATCTCAAGCCTCGGCCAAGCTATTGAAAGGGAGAGGGTGTTATTTGCTAGTGTTTAATGGAGTAGGAAGTAGTTAGTGAATTGTTGGATGATATGAATGTTGGTAGGAAGTTAATCGCTTTGGTTTACGGTGAGAAACTCTATCTAACATCTCTATTTACATATATACAAGTTTGATGTTGTGTTATGATTGCTATGGATGTATATATATGCTTTGATCATCAAGTATTGATTGTTGGATATGATTGTTAAATTGTTTTACCAAGTCACGTTATTACATGTCGATAAGCATAAAGGAAATTACTTTCCTGTTTAAAATGAAATGGTGTATATGGAATGTTTAAACCATTTGCAAATAGTTTTAAAACGAGTTAGAAATGTTCTATAAACATTTAAATATGTTTAAAGAAATAAATAAATAAAATCAAGATTTTATCTTGTATATTTTAAATATGTCCAAAACAATTTTCCAGAAAAATCGCGCTTTTGCAATAAAGTGACCAAACTTTAAAATTGATATTTTAAATGTTTTAAAAAATGAAATAAATCCAAAAAATCTTTTAAAATGTATTAGAAGAGATTTAAGTTAAAAATATGGATTTCTAAATGATACAAAAATCGCTTTGAAGAATACAGCTTTTAAAACGCTATTTGCAACACTTTTCGCAAGCTTTTCGCAGTAGTTTGAAATAACTTTTGAAATGTAGTTTTAAACTTAACAATTCTTTCCTAAATCTTTTGTAAATGATTTTAAAAGAACAATTAAGTTATTTAAAGATGATTTGAAAATTTTCATAAGAGTTTGAATAAATGGTTAAGAGAAATTGTTATACCACTTGAACAAAAAGAGAAGAACATTGAATGTAATAACAAACTGAGTATGCAGAAATGACTAGTACATTTGTCCCACCTGTGAGATCTGGGAAGGTAAACAAGGTGTTTAATTAAGGTTAGGGATGGAGCAACCAGTGCCCTGAACTTACCTGGCCTATGTTTTCTCTTCTTAGACGAGGGTGGAACATATCAAAAGGAAAGCCCGGATGCTCTAAAAGATCATATTTAATTTTTTCCACGTTAAAAGAAAAATATATTCATGATGTAGGATTACTTGCCATTAGTCCCTGGAGGTGAAAATTGCCATTAGCCCCTGGAGGTGAAAATTGCCATTAGTCCCTGAAGGTGAAATTTACCATATTTAAAGTGGCAGTAGTACTATGTTATGAAAATCTTTGATTGACAAGAATATGATTTGAAGTAAAGGAAGAAATCTTTGATTTAGATTTAATGAATGATTTGGGAATATTTTCCCTATGTTCAAAGTTATAACTTGAATATAAGAAATCTTTGATTAAGATTAAATGAATGATTTGGAAAAGTTTTACTCAGTAAAAGAGAAAAAGATTTGGAATTATTCCAAGATTTAAGAAAAGTTTAATAAATCAAATGATTTGATAAATGAGGCTTAATGATTCCATATACATTTGAAAAGAAAGTGGAATAAATTGTAAAGAATATATCTAAGAAAGATATTTGATTAAGATAAAAGATGAAGTAATTGATTGATGATTGATATCCACGTATGAACTTAACATTTTTTAAAGCGATGATTGGCTTCGAAGGAACCGGAGTCGGATTTGGATGATTCCTATCCGAAAACCACTTCGAACCAATGTATACGTTCGAAAGTGAAGACATGTTGAAGATGATGATTATTGAAGATCGTGGATCTTCATAGCGTGAGGACTGCTTGTTGAACTTGCTCTGGGTAGCTCCCATTATAGAGTTATTTATAGCAGTGGTCTCCTCGTGATGGAGATTTTTCAGATTGCAAGGGCTTCTCGCCTAGTAATGGCCGAGGAAAGTGCCTTCGGTATCGTTCAGTCCTAGAACGAACTTGTACGAACAAATGTCCGACATTGCATTTCTGAGACACAACGTTTATCTTTTACAATTGTACATCAGTGGTGGCGGAGAAGGCAACTTCTCTTAGCTTAGCACCCTCCTTGAGACGTACAAGCACAAGGGTTGTATTTTTATGGAAGTCAAATAGTGATCAAAGGAATGGAAGTGTGGCATTCAAAGTGGAACCTGTTATGATCAAAGTGTGGTTTTGTTTGAAAAACGTGGCTTTGAAGAAATTGATCATAGCTTCGCGAGCCTCACACCCCGGTTATGATGGGATTCTACGTGGTCAGAATTATGCTCACATTTCGGATAGTAGTGATTTGGGTTATCTGATGTTCTGAGCCCTAGGTACCAGATACGTCTGGGCCTCAAGGCATTTATTGCCCCATGTGGATAAAGTGGTTAGCTTGATAAAAGCAGGGAACTACCGGTTATCATTTGTAGTGTAGCAAGTATAGTTTCAAAGTGACTAGTTTGAGAAAAGCGGTTAAGGCACCATGGGAACTATGTTTGTTATGCGTGGATCGGGGGGAAGGTCACAAGTTTCCTATCATGTTGGAAATCCAATCGCTACGAGATTTATGATTTTGATTGTATTCCCAAAATAGCTGTAATGACTTGTAGACATTTCAGCTACCCCTTTTCTGGTATCATATATTCCGTTCGGTATATTTCGTTGACCCAGTCCAAATATATTTCGTTAGACTTATTCCAGATATTGATACCTTATTTGAATATGTTTATTTGTAAATGTTTTCAAAGAGATGTCATTAGAAATAATATCAAAGGTTTTGATATAAAGGTGTTTTAGTTACAATAAGGTAAAAACCCGTCCGTGTTTATGTGTGGGCATGGTCTTATGAGATACCCTTCTTTTCAAAGGTTTTGATAACATAGTCATTTTAAATTTCGAGTATCTCACCCTGGTTTACCAAGCCTGACTCGAGTATTTTTAATACTCGGGTCAGATCCGAGTAGTTTCAGGTTGAGTTGAAGACAGTTGGAGTTTCCAGAGGAGAGCTGGAGATACTCATCTACGTATGGACGTATTCTATTATCCACTGTACTTAGTGTATTTTGTTTGATGTTTGTCAGCAATTGTAAGGACAGATGTTTATAGCTGTCCGGGCTGAATTTAGGTTAGACTCTGATATTCTATGTAAAATTTTCCGCTATAAAGATTATTATTGAAATAATATGTGTTATTCCATTTGTTTGAGATTCTGTTCTATCTTTATTTTCTTTCTACCCTTAATGATCCGCTTATTCGTGCAATTTGAGTTGGACATATGTGGTTTATTGTCAATTCAAAGGGTACGGAAAAAGGGGTTGTTACATTTGGTATAAGAGTTGCAGGTTAAGCGAGAACCTTGGCTTTGGTTGGGTAAAAACTCATTAGAGATAGGGTTATTAATACCATAGGATGAGTAACTCATTAGAGATAGGGTTAGTAACACCCTAGAATAAGTTTGAGTGCATTATATATGAGCGCGTATTTTTTAGTGACTAATAAAGTGTTTTGTGTTGATTTATCTGTTGAGTGATTTATGGATTCTAATCGATGCGCCTGATCACCGTTATCGATAAGGGTTCCTAAACACTTAAACAAGGCAAGCCAACACACTGATTTTGAAAAAATGGTAAATGAAATAATTTTACAAAGGATTATATTTTGAATATAAAGTATATATTTTGAAAAGTTGTATAGGTAGAAATTGGGATTAGTGAAATTTAAATATGAACATCTTGTGATTAGAATTTCACAGTTTGACTATAGGATGTTTCATAAAGATAATCGATAAGTAAGAAATCTGATAAGGTAATTAAGATCTTTAATACTTATTTCAAAATAATAAACTAAGAAATGATAATGTTAAGTTACTATCATAAATTTATCAATTGTCTAATTTAAAAGTTTAAGTAAAAATACATTGTGAATTAAGTTTCACGATTTAATTATAAGGTGTTTGGTAATAAAATTTGTTTAAGGAATGAATATATATGATAAAAATGTATTTAAATGATTGTAAAAAAATGGTAAATATAAAAGGAATGAGAATTTAAATTCGAGTAATTCAAAGAATTATGGTAATTTAAATAAAGTTAATTAATATAAGATAAAATGAATTTATAAGATAGGTTTTACAAAGTAATCTCTAAAGGATTTTGAAAGTGGTATTATTTCAAATATAAAATGGTATTTTATGACAACTAATTTGCATGGCTCGAAAATAAACTAAAAATGGGCAAGTGATATGTTCGGATGGAAAGCACTTCTCTTAAGTATTACTCTTCTTGTAAAGAGGATTATGACACTATTGGTAGTATCCAGTTCCTTGGCTTGTTTTAGAGTTACACGATCTATATAATTTTCTTAAGATAAAGTAATGATGTAAATCATTGATTAGTAATGTTTATATATGTAACGACCCGCCGCTCTGACCGCCTCTAGTCGGTAATTAAACCAACTAGAAACGTTCAAAATGACGGATTGTTAGTCAGTTTATAGAGTTTAAACAGAATCAGCCACAGAATCACAAAATAATCATAATATTATTCATAAATGAATTTTTCTTACATACATATATCAGAGTTTGTACAATGCATTAAGTTTTTATACAGCGGAACAATTTATTTTCATTAAGTACAAGAAAAAATTTCTTGAAAAACTTTAGTGGAGTGCTTTCCCCTTTTTCTTTTTGAATGCAATTTTTGCTTTGTATATTTTGCTTGATTAATCTTGTTAAAATTTTAACTAGTATATTCTTTATTTATTTTATTATATATATATATTTTTATTTTTATTTTGAATTAAATTTTGTTTTGTAAATTGTTTTCTTTAATAAACATAGAAACGTTTTGAAGTCAACTATCAACATCTATTTATAAATTTACATAAATATAATTCGTAAATCCAAACTATTTTTTTTCTAAGTCATTTGTTTGAATTTAAAATACAATTTCTAATATTCAATTTCAAACTCCAAAGTTAAATTCAAATTTCTATTCAACTTTAAATAGATTAAATTCAAAAATTTAATCGCCAACTTCATAGTTTTATTGGAATTCAATTTAAAATTATCTCAAATATTTAAAATTAATTAAATATCTTCATTTTTAAATTGTTAAAAATTCAGGATCGTTACAATCTCCCCTACTTAAAAGAATTTCGTCCCGAAATTATAAGTTAGGAAAAAAAACGATTGCTAAAATCTCACCGATATTTATATCCTACACAATTTTACCAAGTTTAAAAGTCATAAATAAATATAGGATTCATTCCATTTATTTCATTTCACTAGTTTTGTTCATCAATTTCAATAATCAAGACACAAAAGTCTTTTACCAAATTTTTGACTTACAAAACTCAGATTTTTAAACTTGAAATCTTTCATGCTAAATATTTGCATAATATATCTTATCCAAAGCTGTGGACTTTCAAGATATTCAAAAAGATCTTCTTCCTTAATTCATTAAGTTAGAATTATGTAATTCTAATTTCAGATTATTGATTTTCTATTCAAAGTTTTGAAAATACTTGATAACTCGAAGTTTAACAAGTCCATCGTCGTTCTCACAGACTTTAGGCATACGCTGGCCAGGCGCAAGACTAAAAATCTCCAAGTACTAAACATACTTGCTTCAACTCCCAGTGAAAATACTTAAAAATCTTTTAAAAATGGATATGGAAAGCCCGTTCCCCCATGGATCACAGTTTACCCGGCGGTTACGCTACTATCTCAGTAGAATCGCTTGTAATCTCAGATTTCTCATCACTCCTGAATTTCGCCATGGTTGTCGCCTTAGATCGCGGTCCACATGGCGGTTACACTACTATCTCAGTAGAATCGCTCGTAGCCTTAGGCATCACGCCCCTCGAATTTCGCTTCGGTTTCCAGATCGCAGTTTACTCGGCGGTTGCGCCACTATCTCAGTGGAATCGCTTGTAACTGTAGGCATCACACCCCACGAATTCCGCCAGCATCAATCACATAATCCCAAACACGATGATCCATCGTGGGGGATATCATATCAGTCCCATTGGACATTCCACTAATGGAATTCTACGTAGCTACGATTTTCAATGGACACTCCACCGAGTTCCAATCACCTTCACACATAATAATTGGAAGGTACATTTCCATATCCTCAGTTTTTAGAAAACATATGTCATATACATATAGTACTTCATTTCACATTTCGTACATATCATACCTATGTAAACCTACACAGGATTTTCATAATAATGACTTTCCAAACTGATAGTTTTCGATTATATTCACATATATAAGTTACGAAAACTCAATTCACATTCACAACAAATAGAGGATTCCAAATTTTCTATCACGTTTAAAATTTTCCTCTATATCGATTTGAAAATTTAAGGTTATCTCAAACATAATTCACATTCATAATCCAATTCATTATCGACTTCACATTCGATTTGGATTTCACGTTACATCGTCAATTCTCAACACATAATTGATGTCTATCGATATATAACCTCTAAGCTCGTACGTCTCAGAGAAGGGTGTTAAGCTAAAAGAATAAATTCTCCGCCACCACAGATGTATATTTAATAGAGATCAAATGATATTTCATCAATTCACAATGCTAGACATACAATCCCAATCGACTATCCAAAATTCAAAGTTGAACTTATATTGTTTTTGGTGTCAAAGTTAAACTCAATTTAACTCAAGATTCAATCCTTTGAAAAATCTCCAAGTTGAACTAATTGTTCAATTTCTCAAAATAATATCTTTACAAGATATATATAATTTTCACACTTAGCCATTTGAAACTAATTTCAAATATTCATTTCTCAATTTATCTTTAAAAGATAAAATTTCAAACCTATCATTTCATACTGGAAAATATTCCCATACTTATTCAATAATAAGTAATTCACAAATTCTTTTATTTTCAACATTTTGAAAATATTCAATATACTTGAATCAAAATTAAGTATATATTCCATTCTTTAAAGAAATCATTCTTCTAAACACTTTTATTTGAGTTAAAACGAATGTTACGTAAAACATCGTTACGACAACTCAAAATCACTAGTATAGGGATTCGGATTTAAGATAGATATATAAATCCCAATACTATAAACAACATTTCCTTTCGGAAATCATTTACTATAACAACAGTGTTATAGTCTACCATTTCCTTCTATTTCTCGAAAACGTCTATTTCAACAATAAATGTTGAAATCTATGTATTCGGTAGTTAATGCATTTTAAAACATCTTTAAAACTATTAACTTTTTTCAACTTCAACTTAATTCAAAGTTTGAATCCCTCATACATTTCACAATATCAGTTTTAAACCGATTTCAAACTTTTCAATATTAAGTTTTTCACTTAATTTAATTTCCCGCACGTTTAATTTCAAATTCATCACTGAATTTATTTAAACCTATTATAGATTTCCCTGTTGACAACTTCAAATTTGAAATTTAAATTCTATTTGAACTTTGCATTTACTTTCTATTTCTAAAATAGTCAACTAGTTCTTTAGTAAATCATTCGTCAATTTAGTTCCATTAAATTCATATTTCCACATTAACTATTTTAGGCAATAGTTTTAAACTTGAAATATAAACTTTACATCAAAATTAGTTTGATTCATTCAGTTAAATCAACAATTAAATTTCATTTCATAATATCACTTCCCAAGATGCTATTTCATTGAAATGTTTTCTCCGTACAAAATTTTACATAGCTTAATACTTTTAAAAGACGTACACAGAAGATTGTGGATTACAAAAGATAGCATTACAAAATATATCGATTGGTTTAAGATTCAGAATAATTAAGGGCTAACGACTTCTTGTCCGGTAGTATGCATCCTTGCCAAACTTTCATCTTCGGATGACACTATTTCATGTTGTGTTAAAGGAGAATTAACACATTCAAAATCCACGTGTCCCCATTCCTTACAGTTATTGCAATAATATGAGATGTTTCCATCCTTATCTATCACCTTAGCACTTTTCGCTCTAGCTGGTCGGGCTATAGCTTGCTCTCCCTGTTGTCTTTCGGTGCAGTTTCTGGCTATATGTTCAGACTGACGACAATGGTAGCAGATTGTCAATCTATCGACGGGTAAATTGAGTACGCACTTTTTCCTTTTCACTTTAGGACAATGGCTAAGAAAATGCTCTCTCTCCTGACATTTAAAACACACAATCTCTGGACGAGCGAACCGGTCATCCACATTCCTTTTCTTTCTCCTCTCTCGGCACTTAAGGGCATAATGTCCCTTTTTATGACATCGATAGCAAATAACCTCATCATATGGACCAGGTGCTTGCCTTTCAGTGAATCTCCTTTCAATTTCCGCACGTCTCGCTCCTGCTTCTCTACGAGCAATTTCTCTTCGTTCACGGCGTGCTGCTTTTTGTGCTTCGGTTTTCTCCATTATAATTAACAAGGTGTTTTCGAAGTTTCCTATCAATATTTGCAATTTTTATTAGTAGAGGTTGGATTATTCAATCATTCTCCCTAAAACATATCCGTTTTATTCAATAATATATTCACTGTCCAAAATCGTGAATATGCTTTGTCAACTAATTTCATCATTTCTTCAACTTATTATTTATTTTTAAAGGATTACCCACTGTCCAAAATCGTGGATATATCTCCTTTAATAAGCTACAACAATTTACCTATCAATTCAATTGGTTTCGAATTTATAAACAATCTTTACAAATTCCCTTTCTATTTATAAAACTTCGATTTATAAATCTTCTTATAATTCAATTCAATTCAATTTATATAACTCAGTTATATACCCAAAAGTTTATATTATAAGTTAAATACTTATAATCCATTTATCTACTAACTCGTTCTTCGCAACGTTTGAAATCAATTTTTCTCAAAAGAATTCAAAGTCAAATTCTCAAGTTATAGTTCAATAATCCACTTGGTTATAACCAAATTGACATATCCTTTTATTTCCCAATTATTACTTGAAATATTCAAAATATTCGATTTAAACCAATTTAATCCAATTCATTAATTCACTTAACTTACATTTCATTTTTCATAAATCTCAACAATTCGATAATGAGTTTCCGAACGATCGAAACTCAAATCTAATAAGACCTCACTGAAGAGAACTATCGCAAACTCACATTTAGAGAGGGGAATTTTCAAAATAATTCTAATTTTCAAAATACTTTTTGTTTTAAAGAAAACAATTTTATACTTCTTTAAATTTGAAAACACTTTCTTTTAAAGTGATCCTAGTAACTATTCATATTAAACATCATAAACTGAGCTTTGAGTAAACCAAAGCTCTGATACCACTTTTGTAACGACCCGCCGCTCTGACCGCCTCTAGTCGGTAATTAAACCAACTAGAAACGTTCAAAATGACGGATTGTTAGTCAGTTTATAGAGTTTAAACAGAATCAGCCACAGAATCACAAAATAATCATAATATTATTCATAAATGAATTTTTCTTACATACATATATCAGAGTTTGTACAATGCATTAAGTTTTTATACAGCGGAACAATTTATTTTCATTAAGTACAAGAAAAATTTTCTTGAAAAACTTTAGTGGAGTGCTTTCCCCTTTTTCTTTTTGAATGCAATTTTTGCTTTGTATATTTTGCTTGATTAATCTTGTTAAAATTTTAACTAGTATATTCTTTATTTATTTTATTATATATATATTTTTATTTTTATTTTTATTTTGAATTAAATTTTGTTTTGTAAATTGTTTTCTTTAATAAACATAGAAACGTTTTGAAGTTCAACTATCAACATCTATTTATAAATTTACATAAATATAATTCGTAAATCCAAACTATTTTTTTTCTAAGTCATTTGTTTGAATTTAAAATACAATTTCTAATATTCAATTTCAAACTTCAAAGTTAAATTCAAATTTCTATTCAACTTTAAATAGATTAAATTCAAAAATTTAATCGCCAACTTCATAGTTTTATTGGAATTCAATTTAAAATTATCTCAAATATTTAAAATTAATTAAATATCTTCATTTTTAAATTGTTAAAAATTCAGGATCGTTACAATATAAGTGTTTAAACCAAAGATAAATTGGGATCGCTAATTGATAAGATAAAGCGGGATTCTCGACGATTTTGGACAGTCGAAATTTTCTGAATCATACATAACTGAGAGCTAAGAAATTTAGGAAAACTTTTGGTAAAGATTGTGAAACATTCTGAGCAAATGAAATTGGATAAGTATAATTTATAAATGTGATTATAAACAAAAAGGAAATTATAACCTAGAAAATGTTTTGTTAATGAATTCTAGCATTAATTAAAATTTGGACTTAAGTCTTTAAAATATGATTGATTTGTATAAGTTATAAGATGTAATTAACTTAAATAATAGTTTTACAAATGATTTATAAGTAACAAAAGTGTTGAAGAAAATATACTAAGTTGAAGGTTTGTGGGACAAAAACTATAATACAGAAAAATTATCTTTTGAGTGAAAAATGGTTTCTTTAAAATATTTTCCTTTAATCAAAATAATTGGAAATAAATAATTAAAGGGATTATATAAAGAAGCACATTTATAAAGTGTTTTATCTTAAGATAAAGTTTTTATGAAAGTTTTTGCAGGTTAATAAATACATATGTCATATGTAAATCATTTCACCACATAAATTTTGATCTAAGATTCGATTTTGAACTTTAAGGTGTTTCCACTGATCCAAAGAAGGATTTATCACTCGATTCTTGAAGATGAACATTGATTAGGGTTTTTGGTTGGGTACTTGAGTTTTCTATCATAGTTGAGAGCTATGCAAGGAAATCAAAGGTTTCTGAGCAAAGAGCCTAATTAAAGTCCGCACTAGAGGATCGGAGGATCGATACTTGTTTGGAAATAAAGTTGTGTGTTCGAATAGAGGATCGAATAAGATATTTCATATGGATGATTTGTATATATTATATGGAATTAAATTTACAGATTAATGTTTTAGGTAAACTTTTGTTTGGGTATTCCGAGGACGAAATTCTTTTAAGTAGGGAAGAATGTAACGATCCAGAATTTGACCACTTGAAAATATAGTATTTAGAGTAATTTTAAATATAAAATATAAAAGGTTTTATGATTTAAATAATATTCGATAGGATTTGGAAGTAGAAACATACATAAAAATAGTAACATTTGCCTATATCGACAAAAGTGACAAAATGCTGATTTCAGAAAATTATGTTTCAATGATTAAATAAATTATCTTAATTAACTTATGATTGTTTATATATTTAAATGGAATTATACAAATTTATTTGTAAATTTGGTTTACATAAATAAATAGTTTAACTAAAACGTCAAAATGTGACCGTAAAACATTTTGTCGAAAAACGACGTTTTGTTGATTAAAAGTTGTCGCATCGTCGTCGCACCTTTATTTTCTTATATAGGAACATATATTCAAATACTATAGGTATTAATTATTTCACTAATCAAGTTTACTTTTACTAAATAAGATTATAAAACTTCTAGAAGCCATTAGTAATAGAAAGTAAGAATTAACAAAAGTGAGAAAAAGTAAACATCAAATCACATCAAATCAAAACCAACATAATTATGATATTCTTTACTTAATCTTTAAGTGACTAAGACATAAAGTAAAGATGTGAAAGGTAATTTAAAAAATTGAAAAAGTGGAGATTACTTTAGGAGGAAGCAAGGTTATTTTGGTAATTTGGTAAGAGGTTATTTTGGTAAATTTCCACTTCTTTCTTTTTTCTATAAATACCCACCTCTTTCTTCACTTTCATTCACATTTCTTCTTCTTATTTTCTCAAGCTTTCTCATATTCTTCCTCTTCTCTTTAATGGCTTCCAAGCCATAGAAAAAATTATAAATAAATAATGTCAAAATATTTACAAATATTCAAAAAGAAATCAACGTTCATTCTTTTCAAATCAAACTCATTTTTTCTCCATATTTTACCTCTTCTTCTCTTAGTCACAACTTCTTCAAACTGAGCCAAAATAAAAAATATTTTTTCATATAATGTATTTTTCCAGTGGCTATAACTTCCGTGTTGACCACTTTGTCTCACTCTAAAGGTAACCATGTTAAAAACCCACTTCTTTATAGTGCATTTTCTTACCCAGTTTTTAACACAGAAAATGGCCTATTTTGTTTTGATCATAACTTGAACATTACTGACCCAAATTAAGAACTTTTTTTAAACCATATTAAATTCTAGTGGCTATAACTTTTATGTTGATCACACTTTCCATTTTTGAGGTTTTCTATACCTGAAACTCAATTCTTTGAAGTGTATTTTCGGGCTTCATTTTTGTCAATCCGACAACACCTCTTCTTAATTCTATCGTATCTCCCTCAAAACTATTTGTATTCAAATGATTTATTTTTTAAATTCAATAGAAAAGAATTTGCAACAACTTTTCAATTAACAAGTTTTTCAAATTTTGTGAGTAAGAGAGTCAAAAACAAGAGAGAAGATGACCCCTTTTTCGGATCAAAATCTTGGAAATTCATGTTCAATGCTCTATCGCTTCTTCTCTATATTTTCGGCTAACCTCCATCTCACGGCTCGACCAAGATATTGGAAGGGAGAGGGTGTTATTTGCTAGAGTTTAATGGAGTAGGAAGTAGTTAGTGAAGTGTTGGATGATATGAATGTTGGTAGGAAGTTAATCGCTTTGGTTTATGGTGAGAAACTCTATTTAACATCTCTATTTACATATATACATGTTTGATGTTGTGTTATGATTGCTATGGATTTTTATATATGCTTTGATCAACAAGTGTTGATTGTTGGATATGATTGTTAAATTATTTTACCAAGTCACGTTACTACATGTCGATAAGCACAAAGGAAATTACTTTCCTTTTTAAAATGAAATGGTGTATATGGAATGCTTAAACCGTTTGGGAATAGTTTTAAAATGAGTTAGAACTGTTTTATAAACATTTAAATATGTTTAAAGAAATAAAGAAATAAAATCAAGATTTTATCTTGTATATTTTAAATATGTCCAAAATAATTTCCTAAAAAAATCGCGCTTTTGCAGTAAAGTGACCAAACTTTAAAATTGATATTTTAAATGTTTTAAAAAAATGAAATAAATCCTAAAAATCTTTTAAAATGTATTAAAAGAGATTTAAGTTGAAAATATGGATTTCTAAATGATATAAATGTCATTTTGAAGAATACAGCTTTTAAAACGCTATTTGCAACACTTTTCGCAAGCTTTTCGCAGTAGTTTGAAATAACTTTTGAAATGCAGTTTTAAACTTAACAATTCTTTCCTAAATCATTTGTGAATGATTTTAAAAGAACAATTAAGTTATTTAAAGATGATTTGAAAGTTTAAATAAGATTTTGAATAAATGGTTAAGAGAAATTGTTTATACCACTTAAACAAAAAGAGAAGAATATTGAATGTAATAACAAACTGAGTATGCGGAAATGACTAGTACATTTGTCCCACCTATGAGATCTGGGAAGGTAAACATGGTGTTTAACTAAGGTTAGGGATGGAGCAACCAGTGCCCTGAACTTACCTGACCTATGATTTCTCTTCTTAGGCGAGGGGTGGAACATATCTAAAGGAAAGCCCGGATGCTCTATAAGATCATATTTAAATTTTTCCAAGTTAAAAGACAAAGATATTCATGATGTAGGATTACTTGCCATTAGTCCCTGGAGGTGAAAATTGCCATTAGCCCTTGGAGGTTAAAATTGTCGATCACCAGAACTCATGCCACCCCGTCCAAAGCTTCGCCACACCATGACATGTCGATTCAACCCATACCGGCTACGTCCGACTCCACGACGACGACGCAGTTTCCCCGAGAAACAAGTTCGACAAAAACCGAGTTTAAATCCTAAAACGATCTTGCTCGACCACCACGATCATCTGAAAAATTTATGAGCATTTTTCCATGAATCCCCATAACCCGCGCTACCTCCAGCCATAACACTGACCTCCCTTACTTCGCCGATGACCTGCAATTGCCAAAAGTCCCAATTCCATTCAACCTCGTCTTTCTCAATCTATTGATCACTAAAAATTCTGATTTTACTTTTAGAAATCATGATTTTCGAAGACGTGATGGATGGTATAGATGAATCAAGGAAATTAGACATTCGAATTTTGACATGGTATGAATTTTTACTGTATATCTTCTTCCCAGTCCAATTTTTTTTCATTTTAAACTTAAAAATACTTTTAGAAGTTAGATCTTGATTATACAAACGTAATTCGTTTAGACATCAAAGCCCGCAGATGATTAGAGGGAAAGATATGGATTTTTTAAATAGGTTTTAAAACCTGGAACTTAGAATAGAGAGATATCCAGACATGCACACATACATTCTTCATACATATATGCATTAAATTATATTTACATCATCATGCAGGCATTTTTCATATTACTCTTCACAGATTATCACATGCTAACTCAAGATATAGCAAATTAAAGAGTTTACTCACCTGGAATGTCAAAACAGAGAACAGGTTTGAGTTTTAAATCTGGAAATGGATTTTGATCTGGAATGATTTGTTTTTGATTTGAATCTGCACTTGATCCTAATATTGCATCTGTTTTGCTTGATCTATTACTTGGTATAGAATTGAATCTTGATTATTTTGAGATGGTCTACAGCCTCAGGTTTGAAAAGAAGCCTTTGTTTGAATTCTTTTCTTTGTTATGTGTTTTGATTTCCAGGTTTGAGATGCTCTGCTACTTTGAATTTTGATTTGCTTTGTGTTGAATTTATTCTTTGATTTGAGACTGTGATGATTTTACTTGAATTGTTTCAGGTTTTGGTTTAATTCCTTTCTCAGGTTTTTGATTTGAAAATGAAGATAGAAGAGTGTTGAACTGAAATAGCCACTTTCTAATATGTGTTTATATTTCAAATTAAAAGAAAGAAAAGATTTGCGACTTGTTAATTAAGCTAACACATGTAATTACATAAAATGGTAAGCCTACATTTGTTAAAATATAGACATTTTGTGTTTAAATCCTTAATTAGTTTTATATTTACATATGTATTTATATAGTTTTTTTATTATATTTACAATACATTCCCTTTTTATATTAACAAATGTTTTATACTTATGTATATATATATTTTAAAACTTTTATCCATTCTTGTTGTACATTTTATTTGTTATTTATACTTTTACTTTTATATTTTCATATATACAAACTATATTATTTATATAAACCTTTTTATCGAATTTTATTCTAAGCCATCATCCCTTTAATTAAATAAGTATTTATCTTTAGTGTTGTTAAATATAGTATTTAACTTTTAAATAGCTTTTGAAAATTATTTATATCAAATTCAAAATATAACTTTAAAAATATATATTACAAATGTATATTATAATTAGAAAACAAATTTTATAAAGTTTCCAATTTTATTTTCAATATATTTAACTTTGAATTTCAAATCCAAAGTCCAATTTATAATCTATTTATATACATACATATATAAATAAACAATAGATATCTTATTTAATTTGGAAAATATCAAATTAATTCACAATTTAATTCAAAAATTTATTTTAATTACTAATTTAATTTTGACTCAAAACCGAAATCGTTACAAATTCCCCCCTTAAGAAAATTTCGTCTCCAAAATTTGCTAGACAAGGAGACAAAGAAAGAATAGATGAACACATAGAAAGATAGAGAATCGACTCACCAGATCAAGCTGATATGTACATTTGGTTTTCCAAATCAAAATATCATCAATAAATATGAGAGCAAAATCATTCAATATTTCACGAAGTATTCGGGTCATCCGGTCTACGAAATATGCAGGGGCATTGGTTAGCCCGAAAGATAACTAACCGTTCGTAGAATATATATGGACCCCAAAGTATAGACAAATGAACTATTAACTCAGATCGGAATACCCCAAAGTATACACTAGCTTGTCCCTCTTCGGACTTACACAACAAAATTCTCAAGTTTAGTCTTGGCCGAAATCGTCCTATCGATACAATCTAATTTAGTTCCATATTTTGTTAATCAATTACAAATAAAAATTCTAATTCATTGAAGTTAAAACGAAAAGATTGATAGAGAACTGATGAAGTGAACACGAAATAGGAATTTTCTTATGGAGTAAACAAAGATTGGCAAGGCCAGCACCACACCAAAGCTTCTCCTTATAGCTGCCAGTAAGCCATCAAAGAATTGAAACTAGATGATGATCAAAAGTGATTGATGAGAAAAGTTGTTCCTTATTGTTAATGGGCATTGACCAGTTGTAGTGGTACTCCCCCGTCCCCTACCTTGTCCTCTTCTTGCACTCATACTCAATATCAGTGAATAGTAAGAGAATTTACTAAGGCATACGGACGGATATCATAAGGATACTCATTCTATGGCATTTATATCCCTATCTCTAATGAGTCACCTAATGTGTTATACTCCTAAGCTAATGTTCCTACTAAACCTTTAGCTCTGATACCAAATTTGACGACCATGACTCGGCCTTCAAAAATCGAGACCCAAATACATCACCCGTATTCAAATGCCGTAGATTCAAACGTTGAGTCTGGTTCGTCGAAGCTTATAAAAATATTGGATGATAACAACACAACGGAAACAAAGGGATAATTTTATTGATACACAACATTTGATACAACAATGACACAAATGAAATGATCAACACTATTAGTGATACATAATAGCTGAAGACACAGCTGAAAACACCAACAACAGCAGCGGAAAACAACTTCTTCAATGCCAAGCTCCAAATTCCAAACCTGAAGCTCGAACCACCATCAAACTAAAAAGAAGCAAAATCGATGCACAATGCGATTGCCAAAATCCAAAGATTGAAAGCTATTGAATCTACATCTACTATCCGACTATCTGAAAACCTGACTCTAGGCTGCCCGTGTGGAAAATTGTGGGCACCCAGAGTTTCGAAAGGGAACAATAAACTACAGGTCAGTCGTGAGACTGGTGTGAGCAAAAAAAAAACAGTTTTTATGTTGGACAAAAACAATAAAAAGAAACAAAGAAATTCGCTATGCTTTTTGAAAAATGAAGCTACCATAAGGCCTTCTGCCACACACACAATGTAATCGCACAATTGGATGAGATTTCTCCTTATGATTGTCAAATATGCTTGATACGTGAAAATCCTTTTGATATTATTATTAGTGCATAGTGCAGAAAACATTTCGAAAGTATAATATTAATCTTAGCGAGAGATACGCATGCGTGAGAAACACGTGGCTACCGACGTGGTAAGTGAACGTTTATAATAAATATTATTTTATTTGTTTGAAATTGAAATCATACAACTCCTAATGATAATAACTTTCACATACGAGGTCCAATTCATGCAAGCTTTGTTCCATTGGGATCATATCGAAATTCTGGACTTTTTGACGCCAATTTGGACAAATTATGAGACTATTGAAATTTGGGCCTTTATTTGGATTTGAAATCGATTTAAATTCAAAGGTGAGTGATTTGACCCACTCACAACATCTAAATTTTTTTATGTTAGAAAATTTAAATTCGTGATGTGATTAGAAATTTATTTACGGCTATTTGGTATATTTAAATTGTTGTTCCTGTTAATTTGAATTATTTTGAATTAAATTGTCATTTAATATAATGTTGAATTTAAAATTGCCAGTTAATTACCTGTGATTAATAATCAGTTATTTATTGTAATTTATTTGGTAAAATTGTATGATAATTGTGATGTATGTATTTTTGCTGATATTGGATGATTAGATGTTATAGTTGATTTATATAATGTCATCACTCTACAAGTTCCTTAATTTTTATTATAAAAATCACTATGGGTTGAAATGATATATGCCCGAACGATCTATAGATTAAAGAAAAATCGTTATGGGTTGAAATGATAGACTCGAGCAATTTTATGGATTTTGTTTACATTAATTCGGAAATGCAGTTTGAAATGATATATAACCATACAATTTTAAATTGTGGATTGAAATGATAAATATCTGTATCACTTGACCATAGGGTAGAGAATTATATACAGACTCTGGATTGGTTAAATTAAATGATTTTAAATTCTTAATTTTTGAATTTATTTAAATGATATTTAAAAAAAATTGATTTATATTAATTGTATTATTATAAAATTCAAGTTTAATGTCCAATTGGAATTGATGTAAAAGAATGGTTTAAAGAAACTAAATTATAATTTTAATAGTTGAATTTGAAATGTAAGTCAAGTTTATCGAAACTAAGTTATTAAAATTGTTTGAAATATAACTTTGAGAATCTGACTTGAAGGATTGAAATTGGGATTTTGGAAATTGAAAATAGTCTAAAGGTGTTGAAATGAAATAAATAGTTTAAATCGATATAAATTTTAAATTCATGTTAATATAAATTGTTTTAAAAATATATTATTTTAAAGATTCTAGAATTTAAGATTTTCAAATTATTAAACTATTTTAACTTATATTAACTATATTACTCATTTTAACCTATTTTAAACCATTTAATTTATTTTAAAACTAATTAACCCGTTTTCACTTGTTTTAAATCTAATTACTCTATTTTAAAGCTATTTAATTTTAGTTTTATTTAATCTATTTCAAACATATTTAACTATCTTATATCAATTTAATAGTACCTTTAATCTATAATTAGATTATTTTATAGTATTTTACTATAAATAACTATTTAAACTATTTTCTAAATTTTCAGACCTGGTAATGGGGAAGTGTTGATATTCAAATTCATTGGTTTAAAGGCAAATATTGTTAAATGATGTTATAACCTAAATTGGGATTTAAATATTATGATTAATTGAATATGATGATCTTGAAGTGAGGATTTGACCTAGGAAATATGATTTTTGAAAGAAATTATGATTTCAGAAGCGATACTATTTAAAAGGTGAGTATGATTTCAAAGTGAATATGATTTTCTAAACTATTATGGTTTTGAGAATATGATATTTTGATATAAATTGTGAATTGACTTTTCAAATGTAAAAGAACCATCTGGTGTGAAATAAGCGGTATGTTGTTTAAGTGACCGGGATCGGATATTGTCATACACTTTACCAGTATTGAAAACCACTTTAACAACTTTGTATGTGGTGGAGATTCCAGAAATGAAGTAGGATGGTTGGCGAACAATTTCTGTATGAGGTACGACGTGACGCTGACTCCCGCGAATGAGCTTAGATGTGACAAAATTGGGAGCTCCACTGGGCCAAGTGAGGTCATTCCTCCTATCGGGCACATTTCTTCGATACCGTATTATGACTTTGTGTTGACTTGGTGGCCACCCCTCGATTTTGATATGGGAGTGTGTCCAAGGTGGGTGGTAGTAGCTGTTATGCGTTACCATAAGTCTGGGAGTGCACTTGGTATATCTACCCTGGCATTGCCTCGAGTGCCGTGTTCATATGCCCTAGAAAGCCTTCTACGAGTCTGTTTTGTACCATACCTATGTAGTGCCCTCTAGGTAAACCTCCAGTTTATGGTGGAGCTTACGATACTATATATACTATGGGAATATATAAAACGTGCTAAGGGGGATATGGGTAACGCCATAACGCTTTTTTAATACTTTTGCTTTACTAAAGAGACATTATAATAGCGTATTGTACTACATAGTAGATAATTTAACAGATCCTTAGGAGATGCAAATCCTGAACATCTCTTAAGTTACTGCACTCACGTTAGACACTGGATAGGAGATGTCAAACTCCGTAAACATCTCTGACGCCGTCACACCCATATTTACCGTTGATTTAACTTATGTAACGATCCAGAATTTTGAACAATTTAATTTGGAAATATTTAATTAATTTTAAATATTTGAATGATGGTTTGGATTGAATTTTCAATATAACTTTGAAATTGGCAATTAAATTATAGAATTTAATCGATTGAAAGTTGAATAAAAATTTGAATCTTCAGTTTTAAGCCGATTAGAAATATTTCAAAGGCTTGTAAAATTCATATTGATAATACTGAAAGTTATAGAAGCTTCAGAAATTAATTTGGAAGTGAATTGTACAGTTTTGAAATTTATATCGTTTGAATCAAATTTAAAAATAGCCGTCCGAGGCACAGTCTCGGAATTCGACGAAACCAGTTCCATTGGGTCCGTAATATTGAATTGTTGCCGGATTTCAAATTTTGTATTTTTCGGAGTTAATATGTGTGCACACGACACCTAAACGCGTCGAAATTTTCAACGATTTAAATTTAAATTTAAATTTAAATTTTGGTCAAACTAACACACGTTCTCTTCCCTAAATTCATGCCTAAATTCACGATAGAAATCGTGCAGTGCATACTCCTTCACGTTCCCCCTCTCTGATATATCACGCAAACCATCGTTCAGAAATCAAAAATCACGAAGAAAGATTAATGGCCGAGCCTCTTTAATTCAAAACCAAATTCATTTCGTTCCCTTTCCATTTTGAAATATACCTACCTCGTTCTTTCAATCAATGCTGAAGCCCTCTTCAGTTCAAATAAAAAAAAAAAGAAGGCCGAAGCCCTAAAATCTGAAATCGCAAATGAGTTGGGGGGGGTTTGCAAGCACGAATTCGTGCTTTGGTCAGCGCCGCCGCCTTAGGTATCGCGAAATTCATTGTCGCGATTATGGGTATCGGTCATGAGTGGAGTTCGGGGCAGCGTCACGAGGTACGTTGAAGACGGTGACGTTGGTGGAGGCGCTCGCGAGGCCGGTGGTGATGGAGGCGCGCGTTTGGGGTTGAGTTACTGCGGCAATTCGAAGGGAGGCGACTCGCGATTTGTACCTGGGGGGTTGATGAAGATAGGCGGCGACGTCAAGCTCGATTTCGAGCATCGTGAGTCGCGGCGTGTCTCGAGTTAAGGTAATTGATTATTATTTTTTTAGTAAACATTTATATATATATATATATTGAAAATATATATACAGTAAAAAAATAAAATAAAATATAAATAGTTAGGTTTAAACAAAAAAAATAAATTGTTACTGCAAAAAGAAAGGTAGTTTTAAAATTTTGTTAAGTAGATTGGTAAAAAGAAAATTAGAAATTAATTAGTCAGGTCACAAGTTCATTATGATAAAATATTTTGAAAAAGAAAAAAAAAGAAAAATGTGAAACCAGTATTTTAATTTTTACAGTAAGTTAAAACAATTTAATTTCTTGAATTATCTAGAAAACTGTAGATATATATATATAAATAAATAGTTTTATACCAAAAAGAAAATTTGTTTACAGTTCAAATTATTAGTTCAAAAATAAAACCCTTGGTTAATTTAAATAAATTTTAAAAAAAAGGAAGTTTAAATTATAGTTAAAATAATTTATTAAATAAAGAAATTTTAAAAGATTGAGTAAATTTATATAAGCAAAAATGTTTGAAAGCCAAAAACAATCTATTTAAAAAAGGAATTTAATTTTTAAATTTGTAACCTTTAGTTAAACAAATTTAATTAAAATCAGTTTGAATTTTTAATTTTTAGTTTAAAATAAAAATAACGAATGTGATGATTTACTTATTGTATTAAACTATTTAACTATTTTTAGTTACTAAAGAATATTTTATTACAAAGAAGTTATTTTAAAATTTTAGTCAAACAAATTTATTTAAAAGAAAATCAATTTTAAGATATTAATTTAGAGTAAAATAATTAGTAGATTTAATTTATAAAAAGGAAATTCAGTTCAATTGAAAATTTCTAGTTAAAATTATTTTAAAAGTAAAATAATTAGTTGAAATAAATTTATTAAAGAAGAAATTGGTTTAAACAAAACTATGAGTTAATTTAACTATTAAAATGAAATCACCAATGAATCGAAACTATCTAATGAAAATTTATTATTCGATTATTTCGAATATTAATAAATTGTGTAAATATTTATACAAGGTATAAAAGAAGAAAACAAGTTGAATTGGAAGTGGATTGCAAACGGGAATAAAGGTGAGAACTTCTCACTCAAAAGGAATTTTGTTGTTTATTTAAATTTTAAATAGTTAGATTTAAAATTGTTTGACTGTGTTGACTGAATGATTGAATGATGATTGTTATATATATATTGGATGTGAATAGACCCTATACGCCGTTAGTAAGCGGAGGTTATTTATTACACACATATACTGCGATATTCCACCTTGAAGTGGAATTGGTATTATATTATATATAGCAATATATATATATATATTGGCATATGTATATATTGCAGTTGATTGATTTCCCGCATTTTCTTTTAGCGGATGAGACCCTATACGCCGTTAGTAAGCGGATATATATTTTATAAAATCCCATATACCGCGATATTCCGTCTTGAAACGGAATTGGTATTGTGCTAATATCTGTGGATGCAGGGAAACAGGTTGGAGGGATCCAACTGGATTCCTCACAAGTGTTTGTTTATTTACATATATTGTGATATTTGATTGTTTATCATGGATGATATATGATGTTTGAAAGTCGTGATTGACTATTGATGTGTAGCATCGTCGGATCCAATTTTTGAAGTTTAAAAATAACGATTTTTATTTTAAGAGATTTCTAAAGTGATTTTGAAAATATACGCTTTATAAATATTTTTGGAATTGATCCATTATAAATAAATAAATGTTATAATTTTAATGTTATAAAAATTATGATTTTTGAGAAATATAGTTAAAAGTTGATTTTTGAAAATATGGGATTAATGATTTTATAAAATAGTTTAAATCGGGATTTTTGAAGTTATTGTAAAAAGTTTAAAAATAGGATTTATAGAATTGGATTATTTTATAAATCAAATGATGAAATTATAAAAGAGTTTATAGACGTTTTAAAAATAGTAATATAAATTGTTTTATATTAAAAGATTTATAAATTGATATTTATAAATTAAAAATATTAGAAGTGTAAAACGAGCTTTTCTAAGTGTTAGAAAGAATTGTGAATGAATTTCATTAATGAATGAAATTTATAGGATTATAACGATGAAGTTATAAATAGAATTTTATAAACAGTAGGTTTGTAAAATTTGTAAAGGAAAATAAAATAAAATTCATAAAGTTATTAGAAAGAATGGACTTTTGATAAATAAATGAATCTTATAAGTTATAAGATTTAGAAAATTTGTGAAGCTTAAAGGAACGATTTTATAAATAAATAAATTATAAGTATTTGACTTATAATATGAATTTTTAATATATCATTGTGATATGAATTGAGATAAGTTAATAAAGGAAATTTATGAAAGGAAGTTGTTATAAAATAAATAGAAATAGGAATTTATTAACATTGTTTTATAAATCCGCAAAGACTTATCTTGATAAGTAAATTGTTGAAATTTGTTAGTGGAGTTATGTTCATGTTTTAGACAGTGAATAATTCCTTAAAATAAAATGAATAGAAGTGATGAAATTTATTAACAAGGTATATTCACGTTTTTGAATGTTGAATAATAAGTTAAAGAAATTATTTAGAATGTGATGTTTTAAATAGAATTAAAACGATCTAACGATGTTTTAAAATATGTTGAGATTCGAAACCATAGATTTCAACATTTATTGTTGAAATAGGTGTTTTCGAGAAATAAAAGGAAATAGTGGATTATAACACTGTTGTTATAATAGATGGTTTCCGAAAGGGAATGTTTTGTATAGTATTGGGATTTATATATCTATTTTAATCTCGAATCCCTATACTAGTGATTTTGGGTTGTCGTAACGATGTTTTACGCAACATTCGTTTTGGCCCAAATAAATATGTTTAAGAGAATGATTTCCTTAAAGAATGAAATATATACTTAATTTCGATTAGAGTATATTAAATATTTTCTAAACGTAGAAAATAAAAGAACTTGTGAATTACTTATTTAATAAGTATGGAAATGTTTTCCAATATAAAGTGAATATGTTGAGAATTTATCTTTTTGAAGATAAATTGAAAATGAATATTTGAAATTGTATATTCATAAATATTTTGGAATGTAAATTCAATATAGAATTTATAAATGAAATTTGGGAAATTGGGTTTAAAAATAAATATTGATTTATTTTAAAGTATGGAAATAAAGTTTATATCTTCTAAAGATATTTTTGGGAAATAAATAATTTGGAAAATTATTTGGAATCTGGTGATGATTGTGCATATCCATTGATAGTTCAATAACCGACTATCGATATTTACCTTTGAATGGTATTTGTTGTGATTGTTTGGAATTGAATGCCACACTTATTTTTTTAAAATAAGCGCTCACTATTCGGGTTAACCGGGAAAGGACCTTGAGGTCGTATAACCCATTCCGAATATGTGATACGTCGTATGAATTGCATTCGAAGACCGGTGTTGAAGACCGGATATTTTCGAAAACGAAAGGGTTTCTTGTTGATTGTCTCTGCACTGGCTGATCCCCGGTATAGAGATCTCCATAAGTGATGGGAAATCCGAACGTAATTAGAAATTATTCGGATTGCAAGGACTTCTTTGTAAGTGCCTTTGGTTCTGTTCAAGCCCGGAACAGACTTGTATGGATTGTGTGTCTGACATTACATGTTGAGATATAAAGCCGATTTCTTTCAAATATATTTCTGTTGGTGGCGGAGAATTTATTCTCTTAGCTTAACACCCTTCTCTGAGACGTATGAGCTCTGAGGTTATATAGTTGAAGTTATCAGCGATATATTCCCAATTTGGTAATGTGACATGCTGAGTGTTGCTGAAATGATCATTGTGTTGATTATTTGTGATAGGATCATTTGTTTGATCGTCTATCTTGGTGATCATTTCTATGATCATTTGTTGACCCAAAGCATGGCTTTTGTATAAAGTATGTTTTTGTGGACATGACTTCGTCGAGCCTCACATCCCGGAATGGTCAAAACAGGAAAGAAGCGGCAAGGTTATGAGGGGTAGCGCCCTTTAGGATATGTGCATTTCCTTCTGGAAAAGGGTGGTATCATGGTATGGAGCCCAGATACTTACTCACGTTGAAAACACTTTATGATTGTGTGAATTGATTACGAGCGCTCGGTGATAAAGGTCCCAAAGGACCGGGGGGTGGCATATTCGGTCAGTTGTTACTCAGTTAGGAGTAACCCGGCCTTGTGTTAGTAGAGATCCGGTTTGGTTCTCAGGGATGTCCATCCAGAGGCATTCTCATGTGGCAATGGGAAGTTCCTTGGCCTGACCATTTGTTGGAAATCCAAAGAAACAATACGAGACTTGTACGGCTTTAGTTGTAGAACCTGCCATGGAATGTGGCGGTAACCTGCTATTGAACATGGTAGCTATAGTAGGCATAAGTGCGGAATGTCTATGCTGGCTAAGATTTATATCTTTATTTTTGAAATAATTTCCTACACTATGCACTAATAATAATATCAAATGTTTCTTTTTAATGCGTATCAAGCATCTTTGACTATCATAAGGAGAAATCTTCTCCGATTCTGCGTTTGCATGTGTGTGTGTGCGGGAGGCCTTATGGTAGTCTCATTTTTAAAAAGCATTGCGAATCTATTTTAAAAATATTCCTCTATTTGATTTTAAAGTAAATAAACTGTTTTGAGTTCTCACACCAGTCACATGACTGACTCGGAGTTTATTGTTTTCCTTCCTAAACTCTGGGTGCCCACCAATTTCCACATGGGCAGTCAAGAGTTAAGGTTTATCAGGATATTCTGGATATTCAGGAGTTGCTGGAGGCAAGCTGGATGGCATGGCGTATTACTAGTATAGTATTTCTTTTCCGCTGTTTAAAATTGTTTGTTGTTGAACACTCTGATGATTTGATGTAATGTAATATAATGTGATGTAATAACTGATATAGTTCTTTGTTAAAGATTATTCATTTATCTATTATATGTTGTTCCGCTGCGAATTATGAGATTCTGATGTTGTTTCTGTTGTTTCTTTCTGTTCTGTTTTTCTTTCTCTCTTCTTCTACCTCTTTCTTCTTTCTTAAAACCCTTAACATTTCGGTTTTTCGGCAACGAAAAATCGCAAGCGTTACATTTGGTATCAGAGCTGTTGGTTAAGCGACAACCATGGTTCTGTTGGGTGTTACTCGTTAGAGATAGAGTCAGCAGTACACTAGAATGAGTTTGAGTGTAATAATAGATATGAGCGCGTATTTGATAGTGAATATAAATTGGTTTTTGAATCGGGTAAATAAAATAGTTTTGCCCAAAACTATTTTTGTATAGAAAAGAAATGATTTTCTATGAATTATTATAGTATATGGTTGCATGATTGTTAAGAAGTGATAATATTGAATTATTATCATTAGTATATGGAATTAAATAAAATGGATTGGATTCAAGTAAATTAACTTGATAATTTATTCATTTGTGAAATAATTTCAAGTGGAATGAATATGAAGATGGAAATTGAAAATTTAAAAGAATTAGTGAATGAAACTAATTGAAAGTAGTAATATGAATTACTAAATGAAAGTTAATCGTTAGAATTCAATATTTAGAATTGAGAATTAAATTCGAATGGAATTTAAAATTGTGAATTGAATTCAAATGGAATTTAAATAGTGAATGAAATTGAAATGAAAAAATTGAATGAGAAAGGATGTATAACTTCAATAGTGAAGTAAAAATGAATAAGAAGCATATATTAAAAAAAATTTGTAATGGAATATGCAAATTGGTTTGAATGTTGGATTTGGATGCTATTACTAGCAGGATATACAGGTATTATAAAGGAATTGAGATTTGATTTCAAAGATAAAATTAAATTGCTCGACAAAAAGGTACGTATTTCAATTTCAGTATGAGATTTGATGACTTTCTTCTCTAGCCACTTGGCTTTTCTCTTTTCTTTTTGATTCTGAGGGGCCGTGGTGCCAATTTGTAGTCGTACCGATCAAGCCGCGCAAAGGAAACGCTGGCGAAATTTTCCGAAAATTTAGGGTGTTAGAAAAATTTTGAGAAAAATTTGAAAGTTTGAAATTTGAATTTAAATTTGAATTTGAATTGTTAGGTAAACAATGTTGTTTGGAACCTATAATTGAAGTTGGAAAGCTAGTTGAAATGATAATGAATCACTAGTAAAAAGATTTAGGTTAGTAAGTTGATAAAATTATTTGAATTGTGAAAAATAATAGACGGGATAAGGGCATTCTTCTTAACTTGTAATTTCGGGACAAAATTATTTTAAGGGGGAAAGATTGTAACGATCCAGAATTTTGAACAATTTAATTTGGAAATATTTAATTAATTTTAAATATTTGAATGATGGTTTGGATTGAATTTTCAATATAACTTTGAAATTGGCAATTAAATTATAGAATTTAATCGATTGAAAGTTGAATAAAAATTTGAATCTTCAATTTTAAGCCGATTAGAAATATTTCAAAGGCTTGTAAAATTCATATTGATAATACTGAAAGTTATAGAAGCTTCAGAAATTAATTTGGAAGTGAATTGTACAGTTTTGAAATTTATATCGTTTGAATCAAATTTAAAAATAGCCGTCCGAGGCACAATCTTGAAATTCGACGAAACCAGTTCCATTGGGTCCGTAATATTGAATTATTGCCGGATTTCAAATTTCGTATTTTTCGAAGTTAATATGTGAGCACACGACACCTAAACGCGTCGATATTTTCAACGATTTAAATTTAAATTTAAATTTAAATTTTGGTCAAACTAACACACGTTCTCTTCCCTAAATTCGTGCCTAAATTCACGATAGAAATCGTGCAGTGCATACTCCTTCACGTTCCCCCTCTCTGATACATCACGCAAACCATCGTTCAGAAATCAAAAATCACGAAGAAAGATTAATGGCCGAGCCTCTTTAATTCAAAACCAAATTCATTTCGTTCCCTTTCCATTTTGAAATATACCTACCTCGTTCTTTCAATCAATGCCGAAGCCCTCTTCAGTTCAAATAAAAAAAAAAAAGAAGGCCGAAGCTGACGCAGCGGATAAATCGAAACAAACTCCAATCGGTGAAATGTAGTAATCGGTGAATTGAAGATACCAAAATGCCCAAATTCGTTGATCCGAAGATACCGAATTCTAGCTATCTCAAACACGTTGATAGCGCACTATACCGTGTTCAAAGATCTACGATTCTTCGTACGTTGATCTAGCGCACTAGATATCGTGAATCGGCTTCTACGATCGTTGAATCGAGCGCACTCGATTAACCGAAAGAGGAGATAGGAGATCACACTCAACTACCAATTTGTATGAAAGCACAAAGCTAACAAAAGAGAATTTTATTCCAAAAAATCAACAACCTTCAAAATTTACAACACACACGTATTTATAGGAGTTACAACCCAATTCCTAAGTCGTTGCCGACCTACGACTCATCCTAGGTCGTTGCCGACTTATTACAGTGGCGACCTAAACCCATTACAACATAGCACAAAGTGACCGACTCAAACATGGCCGACTTAACCAAGTACGACCTAACATACAACATACGACTCAACGTGACCGACTCATATATATATGACCATAATACGACTCATCATAGGTCGTACGCGACCTAACACATTACATACATACACGTTTACAACAGTTAGGTCGTATACGACCTAAGACCCATCATTACAAACGACTTAACAAACCCAGCATTGGTGCCTTATCTTCCTGGCGACCTACGACCTAAGTTAGGTCGTTAGCGACTCAAATTCCAAGCGACTCATCTCCAGTAGCATTATCTCATTGGGTCGGTCCATATCTTCCTCCTTAGGTCGGGTCCGACCTAAAATGTGCTTTGGTTTCTGTAAATCGTTGCCATTTGTCTCGTTAAGTCGCGAACGACTTAAACTCCTGTTGAGTCTTAGCTCCTTTTCATCTTCTTTCTTAAGTCGTGAACGACTTAAAGTTAGGTTGTTAACTTTCTTAAGTCGTGAACGACTTAAAGTTAGGTCGTTAACTTTCTTAAGTCGTGAACGACTTAAAGTTAGGTCGTTAGCTCGGTACCATTTTCCTTCTGGCCTCCGGTTAGCTCGGTGACGACTCAAATCTACCCTCCTAAGTCGTGAACGACTCATGCTGCCTTTACCTTCCTTAAGTCGGAGCTCGTTAGGTCGGAATTCTTCATCCTGTGATTTCTTAGGTCGTACTCGACTTAAAAACAAGTTAGGTCGGAGCCGACCTATGGCTTCGTCTCTCTGGTCTGCATCATCCTCTCCGGGTTGACAGAAATTCGACCTCGAATTTTCACCATCTCCTTTCACAACAATCTCTCCTCCATGATATGGAATTAAATGTTTGACGTTAAAAACATCAGAAGTATAAACATCATCTGGTAACTTTAATCGATAAGCATTCTCATTGATTTTCTTCAAAACTTCAACTGGACCAAATTTCCGCGCTTTCAATTTATTGTATGTTCCCACCGGAAAACGGTCTTTTGTCAACACTGCATAAACCAAATCGCCTTCGTTAAATTCAACATTTCGTCGCTTCAAATCTGCCGACTTCTTATATTTCTCATTCGATTTCTCTAATCGTTCGTGAACGATTTTATGACATTCAGTCAGCTCGTCAACAAAATCAGCTGCTCGCTTGACTGTTCCCTTTGGTCGTGATACTACTGCCAAATCCAACAGTCCCCTTGGCATACTTGAATATACAATCTGAAATGGACTGTAACCCGTACTACGATTCATGGTATGATTATGAGCAAATTCTGCTTGGCATAACTTCATGTCCCAACTTCTCAAATTATCTTGTACAAGACATCGCAACAAATTCCCCAATGACCTGTTAACAACTTCTGTCTGTCCATCAGTTTGTGGATGATAAGCACTACTAAATTTCAGCTTCGTTCCCACCATCTTCCACAAACTCAACCAAAAGTGACTCAGAAAACGAGTATCTCGATCAGAAACAATAGATTCTGGTAAACCATGCAATCGATACACCTCCTTAAAAAATAATTGTGCCACTCGAACTGCATCCGCTGTCTTCTTGCAGGCAATAAAATGTGCCATCTTCGAAAACTTGTCCACTACAACAAATATCGAATCATTTCACCTTTGAGTTCTAGGCAAACCCAAAATGAAATCCATACTAATATCAACCCATGGCTTAGACGGTACAGGCAATGGCATATACAACCCTGCATTCGTCGCTGTTCCTTTTGACACCTGACAAATATGACATCTCTCCACGAATCTTTCAACCTCTTTTCTCATTGACGGCCAAAAATAAGACTGTGAAATCAATTGCAAAGTACGATCACGGCCCACATGCCCTTCCTCGTGTAATTCCTTGATAATTTTCAACCTCAAACTACAATCTGGAATACATAATTGATTTCCTCTGAACAAGAATCCATCAACCAACATAAATTTATCGGTACTCCCATCCTTCACTTTCTCAACATATTTCACAAAGTAAGGATCTTCTTCAATCATCTCTGGCAGTAATTCAAACCCCGTCACTTCAACCTTCAATGTTGTTAACACATGACTCCTCCTACTCAAAGCATCAGCTACCCGATTCGTCACCCCAGATTTGTGCTTAACAACAAAAGTAAATTGCTGTAAATAAGCAATCCATGATGCATGTCTTGCTGAAATCTTCTCCTCCCCTGTAAATGCTTCAAAGCTTCATGATCAGTGTACAGAACAAATTCTTTCTGAAATAGATAGTGTCTCCAATGCTTAACAACTTGTACAACAGCATAGAATTCAACGTCATATGTACTGTATCTCATCTTTGCCCCTGATAACTTCTCACTGAAATATGCAATAGGTCTCCCCTGCTGACTCAACACTCCTCCAATCCCAACCTTTGATGCATCAGTGTGTAGCTCAAACAACAACTGGAAATTAGGTAAAACAAGAATTGGCGCTGTCGTCAACAGTTCTTTGATTCGTTCAAAAGCAATCCCGGCTTCCTCTGACCATGCAAACTGTTTCCCTTTCATGCAATCAGTAACTGGAGCCATCACGCTACTGAAGTGTGGAATGAATCTTCGGCAGAATGACGCTAGCCCATGAAAACTTCTCACTTCCGTAATTGTCTTTGGCTGTGGCCAATTTCTGACTGCCTCAACTTTATTCAGATCAACTTGAATACCTTTTCCTGAAACAACATAACCCAGAAATAAAACACTAGGCGTCATAAACACACATTTCTTTGTAGCAGCATAAAATTGTTCTTCTCGAAGAATAATCAACACTTCCCTAAAATGTAGAACATGCTCCTCTGTACTCCTGTTGTAAATCAGAATATCATCGAAATAAACCACGACGAACTTCCCAATGAATGGTCTAAAGATTTGATTCATCACCCGCATGAATGTACTAGGTGCATTTGACAAACCAAATGGCATAACCAACCATTCGTATAACCCCTCTCTTGTCTTGAAAGCTGTCTTCCATTCGTCTCCAGGTCTAATCCGAATTTGATGATAACCACTCTTCAAATCAATCTTCGAAAAGATAGTTGCCCCACTCAACTGATCCAGTAAGTCATCCAACCTCGGCATAGGAAATCGATAACGAACAGTAATCTTGTTCAAAGCTCTACTATCTGTGCACATTCTCCATGTTCCACCCTTCTTTGGCACCAACAATGCTGGCACTGCACAAGGACTCAAGCTTTCCTAAACACGTCCCTGTTCCAACAACTCTTCCACCTGCCTTCGTAACTCCTCATGTTCCTTCGGACTCATTCGGTAATGTGGTCGATGTGGTAACACTGCTCCCGGAACAAGATCAATTTGATGTTGAATGTCTCTAAGTGGCGGTAACTCCTTAGGCAATTCCTCTGGAAAGACATCTTCAAATTCTTTCAAAATTGGCTTTGCTTCTTTTGGAATCTCAACTTCTTCACTACTCTCTCTCCCAATCAACAAAAATACTTCAGGCTCTTCTTCAACTTCCTTGACAAACTCCTTCAAAGTCAACAGAGTTTTCAATTCCTCAATCTCCTCTAGCTTGCTCTCCTTCTGTTGTTGCTTCTTAGGAACTAAAGTGATTTTAGTACCCTCGAACACGAAACTATAGCTATTGGCCCGACCATCATGTTGAACTGCTCTATCAAACTGCCACGGTCTGCCCAACAACAGATGACACACGTCCATGTCTACAACGTCACACCAAATTTCATCTTTGTACTTCTTCCCAATAGAAAATTTAACACAAGCCCTTCGACACACCTTCACTTCACCACCCTTCCTTAGCCATGCTAACTTGTACGGTTTAGGATGCTTCTCGGTTTTCAAGTTCAATTTCCTCACAGCCTCTGTAGAAATAATATTATCGCAACTTCCAGCATCAATAACGAACTTGCAAACTTTTCCCAGAATAGTGCATGTCGACTGAAAAATATTGCTTCTCAACCAACTACAATCCTCCTCTTGCTTTGGTGTAAGACATGACCTCCTCATCATAAGATTACAACCTTCATCTCCAGACAATTCTTCTTCCTCCTCAACATAAGGTGCATTTGAACATTCTGCCTCCTCACCATCATCCTCCTCCACTTCTGCAACCATTGCTCTCTTCTTTGGCTTCGGACATTCATTGCTTTTATGACCCAACTCCTGACAATTATAACATTTGAAACCACTGCTCACCTTCGCCTTTTCAGCCTCTTTCACCACTGACTTTGTAACAGGTTTAGGAACATTAGAACTTCCACCAACACCCCTCGCTTGATTATTGGAATTAGTAAACACACCACCTCCACGCCTTCCTTGTTTCTCCCAAGCTAACGCCTTCTGATGTGCCTCTGCTACAGATCTTGGATCAAACATATTAACCATATCCTGGATCAGCATTCTCAATCCCCCAATGAATCTAGCAGTTAGCTGTTCTTCCGTTTCCATAATATCATTTCTGGCAATGAGTTGGTAAAATTCATCAGCATAATCACTAACAGACTTTGTTCCTTGCCTCAGATCCTACAACCTTTGGTACATAAGTGACTGATAGTTGTAAGGTAAGAAAGTAGATCTCATCAACTTTTTCATCTTATCCCACGATTCTATCTTTGACTTCCCCATTCTCTCCCTGGTAAGTTTAGTTTGCTGCCACCATGCTAAAGCTCTCCCCCTCAACCTAGTAGCAACCAACTTCACCCTTCTATGCTCAGGAACCTCCTTGAAATCAAAGATCTCTTCAACATTAGAAATCCAATCGAGAAATTCTTCTGCTACCATCCCTCCTTTAAATTCTGGAATTTCCATCTTCATACCCGATTCCCATCGACGATCATCTTCAACATCCCGATATGAATTTCGAACTTGGTCTCGATCTCGATAATGAATACTAGCTCTATCACCCTTTTCAACAAAATCAAAGGTACGTCTACATCGATCTCGACCATTATCATCCCTTCGCTCATGCATGCTTCTTTGACTATGTCTCTCTTCATCTCTATATGCTTCATTGTCAAATTCACGTTGACTTCTTCTCTCTTCATGTGCATAATCATGATGATCTATTCGTGATGAAATTGATGTTTCTCTTCTATCTCTACAAGAATGTGGTGATACCCTCCTCGCTTCCGTAACCGATGGCGAAACTCGGTTTCCTCCATGGTTCGAGTTTGGTGATCTCCTCCTTTGATTCAAATCATTCATCAATTTCTCCAATTTACCAATGCCTTCATCAAACTTCTCATTAATACGTTGTTCCATAAGCTCGGCTTCTTCTCTTCGATACAAAGCTTCAACGTTTTGATGACGATTAGCTCTTCTTGGTGGCATGATTGAAAAACTTCACAAACACTTCAACAAAACAACAATAAGTCACGGCTTCAAACTTCAAAACCCTTCACTAGGCTCGGCTACTTCCCAAGTATACACGGCCTACTTCCAATTCAAACACTTTCAACACTTTGATTCAAAATGGAATGGATCGAAAGTTCTCCCTCTTGTTGCAACTTCAATATGAACACGATGAACACAACTTCAAACTTCAACTTCAAAAATTGGCTCCAAGAATCAACTTAGCTATGATTGGCTAAGTATGGCTCTGATACCAAAACTGACGCAGCGGATAAATCGAAACAAACTCCAATCGGTGAAATGTAGCAATCGGTGAATTGAAGATACCAAAATGCCCAAATTCGTTGATCCGAATATACCGAATTCTAGCTATCTCAAACACGTTGATAGCGCACTATACCGTGTTCAAAGATCTACGATTCTTCGTACGTTGATCTAGCGCACTAGATACCGTGAATCGACTTCTGCGATCGTTGAATCGAGCGCACTCGATTAACCGAAAGAGGAGATAGGAGATCACACTCAACTACCAATTTGTTTGAAAGCACAAAGCTAACAAAAGAGAATTTTATTCCAAAAAATCAACAACCTTCAAAATTTACAACACACACGTATTTATAGTAGTTACAACCCAATTCCTAAGTCATTGCCGACCTACGACTCATCCTAGGTCGTTGTCGACTTATTACAGTGGCGACCTAAACCCATTACAACATAGCACAAAGTGACCGACTCAAACATGGCCGACTTAACCAAGTACGACCTAACATACAACATACGACTCAACGTGACCGACTCATATATATATGACCATAATACGACTCATCATAGGTCGTACGCGACCTAACACATTACATACATACACGTTTACAACAGTTAGGTCGTATACGACCTAAGACCCATCATTACAAACGACTTAACAAACCCAGCATTGGTGCCTTATCTTCCTGGCGACCTACGACCTAAGTTAGGTCGTTAGCGACTCAAATTCCAAGCGACTCATCTCCAGTAGCGTTATCTCATTGGGTCGGTCCATATCTTCCTCCTTAGGTCGGGTCCGACCTAAAATGTGCTTTGGTTTCTGTAAATCGTTGCCATTTGTCTCGTTAAGTCGCGAACGACTTAAACTCCTGTTGAGTCTTAGCTCCTTTTCATCTTCTTTCTTAAGTCGTGAACGACTTAAAGTTAGGTTGTTAACTTTCTTAAGTCGTGAACGACTTAAAGTTAGGTCGTTAACTTTCTTAAGTCGTGAACGACTTAAAGTTAGGTCGTTAGCTCGGTACCATTTTCCTTCTGGCCTCCGGTTAGCTCGGTGACGACTCAAATCTACCCTCCTAAGTCGTGAACGACTCATGCTGCCTTTACCTTCCTTAAGTCGGAGCTCGTTAGGTCGGAATTCTTCATCCTGTGATTTCTTAGGTCGTACTCGACTTAAAAACAAGTTAGGTCGGAGCCGACCTATGACTTCGTTTCTCTGGTCTGCATCAGAAGCCCTAAAATCTGAAATCGCAAATGAGTTGGGGGGGGGGGGGGTTTTGCAAGCACGAATTCGTGCTTTGGTCAGCGCCGCCGCCTTAGGTATCGCGAAATTCATTGTCGCGATTATGGGTATCGGTCATGAGTGGGGTTCGGGGCAGCGTCACGAGGTACGTTGAAGACGGTGACGTTGGTGGAGGCGCTCACGAGGCCGGTGGTGATGGAGGCGCGCGTTTGGGGTTGAGTTACTGCGGCAATTCGAAGGGAGGCGACTCGCGATTTGTACCTGGGGGGTTGATGAAGATAGGCGGCGACGTCAAGCTCGATTTCGAGCATCGTGAGTCGCGGCGTGTCTCGAGTTAAGGTAATTGATTATTATTTTTTAGTAAACATTTATATATATATATATTGAAAATATATATACAGTAAAAAAATAAAATAAAATATAAATAGTTAGGTTTAAACAGAAAAAAATAAATTGTTACTGCAAAAAGAAAGGTAGTTTTAAAATTTTGTTAAGTAGATTGGTAAAAAGAAAATTAGAAATTAATTAGTCAGGTCACAAGTTCATTATGATAAAATATTTTGAAAAATAAAAATGTGAAACCAGTATTTTAATTTTTACAGTAAGTTAAAACAATTTAATTTCTTGAATTATCTAGAAAACTGTAGATATATATATATATATAAATAAATAGTTTTATACCGAAAGAGGAAATTTGTTTACAGTTCAAATTATTAGTTCAAAAATAAAACCCTTGGTTAATTTAAATAAATTTTACAAAAAAAGGAAGTTTAAATTATAGTTAAAATAATTTATTAAATAAAGAAATTTTAAAAGATTGAGTAAATTTATATAAGCAAAAATGTTTGAAAGCCAAAAACAATCTATTTAAAAAGGGAATTTAATTTTTAAATTTGTAACCTTTAGTTAAACAAATTTAATTAAAATCAGTTTGAATTTTTAATTTTTAGTTTAAAATAAAAATAACGAATGTGATGATTTACTTATTGTATTAAACTATTTAACTATTTTTAGTTACTAAAGAATATTTTATTACAAAGAAGTTATTTTAAAATTTTAGTCAAACAAATTTATTTAAAAGAAAATCGATTTTAAGATATTAATTTAGAGTAAAATAATTAGTAGATTTAATTTATAAAAAGGAAATTCAGTTCAATTGAAAATTTCGAGTTAAAATTATTTTAAAAGTAAAATAATTAGTTGAAATAAATTTATTAAAGAAGAAATTGGTTTAAACGAAACTATGAGTTAATTTAACTATTAAAATGAAATCACCAATGAATCGAAATTATCTAATGAAAATTTATAATTCGATTATTTCGAATATTAATAAATTGTGTAAATATTTATACAAGGTATAAATGAAGAAAACAAGTTGAATTGGAAGTGGATTGCAAACGGGAATAAAGGTGAGAACTTCTCACTCAAAAGGAATTTTGTTGTTTATTTAAATTTTAAATAGTTAGATTTAAAATTGTTTGACTGTGTTGACTGAATGATTGAATGATGATTGTTATATATATATATTGGATGTGAATAGACCCTATACGCCGTTAGTAAGCGGAGGTTATTTATTACACACATATACTGCGATATTCCACCTTGAAGTGGAATTGGTATTATATTATATATAGCAATATATATATATTGGCATATGTATATATTGCAGTTGATTGATTTCCCGCATTTTCTTTTAGCGGATGAGACCCTATACGCCGTTAGTAAGCGGATATATATTTTATAAAATCCCATATACCGCGATATTCCGTCTTGAAACGGAATTGGTATTGTGCTAATATCTGTGGATGCAGGGAAACAGGTTGGAGGGATCCAACTGGATTCCTCACAAGTGTTTGTTTATTTACATATATTGTGATATTGGATTGTTTATCATGGATGATATATGATGTTTGAAAGTCGTGATTGACTATTGATGTGTAGCATCGTCGGATCCAATTTTTGAAGTTTAAAAATAACGATTTTTATTTTAAGAGATTTCTAAAGTGATTTTGAAAATATACGCTTTATAAATATTTTTGGAATTGATCCATTATAAATAAATAAACGTTATAATTTTAATGTTATAAAAATTATGATTTTTGAGAAATATAGTTAAAAGTTGATTTTTGAAAATATGGGATTAATGATTTTATAAAATAGTTTAAATCGGATTTTTGAAGTTATTGTAAAAAGTTTAAAAATAGGATTTATAGAATTGGATTATTTTATAAATCAAATGATGAAATTATAAAAGAGTTTATAGACGTTTTAAAAATAGTAATATAAATTGTTTTATATTAAAAAATTTATAAATTGATATTTATAAATTAAAAATATTAGAAGTGTAAAACGAGCTTTTCTAAGTGTTAGAAAGAATTGTGAATGAATTTCATTAATGAATGAAATTTATAGGATTATAACGATGAAGTTATAAATAGAATTTTATAAACAGTAGGTTTGTAAAATTTGTAAAGGAAAATAAAATAAAATTCATAAAGTTATTAGAAAGAATGGACTTTTGATAAATAAATGAATCTTATAAGTTATAAGATTTATAAAATTTGTGAAGCTTAAAGGAACGATTTTATTAATAAATAAATTATAAGTATTTGACTTATAATATGAATTTTTAATATATCATTGTGATATGAATTGAGATAAGTTAATAAAGGAAATTTATGAAAGGAAGTTGTTATAAAATAAATAGAAATAGGAATTTATTAACATTGTTTTATAAATCCGCAAAGACTTATCTTGATAAGTAAATTGTTGAAATTTGTTAATGGAGTTATGTTCATGTTTTAGACAGTGAATAATTCCTTAAAATAAAATGAATAGAAGTGATGAAATTTATTAACAAGGTATATTCACGTTTTTGAATGGTGAATAATAAGTTAAAGAAATTATTTAGAATGTGATGTTTTAAATAGAATTAAAACGATCTAACGATGTTTTAAAATATGTTGAGATTCGAAACCATAGATTTCAACATTTATTGTTGAAATAGGTGTTTTCGAGAAATAAAAGGAAATAGTGGATTATAACACTGTTGTTATAATAGATGGTTTCCGAAAGGGAATGTTTTGTATAGTATTGGGATTTATATATCTATTTTAATCTCGAATCCCTATACTAGTGATTTTGGGTTGTCATAACGATGTTTTACTCAACATTCGTTTTGGCCCAAATAAATATGTTTAAGAGAATGATTTCCTTAAAGAATGAAATATATACTTAATTTCGATTAGAGTATATTAAATATTTTCTAAACGTAGAAAATAAAAGAACTTGTGAATTACTTATTTAATAAGTATGGAAATGTTTTCCAATATAAAGTGAATATGTTGAGAATTTATCTTTTTGAAGATAAATTGAAAATGAATATTTGAAATTGTATATTCATAAATATTTTGGAATGCAAATTCAATATAGAATTTATAAATGAAAATTGGGAAATTGGGTTTAAAAATAAATATTGATTTATTTTTAAAGTATGGAAATAAAGTTTATATCTTCTAAAGATATTTTTGGGAAATAAATAATTTGGAAAATTATTTGGAATCTGGTGATGATTGTGCATATCCATTGATAGTTCAATAACCGACTATCGATATTTACCTTTGAATGGTATTTGTTGTGATTGTTTGGAATTGAATGCCACACTTATTTTTTTAAAATAAGCGCTCACTATTCGGGTTAACCGGGAAAGGACCTTGAGTCGTATAACCCATTCCGAATATGTGATACGTCGTATGAATTGCATTCGAAGACCGGTGTTGAAGACCGGATATTTTCGAAAACGAAAGGGTTTCTTGTTGATTGTCTCTGCACTGGCTGATCCCTGGTATAGAGATCTCCATAAGTGATGGGAAATCCGAACGTAATTAGAAATTATTCGGATTACAAGGACTTCTTTGTAAGTGCCTTCGGTTCTGTTCGAGCCCGGAACAGACTTGTATGGATTGTGTGTCTGACATTACAAGTTGAGATATAAAGCCGATTTCTTTCAAATATATTTCTGTTGGTGGCGGAGAATTTATTCTCTTAGCTTAACACCCTTCTCTGAGACGTACGAGCTCAGAGGTTATATAGTTGAAGTCATCAGCGATATATTCCCAATTTGGTAATGTGACATGCTGAGTGTTGCTGAAATGATCATTGTGTTGATTATTTGTGATAGGATCATTTGTTTGATCGTCTATCTTGGTGATCATTTCTATGATCATTTGTTGACCCAAAGCATGGCTTTTGTATAAAGTATGTTTTTGTGGATGTGACTTCGTCGAGCCTCACATCCCGGAATGGTCAAAACAGGAAAGAAGCGGCAAGGTTATGAGGGGTAGCGCCCTTTAGGATATGTGCATTTCCTTCTGGAAAAGGGTGGTATCATGGTATGGAGCCCAGATACTTACTCATGTTGAAAACACTTTATGATTATGTGAATTGATTACGAGCGCTCGGTGATAAAGGTCCCAAAGTACCGGGGGATGGCATATTCGGTCAGTTGTTACTCAGTTAGGAGTAACCCGGCCTTGTGTTGGTAGAGATCCGGTTTGGTTCTCGGGGATGTCCATCCAGAGGCATTCTCATGTGGCAATGGGAAGTTCCTTGGCCTGACCATTTGTTGGAAATCCAAAGAAACAATACGAGACTTGTACGGCTTTAGTTGTAGAACCTGCCATGGAATGTGGCGGTAACCTGCTATTGAACATGGTAGCTATAGTAGGCATAAGTGCAGAATGTCTATGCTGGCTAAGATTTATATCTTTATTTTCGAAATAATTTCCTACACTATGCACTAATAATAATATCAAATGTTTCTATTAATGCGTATCAAGCATCTTTGACTATCATAAGGAGAAATCTCCTCCGATTCTGCGTTTGCGTGTGTGTGTGTGCGGGAGGCCTTATGGTAGTCTCATTTTTAAAAAGCATTGCGAATCTATTTTAAAAATATTCCTCTATTTGATTTTAAAGTAAATAAACTGTTTTGAGTTCTCACACCAGTCACATGACTGACTCGGAGTTTATTGTTTTCCTTCCTAAACTCTGGGTGCCCACCAATTTCCACATGGGCAGTCAAGAGTTAAGGTTTATCAGGATATTCTGAATATTCAGGAGTTGCTGGAGGCAAGCTGGATGGCATGGCGTATTACTAGTATAGTATTTCTTTTCCGCTGTTTAAAATTGTTTGTTGTTGAACACTTTGATGATTTGATGTAATGTAATATAATGTGATGTAATAACTGATATAGTTCTTTGTTAAAGATTATTCATTTATCTATTATATGTTGTTCCGCTGCGAATTGTGAGATTCTGATGTTGTTTCTGTTGTTTCTTTCTGTTCTGTTTTTCTTTCTCTCTTCTTCTACCTCTTTCTTCTTTCTTAAAACCCTTAACATTTCGGTTTTTCGGCAACGAAAAATCGCAAGCGTTACAACTTACATAAGATCTTTTAGTTCTGACTCGAATGTTTTGTCTTTCAACTCGCTCAGGTCAGCCTAAGCATTTTAGGTTTGGAGGCCTTATATCTAGAGGATGAAGACGAAGATTTGTACTATTATTATTTATTATGTTTATTCCGCTGCATCATATTATTCCGCTACGTTTATTTTTTTACTCCTGTTTTTGTAAATCTGATGTTTGTGTTGTAAAGAATAATAAAATTTAATTTTAAAACAACTTCATGAACTTTTATTTGATTATTATACTACGTCATCCCACTGCAAGATTCTGTGTTTTTTTATTTCTTTCTCTTTTTCTTATCACCCCATAACAATCTGCTCTTTTGAATCATTTGAATCTGACATGTATGTTTGTTTGAAACGTCCAAAAAGGCTGGTCGTTACAACTTGAAACATTATTATGTGGCTATTACATTTTTGGAGTTTGAACTCATAATCGAGTTCTACATATTATGATTTGTGATTGCCATCTTTTGACGTTTATTCTGAGATTTATAATCTCCTTTTAGGGAGCTATTTATGACTGCCATCTTTTGGCGTATTTTGTAGATTTGGGATTTCCTATTACAGGATTTATTTGTGATTACCATTCTTTGGCTAATTTTGAGTCTTGTGATCCCCTATTTAGGAGTTACGGTTTATGAAAACCATTATATTGACTTTTTTATATACCGATGATATGAGGCGATTAATTTAGTTTAATTGGTATTATTGTTTTCTAGCATCTTTCGATATATCCTTTTATGATACTTAGTAGTTGATATATTATTGTGATATTATCTCGCATGAAGTGTTAACATACATTAGTGTTACTTCTTCTCATTCGAGAAGAAACATTATCCTTTACCTTTATACTTCATCTATTACATACTAATCTGTTTATTTAAGCTAGACTGACCCGTGTATTTTTATATACTCGGGTCAAACCGAGTTGTGTCAGGCCGTGTAGTTAATGCCCCGCTATTACCTCAGTGTAACCCTGCTATATCTCATAGCGGATTTCTACTGATACAATTTTTCCATGTAGTCCCTAAATATAGCATTTCTGCTTTAAGCCCGGCTATATTCCGCTATTTCTGCTATATCTTCTTTAAAAGAAATGAATTAAAAAATGACATTTATACATTAAAAATTATGAAATTAATTTATTTAATTGAATTTTAATATATTTTCAGAAATAAAATATTCTAATATTCTACAAGATTCAATTATGTTATATAATAGTTTTACGTTTATTTACAGTATATTTGCACATATTTCTTTTCAAAATTATTTATGTGTTAATTATAATTCAATTGAACGTTAATTTTTCATTTAATTACCATTTATATATTTTCAAAAACATTAAGTAGAGTTTTATCCCACTATTTTAGAGTCATCCGCTATATCCCACTATATCCTTGCTAGATCCCCGATATGACTTTTTTCACCTCCTCTGCATTGAATCTACCAAGCGCTTTACGACAGAGGTTTTAGGTTAGACACCTGTTGTAGATATCTACTATACAGCTTCCGCTTTGGACTTTCTGCTTGTCACTTTTTGAGTAATTTTGTAGTGTTTTGTAAAATCTAATATGAATCCATTCATTTTGACTCGATGTATAACTTGTGGTCCTTATATCACCCCTTTTGTATCACTACGTAGTGTACTGTGATGTATTTATGTATATGTATATATACATATATATGTTTGACTGCTATTCGGTGATCTTTTATGTTCGTTGTTATATTTTTTCTGATAGATCCGTTAGCAACAGTAATTTTATATTAAGCATATATTGAGTATGTCGATTCATTTGAGAATGGAAAAAAAAATTGAGCACCCAATCTATAACGACCCGGAATTTTCGATCCTGAAAATTCCAAATAGTTAGGAAAAAGAAGAAAGAGATAGAAGAAGAAGAAGAAACAGAAACATCAAACCACAGGATTCTCACATTCGCAGTGGATCAAAATATAATATCATAAAATGAAATTTCCACAAAGAAGTTGTGTCAGTTAAATTATATACAATACATCAGAGTTACAACATTTACAAACACTTGACAGATTCAATCAACCTGTCCTAGACAACTACAACATATCACAGCGGAATGCACTCCATACGTTCCTGCCATCCAGCTCGACTCTTGAGCTTCAGGACATCCTTACCTGAAAATCTGTAATACTCAGTCTGACCCGAGCATTACATCAAAGTAACACCTGGGTCAGGCTGGAAACCAGCGTGAGTTAATCCATCTAACAAGGAATACAAAAGCATACAACTTATATAAACCCGGATAATTTGTATCAATTTACAACTTCACAAGTTGTTATAGACATCACTTATTTCACACATCAATTTCTAAGTACCAAAACTTAGATTAAATGGTCTAGTCCACTTAAACCATTCCATTCCAGCCTATTGATCTCACAAATCAATTTATAAAGAATCTAAGTGGTTTCGGGTATTTACTAATACCCGACTTCGGTCTCTTCGAATCCAATGTCATCTTAAACCAAGGGATTTAAGTGAATACAATTTAATTTCAAATACTAGATGTCACTTTACACAGCATTTCATCATAGATAACCTCATTATCACTGTTCAATCTGAACATATCATATTACAAAAACATTTTATACCACATAGCATCACGGTCACATACCAGGGATAACAAATCATCCAAGGCATTCAAATATCATTCAATCATCCATAAGCAAGATAAATTAGTCATACCATTTCTAATTAATTTAATTAACTACCAATTAAATTAATTACTTATTACTTATAAATCTTGCTTATTTATCATTAATTAATTATATTCATTTAATTAATCATCCCTTAATTATTCATCTTGATTAATCATCCTTGATTAATCATTCTTAAATTTCATTAAGTAATTTTCCTTTAACTAATTTCACAAATTAATTATCCGACAATCACAATGGTTAATTATCCTTTAATTAATTCACATGAATTAACAAATCCTTAATTAATTTCCTTAATTAATCAATCCTTTAATTAATTACTTAATTAATTAATTACATTAATTAATTTGTTAATTACATTAATTAATGTTCCTCTACTCACTTCCTTCAATTAATTATCCTTTTAATCAATTATTAAATTCTTAATTAATTACTGTAACAACCGTGATTTTTGATTACCGTCGGAATAAAAAATTTGAAATAGGATTTTTAAATTGAAATTTGAAAAAAAAAGTTTGCAAAGAAAATCATGTTGCGAAGTCAGTTGAGTTATACTTCTTTTCACCTTCACGTGTAAAACAAATAGGCCATTTTAAAAGTAGTTAACACTTTTGTTTGCAGCCACTAAATTTTTTAAAACAAAGTCGAACACTTTGCTTTTTGCTATCGTCATTATTTTTATATGCAGCCTGTCCTTCTCTTCTCTGAAGCACGTTTATCTCATAAATGCTATTGTACAAACTTTAGCCAGCACATATTTTCTTTGACTTATACACAAAAATTGGAAAGGAAAAGTAAACACATTCTTTTGTTTCGTATTTCCAGAAGCTCTAAGAAAATATTAATGGAAGTTCATTTCTTCCTCCACTCAGATCTTGGTGCTAACTGGTTCTAAAGCTTGAATTTTTGTTGCTTACTGATTTTGAAACAAATCTAAGGTGAGTGCAAAACTCACATTTCTAATTAAACTTTGCTGTCTGTTTTGATATGCTTATTGGTTCGCTGATACTAATTGTGTGTATTAAACACACCTGAGCACGTCCTGGTATTTCAACTATTTTCCATCATTACTTGCGTGAATGCAAGCATCTGGATCATATTTTTGCGTGAAAACTCGGTTGCCAGGTTACTTTAAAATTTTGTTCAATTCATTTTCGTGCAAGTGATATTGTGCAATAAGTCCAAGTCCTTCATTTCATACACTTCATCACTGTACGCAAAAAAATATGTAATGAAAAAATCAAGTCCAAGTCAGTATTGCTTTACATTTTTGATGCTACTGCATGTAACCTAGTTAGCCATCATGTGTCTCCATTCCATGCGTGTAAAAGTAGTAGTACCCTGGCCATCATCTTTTTTTTACTTCAATTGTTGCGTACAATTATATGTAGCACGAAACGTGTGTGCGTGCATGCATAAGGAGGTGTAAGTGCATTTTCTTAGTTAAAAATGTGCGTGAGTATTATAAGTTGCATTTCACAAATTCAAGTTCCAGGTCTTCTTGTTTTTTTCATATGGTGCGTGCAAACTATATCTACCAGGCCACCTTCCTTTGTCATTTTTACATATGCAAAGCTAAGGCCTTCTTCAGTTTCATTTTTATATTATTTTTTTGTGTTCGCAAATATGTGTCAAACGAAGGCAAGACCTGACCTTTTCATTTTGAACGTTTGTGGGTAAATTGCATTGCACCAATTTCAAGTGCCAGGCCTTTCTAAATATAGTGTGCGTGCATGTAAATGGCCCAGGTCATTTATTGCTTTTATCAACTCCATTTTGAATGCAAGTTGTGGTGTATTATAATATTGCCCGGTTATATTTTTGTCTATTTCTTTTTTGTGTGCAAGATGGACTGCACAAAATTTAAGTCCAGACTATTCTTTACTACAAGTGTAAGAAGTTAGTGCCAGGCAGTGCAATATTAGATGAATATGTAGCAGTGCATTCTACTGTTTAATTTACGTTGAACCGGTGTTTTGCTTTGAATGCATTTTATTGCCGTTATTTTCATAATGGATTTTTACCCCGGTGTTTATATTTGAAACGTGTTGTTTTGATGAGATTTTTGATGAATAAAATTACTGTTGTTTTGACTTCAGTAACCGTCAATTTAAAGTGAATTTTCAAGCAGCTTTTTTGCAATCAAGAAAACCCGCAACGCTGATTTTATATTCGTTCTTACGGTGTTTTGTAAAGCGCATTTTCTTTGTCGAAATTGCTATAGATGTTGCTGTTTTAATCACGTGTTTTTAAATCGTTTTAACATATAATTGTTTTCCAAAAATTTTACAGGTTACGCTTCCAAAAGAACGAGGAATCGATTTAAACGCTTCAGCAAAATTAAGGACTATGAACCCTTATTTTTACTGATTCGATTAATTTCGGGCTTGTCCATTTGAGAATGTAAAAATTATTTATAGAAAATACATAATTTTTCACTTTCAAGGAAACGATGATGAGATTTAAACGATTTAGCAAAAGTGCGGAATATGGAACCACACTTTTACTAATTCGGTTAAATCCGGACTCGTTAATTGAAATATATGCCGTGGAGTTGTTGTTTGAAAATTCTGATGATTTTGTTGGGCTTACGAGCGACCATGATGGACCTTCGGGTCAATTACCGGTACCAGGCCTTCGGGTCATTTGTTGGACCTTCGGGTCATTCGTTGGGCACCAAATATTATGTTGACAGTACTTGTTAGGCTTCGGCCGTATGAGATGCACGTACGGCGTAGCTTAGATACGCCATATGCTCGGACCGATCCACTTTTATGCTGATTTTCTAGTTATCTTATTTTGATTTCTTGATTTTTGTGTATTGCTGTTTTGAATTCAATTTTGAATTGGGAGTTGATTTTGATGATGTTTAATGAGATTTCTTCATTTAAACAATGTTAATTATTTATTTTGAATAGTCTCATTCGAGATTATGATTAATTTTCTTTGATGTTGTTTATCCTGCATTCATTTCTAAGTTTAAATTAGACTGATCCGTTTATTATTTTCTTTTAAATAACACTCGGGTCAGACCAAGCTATTTCTGGATAATCGCTACCTCTGATTCTGTTGCTGCTTCAGCTTTTGGGATTTCACCTGATCTTTTATTTAGGCTTCGAGGTGTTACTTTTGGTGTATTGACTCTCATCTCATGTATGTTTTGATGGCTATGTATATGTACATTTGGTTCATGTGAACCATCGAGTGTTGTAACATGTATCCAGACTTATCTTCCGCTATATCTAATATTTCTATTCTAATGTGATTATACTTATATGTATTATTGTAATTATGAGTTGTTCTTAATTTTTCTTAAGCCACCATGCTTTCATTTTAGATTTGGATTGAATATATATCGCCGGGAGTAATTTACACAACTCCTATCGATGTAATCAATACTCGTCTAAGGCATTAACTTACAGATGGTCGCTTCTAACAAGCCTTATTCTTCGCAATAGCAGATGTTATTACTTTGTAATAGCCTTTGTTATTGTGAGCATAGAGGTGGGGCGTCACAGCTTGGTATCAGAGCTGAGATTCGGAATAAATTGAAATAAATACGGAACAGAAGCAGAATGGGACATGTGTTACAACTATTCGAGAGTTTTATTTGTGCCTTTCTAATCTATTCCTTCGTTGTTCCTAAACTTTTATCCTCTCTGACATGTTGGAATATATCTAGGAATGAATCTCATATTTCCGTAGTATTCCATTTGTTAAATTCCTTATCAATCTTGTATTGTTTTAACTGATCCTTATCTTCTCTTATTCTCTCAGCCTATGGACGGAAGAGGTAGAGGGAAGCGTTCTACAGGTCCGTCTAGTGGTTCTCATCCAGATGCAGTCCATATGTCAGCTGATCAGTTTATGGAGCTATTTCGGGGTACTCAGCCTTCTGTTGCTACTCTCGCAGCTCCTACTCACAAGTCAGCCTTCGCCCGCATGTGTAGTGACTGTTCCCACCTTAGAGGCAAAACTTTCAAGGGATCGGAAAGTGTATTGGAGGTTCCGACTTGTTTGCACGCGAGTGAGAGCATATTTTCTCATATGGATCTTTCTGATCATCATCGTGTTCTCATGGCATCTTGCATGTTGCAAGAACGTGCGCTTGATTGGTATGAGCTTTTGGTTGCGGAAGTTGATGAGTCCTCTCTCTCTGGAATCCGTTTAAGGGACGATTCGAACTTAAGTTCATTTCTAAATCAGAAAAGGCCAATCTTGCTCGTAGTTTCCTTGAGTTGAAACAAGGAAAGTCCTTTGTTTCTGATTATGTTGCATCTTTCAAGGCCTTGTCCAAATACGGAGTTGAGTTCATTAACACTCCGCGTAAGAAGAATCTTAGATTTTTCGAAGGTTTGAAGAAAGTCTTTTTACTTCAGCTTAAGCTTCCTTATAAGGAACTGTTGATTCGGCACTTTGCCTTGAAGCTGTCAAAAAGAAATGTGATTGTGGTGATGAGATTGAGGTTTCTAAGAACCTTAATAAGAAGAGGTTTCCATTTCATAAGCCTAATTTTTCTCCCAGCAAGAAGAAGAAGAAGCAAGCTACCTCTAGCTCTCAGCCTAGTAGTGCACCTTCAAGTCAGAGGGTGTGCTATAATTGTGGTTCTCTGGATCATCTCCTTCGTAGTTGTCCTAATCCTCGCATTTGCCGCTATTGCGAGAAAGAAGGTCATTGGGTTTCTGATTGTCCTACTGCTCCTAATGGTTTAAAATTCTGGAAGCTTAATGTTGCTAAAGCTTCTGGTAATTCATCTCAGCCCAATGGTATTCCTCCTTCTGTTTTGGAAGGTTTTATTTTTTTCATGGTCGTTCTATTAGAGTTCTTTTTGATACGGATGCATCACATTCATTCATATCAAAGGAGCTTGTTGATGTTATTCATTTGGATGTTGTTAGTCTTTGCGACCCTTTGAGGATTGTGAATCCTATTGGTGGATCCGCTACTCTTGGTTTGTTATGTGTTGATGTTGAGATTATTCTATATGGTTTTTCCTTTCATGCGAATCTGCATGTTATGGATCATCTTGGTTTTGATATGATTTTGAGGATGGATTAGCTCGTCCGTTATGAAGTTCAAATCCTATGTTCCAAAACAACTTTATATGTCCTAAATGCTATTGTACAAACTTTAGCCAGCACATATTTTCTTTGACTTATACACAAAAATTGGAAAGGAAAAGTAAACACATTCTTTTGTTTCGTATTTCCAGAAGATCTGAGAAAATATTAATGGCAGTTCATTTCTTCCTCTACTCAGATCTTGGTGCTATCTGGTTCTAAAGCTTGAATTTTTGTTTCTTACCGATTTTGAAACAAATCTAAGGTGAGTGCAAAACTCACATTTCTAATCAAACTTTGCTGCCTATTTTGATATGCTAATTGGTTCGCTCATAACAATTATGTGTATTAAACACACCTGATCACGTCCTGGTATTTCAATTATTTTCCATCATTACTTGCGTGAATGCAAGCATTTGTGTGATATCCCAGAATTTCTGGCAATATAAATTTAATAATCTGTATTTAAAATTAAATTGATTTGATAATTTTTGTAAATAAATTTGAATCGATTTAATAATCTTCTTTAATAAATAATTAACTAGTGAGTTTATCTTTTATTAAGCTAATGAATTGTTTTCTATATATAATATGTATATATATATATATATATATTTATATATATTTTAAATAGATGAGTTTGATTTTGAATTTAATTAATACAACATATTTTCTAATTCCAATATTTTGGTAATTGGGGAATTATGATTTGTTTAATGTTAAGCTTTTCAAAACTATTTTATAAATAACTATATGATTTTAAATACATAAGACAAATGTTTTATTTGTTAAATATATATTTTGACTTAAGTTTGAATATTAATTTAGATTAAAATAAAGTTATAAAAATGTTTGTTTTATTTCTTTTTATAATATTGTTTAATAAATATGATTTGTAGATTAGATATGAAAGTTAAAATACAACTATTTAATGAAACATTTATTCACATAAATAATAAGTAATTTATAATCTCTTTTATAAATTTATTTAAAATGATTAAAAATGTTATTTTCAAATGATTGATATATATATATTATTTTTATTTATAAATATAATGGTTTTATTTCTTTTAAAATTAGCTATACATATAAATAAGTATTTGTAAACAAATTAAGTTTAAAACTTTTATTAACACATTAATTAAAAATACTAATTAATTAAAAAGACATGTGTAAACATCTTAGGATCTAATTTAACCATGTGTTAAATGAATAAGCAAGGATATAAACAAGTGTTCATATTTTATACAAGTGTTAAACTTTAATTTTTATTTTCCTTGATTTTTAATTTATCAAAAATAATTTATATAAACTTGCATTCTTTCATTCCTATTCTTTTCTCTCATTTTCATTTCATAGCAGGGAAATGTTCTGCTGAAACATTTTCACTCCAAAATGATCTTCATTCTAAAGAAATCTGCAAAACCATTTTCATCTCTTCAAAAATACAAATCACTCTTCATAATCAAACTCTTGTAACTCATTTTCAACATGCAAACCATCTCCGAAACCTGTTCATCATACAAAGAAAACCTACATTCTTCAAATCCCTGTAAACCATTTTGCATTCATTCTCCTCAAAAAGAAAATCTGTTTCCAAAATCCTACATGCATGTAGTTTTACAAATCTGGAAAGCAAGAAATCCTGCATTTCATTTGCAAGAAAGCAACCTGCATTTCTATCTTCAATCTGGAAATTTAGCTACTTGCATGCAACAATCTTTCAGCGAGCCTGCATTTTCTTTTAAAGATGGAAACATTTTAAAGCAACAAGTTTAAAGTCTATAAATCAAAACGACTCAAGTTTTTAAAGCACGGACAATTCTGTTTTAAAGAACTTCAAAGGGATTATTCAAATATTGTGCTCCGCTCTACATTTTTAAATCAGGTGAGTAACTTTACATTTTAAAATTTAAGTATGAAATATAGTTGTTTGATTTATCTGTAGAAATAAGTAGAATTTTATATATATACTGTTAAATATATTGCTTTGTTTATATAAGTATGAATGTGATGCATGTTTGATTTCCTAAGCTACTGTCTGTGCAATACAAGCTCAAATTTGACAAAATTTCTTTTCTTTTGATCTGGTTGTTGTTATGACTTGTAATTGAATGAAATTTGTTTATTACATGATAAAGTAAAACTTAAAAATTTATACAAGTCAAATAAATGTTTGTATTTCCTGAAGAAAAAAAATAACAAAGCAGAATTAGTATAAGTGAAGAATTCAAATATTATGATTCTATGTTCCAGGGTTATAAATCGAATCATAATACAAAAGCATGATTTTAAAAAAAACAATATTACAATTTTTAGTGTTAATTCCAGAGAGCAGTTCCATATTCTCTGTATTTTACTTTTTGGGTTAGCACTGATGATCTTTATGTTCGATTGAGTCGAATTTGCTCCTGGATGAGGTGGAGTTATCAGGGATGTTGGGAAAATTATCAGATAGTTGTGTATTTCTTTTTGAATGTTTTGATTGGGATTTAATGATTTGAACCCTAGTTTTCTGGGTTAGGAAAGAAGTGATCATTTCGGCAAGTATAGTTGATCGAGTTCAACTATTCCTTGGGCATTGGAAGATGGTGAGTTGTCGAAGTCTTCGCTGGAGTTTCAGAGTCAACGGTGCCTGGAGGCACGTGAACGAGGGTCGTTGACAGGTTTTGGTTGGGTAGGTGCTTCCTGTTCCAGTTTTGTTCCAAGTTGGAATTTAATCTCGATTTATGATTTCGAGGGGGAAACTGGGTACTGGTGATGATATGGGATGCATGGTTGATCGATAACTTGTTCCATTCATCGGAGTTTATAGGAGAAGGCGGCGTCGTGGGTGCATGTGCACAGAGAAAATGGGATGTGCTGGTGAACGTTTGTTATATGATTTTGGTGCCTCGCGTGGGTCTCGGGGAATTCGAGTTTCAACTCGAAGCAGTAATAGTTTTGACTCGAAGTGAAATTTAGGGGAGGCTTGAGTTATAGTTGTTTCAGGTTTTACAAATTAAAACAGAACCTGTTCTGTTTTAAGGTTTAAAAATAAAGTTTAAATGCAACTGAAAATTTTAAACTAAGTTTAAACTGAATTTGAATATGAATTCAAAAGAGTTGTATCCGAGTTTTGAATTAATTTAAATTTTGAAATTTAATTTTGGTTTTAAAACTTTTTAGTAGAAAAGTATATGGGGTTTGAATTTAAACTATAAGTTTTAAATTGGTAAATTAGAAATTTAAAATCAGTTTAAATCCGAGTTTTTGAAATCTGGAATTGGGTTTAAACTTCAGTTTTTAAAATAAAATAAGTTTTCAATTTAAATTATTTAATTGCTTTAAAAATATGGTTGAATAAATTAATTTTTAAAATGAAGATTTGTATTGTAAGAAAAGCTTTTAAAAATTTAAGTCAAATCTAGAATGAGGTTTAAAACTGTATTTCATTTTTTAAACTAAAAGTAAATTTTTAAAATTGAATTTGTTTTTAAATAACTTGGATTGTTTAAAGTGAATTTGTTTTATATTCTTTTAAACTTTTATTTTATAAAATGGTTATATCTTTAACATATGAGATAAAAAGGTTTTGAATTGTTTTAAAACCTTGTTTAAGTTAAAATTTGTATTCATTTTAAAATCTTAAATTTTAAGATGATGTTTAAAATGGAATCTAAAGTAAATTTAAAAACAATTTGTTTTTAAATGCTTAATTAAGAAGAAATGTTTTTCATAAAATAAATTAGAATTTTAATGATTTGGCTTCATTTAAATTATTAAGTTAATTTAAATGGGTAATTAATTAATTAAGTAATTAATAATATGGATGATTAATTAGGTAATCAAGGATTTTTAAATTAATTAATTAAGACTTGAGATTAATTAATTAAGGTTAATTAATTTATAATTAAGATTTATTAATTAGATTTTAATTAATGATTAAAGATAAATTAATCAAGTAATTAAGGATTAATTAAGTTGTAGTTAACACTTAATTGATTTAATAATTAGAGATTAATTAATTGGTAATTAAATATTAATTAATTTGTAATTAATAATGGTTAACCTAAGTTAATTTCATACGATAGTAATTAAGAATTGTTAATGAAGGTCATTAACTTAAGATTATTTAATAATTAATTAATGTGATTAATTTTAACAATTAATTAGATTAATTAATTAATAATAATCATTTATGGAATTGTTTAAGTTTAATTACATAATGGAAGTAATTAATGAATTAATTACTTAATGTAATTAATTGAGTTAATGTGATTAGTTTAGATTAATTAATTAAGTTTAATTAATTTAAACACTTGATGATTGATGAATAATTACTTTATGTAATTAATGTAATTGTAATTGCTTAGGGAAGTAATTAATTGATAATTACTGGATGTAATTAAAGTTATTTTAATAATGGAAGTAATTTGGATTAAATTACTTTGAAATCAATCAAGGGATTAATTGAGATAATTAACTAAGGGTAATTAATTTATGGAATGAAGTAATTAAGGGTTGTTAATTACTGAATGGAATTAATCAAGGGGTTAATTAGAGAATGAATTAAGGATTAATTTATTCAATGAAGTAATTAAAAGAAGTTAATTACTGGATGTTATTAATCAAGGGTGATTAATATTTGTGGTTTAATTGAAGATTAATTACTTAATGTAATTAATTTAAATAGAGAGATTAATTAAAAAATGTAATTAGAAATCATCAATAAAATTAATGATGTAAATTTAGAATTGATTAACTAAGGAATAATTAATAAATGAAGTAATTAATTAAATAAAGGATTAATGTAATTAACTTTAGTTAACTAATTTATTTAGTAATTAAAAGTTATATATTGTAAAGGTTAAGTATAATTAACTTGTGTAATTAATTTAAAGGCTAATTACTTATTGTAATTAGGGAATTGTTAATCAGGAATGATTAATTGGAATGAATAATGAGATGGTGATTAATTAATTGATCTCTAATTAATCAATGGTTAAGTTAACCAAGATTATATTGATGAAGTAATTAATTTAATTTATTTTAAATTGATCAAGGATGAAGTAATTAATTTAATCCATTTTAAATTAATTAGAGATAAAGTAATTAATTTAATTCATTTTAAATTAATTATAGTTGGAGTGATCATTAAATCATTGCTTATGTTTGATGGATGATATTGGTTGCCTTGAATGGTTTGTAATATCAGCAATGAGATGAGTAATGTTATGTGATATGGATGCATTGGTGCATTGTGATGATAATATGGATTATATGTTTATAATGATGATATAGATTATCTGTTGGTGATGATAATGTTGATTATCTATTGTGATAAGAATTATCTATCTGTGTGTATATAGATAATGAATTGAGATTTTTTTAACCTTTAAAACTACTTGGCCTTAAAAGATACGTTTTGGATTCGGTGAGACCGTGATCGGGTTTCCATATTTGGATATCCGAAAACCACATCGATCCAAATTAATGGTAGGTCGTGGATCTCAAGTGAAGATGAAGATTCAGAGTGCAAGGTTATCGTCGTTAACTCTGAGGGTGATTCTAAAATGAGTGTAATGAGATAATGCCTTCGGTTTCGTTCGAACCCGGAACGAACTTTTGTGGATTGAATGCTTTCAGTACATCGTCAGGTGGACGATGAGCATTCTAAATGATGTGTTCTATAAAGGTAATCGTAGCCTCAAGCTTCATCAACCGGGGATGGCTAAAAAAGGGGAGGTGCAACAAGGCTAAGTGGGTCATGCCCAAGTAGGACGAGATTTACCCCTGTCTAGATGTCCCTTTATTTCGGCTGTGTGGTGCGGTTGCTGATCAAAACTGCGGGGTGGTGTTGTTCGGAACTGTTCATTAAGGAATGGTTCTGGCTTTGTGTTGCAGGAGATTGGGAGTAATCCTCGGTACAGTGATCTAGGCCACATACTATGACGGGCGGTACCCCGGTCGCCCTGCCATTGTAGGGAATCCAAAATCCAATAAGTGCCATCATTTTAGATTGTATTACCCACTTTTGTGGCTAGTAACTAGAATTTAATAGATGTAACAATTTCGGCTATTTTCTATTTGCTTGAAAACCCTAGACCTATTATAATATCACTGGATTTCCTATCAAATATTTTGGTTAGCGTAAGGTAAAAACTTTTCCATGTTTATGTGTCGGAAGTCTTACGTGATACCTTTTCTTCTCAAAGGTTTTTGAAAGTTAAGAAACCTTAACCTGTTACTCACACCAGACCCATGTCTGACCCGGAGTTTATTTCTGTTTTTCTTAAACTCTTGGGTACTCAAAATTTTTATGAGTAGCCAAGGGATTCAGGTTAGCTTTGACGAATTGTGGAGGAGCAATGGAGCAGGTGGCTTCTGCGTTATAGTTATATAGTGTGTTCCGCTGTGTTGGTATCTCTGAGTTGGTTATCTATATGTTGTATTGAGTTGTAATAACTAGACAGGTGTTTATAACTATCTAGTATGTGTTGTATTATCCGTGTAACTCTGATAGTGGTTGTATACTATGTAATACTTATGTTATTAATATAATTTATTCGTTCCGCTGTTGAGATTCTGTTGTTGTTTCTTCTTTCTCTTCTTTCTTTTCTCTTTTCAACCCCTTTCTTTCTTCAAGACGATGTGACTTTTTGGTCTTTGAAAGTCGGGTCGTCACAGGAGGTATCAGAGCGCTAGGTTGAGCAAATACCTAGACTCTGGAGTGGTGTCTATCTTTAGAGAGCGTATTTGTATTTTTAATATATATAAATATATTTATTTATTCTACCTATCTGTTGGGTTACCTGTTCAGGTTTTCCAATATAGGTTATAAAGGTAGATGAGGTAGTGGTGTGTGTAACATGACTATTACCTTTGGTTGGAGTTTGTATGTTTGAGGTTGGAAGTGTTTCTGTCGAGACTGTAGACCTAATACCGTCTCGAGTGAGCTTTGCATCTTGGTGTAAGTATTTCATCCATCTCTGAAGGAAACCTGTTAAGGATTCAGAGTTCATCTTTGAAGTGCAGAATTGATGAATAGAGTTTGGATCTATCAGTTAGGCAGAAGAAGTGATGTATCTTGGCAACCTCATGAAGGAGTAGCTGCGTGATGAGATTAGTGATTATGGGTGTTTTCAAAGATGTTTCTTTGGAACAAGAGTAAGGATGTGTGTCTGTTTCGGTGTTGTGGCTGAGTTCAGCAGGATGTTGTGGTTGGCTTTGAGGTCCAAATTTCTCAAAGAGCTTTGGATTAGGAATTCTTTAGCATTGGTGTTAGCAGTGCAGTTCGGAGTGTTCTGTGTTGGCAGGAAGTCTTCTGGCTAAGTAGTTTTTCTGAAGGAGGAGTTCAGAAACAGCAAGAGTGGACTCGTTTCTTTGGTGAATTGGCTAGGCTAGCATAAGCTGTTCTGATTGGTAAAGAGGAAGAGCAGTTTCTTTGGATATTAGGCTAGATTGATTGCAAAAGTGACTTGCGATAGTTTGAGTGTTCTCTTGGGTTGTTGAAGATTTTCCGGATGTCTTCAAGGAAGTCAGAGGTTTGTTCGCATTTGGAGATCGAGTTTTCTTATCGACTAATATTCCAAAAGTGGAACTGATGGTTCAATTAGCAGAAGGATGGTTCCTAGTGATAGAGTTGGTGAAGCAACTCAGTTTTCGGAGGAATTTCTGAGTTTTTTTATGGATCTGTGGAATCATATTTTTAGGATGGTTTGTCTAGTCTGTGTTCGTGTTCTTCATCTGCATTTTCTTCTATTCTAGATCAGAGTTGTGCAGCGGAAGCAGTTTTAAAGTGCAAATGTTTTGTATTTTTCGGATAAGGAGAAGTAAGTCCAGTCTTTTGTTGTTTATGGAGTAGATTTTGTATTCTTGGTATTGGATTGATCTTGAGGAGATCATTGTGTTGGGTTGTCTTGGTCTAGTCTGTTTCTAGTGGAATCAGCAAGGGATGAGCTGATCAGGAAGGATGTTGGTCGCCCAGGATCGTTCGAAGGATTTTGAGGATAAGAGACGGAGGAATTTGGATTCTAGAGTCGGAGATTTGGTTATCGTTAAGATTTCTCAGATCCAAGGAGCTATAAGTTTTGGTAAGACTGGGAAGCTGGCTCCGAGGTGTTTTGGGCTTCTTCTGTGTTTTGGAAAGATAAGTGTTTGGTTTTCAGAGTTGAAGTGCCAGTTTGGATAACTGGGATTTAGTGTGTTTCACGTATCTCTGAGGGAGTACATGTTTGATATTTCTAGTTGTAGAACCAGCAGTTCAGGATGTTTGGTTGTTCGGTCAGACTCGTCTGTAGTCTGATATCCTGTTTAGAGTTGTAGATCTAGATGAGATAGGAGCACTATAGCTTAGTAGTTTTGATTGTCTGGATTCTGTAGAGCGAGTATACCGATATTTATACCGGGGAAACTCATGGAAATTCTATCCAAAAATTTTCTGGATAATTAGTTTTGTTTTGATTGTGTGAATTGGTTGCTTTGGATATTAGTATATGATTAATATATGATGTGTTTTAAAATTAAATCTTTAATGAGATTATTAAATTACCTTTGTTTTAAATTTAGGGGACGAAATTCTTTTGAGGGGGGAGGATTGTGATATTCCGGAATTTCTGGCAATATAAATTTAATAGTCTGTATTTAAAATTAATTTGATTTGATAATTTTTGTAAATAAATTTTAATTGATTTAATAATCTTCTTTAATAAATAATTTAATAGTGAGTTTATATTTTATTAAGCTAATGAATTGTTTTCTATTTATAATGTGTACATATTTATTTATTTATATTTTAAATAGATGAGTTTGATTCTGAATTTAATTAATATAGCATATTTTCTAATTCTAATATTTTGTTAATTGGGGAATTATGATTTATTTAATGTTAAGCTATTCAAAACTATTTATAAATAACTATATGATTTTAAATACATAAGATAAATGTTTTATTTGCTTAAGATATATTTTGAATTAAGTTTGAATATTAATTTAGATTAAAATAAAGTTATAAAAATGTTTGTTTTATTTCTTTTTAAAATATTGTTTAATAAATATGATTTGTAGATTAGATATGAAAGTTAAAATACAACTAATTAATGAAACATTTATTCACATAAATAATAAGTAATTTATAATCTCTTTTATAAATTTATTTAAAATGATTAAAAATGTTATTTTCAAATGATTGATATATATATATATATATATATTGTTTTTATTTATAAATATAATGGTTTCATTTCTTTTAAAATTAGCTATACATATATATAAGTATTTGTAAACAAATTAATCTTAAAACTTTTATTAACACCTTAATTAAAAATACTAATTAATTAAAAAGACATGTCTAAACATCTTAGGATCTAATTTTACCATGTGTTAAATGAATAAGCAAGGATATTAACAAGTGTTCATATTTTATACAAGTGTCAAACTTTAATTTTTATTTTCTTTGATTTCTAATTTATCAAAAATAAGTTATATAAACTTGCATTCTTTCATTCCTATTCTTTTCTCTCATTTTCATTTCATAGCAGGGAAATGTTCAGCTGAAACATTTTCACTCCAAAATGATCTTCATTCTAAAGAAATCTGCAAAACCATTTTCATCTCTTCAAAAATACAAATCACTCTTCATAATCAAACTCCTATAACTCATTTTCAACATGCAAACCATCTTCAAAACCTGTTCATCATACAAAGAAAACCGGCATTCTTCAAATCCCTATAAACCAATTTGCATTCATTCTCCTCAAAAAGCAAATCTGCTTCAAAAAACCTGCATGCATGTAGTTTTAAAAATCTAGAAAGCAAGAAATCCTGCATTTCATTTGCAAGGAAGCAACCTGCAATTCTATCTTCAATCTAGAAATTTAGCTACTTGCATGCAACAATCTTTCAGCAAGCCTGCATTTTCTTTTAAAGCTAGAAACATTTTAAAGCAACAAGTTTAAAGTCTATAAATCAAAACAACTCAAGTTTTTAAAGCATGGACAATTCTGATTTAAAGATCTTCAAAGGGGTTATTCAAATATTGTGCTCTGCTCTGCATTTTCAAATCAGGCGAGTAACTTTACATTTTAAAATTTAAGTATGAAATATAGTTGTTTGATTTATCTGTAGAAATAAGTAGAATTTTATATATATACTGTTAAATATATTGCTGTGTTTATATAAGTATGAATGTGATGCATGTTTGATTTCCTAAGCTACTGTCTGTGCAATACAAGCTCAAATTTGACAAAATTTCTTTTCTTTTGATCTGGTTGTTGTTATGACTTGTAATTGAATGAAATTTGTTTATTACATGATAAAGTAAAACTTAAAAATTTATACAAGTCAAATAAATGTTTGTATTTCCTGAAGAAAAAAAATAACAGAGCAGAATTAGTATAAGTGAAGAATTCAAATATTATGATTCTATGTTCCAGGGTTATAAATCGAATCATAATACAAAAGCATGATTTTAAAAAAAACAATATTACAATTTTTAGTGTTAATTCCAGAAAGCATTTCCATATTCTCTGTATTTTACTTTTTGGGTTAGCACTGATGATTTTTGTGTTCGATTGAGTCGAATTTGCTCCTAGAGGTGGTGGAGTTATCAGGGATGTTGAGAAAATTATCAGATTGTTGTGTATTTCTTTTTGAATGTTGTGATTGGGATTTAAAGATTTGAACCCTAGTTTTCTAGGTTAGGAAAGAAGTGATCATTTCCGCAAGTATAGTTGATCGAGTTCAACTATTCCTTGGTCATTGGAAGATGGTGAGTTGTCGAAGTCTTCGCCGGAATTGCAGAGTGAACGGTGGCCGGAGGCGCGTGAACGAGGGTCATTGACAGGTTTTGGTTGAATAGGTGCTTCCTGTTCCACTTTTGTTCCAAGTTGGAATTTAATCTCGATTTATGATTTCGAGGGGGAAACTGGGTACTGGTGATGGATATGGGATGCCTGGGTGATCAGTGACTTGTTCCAGTCATCGGAGTTGATCGGAGAAGGCGGCGTCGTGGGTGCATGTGCACAGAGCAAATGGGATGTGCTGGTGAACGTTGGTTACAGGATTTTGGTGCCTCGCGTGGGCCTCGAGGAATCGAGTTTCAACTCGAAGCAGTAATAGTTTTGACTCGAAGTAAAATTTAGGGGAGGCTCGAGTTATAGTTGTTTCAGGTTTTACAAATCAAAACAGAACATGTTCTGTTTTAAGGTTTAAAAATAAAGTTTAAATACAACTGAAAATTTTAAACTAAGTTTAAACTGAATTTGAATCTGAATTCAAAAGAGTTGAATCTGAGTTTTGAATTAATTTAAATTTTGAAATTTAAATTTGGTTTTAAAACTTTTTAGTAAAAAAGTATATGGGGTTTGAATTTAAACTATAAGTTTTAAATTGGTAAATTAGAAATTTAAAATCAGTTTAAATATGAGTTTTTGAAATCTGGAATTGGGTTTAAACTTCAGTTTTTAAAATAGAATAAGTTTTCAATTTAAATTGTTTAATTGCTTTAAAAATATGGTTGAATAATTTAAATTTAATGAAGATTTGTATTGTAAGAAAAGCTTTTAAAAATTTAAGTTAAATCTAGAATGAGGTTTAAAACTGTATTTCAGTTTTGAAATTAAAAGTAAATTTTTAAAATTGAATTTGTTTTTAAATAACTTGGAATGTTTAAAGTGAATTTGTTTTATATTCTTTTAAAATTTTATTTTATAAAATGGTTATATCTTTAACATATGAGATAAAAAGGTTTTGAATTGTTTTAAAACCTTGTTTAAGTTAAAATTTGTATTCATTTTAAAATATTAAATTTAAGATGAAGTTTAAAATGGAATCTAAAGTAAATTTAAAAACAATTTTTTTTAAATGCTTAATTATGAAGAAATGTTTTTTCTTAAAATAAATTAGAATTTTAGTGATTTGGATTCATTTAAATTATTAAGTTAATTTAAATAGGCAATTAATTGATTAATTAATTAATAATATGGATGATTAATTAGGTAATCAAGGATTTTTAAATTAATTAATTAAGACTTGAGATTAATTAATTAAGGTTAATTAATTTGTAATTAAGGTTTATTAATTAGATTTTAATTAATGACTAAAGATTAATTAATCAAGTAATTAAGTATTAATTAAGTTGTAGTTAACACTTAATTAATATAATAATTAGATTAATTAATTGATAATTAAATATTAATTAATTTGTAATTAATAATGGTTAATCTAAGTTAACTTCATAAGAAAGTAATTAAGAATTGTTAATGAAGGTCATTAACTTAAGATTATTTAATAATTAATTAATGTGATTAATTTTAATAATTAATTAGATTAATTAATTAATAATAATCATTTATGAAATTGTTTAAGTTTAATTACTTAATGGAAGTAATTAATGAATTAATGTAATTAATTAGGTTAATGTGATTAGTTTAGATTAATTAATTAAGTTTAATAATTTAAACACGAGATAATTGATGAATAATTACTTTATGTAATTAATTGAATTGTAATTACTTAGGGAAGTAATTAATTGATAATTACTGGATGTAGTTAAAGATGTTTTAATAATGGAAGTAATTTGGATTAAATTACTTTGAAATTAATCAAGGGATTAATTGAGATAATTAACTAAGGGTAATTAATTTATGGAATGAAGTAATTAAGGGTAGTTAATTACCGAATGGAATTAATCAAGGGGTTAATTAGAGATTAAATTAAGGATTTATTTATTCAATGAAGTAATTAAAGGAAGTTAATTACCAGATGTTATTAATCAAGGGTGATTAATATTTGTGGTTTAATTGAAGAATAATTACTTAATGTGATTAATTTAAATAGAGAGATTAATTAAAAAATGTAATTAGAAATCATCAATAAAATTAATGATGTAAATTTAGAATTGATTAATTAAGGAATAATTAATAAATGAAGTAATTAATTAAATAAAGGATTAATGTAATTAACTTTAGCTAACTAATTGATTTAGTAATTAAAAGTTAATTATTGTAAAGGGTTAAGTATAATTAACTTGTGTAATTAATTTAAAAGGCTAATAACTTATTGTAATTAGGGTATTGTTAATCAGGAATGATTAATTGGAATGAATAATGAGATGGTGATTAATTAATTGATCTGTAAATAATCAATGGTTAAGTTAAGCAGGATTATAATGATGAAGTAATTAATTTAATTTATTTTAAATTAATTAAGGATGAAGTAATTAATTTAATTTATTTTAAATTAATTAAGGATGAAGTAATTAATTTAATTTATTTTAAATTCGTTAGAGATAAAGTAATTAATTTAATTCATTTTAAATTAATTATAGTTGGAGTGATCATTAAATCATTGCTTATGTTTGATGGATGATATTGGTTGCCTTGAATGGTTTGTAATATCAGCTATGAGATGAGTAATGTTATGTGATATGGATGCATTGGTTGCATTGTGATGATAATATGGATTATATGTTTATAATGATGATATAGATTATCTGTTGGTGATGATAATGTTGATTATCTATTGTGATAAGAATTATCTATCTGTGTGTATATAGATAATGAATTGAGATTGTTTTAAACTTTAAAACTACTTGGCCTTAAAAGATACGTTTTGGATTCGGTGAGACCGTGATCGGGTTTCCATATTTGGATATCCGAAAACCACATCGATCCAAATTAATGGTAGGTCGTGGATCTCAAGTGAAGATGAAGATTCAGAGTGCAAGGTTATCGTCGTTAACTCTGAGGGTGATTCTAAAATGAGTGTAATGAGATAATGCCTTCGGTTTCGTTCGAACCCGGAACGAACTTTTGTGGATTGAATGCTTTCAGTACATCGTCAGGTGGACGATGAGCATTCTAAATGATGTGTTCTATAAAGGTAATCGTAGCCTCAAGCTTCATCAACCGGGGATGGCTAAAAAAGGGGAGGTGCAACAAGGCTAAGTGGGTCATGCCCAAGTAGGACGAGATTTACCCCTCTCTAGATGTCCCTTTATTTCGGCTGTGTGGTGCGGTTGCTGATCAAAACTGCGGGGTGGTGTTGTTCGGAACTGTTCATTAAGGAATGGTTCTGGCTTTGTGTTGCAGGAGATTGGGAGTAATCCTCGGTACGATGAGCATTCTAAGTGATGTGTTCTATAATGGTAATCGTAGCCTCAAGCCTCATCAACCGGGAATGGCTAAAACAAGGGAGGTGCAGCAAGGCTAAGTGGGTCATGCCCAAGTAGGACGAGATTTACCCCTGTCTAGATGTCCCTTTGTTTCGGCTGTGTGGTGCGGTTGTTGATCACAAGTGCGGGGTGGTAATGTTCGTAACTGTTCAGTAAGGAATGGTTCCGGCTTTGTGTTGCAGGGAATTGGGAGTAATCCTTGGTACGGTGATCTAGGCCACGTACTTTGACGGGCGGTACCTCGGTAGCCCTGCCATTGTGTGGAATCCAAAATCCAATAAGTGCCATCGGTTTTGATTGTATTACCCACTTTTGTGGCTAGTAGCTGAAATTTAATAGTTGTAACAATTTCGGCTGTTTTTTATTTACTTGAAAACCCTAGACCTATTATAATATCACTTGATTTCCTATTAGATGTTTTGGTTAGCGTAAGGTAAAAACTTTTCCATGTTTATGTGTGGGAAGTCTTACGTGATACCTTTTCTTTTTAATGGTTTTTGAAAGTTAAGCAACCTTAACCTGTTACTCACACCAGACCCATGTCTGACCCAGAGTTTATTTCTGTTTTTCTTAAACTCTTGGGTACTAAAAATTTTTACAAGTAGCGATGGGATTCAGGTTGGCTTTGACGAATTGTGGAGGAGCAATGGAGCATGAGGCTTCTGCGTTATAGTTATATAGTGTGTTCCGCTGTGTTGGTATCTCTGAGTGGTTTATCTATATGTTGTATTGAGTTGTAATAACTAGACAGGTGTTTATAACTGTCTAGTATGTCTTGTATTGTCTGTGTAACTCTGATAGTTGTTGTATACTATGTAATACTTATGTTATTAATATAATTTATTTGTTCCGCTGTTGAGATTCTATTGTTGTTTCTTCTATCTCTTCTTTCTTCTCTTTTCTACCCTTTTCTTTCTTCAAGACGATGCGACTTTATGGTCGTTGAAAGTCGCATCGTCATATCTGGGTCATATTTTTGCGTGAAAACTCAGTTGCCAGGTTACTTTAAAATTTTGTTAAATTCATTTTCGTGCAAGTGATATTGTGCCATAAGTCCAAGTACTTCATTTCATACACTTCATCACTGTATGCAAAAAAATATGTAACGAAGAAATCAAGTCCAAGTCAGTATTGCTTTTACATTTTTGATGCTACTGCATGTAACCTAGCCAGCCATCACGTGTGTCCATTCCATGCATGTAAAAGTAGTAGTACCCCGGCCATCATCTTTGTTACTTCAATTGCCGCGTACAATTGTATGTAGCACAAAACGTGTGTGCGTGCATGCATAGTGAGGTGCGAGTGCATATCGTTAGTTAAAAATGTGAGTGAGTATTATAAGTTGCATTTCACAAATTCAAGTTCTAGGTCTTCTTGTTTTTTTCATATGGTGCGTGCAAACTATATTTACCAGGCCACCTTCCTTTGTCATTTTTTCACGTGCAAAGATAAGGCCTTCTTCAGTTTCATTTTTATATTTTTTTTGTGTTCGCAAATATGTGTCAAACGAAGGAAAGACCTGACCTTTTCATTTTGAACGTTTGTGGGTAAATTGCCTTGCACCAATGTCAAGTGCCAGGCCTTTCTAAATATAGAGTGCGTGCATGTATATGTTCCCGGTCATTTATTATTTTTATCAACTTTATTTTGAACGCAAGTTGTAGTGTGTTATAATATTGCCCAGGTTATATTTTTATCTATTTCCTTTTTGTATGCAAGATGGATTGCACAAAATTTAAGTCCAGACTATTCTTTATTACAAGTGTAAGAAGTTAGTGCCAGGTAGTGCAATATTAGATGAATATATAGTAGTGCAGTCTACTGTTTAATTTACGTTGAACCCGTGTTTTGCTTTGAACGCATTTTATTGCCGTTATTCTTGTAAAGGATTTTTACCCCGGTGTTTTTATTTGAAGCGTGTTGTTTAATGAGATTTTTGACGAATAAAATTACTGTTGTTTTGACTTCAGTAGCCGTCAATTTAAAGTGAATTTTCAAGCGGCTTTCTTGCAATGAGGAAAACCTGCAACGCTGATTTTATATCCATTTTTATGGTGTTTTGTGAAGCGCAATTTCTTTGTCAAAATTGCTATAGATGTTGCTGTTTTAATCACGTGTTTTTAAATCGTTTTCAAATATAATTGTTTTCCAAATTTTTTACAGTTTACGCTTTCAAAAGAATGAGGAATTGATTTAAACGCTTCAGAAAAATTAAGGACTATGAACCCTTACTTTTACTAATTCGATTAATTCCGGACTTGTCCATTTGGGAAAGTAAAAATTATTTATATAAAATACACAATTTTTCACTTTCAAGGAAACGATGATGAGATTTAAACGATTTAGCAAAAGTGCGGAATATGGAACCACGCTTTTACTAATTCGGTTAAATCCGGACTCGTTAATTGAAATATTTGCCGTGGAGTTGCTATTTGAATATTTTGATGATTTTGTTGGGCTTTCGGGCCACTATGATGGACTTTTGGGTCAATTACCAATACTAGGCCTTCGGGTCATTTGTTGGACCTTCGGGTCATTCGTTGGGCGCCAAATATTATGCTGACAGTACTTGGTAGGCTTCGGCCATATGAGATGCATGTGCGGCATATCTTAGACTTGCCAAGTGCTGGGATCGATCCACTTTTATGCTGATTTTCTAGTTATCTTATTTTGAATTCTAGATTTTTGTGTATTACTGTTTTGAATTCAATTTTGAATTGGGAGTTGATTTTAATGATGTTTAATGAGATTTCTTCATTTAAAAAATGCTGATTATTTATGTTGAATAGTCTCATTCGAGATTATGATTAATTTGCTTTGATGTTATTTATCCTGCATTCATTTCTAAGTTTAAATTAAACTGATCCGTTTATTATTTTCTTTTAAATAATACTCGGGACAGACCGAGCTATTTCAGGATAATCGCTACCTCTGATTCAGTTGCTGCTTCAGCTTTTGGAATTTCACCTCATCTTTTGTTTAGGCTTCGAGGTGTTACTTTCGGTGTATTGACTCTCATCTCATGTATGTATTGATGGCTATGTATATGTACATTTTGTTCATGTGAACCATCGAGTGTTATAGCATGTATCCGGACTTATCTTCTGCTATATTTGATATTTCTATTCTGATGTGATTATACTTATCTGTATTATTGTTATTATGAGTTGTTCTAAATTTTTCTTAAGCCACGATGGTTTCGTTTCAGATTTGGATTGAATATATATCATCAGGATTAATTTACAAAACTCCTATGATGTAATCAATACTCGTCTAAGGTATAACGTACAGATGGTCACTTCTAACAAGCCTTATTCTTCGCAATAGCAGACGTTATTTCTTTGTAATAGCCTTTGTTATTGTGATCATAGAGGTGGGGCGCCATAATTACTTCATTTATTAATCACACTTTTTAATTAATTACATTTAGTAACTAATTTTAAATTGACCAAATTAATTATTTATAAATCACATTAACTAGTTAACTAAATTAATTACATTAAGCAATTAACCCATAATTACTTCCGTTAAGTAATCCCTTTTTTATTCAGTACATCCAATAACTATCCATTAATTACTCCACTAAGTAATTATACTTAATTAATTCATAATTAAGAGATTATCTTTAATTAATTAGACTAATTAATTAACTTAAAATTAATTACATTAATTAGTTGATTATTCATCACTAAATCTCTTGTTAATTCATTAACCATTCATAAATTACTTCATTAAGTAATTATTCTTAATTCCAGTAAGTAATTAATCTTTAATTTATTTTACTAATTATTTTTTTTATAAATCTCAACCTTTAAAGATAAACTTTACATTTAAATTAAATACTTATCACCTCATTAGACTTCATTAGAAACCATTTATAAAAAAAATAAAAATTTGAAATATATTTTACTTAAAAACAAAACAATTTAAACATTTAAATTGGGTATTTAAAATATTTGAAAACCTTTTTCAAACTTGCTTAAATAAATTTTATCCCAAAAAAAACTTAATTATAAAATCCTTTAAAACTCAACTTCTTTAAATATACTTTGAAACTATGTTAACCTTTGTCTTTAAAAACAAGTTTCCTTTTCCATATCTTAAAACTTGTTTTTACTGCTCTTGAAACATACTCATACAAATCCACTTGAAATTAAATTAATTTAACTTGCCTTGCCTTCAAAACTTGCTTTTGCCTTTAAAACCTAGACTAGATTTCCTTTTAAAATTGAAACCTGCTAACATAATCAAAATCGAACCCGTGCATAATTTATTTTTCCAGAGGCACTCACGAACGAAACCCTTCTGCCTTCTGCTTCATAAAAAACGCATAGTCAACGAAACTAACCCGAGTTACCACCAAACTCTATGCTCAGATACACAAGAGTTTACGTGCACGTGCACGTACCACGGCCGCCACTCCGATCATCGAAAAGCCCGCCAACGAGTCACACTTGACCTTCCCACTCGATTACGATCACCGAACGAGATCGAGCACATAAGATTCCCACCCGGAACAATTCGTTCGTCATCAACCACCATGACCCGCCTTCGCCGATCACCAGAATTCACGCTTCTGCTTTTGGGATCTCACCGACCCATCCTCCTCCTAATTCCCCCAGTCCGATCCACTCGATTTCACCAACGACGATATAATTCCTACTCAACCCATCGATGACTAAACTCACCGTCAAACCCTATCAACACCTCGCCGTGCCACCACGGCAAAAATTAGACCTTTCGACTATCTTTCCCATACACCCTGACACTCAAACCCGCTTCAGCCAAGGTCTCGGCCAACCCTAAATCGTGGATCATCAAGATTTTACCCAAAACCAAAATTCGATCAACACCAAATTTTTAATCACTCAACAACTTAAAAATCTCATAATTAATTTTAAAATTCATTATTTTTGATAACGAAACTGGGTATATAATCAAAGCATGAAGTTTTTAAAATCAATTTTGGTGACAATGAGGGATTTTCTCTGTAATATTTAAATTTGGAAACATAAACCAAATATTTTACTCAGTTTTTTTTATAATGATGTCATATGCATTCAAACATTTTTTTATTAGAGATCAAAGCCAAAAATCATTTTAGGTTGATGTTTTGAATTTTTAGACCAGGTTTTAAACTTGTAATATTCAAACAGAGACCTGATGTGTCTGTTCCAGGCATGTACTAAGATATGATCACCCATATTTATACACAAATTCATTTCTAACGAGATGCACAACATTATACTTAACATATTTTCTAGGATCATCAAATACAATCTTAAGATATACAAAATTTCATGGCTTACTCACCTATTTATGAAGAAACAGAGAATAGTTTGATTTGCTCTGTCAATCTGGAATTGCGTTTGGGATTGAGATGATCTGATGTTGAACCTAGCTTAAATCTGAGCTTCAGGTTGAAGACTGAAAATGAAAATGATTGTAGATTTGAAATTTATTTGCTTCTTGATTCGTTCCCTGGTTTCTTACAGGCTTTGGTTTTAAGTTTCAGATTTCTCTTTTTTTAAGAATGAAAATGACAAAAGAAATGAAAGAGAGGGATGGAGATGTTATATAACCTATATTATCTTTATTTAATTATTTAAAAAAAAATTAAGGCCACTTGTTCAATTAATTAACACTTGTCATTAAACATATTCTTTTGCTTACATTTGCAAATCCACGTTTTATATGTTTTATGTGAATTTATATGATATTCTAAATTTAGCTTTTATATTTATAAATGTCTTTACATTTTAAAATATATATATTTATATTATCAATTTGCTCTTATATAAATGTCTTATGTTTTAAATGTTTAAATTTTTATCTTAAATTAATCTTACTTAATTATATTTATTATTTCTCTTATATTTGTCTATTTATAATTTTAAAAGTAGATGATATAAAATCCCAATTACACACTTATAATAGTTATACAAATATACCAATTATACTTTATATAATTTATTTATATTTTTAAATGTTTTCCATAAAAATCTTATATTAAATTTCTATTTAGTAACCACTTTCCTCCATTTATATTAATATGATCTTTAAATAAAAATAACAGACTATATACTCATAAAATCATATACATATACATATATTATTTATAAATTCAATTTACCTTAAGATATTTATCTTTTGAATTTTAGATTCAAATTCAAGTTAAAATCAACTCATATAAATATATATATTTAAAAAAACACCAATTCAACTATATTTAAAATCCATTTATAAAAATAACATGTTATTACTATTGTTTTGAAAATAATCAATTTTGTCAATTTTAAATAATTATAAAGGAGATTATCTTATTTATTTGTCCAATTTATAAATCAGCATTTTCAGAGGTTAAATCAAATAACTATCCAATTATTTGACGCCTGAAAATCCGGGTTATCACATTCCTCCCCCCTTAGAATCTTTTTGTCCCCGAAAAGGAACGAAGCCAGAATTTACTCAAATGCTTGTAATCAGATAAATTTTTCTTTTATATTTTTTTAAAGACTTTATAATCTATATAATATTATAAAGTAGTTTTATAAAAATACTTTTTATAACTCGATGTCTAAACCAGTCCATCCTTGTTCTTATAGAAATTCGGTCATACGTTGATCAGGCGTAAGACTAAAAATCTATAAGTACTTGGTAAACCCATTATAGATCGCAGTAAAAGTCTATCTAATTGTAGGCATTCCGCGCCCCTTGATTAAGCCATGGAACCCGCTATAGATCGCAGTTACATTCCAGAGTTACCTTGCCATCACAGCAAAAGTCCATGTAACCATGGGCATCAGTGCCCTCGATTTTCGCTGCCAAAAAAGTGAAACTTCTCCACTCCCACATAGGTCGTAGTCTACGGATGTAAAATAAAACCTAGACTATTGGCTCTCAGCAGCACACATGACTTTCGCTATGTCACTATAGGTCGCAATCCACCAATATAAAATCAAACGTAGACTGTTGGCTCTCAGTGGCACATACGACTTTCGCTATGGTCTACAGTAGATCGCAGTGACATCGAGTTAAACTATCGTCATAACATAACTCAAATGCCCCTGCAGGCATCAGCGCCCTCGACTTCCGCTACACACTACTCATAATCCTCTGGAACTAGTTTTGTACGGACTCCTCATAGGATCATCTTTAGAACCCCCCTTAAGGTTCAAGGTAGTACCACCTTGAGGCACTCTTGAGAAGTTCATTTCAAGGGAGCGCCTTTTTCTCCAGAGCCAACCTCAAAACATTTTATACTATACTCTTATAGTATCTTTCAAATCATACCCTTTATGATTTTCATCCAAATCTCCTTTACACAAAATTGATTCCCAAAATCGATAATTCTCAAACTAGGCTTTCCAAATTCCAATATTGATTTTACCCAAAAATCAAAAAGCCTTTCCAAATCCAAAGGTTCCAAAAACCTTTCTCAAAATCATTCTCATAAGATCCTTTACATACATACATATATATACATATATACATACATATATATATATATATATATATATATATATAACTTTAAAAATCTTTGGATTACTTCAACTTGTATAAATTACCATTTTGAACTTCAAATACTTTCAAAAATCCTTTTCTTCTGGCAAAAGATTCAACAAGGGGAGTTTTATCATATATAAAACAAAGATACATAACTTTGTTTATTAGAGATCAAATACTCAAATTTGATTACTCTATAAAGTCACTTACCAATTTACTTACTTCCATAAAGTAAATTCCTATCAAAGAAATATCCAATTTCTACTTTATTTCATCACTTATTTCACAAAATATATCCTTCATTCCAAAAATCATTTTTACAGTTCTTATTCACAAATTTTCAATATAAATTTCATTCAAATCCGTACGATGTACACATATCATCCGTACGCTATACCAATCCGATCGCTCACTCAATCACACAATTTCACTTCTGAACTAGTATCGTCCACCCAACTTCCTAGTGCAGACTCAGATCTGGTTTCTTGATCAGAAACCCCTTTTCTCCTTGCATAGTCATAACTATGATAGAAAATATCTAGAACCAATAAAAAATCCATATCTAGGTTCGCCGTCGAAAATCGAGTGAAAATTCCCAACTCGGATTAATATGCTATCTCGAAATTCTATGCTCGAATCTGGATCAAATCACTATGTGAATAGAATAACGTACGTACATCCTACGTATTTATCTTTATTGATTACTAGCCAAATCAATCTTCTTTTCTATTCACGTTTCCTTTAATTCTATTCACTTATTCTCAATTGCTTCCATTTCCGATTGAGTTATTACTTCAATTACAAACAGTTTGAAATCTGACCAATTTAAATTTAAAAATAGCTTTAAAAAGTCTAAAACAGATAAGTAGTTGAAAATAATAATTATTACTTTGTAGAATAGCTAAGTAATTGTAAATTAGTTGGAAAATAGTCAAATAGTTATAGAAATTTTAAATAATACCAAAATAGTTGTAAAATAGTAATTAGTTATAAAGTAGTTGAAAAACAGTAATGTAAAATAGTTGCAAAATAGTTAAATAATTCCAAAAGTAGTTATAAAACAAGTATAAGATAGTTTTGAGTTTAATAAGAAAGGTCGTATATATAATAAATAGCTTGGAAAAATAGATTTGTACTTAAACAATTTATTTTGAAAATAGTCCAGAGTCAAACTATTCAATTCCCAACCTCCATAATCAATTCAATTTAAATTTCTACTTCCATTTAAATTAACTCAATTCCAATTTAAATAACTTCAATTTCCATTGCAATTGATTTAACCCCAATTCAAGTTGAATTAATCCTCAATTTCTTTCCTAAATTCAAATCAAATTCCATTTGAATTTACTTATTTAACTTTAATCACAATTTCAATTAATTCAAATCAAATTCAATTAGGACTAATTCAACTCAAATATCAAATTTAAATCATCCCGAATTATATAAATTCAGGTTAAGTTTTTAAATATTGATTTAATCCTTTAAATCAAATCAACTTATATCTTTAAACTATTTAATTCTGAATCCAAATTCCATATTTAACCTATTTCAAAGTTCAAATAATAACTAAAATCCTTATTAAATCTTTGAAATTCAATTTATCACCAAATTTCAGTTTTGAAACCAAACCTTTTAAGTTTTATCTTAATAATGGATATATTACCACACTACATTTCTCAACTCAATTGAAAAAAAATCCAATTCACAGTTTCATGAATTTTTAATAACAATAGGATAATATTATCCCAATTATTTTAAAACATCTATCCATTTCCAATTTCCAGACCTCAAACCCATTTTGAGATCACACAAACTCCCAATTCAAACTAATCAATTAACTTCCCAAGTTAAATCTTAATTTCATCTTGAAATTTCCAAATCAGGTTGTTTAATCAAACTTATTTAACTTCTTCTAAGTTACATTCAATTAAGTCCTGTTAACCTTACTCACATTTGAATTCCCACTTCAAATTTTAAACTTAACAATCTTCCCACTTATAGGTTCAAAAACTTGTTACTATGGGTTTTCTCATCCCATTCCAGGGAAAATCAAAACTCATCACTTTAGAGTTTAGTTCAAGTCATCTTTGATATTATGTATATCCACAAATATACATATTATTTTAGACCACTTTGGTTATTAATTTGAAACAATTTTTTTAAAATTTTCAAACAACTCTTGTTTGACATAGGACCTTTTTATTCAAATATATTAAATAACATTTCTTTATCACTTTGAAACAATTTTCAAATTCTGGACTCAGATTTAAAACTTCATAATTTAGGTCATCTTCAGTTCCAGTTTATAAGTCATGCTTGCCTAAATGTTTTACTTCCCTAAAACATTTCATTTTGCTTACTCATTAATACACATTTCATTGTTAAACACAACAATGATAATAACCAAGAAAACCATTTCATTATTATCTTTTTCTGAAACTCTTTCCCAAATTCAAGATTTAAATTTTAGTTTGAATCCATTTCAGTCTCATCTTTATTTAATTTCAATGTGGTTGTAATTCTATTACCACCTTATTTAATTCCAATAATTTAACAATCAATTACCTTAATATTTATTAGAAAGAAATATTGCTTTATATATCAAAATATATTCTTATATAAAATCATTTAAAATCTTTATATAAGAAAAAAACAAGTACACTCTCATAAATATATACACTCAACTCATTTCTAGGGTACCATTGACCCTATCCTTAATGAGTAAATCCACTAGAGCCAAGGTTCTCGCTTAACCTTCAGCTCTGATACCAAATTGTAACGACCTGGAATTTTCGATCCTGAAAATTCCAAATAGTTATAAAAAAGAAGAAACAGATAGAGGAAGAAGAAGAAGAAACAGAAACACCAAACCACAGGGTTCTCACATTCGCAGCGGATCAAAATATAATATCATTAAATAACATTTACACAATGAAGCAGTATCAGTTAAATTACATACAATACATCAGAGTTACAACATTTACAAACATTGGACAGATTCAATCAACCTATCCCAGACAACTACAACATATCACAGCAGAATGCACTCCATACGTTCCTGCCATCCAGCTCGACTCCTGAGCTTCAAAACGTCCTTACCTGAAAATCTGTAATACTCGGTCTGACCCGAGCATTACATCAAAGTAACACCTAGGCCAAGATGGAAACCGGCGTGAGTAAATCCACCTAACAAGGAATACAAAAGCATACAACTTATATAAACCCAGGTAATTTGTATCAATATACAACTTCACAAGTTGTTATAGACATCACTTATTTCACACATCAATTTCTAAGCACCAAAACTTAGATTAAATGGTCTAATCCACATAAATCATTCCATTCCAGCCTATTTCTTTCACAAACCAATTTATAAAGAATCGAAGTGGTTTCGGGTATTTACTAATACCCGACTCCAGTCTCTTCGAATCCAATATCATCTTAAACCAAGTTATTCAAGTGAATACAATTTAATTTCAAATACTAGATGTCACTTTACAAAGCATTTCATCATAGATAACCTCATTATCACTGTCCAATCTCAACATATCATATTACAAAAACATTTCATATCACATAGCATCACGATCACATACCAGGGATAACAAATAATCCAAGGCATTCAAATATCATTCAATCATCCGTAAGCAAGATAAATTAGTCATACCATTTCTAATTAATTTAATTAACTACCAATAAAATTTATTATTTGTTACTTATAAATCTTTCTTATTTATCATTAATTAATTATATTCAATAAATTAATCATCCCTTAATTATTCATCTTGATTAATCATCCTTGATTAATCATTCTTAAATTTCATTAAGTTATTCGCCTTTAACTAATTTCACAAATTAATTATCTGACAATCACAATGGTTAATTATCCTTCAATTAATTCACATTAATTAAAAAATCCTTAATTAATTTCCTTAATTATTAATTATTTAATTAATTACCTTAATTAATTAATTATCTTAATTAATTAGTTAATTACATTAATTAATGTTCCTCTACTCACTTCCTTCAATTAATTATCCTTTTAATCAATTCTTTAATTCTTAATTAATTACTTCATTTAGTAATCGCACTTTTTAATTAATTATGTTTGGCAATTAATTTTAAATTAACCACATTCATTATTTATAAATAACATTAACTAGTTAACTAAATTAATTACACTAAGTAATTAACCATTAATTACTTCCGTTAAGTAATCCCCCTTTTATTCATTACATCCAGTAACTATCCATTAATTACTCCACTAATTAGGTGTTTAAAGAGCCGACCCGATTTTCCATTAGCAAATTAGACATTTGCATGGTATACGTCTCAAAGAGAATCCAAACATCTAAAGTGTTTACTAGACGTTTGAATATTTGTAGTTTATGTAAATAGACCCTAGAACCATAAAGGTCGATATAGATGGTTAAAGGTGTTTACCTTGACTAAGTAATTATGTTATGACACTGAGTGATGTGTATGGGAATTTTTATAGTAATATTCAAGTTGATAATTATTGAGAATGTGTGTTGATACATGTTGAAATTGAGAAATGTTCGATATGATTGATGTGACACAGGTTAGTTACTATATGTGGTTGGGTCCTATCACATAGAGTGTATAAGGTATGAGAGAAAGAGATGTCTATCTGATTCACTATAGTGATTATAGTAGAATTTTTGTAGATCAGCTACAGTAGGGTCAAGGTACAACATATAGTCGATTTTTTGTAATAAAGCACATGGTAACCAAAATAATAACGATAGGGTACGCTAAATAGTCATAAACTATGCCAGTATGGAGGTGTTGTCGACCTTTGTCGTCACTTCATGTGGTTAGTAATTGGATGTTATTGGACTTCGGTGTAATCCCTAAGTTAATTAATGGTATTTTTATATGTTCTGATCATAGGAACAGCACCACTAAAATTCTATGGATGATAGACTATACTGATAGTGATGAACAACCCTTAGATGATAAGTGTAGGAGTAATCCACAACAATGTTTTATTACCATATTGGAATCATATACTTGGAGATATATTCTCACTCATTAGGATTATGTCTGATACCATCTCTACATCTCTCTTTTCTATCTATCTAGGATTGGTTGATATGGATCACGTGAGCGTTTGCGGTGAGTAGATGATAATGTAGTTTTGATGTAGCCATATTATTTATGTTGCTTTATCTAGTTATCCACTATTTTGGTATCATATAACTATGTTAAACTATGTACCATGAAAGCATTATTCTAGAATGATGTAATAACACTTATGTTTATTATCCAATTGATTCAGATAGTTATGTTATGTTGTATTATATTTTATTTCATTCATTCTTCTTTGACTAAAGAAAGTGTAGTTAAGAGTAGATAGCTTCGTATAATGTTCATATCATATTTTACTCTAACGATCCGTTGTTTATAGCCCCTTAGATTTATGCATGGATTGGGACGTAAAATTAGATGGCTGTGAATGTTGGTTTGTTACAATGGAATAAAAGTCGTTAGGTTTAGTGGTGGAGTGGTCTTTAGGGTTGATATAAGCGATAACATAGTGCTTGATATTATCGTTTTGTTAGTTGATGTTTTTGAGTGTTTAGTAGAAAGGGTAGTTAGAGAACTAGGCCAATCAACAGCGGGTAATTGGGTGAATTTAAAAAAAAAGATTCCTATTTGGATCATATTGGGCCTATGCAGTCTACTGGGTTTCACTGGATTCTCTAACTGATTTTAGTAAAATCATATTTTATTAATATTGTTCATATTTTAAGTAATTAAACATAATAAAAAATTTAATTTAATGTTCATTAGATCTGTAATTTGAAAATATAAGAATATATCAAATATGTTCATAATTCTAATTGTGTAGCAAACATTAAGTCCCGTAGCAAGTTTAATCCGGTTAGGTGCTAGTGTTCAATTATTTATGTAACGTCCCGTAAAATTTTTATAATTTTTAATGGTTTAATTTAGCGTATTTAATTTGATTTTTGAGAAATTTTAAATAATAATATTTTGAAATAAAATTTTACATTTGGATTACGTATAGTTAAATGTGGCAAATGATAAATTTTCATCAAAAATTAATAAAGTTAATTTTAGTGTGTGATTCTGTTCAATTTAAGTCAGTAATAATTGATGTTCATAAAATAATTTATTTTGGGAAATTCAAGGCACGGCTGTTTTATTTGCCATCTTTTCTTTTATTTATTTTCAAACGGTTCATTTTCCTTTATAACGTGTCCTTCCATATTTATTCTTTCTGTCCAATCAAGCTATTAATTGCTTTGATTGTTTCCAAAACAGTGTGTAGCTGTTACTTTTTCTACCGTTAAAATTTCAATTGCTTAATAATTTTTCCAATTCACAGATAGACTTCCCCATTCCTAGCCATTAATAAACTTCGAAATCATCGTCCTTGCCTTTCGTTATTCCCCGTTTTATAATAATAATTGAAATTTATAGCCGTTTCAGTATATAACTTTTACACGTTTTATACTCATTTAATTTCAGCAGTCCATTGCCTTTAATTTTTAAGCTATTCCATTTTCTTCCCATGCAACAGCTCACATTCCATTTCGCTTATAAATCAGTTTCCACTTTTACTCACCTGCTCACCTTTTCTTCCATCTATCCGTTTAATAGTTATATATAAGTTATAATACGTTTCCTTGATTTATCTCCTTTCCTTTTTCATTGACATATTAATTCGGGGAAGTGATTAATTTAAAAAGCCATCTTCTCCTCATTTCTTTAAACTTTCAGCTAAATTTTAGCTTGTGACCGTTGATGTACATTTCAATAAAGATGTACGTTACCTTATTAATCTCCAGAATTTAAGGGTGAAAATTTTATTTTTCTAACCTTTCATTTCCTACGCTCCCTGTTTCCACTTCTTTCATTATGACCGTTCATTATATATATACACTACAGCTGGAAAGTTATAAACGTATAAACTTAGATACGTTTTGTATTTTTTAAAAATTTAAAGCTCACCTTAAATTGTGCAAAGCGTTTTTCCTCTGCCTTTATAACTATGGGTTTATACCTACTGTTGCTTCCTTTTCCTCCCTGAAGCCTATTTTCTTTCTCTCCTAAGTTGTTACAGCACCTCTTCAAGGCCATAACAGTCGATACCCCCATCACCATCACCCATCAGACACTCGTCACCACTAGCTTGCATACATTCGCATATATTAGGTATAGTACTTCTGTCTGTTAGCGCACACACACACACACACACACATATATATACATATACATATACATATATATATATATATATATATATCAGTGAATTTGTCACATGGGTTATATTTTCTTGGGTTTCCCTGTTTCCAGTTCAATAATATGTTATACAAATTTTGCAACGTCCATTATATGGTTTATATATATGTCAAAGTTATTCTTTTATACATATGAATGTATTTATGTATATATGCATATGTGTTGTTATATTAGTTTATAAAATAAAATTTTCCTTTTTCAGCTGTTGTATGTAAAGATGCTTTTTGTTCTAATTTTTTTAAGCTTAGTATTTTGTTTTTTTATATATATAATATTTTAAACGTGAATTTGATTTAAGTGAAGCTTTTCGTATCATGTTATTAAATGAAATAATATAAGGTGATTTAAAAATATATATACTTTTTTTTGAATCTTTTTGGGGTTTTGTTGGTTTTGTTATATATTACACTTTCTTAACGCAATGTTGATGCAGCTAAGGTCAGAGAAGAAGTTGTACAATTTTTAAGCAGGAGTCTCACGCAGTGTAGTATGATGAGTCGTCCACAACTCAATGCAGGTTTGAGTCGTTTCCGACCTAAGGAGTTACAGGGGGGAGTGATAACCATAAGTCGCATAGAGAAGGTATCGGATTTGAGTCGGTCGCGAGTCAATGATAGCTTGAGTCGGTTACGAGCTAAGGAAGGATGGCAGCGACCTAAGGAAAGACTGAAGGAAGAGATAACTGGATACAAAGAGGAAGGGTGCCGAGTCAACGAGTTACGACTCATGATGAGTCGACCTAATTTGAGTCGTGAACGAGTCAGTGAAGATATGAGTCGTTCCCGAGCTAACTGGCTATCAAAAGGAGACTGTGCCGAGTCAACGAGTCACGACCTAGATGAGTCGGCTAGAGTTAACTCGCTTGAAGAGACATGCCGAAGGGAGGCTATGAGTCGGTGAAGCCTTGAGTCGTATGAGTCGTTGTACCTTTAAGTCGTATATGTATACATGAGTTGGTGATGTGTTAAGTCGGTATGTAATAAGTCGGTTGAGTCGTTGTGTGATGAAGTGTTGTGTTGAGTCGTGGGTGTATAAGTCGTTACCGTCTTAGTATAGGTCGTAAGATATGTTGTTGTAAGTATGTATAGTGCTAAGTCGTGTACGACCTAAATGTTGAGTCGGCAATAGCCTGAGTCGGTCCTGTAAGTAGATAAGTTGAGTCGTACATCTTTGAGTCGTGTAAATTGTGTTGTGTCGTTAAGTCGGCAACGACTTATGATGAGTCGGGGGGGTTTTCATGAGTCGCATACGACTTAAGAAGTGGCGTGAGTTGTAAATGCTATAAATAGCCGTGTGTGTCATTTGTAAAGGTGGTTGATTTTGAAATAAAATTTCTTGTTGATTGCTTTATGCTTTCTTCTCCAATTGGTAGTTGAGTGTAATCTCCTATCTCCTCTTTCGGTTAATCGAGTGCGCTCGATTCAACGATCGTAGAAGCCGATTCACGGAATCTAGTGCGCTAGATCAACGTGCGAAGAATCGTAGATCTTTGAACACGGTATAGTGCGCTATCAACGTGTTTGAGATAGCTAGAGTTCGGTATCTTTGGATCAACGAACTTGGGCATTTTGGTATCTTCAACTCACCGATTGCTACATTCCATCGATTGAAGTTTGTTTCGATTTATCCGCTGCGTCATTATTGGTATCAGAGCCATACTTAGCCAATCATAGCTACGTTGATTCTTGGAGCCAAGTTTTTGAAGTTTGAAGTTGTTCATTGTGTTCATATTGAAGTTGCATCAAGTTTGGAGTGTTTGATCCATTTCATTTTGGATCGAGGAGTTGGATATTGTTTGGATTTTGTCTTGGAGTTTTGCGCGCCAAGATTTGAAGTGTGGAGCCGTGTAAAACCATTGCCGAGCTAAAGCCTTGAAGAGTTAAGTGTTGAGCCGTGACTTGTTCTTTTGTTGAAGCTTGAATTTTTGTGTTTGAATTGTTGAAGTTTGAGAAGTTTTTCAATCATGCCACCAAGGAGAGCTAATCGTCATCAAAACGTTGAAGCTTTGTATCGTAGAGAAGAAGCCGAGCTTATGGAACAACGTATTAATGAAAAATTTGATGAAGGCATTGGTAAATTGGAGAAATTGATGAATGATTTGAATCAAAGGAGGAGATCACCAAACTCGAACCATGGAGGAAACCGAGTTTCGCCATCGGTTACGGAAGCGAGGAGGGTATCACCACATTCTTGTAGAGATAGAAGAGAAACATCAATTTCATCACGAAGAGATCATCATGACTATGCACATGAAGAGAGACGAAGTCAACGTGAATTTGACAATGAAGCATATAGAGATGAAGAGAGACATAGTCAAAGAAGCATGCATGAACGAAGGGATGATAATGGTCGAGATCGATGTAGGCGTACTTTTGATTTTGTTGAAGAAGGTGATAGAGCTAGTATTCATTATCGAGATCGAGATCAAGTTCGAAATTCTTATCGGGATGTTGAAGATGATCGTCGATGGGAATCGGGTATGAAGATGGAGATTCCGGAATTTAAAGGCGGGATGGTAGCGGAAGAATTTCTCGATTGGATTTCTAATGTTGAAGAGATCTTTGATTTCAAGGAGGTTCCTGAGCATAGAAGGGTGAAGTTGGTTGCTACTAGGTTGAGGGGGAGAGCTTTGGCGTGGTGGCAACAAACTAAACTTACAAGGGAGAGAATGGGGAAGTCAAAGATAGAATCGTGGGATAAGATGAAGAAGTTGATGAGATCTACTTTCTTACCTTACAACTATCAATCACTTATGTACCAAAGGTTGCAGAATCTGAGGCAAGGGACGAAGTCTGTTAGTGAGTATGCTGATGAATTTTACCAACTCATTGCCAGAAACGATATTATGGAGACAGAAGAACAGCTGACTGCTAGATTCATTGGGGGATTGAGAATGCAGATCCAGGATATGGTTAATATGTTTGATCCTAGATCAGTTGCAGAGGCACATCAGAAAGCGTTAGCTTGGGAGAAGCAAGGAAGGCATGGAGGTGGTGTGTTTACTAATTCCAATAATCAAGCAAGGGGTGTTGGTGGAAGTTCTAATGTTTCTAAACCTGTTTCAAAGCCAGTGGTGAAGGAGGCTGAGAAGGCAAAGGCTAGCAGTGTTTTCAAATGTTATAATTGTCAGGAGTTGGGTCACAAGAGCAATGAATGTCCGAAGCCGAAGAAGAGAACCATGGTTGCAGAAGTTGAGGAGGATGATGGTGAGGAGGCAGAATGTTCAAATACACCTTATGTTGAGGAGGAAGAAGAATTGTTCGGAGATGAAGGTTGTAATCTTATGATGAGGAGGTCATGTCTTAGACCAAAACAAGAGGAGGATTGTAGTTGGTTGAGAAGCAATATTTTTCAGTCGACGTGCACTATTCTGGGAAAGGTTTGCAAGTTCGTTATTGATGCGGAAAGTTGTGATAATATTATTTCTACAGAAGCAGTAAGAAAGTTGAACTTGAAGACCGAGAAGCATCCTAAACCGTACAAGCTAGCATGGTTAAGGAAGGGTGGTGAAGTGAAAGTGTGTCGAAGAGCTTGTGTTAATTTTTCTATTGGGAAGAAGTACAAAGATGAAATTTGGTGTGATGTAGTGGACATGGATGTTTGTCATTTATTGTTGGGTAGACCATGGCAGTTCGATAGAGCAGTTCAACATGACGGTCGTGCCAATAGTTACAGTTTCATGTTCGAGGGTACTAAAATCACTTTAGTTCCTAAGAAGCAACAACAGAAGGAGAGCAAGCTGGAGGAGATTGAGGAATTGAAAACTTTATTATCCTTGAAGGAATTTGTTAAGGAAGTTGAAGAGGAGCCTGAAGTATTTTTGTTGATTGGGAGAGAGAGTAGTGAAGAAATTGAAATTCCAGAAGCAGCAAAGCCAATCTTGAAAGAATTCGAAGATGTATTTCCAGAGGAGTTGCCTAAGGAGTTACCGCCACTTAGAGACATTCAACATCAAATTGATCTTGTTCCGGGAGCAGTGTTACCACATCGACCACATTATCGAATGAGTCCGAAGGAACATGAGGAATTACGAAGGCAGGTGGAAGAGTTGTTGGAACAGGGACGTGTTCAGGAAAGCTTGAGTCCTTGTGCCGTGCCAGCATTGTTGGTGCCGAAGAAGGATGGAACATGGAGAATGTGTACAGATAGTAGAGCTTTGAACAAGATTACTGTTCGTTATAGATTTCCTATGCCGAGGTTGGATGATTTGTTAGATCAATTGAGTGGGGCAACTATATTTTCAAAGATTGATTTGAAGAGTGGTTATCATCAAATTCGAATCAGACCTGTGGACGAATGGAAGACAGCTTTCAAGACAAGAGAGGGGTTGTACGAATGGTTGGTTATGCCATTTGGTTTGTCAAATGCACCTAGTACATTCATGCGGGTGATGAATCAAATCTTTAGACCATTCATTAGGAAGTTCGTCGTGGTTTATTTCGATGATATTCTGATTTACAGCAGGAGTATGGAGGAGCATGTTCTACATTTGAGGGAAGTGTTGATTATTCTTCGTGAAGAACAATTTTATGCTGCTACGAAGAAATGTGTGTTTATGACGCACAGTGTTTTATTCCTGGGTTATGTTGTTTCAGGGGAAGGTATTCAAGTTGACCAGAGTAAAGTTGAGGCAGTCAGGAATTGGCCTCAGCCAAAGACAATTACGGAAGTGAGGAGTTTTCATGGGCTAGCATCATTCTACCGAAGATTCATACCACACTTCACTAGCGTGATGGCTCCAGTTACTGATTGCATGAAAGGGAAACAATTTACATGGTCAGAAGAAGCGGGGGTTGCCTTTGAGAAGGTCAAGGAATGGTTGACGTCTGCACCAATTCTTGTTTTACCAAATTTTCGGTTATTGTTTGAATTGCATACTAATGCTTCGAAGGTTGGTATTGGAGGAGTTCTGAGTCAGAATGGGAAGCCAGTTGCTTATTTCAGTGAAAAGTTGTCAGGGGCAAAGATGAGATACAGTACACATGACGTTGAATTCTATGCTGTTGTACAAGATGTTAAGCATTGGAGACACTATCTATTTCAGAAGGAATTTGTCCTTTATACATATCATGAAGCATTGAAACATTTACAGGGGCAGGATAAGATTTCAGCGATACATGCATCGTGGATAGCATATTTACAGCAGTTTACTTTTGTTGTCAAACATAAATCAGGGGTGACAAATCGGGTAGCTGATGCTTTGAGTAGGAGGAGTCATTTATTAACGACAATGAAAGTTGAAGTGACGGGTTTTGAGATGTTTCCGGAGATGATTAATGAAGATCCTTACTTTGTGAAATATGTTGAGAAAGTGAAGGGTGAGAGTACCGATGAATTTACGTTGGTTGATGGTTTTCTGTTTAAAGGGAATCGTTTGTGTATTCCAGACTGTAGCTTGAGGTTGAAAATTGTCAAAGAGTTACACGAGGAAGGACATGTGGGCCGCGATCGTACTTTGCAATTGATTTCACAGTCTTACTTTTGGCCGTCGATGAGAAAAGAGGTTGAAAGATTCGTGGAGAGATGCCATATTTGTCAGGTGTCAAAGGGAATAGCAACGAATGCAGGGTTGTATATGCCATTACCAGTACCATCTAAGCCATGGGTTGATATTAGCATGGATTTCGTTTTGGGTTTGCCTCGAACTCAAAGGGGAAATGATTCGATATTTGTTGTAGTGGACAGGTTTTCGAAGATGGCACATTTTATTGCCTGCAAGAAGACAGCGGATGCAGTTCGAGTGGCACAATTATTCTTTAAGGAGGTATATCGATTGCATGGTTTACCAGAATCTATTGTTTCTGATCGAGATACTCGTTTTCTGAGTCATTTTTGGTTGAGTTTGTGGAAGATGGTGGGAACGAAGCTGAAATTTAGTAGTGCTTATCATCCACAAACTGATGGACAGACAGAAGTTGTTAACAGGTCATTGGGAAATTTGTTGCGATGTCTTGTACAGGATAATTTGAAAAGTTGGGACATGAAGTTATGCCAAGCTGAATTTGCACATAATCATGCAGTGAATCATAGCACGGGATTCAGTCCGTTTCAGATTGTTTATTCAAATTTACCCAGGGGACCGTTGGATTTGGCAGTAGTACCACAGTCGAAGGGGACAGTTAAACGAGCTGTTGATTTTGTTGATGGGCTGACTGAATGTCATAAAATCGTTCAGGAACGATTGGAAAAGTCGAATGAGAAGTATAAGAAGTCTGCAGATTTGAAGCGACGAAATGTTGAATTTAACGAAGGCGATTTGGTTTATGCAGTATTAACAAAGGATCGATTTCCGGTGGGTGCTTACAACAAGTTGAAAGCGCGAAAAATTGGTCCGATTGAAATTGTGAAGAAAATTAATGAAAATGCTTATAAGTTGAAACTACCTGAAGATGTTTACACGTCTGACGTGTTCAATGTTAAACATCTTGTTCCATATCACGTAGGTAAACAATCAGATAAAGAAGAATGTACAAATTCGAGGACGAATTTTTCTCAACCAGGGGAGGATGATGCAGCTAAGGTCAGAGAAGAAGTTGTACAATTTTTAAGCAGGAGTCTCACGCAGTGTAGTATGATGAGTCGTCCACAACTCAATGCAGGTTTGAGTCGTTTCCGACCTAAGGAGTTACAGGGGGGAGTGATAACCATAAGTCGCATAGAGAAGGTATCGGATTTGAGTCGGTCGCAAGTCAACGATAGCTTGAGTCGGTTACGAGCTAAGGAAGGATGGCAGCGACCTAAGGAAAGACTGAAGGAAGAGATAACTGGATACAAAGAGGAAGGGTGCCGAGTCAACGAGTTACGACTCATGATGAGTCGACCTAATTTGAGTCGTGAACGAGTCAGTGAAGATATGAGTCGTTCCCGAGCTAACTGGCTATCAAAAGGAGACTGTGCCGAGTCAACGAATCACGAACTAGATGAGTCGGCCAGAGTTAACTCGCTTGAAGAGACATGCCGAAGGGAGGCTATGAGTCGGTGAAGCCTTGAGTCGTATGAGTCGTTGTACCTTTAAGTCGTATATGTATACATGAGTTGGTGATGTGTTAAGTCGGTATGTAATAAGTCGGTTGAGTCGTTGTGTGATGAAGTGTTGTGTTGAGTCGTGGGTGTATAAGTCGTTACCGACTTAGTATAGGTCGTAAGATATGTTGTTGTAAGTATGTATAGTACTAAGTCGTGTACGACCTAAATGTTGAGTCGGCAATAGCCTGAGTCGGTCCTGTAAGTAGATAAGTTGAGTCGTACATCTTTGAGTCGTGTAAATTGTGTTGTGTCGTTAAGTCGGCAACGACTTATGATGAGTCGGGGGGGGGGGGGGGGTTTCAGGAGTCGCATACGACTTAAGAAGTGGCGTGAGTTGTAAATGCTATAAATAGCCGTGTGTGTCATTTGTAAAGGTGGTTGATTTTGAAATAAAATTTCTTGTTGATTGCTTTGTGCTTTCTTCTCCAATTGGTAGTTGAGTGTAATCTCCTATCTCCTCTTTCGGTTAATCGAGTGCGCTCGATTCAACGATCGTAGAAGCCGATTCACGGAATCTAGTGCGCTAGATCAACGTGCGAAGAATCGTAGATCTTTGAACACGGTATAGTGCGCTATCAACGTGTTTGAGATAGCTAGAGTTCGGTATCTTTGGATCAACGAACTTGGGCATTTTGGTATCTTCAACTCACCGATTGCTACATTCCATCGATTGAAGTTTGTTTCGATTTATCCGCTGCGTCAAATGTACTGGAAACAAAAAAATAGGTGAGTGAGAAAAAGAATGAAAACCATATATATATCTAAGCATTCGAGTTTATACATTTGGTCGGTAAGTATATGGTATTTATAACAGCTTTGAAAATAAATTTTAAGCATGTCTAAGCGGTTTATGTCGTAATGGTTATATTATTATTTAAATATAAGTATCACATGCGTAGATTTTAAGTGTATATAGTATATTTATAATATAAAGTTTATTAAGTTATAAAAGTTTATACAGTTTATATTTTATAAGATAAAGTTTAAAAGTTATATACGCGGCAGTTGATATGTTGCAATGAACACACATTATATATAAGTTTTCATTTAATAAGTATTATTTCAACAAATATATTGCATATATGTTTGATTTTTTTTTTGTATATGTGTTTGGTTTAAAACAATGATTTGAAATGTATATATATTAAATTTAGAATATGTTTTATATATGCAAACAGTTATATATAATTATATATATAATTGTAAGTTCACTTATATCATTCATCTTCATCTATCTAGTTCTAATTTGAATTCGATTTTTTTTCTCTTCCATTTATCATCTTTGTTCGACGTGCTTGTTTTCTTCGTCGATTCGTGTCTATCTAGCGTTGCTTTGGAATTCGTAACTAAACTTCATTATCTATTCTCTTTAGCCTCGAAAGGTGAGCAATCACTCATGATTAACGTTCTTATATTTATTAAATTTGATTTCAATTGAAACAACAATTGAAGTATGCTGCTGTAGTTATTTAAATTGTTATATTTATGCTATTATCTATAACTGTTCACCAATGGGATATGACACCATATCCTATTGTTTATATTATACTATTATTGATGATATATGCATGTTGTTATATTATTATCATACCTGTTATCACTCTGCAAGTGCCCTGTTAGTATAGTATTCACTATGGGTTGAAACGATACATACCCGAACGGACTTTAGGATAGGAGAAAATTGTTATGGGTTGAAATGATAAAACCAAGCGATTTCATTTAATTGAATTTGAGATTACGGGTTGAAATGATATCCACCCGTATATATTAATGGATGGATTGAAATGATAAATATCCGTAGCACTTGACCATATGATAGAAAATATATACAGACACCGTTGGTCCATATATAAATATTTTTAAATAATTTCTATGATTGTGGAAAGAAGTATATTATTTAATAAATATTGATTCTTAAGATGGAAATTTTATATATAGATTTAGTAGTAATATTTGATTTAAATTAGAATTGATTTAATGCACATAATATGGTTAAGTATTTATGTAAATCTATATTTCAAAAAGATTTTCTTATAATAAATTGAATAATTAAGATTAGAAGATATATTTGGATTTATTAAAAATGGTATTTAAATAAGGATTTATTTACTTAAATTGATTTGAAATTATTTAATGGGAAATCTAAAGGTATGATTTTTATAACTGAATTTTTTGATTTAAGTGATTTAAGTGATTTAATGAATATTTCACGTTTAAACAAATTAAAATAAAATATTGAGTAAAATGTAATTTAAGATTACTTAAATGATATTGAATCAAATGAGGGAGCATTTCAAGACTAAATAATAATGAGGTTAATCGAGATCCTTATGAAACTGTTAAATTTAACATATAAATATTAAAGCATTGAACTATGTTGGAATTTAAATGGGTTATTTTGAGATTCAGATCTGTACTTGAAATCAATATAGTTGAATTGTTATTCAGAAACTAAATTGAATAAAAAATGAAAATTTAGGTTGAACTAAAATTTGAAATTATTATTTAGAAAACTAAATTGAATAAAATTTAGTTTGAAACGTTGAATACTTAAAGTTTGAAATATATTGAAATATAAAGGGGTATTTTGTGATTACAAATTCGAATTTTGAGATCTATAAAATTAAAGTGGTTATTTAGGAATTGAGTTGAATTTTAAATTGATAAATTGAGATTTGACTAGATTTGAATTTTTGATTGGAGTAGATTTGAATCGTAACTGTGAAAGTGATCAAATTTGAAAACAAATATATTTGAAGTGAAATGATATTTTGTTTTTGAATAATAAATAAAATTGAGATGACCACGGTGACATAGTGTATATTTCTACCCTATAGATAGTTCCAGGAATCCTTAGAGGATGGTTATCCCAAACATCCCCTAAGTTAATTTTATTTCAGTTGATATTTCACCTGAATTGGATTTATTGATATAAGAATGTTAATCCTGACTCGAGTGTTTTGTGTTTTGCTTTACGCTCGGGTCAGACTGAGTGATACAGCATTGAGACTCACCTTTAGAGTTTGGAGCTTCGCTTAGAGATCCAACTATCGCTTAGCTTTCAGCACTTCCAGTTGATTCGTTAAGAGAAGTCATCTGTTGCATTGGAGACTTCACTGTATCTGGGATATTCTGATGTATTATATTTCTAACTTTGTCATATAGTAGCTTCATGAACTACTATTCATTTATTCCGCTGCGTATTATTGTACTACTCTATATACGTGATTCCGTGATTGATTTATTTACCATATATGTTTTTGCCAAATTTAAATTAACAATTCGGTATTTTGAATTATTCAAGTCGGACATGTATAGTATTATTGTCGATTTGAATGGTCCAAAATAGCGAGTCGTTACAGTTGGTATCAGAGCTTTGGCTCTAGGCAAAACTTAGCATATATGGTAAATTTATTTACAGAATCACTTTCGTTCGAGTTGAATCTCTTCCTTTTGACTCGATTTCCTTGAATTTTGGAATGTCCCTCGGTTTCGAAATTCGTGTTTGCCTCTCCCTATTTATATTCTTAGATAAGTATATCCATCATCTAGTTTAAATTTGTATTTCCTCATCATCGTTCGAGCCTTTCCACTTTGTTTTGAAACTTCCTGTGGTCAAGTTTTCCCTTAAAATTTTGGACCTCTATCTTGTTTGATTTTGGACTCCTTGAATGATAGGAAACTATTTTGTAAATGGAAATATCAGAATACCAGAAAGCAGCTCGTCGAGCTCAAAGAGCACTAGCCCGTAAGGAACAGGAGGAAGCAATGGAGAAGTGGGAAAGGCTATGGAGGGAAAGGGCAGGATGGTCCTTATGATCATGTCATCTGTTATCGGTGTCAGGAGAAGGGACATTATGCAGCCATGTGCGGGAAGAGAGATTAAGGAAAGAAGGAAGAGGGCAAGCATTTTCGATCCAAGATCTTCTGTTTTAAATGCCGTGGTATGGGGCACTTTCCCAATCGCTACCAGAAGGTGAAGAAAGTAAAAGCTGCACCCACTGCATCAGTCGACCAATCAACCATTTGCTATCACTGCAGGATGCCTGGGCATATAGCCAGGAATTGTCCTGTGAGGAAGTACGGAAGGAAGGCTGCGTTTCCGTAGTTCGTTAGGGAGGATGGGAGTGTCGTGCATTTATGCAAGAAATGCAGAAGTTGGGGCCATATTGAGGGGGTGTGTTCTGGACCCGTTGAAGTCCCACCCGGTAGAATTAATACCAATGCTTTGTTTATGTAGGGTGGTATTCTATGGATCTGTTTGTTTTCAACAGTTGTTAGGTTGCATTCGGTAAACTCTATTATATCTTTTTCTTAACTGAAGTTCTCAAATTTAAATATTCGTGTTCCTGTTTTCGTATGATAAGAAATTTGAATCTCTGTTGGTTTTGAAATCTATCCTTGAATCATTCTTTGGAAATTTGTGTTTGGTTGTGTTTTGAAATTCTGCATAAATCGAAATTACCATTTTGATAACTATGATTTTGTTTTATATAAAAGTGAAATATTTTCGATAAGAATTATATATCGTTTTTTAAATAAAAAAACGGAAGTTTGAAATTTTAAAAGAATGTGAAATTTTGAAAATTTATAAGAAATGGATTTATATAAAAATAATTTATAACTGAAGGGTTTTGAATTTGAATTTCGAGAAATTGAACTCCGGTATTTTGAAATGTGGTTTTGAGATTTCAAAAATATATAAAAATAATACGATTTAAAAGTATTTTTTGGATAAGAAATATTTCAAAAGAGTTCAAATAAATTCCAACGATTTAGAAGAAATCTCAACGAAGTTTCAAGAAAATAGAAGTCCAGAACTCATTTTGTCGCTGGGAAATAATTTCGGTGATGAGTACATGCATCATCGACATTGATTTTCGAGTTTCGGAGTGGGGAAGAGGCTACTTTAATAGCTTCGCTAAGCGAGTGATTTTGTAAAACCATTGTTGATTTCAAATTCCGATGTATAATTTGATATTTTCAAAAGATATATGTATATATTTAAAACAATTTAAAGTGAGACTGGTGTTCAGTCCTCGAGTTTCAAATTTAATTTCGTATAATCCTACCTATTGAAATTGATTTATTGATTTATTGTTAATTTTTAACTTTTAAATTGGAAATTTGATTTCCCTAACTATTTTGAATGTTCGAACACTTCCGAATCGAGGTTAAATTTTCAAAGCTAAGAAATTTCGAAGAGGATAAAATATTTGATAAAGCATATAAGTTTAGTTTTGTATGTTTAAGTTTGAAACCTTTTGTTAAGTAAATGAATATGAATGTTTTGAATTATACTAATATGGAATTTAGTTTTGAAATGTTTAAAAAAAATTAGTTTTAAATAATGGTTTTCAGAAAGGTAAATTGAATATTTCAAATAGAAATAAATAGTTTAAGGGTTTTAAAGGGATAATTATAAATTTGGAAACCATTTTGAGTATAATTGATTTAGAGAAAAATATTTGGTTTTAAAATTTGATTGGAATTAAAACCAGTACTTATATGGTGATTTTGGAAATGAATTTGTTTGACCTAGATTTTGTTGATTTGGAAATTTGGATTATTTTCTAAACCTATTGTTTAAGAAACTTTGAAACTAAATTGATATTGAAATGATTTGAAATTGAGAACCTTATATTATTAAGTACTTGATTTGGGAGTGGCCGAACGTATATAAAACGGATTTGTACAAGTATGAAGTTGATTTGAAATCTATTGATTTGAAAGATACTCAATTTGGAAAGAGAATTTTTTTATAATCGAAGTCTATATAAGTGATTTGATATACTATTGATTTGAAAAGTATTCAATTTGGAAAAGGAATCTTATATATAATGGGCTTTATAAAAGTATGATATTTGAAAGTATTTGGAAAGGTACAATATGATATATATTTTTTCGAAGTAAAGGTATGGAAAGTGCCTTCTGCTTGATATTCGCTTTGTGGTCGCATTGTGGATTCATTCTATCGATATTATTCTCTCTGATTGGTTTTCCGGATGTGATACTCGAGTGTCCCACCGTGGCGTAACCCATGGTTTTTTTTCTTGCGACTGCATAGCGCAACTGCCTGGCTGAGACTGGCCTAGGGGTACGGATTGTTTCCTGGGGGACCCAGGCGTAACCATTGTGTATCCTGCAATCTATGTAGGTCGCATTAGTAGCGAAACTGCCTGGCTGAGACAGCCTAGGGCTACGGATTGTTTCCTCGGGGACCCATGCGTAACCATTGTGTATCCTGCAATCTGTGTAGGACGCATTAGTAGCGAAACTGCCTGGCTGAGACAGCCTAGGGGTACGGATTGTTTCCTGGGGGACCCAGGCGTAACCATTGTGTATCCTGCACCCTACTAGTCATCATGGCGTAACTCGCAGGGCTGAGAAAGCTTACAGATACGGATTGTTTCCTGGGGGATCCAGGCGTAACCATTGTGTATCTGCGAACCATGGTTGGACAAAGGTTTTAGTTTGATTGTTTTGTTTGGATTGTACTTTCCATATCTATTTTTTTTAAGGTTTTTCAAGTATTTTCACTTGGTGTTGAAACAGGTCTACTAAGTACTTGAAGAATTCTAGCTTTGCGCCTGATCAACACATGGCCAGAGTCTGCAAGAACGAGGATAAACTTGTTGAAACATCGAGTTATAAAAGTATTTTTGAAAGGAAAATTTTGTTTCGATATAAAAGTATTTTATTATAAAGGTATTTCCAACAAAGAAATTTTGTATTAATATTTGAGATTAAAATTTTAGGGTTTGATTTAATTATTCGAGCCCAATACTGTCCCTTTGAACCTACCTTATCTGCTCAGCTTTATTTATTCACTTATATTCCGTTTTTCCAAATCTACCCTCCTTTTTTTTGAATATAATCTTTAAGATATTGTTTATTTATATACTACATGGTTTAATAGTAAATCATTAGTGTCATTAATATTTCAGAAGTTATTAATTTAATATAACGTATTTAAGAAACGAGTATTAATTTATCTACAATGTTGAAAGTGTCATAAGATATATTAGTAAATTTATAAACTATGGATTTAATGTTGTCAAATAACTTCCTTGAAAATATAACCAAGGATGTGAATAACTGTTTCCAAATAGTTTTCATATATATTTATAAAGGTGTTATTTAAACATATAAATGTTATTTATAAGGGAAGCAGGAAATTTTACAAATGGGTTTTGAAAAGTTTTAAAGTATTAAAGATAATTGAACTGCAAATGAAGTTTTCAAATGAATATTTCTAGAAAAATTTATATGGTCTTAAATTAATTGTTTATCCTTGTCTTTCAATCTATTTATCTTTCTAGTTGTTTCTATTCTCCTACCTTCTTCCTTTTCGGGGATAAAATGTTTTGAGTGGGGGAGAGTGTAACGACCCGTAAAATTTTGATAATTTTTAATGGTTTTATTTAGCGTATTTAATTTGATTTTTGAGAAATTTTAAATAATAATATTTTGAAATAAAATTTTACATTTGGATTACGTATAGTTAAATGTGGCAAATGATAAATTTTCATCAAAAATTAAGAAAGTATATTTTAGGGTGTGATTCTGTTCAATTTAAGTCAGTAATAATTGATGTTCATAAAATAATTTATTTTGGGAAATTCAAGGCATGACTGTTTTATTTGCCACCATTTCTTTTATTTATTTATTTTCAAACGGTTCATTTTGCCTTTATAACGTGTCCTTCCATATTTATTCTTGCTGTCCAATCAAGCTATTAATTGCTTTGATTGTTTCTAAAACAATGTGTAGCTGTCACTTTTTCTACCGTTAAAATTTCAATTGCTTAATTATTTTTCCAATTCACAGATAGACTTCCCCATTCCTAGCCATTAATAAACTTTGAAATCATCGTCCTTGCCTTTCGTTATTCCCCGTTTTATAATAATAATTGAAATTTATAGCCGTTTCAGTATATAACTTTTACACGTTTTATACTCATTTAATTTCAGCAGTCCATTGCCTTTAATTTTTAAACTGTTCCATTTTCTTCCCAGGCAACAGCTCACATTCCATTTCGCTTATAAATCAGTTTCCACTTTTACTCACCTGCTCACCTTTTCTTCCATCTATCCGTTTAATAGTTATATATAAGTTATAATACGTTTCCCTGATTCATCTCCTTTCCTTTTTCATTGACATATTAATTCGGGGAAGTGATTAATTTAAAAACCCATCTTCCCCTCATTTCTTTAAACTTTCAGTTAAATTTTAGCTTGTGACCGTTGCTGTACATTTCGTTAAAGAGGTACATTACCTTATTAATCTCCAGAATTTAAGGGTGAAAAAATTATTTTTCTAACCTTTCCTTTCCTACGCTCCCTGTTTCCACTTTTTTCATTATGACCGATCATTATATATATACACTACAGTTGGAAAGTTATAAACGTATAAACTTAGATACGTTTGTATTTATTAAAAATTTAAAGCTCACCTTAAATTGTGCAAAGCGTTTTTCCTCGGCCTTAATAACTTTGGTTTATACCTACTGTTGCTTCCTTTTCCTCCCTAAAGCCTATTTTCTTTCTTTCCCAAGTTGTTACAGCGCCTCTTCAAGGCCATAACAGTCGATACCCCTATCACCATCACCCATCAGACACTCGTCACCACTAGCTTGCATACGTTCGCATATATTAGGTATAGTACTTCTGCTGTTAGCATATATATATATATATATATATATATATATATCAGTGAATTTGTTACATGGTTTATATTATCTTGGGTTTCCCTGTTTCCAGTTTAATAATATATTATACAAATTTTGCAACGTCTATTATATGGTTTATATATATATGTCAAAGTTATTCTTTTATACATATAAATGTATTTGTGTATATATGTATATATGTTGTTATATTAGTTTATAAAATAAAATTTTCCTTTTTCGGCTGCTGTATGAAAAGATGCTTTTTGTTCTAATTTGTTTAAGCTTAGTATTTGGTTTTTTTTATATATAATATTTTAAACGTGAATTTGATTTAAGTGAAGCTTTTCGTATCATGTTATTAAACGAAATAATATAAGGTGATTTAAAAATATATATACATTTTTTGAATCTTTTTGGGGTTTTGTTGGTTTTGTTGGTTTTGTTATATATTACTCTTTCTTAATGCAATGTACTGGAAACAACAAAATAGGTGTGGGAGAAAAAGAACGAAAACCATATATATATCTAAGCATTCGAGTTTATACATTTGGTCGGTAAGTATATGGTATTTATAACAGTTTTGAAAGTAAATTTTAAGCATGTCTAAGCGGTTTATGTCGTAATGGCTATATTATTATTTAAATATAAGTATCACATGCGTAGGTTTTAAGTGTATATAGTATATTTATAATATAAAGTTTATTAAGTTATAAAAGTTTATACAGTTTATATTTTATAAGATAAAGTTTTAAAGTTATGAACGCGGCAGTTGATATGTTGCAATGAACATACATTATATATTAGTTTTTATTTAATAAGTATTATTTCAACATATATATTGCATATATGTTTGATTTTTTTTGTACATGTGTTTGGTTTAAAAACAATGATTTGAAATGTATGTATGTTAAATTTAGAATGTGTTTTATATATGTAAATAGTTATATATAATTATATATATAATTGTAAGTTCACTTATATCATTCATCTTCATCTACCTAGTTCTAATTTGAATTCGATTTTTTTTTCTCTTCCACTTATCAGCTTTGTTCGTCGTGCCTGTTTTCTTCGTCGATTCGTGTCTATCTAGCGTTGCATTGGAATTCGTAACTAAACTTCATTGTCTATTCTCTTTAGCCTCGAAAGGGGAGCAATCACTCACGGGTAACGTTCTTATATTTATTAAATTTGATTTCAATTGAAACAACAATTGAAGTATGCTACTGTAGTTATTTAAATTGTTATATTTATGCTATTATCTATAACTGTTCACTTGTGGGATATGACACCATATCCTATTGTTTATATTATACTGTTATTGATGATATATGCATGTTTTTATATTATTATCATATCTATTATCACTCTACAAGTGCCCTGTTAGTATAGTATTCACTATGGGTTGAAATGATACATACCCGAACGGACTTTAGGATAGGAAAAAATTGTTATGTGCTGAAATGATAAACCCCAGCGATTTTCATTTAATTGAATTTGGGATTACGGGTTGAAATGATATCCATCCGTATATATTTAGTGGACGAATTGAAATGATAAATATCCATAGACTTGACCATATGATAGAAAATATATACAGACAACTTTGGTCCATATATAAATATTTTGAAATAATTTCTATGATTGTGGAAAGAAATATATGGTTTAATAAATATTGATTCTTAAGATGGAAATTTTATATATAGATTTAGTAGTAATATTTGATTTAAATTAGAATTGATTTAATACACATAATATGGTTAAGTATTTATGTAAATCTATATTTCAAAAAGATTTTCTTGTAATAAATTGAATAATTAAGATTGGGAGATAAATTTGGATTTATTAAAAATGGTATTTAAATAAGGATTTATTTAATTAAATCGATTTGAAATTATTAAATGGGAAATCTAAAGGTATGGTTTTTATAACTTGATTTTTGATTTAAGTGATTTCATGAATATTTCACGTTTAAATAAATTAAAATAAAATATAGAGTAAAATGTAATTTAAGATTACTTAAATGATATTGAATCAAATGAGGGAGCATTTCAAAACTAAATAATAATGAGGTTAATCGAGATCTTTATGAAACTGTTAAATTTAACATTTAAATATTAAAGCTTTGAACTATATTGGAATTTAAATGGTTTATTTTGAGATTCAGATCTGTACTTGAAATCAATATAGTTGAATTGTTATTTAGAAACTAAATAGAATAAAAAATGAAAATTTAGGTTGAACTAAAATTTGAAATTATTATTTAGAAAACTAAATTGAATAAAATTTAGTTTGAAACGTTGTGTACTTAAAGTTTGAAATATATTGAAATATAAAGGGGTATTTTGTGATTACGAATCCGAATTTTGAGATCTATAAAATTGAAGTGGTTATTTAGGAATTGAGTTGAATTCTAAATTGATAAATTGAGATTTGACTAGATTTGAATTTTTGATTGGAGTAGATTTGAATCGTAACTGTGAAAGTGATCAAATTTGAAAACAAATATATTTGAAGTGAAATGATATTTTGTTTTTGAATAATAAATAAAATTGAGATGACCACGGTGACATAGTGTATATTTCTACCCTATAGATAGTTCCAGGGATCCTTAGAGGATGGTTACCCCAAACATCCTCTAAGTTAATTTTATTTCAGTTGATATTTCACTTGAGTTGGATTTATTGACATAAGAATGTTAATCCTGACTCGAGTGTATTGTGTTTTGCTTTACGCTCGGGTCAGACTGAGTGATACAGCATTGAGACTCACCTTTGGAGTTTGGAGCTTCGCTTAGAGATCTAACTATCGCTTAGCTTTCAGCACTTCCAGTTTATTTGTTAAGAGAAGTCATCTGTTGCATTGGAGACTTCACTGTATCTGGGATATTCTGATGTATTTTATTTCTAACTTTGTTATATAGTAGCTTCATGAACTACTATTCATTTATTCCGCTGCGTAATATTATACTACTCTGTATCTGTGATTCTATGATTGATTTATTTACTGTATATGTTTTTGCCAAATTTAAATTAACAAATCGGTATTTTGAATTATTCAAGTCGGACATGTATAGTATTATTGTCGATTTGAATGGTCTAAAATAGCAAGTTGTTACAATTTAGGTATGTAAAGTTTCAAATTGTTAATGGAAGCAACTTAATAAATCATAAATATGAATATATATATATATATATATATAAAGTAAAATGAACAAATTAGTAGAAAGGTCACATGGACATATACAATGTAAAATGAACTTAATAAATCATAAATAGGATATCACTTTTGGATAGGAGAAAGGTCACAGGAACATATACAATGTAAAATGCGAATGTATGACATGATATGGCAACAAAATAGTGTATGAATTTGTGTATCACTATATATAAATACATACAGACATCTATATATATGTGTATGTATGTGTGTTATGTATATACATAAATTGTCATTAAATTACGTTTATTTAAGTAATGAATCAAGAGAAATTAATGTAATCAATTCAAATTTTAAATCTTTGATTGAGGAAAGATCTTGTGAACATCTAAAATATTGGAAGGCTTTTAGACCTTCTCATGTAAAGGCTAATTATGTTTAGATTTAATCCAGATGAAGTAATTTTTAAAATTCACAATTTATTCATAGCCAAAAGACAAATAGTGTATATGAACTTACATAACTATAATTTGCATGAAAAGATCGGATAATACTGTATAAAATACTTAAATAAACATACTGTGTGAAATACATATGTTTAATTTTGATTTTGTGTATAAATAGTAATTGTAAATTTATATATGTATGTATATATGTATGTGTATGTGAGATATGAACAAACTTCCATAATTATAATTTATGTACATATTCAGATAGTAGGTAAAATAACTATCATGATTCAAAACAAAAATAAGACAACAATTTTAATTCACACAGAAATACATACATAGATACAGATCTCTGTTTGTGTGAGTTTGTGTGTATATGTGTGTTTGATTATATCCAAAAGGACTGATCATTGAATATGTATGTACACATACATATGATGCTATATTGCATAAAATACATTGAAAAGAGATGGTTCACATATACGTAATTTCATGATACAAAGGTTAAATTAGTGTTTATTCTTTTTTGATTTGATTTAATTTGTAAACAACACACATACAAAATTCAAATAAAACACAATGGAAATATATATATATATATAATTATTGCACATATAAAATTGCTCAAGGGTATACATGTTAAAAGCGTAGAAAAAATAAAAATTTACCTTGTAGATCTAGACCTTCGTGACACCCTGATTCGAGATTTCTCGTCGAATATCTAAGTGAATCCACATCCAGCTTTGCAAGAAGGATAAACCACTTGAATTTTACTTTCTTTAATGTTTTCCTTTTGATTTGGAGTTGGAAAATTTATTGAACAGAGTAATGATATTTTGCCTATGGCAAGGAAGGATAAGAGAAAAATAGTGAATGAAGGAAAGAATAAAGGAAATGAATTAACATATCTGTTTTAAATGAAAGAATGAAACTTTCTCATTCTTTGAATTAAAACTTCCAAATCAATTCCCTTAATTTTTTTCTCTCTCTCCACCTCTCTCTACATTATAGTCAATGTGAAGTCGGCCACATTGTGGAAAAAATCTATAAATCTCATATGCAATTATCTTTTAGTAAAATTCATCTAAATTTACATTGATATCATATATCAATTTACATAAATATACTTGTAAATATAACTTTTATATATGCATCTAGATAAATTTAAACAACTCCCAAATATAAAACAAATTAAATATTAATTAATATATCTCATATATTAATTAATTTAATGAATTTATAGTATTTTATAAACTAATTAGATAGTGTGTTTTTTCAATAAATTGACAAATACGATTGTCGGAATGAGAGGTGTGAATTCACTCAGCAATTCATATTGAGCAATTCAAATATTAACATTTACATGTAAACTTAGCAAGTTGTGTGATAATTTGGCCAACTTCATTGCTTACAAACCTTTTCAGTAAAATCGTATTTTATAATTTCTTAAGTGGTGCCATTCCGTAATGATTATTTGCACCATCTCTCTTCATCAACACTGCATCTCCCTAGGTTATTTATAGAACCGAAGCAATAAGCCACAGTCCACCATACAATGCCTCAAATGGTGTGATAATTTGGTCGAATTCATTGCTTATAGAACTTTTCAGTAAAATCATAATTTATGATTTCTTAAGCGGTACTATTAATTTAGTAATGATTATTTATAATTGCAGTCAAAGATAAGTTGGCATGGACTTCTAAGCCAAGTACGCTTGGCACAAGTCAGCAACCATCTCATATGACTTGACCAGATCAAAATGAGCCATCTATATCCCAACTCTTTCAGCCCGCTTACGACCGTTCCCAATATCCGGATTCATACTATGTCTAGGTTCGTTACTTCACTCTTCAGCCTTAGCATTTTCAGATTTGTTCTCAGCAAGCTTCAACAACAAGCCACCGACTGTCAATTTGCAATAAGCTTCTCTACATCTTCACTGCATAGAGAAGTCCTATAGATGTCGAAAAATATAGCCCAATATGGCTTAGGACACTTAACACTGCACCTTGTTTGCCAAAATTTTATGAACTCCTATAGCATGCTGCTTTTCCAAGCACAAAACACGCTCATTGTATGGAATTACAGCTAGCATGCTCCTTAGCCACGTATTCATACCACCTTTATAGTTGTTCTCCATCCATCCAAGCAACCGGATCAAAGCCCAGGAGTGGTTCCCGTTTATTTCATTATGCAATCGTAGCCATCTACGGCCCATATCAGCCGCTATAAATATCATTTGCCATACAAAATCAAACGAGTTGAAATTTTGTTGTATTATATGCTTAGAATCTTCATTCGTAGTAAGCAACTCCTCATAAACTCTTAGGTTCAATATCATTTTTAGCTTAAGTGAAAATTTTCTTATTATTCTCTTATAATTTCTTGTGATTATAAGAGAAACATATTAAAAGATATTTATAATGGATATAGGCAAGCTTCTATCAAACCACATTATACCTTGTGTCGGTTACGTTATTTTCTTGCTTTACTCCTTATTTACATTTTAAGCTTTGTATTAGTAAGTAAACTTTACTAATTCAAATGCGATTGTTTAATTATGAGATTGACTAAATTTCTTATCAATACTTGGATCCAAAAGGAGGGCCTCCCTAAAAAGCTCTTTGCTTTCTTCACTTTTTCTTCTATGCACACTCTCTTCATGTATCATCACCACTGTCCTCCAACTCTACAGAGACGCCAATCGGGGTCGATTGTTGGTCAAACACTCCCTTAGTAGGCAGATGCTAGCCTTTGGGTGGAAATGTATCGTTTTCGCTGGTAACTCAATAGAATACAATCCTGGAATGCTGGTGGCGAAGCTTTATTTGATGATGAAAACAGGGAACCATTTTCTTGGGAAATCCTAAATCATACATCCATCAACCGTATGCCTTGTTGCTTATTGACAAATACGATGGGAATGTCGATCCATTGGATCATATAGTGCCTTTAACTCCATCACCTAGGTCGGCTAGCTTTCTAGCACTACAAAGTGTCTAATCATCCTATCTACTCTTATTAGAACCACCTCTTACTGGTTCTTACATCTACAACTGGGTAGAATCTATTCTTTAGCCCTACTCCGCAAATATTTTAAGACCATGTTCTTTGCTTCCACAGCGCATTCCGTGATTGCTAGTGGGCTAGTAGCATTTGTCTAGGGTCAGCCGAGAATCTTTGGTCGTATGTGAATGACTTCACTGAAGAGTCCAACTGGGCTAGGGGTGTTGGCAAGAACAGCATGGCTGTGATCCTCTGCTAAGGAATTAGATATAAATCTAGAATGTGGAAGGAATTATAGAAGCAGCCAACTACGTCCCTAGCTGATTTCTGTTAACAAATGGATGCCATCATGAGAATGGATATGTTGACCATTTAGATAGTAAAGATGAAGCCTGTGATCAAACAAAGCCAATGAAATAACCAACCTTAGAAGTATTGGTCGACAAAACAACAGTAAGTGACACTTGATAAAAGCTAAGGTATGCAAACTATGTCGCCTTAACTCGATATGTGGTATTTATGTATCTTACAACCAAGGACTGGGTACCATTAAAAAGTACATCTACCAACATAGCGAGGGGAAGGGTGGAACCTTGCAGCCATGGAAAATACTATGAGTTCCATCAAATCAATGGCGACTCCAACAATGAGTGTTGTACACTAAAGGATGAGATAAAAAGACCAATAAGAAGGAGATGTTATATAGCTTATATAACATCCCCTACTTTAAGATCCAAAAATGAACGTCGATGATGCTACAGTCATCACTCGAATTATTTTGAAGCGATAAAGCGAGTTTGTATTTTTTTACATCATTAAGTAAATAGAGCAACTAAATTTGTTTTCCAATACATTAGATTGTTTTGCATAATCCATTACATCATTAAATTCAAATCTTTCCCATAAAGGTGTAAATACAATAGAAAATAGAGTAGTGTATGTTCAACATATAAAGATGCCAACACTATACATAACCAATTACAAATCCTTGTTTTACATAACAGAATTCAAAATATCTTTATCTAAATAGCAATCCTACTACTTCGTCTTTGAAATATATATTCATCTTTCCAAAAGGAATATCTGTCTAATCCATAAACTCAGCCTACTCAAAAGATTACTTATGAGTTTACACAAAATAATAAAAACACAAGTCGAACATAAAGCCCGATATGATTAAAAACTTTACCATAAGCAACCATTTTACGACCACACCACTATCACGGAACGAGCTTCCCCTCACTTTATCAACATCAAAATACATTATAATGTGTAACAACAATATATCCCAGAAAATAACCAAATGCATATGTTCAAATAAGAAGTATGCCCTACGCTTAATATCTTGTCACGTACCAAATCATACAAAAGTCATCATTCACTCATCCATTACCTAACCTTTTCTTTTATTCTTTCCTCATTGAGTTATCATTAACTTATATTAGTGATTACCTTCCTAGGCCAGTCTATCACTAATTTATCTTTTACTCGAACAACGTTACTTCGTGAAAATACCGACTCATTTTCCCATAGGAGCTGCCGTAACTGGAGTCCCTTGGGCTCCCTTAAAAGGCAGAATGTAAACACTCTGGATACATTCTAGTAAGCATCTTTAATAAGTATCAATAATCTCTCTTAGTCCCTTAACTACAATCATTCATGTTCTTGATTTATTTTAGTTATAACATAAATCAGATGTTTTAGCACCCTGCAATAACTCCCCTTTGGAGTTTATAAGTCTTTTATGATTCAATTCTATCTTGGCACCTTGCCATATACCATTGAATTTTAGACTAATTTTCAAGGCACCATGTCATCCAATAACTCTTTGAGTTGACATATTTTTATGATTGAGGTTCAATACATTCATCCAATCATTAATTTTGTACCATACACATTTAGATAAAACATCTTTATCTTTCTATCAAAATGTTATCCTATCATTGTTAGCCTTTTTAAACTTTCTTCATTTAAAAACAAGTTAATGCAATTTTAACTTACCAAAGTTCCACTTTGATTTTAACTCCATGAAATAGTGATTTAGTATCACTTTGATATCCTTTTTCACACGTTAGCCTAATTTTGTATCATCGCGAGTCAAACATTGTCATGCCATAGTGATTTCGTAAGGGCCATTGTGAGTTAAGTGGCACGCTTGTAATATTTTTGAAAACTGATTTCTTACCTTATTTTAGATTTTCACTTCACCTAACCCCAATTGATGTTGACTTTTCGTTGGCTAACTTCATACTTTTTAATTCTGTTTTCAGAATTGGTAATCACACCATTAATTAACTAATTAATCAATAAATTTTCCTTAATAAATTAATGTTTTCCTGCACTAAATATTCATAGAAAATGGAAAATTGATGGGAAAAATCCCAAAAGTTCACTAAAAATCACTTTTATCATGTTTTCATCATATAAAAATTTCAATTCGAAATAATTAATCATATTTTTAATAATAATTAATTAATCTGAAATTAATCAATTTCTTAACTTCAAAAATTCTTAAAACATTCATTTTAACTCCAAAAACTATGAAATAAAAATCCCACCTCTATTTCACCATTAAGAGGATCATATTAAAATTTTGTGCCATTAGGTGTAACTTAACCATGTTTTGCCCTAAAGCATGAGTTGATTCTGTTTAATTAAATTCTAAAGCATGAGTAAATAATGTTAAATTATTCAAATACAATAAACATCATCCAAATATCCGTTTACAGGAAAATTCGAAATTATACAAGCTAGGGAGGGGTTTGGAGAAAGATTTTACTCACATAGCTCAAGAAAACTTGATTTGATCTCTTCCTTTTTAAAGTTGAAATCTTTAACCTTCTTTAGCTTGGATTTCTCTTCTTTTCCCTTGAATTTTCTCCTTCTTCTTCAATTTTTCTTTTAGGATTTGGTTTGTGTATGAAATGAAATCAAGAATAAGGGGGAGAATTAGAGGATATGGCTAAGGTAAATGGGATAGTAGTTTTGGGCCTAGCTTCAATAATTCATTTTTCCTTACCATACATCTTTCCCCTCAAAACACTAATTTATTTTTATTAACAGGGACAACCATACTTGCCCTAATCAGTTTTGGTCCATCCAATTAACCTTTTAAAATGTTACGCACTTAATTAATAAAATTTCCTTTAGGTAATTCATGCAATTATATTACTTTTTTAATTAAAATAAAAATATCTTTGTATTATTAATCTAATTTAATTTAACATATTATGAACCATCACTAATACATGGTATGCATGTTATCTCGCCTTTTTTGCTTCGATGTGTTAACAAACAAAGCAAATAGTATCATTTGCTTCATTCGTTCATCAATGACCGAATCACTATACCCTTGCAAATAAATATGTCAGTTATTTACTACGGTTGCTAACACAATCAAAACGATAGCAACCAAAGTAATATACCTTTAAATATAAAAAAATAAACAGTGAAAATTTATCAATCCAATTTCCATTGGTTTGCCTTTACAATTTTCCTTGATCGCCAAAAATCTATTTTCCTCTACAGCCGCTTCTGCCTACCTCCCTAATCCAAAGCCCTAATCCAAAATCGCTTCAGCTCACCACTCATCGTCCTCGTGATTCAATCTCAAATTCTAATTTCATTGTTGCCTAAATGTCAGCAGATTTTAATCCCTAGAGGACAACGGCACGCTAACAATGAGTAGAAAACTATTGACGGCTTTGGCAAGCGATGTTGAGGCACACCACTCCGAGGCACAACACGTCTAGGCACTGCCACACAACACTCCTAACATCAATGAGCAATTAATATTCAGACGGCGAAAGGAAATAGAACCAAAAGGTACTTATTTTGAATTTTAAGTTAGTTAATCAAATTTTGATCGATGATTGATGATGATTAATGTCGAAACGGTACCTAGAGGAGGTGGAGCATCTGATGAAGCAGAACACAAAGGAGTGTGGCTGCCGATAACGGAGTTGAGGAATGAGAACGTCGAGGAATGAGAACGCGCATTACGCAGCATACCACAACTGAACGCAAGGATAGGATTGTTTCTGCAGGTGGGGTTTGCTTTTCTAGGGTGGACGTAAGGGGTCATTGCGGCGGTGGCGACCTACTTCTAGCAGTTGCATACCATGACTACTTGTTAGGTTGCATGAGGCGGTTCCTAATAGGAGTACAATCGTTATATGGAGCTTGTTCAGACTACTTTTGGTATCATTTTTTTCTTCTTCCCTTTAATTCAACTATTTTGCTTTGTTACAGCATTGGAGAATTTAAACCCATGATATACGATCTTGACATACTTTCCATACTCTAAAAGTGTGTGTATATTGTGAAGGTGGGTTCAAAATACTGTACATCTCTTCATTGACTTTGATGCTCAACCATCACTTTCAACTTGTGTTAATGAGTTGAAACATAAGAAGATAACACTAAATGATTTAAGGTTTGATTTGGTTTTGTTTTGCTAATCCTATCATTCTTACCACATATTGATATATCATTTGTGTCGTTGTTCTTTGTTAAATTTATGTTGGTCGAACTCCAACATTTGAAATACTAATGGATTTTCCATGTACAATTGCTCAAATTGTACTTGAATATTAGTTCGGTGATTGTTGATTATTTATGTCGGAAAAAAATCATCAAAACATGTAATAAACCATAAAACCATATCTTGATTTATTTAGATGAACATGCAAATCATATTGTAGTTTCGATCACCTTATATTATTGAAAGCATCTATTGTAGTCTCCATGTTTCTCTTCATGTGTATTATCTATGTGAGTTCTTGACGAAAGAATCACAAGTAAATTTATAGATTATATGAAACTCTTCTCATTTCTTACAGCTCTATAAAATGTGAATTAGTGATATTATGGTTAAATGGACTAGTGATATTTGTAAAAGGATTTAACAATGAATTAAAAGGGTCACTTCAACCCTCTTCTTCAATTTTCATCCTTCAATCGAGCATCTATACTAATTCCTGATTATTTTATCGCATGATTTATACACAAAAGAGGACTGACATGAAATTTGAGTTCATATGAACATATATAAAGGATGAAATGGTTGTTTTATAACATGAAATATAAGTGCAACTACCAGGGATTTAGGCTATTTTTGACTTATTTCTTTCCATATTTCCTCCTTTTGAACCCATCGTCCATGACTTCTATATCGAAATTCTAAATGCAACTCTTACGTCTCTTTATTTGCTCTATTGCTCGATCCTACATTTCACAAATGAACAGAAATCATTTCATTATCAATCTTTGTGTTCTCCGAATAAAACAAAAATGCACCACTAATTACCTGATATTGCCGTTGCCATGGTCATCATTAGCATTTGGAAATAGAGAAAACAATAATTGGTTTTGTAACTGAGAACTAGAAGTAGCGGAGAATAAAGGGAATTCAATAGGAGTGTTATCGAACAAATTATTGTCTAAGAGATCTAATGGAGTGTTATCCTGGGAGATCTAATCTGAGAAATCATCCATGCTAATACCACTGTAATGATAGAAGTGCAGACTTAAGAGTAAGAGTTGGGTTCCACTCATCCTTCAATATATCCCAACAGATTGCTCCGTTTTGGCTACTGAAGTTCGGATGCCTTCACCAATAATACATAAATAGAGAGAATCGGTTTTGAATATAACCCTGGATTAAAATGGAAATATCCATTACAACATGTATAGGCTGTATGCTTGTGATATGACAAGTTGTGCACCTTCATAGTTATACTTGTTACTATAGTCTATGCATTTCTCATATTAAAGTTTATCTATCACTTTGTGCATGCTCGTATTGTTTGCAGTTTGCATAATTTTATTACGTTGTTCAGTATATCTAACATTTGAATGAAACTAAGATTTTAAATAACTCAAGTGATTTAAACACTTAACCTAAACATAGTTTTATTTTAAATCTAACATAATTATGACATTATCTAACATATTTTGTCATGTTGGCATTATAATAATAGGATTTATTATGTTGACATTGCAAAAATGAAACTTAAAATGCTCATTGACGAAAATATATAAAATCTGACGAATCAGGTTGACATTAAAAAAATGTGACAAAAGTGCTAAATGTTTGAATAATTTGAAAAGTTCATCAGTCAGATGATCACGATAGGATATGCTATGAATAACATAATAAATAATCATGAAAAAAGTTAAGACGGACTAATTGTGTCATAAAAATGGTAAAAACTACATAATATATATCGGCTAAAGATTGATGAAATGGGTGGGATGGTCGACCAACATACTGTTAGGGAGCTAAGATGTCATAGGGCAAAGCTCATATGCAATGGAGCTGATTCCATACCTGTATACAGCCATGATTGATGACTATGCTGGAGGTATGAAAATTATTATAATTTATTAATGTGAACTTCCAAGGATTCACATATTGGCGTTCTAGAGTAGTTAATCATTGACTTTCGCTATATATTTAGTTTCCAGTTGAACATGTAAGTTTTGAACTATTGTAATCTATGTGGATAATTCACTTCCTTAACTAAGCATGCCACTTAACCAATTCTTAAATGGTAAAATAACAAGTATATGATATTTTGGAACAAGGTCCAAGAAAGCTTTTACTAAACTGGAATAAGTTTATATTTTTGTTGCAGACAACACATGAATCAAAGACAACAAAAGCTGGTCGAGCGGATGCAAAGAGTACCACAACTAAAGTCACAAAACAAGGTTCAAAATAGGGTATACGAGAAGCATTCGAAGTAAAAAAGGTATACAAAAAGATATGTTATTTTTTCTAATCTCCTCTTAAGTGCCTTTTACATCTTAAGTTGGTCTGCGGAGAAAACTCATGAATCATATGCAACGTGTAGCTCCACCATGGGTGTGTGCAAGTAAACAAAGAGTTGGCGAGCAATCACCAAATTCAAGGAAAAATTCAAAGTAAGTTCTCTTCACCTTAAGCATCAAATTAAAATGTACCATGTCCAACACTTCATTCCTGTGAAAAATAACTTCTATGCCTGCAATTTCAAATGTTTATTTTTTATAGTAAATGTTCTTATTGCTATTATGATATAGTAGACAAGAGAAGCATAGATAGAGACAAAAGGCAGCCTAGATAAAGATAAAGGAATGTCAATCTAAAGGCATGTATTAGTTTTATATGTATATATGTAAGCATTATTCAAAAATAAAAACATCAACATGGAATTATAGGCTTTCTTTTACCATTGTTCATTTCAGTACACTGTTGTATCATTCCTTAATTTATTCTTGATATAAGTTTTTGTTCAAATAATGTCTTTCTAGTGTTTGTAGTTTTGTGACTAAATCTCTTTTATATTTTTGTTCAACGTAATGCTCCTCATCAAGCATTAATATTCTGTTACAACCCAGGTTCCTTAAAATCTTCCATAATCTAGGTATTTTATCTAATTAATTTATTACTATTGCCAGCTCTAAATGGATTTAGAATTTACTTATTGCTACTAATTAACTATGAAAATTCATATTTCATGAGATATGAATCATATCTGAATGATGTAAGTTATAAGCCTATACTGGAAAAAATGGGGAATAACATGAATAATTGGTATTGGTAGTATTAAAACTCATTTTATAGTTGTTAGATATTCAACGATTAAGTTAAATAATTGAATAGATTCATGCATTAACTTAAACAATATATATATATATATATATAATAATTAAGTTTTTCATATTTATTTTGGTTAATGTAGGACCAATCTGGAGTTGTTGATCTAATCATTATTATTGATCGACTATTTTCATTTCGTATTTGAACAGTAAATCTCTTAGAAGATGAAAGCAAGTGAAATGGACTTTTTCCAACACGCATTGGACATTGATTATAGAGAACAAAGCTCAAAAGGCAAAGGCATGCAAATTACGTCTTAATTAAGATATACCTTGTTTGATGTAACGACCCCACTGCTATACACATATTATTAAGGAACATTACAAGTAATGTTGTCTAATAACATAAAGAATATGGTTAGTTAAGGATGATCGAATGTGAATATATCTTTATACTAAAACTAACACATCTTAATTGGCTTTTGAGGATCTGAACTAAAATGTTTGACATGTATGATATTAATACAAAGTAATAAACACACAGATTAAAATTATTCTAAACAATATATAATATAAATAAATCATAATAAGAGTCATAGATCACGGAGAAAAAATATACATCATATACATAATAAAATGTGAGTACAAAATATAAGTGCTAGACCCCTATAATATATATTCATTATATCCAACATACTGTATCAGTTACATAGTGACTACTAGATAATATACATAACATATCCGTCTAAATACAGTATATACAATAATGAAGTTGACTGAAACAGTCGAACTAGTTTACTCCAAAGCTAACACAAAATTATGACAAGCACAATTGTCTAAGTGGTTAAGTGATTCGACTTTGGTGCGAGAGGTCACAAGTTCGAAACTTGCGTAGTGTGATTCAAACATTTATTGACATGTGATATGTTATCCAATGATATGTCGTATATAAAGTACCATTTCAAAAAAACACAAAATTCAAAGGTCGGCGAGTCTATGTATCCATAGAGTCTTGGCCTGACCATAGTATTATAAAAATAAACGGATGAGACTATATCTAATAGAAATGTGAGATGATACCGATATCGTAAATATATGATTTAGCAATAAATAAGCCATAATAAAAAAAGGTTAGAACCAATGATCATAATAAGGCATATTAAATAAAATCATCTTTCATAATTCCATTTATGACTTAACCATAAAAGAAGTCATCTCAAAATATGCCCAAACCCAGATAATCATAATAATCAGGATATCAAACCAAATCACTATTTCATAAGTCCATATCAAGTCCCAAATGGACTATCTAAAATATGGTGACAATAATACAAAATTCTCCAAAGCCCAAAAGATACTAAATACCTGTCCCAAAGTCTTTTAATCAAATAATTATCCCTAATGAAAAAATAATGGTAGTCAACTGTCAGTGTAAAAATAGCTACACCTAGTCTAACAAGCCAAAATAATTTGATAACTATCTAATAAACCAAAAAGACTCCGCCATATAGTGTAATAGTCTAATCCCACAAAATAGACTACTATGCGAATTTACCTACTCCCACAAGATAGGAAATATTGTCTATTGTACACAAAATAAATTGATAGGAGTGCATAAAACACCTGCTCAAAGGTCAAAAGGCCAGCCGTGCCATACCACAACAAACCCAATCCTCCAAATTAGGTTTACCTAACCAAATCTAAGAATGTAACGACTTACAAATTGATGTAAAAAAAATGGGCCATCATATTCCGAGGATCTCTCGGTCTGAAATCCGGATACCCTAAGATAATAAAACTCTAAATGTCAATTAATGTCACTTAAGTAAGCACAAGAATTTAACTATCCCATATTATATAGTAAATTCAAATATTTACTAGAAACTAGTAATTTCCATTCGAACTCTATTTAACAAATTGTATTAAGAAACGAATGAATTATATAAAATATCTCATACCAATTCCACAATTCAATTGTTTATTAATATTCTTTGTTTTATAGAAAAACATGAAATCTCATTAAAATCTCAAATCCTAAATAATTAAAATAAAAGGTTTTAAATTAATTATATATATCAATATAAAAAAATAAATCGACTTTAATGGAAAAAGTTAACAAAAGACAAACAATAGATAAAGAACACATCTGAAACGAATACAAATGTTCCAGCTGTTTACTAATATAACTCCATTCGTCAGTCATGTTCTAGACTATGTTTTCTGCTACTTCCCATGTATCTCCACTTCCCATTGAAATAGCTTCGTGCCTACTTCTCCATGAATGTTTTCCATTTATTTATGCTGCTGTTATTTGCTTCTAACGTATCCATTTTTCCATTCACAACAAATGTTTCAATCCTTGAGTATGTTTTCTTTTCTATCTACCTTCAGTATATTTCTTTCATCCTTTTATTCTTTACTACCAATCTCCTCTATTACTCATTTATATGTTTGCACACAAACCGTTTAACTTTGTGCATACATGAAGCAGCACTTAAGCTACCTTACTAATTATGTATTCTTTTGTTTTTCAGTCTTTCTCGAGCATTTCATCAAGTATTACAACATGAAGTGGATATTTTCCTACCCTTTTACCTTTTGTACAAATTATTTTCTATCTCTCATATTTCATATTTTCACAATGGAAGAAAACAATGGCTCAGAGGAGAGAAGCTTGAAGGGCAAAACTATTGACTCCCATTGTATTGAAAGTAGAAGTAGATGACATACCACCTAATCAAAAAGAAGTAAGATGATCAAAGTAGAAGAGGAAGATGCAGTTGTGTTGCTAAGGATGGGACAAACGGATTTAAAGGAGATTGCTAAACTTGTTGTGGTTGATCCACCACTAGTCGAAAGTGATTACTAGAGCAAAAAACAAGAAGCAAATCATGGACAACCTTCACCACTCTGTATCGTTGAAGATTCAGATGATGATTTCACTACGGTAGTGGTAATATAATTTTTTGCATACATGCACTCAATTGCAAATGTTTCTTCTGATCCATGTGCATTATTTTTTTTCTTCCCCTTCGGCCAGTCTATTTTAATTACCTATTTCTTTGTTGTTTTGGTTGCATTACCCTCTGTTTATGTTTGTTTACAATGTTCTATTGTATGTAAATGATTTTAGATCATTTGGCTATGCTCATATTCTATAATGAATTTGGATGAATTATTTTTATTTCATCCATACATGCTGTGTTTGAACCCATTTTTCTACCATTTCTACTACATGCCACCTATTTGTCATAACTATGTTTTGTTACAATAGGGAATCTATGACTGTGCATGAAATACTTCAATACGATATACCTTTAAACAAGGTTACTACCTGTGAAGTTTATTGGCTTGCCTTGAAATAGACATTCTATAAATAATATAAACTGCTTTAGTACTTTTACAGACTGTTTTTTTACTAAAAAACACTTTGTACTGAACTTATACCGTACTCATTTCCTCCATCAATATGTTGCCGCTAAATGCTTGCCTGCTATATCAAATCACCATTAGCATTAATTGATTGACTTCTCTTATTTTATATTTTGACCAGAATAAAAATAATGCATAATGTTTCGCCCATACCAAATGACAAAAAAGAAAGAAATATGAATTTCTTTTATATTTAATTTTTTCCCTTTTCTTTCATTGTTTTTACTATATGCCTGTCTAATAACTGCTTACTTAATAACTCTATTGTCACAAATTTTAATTAACAAATTAATGTAAAAAACGACACATCATTCCTAAATAGTAAGTGAGAGAGAGCATAAAGAGACTAATGTATATATGGAAAGCCTTTATACTTCTTTTTTTAAAACTATATGCATGCACTATAGCAGCTCAAAATAACTTTTAATTGGTTTTTTTATTCTTTGTGAATGTTCAGAATAAGAAAAATACCTCTTATACCTCTTCAAGTAGGAAGGAACAAAACTTTAGACAAACAGGCCAAATTTACTCTACACATAGTGAAGGAATATCATCTATGTTTGGGATGCAATATACTTATACCTGCCTTTTTATGTAATTATTCTGAAGCAACAAACAAAATTTCCTTTATATTGTTAAACATAACCATTTATGTATAAGAGGCAACAAATTTAAACATACCAATTAATCTCTAAGTACTATTCATACATGCCCATAATTAATACTATACTTGCCTAACTGCTCACAAGAAAGAAAAAAAGGGAACAATATTTTATTAATGTTCTTGTCGAAAATTATAACTATATCTATTCAAGTTAATTAAAATTTATTATAATCAAATTTTATTAGTTGTAAAAAATCAAAATAAGAATGTATTTTGCTTTCAATGTTAAAATAAATAAATAAAATAGTTATAAAATTTACTTCCAAAACGGTAAACATTTCACTTTTAATTTTCTGACATAATGATACTACAAATATTATACAAATCTACTCGATACATAGTTATACACTATCTAACTCAGGAATGCAATTTATTTTTTTATCATCTTTTTTTCTATGTTTATTTAAAATAATAACAAAATTTTGTACTTGCATAACTGGAGAGTATCACTATGCAATACAATAAATCTTTACTCACCACTTTATCTACGAGCATTACTAGTATAATATATGCTTCTTTGTTTCTCTGAATATTAATTACATGTACATGTTTAAAATTATTACTATATTTTTTTAACTGTAAGCTCTGCAAAATCAAAGTCAAAAGTTGAAAATAAGGTGAACAATAGAAAATTATCTTCTTTTCCACACACACACATATATATATATACACATATAAGAAAAACAATGTGTACACAAAACTATCACGTAATTTAGAATGTGATACTCTTGCCTTTTTCACTACCACTATTATTGTCCAAAAATATTTCCATGTCCGATAATTTCCTTTTCATATTAAATTAAATAGTTACAAAAATAACTTTCATATGGTACCAACACCGCACCGACCTATACATTTATCAAATTAGCAATATAGAAAAAGAACAACCAAAATAGACCCCCACTAACTAATCTCTTAGCTAAACTGATGACGCAACTTTTGATTTTGAGGCATAATGAAACTACAAGCACTACACAAATCTATGCATTTACAAATGCGTCAGTATAGTAATAATAATAAAAAAACATGCGAACTTAGGCCTACACCATGAAAAACCATGAAAATACTTTCAAATTATACACGGTTATACCATGAAAAACCAACTATGCATATACAAACTTCGTATATAGAAGATGATATTGATGAATAAATTTGCTTGGATAACTCCAAAAAACCAAATGATAATATATTATAGAAAACATTTTTTGAAAAGATTATCTTTAAATTGAAAATATCTCATATCCTAGCAATATACAATGCCATAAGTTACGTATAACATAAGATTTTCTCCCATGCAATCGGCACGGGCTTTATACTATAAATATATAATTCTCCAAAATCATTCTATTTTTTTAAATCCATAAACTCATTTTAAAGAAGAATTGCTTATTACAAAAGATTTGAACTCTTTGAAAATCATTTAAACCTCTTTTGTAATTAAATCACTTAAAACTGAAATTATTACTTTCATAATAGCTTTTATAAAATAATAACATAGTTTATCTTTTGCCAGTAAACATTTTCCAAAATTATATACTTGAAATAGAAATTTTAAAAAGGTTTTTTTTATAATTAATATTCCTCATTTCTAAAAGTTTTGAGTCAAAGTTTTGAAATAAGAAATAAGCTAAGAAAATAACATGATTTAACTACATTTTACAAATTAAGTTTTAAATGAATAATCAATTAGATAAAACTTTATTTTGAAAACCTTTTGAAACATTTAAACAAGTCAAACAATAAATTCATCGGAAATTCAAAATTTAGTGGCAACATTGCTCTATAAAATATAGTTCCATAACATGGAAGTATTTAGCAACCCGAATTGCTTTCCGACAACTCCAATCACACAAGCAATGCACAACAATCGTACAATTTAATTACAATTGATCAAATGTATATTGATGGTCTTCGAAATCATGCAATTTCATAATGGATTCAAATGAATCCAATATTTAGAGTACATAACTCAATCAATTCATTCATCAAACAAATTGAACCCATGACAAGCAATTTATTTCAATAATTTCATCCAATCGATACCAAAATTTTACGCAATACATAAGTGATTTCTAAGCTAACTAAAACATGCTAAGAGGAATATTATTATTTAGATATTGTAGTGTGAGTAGGGACGGAGCCAAGATTTCAAACCATCCCTAGCTGAATTAAATATTTGACTTAAGAAAATAAAGATTGGGATTGTGATGATAGTTGCGTAAAATAAACAATAAAATCAAATAACATGAATTAGTATAATTGTTCAAATGTTATAAAATAAACAGTAGCTTCAAATGGCATAATAATATAGTAACAAAAATAAAAATATAGAAAAAAATACTATAACTAAATGTAATAACTAGTACTGCTCACTTTTAGTACCTTGACTTTTTTTTTACTAAATTTGACCTGGTTCATTTGAACTGGAAGTACAACTAAAGTGCATGAAGAATAAATAAGAGCTCAAAGTTTGACCTGGGCTATAGCCCAGGAACCTTTATTACTACATCCGTCTCTGAGTGTGAGTTAAAAGAATAATTCACTAAGTCGACGAGTGCGAGACTTAGACTCTGCTCTAGAAAATTTTATGTTGTCAAATCTGCCATTTTCTACCTATCCTCCAACATCACAGCAACAATCATCCATCACAACATGCATCTACAATTGCTCGCCAACATCCATTACTCGAAACCCTAACCCTTGATCATTCTTTCCTCAACCTTACGTCTCTCGCCAAAACACACAACCACAAAGTCGCGCTCACTCATCACCTCATCCACGCTATCACCCATGCCTATGATTGGCCCATCACCTACAGTTCGCCTCAACCTTCTCCACTCAGCCTTACCCCGTACTGTGTGTACGCCCTCAACATCGAGCATCACCATCGAGACGTGTGGCATCCCCTTTCATTACCAGCGTTAGCTGCAGACACGGTCACATTTAATTCGATCTTGCATTTTTTTTCCAGCTTGATTTTTAAATCAGAGCTTAGGGATTTTGGCGGAAAGAGGGAGTGATTTTGAATGAGCGTGATTTTTGTTTTTGCTGACGGGGAACCAAAGATGAAGTACTTAATTTGTTACTTGGGCTTTGACTTTCATTAGTTAATAATAACTAATTTTCTCCTTTTCTCTTTCAAAAAACCAATTATTTATTTAGAAGAGAATTTCATTCTAATTTAAATAAATTTACACTTTGTTTTACGAATTATAATTCGATATTAACACAATTCTATTCAATATTAGTTCACTCTAAATAATTATTAAATATATTAATATAAATGAATTTATTTTCATTTATTCATTATATTGATATAAATATATTGATTCATCTTCGACAATTAATCGATTTTTTTAAATAACAAATAAAATCATTTACATCTATTACAATTATGTATGCTTATTTACAACTTTTAATATTTAATATTTAACAATAACACTTTATCCAATTTAATATATCTTCTGAAAATTATTTTATTAATTAATTTAATTTGTTAAAATAAAATATATTATCAATTAGAATTCAATTAAATAAAATTTTATTTCTAAAATACCAATTATCAAACAAAATTTGAACCCAAATACTTCCATTATAATTAAATTCGTCCAATATTACAGGTTCAAAAACATGGTTGTTATAGTCTTCTTCCCCTATGAAAATTGGGTTCTCGTAATTTCTTATAAGGAGACGTCATTTGCAGTTCAACACTAACTCTATTTCGAATTCTACAATTAAGTTGAAACTCGCTTAATTCTCTAAGTGGTTAATATAAGAACTAAGATTATTTTACGTTCATAAATTAAAATATATCAACATCTGCACTTTTATTTCTCCAATATGCGAAGTTTATTCAAAAAAATTCTAAGCATTGAAAATTTTGTAAAATTTTGCCAGCGTCTCCTTTGTATAGAGAGCCATTTGCAATTTCACAGATATGATATATATGATATGCATGATATACATCGACCACATGACCGGAAACACAATATGAATTAATGTTTCTAACAATTTTGTATTTTCATCTTAAAGCACATCTTTGTTTTAGCATTCAAAGCAAGTTATTTAACTTATATGCAAGCAAAAGCAAGCTATGCTTGCAACATAATCCACAAAAGCTCAAAAAGTATCTGATCCTAACTCAATTGTAAAATTATCAGAAGTATAAGAAGTATGCACTCATTTAATATAAAAAAACATCTCATTCTTATTTAACCCACTTTCTATCCAAATTGTAACAGTCAAACGACTGCTTTAATTAATAGTTTCAAAGAATAAATTATCACATAGTGTATTAACTTTCCAAAGAACTTTTGGATTACAAAATATGAATTATAACATGAGTTAAGGGTGGTTAAGGGTGGTTTACTAGAAGTATAAAACTCCGATCATGTATAAATATGTGCAGGTCCTTCTTATTAAACATAGTGTTCCGCCTACCAAACTTTAAAATTTCACAAAACTCTCTAAACAAAAGTTGTTGCTTATGTTCCTACCTTTTTGGAATGGGCAAGATAGTCGAAACTAGATAAACCATTTAAAAGTAACGGACAAACGAATGGCACACATATTTTCAAAAATTCATTCTCAGGCCAGAGATTTGAATCCATTTTCAACCATGTTTACATAGTACTAAATTTCAAAATTCCAATAAGTATCGAACATAAAAGCTTTTCCGATATTAAATATATTTTAAACGGATAAATATTCATTAAATTCAAACGACATGATCTAAAGTTATGGACAATTTCATTCAGCGTTTTTAAGATGAAATTTCTAAAGTATACTCTTATCTTCAACTTAGCAATTACCTTTAGAACTCTTCATTAACCTTTTCCATGTAATGCACCACACAATGGAAGCACGCATGTAATTAGGTAGACTTGAGGTTTAGCACTATGTTTACATGTATACTATTAATGAATACGAAAGGAAATAAAATCAGAAAGAGTTTTTTAGACAAAACAAACTAAGTTTCATAAAGTTATAATATATTCAGAAAAGGCAAAAATATTTATGATGCGAAGAATTAAACTCCAATAACTAAAAGATAATGAACCTGAAAACACTTAAGCAAAAAAAGGCCAATGAAAATCAATGCAATATCCTACAGCAATATCCTACTAACCATGCAAGTTTCATGAAACAAAAAACTAACAAAATATTGTTGTTTTTTATTTTTATTTTTCAAAAACAAGTTCAGCCATCAGGCAACAAAATGAGTAAAACCCAAAAACTTAGGTAGTGTTTGGTTTAAAAATACATTTTGTGTTTTTGTTTTTTAACATGTATGTCAAATATAAGAAGAATGGAGGGACGACAGAGGGATGAAAGAAAGATGGACGGGAGGATGAAAGGGATAGAGAGACGACAGAAGAATGAATTGTTTCACGTGTTTGTGTTAATTTTCAAAACGCAAAAAAAAAATAAGTTGTTTTCTATTTTGTGCTTTAACTTCATTTTTAAAATTGGTCGTTTTCGACCATATACATGCATCATAAGTATTTTTTTGAACGGAAACCCAAAACCAAATATAACAAACCAAGGAATACCTTGTATTTTTAAAAAATTCCATAAACAGGAAAAAGCATTCATTTATAAGACTTCTCAGCCATTTTGCTGAACTCTTCCTAATACACTAGCAGCATATGTATTTTCAATTGCCTTTTTGTTTCAAAACTCAACATCCCATCTCCAAACTATTTGCATGTACAGACAGCTGGGTACATATGATTCTAGTGCTATATTTGACATGGAATCATATTATACAAGAGAGGAATACAAATTGCATAATTTAACCATGTCACGAATTGACTAATGGAAACTTTGTCTTATCTCAATTCTCTATTGATTCATCATTTTTTTAATCTTAGCTTCCTACTCATAGCAATCCACTAAAAATGACTAAGTTGAAGCCCAATGCACGAGGCTCCCGCACGATAGCAGGTTCTATGGAGGTCGATGATGTACGTAGCCTTTCCCTCGCATTTCGAAGAGGTTGTTTTCGAACTCGAATCTGGGTGCCTAGATCACCATGCGGGTGATCTAACCATTGCACCAAGGTTCTACCTCTTCTAAAAAAATAACTAAACATGTGCGAAAATTTTTCATTGAGTCCTCATAATAAACCACTACCTTTATGCTATTATAGAACTATTGAGGTTTTCATATAATTTTAAATCATATCTACCAGGTCTTGTTTTGTTAAAATTGAACTGTGTTTATACAATATAACTCTCTCATTGATAGATCAATAACCAAGGTTTTAAATATTTATAAGCTACCATTGGTGATTAATCTATATTAAATATAAATACATATAATCCATATTGATTCAGTTGATAAACAAGTATATGAAATTAATAGCGGAAGGCGTACCTGAATCCATCGATTCTTAATTGATGTGAGTATTAATTCAGATTTGATCTTCCAAATTGACACAAGCTTAGATCTGTAAATTCTCTTTAGAAGAGGGTAGGAAGAATATGACAAGACTTATATAATTCGAGGACCATCACCTCATATATATAGCGTGTGACATTTCTCAGTTCGGCCCTTCAACAAACTAAAATTATCACTTTGGTATCCATATTTTATAATTTTACATGACGAATAAACCAGTTAAGTCTTAATATGTTTATTCCAAAAATAGATCGCGTAATTAGACTTAATTAAAAGATAGCCAACACATTCAAACATTAAATTACGTGGTCTCATTATGTTGAATTATTCCAACCTGAGCCATATATGTAACTTCATAGAATGTGTACAACTTTATGAGCTCTTAAATAGCTATCTTAATAATACGATATATTCAAAAAAAATCTCATCCATTGATTGTGTTAACATAGAACCAAAGTGGCTTTCATTACTGTTTTTGTAACAAAACCCATCAATGGTCACAGATATCAATACAATCAAACGACATAGATCTATCATGTACGTGTAGCATGGAAATTACATGAAATGTGATCTTTACATATCTATTCCCAAGTAGTCCTGCTTTACTTTAATGAGATCAAAATTCCAAATAATATATATAAACAATTAAAGTGCAAAAGAAAACTTTATTTCTGACCAGAAAAACCAAACCATGCCCATAATCAAAATATAGAGCAGTGTTGCGAAGTAAGTGACTAAGTACAAACTTTCCCTAAACCAAAATATCCTTATATAAAAGATACAACCGTTTTAGCAATATGCTCATGAAAGACCCTGGGTGTTATTCCTTTTGTAAGCGAATCCGCTAGCATGAAATTTTCCCCAATATGCTCTATGAATATTAACCCATTCTGCACTCTCTCTGTTACAAGTAGAAACTTGATGTCAATGTAATATTACTTGCTTGAGCTTCCTTTATTATTAGAATATAGTACTATAGATCTATTGTCACAATATAACTTGGTCCTTTAATATTATCAATAATGCACATCCCAGTGACAAAATTCCACAGCCATTACGCATGGTTAGATGCCTCAAAACAAGCCACAAACTCTGTTTCATGGTGGAAGAAGCTATGAGTGTTTGTTTAACGCTTTTCAATGATATAGCCCCTTCACTTAATAGAAATATGTTCATGAAGTGGATTTTTTGCTATCCGAGAATCCAACAAAATCAGAGTCCGAATACCCAATGATCTCTAATTGAACTGATCATCAATATGTAAGCATATGGTCCTTTATTCTCTGAAGAAACCTCATAACCCTTTTTGCTCCTTTCCAATGATCCACTCCTCATGTAACGATCCCGAATTTTTACTAAATTTATATTGATAATTAAATTAATTTTTGAATTTAAATCTACAAAATTTATTAGTAAATTGATTCGAGTTTCCCTAAATTCAAATAAAAAATATATTAAATCATATGAATTTAAATATTGTACATATGTGATTTTGATTTAAATTTCAAGTAAATGGATTTACCATAATATGAATATATATGTATATATGTACATACATTGCGTTTGAGTTATTGTTTTAACTTAATGGTTTAAAGACAAATTTTAATGATAAAAATAAAAGAAAACAATTAATTGCTAAAGTTTTAACAACAAATTTAATATGGAAATTCATCGATATTATAAAATAAATAAATATATAGTTTATACAAAATGAAGTGAAGATGTAATTTTAATATTATAATACAAATAAAACAAACAGTAATAATAAAAGTAGAACTTCATTGTATTTCAAAGTAAAAAAAAAGATAGCAAAATATATAAAATAGTACGAAAATATAAAACAAAGCAAGATCAGACACAAAACAAAAGAAAAGAAACATAAATAAACTAAGTAATGCTAGCTAAAGTCATATCACTTCTAATATATAAATATACATCTCAGCCTCCACAATCTTAAACCTACATAATAAAATAAACAAGAAGAAAGCAATACGAATATATACATATATTTTGTACAAGACATTAATGCAGCCCACAAAACATGTATATCTACAGCCATACCTCTAATGCACCTCAAATATAATACAACATCACTTCAGCATGCTTAGCATTGTACTAGAAAAACCATATTTTATCACTTGTACAACTTGTAACCCCTGAACACATCTTTTCTTTTATTTATACCAGCCTTCTCCTCTCAATTCGTCCACAAAGCTAAGTAAATCTGAGTAAGTATCATCTACAATTTAAAAACAACTTCAACTTAAAAACAAAACAGAAGATAACAGAAGAAGTTTCAGCTTGCTTCAGATTTTAATCCCAAAGCCTGAGATCAAGTGAAGACTTCAAGTTTCAGTTATTAAATTCAAAAACCAGATTTCAACTTCAACTCCAACCTCAAAGCTTTAAACCATGACCTGGAAGGCGAGTAACCTCACTCTAAAAAAAGTTTAAAACGTGAAATTTTGATTGCATTTATGTATGTGGATGAGTATGCTTAAATTTATATACATATAAATGCCTATGGATATTGGAAGCCTATGTGTACAGGCTGTTACTCTTCTCTGTTCTCTGTTTGGAGTTTTCAAAAAACAAGACTTTGATTTGAAAATCCATTTCTACCTGATCTATTAAACATTTAGACTCAGGATCAAAACAAAAGATGTTCGTTTGATCACAAACTAGTTTTAAAAAAATTTATTTAAGTTAAACTATATTGACTTGCCTCTGGGAATTAAAGAACTGAGAAAACTTGAATTTTTGCCAAAATTCAAACCCCTTAAAATATGAATTCAGAAACGCTGCCTTAGTGCTTACATTTTACCATGATTTTTAAAACGAAGATTTAGATTTTTAGAATTAAGATTTGAGAGGAATTTGGGTTTGTCTGGAAAACTTGTTTTCGAGCATTTCCGGTGATCGCGAGGTTAAGGGTGGTCGGGGTTGTGTGAGGTGGTGGAGGACCCCATGTGGGTAACTGGAAAAATGGTCGTAGATGGCCACGGCCACGGTGGCGACAGCGGCTTGTGTTTGAAATTTTTAACCCTAGTTTTGACGAGGGTTCGTTCTTGGTTTCGTTCGTTTCCTCTGATGGATCGAGTGCGACCGGGCTTTGGTGATGGTAGCGGGGTGGTAGGCGAGGCCGTGGCCGGAATTTCACGACCTTCGGTGGTCGAGGCAGCGAGGATGAGTGGTTGACGGGTTTGAGAAGGTGTTGGGTTGCGTTTCCAGGTTTTGTGTTTTTTTAGCTCGTTTCGAATTTGAGGCCGATGGTGATGGTGTGAAGGTTGAAGTGTGTTGCCGCGATGATGTTTGATGCGTTGGAGGAGGTGGCGAAGACCGGTGGTGATGGTCGACATTGTACACGTGCACGAGCACGTTGTTCTGATTTGGGATTTTTTTCTTTTTTTATTTGGGTTTGCCTAGGAAGAACAAAGGGGGGTCTCGCGTCATACTCGAGTAATTCGAGTAGCATACTTGAAGCAAGGAAGAAGGGGCTCGAGTCAAAGTTATTTACAGGTTTTCAACCTGAAACTATTTCCTGGTTTGTGAATTTTAAACAAAAATTTAAATTTTAAATCAAGGGTTTAAAACCGAGGTTTAAATCAAAATGTAAATAAAAATTCAAGTTTAAATTGGAACTTAGTTTGTAAATAACATAAAGTTTTAAATTCAATTTGGTTTAATAATTTCAAAGCAATTAAGTGTATTAAAGAAGTTTGAATTCAAAAATAAAATTGAATTGTAAATGGGAATTAAACAAGCTGAAATTTTGAAAGTTTAAAACTGAATTTAAATTCTGACCAGATTTCCAGATTTTGAAATTAATTTGCTTTAATCTTTATAAAAAGGAAATTTGAAATAAAATGTTTAACATATTGTAAATAACAATTAAATCTTAAATCTAGATGAATTCACTTTAATAATAAAGACTAATGATTTACAATCCAATCATAAAGGAGTTCTTAATGATTTATCAACTTAACATCAATAAATGATTAAAATAAGTAAATTTCTTTAGAAAGGTAATCAAAGAAATAAAATAGTCAATGAAGTCATGAACTAAGTTTTTATCTGGATAATTAATTTGTGTGTTTAATTTAACAATAAAATTAGAATAATTAATCTAGAACAATCAATTAACAATTTGGAAATTATAATTACTTAGAAAAGTAATAAATTGATAATTACCGAATGTAATTAATAAAATGATAATCAGCAATTTGGTATAATTATTTGTTAAGGGGTTAGTTTAATTTATTAATTGAAGAATTAATTAATAATTGTGATTAATTAAGATAAATTAAATAATTAAAGGTTAAATTGATTCATAAATTAAGATTGATTAGTCCAAAATTAAAAGTGAACAAATAAGTGATAAAAGGGATTTTATTCTAAATAAATTGTAATTAACTTAGGATAATTAACCCAGATTTATAATTAATACAGTTGATTCAAATTTATCAATCAACTAATGAATTTTACTTGTGAATGTTTGTACTTGACTGGATAATTAAAATTGTTTGATACCCCTTATATTGATGCTTTGTGATATGTTTTGATTTGTGTTATGATCTGAAATGTAATTTATTTATCCAAGATAAATGTAATTATTATCTATGATATATATATTTGTGTTCTGTGAATAAAATATAAGCGTTATAGTTTATACCGCTTATCAAATAAATTTCTGTATTTGATCTGTGATGGTTGAATGATTGTGCACTACTTTATTAAACCCCTGGACCACACTTATACACACACAATTATGGATTTCACGAGGAAATCAGTTATGTAGCAGATATTTTTGAATTTGAATTTTTAAATTCAAATATTTTGGAAATGGAATCAGAATAAATGTGAAAAGCTTTTGGAATGGAATTTCAAGTCAAAATTTATTTTAATTTACTTGATTAACTTTTGGAATTTAGATAATTTGATTTAAATTTGAATTCAAAATTTGGAATTGAATTCTATGATTTGTAACTAGGGATTAAGGATGTTACACTAGTTATGTTTATGTTAAACCATTTTAAAGATATTAATTTGGGAATTTGAATTTAAATTCAAGGGCTTTAACTCGTGTAAATATAATTGGATTGTTCAGAAACGAAAACTGTTTGTTTTCAAATAATAAAAGCTTTCACATAAGAAATAAACTTCCGATTTGTGTTAAAAAGATCTCAAGTTAAAAATGAAATGACTTTTCCAAGTTATAAAAACGGTTTGAAAGATATAAGTTAAATCTTTGATTTAAAGATTTAATGAGTTAATCTAATTAAATGGAAATTGTTTTGAAATCCGGGAATGAATATTTGTGAAACTAGGTGAACTTTATGAAATAAATCTTTTGTTTAAAAGATTTAAAATGGTAATTGGTTTAAACCATTTGAAAGAAAGTTTTGAATTATTAAGTTGTGACTTAATTGAAATCCCATATCCATATGTTTTAAATGTTGCGCTCACTATTCGATTTAGCCGGGAGAAGACCTTTGTGTCATATAACCCATTCCGAATAATGATACGTCGTTATGGATAACATTTGAAGACCGGTGGTGAAGACCGGGTATTTTCGAGAACGAAAGGATAACTCGTTAATTGTCTCTACACCGAGTCGCGTCGGTATAGAGATTCCCTAAGTGATGGGAAGTCCGATCGGGATTGTGAATACCTTGATTGCAAGGACTTCTTTGGAAGTTTCTTCGGTTCTGTTCGAACCCAGAACAGACTTGTATGGATAGTATGCCTGACATTACAATTTGAGATATAAAGCGGATTTCTTTCAAATACATTTATGTTGGTGGCGGAGAATTTATTCTGTTAGCTTAACACCCTTCTCTGAGACATACGAGCTCAGATGTTATGTAGTTGAAGGTTATCAGCGATATGTTCCCAATTTGGTAATGTGGCATGTTGTGTGATGATGATCATTTGTTGATCAAAGCGTGGCTTTTGTAAAAAGTGTAGCTTTTTGGACGAAACTTCGTCGAACCTCACACCCCGAAATGTTCGAAACAGGAAAGATGCGGCAAGGTTATTAGGGGTAGCACCACTTAGTGTATGTGCATTTCCTTCTGGATAGAATTGGTATCATGGTATGGAGCCCAGATACTTAACTTATGTGGATATCGCAAATACATATATATCTTACTTTGTGATTGTTGTTGGGGCCTCGGATAAAGGTTGGTTACGACCGGGGGATGGCATACTCGTGTCAGTAGTTACCCAGTTTGAAGGGTAACCCGGCCTTGTGTTAGCAGAGATCCGGTTAGGTTCTCGGGGAGGTCCTTCCCGAGGCGTTTCCATGTGGCAATGGGAAGTTCCTTGGCCTGAACATTTAGTGGAAATCCAAAGAAACAATACGAAACCCTGTACGGTTTTAGTTATAAAACCTGCCATTTACTTATGGTGGCGCCCCACTATTTAGATGTTAGCTATAGTAGGCATAAGATAATGGTCGTATGTTGGCTAAGATTTATATCTTTACTTTCGAAATGTTTTTCCGCACTTTTTCACTTATAGTTATAATATCAAAGAAATTTGCATATCAAGCATATTTGACTATCATAAGGAGAAATCTCCTCCGATTATGCGTTTGCATTGTGTGTATGTGCGGGAGGCCTTATGGTAGTCTCATTTTCCAAAAGCATTGCGAATTGACTTTAAAATTCTTTCTTTGATTATTTTTAAAAGATAAACTGTTTTTGTTGCTCACACCAGTCTCATGATTGATCCGGAGTTTATTGTTTCTTTCCTAAACTCTGGATGCTCAAATTTTTTTCTACACGAGCAGTCTAGAGTTGGGTTTTTCAGATAACTAGGTTTAGTAGATTATCTGGAGCTAGTTCAGTCTTTGGATATGGACTACACTTGCTTATCTTTGTGCATCGTTATTGGGAGTTCGTGCTGCTGCTGGAGTTCTTCCTTGAAGACTATCTTAGAGTTAGTGGTTCCGCTGCTTGTGTTATCTATTTTTCTTTTCCGCTGCTATTTATTGTATCATATATCTGATGTATATTGATATCTATTGGATCATCTGTTGCATCAAATATTGTATCAAAGCTGTATATCAATGTATTATTCTTTTAATTCCGCTGTGTTGTTTACTTAATGTTGTTATAAGCTCCGGCGAATCGGATTTGAACGGTCGAATCTATGGCATTCGAATACGATATGAAGTATGGATGTCGATTTTCGAGCGCGAAAAGAATCCGAATCATCACATTTTGGTATAAGAGCTAAGGTAAAACTTTAGCTCAGGAGTATAATACATTAAGTAGCTCATTAGAGATAGGGTGAAGTGTACCCTAGAATGAGTAATCCCTAAGATATCTGTTTGAATGCCTCAGTAAATTCTCTTGCTATTCACTAATAGTGAGTATGAGTGCAAGAAGAAAACGAGATAGGGGACAGGGGGATACGACTATAAACGGTCGATGCTCTGTAACAACAACGGAAACAATCTTTCTTATCAATTTCCTTTAATTCATCTTTTCAAATTCTTATGATTTCTTCGTGACAACTCCAGAAAGAAGTTCGGTGTGATGCTGGCCTAATGAGTCATTGTAGAAAATTCTTATTTCGTATCTTCATCGATTTCTTTTCAATTTTTGATTTAAACTTTAATGAATTTGAAATTTGAATAAATTGGAAATTTTGAATAAATTTGAAATTTTAAATTGAGTTAAATTGGTTAATGAAATATAAGGATAGATTTGAATTATAGCGATAAAACGATTTTGTTTAAATCCAAATTTTGAATTTCTCTTATAACTTCTTGGGTAGAATAAAAATCTGAAATATAAACTTTGTTGTATTTCTCAACCTATAAAATTCTAAAACCATTAGGATCTTAATATTTAGATTGATTTTAATTGTAGAGAACAAATAGCATCAGCCGGGGCGGAAAGGCCAGGAGGGTTGGTGATTCTGGTTCATCTAGTAGGATTCGGGATGATTTGGGTGAACCATCAGTACGTGAGGAGGTGCCAGAAGAACCTGTGGTGCAGCCACAACCTCAAGTTGAAGAACCCAAGGAGGAGTCCGGAAATGAAGAAGAATTCGAAGAGGAATTTGAGGACGAATTTGAAGAAGAATTCGAAGAGGAATTCGAGGAAGAATTTGAAGAAGAATTCGAAGAGGAATTCGAGGAAGAGTTTGAGGTAGAAGAAGAACCTGAAATTGAGGTAGATTCCGAAGTGGATGAAGCAATTTATTGGGATTTGGATGATGCTATTGAGGATGATGATGCCATAGAGGATGAGGAGCTAGATGGTGGAGATTTTATTCCGGTAGAGTCTGACCCAGAGGAAGCTTTTGAGACAGACGATGACGCTGAGGTTAGGGAACTGTCAGGGCCTGAGAAGGTAAGCTCTGGTAGTGAAGATCTCTAGTTGGTTGGATTGACTTCTTTTGGATAGGGTGTATCTAAGTACGTGTTTTGGGATTAGAACCGTAGTGAATGTTGGATGTTAATTGGGTAATGTATGACTATGGCGTAAGTATAAGATTATGAGTAGCATTTAACATAAGATATATTATGAATTACCCGAAAAATATCCATGTGTTTACTAGTATAGTTTGAATTGGCATTGGTCTATTCTGTGTGTGTATAATTCGTGAAACGAGCTTTGTAATTTCGAGGATGGAATTCTTTTAAGGGGGAAGTCTGTAACGATCCCGAATTTTTACTAAATTTAAATTGATAATTAAATTTATTTTTGAATTTAAATCTATAAAATTTATTAGTAAATTGATTCGAGTTTCCCTAAATTCAAATAAAAAATAAATTAAATCACATGAATTTAAATATTGTACATATGTGATTTGGATTTAAATTTCAAGTAAATGGATTTACCATAATATGAATATATATGTATATATGTACATACATTGAGTTTGAGTTATTGTTTTAACTAAATGGTTTAAAGACAAATTTTAATGATAAAAATAAAAGTAAACAATTAATTGCTAAAGTTTTAACAACAAATTTAATATGGAAATTCATCGATATTATAAAATAAATAAATATATAGTTTATACAAAATGAAGTAAAGATGTAATTTTAATATCATAATACAAATAAAACAAACAATAATAATAAAAGTAGAACTTCATTGAATTTCAAAGTAACAAAACAAAGAGAGCAAAATGTATAAAATAGTATGAAAATATAAAACAAAGCAAGATCAGACACAAAACAAAAGAAAAGAAACATAAGTAAACTAAGTAATGCTAGCTAAAGCCATATCACTTCTAATATATAAATATACATCGCAGCCTCCACATTCATAAACCTGCATAATAAAATAAACAAGAAGAAATCAATACGAATATATACATATATTTTATACCAGACATTAATACAGCCCCCAAAACATGTATATCTACAGCCATACCTATAATGCACCTCAAATATAATACAACATCACTTCAGCATGCTTAGCATTGTACTAGAAAAACCATATTTTATCACTTGTGCAACTTGTAACCCCTGAACACATCTTCTCTTTTATTTATACCAGCCTTCTCCTCTCAATTCGTCCACAAAGCTAAGTAAATCTGAGTAAGTATCATCTATAATTTAAAAACAACTTCAACTTAAAAACAAAACAGAAGAAGTTTCAGCTTGCTTCAGATTTTAATCCCAAAGCCTGAGATCAAGTGAAGACTTCAAGTTTCAGTTATTAAATTCAAAAACCAGATTTCAACTTCAACTCCAACCTCAAAGCTTTAAACCATGACCTGGAAGGTGAGTAACCTCACTCTAAAAACAAGTTTAAAAAGTGAAATTTTGATTGCAAATATGTATGTGGATGAGTATGCTTAAATTTATATATATATAAATGCCTGTGGATATTGGAAGCCTATGTGTACAGGCTGTTACTCTTCTCTGTTCTTTGTTTGGAGTTTTCAAAAAACAAGACTTTGATTTGCAAATCCATTTCTACCTGATCTATTAAACATTTAGACTCAGGATCAAAACAAAAGATGTTCGTTTGATCACAAACTAGTTTTAATTTTTTTTATTTAAGTTAAACTATATTGACTTGCCTATGGGAATCAAAGAACTTAGCAAACTTGAATTTTTGCCAAAATTCAAACCCCTTAAAACATGAATTCAGAAACGTAGCCTGAATGCTTACATTTTACCATGATTTTTAAAACGAAGATTTAGATATTTAGAATTAAGATTAGAGAGGAATTAGGGTTTGTCTGGAAAACTTGTTTTCGAGCATTTCCGGTGATCGCGATGTTAGGGGTGGTCGGGTTTGTGTGAGGTGGTGGAGGACCCTATGGGGGTAACATGAAAAATGGTCGTAGATGGCCACGGCCACGGTGGCGACAGCGTCTTGTGTTTGAAATTTTTAACCCCAGTTTTGACGAGGGTTTATTCTTGGTTTCGTTGTTTCCTCTGATGGATCGAGTGCGACCGGGCTTTGGTGGATGGTAGCGGGGTGGTAGGCGAGGCCGTGGCCGGAATTTCGTAACCTTCGGTGGTCGAGGCAGCGAAGACGAGTGGTTGACAGGTTTGAGAAGGTGTTAGGTTGCGTTTCCAGGTTTTGTGTTTTTTTTAGCTCGTTTCGAATTTGAGGCCGATGGTGATGGTGTGAAGGTTGAAGTGTCTTGCCGCGATGATGTTTGATGCGTTGGAGGAGGTGGAGAAGACCGGTGGTGACGGTCGACATTGTACACGTGCATGAACACGTTGTTCTGATTTGGGATTTTTTTTCTTTTTTTATTTGGGTTTGCCTGGGAAGAACGAAGGGGAGTCTCGTGTCATACTCGAGTAATTCGAGTAGCATACTCGAAGCAAGGAAGAAGGGGCTCGAGTCAAAGTTATTTACAGGTTTTCAACCTGAATCTATTTCCTGGTTTGTGAATTTTAAACAAAAATTTAAATTTTAAATCAAGGGTTTAAAACTGAGGTTTAAATCAAAATGTAAATAAGAATTCAAGTTTAAGTTGGAACTTAGTTTGTAAATAACATAAAGTTTTAAATTCAATTTGGTTTAATAATTTCAAAGCAATTAAGTGTATTAAAGAGGTTTGAATTCAAAAATAGAATTGAATTGTAAATGGGAATTAAACAAGCTGAAATTTTGAAAGTTTAAAACTGAATTTAAATTTTGACCAGATTTCCAGATTTTGAAATTAATTTGCTTTAAACTTTATAAAAAGGAAATTTGAAATAAAATGTTTAACATATTGTAAATAACAATTAAATCTTAAATTTAGATGAATTCACTTTAATAATAAAGACTAATGATTTACAATCCATTAATAAAAGAGTTCTTAATGATTTATCAACTTATCATCAATAAATGATTAAAATAAGTAAATTTCTTTAGAAAGGTAATCAAAGAAATAAAATAGTCAATGAAGTCATTAACTGAGTTTTTATTTGGATAATTAATTTATGTGTTTAATTTAACAATAAAATTAGAATAATTAATCTAGAACAATCAATTAACAATTTGGAAATTATAATTACTTAGAAAAGTAATAAATTGATAATTACCGAATGTAATTAATAAAATGATAATCAGCAATTTGGGTATAATTATTTGTTAAGGGGTTAGTTTAATTTATTAATTAAAGAATTAATTAATAACTGTGATTAATTAAGATAAATTAAATAATTAAAGGTTAAATTGATTCATAAATTAAGATTGATTAGTCCAAAATTAAAAGTGAACAAATAAGTGATAAAAGGGATTTTATTCTAAATAAATTGTAATTAACTTAGGATAATTAACCCAGATTTATAATTAATATAGTTGATTCAAATTTATCAATCAACTAATGAATTTTACTTTTGAATGTTTGAACTTGACTGGATAATTAAAATTGTTTGATACCCCTGATATTGATGCTTTGTGATATGTCTTGATTTATGTTATGATCTGAAATGTAATTTATTCATCTGAGATAAATGTAATTATTATCTGTGATATATATATCTGTGTTATGTGAATAAAATATAAGCGTTATAGTTTATACCGCTTATCAAATAAATTTCTGTATTTGATCTGTGATGGTTGAATGATTGTGCACTATTGTGTTAAACCCCTGGACCACACTTATACACACACAATTATGGATTTCACGAGGAAATCAGTTAAGTCGCAGATTTTTTTGAATTTGATTTTTTAAATTCAAATATTTTGGAAATGGAATCAGAATAAATGTGAAAAGCTTTTGGAATGGAATTTCAAGTTAAAATTTATTTTAATTTACTTGATTAACTTTTGGAATTTAAATAATTTGATTCAAATTTGAATTCAAAATTTGGAATTGAATTCTATGATTTGAAACTAGGATTAAAGATGTTACACTAGTTATGTTTATGTTAAACCATTTTAAAGATATTAATTTGGGAATTTGAATTTAAATTCGAGGGCTTTAACTCGTGTAAATATAATTGGATTGTTCTGAAACGAAAACTGTTTGTTTTCAAATAATAAAAGCTTTCACATAAGAAATAAACTTCCGATTTGTGTTAAAGGGATCTCAAGTTAAAAAGAAATGACTTTTCCAAGTTATAAAAACAGTTTGAAAGATATAAGTTAAATCTTTGATTTAAAGATTTAATGAGTTAATCTTATTAAATGGTAATTGTTTTGAAATCGGGGAATGAATATTTGTGAAACTAGGTGAACTTTATGAAATAAATCTTTTGTTTAAAAGATTTAAAATGGTAATTGGTTTAAACCATTTGAAAGAAAGTTTTGAATTATTAAGTTGTGACTTAATTGAAATCCCATATCCATATGTTTTAAATGTTGCGCTCACTATTCGGTTTAGCCGGTAGAAGACCTTTGTGTCATATAACCCATTCCGAATAATGATACGTCGTTATGGATAACATTTGAAGACCGGTGGTGAAGACCGGGTATTTTCGAGAACGAAAGGATAACTCGTTAATTGTCTCTACACCGAGTCGCGTCGGTATAGAGATTCCCTAAGTGATGGGAAGTCCGATCGGGATTGTGAATACCTTGATTACAAGGACTTCTTTGGAAGTTTCTTCGGTTCTGTTCGAACCCAGAACAGACTTGTATGGATAGTATGCCTGACATTACAATTTGAGATATAAAGCGGATTTCTTTCAAATACATTTATGTTGGTGGCGGAGAATTTATTCTCTTAGCTTAACACCCTTCTCTGAGACATACGAGCTCAGATGTTATGTAGTTGAAGGTTATCAGCGATATGTTCCCAATTTGGTAATGTGGCATGCTGTGTGATGCTGATCATTTGTTGATCAAAGCGTGGCTTTTGTAAAAAGCGTAGCTTTTTGGACGAAACTTCGTCGAACCTCACACCCCGAAATGTTCGAAACAGGAAAGATGCGGCAAGGTTATTAGGGGTACCACCACTTAGTGTATGTGCATTTCCTTCTGGATAGAATTGGTATCATGGTATGGAGCCCAGATACTTAACTTATGTGGATATCGCAAATACATATATATCTTAATTTGTGATTGTTGTTGGGCCCCCAGATAAAGGTTGGTTACGACCGGGGGATGGCATACTCGTGTCAGTAGTTACCAAGTTTGAAGAGTAACCCGGCCATGTGTTGGCAGAGATCCGGTTAGGTTCTCGGGGACGTCCTTCCAGGGGTGTTTCCATGTGGCAATGTGAAGTTCCTTGGCCTGACCATTTATTGGAAATCCAAAGAAACAATACGAAACCCTGTACGATTTTAGTTTTAGAACCTTCCATTTACTTATGGTGGCGCCCCACTATTTAGATGGTAGCTATAGTAGGCATACGATAATGGTCGTATGTTGGCTAAGATTTATATCTTTACTTTCGAAATGTTTTTCCGCACTTTTGCACTTATAGTAATTATATCAAAGAAATTCGCGTATCAAGCATATTTGACTATCATAAGGAGAAATCTCCTCCGATTATGCGTTTGCATTGTGTGTGTGTGCGGGAGGCCTTATGGTAGTCTCATTTTCCAAAAGCATTGCGAATTGACTTTAAAATTCTTTCTTTGATTATTTTTAAAAGATAAACTGTTTTTGTTGCTCACACCAGTCCCATGACTGATCCGGAGTTTATTGTTTCTTTCCTAAACTCTGGATGCTCAAATTTTTTTCTACACGAGCAGTCTAGAGTTGGGTTTTTCAAATAACTAGGTTTAGTAGATTATCTGGAGCTAGTTCAGTCTTTGGATATGGACTACACTTGCTTATCTTTGTGCATCGTTATTGGGAGTTTGTGCTGCTGCTGGAGTTCTTCCTTGAAGACTATCTTAGAGTTAGTGGTTCCGCTGCATGTGTTATCTATTTTTCTTTTCCGCTGCTATTTTATTGTATCATATCTCTAATGTATATTGATATCTATTGGATCGTCTGTTGTATCAGATATTGTATCAAAGCTGTATATCAATGTATTATTCTTTTGATTCCGCTGTGTTGTTTACTTAATGTTGTTATAAGCCCCGGCGAATGGGATTTGAACAGTCGAATCTATGGCATTCGAATACGATATGAAGTATGGATTTCGATTTTCGAGCGCGAAAAAAATCCGAATCGTCACACCAGGGTTACTAAGATACCTATCCACACTCCTTTAATATACGCAATATCTGAATGCGTAAACTTGAGCATACATTAGACTCCCTATAGAAGATGCATAAGGGATCTTTTGCATTTCTTTAGCTTAAAGGATGTTATAGGGTAATGTCTGAGAAAAAATTTATCATCTTTAGCAACAGGGGAATCAATCATTTTATAATCTTGCATGCCAAACCTTTCAAGCATCATTTCTATATAGTACTTTTGTGACAATCCAAGAATACCCCATGAGCGATCACGATGTATTTGGATTCTTGATACAAGTGAATCTTCCTCAAGATCTTTCATTTCAACATTAGTTGAGAAATCTCTTGGTTTTGTGCAAAATATGTAAATTATTACAGGCAAGCAATATATCATCAACATATAAAATAAAAAATATGAATTTTCTCCCACTGAACTTGTGATACACACAGTTATCAATTATGTTTGCCTCGAAACCAAATGGGGCAACTACTTTATGAAACTTGTGGTACCATTGACTAGAAGCTTGTTTGAGTCCATAAATGGATTTCTTTAGTTTGCAAACCATATTCTTTGGATCTCCAAACATAAAGTTTTTTGGTTGCAGCATATAAATTGTTTCCTCAATGTATCAATTGAGAAACACGGTTTTAACATCCATTTGATGTAACTCAAGGTCAAAATGTGCAACAAGTGCCAAAATAATTCTAAAAGAGTCTTTCGATGAAACCAGAGAGGAAGTCTCTTTAAAATCGATGCCTTCCTTTTGAATAAAACCTTTTGCTACAAGACGAGCCTTATCTCTTTCTGCATTACCTTTTTCACCCTTCTTGGTTTTAAATGTCCTTTACAACCAATGGGTTACTAACCTTCATGTAAAAAGGCAAGATCCCCTACTTTATTGTCTTGCATGGATTTATACTCTTCGTTCATAACTTTAATCCACTTTTGAGAATTAGCATCTTGCATGGCTTAGTGAAAGTTGATAGGATCATTTTCAACAATCCATTATTATCGTCTATTTCTTGAAGAAATACCACATAATCAACCGAAATGGCATCTTTCCTCTCTCTAGTGGATCTCCTTAGTGGCAATTCATTTTGAGGTTGTTGAGTTTGTTCTTGTGGAACATTGTCCTCATCTTGAAGAGGATTTTCTTCAATATTGTTTTGTTGTGGTTTCGGACCAACTTCTTCATTAACTATAGGAATGATAATCTGTACACTGTCAAACAAAGTAATTATATTAGGAATCATAGATGATGATTCCTCTTCAAAAACAATGTTCCTTACTGCATTTCTCCCCTCTAACTCAACATCCTCAGAAATATTGTAGTTTCCATCTCAAAAAATTTCTTTAGTATGGGATCGTAAAATTTATGGCCCTAGACTTCTCGGAAAAACCAGTAAAGTAGATGCTTACACTTTTAGAGTCCAATTTTCTTTCATTTGCCTTATAAAGCCTTGCCTCGGCCGGACATCCCCATTTATGAAAATGGTTTAGAGTGGCCTATTTTCCTGTCCAAAGCTCATAAGGAGTCTTGGAAGCTATTTTAGTGGGTATCCTATTAAGGATATAAACTGTTTATTTAATGCCACCCCTAGTGTAATTTTGATAAGGTAGAATAACTAATCATACTCCTCACCATGTCTTTAAGAGTTTTGCTTCGTCATTCAGCAACACCATTCATGCTAGGTGAACCTGGCATGGTGTTTTATGGGACTATTCCACATTCCTCTAGGAATTCGACAAATGGTCCTAGACATTGTTCACTTGATCCATCAGATTTATCATAATATTCATCTCCACGGTCAAATCTAACAGCTTTAATTCTTTTGTTGAGTTGGTTCTCAACTTCTACCTTAAATTTCTTGAACATGTCTAATGATTCTAATTTATTATGTATAAGATATAGGTAGCTATATCTTGAGTAGTTATCTATGAATGTGTAAAATATTGTTGACCATTCCATGATGCCATAGGGAATGGTCCACAAATGTATGTGTGTATCAATTCTAAGACATCGGTTGCTCTATTGGCACCTATTTTCTTGTGTTTGGTCTATTTTCCCTTGAAGCGCTCTAAACAGATATCGAACTTTGAAAAATCATTAGATTCAAAAATGCCATCTGACACAAGTCTTTGAATTCTAGTTTTAGATATATGAATTAAGCGATTGTGCCACAATGTGGCTGAATTTCCTTGTTAGCTTTTCTTTTGGTGCCACGCAATTCCACATGCAAGGCTTTATATTAAGAATTATTAACATCAATCATGTATAAGTTATCATAAACATTGAGAGAACCTGTTCCAACAAGATTTGAATTTATTAATAAACTAAAAATACTATTCCCAAATGAAAAGAATAACCAGATTTGTCCAACTTAGAAATAGAAACCAAATTCCGTCTAAATGACGGTATAACAAAAGTATCAAATAAATCCAAATAAAACTAAGTTCTCAATAACAACTTAAAATGCCTAATATCCTCCATTTTAACTGATTTTCCATTAGCCACATAGATGTATTTTTAAGCATCAGTTGGATTTCAGTAGCTCAGGCAACCTACATAGAAACATAGATGCGAGTAGAAGCATCGGAATCTAACCGCCAAGTGTTTCTAGGGATTGTAGCTAAATTTACTTCAGAACATACCAAAGAAAAGGATGTACCTTCTTAACATGCCATACGTGATATTTAGTGCAACCTTTCTTTAATGTCTAGCTTTCTTACAAAAGTAACAACCATCAGCCTCCTTATGTTATTTCTTTTCCGTTATAACCTTAGCAGTTTCCTTATCCTTCTTTCTCTTTTTGTCTTTTCCCTTAGGGGTGTATGACAAATGAGCACTTTCAGTCTTATCATGCTTCAGTTTCTCTACATCTTATATACAATACGAGATGAGCTCATTAAGAGTCCATTTCTCCTTTTGACAATTATAACTGATCTTAAACTAGTCGTATTGTGAAGGAAGAGATTTTAGAACCAAATGCACGAGTATCTGAAGCTCAAGCTTAAGTGCCTTAAATTTTGAAGCAACATTAGAGATTTCCATAATGTACTCGATTATGTTCCCTTTTCTTTGATACTTCATGGAAATCAAGCATTGAAAAAGCGTGCTTGTTTCCACATTATCGTTTTTAGCAAAACGTTTTTCAAACTTAGCAAGGAAATTTTTAGCATTAGTTATCTTTTCAGATACTGCACTCTTAAATGCCTCTGGAATGCCGCGTTTTATAATCATTAGACTGATGCGATTTGAACAATCCTACCTCTCAAAGTTGTTTATAACATCAGAAGAACTTTCATCCGTTAGAAGGGTAGGTGCATCCATCCTAAGTGCAAGGTCAAGATCTATGCAACAAAGAACAAGCAATGTGTTCTCTAACAATCCTTAAAGTCTGTTTCAGTCAGAATAGGAATGTAAATTGGCAGATATCGTAGTTAAATAGCTGTAATTTTAACATAAGAATCAATCAAATATGCTTACATTGTAAAACAAAACTGTAGTAAATTCAAATAATTGGTAAGTCTCTTCTCAAGATACCTAGCACAACATCAATATCATGTCTTTGGACAGTAATATTAATTGTAAGCGGTACTCTTGTTGTAATGATCAAACATTGATAATAAGTTCAAGTCGAATATCAATCTTCCTTTGGGCCGATTAGATATTCACTTGCAATACTATATGATTGTCACATATTTATCATCAAACACATATAAATAATTCGGCCAAATATTAGTCTTCCTTTGGGCTGGCTAATACCCGCATAAATAAATACACCAAACATCAAATATGTTTCATGAATAACTAAAATAAGAGAGGTCACTTTGGTGACATGTTATTTCAATTAGTTCACTTGTAATGTAGAATATTTATAGTTAGTTTACAAGGAGACGCCAAATAATATTTGAATTGCTTTATTTTAAATCATTCATTTATGCGCGTTCCATAAGTTTCAATTTTTTAAATTATATACGTATTGAAAATATGGTTTCATAGCCGTAATAAAATAAATTAACATCAACTAAAACTGTAACAATATATAACAAATTATATTTGCATAACAATTAATGATAAATATTGCATACTTTATTTAACCGTCAATATTCAAGACAGAAGATTAAAAAAATTTAACATGGCATGGTCCATAAATGTGATATTGCAAGAAAATGAATAGCTGAAAACTGTTGCAGTGGTTGATCCCAAACTTGGTGGGAAGCAACGAAAATAAATAGTCCATGTCAAAATAGCTTATTATATCACGGTGGCAGGTGATTAGCTTTCGGAAGCTTATTTGAATAAGAAAATATGAACACATGTGTTGTTTTAGTATTATAAAAAGTGAAACTTATTTTTAATGAGCGGGCCATACATATAAAATATATGTATCTATAAAATATAAATGTATGAAATAATAAACAATAAGTGTTTTCTTATACAAAATAGAAACATGATGCATCGTTAAATTTATTGCAACTGACGCATTTACTGTATTTATGATAATAAATTAATTTATTTATTACTCTAACAACCACATTTAATGCAATTATGGTAAAAGTAAACGCAACTGACTGTTATATGGTCCATTACTTATTATAGGAACATGAAAAGGCATGAATATGCTTACGTATGTGTGAATGATACAAAACTTAACATGGTTGCCATCTATAGCAATAAATTTTTTTACAGTCGCAATACTACTAACAATAAAATATGAATAATATGAGTAGAAACAATTAAAGGCATCAGATCCAAATAAGTGGAATTAATTCATGAATTATTTACATAGATCTGAAACAAAGGCATTAAATGAATCAATAAGAAAAGAGAAAATCTTGCATATCCAAAATAAAGTCATTGGATGAATGAACCAAGATTGTAAATCTCAGAACCCTAATTTCATATATACTTAAAATCGGAAAATTTCTCGATAAAATCAATGATGGGTGTCTCTGAAACCACTTGTTAGTGATTAACTATATTAGATAGAAATACATATAACCCATATTGATTCAGTTGAGAAACAATTACATGAAATTAACAGCGGAAGGCGTACCTGAATCCATTGATTCTTAATTGATGTGAAGATTAATTTGGATTTGATCTTCCAAATTGACACAAGCTTAGATCTGTAAATTCTCTTTAGAAGTGGGTAGAGAGTATATGATAAGACTTATGTAATTTGGGGACCATAACACCATATATATCGTGTATGACATTTTTTAGTTTGACCCTTCAACAAACTAAAATTGTCACTCCAGTATCCACACGTTATAATTTTACATGACGAATATACCCCTTAAGTCTTAATATTTTCCAAAAATAGATCACATAATTTGACTTAATTACAAGATAGATCACACATTCAAATATTAAAATATGTGGCCACGTTATGTTGAATTATTCCAACAGCTACATTATGATGATAAAGGAGGTATATTCACTCCATGTGTCACCTGAAAACCTAAAATATTATTGACAGCAAAGCTTACTAACCAAAGAATCAAGCAACGACAATACCTGCTGCAAAATCATAGCGTTTTTAACGAAATCTACGAGCGGTTTTGGAACATTAAGAGTTAATGGCCTCAATCAAGTTACATATTCACGAATAAGAATATGTGCCTTCATATTCATGGAGCTTTTTCTCCCAATTCGAAATAAGAATCTGAGGCACAAGCTACGTGTTGCTTTTATTATACTACATTGTTCTTTATCAGTATACTACATTAAAGATCAACTATTCAACTTAAAAGATCAAAATCTCTAAAGGCATTTCAAACTTATTCCTAGCCTTGTTTCATAGAACAAAATTAGTACACATAAATCAACTATTTAAAAATAAGTAAACTTTGAATTCATAAAAATGTTTATCTCATTTACTTGCTTACATCGAATCATTAACTAGGATGGTTCTACCTAATACTACATTGAAAGCTCACTACCCAATCCACAATTATGAAAAGTAAAAAACCAATTACTTCCAAATGAAGTATTTTTGAAGTACCAGTGTGGTGTGTGTGTGTGTAATTGAACATTAATGATTATCTTACATATTTTAGATACTTGAATTTTCAAAGTAGGTCGTATTTAAGTTTGATTGCATTTATTTATTTCTAAGTTATATCACAAAATAATGGCTAAGGACATCAAAATAAAGCATGATTGTAATTTACAAAGAATTAACCTTTGTTTGTTACTAGTTACATGTGAATATATCTTTATACTAACATAGACATGTCTTTCTAACATTTTACAGATCTAGACTAAATTTTTTGAAGTGTATAGTATTAATACAAAACAATAAACACACCAATTAAAATTATTCACAGTAACATACAATATAAATAAATTAGAATCAGAGTCGTAGATCATAGAGGAATAATATACGTCATATACATAATAAAATGTTAGTCTACAGAATATTAGTATTAGACCCCCATAATATATATACACATTACATCCAACATACTATATTAGTTACATAATGACTACTAGATAATAGATATGACATATCCTTCTAAATATCAATATACATAAGAATGAAGAAAACTGAAACAATCAAATAGTTTACTCTAGTGCTAACACAAATTCTAGAGGTCGGCGAGTCCATGTCCTGTAGAGTCTCGGCCTGCCTCGAGTATTATAGAAATAAACGGGTTAGAATATATCTAATAGAAAGGTTAGATGATACTGATATCATAAATATACGACTTAAGAATAAATAAGCCATATTAAAAATACGCCAAAACCAATGATCATAATAAGGCATATTAAATAAAATCACCATTTCAGAATTCCACTTATGACTTTATCATAAAAGAAGTCATCTCAAAATGTGTCCAAATCCAAATAATCATAATAATAAGGCAAATCAAACCAACCACCATTTCATAAGTCCGTATGAAGTCCCAAATGGACTATCATCTAAAATACGGTGACAAAAATTCAAAAATTTCCAGAGCTCAAAAGATACAAAATATCTACCTCAAAATTTCTGAAGAAATAATCATCACTAATGAAATAATAATTGTAGCAACCTATCAGTTTAAAACAAAGTCTTAACAAACCAAAATAGACTGATTATAGTCTAACAAACAAGAAGACTCCGCCACGTAGTGTAATAATCTATTCCCATAAAATAGACTACCACATGAATTTACGTAGTCCCACAAAATAGGCAAACATTAGCTACTATACACAAAATAAATCGATATGTCTGCATATAACACCTGTCCAAGTGTCAAAAGGGCAGCCATGTCATTCCATAACAAACCTAATCCTACAAAATAGGTCTGCCTACCCAAATCTAAGAATGTATTGATTTGTAGATCGATGAAAAAAATGAGTTATCGTCCTTTGGGGATCTATCCACCTGAAATCCAAACATTCTAAGATAATGCAACTCTAAATGTTAATTACTATTAGTTAACTAATCCAAGAATTTAACGAACTGTCATGTAACAGATAGAAAATTAAAGTATTTACTAGAAGCTGGTTAATTCCATTCGAACTCCATTGAACAAATTATAATAAGAAACAAAAGAATTGCATGAAATGCACCATACCAATTCGACAATTCAATCGTTTACTAATATTCTTTGTTTTATAAAAAAGCATAGAATCTCATTAGAATCTCAAATCTTAAATTTAAATAATAAAATTTAAATTAATTATATACATAAAGTTGTAATTCTCCAAAATTATTTTTTCAAATACATAAATAAACTCATTTTAAAGAAGAGTTGCTTAATTACAAAAGATTTTAACTCTTTTAAAATCATTTAAACCACTTATATAACTAAACCACTTAAAACTAAAATTACTAGTTTCATAATAGCTTTTATAAAATATACCATATTTTATCTTTTGCCCCTAAAACATTTTCCAAAATTACAATTAAAATGAAAATGTTAAAAAGGTTTTGTTATAGTTAAATATTACTCGTTTTTAAAGGTTTTGAATTAACGATTGAAATAAGAAATATGTTAAGAAAATAATATGATTTAACTATATTCTGTAATTTAAATTTTAAACAAAGATTCAAATAGACAAATCTTTATTTTGAAAACCTTTTAAAATATTTAAACAGTGCAAACAATAAATTCATTGAAAATTCGACATTTAGAGCCAATATCGCTTATAAAATATAATTTCGTAATATGCAATTATTTCGCGACCCAAATTGCTTTCGACTTCATTATTAATGGCATCAACTCGTATTCAGCCACATTATTAGTGGCTGGAAATCATAACTTCATAGCATAAGCAGTTGAAGTTCATTGGGGATAACGATTACATATCCTACATTGGCCTCTGTTCATTTAATGATCCATCAAGAAATAATTACCACCTAGGCTTTAATTCATCTTCCTTCTCAAATTGTTCTTTGATGAATCCGGTGCATTCTTTCACGAAGTCGGCCAAAGCATGTCCATTAATTGCCTTGCGAGGTTGGAAATCAGTATCATATTGGCTAAGTTCTATTCCCCATTTTACCAACCTCCGCAATGTCTTGGGCTTACTGAAGTCTTGTTTAAGTGGAAAGTTGGTAAAAACCTTAATCGGGTGTGCTTGAAAATAGCACTTAACTTTCGAGTGGTGAGTGTTAAGAAGAATGCCAACATTTCCATGATTGAATACCTAACTCTTCATCCTTGAGCCTTTTCCTAACATAATATATTAGAAGATGAGTGTGACGACCTGTTTCCTTGATCCTTGAATATCGACAATAATACATCCACGATATTCACATGTCGTAAATCCAAGTGCCGAGGAGGTAAATTGTCAAGGGTAAAGCAAAGCAAAGACAATATGTCTTACATTTCGTTAAATTTTGTATGTAGGTAGTAAATACAACCACTTTCGCTAGGGTACATCAGAGTTACGGTATGAACTAACCCAGCCAGATATAGTAATAAATGCCTGCTCCCATGCTTATTGGTACATACTAAACTTAAACACAACAGAAAATAAAAAGATAGGTGGATATTTACATTAGATGCTCCGGCTCCGTGCTCCAAAACTCTTATAGAATGCTTTACCAAAATGCTCATAACAGGGTCCTAACTACTTGGCTGCTCAGTAAAATAGAGCACCCAGAGTTTAAAAGGAAAAATAAAGGTCAGTCATGGAACTGGTGTGAGAACTAAAAATACAATGTATTGAGAACAAAAAGGTACCACATAAGACCATGCCGCACATAAACACGGAACAGGTTTTTACATTATGATAACTAAATTTTTATTACGTGAAAGTAAGGGATATCATTTTTAGTGATATTTCTTTAAAAAATTTTGGAAGTAAACGTATTAATCTTTGCCGAAATTAATTGTATTGATAAATTCCAGCATACTAGCCACAAAGTGGGTTCTACAAAAAAATGGCAGACACTTACTGGAGAATGGATTTCCATACAAATGAGCAGGTGAAGGGACTACTTTCCGGTAGTACATCTCTGGAGGAATTTACCAAGGACTATAGAACATCTACACCTCTATGAACAAAAGACTGGTTACCTCTCCCTAGATGGTACCAAATATGTCATCATCCCGATCGTTACAGACCTATCTGAGACGTCTCTTAGCCCAAAAATCACAATAATTTAAACCTGAATGATATAGCGGGTAGAAATATATCTAGAAGGGGATGATCATACCCTAATGGTTGCGAACCACATAACCTTGCCACATCTTCCCAGTTTCAGTCATTTCTAGGTGTGAAGCTCGCGGTAATGATTACCTTTCTCATTGCACATTTCACTTTAAATGCCACACTGCCATCCATGGTCACACAACTGATTTCTGCAAACGTATAACTCCTGAGCACATATGTCTCAGGAAAGGGTGTTAAGCTAAGTGAAGTTTCTTTCTCCACCACCAAACAAAAGATATGTTAATAGGGATCACTTATCTAACTAGAAATGCAATGTCAGTCATTTTTCCATATAAGTTGCCCAAAAGTTGGACAAATCGAAGGCTTTCTCCTACCATATCCTGTCGGAAGTAACCTCTATGATTAGTTTCGAGAAGTCCTTGCATCGAAGATCTTAAATGAGGAACTGCTGCCATATAGTATGATACGGGAAACTTACCCCGAGGGTCAGTGACAAGCAACCCCTACATTCCATCTTCCAAATTGTCTCCATGTCTTCATTTTGAATACTAAATTGGAACAAAGTTGTCTTCGGATAGGAATCATCAATATCCGACCCCGATTCCTTCAAACCAATCATTGATAAAAGGCGTCAAGTAAATAGCTAAATAATATTTGATTAATTTATTGCTTTTATCAGAAATATATTTTAGAGATACTTAGCTTTAAAACATTTCTTTTTGGTATATACGGAATCATTAAACCTCTCTTATCAAATCCTTTGATAACTTTAAACCATTTTTGAACTGGGAATAAATTTGAAATCATTTCATTTTTCACTTACCAAAACATGATCCAAGTAAACCAAATTTACTATCCCCTCCATCGAACTAGTGCAGATTGCCCGGGAGTGCATGAAACTGGTTTTCCAAACTAAAGCTTAGACGCTATCTCTTCGACACCCATTAGACGGTCAGTTATTTGATCGACGCTAAATCAGTTAATATTTAACCATTCCACAAATCCTTTAAAATCATCTTTAAAATACTTATTTAATCATTTAGAAACATTTGTAAAACTTTTGGAAAGAATGGTTGTGTTTAAAACTATATTTCTAAGGTTATAATAAATTTTTGTAGTAAAGTGCCGTGGAAAGTGCTTTTTTAAGCTATATTGATCAAAACGACTTTTTATCGTTTGAAAATTCATTTTTGAAACTCAAATCACTACTAAAATATTTTGAAATATTTTTGGACTTATTCCATATTTTTTTAAAAATTTAAAATATCCTTTTTAAAGGAATCCTGTATCGGATTCCAAACAGCAAAAGAGCGATTTTTTTAAAAAACTTATTTTACTCATATTTCAAAATCCACTTATCAAAATCTTGATTTTATTCCTTTGTTTGAATAGTATGGATATAATAGTTCTGTAAATTATTATCTTGAAGAATTTCGAGCTATATTCACTTCTATACACTCGTTTGACTTTTATGGGGCAAAATCACAAACTACCATTACGTGACGTGCCTATTTTTGATTAATATGTCAATTACCATTCAAACTTCACCAACACATTCATATGTTTACTAGGCATTTTAAACTTATTTTTAAACCTTTTTAAATATATTTAACATTCCATATACACCAATTCGTTAAATGAAGGAAAGTGTTTCCTTTGTGCATACCAACGTGTATTTCCCTGACTTGCATATATATTCACACTTATATTAAACAACCATCATCAATAATCATTATCAAACATATAAACTTCCAATAGCATATAATATGAAAATTTAGGAGTTCTCACCTTTGTTTTAAGTGATTAACTAAAAATCGGTTATATCTCCGCTATTTGGTTTTCAAAGCCGGCGATCCTTCAGACTTAAGCTCCTAAATGATTTGACCTAAGCTTGGGATGGCTTAAGGAGCTCACGACTAGGGTAGAACAATAAAAAAGGCTCGACCTTCAATGGAATGTGGTGATGGTCGTGAAAGATAGGAGGAAAGGTGTAGTTTTGGAATTGTTTTGAGGTGCTTAAGTGTTTGTAACTATATATTAAAATTGTAAATTGTTTTTTGAATAAAACTTTCCATAATTTCTTTTATGGTGGAAGCCAATAAAGAGGTGGATTAAGCTTACAAAAAATAAAGAAGGAGATTAATGAAAATGAATAGGAGAGTGTATGATATTTATAGTCAAAGAAAAGAGCAAAAATATCTATGCATACATCATAATTTGCATCACCATCACCTGCATCATCGTCATCGCTCCCTCCCATCATAAGCATGGCTATAATCACTAATCCCATGTGCACATTATTAATATTATTTCAAGGTATACATATGTTGACTTTGGTATACTTAAGAAGTAAGAAAACTAAAAATATCTTATATATTTCAAATAATATTTATATACTTAAATATATGTGTATATGTATGTTTATGTGCATGTTCTCATGTATGTACATGTACATGTATATGTTTTATATCTGACAATGGCGTACAACTTCTACACATTGCAAAGTTGCGGATTACAATTTCAATTCCTGGTCATATTTCGCTTTTAGTCAATATGCTTATAATTGTAAAAAAAATATGAAAATAAATTTCTTATCATTTTTAACATATTAAAATGATCATATTTCATTTATATAACCACATAAATTAGTATTAATAATTATTTACAAAATTTTTGCTATATCGATAAAGCAAAACGTACATTTATTAAAGTGATATACTTGCGTGTTATTATAGACCCCCGTTAAAATAATTTCGTCCTCGAAATTAAGATAAGAAGAAAATAGCTCAAAAGGAAATATATCCGATAAGACAGGATATATACAAAAGTATGGATAAGTGACTACACCATTAGTAGTGAGTACACTATAACAATATGATTTATAAATTTTATACGTCAATCCTAAACTCAGGATATGCCTTTCTAATTCTATCCTCCATTTCCCAAGTGCAATCCTCGGCATCTCCACTCCATTGAACTACGACAAACCTTACCGCCTTCCTCCTAAATCATTTCTCATCATGATCAATGATTCGACCAGGCCGTGTAATAACCGTCAAATTTGGTTCTACCTCCATGTCTTCCTAAGTAGCTGTTTCCATGAATTGTTATAGGTCATGCATATGTTTCCTTAGATGAGATACATGAAAGACATTGTGCACTCCTGCTAAACTTTCTATGAACTGCATTTGATAAGCTAGTGGGCCGATTCATTCAATAATGAGAAAAGGTCCAATATATCGAGGTGCAAACTTCTCACCCTTCCAAACCTCACCACTCCTTTCATCGGAGAGACTTTCAAAATGACTGAATCTCCAACTAAGAGCTCCAGATTTCAATGATCTGAAGCTTCACGTATCATATAAGGACCAAATATAATCCGATCTTCGGTCGTGATCCAACATGCTGGTGAATTACATGGTCGACCGTATAGAGCTTTATACGGTGCCATGACAATACTAGTTTGATAACTGTTGTTATAAGAGAACTCTACTAAATAGAAATGATTTTCCCATGAGCCTCTGAAGTCTAGAATACATGCTCTTAGAAGATCTTCGAAAACGCAGTTAACTCTTTCCATCTGTCCATCAGTTTGATAGGCAGTGCTTCTATTCAGCCTTGTTCCTAAAGCTATCTGTAATGCTTCCCAAAACTGACTAGTAAAGATAGGTTCCTGATCGCTTACTACACTACTTGGAACTCCATGCAATCAAACAATCTCTTACATGGATTCTCTACAAGGCTTGTAGTGGTCCTTATTGGCTTTACTGGAATGAAGCATGGACTTTTAATTAATTGATCTATGATTACCCAAATGCCTTCGTTTCCTTTCTTTGTTCAAGGCAAGCCATTAATGAAATCCACTGATATTTGATCCCACTTCTAAGATGGAATCTCCAAAGGTTGAAGTAACCCTGCAATTTTCTGTTTGTTGCTCTTGACTTGTTGACAAATTATGCATATGCTAACATAAATGGATATATCACTTTTCACACTTCTCCAACACAATATTCACTTCATATCTTTGTACATTTTGTTAATACCCGGATGAATATTTATTTTGGATTTGTGGCATTCAGCTAATACTTCTTGCTTAAGATTTTCCATATTCGGAACACAAGTTCGCCCAATCAACCACAATACCCACGGTTATCTACTTCAAATCTTGAATTCTACCTTTTGTATATGTCTTTAATTGTTTGTTTATTTAGATCTTAGTATTCTATACACAACCTTAAAGATTCATCCGACTTGGCAACAAGAACCATTGCCGATCCCTAACTTGAACAACTAGGTCTTATTAACCCTTTCTTTAATAGTTGTTTGGTTTGTTTACTTAACTCCTCCCTCTCTTTTGCAGCCATCCTTTGAACAGATTATATAATTTGCCTTGCACCAAAAATCAAGTTAATACAGAAATCGATATCCTGATGTGGGGTAAACTTTTACTTCTTCAAAATGTCTTGAAATTCTTTAACAATAGGTATTCTTTCTATTCCGTCCTAGGATGAAACTAATGCATATAGAAAACAGTCCTTCCTTGGACTAGAACCTTCATAAGATATTTCTATAAACTTCCTGAAGCTAGGCCATAAAGATGTCGTCCTTCTATCGCATTAGAGAACAACTTTATACTTAGTCAACCAATCCATACCGAGTAAAATTTCGAATACAATAAAATCTAAGATAAACACATCAAAAGGAAATTTTTGGGAACGGTGGGAAATTTGGACTTTCTCATAACTCGTACAATGGTTAGTGGTACCACATATAGGATTTGTCATGCAGATAGTGGTATCAACTATTTAGAGTCAATTTTTAATTCATCTACGGTTTCTTTAGCAACAAAAATATGAGAAGCTCCTATATCAAATAATATTCTAACTAAAACATCTTTGATAAAAATATTACCTTCCAATAATCCTTTTCCCTTCACATCCTGAGAGGTTGAAGGTTCATCTTATATAGTGTAAACTCTAGCTTGCCCTCTCTTCCTCATAAACAGACAATCCTTTATTATGTTCTCCGGTTGATGACAATTATAGGAGAGGCTATTCTGAACCATAGGAGAAACGGAATCCTGGACTTTTGGACTCCTACAATTCTTCGCAATATGGCCCTTCCTCTTACAATTGTTACAAGTGTAATCCTTAAAGCAGTTTACTTAAGATTCTTCCCTAGGTTTTCCTTACCACAGCCTTTTCCCACTATGATTGAACTTCCTCATCTTCCAGCGGTTGGTGTTGTTGGTGTTGGTCTAAGCTACCACCGGATTCTTCTTATCCAATGTTCTATAGTGGAATCCATATCCTCCAAGTTTTTAAATGATCCTTTTGTATAAACAGTCATCTTACTTTAGTACTTCTCGTCTATATCGAAAATAAACTTCTTGTCTTTCTTAAAAGGCATGTCAATCAGACCTGTCCTAAAATAAGATAATTCATTGAACTTATTCACATACTCCTCAAGTGTCATTTCTTCCTGCTTTAGATTTATAAAGCTTCTATAAAGACGAGATTTCCTAGACACTGGCATGTACTACTCCCCAAGACTTCCTTAAACCTTTTCCAAGAGAAATTATCTTCCGATTCATTTTGGATAATGGACTCTCTCTAAGCCAGAGCCCCTTCCTCCAGTTTCCACGAGGCCAAAAACCTCTTTTGCTCAGTAATAATATCCAACGCCTTAAAGATCCTTTCGCATGATTTGATCCAAGCTTGTACTTCAATGACAACTTTTGTACCTTTGTATGGTTTCTTCCCTAAGTTGGTAGAATTTTGCATAGGATGGAAAAATTAACCTGGGGTTGCACGAGAGCTACTTCTTCTATAGCAGTGGTTGGAGCTCAACCATTGGTTGTTGTGGTGCTGTTGTTTCCCCCTCTTCATCCTCTACTTGTAATCATGTCTCACTACCTGAATATCGTAAAATAACAAAGATGAAATTATCTTGGGGAATTGGTTATAAGCATATCACAATTTGAATTTTTTTAGATAACCGTTTTAAACGCGTGCTCTCAAAGATTAAACTCATTCTATGGTATTTTTAACCCTATCTCTAATGAGTCATGCCCCACTGAAGCCAAGGTTATTGTTTATAGTCTAAGAGAACATATGAGAATAGAGATGAAGCGTATACTTATATATAGCAAATACAACAACGTTATCCTGTACCTCGATTTTTTCTCCAATTCCTTAGGTTTATGTTTCCAAAGATCATTTATGTTTGAAATTCTTTCAAAGTTTTCATAAACCTATGCTCTCATACCAAGTTGTAACATCTCCTATCTTGAGGCTCCAAGCTAAGTGCTACAGATGCTGTAGTCATCTATTGTATTAACTTCCAGGGACAAAAAACATGAATGTTAATGGTATCCACAATATCAGAAGCACTTAATATGAAACAAAATAACAGATTCCAAAAACAACTTTAATAATCACATTTCCAAATCATGTTTCATATTCCACTGCACAACCCCAGAACATTTCCTAGGTTTTGATCAAATATAATTATTACAAAATATGCCAACGCGACATATGAAGATGCCTGTAACGACCCGCTATTTTTGGAGTACTCGCATCCACACACGTCGGACATGAATAATTCAAAATACCGAATGGTTAATTTAAATTTGAAAAAACTGAACTTATACAATAAATAAATAATCACAGTATCACAGACACAGAGTAATAATATGCAGCGGAAGCAAAAGATAGTAGTTCATGAAGCTACTATATAAATAACAGAGTTAAATAAGTTACAACGGAAGTCTCGAATACAATAGTCAAATACAAGAATCAGAATACATCATTGAAATCAACTGAATATCTGGAAGTTGGATAGATAGTCGGATCTCCAAGCGAAGCTCCAACTCCAAAGGTGAGTCTCGAAAGCTGAACCCCTTAGTCTGACCCGAGCGTAAAGCAAAACACAAAATACTCGAGTCAGGATTAACATTCTCATACCAATAAATCCAACTCAAGTGAAATAACGATTGAAATACAAGTAACTCAAAGGATGCTGGAATAACCATCCTCTAAGGATCCGTTAAACTATCTACTATGTAGTAATATACGCTAAATAGATCATGTCTATCAGTAATATAAAATATCAAAATAGTGTTAAGGCGTTACCATTATCCCCCTTAACACACTTTATATAAGCGTTATAGTCTATACAGCACTGTAACTCCACCGTAAACTAGTGGGATATCAGGGAGTACTCCATAGGTATAACACAAAACAAATTCGTAGTGGTCGCGTATATAGGGATACAAGTATGACAAGGCACATGAGGCAATACCCAAGGTAGTGAAACTACCGTTTGCCTGATCCGGACTGGTGAAAACGCATCGCCGCAACGATCTCAACACCGCGAAACAACACTCCCAAAAGTACGAGGGTGCACCAATCAATAACAAGTAATGAGTAGTTTACGAAGAAGTGTGTTTGCTCAAGGTGGCTAACCCCATTTGGCCCGGCACTGCTCCTGTTTTAGTCATTTCCAATTTGACACAAGTGCCAAGGCTATCCATTTTCGTTCTCTTTCTTCAGTCATCACGTACATCATTCCAACCACTTCATTCTAGATCATCACTCCACGTATAGTTATTAAAGTGGTTTTCGGTTTAGACAGAGAGCATGTCCCTAACCGATTCCGATTCCTTTAATAACTTTCGTAATTATAACTCCGATTGGTCGTTTAATATATTTCAAAATAAATCAAATTCAATTTCAATTAGAATTTGAAATTCAACATTTCGTGTGTCTTTCCAAAACAATTTCCAACATTTACGTTTCATAATTTTCAAATTTCCATTTCAAAATTCTATAATTCAATTTCACAACTTGATTTAAAACCATTCAAATATTCATTTAATTTCGTATATAAGTTTCATTCCATAATCATTTAAAATAAACTTAATTTAACATTCCAATCTATTTGAACTCATTAATCGATTTCATTCGATATTCATTAAATTAATTTATCATTAAAACAGTTTCAATTAAATTTCCAATTCATTAAATTATTTTCTTAAGTTCAACTTATTTATATCAAAACTCGAATTTAAATAAAATTCGTCAAATCCAATTTCTTTAAATTTACAAGTCCTACATTAATTTCAATAAATCACTCATTTTTTTCTTGTTAAAGAAATTCAATTTCATTTATTCATTTATTTAGTTACAATATCAAACTCAATAAATAAAGAAACTTAGTTTCATTTATTCGAGAAGTTCAATTTCATTTATCAACTTACTTAAGTAATTTTCCAAACTTAATAAATAAAGAAACCCAATTTCATTCATTAACGAAGTTCAAATTCGCTTATCAAAGAATTCAAATTTTATTTAATTGTCAATAAAATCCAATCTTATTCAATTATTAAATAATTTCAAAACTTAATTATTAAATAATTTCAAAACTTAATAATTTCAGACTAAATTATTAAATAATTTCCAACTTGATTTTTTTAAATAATTTCAAACTTAATTATTAATATTTCAAATTTAATTATTAAACAATAAATTTTTAGACACGCTCTTTCACCAATTACTACGTTTATATATTATTTCAAATTTCAAATATTCACAATTCCTTTCATAAAATTCAAATTCCAACTTCATTTCTAAATTTATTATTTATTCGAATAAAATATTTATTTTATTTTTAAATCAAATTATTGACCAATCGGGTTTTATTTAATTCTCTATCCTAGGTCAAAGTTCATTTGGGTATTTATCATTTCAACCCGATTCCATTTCTATTCAACATCAAAGCATATCAAAGGGAACTTGCAGTGTGATAACTTGGATGGTGTCAAAGTAAATAAGCAAGCAATAGCAAACATCAATAACAATACAATAATTAATTCAAATAATCCCGAAATAATCGTATTAATTCACATTATTGTTTGTGCAAATTAATATAATTATTTCTATAATCTACAATATCATTTCATGTAGATTAAAGATTTTTACACTATTATTTTATGCGGTTCTACTTGACATCAATTGTTCAATTTCGTACTTCATAAATTAATACAACATAAATTTAAGTGGTTCTAGGGTAATTAACCATTTTCCTACGTGTCAAATAATTAAACATTTAAGGGGTCATATTATACAAAATTTAATTAATCAAATTCAACACATATGCCGATTTAAATTTTAACTATCCTACGTCAAATTCAATTGCATAATGTTTATCACTTATACATTACAACTAAGCATCCAATGTCAACATCAATCAATCAATCAATTATCAACCAAACTAGATTTTATCGTATAAATAACAAATAATAGTGTCCAGATGTCATTGGTGAACTGATACATGTAATAGAATATATTTAACAGTGTAAATAACTAGCAGCAACATATTTCAATCATCGTTTCAATTTGAAATCAAATTTAATAAATAAAAGAACATTAATTGTGAGTGATTGCTCACCTTTCGAGGCTAGAGATGCATGAGAAAATGACACGGATGTGCACACTGAAACGGTCACTGAAATTGAATTGCGAATCCAAGCACGAATTTCAAAGCGAAGTGGGGTTGGTACGAATTTGACAATATCTAGTCAGAACTGGATCGATGAGTAAAATTTGATATAAGTGGACTTATATATATATATATATATATATATATATATATATATATATATATACCTAACCATATATACATATCAAATTCTAAATTCAAACATATATTAAATTAAATATATAAGTATTTCAAAATTTGTTTTAAATTAAAACACATGTCAAAACCATTCCTTTATATCTATTAACATCAATATTAAATTCAAATCCATCTGTGGAAAATCTATACGTATTATGTCACAATGTCGTCACTTGGTCTCCATATATTCTAAATCAAAACGTATATACCCATATTTTCGAATAAAAGGTCAATATTGAATATTAAAAATCAAACATGTATGTATATTTTATGTCAAACAATAACTCATAAAAATATGATATTTTAAAATATACATATTTTATACAACTTAAGTAACTTTTCACGTAAATTCAAGCTTCCATATCTCAAATGGATCTGCAAACATAGATTTTAAAACCAAAGCATATACATATACTCTTAATAAAATTGTAGTATATTACAGGAACCAAGGAAACCTGGAAAAAACAACAAATTATATATATATAGAACATGCGCATGCTTAATAAGGTATATGTATGTTGTACCTTCCTAGTTGTAAACAACGCTAAAAATCATTAACGCACACAAATACAAAGTTAGGCGAAAAGAGGTCAAGGCTCAAACAGGAGATAAATAAACTTGTAAAATTTTACCAATACAAACTAATAATGTATAGATACCTACAATATACTACACCTATAAAATAGACTATATACATAGGTAAATTTACGCACACTATATATATACTAATAAATTATCAAGCTTGGTGAGGTACATTCCTTTAATAGTAAAGTAGATTTTAAGCAAACCTTTCATACATACCTTGTCGAAAACAAATGCTATAAACTTATACAGCTTAAAATCATAAATTTTTAGTATAATACATGCATACATAGATATATATATCTCTTGTAACTGTATATAAATATGTAAAGTTGTTTCCAAAATTAAATTTAAAGTATTAACATACATATTATATTTTGATATCAATATAAATCAATATAACATCTGTACACAAAACCATGTTTTATTCATCATCATATACACACAAAAAAAACAAGAAGTTGTCTGCCTGTCACATACTAATATATATATAATACCTATATAGTACACACTGTAAATAAAGTATATAATACTGCTACAAACTGAACAAAGTATATTAGTATAAAATCTAAAATATCCATATCTATAACTTGACTCATGCATATATATCTTCAAACCAAGCTTTGTCAAACATATATAGTCTATATGTACCAGTTAAAAAAAATCATTATATTACATCTATAAACTGTATAACTTTATGCAATATATAAATAACACTTAAATAACTTAATCAATGTATATGTACCTTTGTACGAGAAAAAAAAGTGAAGAACGCATGCCGATGAAACTAGAGCAAAGGAGCAGGGATTTTTCACATGGCTCGGCTACGTTGCCTTCGTGAAATGGAATGTCGGCCACGAACAAGCGATGGAGGAAAGAGTTCAGTTCAGGTGTGGTACTGCCGAGAGCTGACATGGTTGTTGTGTACAGCTGTGTAAGGGAGAGTTGCTGATCAAGGGGACGATGGCAGAGGGGCGCGGGTGGAAGGATGGGGCAGATCTGCGTCGCGTGTAGGCCAGAGGGAAGAGGATGCCTGCGTTGGGAGACCTCAAGGTGGTGATGTCAGCAGCTTCGGCATGGAGGATGGAGGCCAGAAGGGGAACCGACCGTAAAATGAGACGAGAGGGGGAAGGTGTATTGCTTTGCATAGATGCTGTGAAGGAGAAACGTGCATGGGTAGTGGAATATAAATGAAAGCTCAAATATCTGAGAGGAAAGAAGGAGCCAATGCAGAGAGAACTTGAACCGAAAATAAAATTAGAATGAAAACCAAACGTTGAATTCGAGAAAAAGAAAAAAACATATAATAATAGTAATAATAGCAAACGGCTGTTGAGTTGAATGGACAGAGAATTCCAAAAATTCACAAGACCAAAAGTCACGAAACCGGTACCGATACGGTAGACAATTTGTTGCTTTCCCGACGAACTGAGCACCGAATTACAGAAATAAATATGCCATAGAGATCACACGTTGAGGCGATCAGAACGGTATACAGATATAAGTGGTACGGTTGAATTATAAAAAAAAAATCGAATTTTTATACCAGCGGAAATGCATGAAAAACGTAGAAAAATAAATCGACGGAGCCAAAGAAGTCCGAATTTTGAAAAACGAAAAATGATGTTTTCTCAGAAGATGGTTTAGAATTTTTCAATGTAAAAATATTTAGGTTCCGAAAACATTTTATTTTCATTCTTTTTAACTGATTAAAATGAAGTAAACTTATGCACGAAATAAACTTTCATATTTTCGGACGAAAATTTTCCAATTGCTACGTTTAACTAAACGCATTCCAAATACCATATTTATATTTCAAAATTTATTGCTTAAAATTCCACAAAAATTCAATTAGTTAAATTACTTAAAACCGTTAAAATCCCCAGGTTGTTACAATGCCCCTTTAGATGATTAGAGTACTTCAATAGACAAAACAGTCATAGTACATTACAACGTAAATAAAAATAACAATTCCTAAATAGCTATCCATGCCTCCTGCATATCTTCAAAAGCTTTATTCATCCTCCTACTAAACATGTAAACCATGACTCTCGATCCACTCAAATTACTTTTGAGCACCCGATAGCTTAAGGGGAAAACGTAAACTTCGAGCCAGACATAAAGCTTGGTGTGAATAACACTATTTCATTTCGTTTTACTGATATTAGTGAGAAAACACCACTTAGAAGAATGGGTTTCTCCTCGCTTGTATCCCTTTAAAACATTTTAAATCGAAATTCTGCAATCAAACTGATTTAAATAATGATAGCAATATCATATATGCTCATACATAGGTAATAAATAAACTATATGTTCGAACAAGATAGTTTTGCTTGGCTAACTACTAACCATTGTCTAACTCGGGCCTACTGGACAAAATTAATAATCCAACATTTGTTCGACAAACTTCTGGATGGTCTATCCTTAACTTACTTCTCCAAGGGTCACCCGATCCTAATGGTTTTGCGGGCTCCAATAACCCATCATCCTTCTATGTATATATTCCTTTCTACACGTAACATCATTTTAGTCTTACCTATGACTAAGCCCTACACACTGAAATTTAAGACTATATTAGCTAGGGCCTATAGCTACTGTATAGAGCACGATCCTATACAGTCCCATCTGGTATTCAAATATCTGCATCATTTACTTAGGGTGAACTACCCATCAAATTTTCCTTGAAAATCTTACAAACTAATTTACCTTTAAATCATACTTAAACATGGAAAACATACTATTTTCTATACTCAAATCTCTTTTCCATGATATATGTATTACCCAAAACGTTGTTAATGAAAAGCTTTGAAACACTTGTTTAAAACACTTAAACAATGTCTTTCGAAAACTTAAAATGTACTCCTTTCGAAACCGTTGAAAGTACCCCTTTCGAAACAAGTTAACTACTTTGTAAAAATAGGCCGAAAGGCCAAAACATACCTTTCGAAACCATTTACAAAAGACCTTTCGAAAACATAAAAAGTGTCCATTTGGAAAGCTTTATAAAACCTTAGACATCCCTTTTTAAACACTTAAAACTTGCCTTTCAAAAACATTAGAAACCTTCAATTCAAACGCTAAAGGTAAACCTTTTGAAAACATTGGGGAATCATCCCTTTGAAACCTTTGTCATATACATTTCGCAAGCATTAACGCCCTTTACACATGACAAACCTTTCGAAAGCTTTGGTTTCAAGTAAAAATATATGCAACATAGCTTCAAAACTTTTAAAACCATTCCTTTGGAAAGCTTTTGGTTTAGCTTTCAAAATATAAAATGATTCTTAAAAGAACTGGGACGAAAGCATCTCTTTCGAAAGCATTTCCCTAAATAAAAGAAGTGGATGGTATCTAAACTAACCCCTTCAAAAGAATTAGAGAAGCAGCTTCAAGCTTTAAAACAAAGGAATCCTTTCGAAAGCATTGCTTCGAAAGGTAGAATGTGGCAGCAGGAGATTTGACCCTTCCGACAGCTACTTTATAAAACAATTGTGGCAACCCCTTTCGGAAGCTCTTTTTTGGTAAACAAATGACTGATTCGGAAGCTAGTCTGTTCGAAAGCTTCATTGGTAACCAAAATAATTCTAATTTTTCTAAAGAAACTTTAACCCCTTCGAAAGCCTTTTTTGACTCCACACCTTTCGCCTAACTCCAATCCACTATGTACCAAAACTGATTCCATGTGTATTGGTTTTGACTTAGATGGAAGCGGCAATTTGTGGTCGAAAGGTGCTGCTATAAGTGGAAGAGCAGAAAAATCATATAAAACTAATTTTTATCTTTAGAAAGTAATTTATTTCCAACTAAGTTGCTTTTTTATTCAATAAAAGACTGGTTGCTAATAACTTTTCAAAATCTCTTCCTACAATGTTGGTGAATTTCAGAGATTAACAATTTAAAACATTCACAAATTGCCACTTCTCCTTTTATAAACATATAAAACATTTGAGTCCCATAACTTAAATAATTTTATATCTTTAATAAGAAACTTAAGAGAGTGCTACAAAAATTCCTATAAATCACTTTTAATATGCTTTCTAACATATTTAAATTTCTGACCCAAAGCTAAGATATAACAGTCGTAATTAATATTAAACCCAATTTAACCATTTTCTTCACAATAAAATTCATAATAAATCCACATCAATTCAAAAAATAATGAAATTTCAAACACATCTCTAAGATATTATTTTTGACCATATATCAAAAGCGTATGGAATTTGGATGTCATTTGATAGGTTTTTCAAATCAAAGCTTGTCTTAAAAATTTATGTGAACAAAAACAATTCATCAACAATCATATATATAAATATATATATTTCATTCAAAGATGGCATAATACTTTGCAAAACATCCACGGATTTACTCTAGAACCGACAAAAAGAAATATGAGATGTAATCTTTTATTCACCTTAGCTTATTATTAAGGAGTTGAGATGTGCTCTTGAATTATATTGATAAAGCTTCTTCCCTTTGATTTTAGCTTATCTTCCTCTTGCTTTATCCTAATGGTGGCCAGCCTCTCTATAATTTAGTTTTGTTTGTAAACATGGAAATGAAAGTGGCATAAGGGTTTAGGATATAAAAACATAACTTATTCCTATTTTGCTCTTATAAATTACCCTTACTTATTTCATTTTAATTCCTCCTTTTGTTCATTAGTTTATTAAGCATGGCTAACCTCTAATTGTACAAATCTCAATCCTTTAACCATTTGCATTATTTCATTTAATTTAACTAATTAAATTTTATAAATAATGTTAATCAAAATTTGGGTCGTTACAATGGTATACCTTCGGGATTGGCAGTATATGATTATATGTTACTATTAGGATATATTATATTATCACTATTACGCCACCACGATTTGAATTAAAACTAGACCGACTTACTTATTATTTTATAATACTCAAGACAAACCAAGATGTTTCAGATGCTTCTATTTGATGATTTCTAAAGTTGGATCGTGTAGGGAATAGTTAGATTTCATTAGTGTTATTTTGAGAAGACTCGTGTTGTATCTATTTTACATGTTGAAATAGATACTTATTTTGTATACATATATGTTATTTGAGTTGTCTTGTACACATATTGGGTGGATTACTTATGACCACTATTTTGAAGACTTTCTTATGTATAAGCCTTTAGTTGCTTTAGCTTTGTATCCTGTGTATATTCAACTGTATACATTATTATAATGTGTGTTCTGTGTTGCCTTTTATTCTTCTAAATGCTATTAAGCCATCGTAATTTCATTTTGGGTATGATTGTATATAGTGAATCCACTTTGAAAAAAAACAACACTCAATTTGATAATACTCGCTCAAAGAAAAATCCATAGATGGTCGCTCTTAACCAGCCTTACTTTCTGCACTAGCAGACAATGTTACTTAGAAATAGATTTTGTTAGTGTGGGTCTTGAGATAGGACATTACAAGATCCTCAAATATTATTTTACAAGAGTGGTGCCACGTTCGAACCCCAAGAATATCTTTAGTTCCATAGAATGGTCTCCCGCCCATAATAGTGTAATTCTTACATAGAGCCGCAAAGTTCAAAGTGGGTTGAACTTGCACTATCACTTCCTCTAATGGATCTACAACTGGTACATTTCTCGTTGCTCTTCTGTTTGTAGCCATGATATTTTCAGATCCTCTCCTTCATCATCTTTTTGTAGTCATTTTCTATTACCTGAACAATGACAGGTATCATTAGAATATAAAGATAGGATCAAAATGGTTTAAGGAAAATAACACCAAAGGATTTAGAGCGATACTTTAGAAGGCAGATATTGTTATTATATAAAATAAAAATATGCTCTCTTATGATTAACTCATTGTAGGGCATCACTTACCCTATCTCTAATGAGTTATGCCCCAATCAGCTAAGGTGTTCTCTCAACCTTGCTCTATTACCAAATGTGACGACCCACCTTTCTGACCCCTATGAACGACACTTAATACATACATAATATTCGTGTGTTGATGCCTAAGCATTTAAAAGATGAGTTGTCATAGGTAAAATAAAAGAAAATAACAGAAATATCACAATGGAACGGTAAAATATAATATAACACTACGATAGTACATGAAGTTCCTTAACATGGAGTTATCAAAGTTACAACAAAAGTTGTACCTTCATCCTAAGCAGTTATAACAATCTTCCTTTACCCTTGTTGATACAAAATACACATATATAAATAAAAATAATTTGGGCAGCCAATAAGTCTTGTTTGAGTAAAACTCTAAACAGAGAGTGCAAACAAACAACAATATGTGAGAACACGCCACCAAGTGTGGAATGGGTTTCCCCTCACAAGAACAACATCCAACCACAAGTAATGGATATAAATAATTAAACATTGCCAAGGGCGCCAGAGTCTTCCTGATGTAATTAAGGAAACAATTCAAAAGATTTGAATCAAACAACGAGAATGAATATTTTCCCAGAATAACTAGGAGGGTGCGTCCCCTTGAATGAAAGTATACCTTTAGAATATACCTGAGAACTACGATGGCTCATGAAAATCTCTAAGCTAGACCTCACCAACCTTACCAAGTATCTAAGTGTTTCACATCGTAGTATGCATATAACCAAAACCAATCTAGAGTAGATGTGATAATAACCTAATGCAAGCAACCCCATATAGCTTGGCCCTCAATTGCTCTTTTGTTTTATTCTTTCCGACAAAGGATATCTACACTCCAAACGAGCAACAAATCGTCATAGATTCACAAAATATAAAGAAATATATTGAAATCGATAATCAGAAAACCAACTATTAGGGATAACAAAAATGATCGTATAAGGAAATTAAATTTCATATACTAAACACCCATTGTTGATCTCAAACTTGTATTATCCCTTAATTAATAATGGTTACATACGAGTAAAGGTAGTATCACCTCTAGACCTTGACTCGACATATACTCTTAACTTTCAAGGTAGAGATAGCTTTCCCTACCTCGATGTTTAGTGCTAAGTATATAACTAAATCCTTTCCATATAAGTGACGTCGCTTGATGTAAATTAAACTTCTTACCCTTGTCACCAAACTTCGATGTTTGTTATTAAGAACAAGGCTAAAATATTTTCATAAAAAAATCAAACTTTTAAGCTTTTAAAACTGAATTTCTGCTTAGATTTCACATCACAAATATTAACTTTAAACGGCGTTATTAGAAATGATTGATTAACTTTAAATATGACTAGTTACTTTAATCATCATTATTTGAAATTATTAATTAACTTTGAACCTAATTAATGAAATGATTACTTAACTTTAAACACCATTATTAAAATGATTAACTAAAACAGTTTATTATTAAATATTGAAATAATTTTTTATTTTAAGATCAAATTATAATTTAAAAGTTTATTTAGAACATAAAAATTCCTTCCAATTAGTTATAAAATCTTTATGAACCCATTTACAAAGAGCTTACAAAATATATAGAGTAAATAACCTTTTATACTTTACAGAAATTAAAATATCGTCGAACTAGATTCATAACGTGTATCGCTGTATGGACCATTACTTCTAAACTTGTTTTGTAAATCAAATTTTCTTCAATCCATGGTTCAAACAACATTTTAAAAGTTCCAAAGCACAACCAAATATGTGTTTTGTAACACCCCAGTATGAGATCACACATAAAAGATTTCAAAGGAATGATATTGCAAAGTGTCAGCATAGTAATAGTTGTTATAACGACACATTCATGGAAAGAAGCTATTTGTCATTTACATTCATTTTTATAAACAACATAACATGAAATTGAATCATTATAGGTGAGAAACCTTTTAGGGTCTCTCCATAAAAGTCATCTTTGAAATCTTTATTATGCACATCGAAGTGTGGTAGCAATGTTTTCACTATGAACACTTTGATTTTAATTCAAGTCCCTTGCAACAACGTATGTGTCATCCACTTGTGAGAGTACTTAACAACATAACTAATTGACTATGATCACAACAAAAAATTATAATGTTTAAAACCTGGTTTTCAATGGGAGCTTTACTCGTAGAAACAAGCTCAAACTAAACACAAGCTACCATGAACTTGCAACCAACACCTGAGCCTAGATTTTTCTTAGAAAGACTTCACTTTTATGGGGATAGAGGGTCAATAAGGTTTGAAAAAGGTGGTTTAGTGCTTAACCAAGGCTAGGTTGAGGTGGTTTTGGGTGTTGCTTTAGTGGCGGAGTGGTGTAGACAAGAATGGAAGAAGTTTTAACAATTGTGCTCAGGTAAAAGTGAAAAAGAAGAAGCAACATAAAATTTAACAAACTAAACTCCATGGGTGGATAGAAGAGAAGGAAAAGAAGGTAAATGCGAAAATGAAGTAAAGAATGAAAACGAGAAACTGGTGCTTCTTTTATAGAAAATAGAGATGGTAATTTATTGAAATACCCTGTTTATTATAGTATTCCATACCCTCTACCCAAAAGTTTCCGCATCACTACCTAATCATCCACACGCAAGTCCATGGCCACACTCCACCATCTCTTCTTCACAAATACAAATGTAGTTTGTGATCATACCTTGTACTTTATTATAATTTATATTAAAAATAAAAGTCAAAGTCCATATTATTCTTAAATATGTTTTTAAACCAAATTAAAATCAAATAATATTGTTAACAAAAGCATATGATATTTAAATAAATGCATACATATGTACACTAGTGTACACAACACATTTCGACAAATTTTAGTCGATGGAAAATCAAAAATCCAAAAGCCGATTTCCGATCATTTTTTTTCTCCAAACTACTTACTTTTGTAAACCAAATTTTAAATCAACTTTACCATCATTAGTTATTATTAAAAAAAGTTATATTTGAGTTCTAAAATACATTGTTTAAATATTTAAAAATATATCAAATATCCAAATTCAAAGTGATTAAACCAAATTGTTATAAGAACACTAACTAATATATTGTAAATTGGAATCATGCCCTTTCCTTTCTCCTTAGTAGTCGGTCCAGACGAAGGTCCTACCAAATCATAAACCTTTGCCTCTCTTGCTTCTGGGTAATCCCTCGTTTTATGGCCTGGTCAATTATAGATAAAACACTTTGCCTTGTCCTTGTTCTTTAGTGGGTACACTTAGTATGGTAGCACCCCTTTTAGCCATAGTTAAAGCAAGTAATTGTACTTATATTAGGCTTCTGAGTTCCCTTTCCAAAAGTCATTCATCCCTTCTTATAATTTTTGCTTTTCTAATACAGACTGAGTCTTTTCTTCTACCGACCTATGGCTCAACATCAACCTTCTTCACTCCCTAATACAAGTGGTCATACCTTCTCGCAGTTTACAACACCACATCAAATGGAGCCAATAAATGAGCCATCGCCATGTGGTTTAGCTCCTTCTTTTCCCACTACATAAACTTTTCATTCTTCTTTAGTAGAGTATTAATATACTCCCTTTCATACTCTAAAAAAAAACAATAAAACGCTAAATTTTACTCTGCCAAAGTCATTTCTCCACGTTATAGCTCAATAAACTCCCTACACAACTCACTTTTCTAGGATTATCGGATATACCAAGCCTCTAGTTGCTATTAAGTTGCCCAGATTATTTCCTTCTCTGGGATCTCAGCAATTACAACATCCCACCAGTCTAACGCATCCTTCTGAAGCTGACAAGAAGTCAGCCTCCTTCTCTGAGAATTAGTATACCCTAAATCTTTAAAAAATACGCTCACATACTTTCATCTAATTCAATACTTCTAAGGCCAACTCCTTCCCTATGAACTCATTTCCTCTATATCACTTGAAATCTTTATTTATCCTAGAGAAATCTACTTCCCTTATTACCTTTTGTCTTGAATCTACAACTCCAACTTATTATTCCCTCATAATCTCTGTCATAAATTGGTGGAACAAAGAATTTATATCCATTCCTCATTTAGCAGTAGTAGTGTAACGACCCGATTTCTCGATGCCCGAAAATCAACATCAGCACGTCTGCTGTATCAAATGCCGAACAATCGAATGTCGGAAAACCGAATCATTAGGGTTAAAGAAGAAGGACGTAGAAGAAGAGAGAACAACAAAAACAACAGAATCTTACCATCGCAGCGGAATAAAATACAATAGATAATAACCGATCTTTATAAAAAAGAAACTATATTTGTTTTATACATTACATCATCAGAGTACGATACAATCGACATAACAATCAGGACGATTATAATACCTCGTCCTTCCAAAGCTCAATATACAGCTTACACTGCATGGTGGAAATATTAATCTACGGAAATATGCCATGCCGTCCAGCTCGTCTCCTGAGCTCCACAGCAGTCCATCCAAAAATCTATATTCTATAATACTCGGCCTAAACCGAGCATTATAGTTAAATAACACTCGAGTCAATCTGAAAAAACCAGCGTGAGAAAACACACTCAAATTGAATATTAAATTTTTCAAAATCATTTGAAAATCAAAGGTATCTCGTAAGACCAAGCTACAAATAAACATGCTGGGTTTTTACCTTACGATAACCAAAACATTTCTTATAAAATCCTTTGATATTATAATAGTGTCTATAAACAAATACTTATTCAAATAGCCGAACATGTCACATTATTGAATTCCAGCTACTATCCACAAAGTGTTTTCTACAAACAAAAACCGTAAAGGCACGTAGGAAGAATGGATTTCCATCAATGGCAGGGATACTGGGATACAGCCCATCATAGTACATGGTCTAGATCACTGTACCGAGGATCCAGTATGATCTCCTGCATCACAATACCGGAGCTACCCCTTAGTGGATAGTACGAATAAGTTCACCCCGCGGTAGGGATCAACAACCGCCCACGCAGGCGAATATAAAGAGAGTTCTAGACAGCGGTGACCTTACACTAATTGGTTGCTAGCCACTTAGCCTTGTGTGCACCTCCCCTGTTTTAGGCATTCTCGGTTGTTGAGGCTCGAGGATATGCGTTACCTTTTTAGCACACAATCACATAGAATGCTCATCATCTTCCTGACGATGTTCTGAAAGCATTCTCCCATACAAGTCTGTTCCAGGTACGAACGGAACCGAAGGCACTACTCCTACTACATCCATTTTGTAATCACCTTCAGGATTAGTAGCGATTAGCCCTTGCACTTCACTTCTCCATCTTCGACTCCAAGGTCTTGTCTTCCTCACGAAAACGTTCAAACCGGATCGAAGTGGTTTTCGAGAATTAAATCCTGATCTCGGTCTCTTCGAAATGATCAACGCATTGGCCAATATTGATAGTCGGTCATTTAACTATCAAATAACATTCACAATCAACCATCAGAATTAAATAATTTCCCAAATTATTTATTACTCAAAATATCTTCGCAAGATATCTTCTGCACTTCAATCTTTTGAAAATCAGTTTCAAATATCTTTTCACTCGTGGAATAAATTTTCAAAATTGTTTATTTCCAATGAAAATACCAAGTCTAAATACTTTTAGATTTTAAAATAATTTAAATCATTTTATTCTAAAATATACTTTAAAATATTTAAATTAAAACTACTTAAACACTTTACTAAAAAATATTTACTTTAAAAATATTTAAAATAAAATTATTTTACAAAATATAAGACTAATTTTAAGAATAAAAGTTAAGCCAAACTAAATTTTAAAATAAGATTTACGAAATTCTATACAAGTTTCAAATAAAACTTTAACCAAACTATCTTTAAATAAATCTACTTTATAAAATATAAATGTTAATAATTATCCTTAAAATCATAATACTAGTCAAACCTTTCAATTAATTACTACTATAATTAATTTAAATAAATGTTTACTTTTAAAATTTAAACAACTTAAATAATAATTCGTTAAAACATTCCTTTAAACAAACTGTAAAACCTTTAACTTATACTAACAATTTGCTTTGGAAACGTACTTGGCTTTCCAAGGAAATAAACTTCTCTTTCACACCTTTAAAAATAAATCACTATTTATTTTTAAACAAATTACCCATTCCTTTGTAATAAGTTCCCACCGTGAATTTATACTTTAAAATATCCACTGATATGTTACTTCATTTTTATGAACCTTGTTTATAAATTTCATGGTCTCATCCTTCTTTTAAACACAGTTTAAAACACTTTATCAATCTCCAAATCGATTTCCAAATTACTCCACTTTGAAATAAATTCCTTTACTTACTCAATTTATTTCAAAACCCATTAACTTCAGAATTTACTTCTTAATTATGATTTAAAATCTTTTTAATTGAAAATACCAATTTCATTTTTTTTTCCAAATTCCTTCTTTGTACTTTCCAATAAATTTAAACCTTGAATTTTAAAATAAATTCTTTATTCCTTTAAATAATATCGCTTAAGTTTTAAAATTCATTATTTCCCCTTTATTCAAAATATTCTTTCCCATACTCGGAATTTATTTTTTAGAATTTAAAAATCACTTTTATTCTTTTCAAATTTATTCTTTAATTTATTCAAATTCTCTATAATTATTTTTCCTAAAAAAAATTCTCTCTTTTATTTTCTCATCAAAAATCCAATCTATATATTTTTGATAACTTAGTATACCTAAATATATTCAATCAAACATAACATCCATCATTTCCAATTACCAATGTAATCTATTATAGATTATCAAATAAATCATATCACAGAATATTAAAATAATCTAAATACATTTGAGGAATCCAGTTGGATCCCTCCAACCTGTTTTCCTACATCCACTGATGTTAGCACAATATAAAATACCAATTCCACTTCGATGTGGAACATTGCGATATATGGGGTTATGTCATCTCATTCGCTATTATCGGCGCGTAGGGTCTCATCCGCTATATAATGTGGGAAATCAATCACCCAAATATATATATATATATATTATCATATATACTATCATCCAACAGATAAATTATTAAATTCATCCAAGCACATCCAATAATTTAAATCAATTCATTTAAATTAACCAGGCAAACCAAGTGAGTGAGAAGATCTCACCTTTGCTTTTATTTTGCAATCCATTTCCATTCCAACTTGTTTTCATGATTTCTAGACCTTGTATAACATTTATACAATTTATTAATATTCGAATATATTTAACAATTAAATTCCTATTGGATAAATTTAATTAACCAATGATTTTAATTTTAGACTAATAATTTAATTTTAAACTAATAAATTTCCTTTTCTTTTCTGTATAAATTTTTTCCTTTATATATATATATTATTTTCGCTGTTTACCTATATTTTCCATGTACATCTATATATATAAATTGAAAACAACAAATACCTTTCTGTATTATTCCCTGATGAACAAAATGAAATCACAGTTTTGATTAAAAGTTTTAACCTGAGTAAATAAATAATTAAAATGTTAAATCAATTTTACCTCAAAATCAAACAGGAAATAAAATCAAGATTGCCAACTTGACGCTCACCACCACTGCTGCGATTGCCTACTCTCGTCCCTAATCGCTTCCCAGATTCGCGGCCACTCCTTCACCAGCTCGTCCCCTAGGCGAGCCCCACTTCCAATGCCATCATTGCCCTGATTCACTTGCGAGATCCTCTCCTACCGATGCGATCTGCCCTCATTCGAGATCGTCGCGGCACCCATCTCAAAAAGCTCGAACGAGGTCCTTTTAATATCCTTTCTCGATTTGGAATCCTCGAGCCTTTATCATCTGAACTACTCGCCCTGCTTCTTCTCTTTTTTTATGAATTTGATTTCGACTTTGATTTTGTAAATAAAGAGAAGCTCGGCCATTTAATTTGAAGCCATGTATCTTAGTCATAACGAAAAAGTTTTCATTTGTTCCTCTTTTAGAATGAGAAATTCATCATCATATTTTTATTTAAGACGTGTGTTAATGCAGTTCAACACGTGTCTCAGAATTCCATTACGTGTCCACAGAGATCTATAATAGTCCAAATTCAATTTATGTTACTTATTTAAAGTTAAATTTCAAATCGTCTCGTTTTCCACACTCACAATCTCGAACGCCTATCGAGGCATGCCACCAAGTGTTTATAATGTTATACCCCTATTTCGAATGCGATGGAAAAGGTTCCGAGTCCTAATTCCATCGTATGAGAAAGATAGCTTTTTTGACCCATTTTTTCTATTAAATTATCGATATAGATTTTTGCGCGTTTATCTATCGTATGGCCAAATGATCACTCCAAACACTACAAAAATTGAAATTCGATAATAGTACAATACTACGGATCCAATGGAACTGGTTTCGTCGAATTCCGAGACTGTGTCTCGTAAGGCTGTTTTTAAATATCGATTTAAACGATGTAAATTCAAAACTGAACAAAACACCCTCAAACTCAAATTTAACATTTCTACTATTTTCAGTAAAATCAATATAAATTTTATAAGCCATTGAAATATTTTTAACCAGCTTAAAACTCAAGATTTAATATTTTCACAAAATTTTCAATTAATAAATTCAATAATTTAATTGCCAAATAAATAGTGATGTTTGAAATTCAAGTTTAAACTATTGTTTAAATATTTAAAATCAATTAAATATTTAAATTCTAAATATCCAGAAATTCCAGGTCGTCACAGGTAGGCACTTCAGTTCCGGGGTTATTATGAAATTCAGGGTCTTTCTCTGCCCCTTGGTCAATGGTTATCATACCGTCAATTCCCTTACTAGGATTACGACTCACACTTCTGATGGTCAAACATCGATTATATAGACCCATTCTTGCCTTGTGCATAATTGAGTGTTCATAAACAAAAGTAACGAGAGTGGGGTAATCATAGAGGTGGAGATATATCCACCTATAAATCTATCTATATCAAATTATAGGTACGTAATATATATATATATGTGTGTGTGTGTGTGTGTATGTATATATATTTGTGTGTGTGTGTCTATATATATATGTATATATATATATATATATATATATATATATATATATATTGCATTTAACCTTTTCCAATGTGTTTGTTTTCAGCTAAATGTATTTCTATTTAGGTCTGTTTTACTTAGATGTTTCCCCTAACCTAAGCTCTAATATAAAGTTGTAACATCACGCACTTTATGACCCAAAAATGAACAACAATGATGCCGCAGTGGTCATTAGAATTGTTTCAAGTGGCAAAGTGAGATAAGCATGAATTTTTCCTAGAACACTAAATAAATAGGGCGGCTGTGTATCTTTTCCATTACATCAAATTGTTTTACATAATACATTACATAATTAAACCCAAATCGTTCACACTTGTTGGTAAATACAACAAAAACAATGTATTGGGCATTCGACATGTCTAGATGCCAACACCACACATTGCCAGTTATAAATCTGAGTTTTACGTGGTGGAATTTAAAATATATTTATTTAAATAGCAAGCCTTATGCTTCCTTTTCAAAATCTTTATTTTTCTTTCCAAAAGAATTTCTTGTCTAATCCATAAACTCAGTATATTCAAAAGAGTACCCATGAGTTTATGGAAAAGAAAAATTAAAAAAAAAGGTTGGAAATAAAGTTTGGTATGAGTAAAACCTTTACCCTAAGCATCCGTAGTGAGACCGCACTCCTAATGCGGAATGTGTTTCCCCTCACTTTATCATTGTCAAAATATATTATAATATGCAACAACAATATACCGCAAAAAGAAACCAAGCGCATAAACAAGAAGTGTACCTACGCTTGATATCAAAATATGTGATAATCATACAATCAGTCTTCGTTCATTCATCCATTATCTAATCATTATTTTTAGGATTTTCTCATTAAGTTATCATATTTTATATTAGTGATTACCACCTTAGGCTTGGCAATTATTAATTTACCATTTACTTAAACAATGTCACATGGTGAAAATGTTGACTTATTTTTCAATAGGATCCACCCCGACTAGAGTCCCTTAGACTCTCCAAAAAGGCCGATTGTTAACAATCAAAATACGTTCTAGTAAGTGCTAATAGCCCCTCTTTTTTCTTGAACTACAATCATTCACATTACTGATATATATTAGTTAAAGCTTCCTAATATGATGTTTCGACGTCCTTCAATAGCACACTGCCATAACTCCCATTTAGAGTTTATAAATCTTTTAGGATCCAACCTTATCATGGTACCCTACCATTAGACCGCTAGATTTTAGACTAATGTCCAAGGAACCTTGCCATAAACTGTTAGATTCGTACTAATAGTCAAGGCATCCTGTTATCCAATCGAGTTGGTACATTTTTACAATCATGGTTCAATACATTCTTTCATTCATTAATTGTGCACCCTAAAAATTTAGATAAACATCTTTAACTTTTGATTAAAATGATAAACTATCATTTATTATCCTCTTTAAGCTTTCTTCATTTTTGAACAAGTTAACACAATTTTAACTTACCGTAATTCCACTTTGATTTCAGCTTTATGGAATAGTTCATTAACACTTAGAAATCATCTTCCAAACCGTCTCCAATTATTCGTTATTTTACCCAGAAAAATATAGCTTCTCAAGCCATCGCACATTGTATTTAGTTACTGTGTATTGGCTATCTCATGGCCATGTGAACTAACTATCTCCTTGACCACCGTGTGATAGTAACATGCATGTAATCACATTTTAAGGCTTTCTTGCCTTCGTGAGTTCATACTACACAAGCATATTAGCCTCATGAATATCCTCGTGAATCTGCAGCAAAAACTTCATTACCGATTAGCAATACTAAGCTATCATGTCTCTTCTCAGTTAATCTATCATGTTTTATTTAACAAAAGTAACACTAAATTTCGTGTGAAAATCCTAACAATAGGATCGTGCGTCATCTAATTGAAGCCACCATGAACTGTTTTGTTTTCTCTTTATTGCCTTCGCATGCTAAAAGGCCTTCATGAATTATCCAGCTATATACATGTGCGCTCTGCCTATTAAGCTATATCCATGTGTTATCATATTTTCAACTATAGCTTCGCTGTCCCCTCGTGAGCCGCCCATTTCTTTTTGCAGTGTGCTGATTTTCATGGTTTGCCTTCGCATGTATAGCTCTACAACTACTATTAGATATATTTTTGTCTAACCAATCATGGTAGAAAATGGTCCACCGTCACATGTTAGCCCATCATATTCATTTTAACTCCACAAATTATGAAATAAATAAACACGTCTTTATTTCATCATTAGGCACATCATATTAGAATTTTATGACATTTTGATGTGGTTTAACGTATTTTCTCCTAAAAAATGAACTAGTTCCCCTTAATTAAATTCTAAACAATGAGTAAAATAATCTTCAATTATCCAAACACACTAAGCAGCATCTAAACACTCATTTACAGCAAAATCCGAATTTAAAAATTCTAGAAAGGGGTTTAAAGGAAGATTTCACTCAATTAGCTCAAGAATACTTGATTTAATCTCTCTCCTTTTTAAAGTCGAAACCTTTAACCTTCTTTAGCTTGACTTTTTCTTCTCTTCCTTTGAGTTTTCTCCTTTTTCTTCAATTGGTACTTTAGGTTTTATTTTATATGCGAAATGGAACGATGAATGAGGGGATGAAATAAGAGGACGAGGTTAAGCTAAATGGGATTGTAGTTTTGGGCTTAGCCACACTAATTCATTTTTCTTAACACACATCATTCTAATCAAAACACTTACTTATTTTTATTAACAAGACCAATCATTTGCTATAGTTACCTTTGGTCCATTTACTTAACCTTTTAAAGTGTCGCACGCTTAATTAATTAAGTTTACATAGGTAATTCATGCATTTAAATCACTTTATTAATTAATAATATCTCCATATTATTAATTTAATTTACTTCAGGTTAATTTAACTTCGCATATTATGGACCCTCCAAAATAAAGGGTGTTCCAGTTCATTTAGCAACATGTCGTAAGTCGATCAAATGACGACTTGCAACTATTAACCAACTCAATCCCAATAACCCAACGACAATATCGGGGCCATATCTGTCATTTTGATTATCCATGGAGGGCCACATATGGTCGAATGCAGCTGGGGAGCATAATCCCAGTACTAGAGAGAAGTTTGGTTGACCGACCAACTTTATTCATTAGAGGACAGAGCATCCAAAGCACTTAGACAAGAAATGGATCAGCACATCATCTTTACTACAGAAGATAGAAAATCAACCCCTACCCCCAATCCATGGTTATTACTCTTGCCATGTCTAATGCAAATGTACATCGAGCCTTCATGGATAAGGGAACTTAGTCAACGTCTTGTTCAAGCATGTCCTTGAAGAACTTTAGCTTCCTACCTTAAGCATCACCCCCTACGCCTTGCCTATCTATAGATTTGGGGTATTGGCATCCAATGAGGATGACCATTCTAGTGACCACATTTGGTAAAGAGCCCATTGTTGCATAAATATATATGAACTTTATAGTGTTGATTTCCTATTTGCTTATAACCTCTTAATAGGACGATCAACCCTTGCGGAACTCAATACAATTATCTGCTACAACCGACTCGTTATGAAGTTCCTAGTCAACGGTGAAGTCGAAAAAATCTGGTTATCAATAGAAAGCTAAAGAGTATTACGAGACCTCCCATAAACAAATAAGGAAGGGTGATTGACGCTTCAATAACAATTTACAATGATTCCAAGCAAGTTACCCGAGAGAACCTTCCACCAGAGCATTGTTCAGGTTCGCATCGAGATCATCCCCAGTTCTAAAGCAGAGACAACATCAACAGCTTCCCCTATAAAAAAAACAACCCCAGTAAAGTTACAGTTATTAAGGACATGTTACCCAGGAGAGTGGTCGATCCGGTCAGCACTTCCACTTGTGTCAGGACCTTCCTTAGCATGGAAGAGACTACCACCGTTGGTGTGTCAATTAAGAATAAACTTGACCCTAAGAACACTCTGGTTCATGTTGGGACCACCCGAAGAAGCACATCTGCAACAACTAGCTATGTGCTACCCAAGAGAATCCTCAAGCCCAACAATGTTCTAGTTTGTGCTAGGACTTCCTGCTACGTTAAAGGCTTGGATGAGATGGATGCCGTTTCCTTCGCCACTCTCATAGAAAAAAAGAGCTCATCATAGCATGAAATGATCTAGTCGCACCCCGTTGGAAAATAAGGACGTCCAACACACCAACTCCTATCCTCTTAACGCCGACAGACTCATATGTTTAAGCTAAGGGAAACCTCAATGCCTCGACTCAAGCACAGACGCTTGTACCACCTAAGAATGTCACAGGGAACATGTTCTACATGCTGGACCAATGTGACATTGAATCCAACCCTAATATGATGGATGAACAAGTCGATCACCGCATAGGTGATTCAAATATTATTGGCAGGTCGACCAATCCATTTTAGTCGATATCTATAGATAGTACCGACCCTAGCAAAGATGTCCACATTAGCACTAAGCTCAACCTAGAAGTTGGAGATGAGCTGGTCAAATTCTTAATGCAAAGTAAAGATATCTTTGCTAGGGGGAATAACAACACGAATGACATCAACCCGAGGATCATTTTCCATGCATTAAACATCGATCCAAAAGCAAACCCCATCCGATCCGAAGCATAGACCACTCAACCAATAAATCTACCAAGCTTTCAAAGAAGAGGTAGAGAAGTAATTGGCTAACGGCTTTTTGAAAAAGTTTGGAAATCTAGGGTAACAACCCGTATTCTATATAACAAAGGATCAATAGAATATTTATATTATTTTCATATAAGGTCATATGGTTCTAATAATTCAGAAAATGGTTCTTAGGGACATTTTCCACATCCATGCTTTTTTTTCGAATTTTTATGCGTTGCATTTGACCTTGTAAATCATTTATGGACTATAACTTTTGATAGGAACTGAGTTAGGGTCTGAAACCAATTCCTTTAAATCCGAATAATGGTTTTCCTTTTCTTATATTGGTCATATTAAGAAAATCGACCAATCGTTTGAGAGTTATGGCTGTTTGAATTTTTTTTTAATTTTGAGTAGCTTAAGTGTCTAATTAAGGCCATTAGCTTTGAGGATGATAACCATTTCCATTTTGAGGTAAGTGAAGGCTGGTGGAACCTCCTTCCCATCATTTCACAACTCATAAGAATAGTTAAAAAAACCTCCATTGACCTCCACTAAGCATAAAAGAACCGCTAAACATACTTTAATTAGCCAAATTCCACCATTAAGAGGAGAATAACATGATTAGCACTTGGGATTAGAGATTTTCTATTGGAAGAGCCTTAGTTTTCATGCCTTTTACTGTTCATAAGGAGAGTTTGGTTTTGTCTCAAATTAAGGTAAGTGATTAGTTCTCTCACTTGCTAATTAGGTTATTACACCTCCTGAATGATGGTTTAAGAATCATTTGAAAATACTAAAAATGTTTTTAGAACATATTATATCAATACATTAATTTTTTATGATTTAGACTTGATTTGAAAAAATATGTTCATATGGATTCCTAACCATGTTCTTATGGATCCCTAACCTTCACCTTAAATTTAGGTCTTGATTTGGGATGATTTGGCCAAGTGTTTGTTACCGAGTGTTATATATATTGATTGCTTGCTTGTGTCATGTTTGAATGATTGAAAACGCCGATCAAGTGGCAAGTATAGTTTTTTAATGAAATTCAGGGTTCTGCACCATGAATCGATAACGGTCCATGATACTTCATCCAATGAAGGCACGATTGAGGAGGGGTAGCAAGAAAGGTCCCATGATGCCATGTTCCAAGTTTCATATCCTTCGAACCTTTTACGCTTGAGTTGTGGATGGATCGATGGTTGTTGAAAAGATGAATCATTGATGCGGTGGAACTCCAATGTATGGATTAGGGGGATTCAAGAGCATGGACCATTGGAGTGTCCAGGGTATGGATCAAAGCATAGGGGTTGGCCTATTTCACTCATAAATCATTATGGAGCAAGAAGAAGTGTAACGGAGCACAAATATGAGGTCTGGATCGGCCTCCATAAATCCATACTGACTAATGGGGATTGATCCAATCAGGGTGCGATCTATGATGGAGCACTGGGAGGTGTGCTATAGCTCATGTGTAAAGTGTAGGATTGGTGGTGATGGATCAATCACCACGATTGGTAGGGATGGTTCAGTCTTCATGGATCGGTACCTATCTATTTTTTTCCAAACTGGACCAAATCAATGTAGGGTGACCTGAAATGCTTTATAAGGCTATACGCTAAGTTTTGGATCGTATGGAGTTCGGATGCTCGAGTTATGGTTATTTGACGACATATAGCTATACTTCAAGGGGATGAGTAGGTGATGAGGAGTCGAATTTAAGGAAATGTTGAAGGAAGGTTACGGGATGCACGTTGACACTCCTTGACTTATGATGGCTGTCTAGAGTAGTTCCTAACCGCAATGACTTCAGATGGGAGTTGGAAGGAAAATTCTAGGATGTGTTCTACTATGAATGACGTGTAGAAAGGGATTGTTGATATTCAAGATGCTAAGGCACAATCATAAATGTAAAGGTATACAAAGATGTGATCAGAGTCCATTGATATTAGAACCTGATTTGACCATACCTAGAGTCTGTTGATGTTAGGACCTGAGTAGGATTATATACTATAGTCCGTTGACGTGAGGACATAGTGATGATATGATAGAGTCCGTTGATGTTTGAATATATCTTTATCTTGATAGATTAAGTGGTCTAGGGCATTTAATAGTCCTTAATGTCGAGATGGAGTATATGAGTATCATATATCCAATGCACTGGGTGAGTGAATGTGAGGATGGATGATGGATGCCATGTTTGTTTGACTGTATTTATCACCTTAGGGAAGTCACACGATGTAAATATTATCGATGTAGATATCTAGACACCTTTATTACTTTAACATAGCACATCCATGATGACTATCATAAAGTAGTGTATATCTTTTACATGCACTACTCTATGGATGCAAGGACGGATCACGTATGATTTTTCATATCATTTGTCCTAGTTTATTAACTTTGTAGTATTTTAGATTTCTACCGCTCACATCAGACTATTATCTAGTCTGGGTTTTATGTTTTGCTTCCTATTACTCTTGGTACTCTCAAATGAGTAGATTAGAGATAATAGGCATAGTGAGCATGTGAAGCTAGATAGGTGGTGAGCAGAAGGTTATTTTCTTGTATTATTATATGTACTTATTTGATATTCCGATGCACAACACTATGAAGCTTGCTAGTGCCTTACTATTTAGAGATGGCTATTTATGAGTTATTATTTGATGTATAACTCTATCGCTTTTGCTATTTACTATATGGATCTATATACTCTAATGCTTTATTTCATCTAATTATTCACTATCTTGCATGTTTTGTATCTAAGATGTTGGCTATTATATTTTATTCGATGCGCTATGAGATATATGTTAAATTTTATGATTTCTATTTACCTCATTGATGATCACCTCCACATTAACCAAGCACCCCTACGGTGCACTATATAGATATATTGGGTGTTGGTGGTGTAGGGCGGTCGTCACATCCGTTACAGGTAGCCAACTCCATACTGGTTAGAAAACCAAATTGGTCTTAAAGAATTTGCATTGACTTCTCCAAGCTCAACAAAACCTGCCCTAAAGACAGCTTTCACTTCCCTCATAATAATTGGGTAATAGATACGACTAGTGGACAAGAGTTCCTTAGCTTCATGGATGCTTATTCTAGGTATAAATAGATTTCTTTGTACGGCCCAGACCAACAACACACTTCTATCATCACTAATGCCAGCGTATATTCCTATCATGTGATGCCATTTGGGTTATGAACTACGGGTGCTACCTATCAATGGCTCATCAACTGCATGTTCATAGAACAGACCGACCAATCTATGGATATATATGTGGGTGTCATGCTGGTAAAGTCGATGATGTTCGGGGGGCACATATTGAACCTGGTTGAAACATATTTTGTCAATACAATATGAAGCGGTATCCTAAGAAATGTTCATTTGTCGTCTGATTGAGAAAATTCCTTCTCTACGCTGTGGATGCTAAGGGAATTGAAGCTAACCTTAAAAAATCCAAACCATCCAAGACATACAAGTCCCATAAACTACAAAGCAAGTGCAATAAAAAAAACGGTGAAAATGAAATAATCATAACTCATAAAAGAAACCTCATATTGGCCAATTATTACATGCAAAAGCATGTTGCACGTGCTATTTACCAGTACTGTTCACCATCATTTTCTCCTTATCAAATTATTTTCTCCATTATTAAATTATAATTCTCATTATAATTTAATAATTATGGTAAATAGCACGTGCAACATGCTTTTGCATGTAATAATTGGCCAATATGAGGTTTCTTTTATGAGTTATGATGATTTCATTTTCACCGTTTTTTTTATGTATTTACATATCTGCCTTATTTACATCCTAAATGAAATGATTGCAGCTTTAGGTCGGTTTATGTCCATAGCAACCTATCGGTGTATGCCATTCTTCAACATCATCAAGAAGAGGAAATTATTTGCTCAGAATGACGAGTGCGCTAAGACATTTTATGAACTGAAGAAGCACATAGCTACACCCATCATACTACCTAAGCTTGGTGATGGGGAGGAACTTTACCTTTAACGTGAATTGCCTGACCATGTGATCATGGAAACATTAATAAAGAAGACGAGAATGCTCAATGGTCGATCCAATGTCAAAAAGTGGTTGTTAAATCCCAAAAAAAGATAATGGTTGGAAATGCTACGTTTTTGCCTACTCATTGCAGGTTCAAAACTTCGACCATATTTCTAAGCTCAATCGATCAAAATTGTGGAAACAATCGTCTAAACAAATTCTCAGCCTTTCTAAAACAGTAGGCTGGTTACTAAAGTGATCCATCAAACTTGGGCAATGTTTCATCTCTTTCCATCCTTTCACTTCTATCAAAGTCTAGCCCATGGTAGATTGCATTGCCAAGGGTTAAAGCCCAAATAATAGAGAAGAAGCGACTGCCACCAATCAACAAGCTTAGCATATGTATATGGATAATGGGTCAAATGATAAAGGAGAAGTGGGCAACACAATACTTATCACCTATGAAGGAAGAGAAGTTTGTTTGTAGTTGGTCTCACTTTTAAGGTGACCAATAATAAAGTCGAGTATGAGTTTGTCCTGGTCCGTCTTAGGATGGAAAAGAGGTTATGTATGGATTCCATCGATGTATTCGACAATTCATTATTAGTCATCAATCAAATTGGTGATTATTTCCAAGTCAAATGCATAATACTGGCCTATGTATTAGAAGCCAAGAAGATAATCAACACCTTCATCGAGTTCAAGTAAGAAAAGATACCCAAGGAGGAGAATGTCAAGACCAGTAGCTGGGAAAGGTAGCAAGTAATCTAGAAGTAACCACTTCTTAGGTTCCATTAGAAGTCTAAGAAGCCCCTTGCCATGATTTAAGGTCAACATCAATAGATATTGATTCATCATCCATGGGTAAGCGAATAACTCCCTTGACCAAATATTTATGAAACTTAAAGCTTCCGACCGACTACGAAGAGTTCCTAGAAGTCCTCTACTGGGCATTCTCAATGCGCAATCATGGATAGAAAGTTCTATAAGCAAGAGTACTCAACACCACTGTAGGGGTGTATGCTTAAAGGTGAAGCTAGCCACATACTGGAAGAGCTACACGAATGATTTTTTAGGGATCATGGAAGGAAAAAGTGCTTAGCAAAGAAGGTCACCAAGCAGCGCTATTACTGGCCTACTACCATAAAAAATTCAATGAACTTGTTAAGAAGTGTGAGCACTGTCAACATTTCGCTAAGAACCCCAATTCCTTTCCGACCCTTTCACTGCAATGACTTTTCCTTGACTTTTCGACACTTAGGGAACTAGCTTGATAAAAGAAATTGCCAATTCTAAGGGAAGGTACAACCATGCAATAGTCACAATCGACTACTTCAACAAATGCGTCGAGGCCGAATCCTCATCGGGGTCACCGCCCTAGGGTATTGAACTTTGTCATTTGGAATTTCATCTGTCGGTTTGGCTTACAAAAGAAGTCATCACCAACAATGGCACTCAATACGAGAGCATTCTTTTTTAGGACTTCAATACAAGAAAGGAGATCAAGAGGTGCTTCACTTTCGTCACTCAACTTAAAGAAAATAGGCAAGTAAAGGCCATAAGCAAAACCATCAAATCAACACTCAAGAAGCTTCTTACAAAAGTTAAGGGGAACCAGGCCAAGGAACCAATGCTCGTTCTCTTGTCCCATCACACATTCAAACCTACTTTAGCTAGACATACTCCCTTCTCTCTTTCTTATAGGTACAAACACTACAACAAAATACCCATTTTGTAATTGGCGACGCCAATTGTAATCGGCCTTTCGCAACTATCATCCACCTATCTTAATATGCCAAGTTACAATAGGATGATTGCATTTTACAACTATTTGTGACAGTTGCAGAAAATTGTTCCGTTGGTGAATTTTAATAACTGTTAAAAGCAGTTGCAATGGTTCCTTTAACAACTGTAAATGCCAGTTGCAAAACTATAACATTTGTTTGAAAACTATGATATTATAATTAGAAATGACAATTGCAGTAAGTTCTCATACTACTGTCAAAAACCATTGTAATAAGATTTTTGCAATAAGTCTATGAGTTTAATTTTAGCTATCATTTATTTACAACACAAACAGAATGCCAATTGCCTTAATTAGATGTATGTGCTAGCAATAAGTAGCAAAGAAGAAATAGCATACTCATAGAAAAATGTACATGCTCATAAAAAAATAAAATGTAAAACAATCCAAAATAAAACCAACATTTTTCATTTCAACAATAAGATCAAGACAAAGTATTTACCACAATATAAAAAAAAACAGGCATATATGTAAATCAAAAATAAGACTTGTACCATTACGCTCATAACTTACTTTTCCTACCCACTTCAGATTTGGGAAACTCAATGTGTCTCTAGAAAAATGTTTGGCAGTATTCCATCATCATCATCCAAGTCATCCAACACAGCTAACTAATAAGTAGTTTACATCATCCATTGAAAACCAAAGCTATCCCTACCCTTCAAATTCTTCTACTTCCTCCTTTACTCGATCATTTTTTTATAGAGTAGTTCAAACGTTAACATATGCAGTAGTACGTTAATGAGAAATTGTATAGATTGATAACCGTACGCTAATCTTTTGGGCGTAAATGGTCTGCAACATAAGAAGAATAAATAATATTTGAAATAAGAAGTCAAATTACATAGGTTTTACATTTATTACATTTTGTATATAATATAAAGTGTGCTTTATCATCTTTGGTGAAAATAACCAAAAACAAAAATACACTATTATAGATGTGCATATTTAGTTCAATGGTCGTATGCTATAGTACAAATACAATATAACTATTTATACATAAAATAAAACTTACGATTTGGGATTTGAATAGTTTGCTAAGCTATTGACCAAGCTAGTTGGACCAGTTTATCCTTTACAGACTACATAAAATTTCTTGATAGTATAATAAGTAATAAGAAGTGCACTGCTAAACTAAAATGCCTAAAGTCAACGAATCTCATTCACTAAGTTGCTAATAACTTTGTTTGTATGGTTTAGTTCCAATGTAATAATTCTCGACAGAACATAAATTAAATTGGTTTGCAAAAAATATTTCTACATTACATCCAACAAAGTAGACATACTTTGAAAAATTAGTAATATGCACCCATGATTCATAGCTTTCAGCTTGAAATCTAGGCGCAAAGGTTGTTGACAATTCTAAAGAGATGAATGAAATATGTTTTAGTCCCACATTGGCAAAATGAAAGATTAATTTGTGTATATATGTAGGATCCTCATTCCCTATATTGGCCCTTAGGGTAAGGTAATTTTATGCGAGAGGGAGGACCCAAATCTGATGAGTACACACGTGCGCCGCCCACCCGTCCCGTACTGAACCGGGTTTGGATTTGGGTCTACTATAAAATCTTATTTTTGCTACAGAATACACTGCAATTTTCAGCGGGTTTTTATTTGGCTACAGTAACAACCAGATACACGCGTGGCCCATTTGAATTTGAATTGAATACGGGTGCGACCCGTTGGAAGAATGAAGGGATGCCGTTTCATTTCTGTTTCCATCGTCATCTCAGACTCACATACTCCTTACAGCCTCACGCAGTTTCGTCGGTTGTACCCTGGGAGACTTAAAATAATGTCTTAAGATGTAGATTAAATTGGTTCAAAACAGAATGCAATAGTTTGTCTGCGTCACTACGCAACGTAACAATATTATATGTTACAACAACCAAACAGCAATGCTTTAAACGTGTTTCAGCAAGTAAATTGCAACAGTGTTGTCTGTTACAATACCAGGAAAGACAACACTTAAAAGTGTTACAAAATCAGAAAGTGCAACAGACGAAAAAATGCTGCAATGCAACAATGGTACTCTGTAACAGATTTCCTGACATGGCAGAGTCAGATGCTCTTTTATCTCACAACCCTTGGTCTACAGAAGTATCTTGATGAAGATGAATCAGTGCCGCCTACACCTGGCAAAACCAATTCAGCAAATGAGATTTCTGCAATTGATGCATGGAGGCACTCGGATTTCTTGTATGGGAATTACATCCTAAACTGTTTGGATAAGGTTTTGTACAAAGTGTATCAGCCACTGAAGACTGCAAAAGCTCTCTGGAATGAGCTTAATGCAAAGTACAAAACGCAAAACATGAGCCTAAAGAAGTTCATAGTTGACAAGTTCATGGACTACAAGATGGTAGATTCAAAATCTGTAATTACGCAATTGCATGATCTTCAGATTATTATCCATGAATTGCAAGCCGAAGGCCATGAAGTTGGTGAATCTTTCTTGGTTGAAGCAATCATTAGAAAGCTACCACCATCTTGGAAGGACTACTGCAATTATTTGAAGCACAAGAAGAAGGAGATATCCTTACAAGACCTCATCATCAGATTGAAGATCGAGGCAGATAATCGCAGAGTCACTAAACCAAAAAACGATGAGGCTTTTTTTTGCAGAAGGGGTAAAGAAAAAAGGAAACCCCAACAAAAATAAAAAGAAAAGAAAGGCGCTAGAAACCAAACAAAATGATCAGAAGCCGTCCATGAAGTTCAACGGGCAGTGTTGGGTTTGTGGCAAGACTGAACATCAAGCAAAGGATTGTAGGCACAAGAAACAGAATAATTCTGAAGCAAATGTGGTGGAAAACTTGGACATTGATGGGTCTAATTTTTCTAGAGTTGTGTTGGAATGCAATCTAGTTCAAAATCCTTCTCAGTGGTGGTTTGACATAGGTGCTACACGACACGTGTGTTCTGAAAAGTCCATGTTGTCCACTTACAATAAACTCGATCATGAAGAAGAGTTGTACATGGGCAACTCTGCAGTGTCAATGATTGAGGGAAGCGGGAAAGTGATTCTCAAGTTCACATCTTGTAAGACTATTACGCTGAATGATGTGCTTCATGTTCCAGACATTCGCAAGAACTTGATCTCTGGACCTGTACTCTCGAAGAAAGGCTTCCGAACGGTCTTCGACTCAGATAAAGTTGTTATGTCTAAGGCTGGAATCTATATAGGGAGAGGATACTTGTATGATGGCCTATTTAAGGCTAATGTAGCCGTAATTCGCAATAATTGTGTATATTGTAATTCTAAAATGAATAAAAAGGAAGTTTCTTATGTTGTCGAGTATGATGCTCTATTATGGCATGAAAGATTAGGACATATAAACTTTCGAAAGATGGAAAAACTTACAAATCTAGATTTAATTCCAAAATTTCAAGAAGATAAAAAATACAAATGTGAGACATGTGTAGAAGCAAAAATGGTTAAGAAACCATTTCATACTATTGATAGAAGTACTGAACCATTACAAATGATTCATACTGACTTATGTGATTTCAAAAACTTACCTACAAGAGGTGGGAAAAAAATATTTTATCACATTTATTGATGATTATACACGATATTACTACATATATCTTTTAAATAGTAAAGATGAAGCAATTACACCATTTATAAAATATAACGCTGAAGTAGAAAATCAGCTAAATAAAAGATCAAGATATTGAGATCTGATCGAGGTGGAGAATATGAGTCACCGTTTGAACAATTCTGTGCAGAAAATGGAATAATTCATCAAACAACAGCACCATATTCGCCACAACAAAATGGTATAGCCGAGAGAAAGAATAGAACATTAAAAGATATGATTAATGCCATGCTCTTAACCTCTGGCCTACCAACAAACTTGTGGGGGGAAGCTTTAAATATGTCTAATCATATATTAAATAAGGTTCCTCATAGTAAAACGGGACAAATTCCATATAAATTATCGAAAGGACATCTACCAAGCTTTGAATACCTCAAAGTGTGGGGGTGCTTGGCAAAAGTTCATATCCCGCCTCCAAAAATGGTTAAACTTGGACCAAAAACTATAGATTGTTACTACTTAGGACCAGCCCAAAATAGTAGTGCATGTAGATTTTTGGTATTCAAGTTTGATATACCTGATATTCATGTAAATACAATCATGGAATCAAGAGATGCCTCATTCTTTGAAGAAGTGTTTCCACACAAAAAGAATGAAGGGAATAATGTCGCTAAAAGGACACGAGAAGAATCAAAAAGCCCACATGAAGATGAAACTCATCGTGAAAGTGATGAAGTAGAACCAAGAAGAAGTGTAAGGGATAGAACTTCCAAACCATTTGGTTTGGATTTTTTCACATATGTGTTAGAACACGAACCTCAAACGTACAAGGAAGAAATGTCATCTTCTGAGTCTTCATGTTGGAAAGACGCAATATAAAGTGAGATCGATTCAATCCTAAGTAATAAAATTTGGGAAATTATTGATATTTCACCGGGAATAAAACCTATTGGTTGAAAATGGATTTTCAAGAAGAAAATGAAACCAGATGGCTCTATTGATAAATATAAAGCCAGATTAGTAGCCAAAGGATATCGTCAAAAAGAAGGTATAGACATTTTTGACACATATTCACCAGTTACACGAATAACCTCAATAAGAATGCTAATAGCAGTTGCATCCATCTACAATCTAGAAATTCATCAAATGGATGTAAAAAACAGCATTTTTAAATGGAGATCCCGATGAGGAAATCTAAATGGAGCAACCCGAAGGATTTGTATCTAAGGGGAATGAAAATAAAGTTTGTAAATTGGTAAAATCACTATACGGACTCAAACAAGCTCCAAAACAATGGCACGCAAAATTTGACAGTGTCATGATGAGAAATGGTTTTCGTATAAATGAGCTTGACAAATGTGTTTATTGTAAACAAGTTGGACAATCATACGTGTTTGTTTGTTTATATGTGGTCGATATGCTAATCTTTGATCCTAACATTAATGTTATAGAGACCATAAAGCAAATGCTTATCAACAATTTTGAGATGAAAATTTAGGAGTTGTTGACATTATTTTGGGAATCAAAATAATAAGAACGCCTAATGGAATACAATTATCTCAGTCACATTATGTAGACAAAATAATTGAGAAATTCCAACATTATGGAATTAAAGGAGTAAGAACACTTTTTAATCCATCAGTAGCACTGCATAAAAACTCTAGTGAAAGTGTAATGCAACTAGAATATTCCTGTGTAATAGGATGTCTAATGTATCTCATGAATTGCACGAGACCAGATATAGCTTATGCAGTAAGTCGACTAAGCAGGTATACAAGTAATCCAGGGAAGGAACACTGGAAAGCACTAATGAGAGTGTTGGGATACTTGAAGAATACCAAAAATTATTCCTTGCATTACGGAAAATATCCATCTGTTCTAGAAGGATACAGTGATGCAAACTAGATAGCAGATTCAGAGGAGTCAAAATCCACAAGTGGTTATGTCTTCACTCTTGCAGGAGCATCAGTGTCATGGAAATCAACGAAGTAAACATGCATAGCTCGATCCATTATGCAATCAGAGTTCATTGCATTAGACAAAGAAGGAGAAGAAGCATAATGGCTTTGTCATTTCTTAAAAGATGTTCCTTTATGGCATAGACATGTAACGACCATATGTATTCACTGCGACAATCAAGCTGCGCTAAGTAGAGCGAAAATCTTTGTGTATAATGGCAAATCACAACACATTCGTCGATGCCATAACACAGTTAGGCAGTTACTCTCTAATGGAACTATCTCCATTGATTATGTAAGAACAAATGTGTAACGACCCGTTATCCGTCTCCACAGAATGACACATCATTAATAAGAAAGAAAGGGATAGAAAAGAGAAAGAAAGAGAAGAAAGAAGAAACAACACATCAGAATCTAAACTGCGGAATGAATAAATTATATTAATAACATAAAATATTACATAGTATACAACAATTATCAGAGATACACAACTTATACAACACATACTAGACAGTTATAAACACCTGTCTAGTTATTACAACTCAATACAACTCAGAGACAACACAGAGATACCGAACACAGCGGAATACTATATATCTAACGCAGAAGCCTCCTGCTCCATTTCTCCTCCATAATTCGTCAAAGCTAACCTGAATCCGTTGGCTACTCATAAAAATTTGAGTACCCTAGAGTTTAAGAAAACAGAAGATAAACTCTGGTTCAGACATGGGTCTGGTGTGAGTAACAAGTTTAAGTTGCTTAATTTTAAAAACCCTTTTGAAACGAAAGGTATCACGTAAGACTTCCCACACATAAACATGGAAAAGTTTTTACCTTACGCTAACCAAAACATTTGATAGGAAATCCAGTGATATTATAATAGGTCTGGGGTTTTCAAGTAAATATGAAATAACCGAAATTGTTACATTTATTAAATTCCAGCTACTAGCCACAAAAGTGGGTAATACAATCAAAACTGTTGGTAATTATTGGATTTTGGATTCCATTCAATGGCAGGGCTACCGGAGTAACGCCCGTCACAGTACGTGGCCTAGATAACCATACCGAGGATTACTCCCAATCCCCTGCAACACAAGGCCGTAACCATTCCTTACTGAACAGTTCCGAACAAGACAACCCCACAGTTGGTGCGCAATTCCAACCGCCCACTAAGCCGAATAAAAAAGGGACCTCTAGACAGGGGAAAATCTCGTCCTACTTGGGCATGACCCACATAGCCTTGCTGCACCTCCCCTGTTTTAGCCATTCTCGGTTGATAAGGCTTGAGGTTACGATTACCTTTATCGGACACGTCACTTAGAATGATCATCGTAAACTTGACGATGTTCTGAAATCATTCGATCCATATAAGTTCGTTCCGGGTTCGAACGAAACCGAAGGCATTATCTCGTCACACTCATTTTGGAATCACCCTCAGAGTTAATGACGATAACCCTTGCACTCTGAATCTTCATCTCGAATCTGAAAGTACTATCTCCGTCAAACTCATCTCGGAATCACCCTCAGAGTTATACTGACGAATAGTCCTTACACCTCGAGTCTTCACTCTTCACATAAGATTCATGACCTATCGTAAATTTGGATCGATGTGGTTTTCGGATATCCAAATATGGAAACCCGATCCAGTTGCATCGAAATCCAAAGCATGTCTTTTAGGTCCAGGTTGTTTTAGAGTTTAAAATAATTCAATACAATTATCTATATACACAGATAGATAATTCACAGATTCACAATAGATAATCATCACCACAGATAATCCATGTTATCACTATCAAAGATAATCCATATCATTATCACAATGCAACCAATGCATCCATATCACTCAACATTACTAATCTCATAGTTGACACTTCAAACCATTCAAGGCAACCAATATCATCCATTCATAAGCAATGATCTATAAATATACCAGCTATAATTAATTTAAAATGAATTAAATTAATTAGATCATCTGTAATTAATTTAAATTGAATTAAATTAATTACTTACCTCAATATAAATCTTACTTACATATTCAATAATTAATTACAAATTAATTAATTATCCTCTAGTTAATCAACTTAGTTAATCACCGCTGATTAATTATTCTTTAATTAATTTCACAGATTTATTACTCTAAACCAAATACAGTAATTAACCTATAATTACTCATTAATTATTTAATTATAATTAATTACATTAAAACCTTAATTAATGACAATTAATTAATTACACTTAAGCACTTATTATTGATTAATTAATCTTAATTAATCAATCTTAATTACATCATTAGTTATATTAATTAATGGTCCTTGATTATATTTAATTAATTATCTTATTTAAATTAATTACATTCGATAATTAATCTCAATTAAACCATAATTATTAATCACCTTTGATTAATCACATTTAGTAATTAACTAACCTTAATTACTTCATCAATAAATTAATTACTCCTTAATTAATTATCTTTAGTTAATCCCTTGATTAGTTATACAAAGTAATTCAATCCAAATTACTTTCACAATTCCATCATTATCCACAAATTACATCCAGTAATTATCTTTAATTATTTAACTGAGTAATTACATTCCATTAATTACACTAAGTAAATATTATCAAACCAACAAGAGATTAAAATTAATTAAACTTAATTAATTAATTAAACTAATCACAATAAACTCCATTAATTACATTAAGTAATTAATATCTTAATTATTTTCATTTAGTAATTAAACTTAAATTATTTTCACAATTGATTATCATTAAATTAATTAATCTAATTAATTATTAAAAATTAATCATATTAATTAATTGTTAAATGACCCTTAGTTAATGACCTTCATTAACTATTAATCATTCTTTAATTACTTTTATTAATTTACTTCTTAATTATAAACTAATCTAAATTATTAATTTATACATTAAATAAATAAGACATTCCTTAATTATCTTATTCATATGATCATTTTAATACTTTAATAATCTCTAAGAAAATCCATTTCTTATTAATGATTTTAAATATTAAAGTGTGCACACTTAGAACATTGCATTTTTTAAATTTAAATTCAAAATCCATTTTGAATCTAAAATTCAAAATGATATTTATTCAAGCATTAACCAAATTTGAATTCCATTTAGAATCCTTTAAAATAAATGTAAATAATGGTTATTACTTAGATTTAAAACTTATACAAGATAAGCCTTAATTTCTTAATTTTTTTAAAATTAAATTTTAAGTACATTACCATTTAACTTCCATTTATAAACCTTTTATAAAGAACTTCATTTCAAAAGAATCAAGTTTAAATATTTTTTTAAAAACAAATTTACCTCTAACAAGCAATTTAAATTTAAACCGTGTTTGAAAACATTCAGAATATTTAAAACTTATTCAAATATCCAGATTTGAATTCAAGATACATGAACCCTTTCTTTATTTAAATCATTTGATTTAAACTTGAATTAAACTTTTGATTTAAACCTTGATTTTAAAACTCTTTATTTAAAAATAAAAATTTCATTTTTAAAACCTGAAGATTCAAAAGTCTTTGAAAAGAACTGGACTTAATCTTTAAATTCAAACTGCAGTTTTTAAATTAGGTTTCTGATTTAAAATAAAATTCTAATTTCCAGAAACTGTCAGGTTTCTTTCTTTCTTTTTAAAACTGAAAAACCACTTTAAAAATTTAAAAACCTATAAGATTCAAAACCATTTGAAACTATAATACATACCAGATTTAAACTTGTTTTAAATCTTATCATCACAGCTTTGAAATTTATTTAAATTTGATTTAAATTTAAAACTTACAGGCATGTTGTAGAAAAACTTCAACACTTCACTAACCCTAGCAAGTGCCAAATCCACTTCGAGTCAGCAAGCCCACTCCTTCGGGCCAACTACCAAAATCACGAGTAAAAACTCGAGTAAATCAACACTGCATCTACCCAGTATTTATCAGAAACCCAATAGTGCACGGTGCACGTGCACCGTGCCTCCGGCCATCTCCATCCACCTCCGGCGGCTTCCGAACATCGACGGCCAACACCTCAATCCAACACGACCAACAATCTTCTCTTCACAACTCGAAATCAAATTCAAGTCTGAATTCCAAAACCTGGAACCAGAAAAACCATCCTCCTCCAAACCTATCATCGCCAAAATCACGTCCCTCTGACCACCAGAAATCCAACCACTCCGGATATGCCTTCACTCACGACCAAGCTTCCAGCTGCGTAATCCCCGTTCAACTCGATCGTACCTATAGGTTGTACTGACCAAAACAAATCACCTAGTTTAAACTAGGGCTACGGACAATAAACCCTCACCACTGTTTCCATGTTGATTTTGCATCAACATCAATTATTTTCCAAACATCAATGGTTACTCCTCCACCCACAAAATGAACCCCGATCCTTCAATTTACAGAGATCACCCAAAAATCCCCTATTTCCATTTTCTGTTCATCACAGAACTGCACCATTATCCCATCATTTTAAACTATGAATTAAGCTTCAAAAATCATGATTTAGAGTAAGAATATGGTTTACATTCTTAAATTTATAAATTAAGATGTTTGCATTTTACTCATGTCAAGTCTGTTCAGTCTTCCCCCTTGATTCCCAGTGATGTTGCCATCCAATTTAACTTAAATGTATTTTAACTAAATCTTTAATGGAACACACAAGTTCCTTTTGAAACTTTATTTTTTTTAAACAATGACTAAACTAAAAGATTTGAATTTAAATTAGAAACCAGAAATTGAAATCTGGGAACAGAGATGTTCCAGATATTCAAATGCACACTTCATACAGCAGAATTCATCAATAATATCTGCACAAACATACTTGTAAACATACCCAATTGCAATTTCTACAATAATAACATGCAACCTTAATTTATTTTAAGTTTAAAAGTTACTCACCTTTTTAAATCAGAAGACAGAGCAGGTTTATGTTGAAATCAATTTGAATTTGCAGGTTGCAACTTGAAACTGAAATGCTCTTGAAATCTTGAGTTGTTGAAGCTTTTAAAATTGATTTTTAAAAAGGACTACATGCATGTAGAAAAACTCTAGATTGAAATGATGCAGGCTACAGATTTCTAATATGGTGACAGGTTTGAAAATGCAGGTTTTCAATTTGAAGATGTGCAGGTGGATTTTTGATTTGCATGCTACAGATTTGAAAGGATTATAGGAAGTTGATTTCATGAATTTGGTTTTAGTGGAGGGATTACTGAATTTTGGGATGAAGAAGTGATTACAGATTTTAGTTTTGAGGTAATTTGTTTTAATTCTTCTTGGTTTTGAATAAGGGAATAGAAAAGTAATAGAGTTAAGGAAATGAAGGTTTTATATAAATGAACATGTGGTTTATTAAAATAAAGAAAATTAAAGGGTTTTTAAAATGACACTTGTCATAAATTTTAAAATTTGTCAAGTATGTATGTTAATTAATTAACACATGTTCTTTTAATTTGTAAAATGCTTACATTTGTCATTAAATGTTAATTAGTTAAAATTATGTTAATTAGTTATTTAGTTAGATGTTAATATAAGACAAATATAAATCCATGTTTAATTAATTTGTTAATATCTACTTATTTATATGTAGATAATTTTAAAATAAATAAATTCAATTTTATTTATAAAATAAAGTTTATACAAATATTTCAAAATCAAAACAAATTAATAATATTTATACTTTAAATTTTAAAGCTTTGAATTCAAATTCAAATCAAGTTATATATATATATATACATATATAACTACACAATTAAAATTTGAAAAACAATTATTTTTATTGAAAATCTATTTGTTAAAAACAATGTATTATTATATTTTAAAAAATAACAAAATTGATAACTATAAATAATTTATAAAAGAAATTGACTTCTTTATCAATAAATTATTTATTTTATCAAATAAACCTTATTGTTATTTTTATTTAAATTTAACTTGAGTTAAAACATACTTTAAACCATTTTAGTATTTACCTTATGTATTTAAAATCATAAAGTTATTTATTATATACTTTTAAAAACTTAATATTAAATAAATCAATTTAAACAAATTAAATTTTGATCTTATAAATTTGAAACCATATTTTATTTATTAAATAACCTTTGAAAAGTTTAACTTTAAATTTATACCCAATTTCACCAAATATATACATATTTATAGAAAATAAGTTTTATTTATTAAATTTAAAACAAGACTTATCTATTTACAATATATACATACTCTATATATAATTTAAAAGAAACAATTTATTAGCATTTAAAAGATAAAATCTATCAATTAAATATTTATTTTATTGGATTATTAAATTAATTCAAATCTTATCACAAATATTATCAAATCAATTTAATTTTTATTTCAGATTATTAAATTGATATTGCTTCAAAATTCTGGGTCATCACATTCCTCCCCCTTAAAAAGAATTTCGCCCCCGAAATTTAAAACAAAGGTAATTTAGTAATCTATTTAAAGATTTAATTTTTAAAACACAAGCATATATCAATGATATTCTAAGAACCATAGCAATCAATTCACCCAATCAAACAAATTTAACTATCCAAACAAAAATTCTGGATAGAGTTTCCACGAGTTTCCCCGGTATAAATATCGAGATATTCGCTCTATAGAATTCAAAAAATCAAAACTACGAAGCTACAGAGCTCCTACTCAACTAGATCTACAAAACTAGACAACATATCAGACTGCAGATGAGTCTAATTCGACAATCAAACTTCCAGAACTACTGGTTCCAAAACCTGAGATAGAATATACACGTACTCCCTCAGAGATACATGAAACTCATCGAACCCAGTTATCCTAACTGGCAATTCAATCCTGAAAACCAAATACTGATCCAACCAAAACAAAGAAAAGATCCAAACATGTAGGAGTTAGCTTTCCAGCCTTACCCCATCTAATAGCTTCTTGGATCGGAGAAAACTTAACCAAAACCAAATCTCCGACTCCAAAATCCAAATTCCTTCGTCTCTTATCCATAAAATGTCTTCAGACGATCCTAGGCTGCCAACATCCAAACTGATCAGCTCAACCCTTGCTGATGCCTCTAGAAACAAACAGAACTAAAAACAACCTAACAAAACGATCTTCTCAAGATCAACCAAAACCAAGAATAAACTCTACTCCTCAACAACAGAAGATAGAACAAACTTCTCCTTATCTGGAAAAGACAATCAGAAACACTTCCAAACTGCTTCCGCTGCAAAACTTTGAGCCGAAGTAGATAAGAAAATGCTGATGAAGAACACGAGCACAAAATGGACATCACTTCCCAGAAATATGGTTCAACAGATCCATAAAGAAAAACTCATAAGTTCCTCCAAAAATCTGAGCTGCTTCATCAAACTCTATCTCTAGGAATCATCTTTCAACTAAGTTGAACCACCAGTTCCACTCTTGGAATACTAGTCGATAAGAAAACTCAATCTCCAGACAAACCTCTGATTTCCCTGAAGACATCCGAAAAATTCTCAACAATCCAAGAGAACACTCAAACTATCGCAAGTCACTTTTGCGATCAACCCAGACCATTTTCCAAAGAAAATCACCCTCTCTTTACCCAACAGAATAGCTTACACTGGCCTAGCCAATCCATTGAACAAATGGATCCATTCTACTGCTTCTGAACTCCAACTTTAGAGAAACTGCTCAGCTAAGACCTCTCTGTCGGCATACAGAGCACTCTGAGCTGTATTGCTGACACCGATGCCAAACTTCCTAATCCAAAGCTCTTCGAGAAACTCGGATTTTAAAGCAAACAAAAACACCACGCTGAACCCAGCCAAAACATCGAAGCAGACACACTACACTAAACATGTTCCAAAGAAATATCTTCGGACACAATCCATAGTCACTGCATCTCATCACGCAGTTACAACTTCTTGAGGTATCAAGATACTATCACTCGCTTCTGCCCAAACGAAAGATTCAAACTCTACTCAACAAACTCTACACAACTCACTCGAGACAGTATTTGGTCTACAGTCTCGATAAATACATTTCCAACCTCAAACATCAAACTCCAACCAATGGTAGTTGTCGTGTTACACACACCACTACCTCACCTACCTTTATAACTTATATTGGAAAAACCTGAACAGGTAACCCAACAGATAGGTAGAATATATATATATATATATATATATATATATATATATATATATTTAAAATTACAAATACGCTCTCTCAATATAGACACCACTCCAGAGCCTAGGTATTCACTCAACCTAATGCTCTGATACCACTGTAACGACCGGTCATCCGTCTCCACAGAATGACGCATCATTAATAAGAAAGAAAGGGATAGAAAAGAGAAAGAAAGAGAAGAAATAAGAAACAACACATTAGAATCTAAACAGCGGAACAAATAAATTATATTAATAACATAAAATATTACTAAGTATACAACAATTATCAAAGATACACAGCTTATACAACACATACTAGACAGTTATAAACACCTGTCTAGTTATTACAACTCAATACAACTCAGAGACAACACAGAGATACCAAACACAGTGGAATACTATATATCTAACGCAGAAGCCTCCTGCTCCATTTCTCATCCATAATCCATCAAAGTTTACCTGAATCCCTTGGCTACTCATAAAAATTTGAGTACCTAAGAGTTTAAGAAAACAGAAGATAAACTCTGGGTCAGACATGGGTCCGGTGTGAGTAACAGGATAAAGTTGCTTAATTTTAAAAACCCTTTTGAAAAGAAAGGTATCACGTAAGACTTCCCACACATAAACATGGAAAAGTTTTTACCTTATGCTAACCAAAACATTTGATAGGAAATCCAGTGATATTATAATAGGTGTAGGGTTTTCAAGTAAATATGAAATAACCGAAATTGTTACATTTATTAAATTCCAGCTACTAGCCACAAAAGTGGGTAATACAATCAAAACCGTTGGCACTTATTGGATTTTGGATTCCATATAATGGCAGGGCTACCGGGGTACCGCCCGTCACAGTACGTGGCCTAGATCACCGTACCGAGGATCACTCCCAATCCCCTGCAACACAAGGCCAGAACCATTCCTTACCGAACAGTTCCGAACAAGACAATCCCACAGTTAGTGCATAATTCCAACCACCCACTAAGACGAATAAAAAAGGGACCTCTAGACAGTAGAAAATCTCGTCCTACTTGGGCATGACTCACTTAGCATTGATGCACCTCCCCTGTTTTAGCCATTTTCGGTTGATGAGGCTTGAGGCTACGATTACCTTTATAGGACACATCACTTAGAATGCTCATCGTCCACCTGACGATGTTCTGAAAGCATTCAATTCATACAAGTTCGTTCCGGGTTCGAACGAAACCGAAGGCATTATCTCGTTACACTCATTTTGGAATCACCCTCAGAGTTAACGAAAATAACCCTTGCACTCTGAATCTTTATCTCGAATCTAAAAGTACTATCTCCGTCAAACTCGTCTCGAAATCACCCTCAGAGTTATACTGACGAATAGAGTCTTCACTCTTCACATAAGATTCACGACCTATCATAAATTTGGATCGATGTGGTTTTCGAATATCCAAATATGGAAACCCGATCTCATCGAAATCCAAAGCGTATCTTTTAGGTCCAAGTTGTTTTAGAGTTTAAAACAATTCAATACAATTATCTATATACACACAGATAGATAATTCACAGATTCACAATAGATAATCATCACCACAGATAATCCATGTTATCACTATCAAAGATAATCCATATCATTATCACAATGCAACCAATGCATCCATATCACTCAACATTTCTAATCTCATAGTTGAGACTTCAAAACATTCAAGGCAACCAATATCATCCATTCATAAGCAGTGATCTATAATCATACCATCTATAATTAATTTAAAATGAATTAAATTAATTACATCATCTCTAATTAATTTAAAGTGAACTAAATTAATTACTTACCTCAACATTAATCTTACTCACATATTCAATAATTAATTACAAATTAATTAATTATCCTCTAGTTAATCAATTTAGTTAATCACCCCTGATTAATTATTCTTTAATTAATTTCTCAAATTTATTACTCTAAACCAAATATAGTAATTAACCTATAATTACTCATTAATTAGTTAATTATAATTAATTACACTAAAACCTTAATTAATCACAATTAATTAATTGCACTTAATCCCTTATTATTGATTAATTAATCTTAATTAATCAATCTTAATTACGTCATTAATTATATTAATTAATGGTCCTTAATTATATTTAATTAATTTTTTTATTTAAATTAATTACATTCAGTAATTAATCTCAATTAAACCATAATTATTAATCACCTTTCATTAATCACATTTAGTAATTAACTACCCTTAATTACTTCATCAATAAATTAATTACTCCTTAATTAATTATCTTTATTTAATCCCTTGATTAGTTATACAAAGTAATTCAATCCAAATCACTTTCATAATTCCATCAGTATCCACTAATTATATCCAGTAATCATCTTTAATTACTTCACTGAGTAATTACATTCCATTAATTACATTAAGTAATTATTATCAAACCAACAAGTGATTAAAATTAATTAAAATTAATTAATTAATTAAACTAATCACAATAAATTCCATTAATTACATTAGGTAATTAATGTGTTAATTATTTTCATTTAGTAATTAAACTTAAATTATTTTCATAATTGATTATCATTAAATTAATTAATCTAATTAACTATTAAAAATTAATCGTATTAGTTAATTGTTAAATAATCCTTAGTTAATTACCTTCATTAACTATTAATCATTCTTTAATTACTTTTCTTAATTTACTTCTTAATTATAGACTAATCTAAATTATTAATTTATATATTAAATAAATAAGACATTTCTTAATTATCTTATTCATATGATCATTTTAATACTTTAATAATCTCTAAGAAAATCCATTTCGTATTAATGATTTTATAAATATTAAAGTGTACTTAGAACATTGCATTTTTTAAAAATTTAAATTCAAATTCCATTTTGAATTTAAAATTCAAAATAATATTTATTTAAGAATTAACCAAATTTAAATTCCATATATAATCCTTTAAAATAAATGTAAATAACAGTTATTACTTACATTTAAAACTTATACAAACTAAGCCTTAATTTACTTAATTTTATTTAAAATTAAGTTTTAAGTACATTACCATTTAACTTCCATTTATAAACCTTTTATAAAGAACTTCATTTCAAAAGAATCAAGTTTAAATATTTGTTTGAAAACAAATTTACCTCTAACAAGCAATTTAAATTAGGCCGTGTTTGAAAACATTCAGAATTTTTAAAACTTATTCAAATATCCAAATTTGAATTCAAGATACTTGAACCCTTTCTTTATTTAAATCATTTGATGTAAACTTGAATTAAACTTTTGATTTAAACCTTGATTTTAAATCTCTTTATTTAAAAATCCAAATTTCATTTTTAAAACCTGAAGATTCAAAAGTCTTTGAAAAGAACTGGACTTAATCTTTAAATTCAAACTGCTATTTTTAAATTAGGTTTCAGATTTAAAATAAAATTCCAATTTCCAGAAACTGTTAGGTTTCTTTCTTTTTTTTGAACTGAAAAACCACTTTCAAAATTTAAAAACCTATAAGATTCAAAACCATTTGATACTATAATACATACTAGATTTAAACTTGTTTTAAATCTTATCATTACAACTTTGAAATTTATTTAAATTTGATTTAAATTTAAAACTTACAGGCAGGTTGTAGAAAAACTGCAACAATTCACTAACCCGAGAAAGTGCCTAATCCACTTCGAGTCAGCAAGCCCATTCCTTCGAGCCAACTACCAAAATCATGAGTAAAAACTCGAGTAAATCAACACTGCATCTACGCAGTGTTCATCAGAAACCCAATTGTGCACGGTGCACGTGCACCGTGCCTCCGGCCATCACCATCCACCTCCGCTGGCTTCCCAACATCGACGGCCAACACCTCAATCCAACACGACTAACAATCTTCTCTTCACAACTTGAAATCAAATTCGAGTCTGAATTCCAAAACTTGGAACCAGAAAAACCATCCCCCTCCAAACCTGTCATCGCCAAAATCACGTCCCTCCGACCACTAGAAATCCAACCACTCTGGCCATGCCTTCACTCACGACCAAGCTTCCAACTGCCAAATCTCCGTTTAACTCGATCATACCTATAGGCTGTACCGACCAAAACAAATCACCTAGTTTAAACTAGGGCTACAGATAATAAATCCTCACCACTGTTTCCATGTTGATTTGCAACAACATCATTTATTTTCCAAACATCAATGGTTACTCTACCCACAAAATGAATCCTGGTCCTTCAATTTGCAGAGATCACCCAAAAATCCCCTATTTCCATTTTCTGTTCATCACAGAATTGCACCATTATCCCATCATTTTAAACTATGAATTAAGCTTCAAAACTCATGATTTAGAGTAAGAATATGGTTTACATTCTTCAATCTATAAATTAAGATGTTTGCATTTTACTCATGTCAAGTTTGTTCAGTCCTCCCCCTTGATTCCCAGTGATGTTACCATCCTATTTAACTTAAATGTATTTTAACTAAATCTTTAATGTAACACACAAGTTCCTTTTGAAACTTATGTTATTTTAACAATGACTAAACTAAAATGTTTGAATTTAAATTAGATACCAGAAATTTAAATCTGGGAATAGACATGTTCCAGATATTCAAATGCACACTTCGTACAGCAGAATTCATCAATAATATCTGCACAAACATACTTGTAAACATACCCAATTGCAATATTTCTACAATAATAACATGCAACCTTAATTTATTTTAATTTTAAAAGTTACTCACCTTTTTAAATCAGAAGACAGAGCAGGTTTATATAGAAAGCAATTTGAATTTGCAAGTTGCAACTTGAAACTGAAATGCTCTTGAAATCTTGAGTTGTTGAAGCTTTTAAAATTGATCTTTAAAAAGGACTACATGCATGCAGAAAAACTCCAGATTGAAATGATGCAGGCTACAGATTTCTAATATGGTGACAGGTTTGAAAATGCAGGTTTCCAATTTGAAGATGTGCAGGTGGATTTTTGATTTGCATGCTACGAATTTGAAAGGATTATAGGAATTTGATTTCATGAATTTGGTTTTAGTGGGGGGATTACTGATTTTTAGGACGAAGAAGTGATTACATATTTTAGTTTTGAGGTAATTTGTTTTAATTCTTCTTAGTTTTGAATAAGGTAATAGAAAAGAAATAGAGTTAAGGAAATGAAGGTTTTATATAAATAAACATGTGGTTTATTAAAATAAAGAAAATTAAAGGGTTTTTAAAATGACACTTGTCATAAATTTTGACATTTGTCAAGTATGTATGCTAATTAATTAACACATGTTCTTTTGATTTGTAAAATGCTTACATTTGTCACTAAATGTTAATTAGTTAAAATTATGTTAATTAGTTATTTAGTTAGATGTTAATATAATATAAATACAAAACCCTTTTAATTAATTAGTTAATATCTACTTATTTATATGCAGATAATTTTAAAATGAATAAATTCAATTTTATTTATAAAATAAAGTTTATACAAATATTTCAAAATCAAAACAAATTAACAATATTTATACTTTAAATTTTGAAGCTTTGAATTCAAATTCAAATCAACTTATATATATGCATATATAACTACACAATTAATATTTGAAAAATAAATATTATTATTAAAAATCTATTTTTTAAAAACAATGTATTATTATATTTAAAAAAAATAACAAAATTGATAACTATAAATAATTTATAAAAGAAATTGTCTTCTTTATCAATAAATTATTTATTTTATCAAATAAACCTTATTGTTATTTTTATTTAAATTTAAACTTGAGTTAAAACATACTTTAAACCACTTCAATATTTACCTTATGTATTTAAAATCATAAATTTATTTGTTATATACTTTTAAAAACTTAATATCAAATAAATCAATTTAAACAAATTAAATTTTGATCTTATCAATTTTAAACCATATTTTATTTATTAAATAACCTTTAAAAAAGTTTAACTTCAAATTTATACCCAATTTCACCAAAATATAAACATATTTATAGAAAACAAGATTTATTTATTAAATTTAAAACAAGACTTATCTATTTACAATATATACATACTCTATATATATTATAAATAGAAACAATTTATTAGCATTTAAAAGATAAAATCTATCAATTAAATATTTATTTTATTGGATTATTAAAATAATTCAAATCTTATCACAAAGATTATCAAATCAAATTAATTTTTATTTTAGATTATTAAATTGATATTGCTTCAAAATTCTGGGTCATCACAAAATGATAACATAGCGGATCCATTTACAAAAGGGTTATCAAGAGAGAAAATAGACTGCGCATCGAGGGGAATGAGTTTAAAAGCCTAAACCAACAAGAGTTATCTTATACGGAAACCTATCCTAGCGACTGGATATCCCATGGACTAGGATCAATAGGCAAACCAGTTCTGAATAACTCAAGACGTAATGCATTTTTCTGGACATAGTCCATTCCATTCCTATGGTGCAAAACATAAATGCATGCCTACAGAATTATTAAAAGGTTAAAGCTATGCTTTTTAATGATGACCATGTCTTGTAAAATAACAAGTAGGGTATATGTAGGATACTCCTTATGGTTGCGATCACCTATGTTAGTGTGAGCTGGGTCGGCTCTATTAGAATATTAAAGGCTTAAATTCTCTAAATACACTCGCAGAACCAAATTTGTTCAGGACCGAAATGAACACAACCAAGAGATTGGATGGTAAGGGAAACAATGCTTTGTTAACCTTATTGTCTGGTTATACAATAATGGAAGACGGTTCAAGATGAAATAATTCACCGATTAGCCAAGTATATTCGATGAGTTTTAACAAGGGAAAGTTCAAAGTGAAACATCTACTTATCCTTCAAAAAGCATTATTCCATATGTAGTCTGAGATTTCCACTTTGTGTGGGGGAAAAGTATATTGTCATTCATGTGGGGGATTGTTGACAATTCTAAAGAGATGAATGAAATATGCTTTAGTCTCACATTGGCAAAATGAAAGATTAACTTGTGTATATATGTATGATCCTTATTTTCTATATTGGCCCTTAGGGTCAGGTAATTTTGTGCGAGAGGGAGGACCCAAATCTGATGAACACACGCGCGCGCCGCCCGCCCGTCCCGTACTGAACCGGGCCGGGCTCGGGCTTGGGTTTGGGTTTGGGTCGACTATGAAATCTTATTTTTGCTACAGAAAACACTGCAATTTTCGACGGGTTTTTATTTGGCTACAGTAACAACCAGATACGAGCGCGGCCCGTTTGAATTTGAATTTAATATGGGTGCGACCCGTTGGAAGAATGAAGGGATGTCGTTTTTTCGGAATGGATATATTTTGAACAGACACAACCATGACCGTTCACCAACTATAAATTAGTGACGGATCCTGATCAAATCATTCACTAATTTACGGTTCTTCTTCTTCCCCGACGTACTTTCTTTGACTGATTTATTTCTGTTGCCATCGTCATCTCAGACTGACATAGACCTTACAGTCTCGCGCAGTTTCATTGGTTGTACCCTGGGAGACTTCAAATAAAGTCTTAAGGCGATTGTCACGGCAAGCCTCCGACGAACTTTGGTATTCTTCTTGCTTTCAATTACTGATACTCCAAGTCTATTACAGAGTACCATTGTTGCATTGCAGCATTTTTTCGTCTGTTGCACTTTCTGATTTTGTAACACTTTTAAGTGTTGTCTTTCCTGGTATTGTAACAGACAACACTATTGCAATTTACTTACTGAAACACGTTTATAGCGTTGCTGTTTGGTTGTTGTAACTTATAATATTGTTAAGTTGCGTAGTGACGCAGACAAACTATTGCATTCTGTTTTGAACCAATTTAATCTACAAAGGTGTAGTCTCCACTGAAAGAAAACACTTTCCCAACTCTTCACTGGAATGTTACAATAGTAAATAAATTTATTAAAGCAAAAGAATAAAAAATTATGGAGTCGGCATGAAAATGAGATTCATAATGTAAGAAACTTACATTCTACTGTACACAAGTCGAAGCATAAACTATTGTATTGTGTCCTTATTTGTTACCTCTAATGGATCCTGCTATCTCATGTTTGATCTCCACAGTTCAGCTGCCTGATTCTTGCAAAATAAGTACCAATATATATTCATTTGTCTACCTATAAACTAATACAAACTCTCAAAATTCCTAATATGGAATAAATTTTAGCTGAGAAATAAGGAAGGCCAAAGAAATATGTTTAAAAGTTATTTAAAAAAATGATGGAGTAAGAAGAAGAGAGGTAGATAACCAACATTCCACAGTACAGTCCAATGTGGTTGATTATCCATAGTTGTATAGCCAACTCCAACTAATAAGGTATTAAGTATTAAACATTTTCCTTCCTTTGGTATATTGCTTGTTCACATGTATGTTTAGAAGAGATTGGATTGTGAGCAAAAACATGACCTAACACTCCATCACAATGCCTATTTTGTCACAAGCTCACTTTACTGAGCTCAACAGTTCAAATGTATGTTATGTAGTGGCATCTATAAAACATCTCACAGGTTAGCAGAGAGATCGACACGCTATTAACAAATGGTATCCAAACCCTTGTTTATAGATTAAGGCTAGTTACAAAGAGTTTGTACTGCATTATTGTGTTCAAACTGTACATGAGTGAAAAATATAGCAATATTAAGGTTAAATGGTGTAAGTGAAATGTGGATAACATGTAACGTTAGCAGTGCCTTTACTTAAAGTGCAGAAGGTGGAATCACATACTAAAGAGCACTACTGATTAAAGCTATTAGATGTTGACTTAATGTCCGTTGTTTTCCACACTAGCAGACCATATATGATCCAAAGAATTGGAAGATGGCGAGAGAAAAATCCCTACCGAAAAAGTAATGAAAATTTGGTCCCTATTTTTATTTTTTGACTAATTTATGCTACTTTTGCCCTTGATTTAAATGTTGACCGATTTTCTATAAGGGGACAATTTAGTAAAAAATAACAAAACAGAGACCTAATTTACATGGGTTTATTAGTAGGGACTTTTTGTGCATGGGCTTTGAGAATAGCGACCTTTGGTCCAAAACCCCACTATTATTATTTAACATTTTTCTTAGTATGTCCATTGCAACTGCTAGAAATACGTTATTATTAAAAAAAAAAATATTGCAACTGGAAGAAAAACGCACTTATTAAAAATATGTCTACTATAACTGGCAGAAAAAAACGCAGTTTTTAAAAATATGTTTATTGCAACTAGCAAGAGAATGCAGTTGTTAAAAACCCTTTATTGCGACTGTTTGGAAATGCAAATTGTTAAAGGCTATTTGTTACAACTATCATATTGCACCATTTGTAATTAACTATTAATTGCTTATTATTACTTATTAATTATTTAATATGAATTGTTAATTATTAAAAAGGGGTTGGACCAAAGGTCCCTATTCTCAAAGCTCATTCACAAAAAGTCCCTAGTAATAAACTCATGTAAATTAGGTCCCTGTTTTGTTTTTTTACCAAATTGTCTCATTCTAGAAAATCGGCCCAACATTGAAATTAGGGGCAAAAGAAGCATAAATTAGTCAAAAACTAAAAATATGGATCAAATTATTGTAACTTTTTCAGGAGGGACTTGTCTTCCGTCATCTTCCAATCCTAGGGATTTGGTAGCCATTCCTTTTATTAAAATGTAAATCTTTATCTCTACTACAAATAATAACAATTCCGTGAACTAAAATTCAACGTTGTCTTTTCGAGATTCCCAAAATGCCCTTTCTTAACCATGTCTGTTTACTTTCCCACTGCAATAAGCCCCCACTCTCATTTCCTTCTCGTGCAACAAAGACACGGCACTAGATCCAACGCCATTTCAAATCACCATCATCCCCATCAACTCAATTAAAACTTTATAGCTAATTTCATCGACTGACTCCATCGCCACCAGCAACCCTACCCGTTAGCTATTCGATTTATAAAATTTAAGTACTCCGAAGTTATTATATTTTTGTTTGGCTTTTCCTTATAATTTGTTATGTTATTTCATAATAGCAAGGGAAAAAGGATTTTAGTACAAGGAGGAAGTAGGCAGTGATTAGGTTGGTCGTCGATGGTGTAGTCTATGATGGTAATTCAGTTGTTGCGATGAACCCTGAGACAACGGAAATGCTTCGGCCGTAGCTATTCGATTTTTTTGAAGGTATCTTTCTCTTCTAATATTTTTAACAAATTTGGATTGAATACTAGGGTTTTCATTTTTCTTTGATTGACAATTGGATTGTTGTGTTACGATACTTATTTTAGATCAGATTTAGAGGTAATCATATTGTATATTTTACCAACTATTTTTTTTGCTTTGATCGACATAATAAATGCATACTAAATTTCAACCCCTATGTTACATACCATTAGTGATATAATAATCTTTTTGCTACAGATTTGGAATTTCCATTCAAATGAAATTGAATTGACGAACATGCTTCAAATTTTGGGATTTGTACTACAAACCCAAGAGTTGGGTTAACCTCCAAAGAAGAGAATACAGGATTCCAAAATTTTTTATGTTGAATTTAGAAACTACACTAATTTAAACTGTAGATATTAAATACAAGTTTCATCATGACTATTCGAATTACTATTAGGTTATGGATTTTATGGCCAATTTCATAGTATCCAAGTGATAATCATGCTTGAACTTAGCTTGGGCAAGTGATATTGAATGATGTTTGATTGCACTAAGTCGTCAAAAAAATGTGCTATCCTGCTTTAATGATGTCGGTAGTGTGTTTACTTCTATAGTTCAGTGTATTGAACTCACAACTAAGCGATTTATGTTTTCGAATGTTATAAATTACAAAAAATAGACAATTTATTGCTAAGCAATGTTTAACACAGACTGCATACTGAAAAGAACATATTGGGCATTAGTTTTGATATTCATATACACATTTTTTCCTTTACAATAGTGCCTACACTGTACGCTTTTGGTTTTAAATTCCATACCTGTTACAATCTTCCAACTAAATCTTATGAAAACACTTCCTATGCATTACACATTTGTATTGTCCCTTCCCACTATCTTTCTTCTATGCAACATTGATTGGTTACTGACTTCATATCATTATTACATGTTATTGAGTACAAGTTGCAATATCTTTATTCATCTCCGTTTGCCGCTTCATTTATTAGCTGAAAATGTTGATTTCAAAAGAAAATATCAAATTTTGGTCATAGGTTTAGATGTTGCAAAGCTAATTTCTATTCACTAATTTGCACTTATCTACTACCATTGGCTATTACGATGCCAAACTAGCTACAATTTGGAACATACACCCTGTTGTATAGCAGGACGAAGCAATGAATTATCTGCAAAACATCCCGTTCCCCTAACAAGCTAAATTAAGAAAAATAAAATAAAATCGGAGCACGTCGTGTGCGTAGCACGGGTTTGACTCGTTGTTAATTATTGATCATTAATTTTTAAATATTACATACCGAATTTAATTATTAGTTAAAATTACTAAATAATAAACAATAAATAATACTTCTTGATATTAATTATTAAAAATTTAATATTATATAATATTATTCCTAATTATTAATTATTAATCAGTATTTCTTTATTACTTAATAATATTTATTAATTATTAAATAATCAACTTATTTTGCAATTATTAATTATTACTTTTTAAATACTAAATATTGCATATTTATCAACTATTATTATAAAATAATAAGTATTTAATATGCATGCAAGCATACTTTGTACAACAGCTATTTTCTTTCTGATTTTAAAAATTTTAAAATTTTAATTTTTTTAAATATGAAACATTAAATACAATTATTAATTATAATTATAAGAATATTTAATACAAAATGTCACCTCGTAATTATTAATATTACTTGTTAATTATAAATTATTAAACATTTTTTTAATTATGATTATTGTGAATTATTTTTAATATTCATTACTAATTAATAATTATTTAAAATTATTTATTAAATACTAAATATCACATCATAATTATTGAAATTTCTTATTAATAATTAATTATTAAACATCTTTCTCCATTATTATTTATTTACTATTACTTAATTTTTTATTAGTGATTATTAAATAACAATTTTCAAAAATTAATTATTAAATATGAAATATTACTTAGTAATTTTAAATACTACTTAATAATTAAATACTAAATGTTAAACATAATAATTTTTAATTATTTGATATTAGTTATTAATTATGTCCATTATTTATTGAATGTAAGTAATAAACATTAACTATAATTTGCTAATTATTAATAATTAACTTTAATAATTACTGAATAAAAATATATATTAATTATTGATAATTAATATTAATTATAAACTATTTACCTGTTAATCATGGATTAAATGAAGACTTATATAAAAGTCATTTATAATTATTAATTATAAATTATTATTTAAAATTATTCAGTAAGTATTAATTATTTGTTATTAATTAAAATGTCCAAGTGGGAACCTTTCTATCCACTTAGATTACTATTTGTAACTGACAACATTTACTTAAAAGTCCTTACACAATCACTTAAAACCTATGAGTAGGACAATGGTTATAAATAAATATTTACAACGGTAAAAAATAAATTGGCTGAAACATAAAATTATTAAAAATATATTTATGGAAACTGGTAGGAAAACACAGTTGTTAAAAATAAGTTTATTGGAACTCATTATAAACGACTATTTGTTGAAAATATGTTTAATACAACTGGTAGGAAAGCACAGTGGCTAATAATATATGTATTTCAACTTGTAGGAAAACACAGCTATAAATATATGTTTATTGCAACTGGCAGAAAAATGCAGTTGTAAAAAATATATTTATTGCAACTGGCAGAAAAAATGCAGTTGTAAAAAATATGTTTATTGCAACTGGCAAGAAATGCCAGTTGTTAAAGAACGTTTATTGCAACTGTCATGTGGGGCCAGTTGTAAATAGCAAGTTGTAAAAGGGAAATTTTCTTGTAGTGAAAGCCATGGTATCCAATGAAGAAGACATCCCCTTACCTCAGCATTTGGGATATAAGCCCAAACTATATTACTAGCCGCTCAAGCTTTGGATCTACATAATTGAAGAACGAAGAACTAAAGTAAAACTCCACATCGATGCCTATAAGAGGAAGATAGCCAAGTAGTACACTCTAGAGTGAATCTTTGGCAATTCAATGTTGACAGTCTTGTCTTGTACAAGGCATTAGCAAACACAAAGAACTCGGCTAAAGTGTGCTCAACACGAATTAGGTGGGGCCGTATTTTATAGGCATCATCCTATCAAATGGCACTTACCTCCTCACCTGCCCGAATGGAACACACATATCTTGCACTTGGAACTTAAAGCATCTCCAGGCCTATATAATATGAGCTATAGCTATAAAGTTATTATAAATATCTTTTGTGAAGAATATACTGAAGACTTCAAAGTTAATCCTATCAACGCAACAAAGGCTATCCATTGAGGGTGAGTTATTATGTGCTTACCTCTCTGCTTGGGTGCTGTCAACCTCTACAGTCAACAATCGTGCGAGCCATTTAATGCTCACCACATTGCTAGCCAGCTATCCAACAAAAGTGAATTATGGTGAATTCACTTCCCTATTCGAGAACTACCCCCATAATTGGCTATCCAGTAAAGGGTGAGTTAATATGTGCTATCTTCCAATCTTGGGGTTACAGACCTTTTCCGCCAAGGATCGCACGAGCCTCACTCGCCTCCTTACCTACTGGCTATCCAAAGAGGGTGAATCACCGTGTATTCACTTTCTTGTTTGGGAACTTCCAACCAGCCAAATTGAGTTTGGGTGAGACGTCTCTCAATTTTGTGCCAAGGTGCACCCCCAACCCAAAGCTCGACCATAATGGTCCTGATTCCCTTACCTACAATGCCACTTGTCCCTACTAATAGAACGGTGCTATTTTCGAGACTAGCTTTATTACCAAGAGTGATGCCAAGGTTCAACATCCGTAGTGTGCCTTTGTAAAAATAAGTCGGGCATAATATCAACAGACCGATTGTCACCTAAGAGAACCCTCGAGCCACTGAGTGCTCCAGTTCATGTCAGGACTGTCCATTACTCAATTTTGTCACATGTCACCGAGGAGAAACCTCAAGACCATTAGCACTCCACTTTATGCCAGGACTGCTCCACTATTAACTAGCCGTATGCGTCCAAGGTGAACACTCGATCCACTGTGCACACCTATTCATGCCAAGGCCGACTGCTGCAAAACATTGCCTTATGTTGCCTAGGAAAACACTTGGGCTACTCAGCATGACGGTTCTTGCCAGCACTACCCGTCAACAGCAACTTCAGTAGGTTTGGCCACAACATGCTTGCCTCTATTTTCAACTACGATGGGCTTCCATTCCGATCACAGTTGTCTTATCATTAACATAAGTTCCATATAAAGGCACTCTGCATTATTCATATGAACAAGACGTAATCATTGTCCATCTCATTACCATAAACGACTATTTGTCAATCTTATGAAATCATTGTCCAAGTATGTATCGGGTGTACATCTCGGATTGACATCTCGGGTCTTATAATGCACTCGAAAAATATCTCGGATGTACTTATGTGTTTAAAATCGATGTGTCAAAAATTTATTTAACGAATATAACTTTTTTAGTAAAAATAAAAATGGTAACATAATTGATTTACATGGAAAAATAAATATTTTTAGAAGAGTAGTAGCTTGATTAGCTTAATTGATTTGGCAATGATTGAATAATATCCTTTTATTTGAACGTAATAAAGAAGTGAAACCTTTCGCTATGACTCATTAAGATAAAAAGTAAAGAATATGTTCGAGAAGTTGGTAATTATAATTGGATTGAGTAGTTTCTTTTGAATCAATATGAAAATAAAAATTATTATGGAAAATAGGAAAAATGTATAACTTCGGGTGAGATCTCGGATTGGGATTTTGATCCATATATCGGGTGAGATTTGAATATCTCGGACGAGATGAGTGCCGAGGGAGATATGTAGGAGATTTGATATCTCGTCTCGTTTAAGTGTGAAAATGAGATCTCGAGCGAGATCTCAGGCGAGATATAGGAGATTTAAAACCATGCTCGGTATGCTACCTTATTAGTTATGTGCAAATTAGAAAGAAAAGAAGAACAATCAAATACTTGCACTAAATTTAACAAAACCAAAATATTTCTGTTCATTCACACTAAAAATGCAGGCATAATGCCCAACCCACTGGGATGCAGAAAGATAAAAAATGTTTACAAAACCAACCTGTTAGATAACTTGGCCAAGGAATCAATCTGCTAATTTTTCAAAATGGTTAGTACAACTCTCCCAAATGCCTCCATCTCAACAGCCATCTCAGCCTGGGTTCTAGTGAGGGCCTCAGCGTTAAAGTTTATGATGGGCATCGGCAAGTGGTAACTTTCCCTGAATATGGCCTTTACCATGTTCTTTAGCATATTCCTCTATACGTTATTCTCCATCATCCATTGAGCTTCCACATGAGTCAACAACCGACATTTAGTTGTATGTTGGACTAGATCGTTCTATAGAGTTTTGAACTCCATCTCAGCCTTCTCTAACTTCCCTCTAAGATCCTCGGCAGCCTTCTCTACCCTATCACATGCCTCGACCACCTCCCTTAATGACTCGTTGGATACTTCCAGAGCATCCTACGTCGCCTTCTAGACCTCCTCTTCATGTTCTAGGAAGTATCATCCCACTGAGGACACAGTAATGGCCGGCTTGAAATGTTAGTTTTATAAGAAATTCCATAGAGCAAAGATAAAATTAGTTTAGAAGCTTCAAAGTAGGCCGCCCCATGTATGTGCACTAATTATGGACTCTATAGGGAGAGGGATTCGTTCGAATCTAGTTTGGTGAGTGAATGATAGGATCTCCATAGTCATAACCTTGAAAGACCTCAACAGCTGATCCTCGTCCTTATGGTCCGTAGTCTAGTACTCTCTAGAGGACACAACCAAATGGCTCCAACTCTTCCCCTTGGACCAACCCATCTATACTATAAATTTGCGCCTGCTTGGAAAAGTGAGTGTAGGCATTCCTTGATTACCTCCCCTTGGCCCACTATTTTCATTTGTCATCGAGGGAGTACTGGGTCTCTTAGTCAAGGTTAGAGGTAGGCTCAAAAATCTCTGGGGCTAGCATTATTAACTTAGGATGGAAATCCCAATAGTTAGGGTGGTATATCGAAGACTTTAAAGTTGATTTTGTCGGCTACTAAAACAACAAAATGCTGTAATTATTTCAAATACAAGAAGAAAGAGACAAAAGCAAGTAACTAAGTACTATTTGGATCTGCCTGGCCTTGCCATTTGACAAGGGGCGAGCATTATAAAATGAACTGCCTACATGACATTGATCAGTCCCAACATGGGACTTGCCTGGTGGCATAGCATCGTATCTAGGATACAAAGGATCAAAAGCAGAATATGGCTTAAAGTAGGGACTTGCAACCTTACCAACGCCCAGTTCTTATAACTCTTCCTCTAAAATACTTTCCTTGAAACTCTCCAAAGTGTCCTAATCAACTGCAGGTGCTCCATGATGTGGAACCAAGATGTCAACCAACTGTTATGGGTCAAAACTATATAATAAGGCGTCAACACTACATCACCAAGTTTGTCATAATCAACTTTTTACCACTCTCTTTGCTCCACTCCATGGATAACATTGCCGTATCCTCGGTTCTCATATGTGATCAGCCCGACTTTAGGATCCAAAGATGTGATTTTGGTTTAATCACGTTCTATCTTGGTCGACTCTTTGATGGGGCTACATGCGTTGCCATCGTGGTTTGTGTTCCCCTCATTAATCTGACCTGTTGGAGGTTATAATCGATCATCAAGACCTTCAGATCTTGGACATTAGTGGCAGCCAACATTAGACATTGGATATATTCACTCAACGAACCAAAGATAAGCTAGCAAAATCAATAGTTTCACCTATCAAACAAGTAGTTAAGAAAATGAAATGAGGGGTAAAACAAAAGAAAGAGAATAGTGCAGAGAAATTACTTGACATTTGGAACTCGACAAGGGATGAAGAAATATTTCGGAATCCAGCCCATGGCAGCTGTGACGCCCCACCTCTATACCCATTAGCAAAGAGTATTAATAGATAATACCGTCTGCTAATACGGAGAATAAGGCTGGATAGGAGCGACCATCTATAGCCTTGCTTTAACTATCCATTAAATACGTCGACAATAATCATACCAAACCGATCGACATATCCAATGAATACTTAAAACAAATCCATAGGTGGCGAGAGGATCTATCAGAACAGAATATAACAACTCAAATGCAATATACATCACCGAACTGAGATCATCATATATACATATACTGATACATAGCAGAGTATACAAAATAATACATGTTAAGTGGTATAGCAGACCACAATATACAGACGAGTCAATAGAATACATATCAGAGTTACAACAAAAGGGACTACACAAAAAGCTATAACAAAAAGGAGATAGCGGAATAGTCCATGCGGAAGCAAAAGAGGCTAAGTCTAAAAGCATCTAACCTGAAACATCTCGGTCTGACCCGAGTATAAAATACACGGGTCAGTCTAGCTAAACAAATCAGATAGATAAACTGAACAACAATAACCTGCAAGGTCACAATGTATATGAAATATCTCTAAAAGAGATAACACAATAATCTAACAAAAGATGAATCATATCATAACAAAACAAGCCTCACCTCATCGGCAACTCAAATAAACAAAGGATACGAATGTCCCAAAACAAGCCATAAAGGCAAATAACAAATACCAATAAGGTATACAAGTTCCACAAGGTAAACGCTACACATCATGCGGCTCAAAAAGACCAACACTGAAGGGCGATACCTAGGGAATATACATATCAAATGAAACATCATAAAATTGCTCGAGCACAGTACTGTATAAACATGGATCCATGAGCCCGAAGACTCCAAACCCAATATCACCCATGCGACTCATAACGACCAACATGGAAAGCGATACTATAGGGCAACAAACCCGAAGGCACAAACCTGAAGGTACAATCCCGAAGGCAACATACCCGAAGGCAACATACCCGAAGGCAACAAACCGTAGTGGTGAGGGTCGAAGACCCAGTACTGGACACCACTAACTGGCGGAATGTGTCACAACTCTTGAAAAGGAATCCGAAAAGTTTAAATGCGAGTCCCATAACCACTCGTTCGCACTAAACGGTTTACTATCCATCAGTCACTTTCACACTCAAAGCAGTACAAAGTTTACCTCGTCTCATCGGTAAACCAAACCCGAAGGTCAAAACGATCAATTGAATGGGTCGGGAATTAATCGAAAGGATAAACGCACAGATTCATGGTCCGTGTTTTGCCCAACCATTTAATCACCCTTCCACTTCGCTCGAAGTGTGAAATTGTGTGTGTTTTAAATAGAATTTATAATTTGGAGAAACGAGCTTTTAAATGTGATTCGAGAGATTATTTTATAAAAACCCGTGGGTGAAGTCAAGAATAAGTTAACAAAGCCAAAGATGCAATAACAACTACTAAAAACCAACTTGAATCGATAAAATTTGGAAAACCAATCAAAATGGGCAAAAATAGGCAAACAACAAAATAGGAGCAGGTCGGTCGACCGGACTACAGGGCTTGGTCGGCTGGCCAGAAGCAGAAAAATTGCTCGGAGTAGCAGGTCGGTCGACCGGCTACAGGGCTCGGTCGGCCGAACTGCAAATTTCTGCAGTTCCTGCCCTTTCTCCCCTAAATGCAATCTCTTTCAAAACGCGACCGTTCGAGCAATGGACCTAAGGAGCCTTAGCCAATTGATACCCCAGCTCCATTAGCTCTCCGATTCACCACCAAAAACATGTTCAAACATCAAAGTTAGGATCTTTGAAGAACTGAACCCAAAACACTAATTATTTGGATGTTCACCGATTCAATCCAAACCAAAAGCAAGTGCACATGAACTAGTTGTTAGGAATTCATACCCAACATTAATGATATCAAGAGAAGTAGAAGTGAGTTCAAAACTCGCCTTTTGACTCACAAACAAAGAAGATGGAGCTCAATTTGCAAGGAGAAGGCCAACCAATCTCCACTTCAACTCAGCAAGCTTCAATCTAAGATCAAAACAAGTATTTCCTAAATTTAGTTTAGGGATTTCTGAGATTGAAGAGAGAAAGAGATAGAGAAGATGGAGAGGATGCTTACCTTTGGCTTCTCTTTGATTTTGGAGCAAGATTTAGAGCTAGCAGGAAGAGCTAGGGCTTGCAATTTCTATTTCCTCTTCCCTTCCACCATTTTCAGTGTTAGCTTAAGAAATAAAATGAAATGATGATGAATGAAGAGAAGGGGCTGAGTTAGTGTATTAGTTAAGCTAGTGGGCTGAACCCAAACTCAAAACCCAATAGAAAAAAGGGTCAAAATTTCACAAACTTCAAACATATCAAAGATTATACTCAAAAAGACCACAAACGCCATTTTGGAATCAATGGAAATGGTTTCGAGTCCCAATTCGGCCATTTGCAAAAAGTAACATTTCGGACCCAAAATCCGACTAACGACGCTATATTTAAATAAAAGTTTTAAATATAAAATCGTTAAATATGCGGGTTGTTACAGATCTCCCCTCCTAACAAAATTGCGTCCCCGCAATTCCTAGAGACGATATTTGTAACAACTACATACATACAACATTCAAAAGAAAAAGAAAATAAGCTTGAGATGAAAAGACATACTCACCATTGCCAAGCAAAGATAGAAAACCTGGATAAGATTGCTCGATAAACTCTCTGGTTTCCCAAGTATAGTCATTGGGGTTAGCGGACCATTGAACTTCAACGAGTGGCACGTCCTTGTTACGAAGGTGTCGCACCTCCGTGTCAAGTACGCGAATAGGCTGCTGTACAATAGATAAGTCCGGTGAGATCTCAAGCTCTTGCAAATCAGGAGAAGTAATGACATAATCCGACTCCCGAAGACACTTCCGAAGCTGCGAGACGTGAAACACGTCATGAATACCAGATAAATGAGCTGGAAGTGAAACTCTATAAGCCACAGGTCCAATACGTTCAGTAATCGAAAATGGTCCTATATAACGAGGAGCCAATTTTCCAGTCATACTGAAGCGCATCACCCCTTTCAAAGGAGAAACAAGAACAAAATCTGGACCAAGAATAAGCTTCTACCCAGATTCCAACCAACAAGAAGGTGATCGACATGGCCTTCCGTATAAAGCTTCGAAAGGAGCCATACCGATACTGGACTGAAAACTATTATTGTAGGAGAACTCTACAAGAGGTAGGTGATCCTCCCAACTACCACCGAAATCAAGAATACAAATACGGAGAAGACCTTCCAAGATACGATTTACCGTTCAGTCTGTCCGTCAGACTGCGGATGATAAGATGTGCTAAAATTAAGCTTTGTTCCCAAAGCTTGCTGAAGACTCTTCCAAAAATGACTCGTGAACAAAGGATCACGGCCACTCACAATAGATCTAGGAACAACGTGAAGTCTCACGATTTCCTTGACATACAACCTAGCCAAATGCGAAGCAGTCCTATTAGACTCAAAAGGAATAAAATGAGTAGACTTGGTGAGGCGATCAACAATAACCCAGATACTAAAATGACCCGATCTCGAACCTGGTAGGCCGTCAATGAGATCCATAGAAATCAGATCCCATGTCCACAATGGAATCTCTAAAAGCTGAAGAAGACCTGAAGGACGCTGATGTTCGGCCTTAATACGCTGACAAGTTATGCAATTACTCACATAACTCGCCACATCGCGCTTCATGCCTTTCCAATAATAAAGACGATGCCTATCGGCATACATCTAACTATTACCAGGATGAATGGTATACTTAGAACGATGCAGTCGTTATGAATGACATGCCTAAGTACAAAATCAAAGGCACAATAAGACGGTTTTTCTTGCGGAGACACTTATGAGAATCAATGCTGAAATCCCGCAACTCTTCATCACAGGATCCAGACTCACAAAGCTGAATAAGATGCAACAAATCAGGATCACGCCGCTGAGCATCGACAATACGATCCACAAAATGGGTCGAGCTCCCAAACTAACTAATAGAATAGGAGAATCAGAGATGAACCTCGATCACGAATTTCACAAAAAGATAGAGTCTCAAGAATATCTCATTCGGCAAAAAGATAGAGTCTCACGAATTTCACAGTCGAATGCTTGCGACTAAGCGCATCAGCAACACGATCACCCTTACCAGGGGTATACTGGATATCAAAGTCATCGGAGGCAAGAAACTCGAGCCAACGCTGTTAACACCAATTAAGTTCCTTGTGAGGAAATAAATATATTTTTTTTAAAAAAAAATTTTACGATCGAGGAGGAGAACAAATTTCTTCCCCAAAAACAATGACATACACTACAAGTGGAATCAATAGCCATGATCACTAGATCACAAGTAGTATACCTAGTCTTGATAGGCTTCAATTATTTAGAATTATAAGAGATAACACGTTCTATAATGCAAGAGAACGACACCCAAACCAATATGACTAGTATCGGTGCAAACAATGAAGTTTGGTTCCCCTCGGGGACCACAAGGATGTAAGTATCGAAAAAGAGTTCTTTTAAATAATATTCTTTCCCGAAATGCTAAAACTTCCATAATTACTATTATCTTTATGTAATCATTTTGCTAGAAAAATTAACTTTTATAAGTCAATTTGTTGTGTCAAATTGTCTCATCAAAGCGTTTAGGAGATTCCTATCGATAACGTTGATCAAGCGCATCGATCAGAATTCTTAAAGCACTCAATGGGCAATATAATCACAAAATCATCTTCTATATAATGAAAATGGCTCTTAAAAACTTTAAGAATACTCTTTGTTCGTTTCAAGAACAAAACCCCATTTATACTTATAAATATCTTATAGAAAAGATTTGCAAAATTTTAAATTGCTGTTTTCCATCAAAAACAATAAATACAAAAAGGAGTCATCGAAATATTCATAGAATACTCGATTCATAAAATGGATGAATAAGCTAGACAAGATGAATGACATAAAAAGTCATTCATAAGAATCATAACGAGTACGGAATGCAGTACATGGAAGGCTAACTTCCGCAACTCGAAGCTAATGAAAACCGGTGGCAAGTTCGAGCTGAAAAGGCCATAACACCATTCAAAGGATTGCTTAGGAGATAATCATAAGACAAGCTCAAAAATACCGAAAATTTTTACAAACTACCCCAATGAGAGAAATAACATTTTTTTTTCGTCATGTGGGTTTAAAGAATAAAATGATGCCATCAAATTGGAATCGAATTACAAGGAAAAATAGAAACCTTCCAAAATAGATGGAAACATACCTTATCCCTGAGAAGAACCTCCAGAAGCATCTGTTACACTTAGCTTGCCAGATTGAGAATTATTCAGAGCAATAGGACAAGTGGAAAGACGATGGCCTTCCTTCTTGCAATAGCGGCAGAAGAGAGGCTTAGGACAAGCTCGAATCATATGATCAGGAGAACCACAATTGAAACACTTCCGAATGGAAGGCGTTCCAGCAGACTGAGACTGAGAATCAAATTCATCGGGCTTTTTCTTCTTGGAAGGGAAAAATTTCCGTTTACCGAATGGAAACTTCTTTTTGTTGGTGTTCTTGCGAACCCCAACATCATCCCCACAATCACACTCCTTCTCGAAGGCTTCGAAACGAAGTGCCGAATCAACTAACTCCTCAAAAGAAATTTAAGCTGGAGCATTAAAGACTTCTTAAGACATTTCTTAAGACCAGATACAAACTTCAGATTCTTCCTATACGAGGTGCTAATGAATTCAAGACCATACTTACATAAGGTCTCGAATGATGCAACGTACTCAAAAACGGAAGACTCCCCTTGCTTCAAATCAAGAAAGTGATGGGTCAATAAAACTTTTTCAAATTCAGGAACGAACTTGAGTTCAAATCGTTCCTGAAACTGAGTCCAAGAAAGAGCAGACTCATCAAATTCGGCTAAAAGAAGCTCGTACCAATCAAGAGCACGCTCTTGCAATAAGTTAGAAGTTACAAGAACTTTATCACGATCAGAAAGATCCATGCGAGTGAAAATATGCTCGTACATGCGAATCCAAGCTTGGACTTCAAGAACAATCTCGGAGCCTTTAACCGGCTTCCCTCCAAGATGAGAAAAATCACTGCACAATCGTGCGAAGGTGGACTTCCATGGAGGAGATGTTCGAGTAGGAGCTGGAGGCTGTGTGCTCCTAAAGCACTCCAAGAACTGACAGGCAGACATATAAACGTCGTCCGGATGTGAGCCGCTGGATTGCCCAGCATTCGAGCGTCGTTCACCGCCTCTTCCAGCCATACGCTGAAAGTTAAGATAAGAACAAGATTACTCACAAGGTAGATATTACAATATGGAATACTACGGAATAAAATGCATTCCTAGACATATTCCCAAATCCTATCTAACCTTGATGGAATAGAGAGACACGATGATTCAAAGATTTGTATCACTTATTACACTCTGATGTATCATAATATGTGTTCAATTCTGTGTTTATCATACTTTGTTCTGAACTCAGCTCCGATACCAAGCTGTGACGCCCCACCTCTATACCCAAATTAGCAAAGAGTATTAATAGATAATACCGTCTGCTAATACGGAGAATAAGGCTGGATAGGAGCAACCATCTATAGCCTTGCTTTAACTATCCATTAAATACGTCGATAATAATCATACCAAACCGATCGACATATCCAATGAATACTTAAAACAAATCCATGGGTGGCGAGAGGATCTATCAGAACAGAATATAACAACTCAAATGCAATATACATCACCGAACAGTAGATCATCATATACACATATACTGATACATAGCAGAGTATACAAAATAATACATGTCAAGTGGTATAGTAGACCACAATATACAGACGAGTCAATAGAATACATATCAGAGTGACAACAAAAGGGACTACACAAAAAGCTATAACAAAAAGGAGATAGTGGAATAGTCCATGCGGAAGCAAAAGAGGTTAAGTCCAAAAGCACCTAACCTGAAACATCTCGGTCTGACCCGAGTATAAAATACACGGGTCAGTCTAGCTAAACAAATCAGTTAGATAAACTAAACAACAATAACCTGCAAGGTCACAACGTATATCAAATATCTCTAAAAGAGATAACACAGTCATCTAACAAAAGATGAATCATATCATAACAAAACAAGCCTCACCTCATCGGCAACTCAAATAAACGAAGGATACGAATATCCCAAAACAAGCCAAAAAGGCAAATAACAAATACCAATAAGGTGTACAAGTTCCACAAGGTAAACGCTACACATCATGCGGCTCAAAAAGACCAACACCGAAGGGCGATACCAAGGGAATATACATATCCAACGAAACATCATAAAATTTCTCGAGCTCAGTGCTGTATAAACAAGGATCCATGAGTCCGAAGACTCCAAACTCAATATCACCCATGCGGCTCATAACGACCAACATAGAAAGCGATACTATAGGGCAAAAAACACAAAGGCACAAACTCGAAGGTACAATCTCGAAGGCAACATACCCGAAGGCAACAAACCGTAGTGGTGAAGGTCGAAGACCCAGTACTGGACACCACTAACTGGCGGAATGTGTCACAACTCTCGAAAAGGAATCCGAAAAGTGTTAACGCGAGTCCCATAACCACTCGTTCGCACTAAACGTTTTACTATCCATCAGTCACTTTCACACTCAAAGCAGTACAAAGTTTATCTCATCTCATCGGTAAACCAAACCCGAAGGTCAAAACGATCAATTGAATAGGTCGGGGATTAATCGGAAGGATAAACGGACAGATTCATGGTCCGTGTTTTGCCCAACCATTTAATCACCCTTCCATTACGCTCGAAGTGTGAAATTGTGTGTGTTTTAAATAGAATTTATAATTTGGAGAAACGAGCTTTTAAATGTGATTCGAGAGATTATTTTATAAAAACCCATGGGTGAAGTTAAGAATAAGTTAACAAAGCCAAAGATGCAATAACAACTACTAAAAACCAACTTGAATCGATAAAATTTGGAAAACCAATCAAAATGGGCAAAAATAGGCAAACAGCAAAATAGGAGCAGGTCGGTCGACCGGACTACAGGGCTCGGTCGGTTGGCCAGAAGCAGAAAAATTGCTCGGAGGAGCAGGTCGGTCGACCGGCTAAAGGGCTCGGTCGGCCGAACTGCAAATTTCTGCAGTTCCTGCCCTTTCTCCCCTAAATGCAAACTCTTCCAAAACGCGACCGTTGGAGAAATGGACCTAAGGAGCCTTAGCTAATTGATACCCCAGCTCCATTAGCTCTCCGATTCTCCACCAAAAACATGTTCAAACATCAATGTTAGTATCTTTAAATAATTGAACCCAAAACAATAATTATTTGGATGTTCACCGATTCAATCCAAACCAAAAGCAAGTGCACATGAACAAGTTGTTAGGAATTCATACCCAACATCAATGATATCAAGAGAAGTAGAAGTGAGTTCAAAACTCGCCTTTTGACTCAAAACAAAGAAGATGGAGCTCAATTTGCATGGAGAAGGCCAACCAATCTCCACTTCAACTCAACAAGCTTCAATCTAAGATCAAAACAAGTATTTCCTAAATTTAGGTTTAGGGATTTCTGAGATTGAAGAGAGAAAGAGATAGAGAAGATGGAGAGGATGTTTACCTATGGCTTCTCTTTCATTTTGGAGCAAGATTTGGAGCTAGCAAGAAGAACTAGGGCTTGCAATTTCTGTTTCCTCTTCCCTTTCACCATTTTCAGTTTTAGCTTAAGAAATGAAAATGAAATGAAGATGAATGAAGAGAAGGGGCTGAGTTAGAGTATTAGTTAAGCTAGTGGGCTGCAAAACCCAATAGAAAAAAGGGTCAAAATTTCACAAACTCCAAACATATCAAAGATTATACTCAAAAAGATTGCAAACGCCATTTTGGAATCAATGGAAATGGTTTCGAGTCCCAATTCGGCCATTTGCAAAAAGTAACATTTCAGACCCAAAATCCGATTAATGACGCTATATTTAAATAAAAAATTTAAGTATAAAATCGTTAAATATGCGGGTTGTTACAGCAGCCTTATTAAGAATTCCCTTAAAAAGAATGGCGTAGTGTTTTCTTGAATATAGAAATAACTACCGATCAGATACCTGGTTTCCTTCTACAACTAGAAGAACATGTTGGCCAATTAAGCAATTGCTCAGAAAGTTTAAGATCAGTGCAGACGATATAGAACTCATAGAAGAAATGGTATCTATTGGGAGTATGTTAATTAGAGGCAAGCCTGAAAGCATTGAGGATGGAAATGATATGGGCATGAAGATGTGACATGGCTCCAAATTTAAAGTTTACTAAAGTAAAAGCGATGTATCCTGGTGAAGTGTGGTCCGACCGCTTGACAACTATAGGGTATCTCATAATCCTCACGTTACATCCAGGACTAGCCATGCTTTTTGCTAGTTACCTTTCCTCTGCTGTATTAGAAGATTTAAGGTAGAGACACCATATGATATTGATCTAGTGGTTGCCATCTGAAATATAAGTTTAAAAAATCAAACAGTTTCCCAACACCTAAGCCTAGGAGATCCAAGGATAATACCCCTGGAGGGAAGCTGACAACTGTCCCTATTACATGCCCGGGATAGGCACTTCATGAGAGTTAGCTCATAACTCAAAGAAACTCTCCTAAGTTCAGTATGCAAGTTTATGTCCCAGATCTACTAGTCTTCTTAGTACAGGAAGCTCAAGGCCGTCACTTTGGGCCTAGAACCAAAGCTCAATATTAATAATTTTTGAACTTAAGGGCCATTGGAAATATACTAATATCGATCAACCTTGCTGACAACGATGGTCGATCGACATCAAATAATGAGAATAAAACATAGTTCCGACCAAGCAAAGACATGAAATCAAACATAAAATTAAGTGCTTTCAACCAATAGAAAATATACAGTTAAGTAAAAATTATTAATGGAAAAATCACCTTTCATTAAAAAACACCATTGGAGAATCAAAGAGAAGTCTTACTAGCTTACAAGCAAGAAGGAGAAATTCCATATGTATTTTGGGAGTCTTTGAGGTTTTAATAGCATCAAATACGTTTTAGCTTCGGTAAAGTGTGGGGGAGAAGAAGATGAGGGGTATTTATATACCTACACCAATGATCATAGCCGTAGGGTTCAGAAGGCAATCAAATTAAAACCATCTGGTATAATCAATGTTAGTGTCCCATCTCACATGTTGGAAACATCAATAGCCCCTATCACATTTGGAAAAGTGAACTGTCTTAAACAAAGGTATTGCGCCATGTATGGGACTCATTAAATGCGAAGTAGAAGGTTTGATTAGTAGGATCTTCTTTGTTAGACAATCTCTCCCCTACTCATAGAGATGGGGTCGGGAGGAAAAATGTTGCACAAAATTTCACAAGTATGATTAGCCAGTCAACACATTAAGGCCAGGTTATTTTGAGGTATTTTTGCATATAGTTCGATCCATTAGAGACAATTGGCTAGTAATTTTAAGCTTGGTCCAAATCCATGTGAGCTAGTGTTACCCATATAATTTCACAGAAAGATATGGTATTGGATTCAAGGCACTAAAGAGATAAGATTGAATCACATTGCAAGAAGAGTGTAACGTCCGCCTTTTTGACCCCCAAATGTCGATACTAATACATCTAAAGTATTTGCATGCCGAGAACAGAAGTGCCAGAAAGGCAGATTGTTAGGATAAAATAAGAGAAGAAAAGAAAATGAACAAGAAAGAAGAGAACACAATATCAGAATCTCACAACCAAACGATGACATATAATATCAAAATGATAGCTTTATAAAGGAAAATTGTATAGATACAATAATCAGAGTAAACTAACCTATCATCGGCCTAGACAGTTACAACAACCTATCCTCACAATTGCAGATGTATAAATGGACAAAGTAATGCAGCAGAAATAAAATCTATGGTAGGTAGTCATTCGTCTCCTCTCCTAGATCTCCAATGAATCATCAATGATATCAGGAAATATACATGGGGTTAACCCGAGCATTATAAAAAGAAAAACACCAAGATTGGTCTGCTAAATAAACGTGAGAAAATTCAAGTAATTTGAGTTACTATAATCGCAAAACCTAAGAATAAAGGTATTCGTAAGACCTCGTGCAAATAATCACTGGCTGGTTTTACCTTACCATAACATAATCATTTTATATGAAATTTTAGTGATATTATAATAATGTCTACGATGTTCAATATAAATATAAGTCATAGCTGAAATGTTGCATTACTTACATTTAAAAGCATATTTAGGTATATAAACAAAACCACTAAGGTACGTTCTTATAGATGGATTTTCCATGGAGACCTTCTAAATGAGGTTGATCTCCTATGACACGGATCAGAAAATACTTTTCGAGCGCTTTATATCACTAGATAAATATAACATAAGGTAAACACAACTGGACCATCATTCGATCACTCTTGTGAACAATGTGTATGAAGTACCAATAACTCTCCCCAACCAACATCTACAAGCATACTCTAGATATGGAGTTGTCGTACCCTCTATGGCTCAGCTAAACCCCAAGATCTTGCGTCCTACTTTGCCTTTTGTTATTGTCCCAATGTTGAGGCTAGATTTGGCATCGTCACATGAGTATTCAACAAAACTGGATCACATAATGAATCCCATATGGATTCCATCATCTCAACGGATTCCTGAACCACATATGGTTTCCTTCATTCACCTCCAAAACAAAGAATCCGTGTCTCAGCCTTTAAGTTGTTTTTTATAAGTAGAACACTTACCGATCCTGTTCTCTCCAAGGACGAGTCGATGAATTTTTTCTTTTACAACAATAATGAGAATGGTCGCATAAAGGAACTAAGTCTTGAATACTTTCTCAAAAGCAGGTAATATACTAGCACTATCATTTCATGCAAGGCATGGTCAAGTCACATAAACGACTTTTAATCCCTTTTAATTAATTTATCGTTTATTAATTAAAAACCTTACTTATTAGAAAAGCATCTTTTTATCTAATAAAACTTCTTTTATAAATCATCACTCGATTAATTAATACTCCTTTATTAATTAAAACTTCCTTTATATTACTGTATAAATATATTTAACTATTCAACTGCACTCCTTTCAATACCTAAAATGTATTTATATATGTATTCCAATGGTATAAGTGTATTCACAAATAGTTTAACAAGTTTTACTTACTTGAAATATAATCAAAGAAATTAAAAATATTACCATCAAAATATTATTATAATAAACTCGTTTTCATTTATAAATTCAGCATATAAAATTTTCTTTCTTTATAAAAGATTTCAATACTTTTTATTATGTTTAAAATTCCATTTTTAAAGATTTATAAAATTTCTTCCAAAATATAATTCAAGGTTTAAAAAAATGTTGCAAAAACATGACTTACTACAAATCCAAAACCATTCAATTTAATCATTTTCTTTAAAGCTCCGCTTTTAAAGGTTTAACTATAATTAAGGGTCAAAGTCAAGTGTTGCTAAAGACAATTGTCATAACAAACCCAAACATTTCATACTTTGAAAACATTCCACTTTAAAACTCCATTCTAAAAAGTTTAATTATATTTAAGGGTTAAAGTCAAGTGTTACTCAAAAAAGTTGTCACAATAAACCCAAAACCATTTACTTGTATTTTTTCTACTAAATATCCATAGGAAAATATCTAATTATATCCTCAAGTGTAATTAATAATAAGTGTTAAAAACAAGTGTTGTTAAAAACACCGTTTGCAACAACCCTAAGAAATTTACTTATCCATTAATAACTTTAAACATTTATTTCAGTATCAAAGTTTGTCCACAATTATTAAGTAAGGCAATATGCTTTTAATTTATTCCATAAAACAATTTATTTTAACTTAAGTGTTAAAACAGAAACTCCCTTTATTATATTTATAAACACTTAATTTAATATTTAAAACTTATATATATAGAAATATTTTGAAAATACATAATAATGTACTAAAATAGTTTTATAACTACTTAAAATATATGATAATTATTTATATAGAATATTGTGTAAAAACAAGGAATTTTTTAATGAATAGAAAAAATAAGTTTTAATTTTAAAAGCTACTTAGTTTAGAAATTCACAGTTAATTATTAAAAATATACTTAAACCGGGAACAAATTTTAGAACTCTCTATTATAAGTAAAAAGAAAATCCTAAAATGATTAGAAACGATTATTAAATTTAAATATCATTTTTAAACAATTCTTATTTCAAGATAGAAAAGATTAGCATTTATACAAGTGTTATCTAAAGTTTTGTTACCATTGTCTACATTGTTTTCCTACAACTTTGAGGCTTGATTTCAACACTTAAATAAATGAGTTTTGGTACACACTTTTTACATTAGTTAGTATACTTTGGGTACTTGGATACAGTGAAGCAAAATCGCAAGGAAAAGCTTCCAATTATTTTAGAGAATTTCCCGAAAACAGGGAATTTTACCGAACTGCACTTATAACGACTATTTCGCTATAAGCTTTTGCATTTCATTCAACTAGCTATCAAATTAATTAGGCTTCAAAAATTTCCCATTAAGAATAGTATATTATTTTCTCCTTAAATATGAAAAGAAACCTCTAAAGAAGTTTGTAGAAAAAAATCGTTCTTTCACTAAATGAAAAGAGTCGTTATGGCGACATTTTTACTTCAATATTTTGTTACTTTGATTTACTTCATTTATAACTTCTCAAAACATATTCTCTACTTTTCTAAAAACTTATATAAGTGTCAGTAATAACCAAACCAGTTATTATTAAGATATATCATTAAATCCTCATTTTCATAAGTTATAGCTCAAGGGATTCTAAGTGCGCTTATAACGATTATCGCTATACGGTCAACTATTTATTCAATTCATTATCGTGTGTCATTCTCATTTATATACAAATATGATTCAAAATTCAAACAAATCATATTAACATATGTACTAATAATCATGTCCATTTTAATTGTTTAAATTTCCTTAATTTAAGCAACAAAATTTCATTCTCTTTAAGAAACTACTTTAACAAATTATATGCTTTTGGAAGCATATAATAAAACGATATAACTTTAAGTAGTTAGTATCTATTATTATATATAATAGCAATCATATTAGCATATGTTTAACAAGAAATTGTCAAGTGATATAAAAAGCAATATTATCAAGTTGATAACTTGATTCGAAGAGAGATTAAACAGATTTTTTCAATGCATAACTCTTCCTGCAAACATTAAATCAGTCATACACTTCCACTATCACTTCCTCTTACTCCTAGATTATGGCCAAATCCTTCTTCTTCCACCCATTTCTCACGTCCTTTCCTCGTCCACCATTACTTGCTCATGCCCTTCACATACCTTCATAAGGCTCATAGCCTAAGCTCCCACCATCATCATCCTAACAATCACGGCCCTAAGGCTAGGACACTTCTTCCATCACTCATAAGTACACACGGCCCATGCAAAAATACCCTAAGACTCATGGATATAGGAAGAAGAAAAGAAGGAGATGAAGTGAAGATAATAAGTGTTTTGGTTGTCAAGAATGAAATGAATATGAGAAGGTATTTATAGGCTTAGAAAATGGATGGAAAATATTCAAAAACTCCCTCCTTGGCCATGAAGTAAAGAGGACATAAACATGTAAGGCCATACCTTTACACACCATGCTTTCCTAGATTTGCACCTTGATTTAAGGCTTGATTTTGAGGTCCTTATGTACTCTTATTCCCATAATTAAACATGTTCACTTCTAGTTATTTTTAGCTTGGGAAAAGATCTGTTTGATTCTTATCATATGTTTACACATGATAACTATTCAAGTTTAAATATATTTATACAACCTGTATTGAATAACAAGTTGATTTTTAACAAAACGTTTTCTAGTCACATTTTCCGTATTCATCCAAAGCGCATATTTTTGTAAACACCTTTCAAAAGTAAGTTTTATGACATTAGTAATTAAATAAAAAGTGTTTAACAAGGTTATAAAATCATATTAAATCATATTAAATCTTGGACATAAATATTTAAATAATTCATATATTTAAATATGAAGTGTTAAAAATTCCAGGTCATTACATTCTCCCCTAGGACTATTTCGTCCTCGCAATTCCGACACAAGCAATCAAAGATATAACCATGCATTAATACTAACCTGTTTTATAATCAATAGCAACATAGCTTATTGTTTGCTTATATCAAAACCATCTCGTCGCACAAGGGTGATAAATAAACTATCAAGCGTACCTTTTGCTCAACCGCCTTAGGTTATGACCTAGTCGGTTTTTCATACTTCCTCAAATAATCGAGGAGCCTTTTCCCCAAACTTTCCACTGGACAAAAACATAGTATGAAATTATAAATAAGCTTGTATGTTGTATATATATCATCTCCATGCAATATTGATCTAACCACTTGTTCAATAATAAAAATTTCACTTTCGAACAAGTATATCGATTTGACTTCTTTAGTGCGGACTATGATCTAATTCCTTGGTCGGACGTCTTTGTTCTCCTTTCATAGGGATAAACTACAATAGAAAACTTAGGGGGTCATATCAAGAATCCATATCCAGTGTTCGCCATCAACAATCAAGTGAAAAATCCTTGTTCGGATTGGTGGTTTAAAATTATGTACTCGAATCTTAGATCATGAACTGCCTTACGAATAAAATGATCCACATGCAACTCAAGCACTCAACTCAATTTTTACTTAACCAAACCAATTTCTTTCTAATTCTCAGTCATATACACAAAATTATTTCTTACGTAAATTAAAATCTTTTTTTGCATTGTTTTTTAAAACATTACTTAAATTTATAAACATTTCATAAAGATTTATCTTTATAAAATATTACTTAATTTCATAATCATTTCAAAAAGCCGCAACTTTATTTATAAAACATTTCATAGTTTTTAAGATTAAGCGAAAATCATTTTCAAAACCAATTTCATAAATATTTTATTTAAAATCCATAGAAAATTCTTATATAAATCGCATAACAACAAAATGATATAAGGAACTAGATTATACCAAATAGTATCGTATATCCCCTTTACTAGGAAGGGTAATAGTTAAGAGAAGTGCTTTCCAACCAAACAGGTCTTCTGACCATTTTTAGTCCATTTCGAGCTACTTGAACTAGCTAACATAAAAATACTTTGTTTCCCGAATTGATTTTTTGTTTCTAAGATTAATCTCAAACTTGAAAAAATCTTAAAGCTCTTTTAAAAACATTGTTCTTTAGAGTAGTTTTAAATCATACTATTATTATTTCCTCAGAAACCTTTAGAAATCAGTTCCAAAGCACGGGATGTAAGTTCATAAATTCTCAATTTAAATCCTTTTAATTCATATTTATACTTAGCATATTTAGATATGTCATACCTATATAAACCATATTTATATGAATTTACTTTCTTGTATTAAATAATTTCATAAGCATTCACCTATACTATACTATTATCACCGAGTTAGGTTTTGAGGGCACATAGGAATTTGTAAATGAACAGTCGTGTTTCTTAGTTTCTTCGTACTTACTATTCATTCCTGCATCTACTCACATTTAATAAATAAAAACCGTAATTTACTTCCTATCCATTCCATAAAACCCTAACTCATAAAATAATGGAGACAAATATCGACCGAGATGGAAATCAATGATTGCTTCCCTCCTTCTTCCTATGTATGCAAACTTCCACCTTAATTTGCCCGTTTTCTTATTTCTCCTCCACTCCCATATTCAGGTAATTTTCAATTCTTTGGATCTACTGTTTTTTATTTTCAAGCCTAATTTAACTCCTTAATTTGTTTGACTTATGTATGTCTTCATATTCACTTTACAGATGCTGATCACAAACTTAGAGATTCAGATCATCATTTATGTCAGTTCTATTCGGTTTGGATATGTATTACTCAGAATATTTATCTAATTTTTTATTCTCGAATTGGGATTATTTTGATTTCAGATGGCAGATTTAGATTTCATTATTTTTCAACTGATTAGATAGGATTTGTTTTAGCGATATACGCCAACCAGAATATGGATATGTATATACAGATCTATTAAGCCTTATAATAATTTATTTTTTTACTGATTTAAGTACACCGATTAATATCTTATACTATAAACCATGGAGGAGGAATATTATCAAGAATTCGATAAGCTTCTTGATGTTCTAAATATCGACTCTCCATTATTTTAGTTACCTGTATCTAATATTTGGGTGTTGGTTTCAAATTTACTGCTATTTTTCCAAAAGCTTCTTATAGTATATATTGATGCTATCAATTTTTTTAATACTTTTTCGTACCACATCTCAGTTTTTCAAATTTGAAACTTTTATTTAATCCAACTTGATAACAATCAGTTTTAATAGTTTATTAAAATATATTTCTCATTGGGTAATATTTTGGGTGTTGGTTCCACCTTTGTTAGGTCACTAATTATAATTGTCGAAAGAAGTCTTACAAAAAGCTTATATTTGTTTAATAGTAATGAACTGATAATCAATATGGTAAACTCAGATATGTGTATCTCATTTATATTTCTTATAAGAAGCTCAAAGTAGTCCATTATGCGAACTTTGAAAGTATTAATAGTCCATATGCATCATATCTTAAATCTAATATATGCCATATGCAATAAATTTATTTGTGGTGGATATATTTTGTAATCAAATTCATAGCAGTGTAGATTCATGAACCTGACATTACTATAATCAAATTTATAGCAATTAGTTACTGAATTGAACCAGACATCACTTAAAAAATCTAATAATTGCACATACTCTCTCCTCATACATGAAACATTACTCCTATTATGCATTGGTGATTAGACTATAAGCTATTTACATAAGAAAACGAGTACATCAGATAAATTTAGACCTAAAAAACAATAGGATGTTTAAAATAAAATCAAGAGAAAGAGGATATATCAGTTACATTTCTCTTCCCATTCTATTATGTAGTAGGTATACTACAGTTTTTTATTAATATGAAGTAGGCATTCTTTTCATATTATTCACAATGCTTATTCGATTTTTTTATTCCAAAAATACTATCATTTGGGAATTTCTTATATAATTTAGAAGATAAATTCTGTTGTTTCCCCCTCATACTGCGAAACATTTATTTTGATCATGCAATTATGGACGGTACATGCTCCTTAGGTTTATAGGCTGAAATGTTTTCAGTTATAATGCCAACTAAAGAAATTGCCCTTTAGTATACACCAATCTTAAAATTCATTTAACGTTTTTGAACTAATCTATTTTATACTAAAAATATTTAACCTGCAATGATATTATTTGATAGTATAAATCATTATTCCATGTGATGTTTTGTCTTCTAATACCTGCAAAATTGTGTGTACGTTAATCCTGTCTGTCATTTTTTTACACTACAACTAAAAATTTATGCTACCTATGAGTAACAAATTTTAGTATAATTTTGCAAGGTCCAACTAGTCTTACCTAAATTCTTTTTTGGGTTGCATTTTAACATTGAATTCCAACCAGTCATATGCTTTATCATTGTTTAATAAACATAATAGCATGAGCATGAGAAGCGATGAGAGGTAGTTTTAAACATCACATAATTGACTACAATTGAAGTAAAACAATAAGCTAATCACTAAAATAATGCAAATGGTGCATCTTCGTTATGTGACATAATAACATCTTCTATCAAATATCTTTTTTTGAAATGATACTCTATATACAACATGTCACTAGGACGACATAACACATGTCAATAAACTTTCGAATCACGCTATGCAAGTTTCGAACTTGTGGCCTCTTCCACCAAAGCCAAATTACTTAACCACTTAGACAATGGTGCTTATCTCTATCAAATGTCTTGATCACACTAATGGTGTATCTTCACGATGCCTTGATTGAAAAGGTGTTACATCAAGTACAACCATGATCCCATGATCATATAGTGACAATCTACACTAAATTAGCATTTTCTTTAGCAAAGTTTGTTAACAATTCAGAATTTTCATTTCATTTTTTTTTCAAATGGTTATTTTTTTCAGTATTAATATAGCCATAGATTTCTATAATCTTATAGATAATTCTCTAACATACCATTATTAGACTAAAAAAACTATTAGGACAGTGGATAAACAGAAGCTTACATGCCTACGGTTGATTCTTAAAAAGTTGGAAAATATATAGGTAACTTACTAACTGTGTAGTTACATTTCATAAACTCAATAATTCAAAACAAATAAAATCAGTTGTAAAGTGTGGATATTGTTACTTGGGTAAACTTAGGCTTAGCTTAATTTCTACGATCAACTTAAAATACAATAATCAGACATCCTAGCCATACAGTCATCAAAACTAATTCATATTAGACAGAAAATAGTTCCTTCTATTGGTTTGTGTTACTAAAATAACACATGCACTCCAGTATTATAGTGAACATTAATATAATGGACTAATAAGCCTCTGCATTTTGCTCATAATTAAATAAATCTGACTGTTGTTTAGCTTTAAAGCAAAGGTAACAGATGCCGTTGAATAAGAAAATAATATTTATGGCATTTTTGCATTTTTAAATGTTTACGTATACCAACCATCTAAAATTTGTTTTTTGAGATAATGTAGGTGATTTGGCAATAGATTCAACTTTTAGTGGGTTTATTCCTATTCAGAAGGATGAGTTGACCAAGTCAAGTTGTAGATGGAAGAGAAAAATAGGAATTTGTAATGGTGGGAAATAGAAAATGACAAGCTATTGATTGGAAGTGGTTATAATTTTTATTGTCACTTATTTTGAAACTTCAAACTCTGCAAAAAATTTAACCTGCATTCAAATTTATTAAACTATAATACATAATGATGCAATACACTTCAACTTTGTATGGAAATTTTTTGGTTTACTATGAAGCAATGCGCTATTTTGAAGTATTGCTGCATCATCGTTTTCTTCCAACTGAATAAACAACTTCTTCCATTGGGTACAATCAAACAATATATTTCATCAAAGGTCAGTGCATCAACGCTTCTTTATTATTGTGGTTTCTCCCTATTTTAGCTATGCTCTAACTAACTTGATGCATTTTTGATCCATGAAGCTTATGTATGATTTCAGTGATTGGAAAAAATACAAATAGGAGATGGATATACAAGATAAGTTGGTGTATTAATATCTTTATGTACCAAAATTTATGCTTATAACTCAAAATCATACGCACGCTTCTCAATAATGCTAGATTTTTTATTGTTTTTTGTTTAGAACTTATATAATAAAACCATGTTCGGAGCATTGTTTTTCATTTAGAACTATTCATCAAAGATTGATATCTAGAAAATTATCCATAAAGGTTGTTCACTTATAACTCATGCTATGTTCAGTAATGTTTTTCGTTAGCATTATAATAAAATTCTGATATATTTATTTATGGCCTATGCTACTTCAATATTTTTGCCACATCTGTGTGCGAAGCATTGATTCCCACTAGTCATTTTAATATCTTACCTTCTTTTGGATTATGCTAAGAACCTTTTATTAATGTCAACCATTTTAACCCAATATTATTATTGAACACCTTATAGTCAGATAGCGAAACTTAATTCACAAGGAATTCATTTAGATGCTTCCTTTAATTACTATCTACCTAACCCATGTTGTGAAAATGGCAAATTCAATAAGTAATAGCCAAATCCCATAATCTAGCCAAGCATAACTAATCGGTCAATAAATGATATAATTTAATATTATTATTTCCTAATAAAACAAATACATAATAAATAACTATGTTCATTATTTGAAAACTATACTTTATATAAAATATAATCCTAGGTAAAAGTATTTAGTTTACCAATTTTGGAAATAATATTGTATCAGTTTGTTCTGTTTAAATGTTTAGAAATACCTATCGATAACGCTAATAAGATGCACCGACCAGAAACCATAAGCACCCAGCAGACCAATCGACACAATACAAAATTTTATTATATCACAAACAATTACACCCTCATATATATAATACCCTCAAACTCATTATTAGTCATTCCAATACTCTATCTCTTAATGAGTTATACCCAACCAAAGCCGAGGTTCTCGCTTAACCTTGCGCTCTGATACCAAAATGTAGTGGTTCTCCCTTTTGGAGGTGACTATAATTCGTACCTCATTCCTGATTTTACGGCTAGCCTCTCGAGTGTCTCAACCAACCCATAAAGGAACATGTAGTGGGTAAGAGAAAAAGCTTCGTCATGCGTTTACCAATGTGAGAACCACATATCTCACATGCCCTCACACTCTCTAATAATGATGACATATAATATCAAAACGATACTTTTACAAACAAAAATGCATAGATACAATAATTCGAGTAAATTAACCTATCATCAGCTTAGATAGTTATAACAATCAGTCCTCACAATTGTTGATATAAAAATAAACAAAGTAATGTAGTGGAAATAAAATCAACGGTAGGTAGTCATCTAGCTCCTATCTTAGAGATCTAATGAATCATCAACGATATCTTGAAATATACACGCGTTGACCCAAGCATTTTAAGAAGAATAGCACCTGGGTAAGTCTGGTAAACCGGCATGAGAAAACTCAAGTAATTTGAATTACAACATTTGTAAACCCTTTTAAAGAATAAAGGTATTTGGAAAGACCATGCTGCAAATAAACACGAACGGGTTTTATCTTAGGATAACCGAACCATTTTATCAGAAAATTTAGTGATATTATAATAATGTCCAGGGTTCTCAATATACAAATAAATTATAGTTGAAATGGTTACATTTGATAGCATATTTAGGTATACAAACAAAATCGCGAAGGTACGTTCGTATAAATGGTTATTCCAGGAAGATCTCCTCAATGAGACCAATCACCTATGACAAGGATCCAAAAATACCTTCCGAGCGTCGTATTTCTCTATATAAAATATACCATAAGTTAAAGACAACTGGGCCATCATCCGTGCACTTATGTGAACAATGTGTACCAAGTATCAACAACTCCCTGCTAGCAACATCAACAAGCATACTCTAGACGTAGAGTTTTCGTACCCTCCATGGGTCAACTAAACCCAAGGATCATGCATCCTACTCTATCTTCAGTCATTGTCCCAATGTCTCGGCAACATTCGACATCTTCACATGAGTTACCAACAATACTCGATCACATAATGAATCCCATATAGAGTCAATCATCTCAATAGATTCTAGAACCACACATTTTTCCTTTAATCACTTCCAAAACGGAGAACCCATATCTCAGCCTTAAAATTGTTTTTGATAAACAGAGCACTTCCGATCTCAGTCTCTCCAAGACCAAGTCGATTAATTTGGTCTTATTCAACAATAATGAGAATGATCGCAGAACAGAACTAAACCCTAAATACATTCCCATAAGTAAGTAATATAACTGCACTATCATTTCATGCAAGGCATGGTCAAGTCACATAAATGACTTTAGCCCCCTTTTTGATTAGTTTATTATTTATTAAACGAAAGCCCTACTTATTAGAAAACATCTTTTTGTCTAATAAATTTTCTTTTATATGTCAACACTTCATTAATTAATACTCTTTTATTAATTAAAACATCCATTACATTCTTGTATAAATATATTTAGCTATTCACCTATACTCTTTTCAACACATAAAAAGTATTCATATATATATATATATATATATATTCCAATGGTATAAGTTTATTCACAAATTGTTTAATAAGTTTTGCTTACTTGAAAAATAATCAAAGAGAATAAAATAATTACTACCAAAACATTGTTATAATAAACTCCTTTTCATGTATAAATTAAGCATATAACACTTTCTATCTCTTTATAAAGATATCAGTACTTGTTATTACCTTTAAATTCCATTGTCAAAGATTTATAATATCTCTTCCAAAATATAATTCAAGGGTTTAAAAAAATGTTGCTAAAACATTGTTTACCACAAACACAAAACCATTCCATTTAACCATTTTCTTTAAACTCTCCTTTTAAAGGTTTAATTACATTTAAGGGTTAAAGATAAGTGTTACTAAAAACAATTCTGACAACAAACCCAAACATTTCATGCTTTGTAAGCATTCCTCTTTAAAGCCCCCTTCTTCAAATTTATTTATATTTAAGGGTTAAAGTCAAGCGTTTCTCAAAAAATTTGTCACACTAAACCCAAAACCATTTAACGATATTTTTTCTCTACTAGATATCCATTAATATATATCTAATTATATTCCTAAGTATAATTAATAACATTGGTTAAAAACAAATACTGCCAAAAAAACTGTTTACAATAACCCAAAACTATTTACTTATCCACTAGCAACTTTAAACATTTATTTAAAGAACAAAGCTCATCCATACTTATTAATGAAGGAAGTACACATTTATTTGCTTCCATAAAATAATTAACTTAAGTGTTAAAATACAAACTTCCTTTATTATATTTATAAATACTTAGTTTAATATTTAAAACATATATATATATATAGAAATATCTTTAAAATAATTATTAATATGTTAAAAATACTTTTAAAACTACTTAAAATATATGATAATTATTTATATAGTAAATTATGTAAAATTAAGGAATTTTGAAATAATTATAAAAACAAGTTTTAATTTTAAAAGATACTTAGTCTAGAAATTCATAGTTAATTGTTAAAAATAATTTAAACTTGAAACCAATTTTATAAATCTCTACTATAAGTTAAAAAAACAAACCGAAAAAGATTGGAAGAAAATATTAAATTTAAATATCATTTTTAGACAATTCTTTCAAGATAGAAAAGGAAGCATTTACATAAGTGCTAAATTTTTGTTTCAACATTGTTTTGCTACAAATTTGAGCCTAGATTTCAAAACATGAACAAATTATTTTTTATCCACTCTTTTTAAATTTATTAGTATGCTTTGAGTACTTGGAAATCATAAAGAAAAATCTCAAAGAATAATTTTCAATTATTTTAGAAAATTTCTCGAAAACATGGTATTTTACCGAGCTGCAGTTATGGTGACTATTTTACTATAAATTTTGCACTTCATTCAACTAGCTATCAATTGAATTAGGCTTCAAAAATTTCCCAATAAGAAAAATATATTATTTACTCAAATTATAAAAGAAGCCCCCAAAGAATTTTGTGGAAAAATATCGTTATTTCGCTAAATAAAAATTGTCGTTGTAGCAACCTTTTTACTTTAATATTTTGTTACGTTGATTTACTTCTTCTATGACTTTTCAAAATATATTTAGTGATTTTATAAACACTTGTAGAAGTGTCAATAAAAACCAAGCAAGTTTTTATTAAGATATGTCATTAAAATCTCCATTTTCATAAGTTATAGTGTAAAGGAATAACAATGCGCTTACAACGACTATCGCTATGAGGACAATTCCATATTCAATTCAATATCTTGTGTCATTCTCTTTTATACACATATATGATTCCAAATTCAAAGCATGTCACTGCTAAACATGTATTAACATATGTACTAATAATCATGTCCATTTTAGATGTTAAAATGTGCTTAATTTAAACAACATAATTTCATTCTCATTAAGGACACCACTTTAAAAATCATATGCTTTTGGAAGCATATAATAAAAGGTTATAACTTTATGTAGTTAGTATCTACTATTATATATAATAGTAAGCATATTAATAAATGATTAACAAGCAATTATAAAGTGATGTAACAAGCAATATTATCAAGTTAATAACTTGATTCGAAGTGAGATTAACTCATTTTTATCAATCCATATCTCTTCCTACCAACATTCAATCAATCACACACTTCTACTATCACTTCCTCTTATTCCTAGTCTATGGCCAGAGCCTTTACCTTCCTTCCATTTCTTATGTCCTTTCCTCTTCCACGATTACTTTCTCATGTCCTCCACTCACCTCCACATGGCTCATGGCCTAAGCTCCCACCATCATCATCCTAAAACACATGGCCATAAGGCCATGACACTTCTTCCATCACTCAAAAGTACACACATCCAATGCCGAAATATCCCAAGACTCAGGCATATAAGAAGAAGATAAGAAGAGGAAGAAGTAAAGATAAGGAGTGTTTTGGTTGTCAAGAATGAAGTGAATATGATAGGGTATTTATAGGCTGAGGAGATGGATGGAAAATATTGAAAAATTCCTTCCTTAACCATAAAGTAAAGAGGACTTAAGCATGTAAGGCCATACCCTTACACATCATGCTCTCCTTGAGTTTTTCCTTGATTTTGAGGTCCTTTATGTACACTTATTCCCTTAATTAAACATGTTTAATTTTAGCTTAGAAAAAGATCTATTTGATTCTTATCATATTTTTATGCATGATAACTATTCAAAGTATATTTATACAACTTGTACAGAATAAAAAGTTGATTTTAACAAAATGTTTTCAGGTCACATTTTCGTTATTTATCCAACGTGTATATTTCTGTAGAAATATTTCAAAAATAAGTTTTATAACATTAGTTATTAATTAAAATTTGTTTTACAAGCTTATAAAATTATATTTAATCATATTAGAGCTTGAACACAAATACATAAATAATTCAGATTTTTAAATACGAACTGTTCGAAATTCAGGGTTGTTACAAAGAGGCTCTTCGACAAAGACCAACTATGCCGAAGACATAATGCTAGGATAATTTGATAGCATAATGGCACTACTTCGCATCAAAATAATATGTCATCATTTGATGCTAATCAGTTTTGCATCTCTTCGGGATCACTCTTCATTCACAACACCTCTCGCTGACTTCGAAGGTATGCAAAAAGGGACATAGAGAGGACATCGCCTTTCAGGATTAGTGGCGTGAAGTGGTCAAGTATAAACAACTCCCAAGATCAACAATAAATATCAAAGTGACCTTAGCATATCCCATTGATACTAAGCACCGCTAATTGCCAAGCACAAGCTCTCCACTAATCATCAAGAAGTACTACACCATGTACATCATTGAAGATATTGCACTACTCGTTAATAACGTTCAACATGGCATTTTGATAGCATTTTTTACTAGCGTTTGAAGAACATTTAATATCTATGCGAAGCAATATTGATGTTGAAAACAATTAATATCCATAAAGATCTTAACACTACACCGTGATAACACCAAAAGAATGCAAAATGGAGTCGCTTTTCGCCGTTGTTCAACACAACACTTTGATCTAAATATCACTTAAATGACACCGACATTATGCTTGGTAAAGCTATCAGTGTCGCTATGAATGTTTTCACCAAGAATGTTGTTATCGTGGTCATTGCGGCATATCTCCAATGAAATCTTAGCGATGACCCAACGCTTAGCAACATCAAAGTCGATAAAGACCTTATCGACTCCATCACTACGGCTCCACCTGCGTTGAAGATCTTACCACTCCACCTCTATAAATACATCCTTAGGGCCCTGTTTTGGAGAAAAAATTCTCTCTTTTTATTTATGACATGTTTTCAAATTTGTAAATCCTAAATCTATATTGGGATTGTTCCATTTGTAGCACTTGAACAATTGTACATATACGAATTTGGGAAATTAAACAAGGACATGGCCTTTTTGACTTGATTTGGAATATGACTTGCATATTCGTGTGACATTGTTCGTTGATTAATCTTGAACTAAGATTTGGATATTGTCAAACACATTGACTTAAATCTCTTCGAACATATTGACTTTGATAATATCTTACCTATAGCATATTAAATCATAGTATTAATGATCCACGAAATGATACTATCTTCGATACAAAGAATGGCTATGGACTTGAAACCATGTGTTACATTACCAGATGACTTTGATAGTATTCAATACTCTACTATGACAACCTTGAATAGCTTCGAAGTGGCTTCTCATTAATTAATTCATATTTACATGCTTTCGGGTGTTGACGAATTCATTCGTTAACATTTTGGCATAAGAAGGAAGGCATGAACCTTCGATTCCTTATAACTTTCTCCATAAGCTAATTGCATAAGGTTCTTTTGTTTCAGGAAGAAAATGGTAAGAGCCAGAAACTGTAATGATATCCCAAATGAAGAAGCCACATCACAGACATCCTAAGGAGATCGTATCATCCCAAGCTTCAACTTAGGGAATATGGAAGTTGGTCAACCTTCAACTTTAATGAAACTTGCATGCAACGAGACCAAAATTCAAGATTCAATATAACAAGAGATGGTAATGCTAGAGCTTCTTAAAGGGGCTCCGACTTAAGAATCTTCAAGGGAAATGATGCTTGCAGAACGGGAAGATGAAGCGCAATCAGTAATTAAATTAAAGATGAAGAACGAAATGAAACCCAAGAAAGTCAAGCCAAAAAGTACTTGAGCAATCGAATAGTTAAATTCAAGGAGATAATAGAAATTACTCCAATGATGAAACCGTTCAAAATGACATTCTCAATCAAGTTACAGAGGGTGTGCTTATGGAGGAAAGAATCCTTAATTTGGACAAAAATAATAATCTTTGAAAGACTCCCTTTTTAGAAGAAATAATGGCTACTAGAAATTCATCTCACATCAAGACTTCTTCGCTAAAGTATGATGGAACTACTGATCCAGATGATCACTATGCATCTTTTGAAAGCTTAATGGATTTTTACAATGCTTCAGGGGAAATTTGTTAAAAGCTCTCTCTAGTAACCTTGCATGCAGTGGTTATTAAATGTATAATAATTACTAAGGAGAAAGCATCTATTCCTGAGAATAATTTTCTTTTGAATTTTTGACACGGTTTTACACATATAAAGAGCTAACCATGGATTCCATCATGCTAGTAAATAGCAAGTGAAGGCCAGAGGAACTGCTTGGTGAATACATGAAGATATTCAATACAGAACCATTAAAAGCAAAATGGTGTAACTGATGCAGCACGACCAACGGAAGCACAAGGCTTAGGTCGTTCACGGGTTAATGAAGGTCTTAAGTCGCTGGAGGAAGCTTCGGTTTTAGGTCGTTCAGAGGTTCTAGGTCAGCAACGACCTAAGAAAGCGGTCTTAAGTCGGTAACGACCTAATGGAATGTGGCAGAAGGAAGAGGCAACACTTGAGTTATTCTTTAAGCCGCAAACGAGTTACGACCTTAGCTAAGTCGCATGAAGATTGGCCTGAAGATGTATCTTAAGTCGCGGCTTACTTAAGTCATATGTCGTTGCAGTCATTGAGTCGTTGTATCTTTGAGTCGTGTGTGTGTTGTATTTTCTTAAGTCATAAGTCGTTAGGTCGTATACGACCTAGGTATTGTAATATGTGTTGTGTTGTAATATGAGTCGTGAGTCGTGATTCGTATCGTCTTTAGGTGGTGTGATTGTAATGCCGTGTGGTAACTCGTTGAGTCATTGTTACTTGTGTTGTGATAAGTTGTAGGTCGGCATGTTGATAAGTCGGCCGACGTTGTGCTGTGTTGTAAGGGGGTTGAGTCGTTGTTGTATAAGTCACACACGACTTAAGTTGGGTCGTGAGTCGGTGTTAAGTCGGGAACGACTTAAGGGTCAGGTTGTGAAAAGGCTATAAATAGGGCGTGCGTTGTAATTTGAAGGTAGTTGATTTTTGAATAAAATTCTTGTTTGATTGCTGTGTGCTTTCATCTAAATTGGTAGTTGAGTGTAATCTCCTATCTCCACTTTCGGTTATTCGAGTGCACTCGAATCAACGATTGTTGAAGCCGATTCGCGGAATCAAGTGCGCTTGATCAACGCTTGAAGAATTGAAGATCTTCTTTCACGGTATCGTGCGCGATCAACGTGACGAGGATAGCTAGAATTCGGTATCTTCGGATCAACGAATTTGGGCCTTGAAGTATTTTCAATCCACCGATTGCTACTTTCACCGTTTCATCTACTTTTTTGAATTATCCGCTGCGTCAGTTTGGTATCAAAGCTTGACTTAGCCAATCATAGCTAAGATGAGTCTTGGTGCCAAGGAGTTTGAAGTTGGTGTTCACCGTGTTCATCACGAGATTGCAACAAGTTAGAAGCTTCGATCCATTTCATTTTGAATCAAAGTCCGAAAAGTGTTTAGATTTTTGGAGAAGAGTTTGAAGTGCTTGAGTTTGAGCCGAGCTTTGTTTGAGCCATGCCGACCTAACCTTAGGTCTTTGCTTATTGCCGAGTTAAGTTGTGCCGTTCCAATTGAGTCGCAAGGCCGAGCTAAGTCGTGAAGTCAAGCCGAACCGATCCAGGGAAGTGTGCGAGCCAAGTTAAGTCGTATGGCAATTTGTTCGAGCTAGTGGAAGGCCGTGACTTGTTGTTCAAGTTTGAGTTGGAGATTTTTGAAGTTTTGTTGTGATTGTGTAATCATGCCACCGAGGAGAGCTAACCGCCATCAAAATTTTGAAGCATTGTATAGAAGAGAAGAAGCCGAGTTAACGGAACAACGCATTAATGAGAAATTTGATAAAGGCATTGGAAAGTTAGAGAAGCTGATGAATGATTTGAATCAAACTCAAAGGAGGAGATCACCAGTCTCGAACCATGGAGGAAACTGAGTTTCACCATCGGTTACGGAAGCGAGGAGGGTATCACCACAATCTTTTAGAGAAAGAAGAGAAACATCAATTTCATCAAGGAGAGATCTGCATGACTATGGACATGAAGAGAGGAGAACTACGCGAGAGTTTGAAGATGATCCATATAGAGATGAAGAGTGACATAGTAGAAGAAACATGCATGATCGAAGGGATGTTGATGGTCGAGATCGATATAGACGTACTTTTGATTTTGATGAAGAGGGTGATAGAGCTAGTATTCATTATCGAGATCGAGACCAAGTTCGAAATTCATATTGGGCTGTAGATGATGATCGTCGCTGGGAATCGGGTATGAAGATGGAAATTCCTGAATTTAAAGGTGGGATGGTAGCTGAAGAGTTCTTAGATTGGTTGTCAAATGTTGAAGAGATCTTTGATTTCAAGGAGGTTCCTGAGCATAGAAGGGTAAAGTTGGTTGCTACTAGGTTGAGAGGGAGAGCTTTGGCATGGTGGCAGCAAACTAAACTTACGAGAGAGAGAATGGGAAAGTCAAAGATTGAGTCTTGGGATAAGATGAAGAAGTTGACGAGAGCTACGTTTTTACCATACAACTATCAATCACTTATGTACCAGCGATTGCAGAATCTGAGGCAAGGAACGAAGTCAATTAATGATTATGCAGATGAATTTTATCAACTCATTGCTAGAAATGATATTATGGAGACAGAAGAACAGATGATTGCTAGATTTGTTGGAGGGTTGCGAATGTAGATCCAGGATATGGTGAATATGTTCGACCAAAGATCTGTGGCGGAGGCACATCAGAAAGCGTTGGGTTGGGAGAAGCAGGGAAGGCGTGGAGGTGGTGTGTTTACTAATTCCAATAATCCAGTGAAGGGTGCTAGTGGAAGTTCTAATGTTTCTAAACCTATCAGTAAACCAGTGGTGAAGGAGGGTGAGAAGGCGAAGGTTAACAATGGTTTCAAATGCTACAATTGCCAGGAGATGGGTCATAAAAGCAATGAGTGTCCAAAGCCGAAGAAGAGAGCAATGATAGTAGAAGCTGAGAATGAGGATGAAGAGGCAGAATGTACTAATTCACCACTTGTTGAGGAGGAAGAAGAGTTGTCTGGGGATGAGGGTTGCAATTTGATGATGAGGAGGTCTTGTCTTACACCAAAGCAAGAGGATGATTCTAGTTGGTTGAGGAGCAACATTTTTCAGTCTACATGCACTATTCTGGGGAAGGTTTGCAAGTTTGTTATTGATGTTGGAAGCTATGACAATATTATCTCTACAGAAGCAGTAAAGAAGTTGAACTTGAAAACTGAGAAGCATCCTAAACCGTACAAGTTAGCTTGGTTGAGGAAGGGTGGTGAAGTGAAAGTTTGTCGAAGGGCTTGTGTAAAATTTTCAATTGGGAAGAAATACAAAGACGAAATTTGGTGTGATGTTGTAGACATGGATGTGTGTCATCTGTTGTTGGGCAGACCATGGCAATTTGATAGAGCAGTACAACATGATGGTCGTGCTAATTGCTATAGTTTCATATTTGAAGGTACTAAAATCACTTTAGTTCCCAAGAAGCAACAACAGAAAGAAAACAAGTTGGAGGAGATTGAAGAGTTGAAAACTTTATTATCTTTGAAGGAGTTTGTTAAGGAAGTTGAAGAGGAGCCTGAAGTGTACTTGTTGATTGGACGAGAGTGTAATGAAGTGGTTGAGATCCCTGAGGAGGTGAAGCCGGTATTGGAAGAATTTAGTGATGTGTTTCTGGAGGAGTTGCCGAAGGAATTACCACCGTTGAGGGATATTCAATATCAGATAGATCTTGTGCCAATGGCAGTATTACCACACAGACCACATTACAGAATGAGTCCGAAGGAGCATGAGGAACTGAGAAGGCAAGTAGAGGAGTTGTTAGAACAGGGGCGTGTTCAGGAGAGCTTGAGTTCTTGTGCCGTGCCAGCTTTATTGGTGCCAAAGAAGGATGGAACATGGAGGATGTGCACAGACAATCGAGCTTTGAACAAGATTACTGTTCGCTACAGATTTCCTATGCCTAGACTGGATGACTTGTTAGATCAGTTGAGCGAGGCTACTATCTTTTCGAAGAATGATTTGAAGAGCGGATATCATCAGATTCGAATTAGACATGGAGACGAATGGACGACCGCATTCAAGACGAGAGAAGGATTGTATGAATGGTTGGTTATGCCGTTTGGTCTATCGAATGCACCGAGTACATTTATGAGGGTGATGAATCAAATTTTCAGGCCGTACATTGGGAAGTTTGTGGTAGTTTATTTTGATGATATTCTGATCTATAGTGCTAGTACGGAGGAGCATATTCAGCATTTGCGGAAGGTGTTAATTATTTTTCGTGAAGAGCAGTTTTATGCAGCAACAAAGAAGTGTGTGTTCATGACTCGAAGTATTTTATTTCTGGGCTATGTCATGTCAGGAGAAGGTATACAGGTGGATCAGAGTAAAGTTGAAGCTATTAGAAATTGGCCACAGCCTAGAACTATTACTGAAGTTAGAAGTTTTCATGGACTGGCATCATTCTACCGAAGATTCATTCCACACTTCAGTAGCGTGATGGCACCAGGTACGGATTGTATAAAGGAGAAGTAGTTTGCATGGTCAGAAGAAGCAGGAGTAGCTTTTGAGAAGATCAAGACATTATTGACGTCAGCGCCAATTCTTGTATTGCCAGATTTTCAGTTGTTATTTGAGATACATACTGATGCATCTAAAGTTGGGATTGGAGGTGTATTGAGTCAGAGTGGAAGACCGGTTGCTTATTTCAGTGAGAAGTTATCAGGAGCTAAGTTGAGATATAGTACTTATGATGTTGAATTTTATGCAATTGTTCAAGCTGTGAAGCATTGGAGACATTATCTGTTTCAGAAAGAATTTGTTCTTTATACGGATCATGAAGCTTTGAAGCATTTGCAAGGGCAGGACAAGATTTCAGCAAGGCATGCATCATGGATTGCCTATTTGCAGCAGTTTACTTTTGTCGTGAAACATAAGCCAGGGGTGACGAATCGTGTGGCTGATGCTTTGAGCAGGAGGAATCACTTGTTGACAACAATGAAAGTTGAGGTGACAGGTTTTGAATTATTGCCAGAGCTGATTGAAGAAGATCCTTACTTTATGAAATTTGTTGAAAAAGTTAAGGATGGAGATACTGATGAATTTGTGTTGGTTGATGGATTCTTATTCAAGGGGAATCGATTATGTATACCAGATAGCAGTTTGAGAATAAAGATTATCAAGGAGTTGCACGAGGAAGGACATGTGGGTAGAGATTGTACTTTGCAGTTAATTTATCAATCTTATTTTTGGCCATCGATGAGGAAAGAGGCTGAAAGGTTTGTGGAGAGATGTCATATTTGTCAGGTTTCGAAGGGAACAACAACAAATGCAGGGTTGTATATGCCGTTACCTGTACCGACTAAACCGTGGGTTGATATCAGCATGGATTTCATTTTGGGTTTTCCTAGAACTCAAAGGGGGAATGATTCTATATTTGTTGTGGTAGACAGATTTTCGAAAATGGCGCATTTTATTGCTTGTAAGAAGACGGCAGATGCTGTTCGTGTTGCTCACTTGTTCTTTAAAGAAATCTATCGTTTACATGGGTTGCCAGAGTCTATTGTTTCAGACAGGGATACCAGATTTTTGAGTCATTTTTGGCTAAGTTTGTGGAAGATGGTTGGAACGAAGCTGAAATTTAGTAGCGCTTACCATCCGCAAACCGATGGACAAATGGAGGTGGTTAATAGATCATTGGGAAATTTGTTACGATGTTTGGTGAAAGATAATCTGAAAAGTTGGGATATGAAGTTATGCCAAGCAGAGTTTGCACATAATCATGCGGTTAATAGAAGCACAGGTTACAGTCCATTTCAGATTATAATTCAAGTTTGCCAAGGGGACCGTTAGATTTGGCGGTAGTACCACAACCAAAGGGGACGGTTAAACGAGCTATTGACTTTGTTGAAGAATTAACTGAATGTCATAAAATCGTTCAGGAACGATTGGTGAAGGCAAATGAGAAGTATAAATGAACTGTAGATTTGAAGCGATGAAGTGTTGAATTTAACGAAGGTGATTTAGTTTAAGCAGTGTTGACAAAAGATCGTTTTTCGGTGGGAACATACAATAAATTGAAGGCACGGAAAATTGGTCCAGTTGAAATTCTAAAGAAAATCAATGAGAATGTGTATCAATTGAAGTTACCAGGAGATGTTCATACTTCTGATATTTTCAACGTCAAATATTTAATTCCGTACCATGGAGCTGAACTTGTTGTGGAAGAAGATGGTGAAAATTCGAGGTCGAATTTCTGTCAACCAGGGGAGGATGATGCATCACGACCAACGGAAGCACAAGGCTTAAGTTGTTCACGGGTTAATGAAGGTCTTAAGTCGCTGGAGGAAGCTTCAGTTTTAGGTCGTTCAGAGGTTCTAGGTCAGCAACGACCTAAGAAAGCGGTCTTAAGTCGGCAACAACCTAATGGAATGTGGCAGAAGGAAGAGGCAGCACTTGAGTTATTCTTTAAGCCGCAAACGAGTTACGACCTTAGCTAAGTCACATGAAGATTGGCCTGAAGATGTATCTTAAGTCACGGCTTACTTAAGTCGTATGTCGTTGCAGTCATTGAGTCGTTGTATCTTTGAGTCGTGTGTGTGTTGTATTTTCTTAAGTCATAAGTCGTTAGGTCGTATACGACCTAGGTGTTGTAATATGTGTTGTGTTGTAATATGTGTCGTGAGTCGTGAGTCGTATCGTCCTTAGGTCGTGTGATTGTAATGCCGTGTGGTAACTCGTTGAGTCGTTGTAACTTGTGTTGTGATAAGTTGTAGGTCGGCATGTTGATAAGTCGGCCGACGTTGGGCTGTGTTGTAAGGGGGTTGAGTCGCTGTTGTATAAGTCGCGCACGACTTAAGTTGGGTCGTGAGTCGGTGTTAAGTCGGGAACGACTTAAGGGTCAGGTTGTGAAAAGGCTATCAATAGGGCATGCGTTATAATTTGAAGGCAGTTGATTTTTGAATAAATTATTGTTTGTTTGCTGTGTGCTTTCATCTAAATTGGTAGTTGAGTGTAATCTCCTATCTCCACTTTCAGTTATTCGAGTGTGCTCGAATCAACGATTGTTGAAGCCGATTCGCGGAATCAAGTGCGCTTGATCAACGCTTGAAGAATTGAAGATCTTCTTTCACAGTATCGTGCGCGATCAACGTGACGAGGATAGCTAGAATTCGGTATCTTCGGATCAACGAATTTGGGCCTTGAAGTATTTTCAATCCACCGATTGCTACTTTCACCGTTCCATCTACTTTTTCGAATTATCCGCTGCGTCAGTAACTAATAGAGAAAATCTCATGGAAGTTCATTCAACATTAATTGAGCAAACTCCTTTTTAGGAAGAACTTTATATTCATGGATGTAAAGATCTACGACATTCCTATTTTCAGGCCGAAAAATTTACTCAAAAGGAAGAGGCGCACCCCACAACAAAGAAATTTCAATAAAACCAAGAAGAGGGAAGGTGTGATTCTGAACATCCTAGTAAAAGGTCAAAAGGGAACAATAATAGAAGAAAGAGTCGAAAGTAAATTTTTGAATACAAATTTTTGAATTTAAACATGCTACTTTTTCACATTTTCACCGTGACAAAGGACGATGAAAATTTCACCACCTTTTCCAAAATATCTAGCCATCCTGAGCGAAATAGTGGATATGATTATTGCGATTATCAAAAAGTAAATGGGCATAAAAGTAACAAATGTCAGACATTAGAATAATAATTCAGAACAAGATCAAGTTGGGGCTTCTAAAAGTGTTCAGTAGGAAAATTTGAAAGATTTTCCACTTTGAAGAGGATAATCTATATCTTTGAAACTTAAATCTTTCTACAAGGAAAAAGTGGCCCTGTAAATTCGAATTCCGATTTTAATCAAACTATGAAGTCCTATGGCAGTTACTCATTTTGTATTATCTTTGCTCATAAAATTTTATAATTTGATTTGTATTTGAAATTAATCGTGTATTAAAACGTAATTCGAGTGCCATTATAGGCTAAAACAAAACTCGTCCACTTCACTCCAAAGGTTTAGAATTTCCATGACTAAAGCATAACAACTTTCAAGCCATTCTGAAGGACTATAGCTCAAATATCTAGTATAAAGTGGTTCCCATTCTCAAAAGTTTGGATTAATCTACTTTCCAATGTACGCCAGTTTCTAGGGAAAAGTAAATATCTAAAATCTTCTTAAAACAAGTTATTCTTAGGAAAAACATGCTCATGGCCGTAAAGGTCTATCAGTTCATGAATGTTCCCTTTTCAAACTTACAAATAAGGCATTCCTTTTTGCTATCAAAAACCTTAGATGGTGTAGTTACATATATATTTTATAAAGCTGAAAGTAAACACACCAACAAAATTTTCAACAATACATTTTATTTCCGAAAAAGGATTTATCAAACCCATATTGAAATAAATTATTTTCAAAAAGTAAGAAAAATTAATTTAGTTACCCTATTGTTTAGGGAAGCTTAATATGCACTTATTTTAAAGAAAGGTTGTGGACAATCCTCTAAAATTACATAGCATTAGTGAATGCACAATATTGATTTCGGCAAATTATGCCGAGAAGAAAAGCATTTTCAAAGCTTTCTAAAATTGTTAGCAAGGAAACACTCATACTCATTTCCCTAAGAAAATATTTTAGAACTATCTAGATTTATCAATAAAAACTCTAATTAGAAGAGATTATTCTCAATTAAAAGACATTTAGTTCATGAATCATAACCACTCAGTCTCCTACTTGAGATTCGAGTTTATATCATGAGGATGATTTGAAAACCCATTATCAAAGAGTTCAAGTTTCCAAATTCTTTTCAAAAGTAATTCCTCAATTCATCAAAGAAATCCTTTTTCAAAAATTCTTTCTTCCAAAAAGAAAGTCGTGGCAAGAAAAACTAAAATTTATCCAATAATGTTTTTACAAGCATTGCAACTAGCCAAAATTTATTTTCAAAAACAAATTTTTCGAAAGGAAAACTTCTTCAAAGACTCTGATGTCCACTCCTAAGCACCATGAGCCTCCAATGTCCCCCTTAGAGCACCACTGAGCCTCCGACGTCCACTACAAAGCAGCAATGAACCTCCAATATCCACTTTAAAGCAATAAAAAGCCTCCTCCGAGAGCATATCCTAGAGGGAGGGATAAAAGACTTCAGCCTATCTGAAATGCCTCCTAGCTGGAGGGTCCAGCACCCACCAAAACCTCTAGTTAGTTCCTAGGTGCTTTCAAAACCAAAATGGGATGAAGATTTCCACAACCCAAATAAAAGGCAAGCGTCAAGAAGGGGATCAAACAAGGGAAATGGATGAAGAAGTCCTCAATTTAGAGCAAAGTCAAGGCCAAAGAAAAGGAACAAACAAAGGAAATGGCTAAAGATGTCCTCAACTAAGAGAAAAGTCAAAGCCTAAAAGAGGGCATAAATAAGAAGAATGGATAAAGATATCTGTTACTCCAAATATTCTCCTTTCAGCCAAGTCGAAACCTCTTTAAGATAAAGAGCAAGGGAGAAGAATTCCAGTCCAACCTTCCAAAGGAGTCAAAGGGATGCAGCCATCATAGTTTAGCGGCTTCCAGATCTTTCAAAGGCATCGGAAGGTCCCTCCTCACAGTGTCCAAGGAGTTCTTACCTTTCAAAGAATTCAAAGAAAGTATTAGCAACCCATTCGAAAGCGGTAGTAAGCCTTTCGAATCGGTCGAAACCCATATAGCCCCTAAGAGTTCTGCATTAGACCAAAACAAGAGCATGGACTACACAATGACAACGAAACTAATAATGGTTGAATCTCTTTGAAACCAATGTAATTGACCTACCGACCATGTCGAAGGCTCCAAACTTACATCACTAATAATTAGGAGGAAAAGACCCATCCAGAACACCTTTCGACAATGTCGAATGGTGCTATAAAGAAAACAATACTAAGAGGCGAAAGAATGATAAAGCCACCTTTTGCCAACATTGAAAGGAGGTATGGTTTTCGATCAGGTCGAGAGGTTAAGAAAGAATGACGGAATTGATAGAGCATGACAAGAAGAACAAGGACACCTTTCGAAAATGTCGAAAGGAGGCATTGCTTTCAATCAGGTCGAAAGGTTCATAACAGCATATAAAGAGACATCTTTCGACAACGTCAAAAGCAGGAATAGCTTTAGATTAGGTCGATAGGTTCATAACAACATATAAAAAGACGTCTTTCGACGACCTCGAAAGAAGTCATAGTTTTTGATCAAGCTTTTGATCAAGATAGAAGGCATATAACAGCATGTAAAAGGTGAAACTTTCGACTAGGTCGAAAGGTTCACAACAACATATAAAAGAAGGACCTTTTGACATTCGAAAGCAAAGGTTTGGAAGGTAGGCCGCCTGAATCTATAAATAAGACCAAAGGGGTCACGTTTTGGGGATCCGATTTATCTCGTTCCAAACTTGTATTTCTTTAACAAAGCACTTTAACCCAAATGCGGTGATCATTTGGGAATTTAATGAAATAAAATTTCTTTAGATGGAAAAACGGAAGTCTTGTGCGTTGTTGGACTCTTTACTATTTACTAAAGCTTTTGCTGAATTAACCTTAATATTTCTTGTTTAACCCCATCGAAAGGTACCTATCATCAAAGTCGACACCTTTTCAGGCCTTGACAATTTCTACAACCCTTCAAAGCCATCTAATTTGTGATCCAAAGCTTTCGACAAAGTCGAAAGCTATTCTCCAACACCAAAACCAGGGCTTACATATTTAATCTAAAGGAAGTCGTCCCCATAGCTTTCGATAAGGCTGAGGCCTACTTTAAATCAACTGGATCATAAGACTTCCTGCTTAAAAGTAAGGAAAGCTTACACCTAAGCATTCAACAAGATCGAAACCTATATTTAAAGGACTTAACACAAGGAATTTCAATCTAATCAAAAGGAAAGCTTTCAAATAAGATCACACTAGCTCATATGATCGAAAGGTCACTTAACCTAGTGACCATTGCTTTCGACACGTTGGAATGTCAAATTTGAGGAATATCAGTAAACAAAACCGAATCGAAAGGAAAGTCCTAAGGGAGTCATGCTCACTGCTCATGCAAAAGTTTGTTCATATTTCTTAGCATTACTTAGGGGTGTTGACGAGAAATCTCGTTAACATTTTTGGCGCTAGAAGGAGGGCTTGAACATCCGACTTGAATAAATCTCCAACATCATCATTCTCTAACCCTGCTTAATTCAATCCTACTTCATGTTTATCCACTTTGGTTTGACCATGGCCAGTAGATTTAAGAGATCTTAACAAGGATCTTCCGAACCACATTTGACAAGGTTCTCCCAAGTAATCATTAAAAACTCAACCAAGATGAGGGGCAAAGACTAAGGCTCGAAGCCCTAGGAATTATGAACAAAAAGAAATTAGAATCTTATAATCCTGAGAAATGGAGTCTAAATCCTTTTCATGTTGGTCCTACCCCCATCTTTGCACTTGGAAAAAGAACAAATGGAGGTGACAATATCTTTAAACAAATTAGAAGAACTATTCGACACAAGGACGCGATCTTTAAGCAAGTAATAATGAATGATTACAACGCCATTGCATAACAATGGCAACCAAATACAATAAGAACACTTCCAACTCGATAAGTTCAATGGGTAGTGAAAAGGAAAGAAATTGAAGAACATTAAATAATAAGGTCAAAGAGAAAAAAGTCAAAGTATTTTCCACATGAATCAAGATTTCTTATCAACACCCAAAAAATATATTAAGAAGGATGCATTTCTTCATTAGAGAACAAAGGACATGATTCCTTTTTAAGATTATCTTCCAAATTAACTTACTAGTTGATGAGCCCTATATTAGAACTTTTGTCATCATTGAAAGGTTAGGTCTTGGGCTCAGTGACCTTCTGGCTTTATTGAGCTTGCTTGAAATCCTCCATAAGGGCTTTCTATTTTATTAGATCAAGTTTTCCTAAATTGAGTCCTCAAGAGATAGATTTCAATCTTGTTAAAAAGTTAGGGAGATAGCCTTCCATGAATTAGGGAAGGAGTTCATTACTTTGGTGAATAGATAGCGTCTTTCGTCCTTGTTGAAAGGTTTGATCATTTATATCGAGCATATTTCAACCTTGTCGAAAGGTTTAAATAGTAGAGCCAATAGTTTCGAAAGGTTGCAATTGATGCTTAGACCGATTGTGTTATCAACCGTGACGAAAGGTTCAAATTGTAGGGTTAAGGACTTCGGAAGGTTGTAGTAAATACTTACAGTAGAAGTGTTGTCGACCTCGTCAACATGAACCTTCCGATGGGGTTGAACTTGAAGATGTGAGTTAAGCCAACAAAAGTTTAAATAAAAAGTAAGGTAATTAACAAAACCGAGGACTTCCCTTCATTTCCAAGAAAATGCTTTATTTTATTAATTTCCCTAAATCACACACAATTAGGGTCACAATACTTTGATTGAGAAATTACAAGATTAGAATGAGAGAATTCGGATCCCTAAAATAAGACCCCTTGGGCCTTATTTATAGATGCAGGCGGCTCTCTTTTTGACTCCATGCTTGCAACTGGGTCAGAAGTTCTCCCTTTTATATGTAGCTATGAACCTTTTAACTTTGTCGAAAGGTTTGCCCTTCATTTTCCATTATAGACCTTTCGACATTGTCGAAAGATTGTTTTTCTTTAAGCCCACATGAACCTTTCGACTTTGTCGAAAGGTTTTCCTTCTTTATACTGTTGTGAACCATTTGACCTTGCCGGAAGGTTGCTCTTCTCTTTGTTGTTTTGAACCTTTCGACCTTGTCGGAAGGTTGCTCTTCATTTAATTGTTGTAGAGTGCTATGCGTCTCCTTAACGTTGTTGAAAGGTGGTCTCCTATTCCTCGCTGGATTATGAGTGTTGCTTTTTTCGTAACACCTTCCGACTTTGTCAAAAGGTTTTCAGGAATCGTTTCAATCGGTTCGAAAGGCTTGCTATGCTTTCGAAAAGTTCACTATGGAGTTGCTCACACATTTTTTAACTTCTTCATCCTCTTCAAAAGGTCTGGGTTGTGCCTCTCTTCATTTGTCTTTATTAAAAGACATTTCGACTTAGTCGAAAGGTGGATTTTTGAGTATCATCCTGCATATGGACTTTGAAAGATGGCCATCGACTTCGTCAAAATCTCCTTATCGGAAGGTATGATTAACCAAACCATCTTGATGCTTTCTGATCTTACCCAATGCTCTTGCAATTCTTCTTTCATACTTTTATTCCTAGGAATATTTTATGGATAACATTTAGCCCCTCCTTATATGAAAAAAGCTTTTGTTCTTTAGGACAAAACTCCATTGAACTTTCTTCTTTGCTTCCTGCAAAATAATAATTTCTATTAAGGTTGTAACTTTGTTATGAGACGTTATAGAACAATCTTAAATTTATGAAGCTTATATTCAAGATGTCGATAGAGTAATATTTTCAAATAATTTACTTTGTAATGGCCATATTTAAACTTCCTTAAGAGTGGACTAATATCACTTGGTTTGCCAATATCTGTTCAAATAAATTAACCTTTGGAGAAAGTATATCGCACACTCTAGATATTTCTTTCTCGAATTAAACCCTTTCAACCTGTGGAAATCAGTTTCTTACTATCAGGGACTTTTACTTATCCCTCGATGTTTTCTTTATTTTCTACCTTAAACCATCAATTAATAATTCTCATTTAGTGAAAAAGTAGAAAGTTGTTTCATAATGATTCCAATTAGTGTCATGAAGATCTCATATTGAAATCAAATTGTAGGTTCAATGGAAAATTCGAAAATCATCATAAAATCCAATAGCAGAATATAGAATTTATAAAGATAGGAATTCAGTAAAGTCCCTAAGGAAATTGAAGATCCGAAATTCATAAATTATCATAAAAATCCTCAAGGAAACCTGAATGTCCATGAAATTAGTCAATTGACAGAAGATCATTAAAAATTCAATGAGCAAATCAACAATAGAAAATCCAGTAATCATCAGGGAAACCCATAAGGAAATCTCAGAATTCATTCGATCAAAAATCCAAATTGTGGTCATTAAAAACCTCAGTAAGGACAACAGAAATATGAAATCCACAAAACATGATGAAAATATAAAGAAAACACAAGGTTTTTAAAATCAGGGACCTGAATGTCCGATAAGCCGGTTGGGAGTAGGAAAACCATAAATTCTCAACAAAGTCTAAAGGAAAGTGTGAGTCTCAACAAATCAGAAGATAAAAAGAAAACCATCCAAATTCTTCCATGTAGGTATAAAGAACTAAATTCGTGAATTATTATGAAGACCAGCAAGGAAATTCAAAATTCACTGTATCAAAAATCTAATAAGAAAACATCCCAATTCCATTGAGAATGCAAAATTCACAAATCACCATAAATGTTCATAAGGAAATCTCAGAGTTCATTAAATCATAATTCTTTTAAAGGACTATCATACACCCAATAAGGAAATCAAAAATTTATAAATCATCGTTAAAATCATCAAGTAATTTCAGAATTCATCAATTCAAAACCCCAATAAATATCATCTACAAATTCTGATAGGCAAATACAAAATTCATCAATCATCACAAAAATCAGTAAGGAAGCTTAAATTCCATTAAATCAAGGAACTAAAAATCCAAGAATAGAAAATGTGATCTGAAACCCATCCATTATTATTCAAAATCAGAAGGTCAATGGAAAATTCATAAATTACAATGGAAAATCAATTAAGGGAGCCAAGAAATCATAAACTCACGAAACAAGTGATCAATTAGGAAATCGTCATGAAAATTCAATGGGAAAATGTAACATGTAATATTCAGGAATCACCAGAGAAATTAGTGGGGAAATTTATTAAATCAATAATTCAGCAAGAAATCACCACAGTGATTTAATAAAGAAATCATGAACAGAAAATTAGCAATCTGTCACAAAAACTAACTTGAATTCCATAAATTACCATAAAAACTCCACAAACAAGTTAAGAATTTAGGAACTCAATAAACAAATGAATGATGGGAAATCATCATGAAAATTCATGTATGTAAAATTCATAAACCATTTCAAAATTTTATGAAGGAATTGGGAAACCTTGGAACCAAGAATTCAACATGAAGCTTTTAGAGAAATTCTCCAATCAAGTCGATAAATCATCATGAAGTCACTGTTGGACTTTAGGATTGATCAAATCCAAAAATGGAATTTTAGGAAAAGAAATTAAAGTCCACGAAACAAAGAGTATATCCCTAATTTTGCGAAGATCTCATATGACAAATAAATTACTAGAAATCAATCCAATGTCAAAATTAGAAACTTATCTGGTCATATTAAATTCAGTAAATTCAAACAACAAACTCCTAGACCTATGGGTTAGTAAAGTTGTTGATATACTGGTAGAGTTTCCTTTGTTCTAAGGGATCACTCTATCTCTAGGGATTCTTTAGTGGCTTACTCAATTTATCATTTGAGTGTAGTCTTTAATATCACTAGTGGCAACTTGTTGCTTGTTCCATTATTTAAGCTTTGGTTGAGATCTTTACTTTGTTACCATATTATTGATTCTCTTTTCCATTTTCCACTCTCGTGCCTTCTTTTGGGATATGGATTTATTAATTCTTTTTCAAATAATGAAGTGCTAAGATTGTTAAATTCAAATCTTGACTCTTTTGGGTAGATTTGGAGTCTTTGTCTATTTATGATTATAGCATTAGACATCTTCGTCCTGTTGCTTCTTTATATATCCTTCTTTAGGATTTCAGCTTTATCCCAGCTGAAAGATAGATTTATTTCTTTAACCCATTATCCTCTTGGGTTTTAGCTTTTGCCTTGAGTTGTAGACATTTTTGTCTTTATTCTTATATCTGGAGCCCCCACTGGGCTTGGACATCTTAGTCCGCTCTTTGATGAGACACTCTCTGGGCTTGGACATCTTATTCCATTGTTTGATGAACCTCTCTTTGGGCTTGGACTTCTTAGTCCATTGTTTGATGAGCCTCTCTTTGGGCTTGTAAATCTTAGTCCATTGTTTGATGAGCCTCTCTTTGGGCTTCCCTTGTCTCAAAGGGATGTATACTTCGCTGACCTTGCTCCAGAAAGTCGCTGATGGGTGCTACCCTGATCCATCCCCTAAGTGGTGGTTTTGTGGTTAGCGGTTCTATCTCTCCCTCTAGGAGATGCTAGAGAATAACGTCGTAAGCTTAAGTCCCTCCCTCTAAGAGGTACCATGGAATAGCACTGTGGGCTTGTGTCCCTCCCACTAGAAGGTGCTACAGAATAACATCGTAGGCTTTAGTATTTGTATACGAAAATAGTTTTGGGCCAATTAAAATGGATTCTCCTTTAAGAGAAAGAATTTCATAGATATATCCTTCTTTTATACTGAAGATTTTGTTTTGAAAAATAGTTTGGACTCATGAATCCTTTATTTTGATAGTATTTTTTTCTCGATATAGTCTTTTGCAAGAAATTTCTTTTTGTTCTCATAAGGGAGATATGAATCTAAAATAGGAGACTAGGAGGTCATGATTCATGAACCAGCAGCCTTTTAGTCGAGAATATGGTTCTCTAGTTTTGAGTTCCAATAAAAATTTTATGCTTTCAAAATTTTCTTGAAAAGGTATAAATAGGCTTTCCCTCGCCCATAATTTTGGTAAAATTTGTAGCATTGAAATTGCTCAGTTTGCAGTCTTTTTATTACGTTTATTAATGATATATAATATCTCAAATTAGTTACATAAATCCGCCTTTGGGGTAAATGAGTATTTGGTTCCCATTAGGCCTTGGGGTGAATAAAATAGTTTTCTTAAAAGAATGTAATTTGAGAAATTTTCTTTTGTAATTGTTTGTTAAAAATAGATTTGGTATATATGGATTTTCTCCTAAAATTGCATTAAGTTTGGCAGTGGTTCAACATTACTTGTGAGGAAGCCTTGGTGTTGCATTGACTGAAATGTTGATAATTACCTTATGTCCGGCATCTGAGATGCCCTCTTTAAGTGTTCTGGAGTTTGTTGTGCTCTCAGACTTTGTTGTGTTCTCCAGGTTGATTTTGTTTTTACCTGCAATAACACTCAAATTTTAACCAGTACATGATCAATACACGGTACAAATTCAAGTATGAATGGAAATACAAATCAAATTAAAGAGCTATAAAAAGAAATAAAGGGAGAGCTCATAGTTGAACTGAAGTTGCGAGTCCACATGATTTGATTGGAATTTGCATTTTGGAGTTGTTTAATTGCTTTCCTCTCAGTTTGAATGTGATGTCATCCAAACTTCTTTGACAAGCTCCTGCAATAATTCTGACCTGATCATGCCTTGAAATTTCTCTGATAAAACACGATATCCATCAGTTTCATGCGCATTTGCTTTATGGTACTCGCACTAACTTCCTCCTTTATTTGGCTCTGGGGCACTTCGACTTTTTGAGGTGCGATAAAAGTCTCATTTATTTTAACCTTAGCATTTACGCAGGAGAGGGATTTGCTCAGGACTACACAATTCATTCCAGAACTCTTTCTTGACTTCGCTTCGGGTTTTCACTTTCCCTTTGCCTCTTGTCGAATCACTTAAGATCATATTTCTCTTCCTCGGATTCCCAATGGAATTCTTTCCTAGCATGATGCATCTTGACCACTGGAATAAATTTCTCTACTCGAAGAAAGAAATATTGTAAACTCTGCATCCAGTTATATAAGGTCCTTCCAGAAAGGAGTTTGTTCAATCAACTCCGATCGAACTACCATAGGTTTTTCTCTATCAGTTGTACTTTCTTCTTTTAATGCTTTTGTGTTGAATCTGTTCAAATATTCATCAAGAAACTCCCTTGGTATTTTTCTGATGTTTTCTAGTAAACTAAAGTCCATAGCTGTATCACAGAATATGGGAATTGATCCAAGAAGTCGCAAGAAAATTGCTCATAAGAATAGATAGTTTCCGTTTGGTAACTATTATACCATTGATTGCTGCTCTGTGAAAGGTGAAAGGAAAAAGCTTACATGGAACTGCCTCTGAAGCATTATATAAGTTCATCCAATTTTCAAAAACAACAAAATGATCATCTGGATCAGTTGTTCCATCATATTTTAGTGAAGAAATTTGGATGTTTGGGGGGAGAGTTGTTGCCATTATTTCTTTGGAAAAGGGGTCATTTTGTTGGGTAACATGTTCTTCAAGATGTTAATTTTTTTTCTCTAAGCGCATTTACCTTTATATGGTGTAAGTTTTCATTTTGGTTGGTCTTGTAGCATCGATTTCACCCTAGAGGGGGGTGAATAGGGTGAATCTATTAATTATAAAAATTATTGCGGAAGCTTATAAAATTATTTCAACACAGATATATCAAAATAATAGCAACACAGAAAATATCAGAAAAATAAATACAGAAATAAAACGACACAGAATTTACCCAGCTTCGGCAAAACCCTACCTACGTGTTGCCTCTAAGGTTTCTACTAGAAATTAAGTAGTCAGACGCTTACACACGTAAAATCATGACACCCGCTATCGACTAGCCATAACTCTACGCTCAAAACCCTGCCACACCTCAGCCACTGAGTTGCGAATTCTCAAACTACGCCTCGTAGTTTGTCCCCTAGTCACACGACTAGAATATACAACGGTTTTACAGAAGAATTTAAATTTAAAACAAATTTAAAACAATCAAAACTCTATTTGAAAAATTAAGCCCAAATATAATTGTTACCAATAAATGTCGGCCCCCTTTTTATTTATTTCTTCATCGGCCGGTTTCCCTTGAAAAACGGTGGCTTCTCGTTTGTTCCACTCTGATTAAAAATTAGGGCATTGAAATGCCGGCTTTAAATTGACCGATCGAATTGGGATTTCGCTCTCTTTCTCCTTCGATCAATCGTCTCTTCAGTTGGCTCGCGGCTCCTTCGAAGATCGAGTTCGATCTTGCTCCGGTATGTAACTTTTGCTTTTACTTCTTTTGATTTTGCGTACTTGAACTTGATGGATTTGAAGGCCGATGATGAATGGGTTTATATAGGATTCGAATTCCTATTTTCTCGTTCGTGTATAATCATTTGAATTCGTCAATTTATCTTGCTCGACCGGTCGATGTTGCTTGGATGCTTGAGATTGATTCTGACTTTATCAATTTCGTATTTTAATGATTTCTTGAGGGTCACGACTTTGATTTCTCTGACGTTGTTTTCCTTGCTCACCACGGTTCTGACTTTGATCTATTTCTTTGAATTAAACTGTTGACTTCGGTCACTTGACTTTGTTTATGCGATTCCATGACTTGATAATGTCTTCGGCCATCACCGTTGCACAAATATTGTTTCTGGTCATTTTAATTTGAACTGGAGGTGACTTTCAAACTTGATATTGATTTTTGTTAACTCGTGTTTCTCATATTACCTACCATGAGAAAACCGTGATTTTGACTTTGCATACATTTTCATTATGTAGTTCATTGTATCATGAGTTTGTGGCTGACTTCAATCTTTGTGCTCGACTTTGGCCATAGTTTTGATTATGTGATAATGTTTGATGATGTTTTAAGAAAAAACAAACTGTTACATGATCTTGTTCACTGAACTGTTGTATCACATGGTGTTCATTAGCCTTTGGCTTCACTGCTTGGTTATTGGTGATCTCTGGTTTACTTTGACCTGATCTGATGCATGTTGTATCTGCATTCACCACTGTTTGTACACTTCCATTCTGCTGTGTCTTTGATGTTGGCTTGCATTTGATTTTGTACATATGATGGCGTTCATGTGTACATTAGTCTGAATCTTGTGTTCATCTTTGTTGTAGCATTGTGTACATACATGCCCATTGATGTATATACATTTGTACTGATGCATCACTTGTTGCCATTCACTTGAAATCAGTTGCATTCGTCTGGTTTTACTGCATCATGCTTTTGTTTTAAACTTGCATTTTTAATTTTGATTTGTGATTGAAAAATTGTCTGGTTGACATGTATGGATTGTCTAGTTCTAGTCATTGTTGATTTGGTTTATTTGTTGGGTCATCATTTTTGGCAGTTCTAGTTTCATTTCATTTTTAATTTGCACCTTTGTTGTTTCACTGTTTCACGGAACTGTTGCACTATTAGCTTCGTGTATACTTTCTTGCTTTAACCTAAACTAGTCTGGTTTGCTTCCATATCATGGCTGGTTTGAGTTTTGCTGTCACTACATGTATGTATACATGTGTATATATATATATCCTTGTGCATTGTCTTCATGTAGTTTGTACCACTGCCTTTGTGCACTGTTTGGTTCATATTGCATTTGTACATTTGGATTTTGGTCGAGGCTTGTTTTAGTTGTCTTGACCATATTCATGAACTTGCACCTGTGTTGAATCCAGCTTGGAGCTTGGGTTTGACCTTGTGTTAATATTGTGGCATTATTTTTATTGCACTTGAGTTGAACCCGATGTTTTGGGTTTTACCTGTGCTCACCTGTCTCAGTAATTTTATCAAGTGTATATATCGGTGTACACGGCCTTGTGGCATGTACGGTGATACACTGTGCATGTCACAAGCTGTTCGTGTATGATGAATTCAAATTTAAATGATGATGAGCAACCCAAATAACTGAGGCAAATATTATTTTCAAAATTCACATTTTATTTTATACTGCAAAAATATTTTATTTTTAATTTTACTGCGTCAATGTATCTTTTTGCAGATTGCTCAGATGCTAGTTCAAATTGGAATGAGGTTAAAGACAAATACGAGTGCGAGTGAATGAGTGCTATGTAGTGAGGTCAAATGTAAATGTGAATCGTGATGTAATCAAAATTGTATTGTGATTGAAATTGTATATATATAGTGAGAGCTTGAAATTTGTAATATTCAAAGATTTGTGAAAATAAAATAGTATATTAACAAATATATTTAAATGAATATATATATATATATATATATATATATATATATATATATGTTTATTATCATCAAACAAAATTCATATAATTGCATATTCAAAAATCTCCCCCTTTTGATGACAACAAATATATATTTAAGATTTTGAATTTGTTAAATGTATTTGATCATTCAATTTGCTCCCCTATTTGAATGCTTCCTCTCTACAAAAAGCTCCCCCTTCATATATACATACAATTAAAAATATGCAAATGATCCTAGATGCAAATAGAAAATATTTGACCTTTACTTGAATTTATTTGACAAAATCTTAACTTTTCTCTTCCCCTTTTGTTATCATCAAAAGAGTAATAGTGTTAGAAATATAGAGATAACGTGATCGATATTAATACAACATTAAAACTCACTCGAATATAAATATTAAATTTCAATAAAAAATCAAACAGAAATCATAAATACTCTATTAGGCGCATATTCCACTTTTAGAATGATGGGAATGATGTCATCATATAAATCCATACACTTGTGTCTATTTGTGATATATTTATATCAGAAATTTGAATATCTACCAACCATGCTTAATCGTTAGGACTTTTAAATGAGATTAGTAGTATTCCAATTTTATTTTAAAATAAATAAATTCAAGTATCTTCAACCACGCATAACCGTGAGGACTTTTAAATGTGATTAGAATTAACTTGTTTATTTAATAAATCAATTTTGATATGCATTCCATACGTGCATAATCGTGAGGACTTTTAAATGAGCATGGAAGCACTTAACAAATTCCAAGTAATTCACCCATGCATAACCGTGAGGACTTTTAAATGAGAGTGAATACTTTGAATTTTATTATTATTATTATTATTATTATTATTATAATATATTTTTATTAAAAAAATATAAAATGTAAAATGAATGATTCCTGTTAAAAGTACCACATATGAACAAACTATATTGAATTTTGATGAGTGATGGTCGTTAGAAATATGATAGAAATAGAGATGGTCATGGAATTTTTACCAACAAAAAGTTTTATAACTCTTGTTTAAATTTCTAAAGAAATTTACCAATTATACCGTCTCGAGTCATAATATAAGATAAATATCAACACTCATCACTTTATCAATCACTATTTATCTTTTTTTGATAATTAGTAGGGAGTCAGATTAGTCAATGTTATAATTTAAAAATTAAACTCAAAAATAATTATAAAATTAATTTTTCTAAAAATGACCAATCTGAAAACAAGGTCAAAAATAATTTTCTAGAAGGGGTTTTATGAGAAAAATTTCTGCTATTTGAAAATTATTTGAAATGAAAAATATGCATATATTTTATTTGAAAAATGATGCAGTTACTAAATGTCTCATCATAAATCACGTTCCATAGTAATTTTTCTATCAACTAAATCACTAGTGTAATCTGCATCTGAATTTCTTTCCACTCAAACTTATTATTAGTTGAATATTTCAAACCAAATCATGAGTTGTGCAACAAAATATCTCAAAATCATTTTAACAACTTTTTAAATGAAATTCTCTTGAATTTTAATTGAAGTCGTGTAAATAATCAAAAACCGTGAATATCTAGAGTCAACCGTAAAATAACCAAATGTATTATCATCCAATAAAACACTATTATTAATCCAAACTAATATATATGAAGTAATTTAGAGGATTTTATAGTGTTCTTGGCATAAGAATATAATTGGCCAACAATTTTGAATAAATCAAAATCAAAATCATCATTTATTTCATCATCACATTATTGGCTGATTTAATTCAGACTATGGTGCAGATTATCACATTTAATATATCGTTCAAAATATACCATTACCTGTTTTACCTTTAGATAATTTTTCACTGTTGCCCATCGTGATTCTGTCACCTTTGTACTATGCTAAGGAACTTTGCTTTGTTGCCCATTGTGTTTTTGGAACAGCCAAAATCCAGATAACACTGTTGTTGTTCCTTAACCTGCCACCACTCCTACACGATAAAAGATTTTTGTGACCCATTTGTTTTTATAGGTCCATGATTGTTAGTGGTAGAATATTTTGAAAAATAATTTTGTGGAGACCCAAAACTATTTATATATGTTCTTTTCGGCACCCAGATTTGTTTAACTTTGAGAGATTTTATATTCGTGCCTTTTAGAACCCAAATTGGTATAGTTTTCACGTGTTTGGGCCTATACCAACAATTGTTTTGATTGTGTCCAAATTTTCTACAAATTGTGCACATTGAATTCACTTGATTAGTTTTTCTTTTAACAGGTTCAGATTGATTATATCCAAGTCCTTGTCTGACACTATTAACAGTTTCCTTCCCTAAGAGCATATTCAACGATTTTTCACTTTTGGAAGATTTATCTAAAGTCGTTGACAGTTGTTGGACTTGTGTTTTGTGAGATTCATTTTCATTTAATAATTGTGTGCGCTTTTTAATAGAATTTTCTCTTCTAATATTTTCACTCTCTTTCAAAATCAGAATTTTATTTTCAAGCAATTTAATTTTAGTTTCTAATTTTTTAATTTCTTCTTCGAATGTTGGATACTTATCACACTAATTAGGGATCCTAATTTGATAGGTTTTAACTAATTGTTCAAGCTGTTCATTTACTTCTATCAAACTATCTCTTTGTGATTCAATTTTAGCATACTTTTACCTAAGTCATTCAAAATAACCTTTTACTTCTTGGAAATATATAAATAATTCAGAGTGAGTAAGTTTTGATACCTCGCTTGGCTCGTCATCGTCGCTATCAGTTATATTACCTTGAAGGCACATATCTGCTTTCTCACTCTCACTGCTAATACTTTTATTATCTTCATTACTTGTATTCCACGTGGCTGCAAAATTTCTCCTTGTTGATTTCTTTTCAAAGCCGTGTCGATTTTGAGGACAATTGGGCTTGATGTGTCTGGGTTGGTTGCACTTATGACAGATGATTTTTCGTTGTTCCGTGTTATTTAAAACTTTGATTATTCTACTTTTTAATTTTTGATTTAGAGATGGATTTCCGTATTTGTGGTTCCACCTTTTTAATCTCTTTATTAATATTTCCAACTCTGCTGCTCCATCGTCATCGTCATCGTCATCGTCATCACTTTTAGTTGTTCCTTTGAGAGCTATTGATTTCTTTCGAGTGTCTCCTCCTTCATGCTCTTCCTTGCATTTCATTTCTAGCTCATAAGTGGTGAGATTTCCGATGAGTTCTTCAACTTTGATTTGTTTTAAATCATTCAATTCTTGAATGGCAGTCACTTCTGCTTCAAATCTTCGTGGAAGGACTCTGAGGATTTTTCGGACTATTTTCAATTCTGTGTATGTTTTTCTGAGAGCTGTTGATTTGTATACGATGTTGGAAAGCCAGCCGTACATATCTTTAACATTTTCTTCCTCGGCCATTGTAAAGTTCTCGTATTCGCTACTCAGCATGGCAAGGCGAGATTCCTTGACTTGAGATATTCCTTCGTGAGTCACTTCTAGCATGTGCCATATTTCCTACGCAGTTAGACAATGTGAGACATGATTAAATTCAAATTGATCCAATGAACAAATAATCGAATTCAGAGCTTTGGCATTCGAACTCTGTAACTTATTTTCTAGATCTGTCCATTGATTCTTCAGTTTATTTATTTCCTGATTATTTACAATTATAGTTGGTGCTTTATAACCTTCTCAATAATATCCCAAGCATCAATGGTTTTCAGAAAAGTTTCCATCATAATTTTCCAGTAAGCATATTCACCATAGAAAATTGGTGGTCTAACTATGGACTGACCCTCCGCAAAAGCATTATTAAAAGAAGCCATTTTAAAAATTCAAATTTGTAAAACAAAAATTAGTTTTCGAAAAAAAATCGAATTTTTAAAAAACAAAAGTTGACTTCTATTCCTAGCTTTGATACCACATGTAGGATCGATTTCACCCTAGAGTGGGGTGAATAGGGTAATTCTATTAATTATAAAAATTATTGTGGAAGCTTGTAAAATTATTTCAACACAGATATATCAAAATAATAGCAGAAAAATAAATGCAGAAATAGAATGACACAGAATTTACCCAGCTTCGGCAAAACCCTGCCTACATGCTGCCCCTAAGGTTTCTACTAGAAATTAAGCAGTCAGACGCTTACACACGTAAACTCATGACACCCTCTATCGACTAGCCTAAACTCTATGCTCAAAACCCTGCCACAACTCAGCCACTGAGTTCCGAATTCTCAAACTACGCCACGTAGTTTATCCCCTAGTCATACGACTAGAATTTACAACGGTTTTACAGAAGAATTTAAATTTAAAACAAATTAAAAAAAATCAAAACTCTATTTGAAAAATTAAGCCCAAATATAATTGTTAATAATAAAGGTTGGCCCCCTTTTTATTTATTTCTTTATAGGCCTGTTTCCCGTGAAAATTGGTGGCTTTCTCGTTCGTTCCTCTCTGATTAAAAATTAGGGCTTTGAAATGTCGGCTTTAAATTGATGGATCGAATTAGGATTTCGTTCCCTTTCTTTTTCGATCGATCGTCTCTTCACTTGGCTCATGGCTCCTTCGAAGATCGAGTTCGATCTTTCTCCGGTATGTAATTTTTGCTTTTACTTCTTTTGATTTTGCGTACTTGAACTCGATGGATTTGAAGGCCGATGATGAATGGGTTTATATCGGATTCGAATTCCCATTTTCTCATTCGTATATAATCATTTGAATTCGTCAATTTATCTTGCTCGGCCGGTCGATGTTGCTTGGATGCTGGAGATTGATTCTAACTTTATCAATTTCGTATTTTAATGATTTCTTTAGGGTCGCGGCTTGGATTTCTCTGATGTTGTTTTCCTTGCTCACCACGGTTCTGACTTTGATCTGTTTCTTTGAATTGAACTGTTGACTTTAGTCACTTGACTTTGTTTATACGATTCCATGACTTGATAATGTCTTCGGCCATCACCGTTGCATGGATATTGTTTCTGGTCATTTTAATTTGAACTGCAGGTGACTTTCAAACTTGATATTGATTTTTGTTAACTTGTGTTTCTCATATTACCTACTGTGAGAAAATAGTGATTTTGACTTTGCATACATGTTCATTATGTAGTTCATTGTATCATGAGTTTGTGGCTGACTTCATTCTTTGTGCTCCACTTTGGCCATTGTTTTGATTACGTGATAATGTTTGATGATGTTTTGAGAAAAAACAAACTGTTACATGATCTTGTTCACTGAACTGTTATATCACATGGTGTTCATTAGCTTTTGGCTTCACTGCTTGGTTATGGCTGATCTCTGGTTTACTTTCACCTGATCTGATGCATTTTGTATCTACATTCACCACTGTTTGTACACTTCCATTCTCTTGTGTCTTTGATGGTGGCTTGCATTTGATTTTTTACATATGATGGCATTCATATGTACATTAGTCTGAAGCCTGTGTTCATCTTTGTTGTAGCATTGTATACATGTGTCCACATTGATGTACGTGCATTTGTATTGATGCATCACTTGCTGCCGTTCACTTGAAATCAATTGCATTCGTCTGGTTTTACGGCATCATGCTTGTGTTTTGAAATTGCATTTTGAACTTTGATTTGTGATTGAAAACTTGTCTGGTTGACATGCATGGACGGTCTAGTTCTAGTCATTGTTGATTTGGTTCATTTGTTGGGTCATCATTTTTGGCAGTTCTAGTTTCATTTCATTTTTAATTTGCACCTTTGCCGTTTCACTGTTTCACTGAACTGTTGCACTTTTAGCTTCATGTATACATCCTTGCTTTAACCTGAACTGGTCTGGTTTGCTTCCATATCATGGCTGGTTTGAGTTTGCTGTCACTACATGTATGTGTACATGTGTATATACATATGTATATATATATTTGTGCATTGTCTTCATGTAATTTGTACCACTGCCTTTGTGCACTGTTTGGTTCATATTGCATTTGTACACTTGGATTTTGGTCGAGGCTTGTTTTAGTTGTCTTGACCATTTTCATGAACTTCCACCTACGTTGAATCCGGCTTGGAGCTCGGGTTTGACCTTGTGCTGATATTGTGACATTATTTTTATTGCACTTGAGTTGGACCCGGCTTTTTGGGTGTGACCTATGCTCTCCTGTCCCTATAATTTTATCAGGTGTATATATCGGTATGCATGGCCTTGTGGCATGTACAGTGATACACTGTGCATGTCACAAGCTGTTCGTGTATGATGAATTCAAAATTAAATGATGACGAACAACCCAAATAACTGAGGCAAATATTATTTTCATTATTCACATTTTATTTTATACTGCAAAAATATTTTATTTTCAATTTTACTACGTCAATGCATATTTTTGCAGATTGCTTAGATGCTGAATTTACATTGGAATGAAGTTGAAGACAAATATGAGTGTGAGTGAATGAGTGATATGTAGTGAGGTCAAATGTAAATGTGAATCGTGATGTAATCAAAATTGTATTGTGATTGAAATTGTATATATATAGTGAGGGCTTGAAATTTGTACTATTCAAAAATTGTAATAAATATTTGTTTGAATAAAATATCCGTTTGAATTCAAATTCTGTGTTTTTTATTTTATTCATCAAATATTTATTTAATTTGTGAAAATAAAATAGTATATTAACAAATATATTTAAATGAATATATATATGTTTATTATCATCAAACAAAAATCATATAATTACATATTCAACAGGTCTCATCTCTGTGACTACTCCTGTAGTCCTCTTGGATATGGCTATTTGATTGTTCAAGTGATTTATTTACTCGACTATCTTGGTTTAATCCTTAGTCTTCTATCTCATTTGGAAGTTTCACTTCATCCTCTTTTTCCGTAATCTTTTGTTGATTCCTAGGCTGGAGCTCTTTCTGAATACTCCTTTATTGCTATCTTTTCTGGCTGTTGATTTTTAACGTTGATCAGATTGCTTTCCAATTTTTTTTGGTTGAAAGCTACCTTACTTCTATATTGCCTAAGTTAGGAATTGGGATCATGTGACCATTAAAGGTTGACTGTGATACAGCCTCTTTATTTGGATTGTTGTTACTACTCTTACCTTTTACAATGCCCCTTTTTAGTCAATGCTCTTTTTGTAATTGACCTTTGATGAAAGTTATCAGAGATTGGAGGTTCAAGCCCTCCTTCTTATGCCAAAAACGTTAATAAGATTTCTTGTCGACACTCGAAAAATATGTTAAGAAGGATGGATTTCTTCTTTGGAGAACAAAGGATGTGATTCCCTTTTAAGATTGTCTTAACCTTATTAGTTGATGAGCCTTGTATATGAACTTTCGTCGCCGTCGAAAGGTTTAGGTCTTGGGCTCAGTGACCTTCCGGCTTTGTTGAGATTGCTTTAAATCTTCCATAATGGCTTTCTTTTTTATTAGATCAAGTTTTCCAGAATTGAGTCCTCAAGAGATAGGTTTCAATCTTGTCGAAAGATTAAGGAGACTGCCTTCCTTGAATTAGGGCAGGAGATCAATTACTTTGGTGAGCAGATAGTCGGTTTCAACATTATCGAATGGTTTAATCACTTAATCGAGTAGATTTCAACCTTGTCGAAAGGTTTAAATAGTAGAGACAATAGTTTTGGAAGGTTGCAACTGATAATTAGATCAAATGTGTTATCCACCTTGATGAAAGGTTCAGATTGTAGAGGTAAGGAATTTGGAAGGTTGTAGTACATACTTGTAGCAAAAGTGTTGTCGACCTCGTTGACGAGAACCCTTCGATGGGGTTGGACCTGAAAATGTGAGTTAAGCCAACAAAGGTTTAAACAGATAGCAAGGTAATTAACAAAACTATGGACTTCCCTTTGCTCTAGGAAAAACCTTCATTTTATTAATTTTCCCCAAATTACACCCAATTAGGGTTATAATACTTTGTTTCAGAAATTATAAGATTAGAATGAGAGGATTTGGATCTCCAAAACAGGACCACTTTGGGTCTTATTTATAGATGCAGACAGCCCTCCTTTCGATTCCATGCTCTCGACTGGGTCGGAAGGTCTCCCTTTTATAAGCAGCTATCAACCTTTCGACTTTTCGAAAGGTTTGCCATTCATACATAATTAGTATCTCTTTGGTTGATAGGTTATGTTTAGAACCCATATACCTAATTACTTCCTTAAGGGTTTGAATCCGATAGGAGGTTATGTAACTCTACGAATGAGTTGTGACTAGTCAGAACTTGATTTGTTTGGTTATAAGTTTGCATGCAATCCGTATGTTTTTTATTTCGTAGATTTCGAGATCATTTTTGTTATGGATTGGTTGGGTAAATATGAGGCTAGGATATTTTTTCAAGATAGCGAAATATCACTAAGACACTGTGATAGTCGTAACCAAATGATATCCTCAGTGGAGAATTCTGACCGGAGTTCTTGTGATTTGTTGAGAGCTATGGAATTAGAAGAAGGGTTAAGTCAACTTCGAGTGCCAAGAGAGTTTGCAGATTTTTTGAGCTGGTCATAGGATTACCACCGAAATGAGCTGTTGAGTTACGGATAGATCCTGTGCTAGGAGCAGAAGCTACAAGTAGACCACCTTGTAGGATGACACCGACCAAGATGAAGCAATTAAATGTGCAGCTATGGGAGAAATTATATTAAACCAATCAGTTCATATTTTGGAGCGACCGTGGTGTTCGTGAAGAAACCGGATGGGTCATTCAGGATGTGTATCAAATATCGTAAGTTAAACGAGAAGATGATTAAGAGCATGTATCCTTTTTCAAGAATCGACGGTCTATTTTATAAGTTGTGTGGAGCCACAATATTTTCCCATTTGCATTTGGAGACACGTTTTCATTAGTTGAGAGTGACAGGGAACAATATTCCAATAACGCCATTTCAAACTAGGTATAGTTCGTACAAATGGTTAGTAATGCCATTCGCATTAACGAATGCACTGGATTTCTTCGTGGAATTGATGAACCGAGTTTTCCAAGAATACTCAGATAGGTTCATTTTGGTGTTTATAGATGACGTTTTAGTGTACTTTAAGGATGATAGAGAGCATGAAGATCATCTTAGAGTAGTGCTTGAGACATTGGGGCAGCATCAGCTAAACGCGAAATTTTCCAAGTGTCATTTTTGGAAGAAAAGGTTAAGTTTTTTGGTCACGTGGTTTTAGAGAAGGGTTTGTCAGTCGATCCAGATAAGATCAAGTGTTAATAACTAGGAGAGACCAGAGATAGTGATTGTGATTAGAAGTTTTCTTGTACTTCCTGCATATTGCCAGAGATTCATTAAGGATTTCTCAAGGGTAGCAACGCCTTTGACTAAGTTTACCAGGAAGAGCATGAAGATTATTTTGTTTGACAAATATGAGTAAGCAATCCTTAAGTTAAAGAATTTGTTGGCCAATGCGCCTATGATAGTGGTTCCAAATGAAATCCAAGGTTTGGTTGTGTATACCGATGCATGCAGAACCAGATTTGGAGCTGTGTTGATGCCAAATGGTAAAGTCATTGCCTACGCTTCACGACAGCTTAGGCCGTATGAAGTGAGATATCCTACTCATGATTTTGAGTTGGGTGCAATGACCTTCACATTGATGATATGGAGATATTACCTCTTAAGGGGGAGATTTGAGATATACATAGATCATAAGTCTTAAGATATTTATTCTCTCAGAAGGGGTTGAATACGAGACAACAAATTTGGTTGATTTTTTAGCAGCTTATGATTTTGGTATAGAGTATACACCTGAAAGGAAATAAATTAGCGGATGCTCTTAGTAGTAGACATCAGAATGTTATGTTAGCTATGTTCGTAGAATGGAAAGATTTTAGAAACTTGACCACTTGTAGTGTGCATTTAAGATCGACCGCGAGTTCTAGCCAGAGCACCGCCATGTTCTCCTGTTTGGAAGTCCGACCCACATTGATCGAAAGGATTGATTCTAAGCAAAAAGAGGATCCATTATTAGCAGAGAAGACTAGAAGGCTAAAGGTTGGATCAGAGAACAACAATCTAAACTATTTTAGTCTTAACCAGAGGGGATGGTTGAAAATGAAGGGACAGTTGTGTGTTCCAAAAGTTGAGAACCTGAGGAAAGAAGTTCTTAAAGAATCTCATCAATCCAAATTTATGATTTAGCCTAGAGAAACAAAGACGTATCAAGATATGAAGAGGAGCTTCTTTTTGAACGGTGTGAAGGAGGATGTTGGCTTGTGGGTTAGGCAGTGTGCAAACTATCAACAAGTGAAGGCCGAACATCAAAAGTCGAGTAGAATTCTTTAACCATTGGAGATACCCGTTTAAAAATGGGATTTGATATCCATGGATTTTATAGACGGTTGCAAAATTCGAATAGAGAAAATGAAAGTACATGGGTCATAGTGGATAGGTTTTCTAGGAGTGCTCATTTCATTCCAGTTAATGCAACCAAAACTACACCTGTTTTAGCAAAATTGTTTATGAAGAACATAGTTAGACTATATGGAATTCCTAGTATAGTTAACGACAAAGACATTTTGTATACTTGTGAATTATGGAAGAGTCTATAAGATGTATTAGTTATGGAGCTCAAGATGATTACTGCATATCACCTTCAAACAGAGAGCAACAATAAGGCACTCGAGGATTTATTGAGGGGTTGTGTGTTAGACTTTGGTGAATCTTAGGAAGATCACCTACACTTCGTTGGAGTTTTCCTATAATAATAGTTATCAGATTAGTATAGCGATGGCGCCTTTGAAGCTTTGTATGGAAGGCTATGCAAATTACTAGCATCTTGGTTGGAGACCAAAGATAGATTAGTCTTGGGTCCAGATCTGGTTTGAAAGGCTATGGAGAAGACTGAGTTCATTGGAGAAAGGATGAAGGAAGCTTAGTCCAGACCAAAGAGTTACGTAGATAAAAGTCGTAAAGATTTAGAATTCCCAGAGGGAGATAGAGTTTTCACTAAAGTATCACCAATGGAGATTGTGGCATAATTCGAAAATTTAGGGAAACTGGCACCGAAATATGTTGGTCCATTCCTAGTTATAGAAAGGATCAGAAAGCTCGCATACAAAGTAGAGTTGCCAAGAAAAATGGCAGGTGTCCATAATGTGTTTCGTGTGTCTCATCTTCGTAAGTATGTGCATGATCAGGAGACTACTATTACTCCGACAGAGTTAGAAGATTTGATAGTAGAACTGAATTTGACCTACGTTAGACAACCAGTTGAGGTTGTAGCGAGAGATGAAAAGAAGTTAAGAAACAAACAGTTTAAGTTGGTGAAAGTCTAGTGGGGTGACAATGAGAAAGACTATACTTGGGAGACAGAAGATAGGATTAGAGATACTTATCCTGATCAACTGTAATGGTATATTCTATATTTGCTTTATATAGAATATTTGCTAGTTAGGTAGGCTAGTATGGTAGTTAGAAGATGTTACAGATGATTTCTGTGTTTAGTATTTAGTCCTTACTGAATTTCAAGGAAAAAAATTCTTTAAGGAGGGAAGCTTGTAACACTGTAATTTTAAATAACATTTCAGGAGATTTAATTAGATAGATTAAATAGAAAAATGTAAAGATTAGAGTGGTAAGGAGATTGAGATTTGAAAATTTAATAGAGGCCATGTTTAAATAAATAGAGATTTAAAAGAATTAGTTTATGGAAACGGTTTCATATGTTAACCAATAAGGCAATAAGGCAAGGTTATTATGGGTAATAGCCGTCCAACATAACCCCATAACCACCAAACCCTTATTCCCATTTTCATTCCGTACGTTCATAATTAAAAAACATAAGAAAAGGGGAGCTCAAAGCTGGCCACAACCTAGGGGAAAAGGACATTAAAAAACTTACTAAAAATAAGGAATCGAGTAAGGATAATTGAGAAAGATAAAATCTCAAGTTCCTTATCCAAAACAAGGTGAATAATTTTCAAAACCGTCTCATTTTCATTTTTAAAGAGCATTTTATTCCGGGTTTTAACTTTAAACCTTTATGATGATTTTAATTATGATATGCTTGGATTACATAATAGGTTTGATTCAAACAAGTATGTTAGATAAATTTTTAATCGATTTTAAGGCTAAAGTCATATTGATTGGGTTTCAAATGCCATGGTAATTTAATATATTATGTAAAACATTATTTTGGAGATGGGTTCAAATTTTCAAAATTATCCAAACTATGGATAACTTATAATGAATCTTTGAAGGAAGAAATAAATAATTGGGTTTAAAATTTATTTCGACTATTATATGAAGGATTTTAGGTGTGAAATTTGTACATGTTAGATAACATATTAAAAGTGAATTTTGATGATTTTTTAGTGATTTTTCCTAAGTAATTTGTTATGGAAATTAAATTAATTAAATTGTAGGACTTAAGCGTCTAAATTGTTTTGTTAAAGGGAAGGGCCACTTTGTTGATCATTTAAAAAAAATTGGATGAATTCTGCAGCCTTTTGAAAAAGACATTTGTAAATTTTATGGTAACCAATTATACTTTTACAGACAGGCAAGTTAATTGAAAAACATTTACTTAAAAAGGCAACAAAAAAGTTTTGCATAGATTTACTGCTTCTCCACATCCATTTGCAACCTTTCAACCCCATACCTCCACCCCCAACCAAGTTGAAACCAATACACATGGTATCAATGCTTTGATATGTAGTGGATTGGAGAATGGCGGAAGGTATAAAGTCGAAATTATGCTTTCAAAGGGGTCAAGGCCATTTTAAAAAGCTTGCCAAGGCCTTTGTTTTGCTTTCAAAAGGGATGCCGCCTGCCTTGATTTTAATAAACGCTTTCAAAAGTGTTTAATTACATTCATATAGCTTTCGAAGGAGTTGCCGTGGTTAACAAGATTTCTTGTCAACACCCCAAAGTGATACTAAGAAAGACGGATATCCTTTACAAGAGCAACGAGCGAGATTCCTTTAGGAATTGCCTTTCAATTTGGTTTTATTTATGAATAATTCTCGAATCAGGCCTTTCAACTTTGTCTAGTGGTATAGACTTTGGAATGGAGTAACCTTTATGTAAAATTCCAGATTTTTTATAATATTATTTAGGACATTTAGTTAGATAAACTAAATAAAAATAATGTGTTGATAAGGGGATTAGGATTTGATCTAATTAAGGCAGTCGTGCCTTTTTAACTAATAAATTAAATGAAGGGTTTAAAATGAATAAGAGGAGGGGTATTATGGGAAAGAGACCATTCCTATATTGACTTCCTTAGGCCACGTATCTCTATACACATTCATTTCATTTAAAAAATTTCTAAAGTTAGGCCATCCACCATTAATAAGGAAAGAAGAAGAGGAAACTAAGGATAAGCTTAAGGAAAGCATATTCAAATCAAACTCATCCAAATCTCAAGCTACTTAATCTCTAAATCAAAGGTGAATAATGGTTACCTCTATAAATTTTATGGTTTCAGTTTTAAGTTTAATTCCAAATGATTTTGTAAATGATAAAACGATTATATATACATGTTGATGATTTATCTATGTTTATATATATTTTATTACATGTTTTAAGAAGAAAACCCTATTGAATGACATCAGTTAGCCTTGCGAATTTTTATGCTGATCTAAAAAGTTTTTTCTTCAAAGATGGGTTTCAATTTTCAGAATTTTCATGGAATTGTTATGAATTTTCTAAGGAAGAAAATGGTATTTTGGATTATTAAATTTTTTATGGGAAAAATAGTTATTGTTTGGATTTGAAAATTTTATATATTGAAAAGAACATACTAATTAATTTTCAAGAATTTTTTCAAAATTTTTCAAGATGTGTTAATAGTTACATAAAGTAATTTAAGATATAGGACTTAAATGTTTTACATAATTATAAAGGAGAAAAGGGGGTTTTCAAAATTATTTATGTTTTCAAATAAGGAAAGTTGGCAACATTTTTTAATATAAAATTATGGTAACCAATCGGATTTAGACAAGCAAGGCATGTGGGGTACTAAAGAGTTGTTTTAAAGTACGAATAAATAGTTTTTCTACTATTTCAACCCTTTGGGAAAGAGCTTCTGCCACTATTCCAAACCATTCGACAAGGTCAAAAGGTATCAAACCTTTCAACTTGGTTAAATACCAATGCACAAGGTATCAGGTAACTGGTACGTAGTGAATTGGTAGGAGTCGAAAGGTTTATGGATGAAAAGATAGAGCTTTCGAAGGAGATGAAATTTTGCTTTTGTTTTAAAGAAAATACGCCTACTAACTTTAGAAAAAGAGCTTTCGACATTGTAAATTGTTTAAAAGAAAAACGTTTTGATTGGTTTTCCTTCTTTTTCTAATTGAAACCTTTTGACAAAGTTGTAAGGTATAGCTATCGAGAAGGTTGAAAGCATAGCTGTCACTTCCTAACCTTTTAATACAAATGGAGTCAAAGGTTATCTTTTGTTTTTCAAAACTTGCCGCCTCTCTCCATTGATTTCAATGGGTTGGTTCCAACACTAATATTTCATTGTTTTCGAATGGTTTCGAAAGGTTTTTGCTTTTGAAGTAGTTGCTTTCGACTCTAATGTTTTTTGATCCTTTTGCTCAACTTGAAGGCATAATCCAAATGTTTTTAGGCGAAACATTTTAAAAGGTTCAAAGTAGTTAACTTTAAATGGTTTCGAAAGATTTCCACTTGTTTTAAATTGAAACCAATGTCTTCGAAAGTTTTTGTGTTACACTGCTTTCAAAATCTTTATTAATGATTTATAGGAGAGGTACCCCAAGCTTTCGACAAAGTTGGAAGGTGAAAAATTTCGACTAGTTTGAAAAGAAACCTCCCGACAATGTTGAAAGGTTAGACCTTTCAACAAGTTCGAAAGGTATGATTTTGCAATATTTTCGAAAGGCTAGGGTTTAAAGGATTTAAAAGGTTAATGTCATATGTTCTAAAGCTTGTAAAAAAAGTAGGCTTTTTAAAAGGTTTTGATAGAGTTACCTTCAATGATTTCGAAAGTTTTATTAAAGGATATGAAGGAGTTACCTTTAATACTTTCGAAGAGTTTTATTAATGGTATAGAAGGAATTACCTTCTATGTTTTTCAAAGGTTGTCTAAACACTTTAAAAAAGGTTTCTAATATAATGACTAGGTAGATAGCCTGAGTATTTTATGTTATAAAGGACTTTAACTTATTTTGAAATGATAGATAAACCTTATTGAACATCATCAACATTATTTTGAGTAAATATATATAACATAGTAAAAATAACTTAGAGTAAAGCTAAAGATATATTTTCCTTGTATATATATGGTTTGACGGAATAAATCATTTTGAAAAGGTTTTCAAGGAAAATTTAAAGGGCAGTTAGTGTTAATCGGCAAAAATTCTATGGAGTTAGAAAACCGTCGAAAAATTTCAAATTAAAAATAACTGCAAGCGCACGGTGTACGAATGTAGCATGTGACGAATACAGGTCGATCCGTAGGGAATTGATGATTTTAAAATTCTATTTAATCAAATTAAACCAAAGTCGAGTGAAAGTTAAACTAGAGAATTAGAAAATTAGCTAACTAACTAGAAGAATAGAGATGCAAATATAAGAGTTTAATGACAATTTAGAGAATAAATCTACTCTCTAGATCATGTAGTTCAACACATGAAATCATGATCTCTCTTTTATGGTCACTAGTGCTTTAATTGATGTACTTGTCATAAGTATGACATATTTGTGCTATTGATTAGCTAACATAAGCCATCAAACTATAACACATCCATTAAAACACTTGCTATCTCTCATGAAACTTGACAAAGAAAATGAAAATGAAATCTATTTTAAGTATCGTCTATTAACTATTGATTAGAAATATAGACCATCAAATTTGAATTTCAAATCACTTTCTTAAGCCATAATCATATTTTGATGAAGAGACAATTAGTGTTAGTGATTGTTTAAGCATAGCCCATTTGATGTTAACAATATAGGCTATCAAATTCAAAGCAAAAACAACTAGTAAGCCATTTCTATCATCATCATTAAGCACAAAAAGAGAGCATGAATTAACAAATAGTTGAAGCTACATAATTAGAGAGCTTCATTACCTCTAAATTGAAGGGGTTTAGCCTCTCATATTTGTCATTTGATTAACAAATGTAGCTAACAACATGAAAGAAAAAAAAGAAAGGAAAATTAAAGCTAATGGAAAAAAGAACTATTCTACTTGCATAAAAGAAAATAAATCTAAAATACAAAATGAAAGGAAAATAAACAAGAGAAAAAAAAGCTATGTATTAAAGTTGCATAAAAAAAGAATTACATAAAAGAAATGGCTAAGTAGCCATGAAAAGAAAAGAGAAGCTTTCTTTTATTTTGAGCCTAAAACTAATGAAAAGGAAGAGGAGGCTAAGTAAGAGAGAGAGGGATTACATGAAACATATGGGTATTTATACATGTATGAAGCCCTAATTCATTTTCTTGAGGAATGCTCAAAATGCCCTTGAGGTAGTGTGACAACCAAGTAATCATTAGCATGTCATAATCCCCATTTAAGTGTACATAAAGCCATTAATTCCATAAGTATGTGCATTAGCCTTTAATTTGTACATTAAGGTAGGTGGGTAGGTGGGGTCCTCAATGATCTTTACTTTGAATTATTTCTATCTTCATTCCTTTATGTTATTTTTTGTGCATGCATATCTTCTTTATGAAACAACTTGTAATTGAAATCAACTTCCTACAAAATAGTATGAAAATTTCCAATTAAATTTTCTCAATTAATATATCACAAAAATGACCATTTTGCCCATGGATGAAGATGAATATGTGACAATTTCAAATAATATGAATTTTGGTTTAAACAAGTTAAAATACCCAGTATGACCATTTATTTAATTTAAATAGATTAAATATGGTGGTAAAAATATGCACATTTACGTGCACATCAAATACCCCCACACTTATCTTTTTATTCGTCCTCGAATAAAGAAAACTAAGATAAATCCGTTTTCACAGGGAGCACAATTGCATTGAGCATATGCAACAAGCCATTAAACCTCTAGGTGTCTCCAGTAGGACGAGTGTTGTCTCGTGAGGGTTTTCAGCCTATACTACCCACAAAATCCAAATGCAGGATGAAAATATTTACAAAATGCAAGATTATTTACAAAGAGATGAATGCGAGTTTTTGAAAATATTTACAAATGAAGGACTTACTTTTAAATCAACACAAATAAGTTTAATATAGGTTTCGGTCATTATCTTGAAATTTAAATCATTCACTCGTCAAAGTTTCCAATAAAGACGAAGCTACCATAGATATACTATAGTTTAACTCGTTATTTCGGTTGATAACAAAGTGTAATTATGAAAAGGATTCTTAGTTGATTATCAAAGTTTATCAAAGTGGTATTTTCATTTCTTTTTAATAACAAATCAAATCACCTAAGTAAAAATAGTGTTAGGATTTCAATTGCTTGCTCTCTCATATTTGCAAGTAAAATTACACACCTAGCTCAGGTAAACTGAGGCCAGATATACCACCCATGCACTGTCTTTCGGGCTTATGTGAGGGGAGTACAGAGCATGGAGAGTGCACACACTTTCGTGCAAACACCTATCGACCGTAGATGGTTTTTATTAAGTCTATTCTTTTTTTTTTACATATGTTCCATACATGCATAACCGTGATGACTTTTAAATGAGTATGAAAGCACATAATCAAAGATTCCAAGTAATTCGCACATGCATAATCGTGAGGAATTTTAAATGAGAGTGAATACTTTGGATGTTTTTTTTGTTTTTTTATTTTTTAAGAGAGAGAGAGAGTTTTGCAAAATCATCTTAGCACCATTTAACTTAGAAGACAAAAAAATGTTATATCCTTTACTTTAAATTCACCACTTTTAAAACAAAGATTTTCAATTAGGTTGTATTTCATAATTAACACGTATGAATCTTCCTATATACTAGTTAAACCACTGTTATTTATAATCAAACTTCATTTTTATTTCTGTTAAGACAAATAAAATTTCAAAAATTTCAATTTAATAAACCAAAACGATATATTTATCTTATAGTGTTTCTTTTAAAAAATAAATCAAAAGAAAATTTGTTTTTGGGAGTTTTTTTAATTTTTTTTTGAGATTTTAAAGAAAAAATAAACCATGAAAAAAAATGAAGATGAGTCTCCCCCCACACTTGATTTTGACTGTGTCCCTACAGTCAACCCAAGTGAAAGGAGAAAAATAAAAACATAACCTTTATTCAAATGAAAATGGAAAGATGATTATTTACAAGACATCAGAAAGTATGCCGTTAAAGAGTAAATGAATCGGTCTTCCAAAAACCGATTCATTTGTCTCGTCAAGTATGCGAGACACAGCTTAAGCTCGAAAAACCAAATTGTAAAAGATTTCAAAGTTGATTGTCAATTTGGAAAAACGAATTTTGTTTTATTAAAAATTAAACGAGTTGTTTTGTTTTCAATGATTTTTGGGGTTGATAAAACAGTTGATTGAAATTCACATTTATTTTCACCAAATTGAAATTCAAGTTTATCATTGAAAACTTCTTCCAAATTATCATTTCAAAGTCAAAACGGTTATCGAAATCTTCCCCATCAAAATTTAATGACTCATTTTGATAAATTCCATAAAACTCGAGTTCGTTAAATTCATCTTCCTTCATTGGATTATCAACAACTTCGTAGCATATATTCATTTAAAAATCCAAAGTTGTTGTATTCAAATTTTCAGAAAAAGGAAGATCGAAATTTAAATCGAATTTCTCACCCTCAAAAGAACTGAAATCCAACTCAATTACCGTGTTTTCAACAACTTCATTAAGATTGTTATTTTCAGTTTCAAAAGTTGTTGTTTGAAAATCGTCAATTGTGGTAAAAGATGGATTATCACTTGACTCATCACACGTTGGAATTTGATTTTATTTATCACGTTGTTTCATATATGTTTCAAACAACAAGTTCATGAGATCATCGTAAATTTCATTCATTTGCTCAACAAAATCCAATTTATAGTTATTAACTTGAGAATTTTCAATTTGGATTTGTTGAGAACAAAAAATTTCACTCGTATCGTAGTCAAGATTATTCCCATTGCCAAATTCGTTTGAAAAGTTATTCCCATTTTCATGTTGAGTTTGAAATTCATTTTGGAGTTCGAAATTGAATTGGCATGGTTTATAATCGTACTCGTTTAAATTTTGAATTGAATTCAAATTTTGAAATCCTTGACTCGAGTTATTACACAGACATGAATTACACAATTCATCAATACTTTGATTTTGTTGTGTAGAGAGTTCAAGCAAAGATGAAATGCTTTTTTGAGATTCGAGGGTTGTTCATTGTTTTGAAAACTTTGTTGTTCGAAATTCGAATTATTTACGCAATAGTTGTTGTTAAAATAGCCATAAAAATTTGGAGTGAAATCATATGGATTATATTGGTTTTCACAACTATTGTAAAATTCAAGTGTATATGGAAATTCAGACATTTCCAAGAATATGTTTGGGTTTTTTATATGAAGGAAAAATATTTACAAATAAAATTTATTTTTCAAAACGGGAATTGATTTTAGTTTTTTTTTCAAATTTTTTCTTTGTTTTTGTAAATGTTTTATAATAATTTTTTTTGGATTTTGGTTTTTAATTTTTTTTGGATTTTTGAAATTTCAAAGGAAAAATGATTTAAAAATTTCAAGGGAAAAGAATTATTTACTGTTTTTTTTATAGTTTTGGATTTTTGATTTTTTTGTTTTTTTAATATGCATGAACTAATGCAACTAAATGAATGCAAGGGCAAATTACAGATGATTTATCCTAAGTTAACCCAAAATTGTATAGTCACACACTGTCTTAAATCAACAAAAATATTTCTCAGCCAGGTAACAGGCATGGTTTATCGGTGCACCATGAATCACCGTAGCAATGCAGCCGAGTTTTAAGTACCTTCAGAGGAACAACCACTATAATATTTACGAATCACCGTAATATTTATAAATGGTTATTACTCTGCCGTAGCCTAGACACCAAGAAATTAAATTATTCAAATAAGACAATTTGTCAATATACAATTAAGTGTTATCGATGTCTAACCGTTATTACTAATCACAATTCTAGGAAGAAATGCAAAGCAAAAATTAAAAATGTATTAACAATGCAACTACGAATGGATTTTTTTTTTGAATTTTTTTATAAAATGCAAGCAAACAACAAACAAAAATAATAGATGTATACAATGCAAGGCAAAAGAAATTTATAAATAAGCAAGCAATTTTTTGGCAAGCTCAGCAACGCAAGCAACTCTTCCTATCTACTTGGACAACTTGAAAATAAAAGCAAGGTATATATATACAATTTTTTTTTTAAACAAAGAGAAACTAAAATGAAATGACTTGAAAACAAAATGAAACACAACAAAACAAAACAAATTCCCCTTCTTTTTTTTACTATATATAAGGGTGAATTTCAAAACAAAACAAATCAAAACAAAACAAAAAAAAAATGTTTTTTTTAAGGAAAAAACTAAACAAAAGGAAAGGAAAGTAAAAAAAATTAGAAGAACGAATACTTTTCAAACAAAACCAAAGTTAAAAGAAGAAACAAAAAAAAATCATATTTAGGCCTACAACCCGGCACAAAAGAAAGCTATCCCACACTTTATCGTTACCTAACCAAACAACTCAAACTCACGCATACCACAAAGGCTACAAAACTCCAGACCAGTATCAATCTCTCCTCCTCCCTTATTTTAAAAAAATTAATAAAACACGAATTGGAATTGAAGCAAAGCACAAATTAGAGTCGGCTATTTGCAGGCTGTTTTTTTTGGCGATTGGGAGGTCGACTTGGTAAATTAGGCGGATTAAGGAGGCACTACGATCGATTGTTGTGAGTTCGTTATTTTGCTATTCGAATCGAAGGAGGTCGAGGTGATTGGCGAGATTGAGGGAGGCCGTGGTGTGTCTGGTGGAGATGGTTTGTATATGGGTGGGGAAATGGCGATCGAGAAGTAGGGAGATGGTTTTTGATGTGGTTCGATTCGTTGTGGTTAGAAGGATGGCCGTTGTTGATGGTAGGAGCAGAGGCCTATACTGCTGTTTTATCGTCGGTGGTGGGCTGAGCAGTTTCGAAGGTCAGGTAAGTGTGAAATGGGATCAGTTGTGGTTTATTGAACTGTTATGGTTTGTGAAATTGGTGGAGTGGAAATTTATCTATGCAGGAATGGTATGTGTGCAGGATGTGAAGTGGATGGTCTTGAAGGAGAAATGATAGTGGAGTTTCAGCAAATACGTGGGTTGTTGGTGGATGTTTAGTGGAGGATACGATTGTGATATGTATGATTATGGCAGGAAAAAGTTGAGGGTAGATCAGTGATTGATGATAGTGGGAATGTTTGGATAGTGGATGTTTGGATTTTGAGTGATATCAGTGGGGAGTTCAATGGTCTTGTGGTCTGGTGAGTGAAGTTTAGCAATAGGCAGTGATGGTTTGATTGTCTGGTGAGCGATGGGGGGTAGTGAACAGGCAAGTACTGTGTTGGGGGTATGAAGATGATGGATTGATGGTTACTACTGTTTAGTTGAGGCAGTATAACAGGGGGAGGGGATGGCAGTTGCTTTTAATGGGGATGGTTGGAGAAGTTTGTGAAGGGGAAGAGAAGTGAAGTCACAAGTATAGCAGTTTTGTGTATGTTGAGTGGTAGAAAGGTAGGGTTGTATGAGAATATGGTTTGTAGTGTGGAAGAGATGTGGTGATATGGTGGTAGATCAGTAGTTTGAAGGAGGAAATGAAGCAGTGGTAGTGCGATGGGAGTTGTATGTGGAGGAGTGAATGATGTTGATGTATGTATATGGTGATGTCAGCAGCAATTCGGTGGGTGGTCTGAGGCAGTGGAAATGAACTGATATGATGAGACAGTTTATGGTGGTGTTTGAGTTTGCTGGTAGTGTGAGAAGTAGTTGACAGTGAGTAGGCAGAGGGATATGACTAGGAGTTGGTGAATGGGTATGCTGTGGATGAAATCAAGATGATGTTTGGAAGAGCGATGAATGGTGAAGGTGTGGTAACAGTGGGAAATTTGGCAGTCTTGTTTATGGCAATGATGTGGATGTTGTAATGTAGTTTATGCAGTTGAAAGGGTAGTTTTCAGTGGGCGGTTAATGGAGATGTGAATGTGTAAGAGGTTGAGTAGAATTTGAAATGGTGGAGCAGCCAGGGATGATTTATGTAGCACAACAATGGGTAGTTGGTTGAAGAGATGACAGGGGAGAAGGATATGCAAGTTGTAGAGAAGTGGAACATAGTGAATAATGTGAAACAGAAATGTAGAGAAGTGTTTCAATTGCAGAGAAGTTCAAAGGAGTATCGGAGAGGGTTAGATGGCACTGCACAGTGAAATGAACTGTAATGTAAAGGAAAAAAAGAAATTGAACTTTAAATTGTAAAGAAAATGAATAGGAAATAAAATATTTTTGTTTTTGTTTCGTAGAAATGCAAATGCAAATGCAAATAGAAAACTAGATCAATATGTACAAAACAAAAATAAAACAACAAACACACACAATTTTTTTTTAATTGCAAACACATACAAAATAAAATCACACAAAAATCAAACAAAAATAATTCGAAGAATAGAAAATCAAAATCAAAACAAATCCCTGGCAACGGCGCTAAAAACTTGTTCGTCGACGGAAATTCTATCGGTTTAGAAAACCATCGAACGAATTTAAATTAAAAATAACCGCAAGCGCACGGTGTACGAATGTAGCAGTGGCGAATACAGGTCGATCCGCAGGGAATTGATGATTTTAAAATTCTATTCAATCAAATTAAACCAAAGTCGAGTGAAAGTTAAACTAGAGATTAGAAAATTAGCTAACTAACTAGAAGAAGAGAGATGCAAATATAAGAGTTTAATGACAATTTAGAGAATAAATCCACTCTCTAGATCATGTAGTTCAACACATGAAATCATGATTTCTCTTTTATGGTCATTAGTGCTTTAATTGATGTGCTTATCATAAGTATGACATATTTTTGCTATTGATTAGCCAACATAAGCCATCAAACTATAACACATCCCATAAAACACTTACTAACTCTCATGAAACTTGACAAAGAAAATAAAAATGAAATCTATTTTAAGTATGGTCTATTAACTATTGATTAAAAATATTGACCATCAAATTTGAATTTCAAATCACTTTCTTATGCCATAATCATATTTTGATGAAGAGGCAATTAGTGTTAGTGATTGTTTAAGCATAGCCCATTTGGTGTCAACAAAATAGGATATCAAATTCAAAGCAAAAACAACTTGTAAACCATTTCTATCATCAACATTAAGCACAAAAAGAGAGCATGAATTAACAAATAGTTGAAGCTACATAATTAGAGAGCTTCATTGCCCCTAAATTAAAGGGGTTTAGCCTCTCATATTTGTCATTTGATTAACAAATGTAGCTAACAACATGAAAGAAAAAAAAGAAAGGAAAATGAAAGCTAATGGAAAAGAGAACTATTCTACTTGCATAAAAGAAAATAAATCTAACTACAACATGAAAGGAAAACAAACAAGAGAAAAAAAAGCAATGCATTAAAGTTGCATAAAAAAAAGAATTACATAAAAGAAATGGCTAAGTAGCCATGAAAAGAAAAGAGAAGCTTTCTTTTATTTTGAGCCTAAAACTAATGAAAAGGAAGAGGAGGTTAAGTAAGAGAGAGAGGGATTACATGAAACATATGGGTATTTATACATGTATGAAACCCTAATTCATTTTTTTAGGGAATGCCCAAAATGCCCTTGAGGTAGTGTGACCACCAAGTAATCATTAGCATGTCATAATCCCCATTTAAGTGTACATGAATCCATTAATTCCATAAGCATGTGCATGAGCCTCTAATTTGTACATTAAGGTAGGTGGGTAGGTGAGGTCCTCCATGATCTTCACTTTGAATTATTTCCATCTTCATTCCTTTGTGTTCTTTTTTGTGCATGCATATCTTCTTCAAGAAACAACTTGTAATTGAAATCAACTTTCTACAAAATAGTGTGAAAATTTCCAATTAAATTTTCTCAATTAATATATGCACAAAAATGACCATTTTGCCCATGGATGAAGATGAATATGTGACAATTTCAAATAATATGAATTTTGTTTTAAACAAGTTAAAATACCCAATATGACCATTTATTTAATTTAAATAGATTAAATGTGGTGGTAAAAATATGCACATTTACATGCACATCAGTTAGCCTAGATATTTTAAAGGGTGGTTAACCCAAAAGAAAATTCGGGTAGTCAGCTCATTTAAATTTGGACAGTTAGTCCATTTTAGGGCAGTCAGCCCAAAGGACAGTAGTCTAGAAGACAGTTAGTCTAAAAATGAGCAGTCAACTCTAATATGAATAGGTAGTTCATTTATTAGCATAACAGACCTTGCTACTTTTTAAGGACAGTTAGTCCACCCGTTTAACCTGTTTTGGGCCGATAGCCCATTATCTAGCATAAAATATATTGCTATTTTTGGTACAATCAGTTTTAGGACAGATAGTCCAGAAGGGAGCAGTTAGCATACAATTTAGGACAGATACTCAGAGTAGATAGCTTAGATTTTAGATAATTAGTCTATTATATTTCCTATTTCAGCATAATGTATAGTGCTATATTATTATAATCAGTTGATTAACCAGTTTGTTTGCAGGAAAGGATTTGCGAAATACAAGTTTTGAAAAGAGACATTAGTGAGGGGAAACCCGTTCCGCTAAGCGGTGTGGTCTCACTATTTTTCAGTAAATAGATATGTAATAGAAATTATTCATACCAAGCTTTATGTCAGACATGAAGTTTTTGTTTCTCCTTAAATTCTTGGGTGCTCAAAATTTGATTGAGTAGGATGAGGGTTTATGTGATGCCCCATACCGAGACCCACATTAACAAAGAGAATTACAAGGTAATTCTGTCAGCTAATGCGGAGAATAGGACTAGTTAGGAGTGACTATCTATAACCTTGTCATAAATATATATTCAATGCATCGATAAATACTGTATGTTTTTTCAACTCAAGTGGACCAACATATTCAATAAGTACTTAATACGAAGCCATAGGTGGCTATAGGATCTATCAGAACAAAATACAACAACTTAAATGCAAAACACATCATAGAACAACAGATAATCATATATATATCTATAAATATAAATATATATATACATACATATACATAGATATACATACATACATATATATATACACATACATATATATATATATACATATATATGCATATATATACTTATACATATACATATATATATATATATATATATATATGTAAAACGAACACATATACAGATATGTCGTCATCGTAGTAAAAAATGATACATATCATGTAGTATGACACCCAGAATGTACACACGAGTCAAAATAATACACATCAGATAGTCTACACAAAAAGCTACAACAAAAGGATGAAAATAGGTATATCAAAGTAGAAGCGTCAATGCGAAGCTAAGTCCAAAAGCAGGTGTCTATCTTGAGATAACTCGGTCTGACTCGAGAATAAAATACACGGGTCATTCTAGCTAAAACAATCAGTTTAGAAAAGATAGGCGGTAATATGAAGCATAAGGTAAGTTTGATAGTTCTTCTCAATTAAGAAGAGATAATGGCAATGAATGTCCGTAACATAAGTGAACAATTATCACTTAAGCATATATAACCTCTAAAGAAAAGAACTCAAGACAATTCATCAAGTATAATAGCCACCTCATATCATCGACGATAGCCAAAAGTGGTTGTAAAGGTTTCTCTAACCTTATCACTTAAATAAAAGAAGACTTGAATCACACATCTTGCCAAATTGGCTAATACAAAGTACTACCAAATTAGAGTCCCAAAACTCAAAATATGCCTCATTTCATCGTATAAAACCCAAACTCAACACTCGCCAAAATGGAAAAATACAAATGAAATCTCAAAATGGAGGAATCTCAAACACAAAATAGCCAAAGTGTCAAACTCAGATATATCCTCCTAATAGAGGAAACTTGAACTCAAAATACGCCAAAAAGGCAAACTCAAATATCTCCAAAGGAGAATATATTTTCAACTCAGACATAGGACTTAACTGCCAAATAAAAGGCCTAACAGCTATAAATAAAATATGGACCCAACATCCCAATAATAGCCTAATAGCTATAAAAAGAGAAAGTACCCAATAGCCCATTTGTATCTACAAAAACCAGATTGGACCCAACAACCCAAAATAAAGGCCAACAGCTATAAAATATGAAAGGACCCAACAACCCAATCTATGGCCCAACAGCCTGCCAAGTGTCGTGTACTAGAGACCCATATCCTCTTTTAGGACCCAATGACCCATAAATAGCTCTTCATCTATATATATATATATATACCTATGTATGTATGTATGTATGTATGTATGTACACGTAGAACCCAATAGTTCAAGTACTGGCATTCATTCGTGAATGTGTCACAAAGCCTCTGCTAGGAACACGAAAAGTGGTAACGTGCGCCCCATACCAAATGTTCTCACTAAATGGTTTACTAACCGTTAGTCAATGCCATACTAGAAAATATCATCAAACTCATAAAATCTCGTGACTTGTCTCATCTCATCGAAAAGTATAAATAGACCTCGTGATGGTTCTTATTAATCAAAACTCCTAAAATAGGAGATCTCAAATGACAATAATTCGCCAAAAATTGGCCATCTCAGATAATTGCTATAAATAGGAATTACAAATCTCAAAATGCCATAAAATGGCAAATCCCAGAAATCATCTCAAATCAATAGCCCAGAATTGTTTTGATCGTACAAGTCCAGAATTAACCGAAAAGTAAAATTACGTGTCCTATACCACATGTTTTACTAAATCGTTTAGTTCACTTTCTCATATGTTTGAAGAGTATAAAATAGTGTATATTATTTATAAAATAATTTACTTGAGAAAACAGGATTTTATAACAATTTTCTGAAATCATTTTGAAAGCAATTTATTAGAAAACTCTCCTTATTATAGGAAATAAATATATTTAAATACTATAAAATAATTTTAAACAGATTTATAAGTATAGAAAAATATTTATTTCCAATGTCATTTAAATCATAAATTCATTTCAAAAATCATTTGATAAAACTATTGTTTAAAACAAAAGAAATCATTGAAAATCATCGAAATTCAACACATGGAAATGTCTCAAAAACACATCAATCTGGGATTCAGATTGACCAAAATTTTTGCTCATCTATTGAAGGATTAGAGCTCTTGAAAATCATCTCAATTTTGCATCAAAACAAGTGACAAAACCATAGCAATTCAGAGGAAAAAGGCTGCGAAACAAACTCGCAAAACATAAGCATATATGTAAGTATCAGGTCGACCATGAGGCGGCTCAGGTCAACTACCAGGTCGTCCATGAGGGGGCTCAGGTCGACCATACGGTCCACCTACGACCATAGCTATGGGAATTTTTTTCCCACTTCATTTTCTTGCATGATTCAATCTTCGAGCTCAATCTTAACATAGCTATAGGTTGTTTCAGGCAATGAAAATTGAGATGCACATGGAATGATATTCAAACTACAACTCGAAAAAGATCCGGCAACATTTCGATGCAAAAACAGAGATATAACCACTCAAAGTGGCAACCAGAATAAGATATAAACAGAGAAATATGAACAGAGAAAACTTCATATACATTAAACGATTTAGCCAAATTTCTTACAGGAAATTCATTTTTCAGCTAACAATTTGTGAGCTTTAAATCACCTTAGCGAATTAGCAGGAATACGAGAGCAAGCTATGATCTTTGGTGAAGAGAGGAGCTTCAAGAACCTGTAAAAGCTAGAAAAGAAACATGCAGAGCGAACAAAAAAGAGTTACAGACAATTCATATCAAATTAAAAGATTTGATGAAATAATAAGTAGTATTGGTTTGGATTACCTTTTATAATCTCTATTTTGAAGATTTTCTCTTTGAATTTGCAGCAATTTTTGAAAGAATTAGTTTAAATTAGCTAAAGGAGGCCATGGTTTAAATTTTCCTTTTACTATATTTGCTTTGAGAAGAAGATGAAGGATAAAACTATATATTGTTAATTTTCTTCTTACCAGAAGTTTCTAGTGATAGGTTTTGGATTCTATTCGTTTCCTACCAAGCCCAATAGTAAATACTTAGATAAATTTCTAAGTACAAATGCTCATTTTACCCATTTTAACAATATATGCCCAATTTTTTTCATTTTTAACCAAAAAAATGTATACAACCAATTGTATGAAAATAAAATTGTCATTTTAACAATTTAAAATATATTTTAACTATAAAAAGTTATCTTTATGAATAAAGCCCTAATTTATCAATATTACATAATTTGCACTTTTTATTACAAAACTTCATTTTTAACATAACAACTTATACAAAAATATTTTCTTGCTCAGAAAAATATTACAAACTATCTTAAACTCAACTTTACAATTAAAACACATTTTAAAACCAATTTTCATTTTTTTTAAATAAGCAACCTTTAAAAATCACATATTTCCTTTAAAAATTATTAAAAGAAGTAGTTGGCAATAATTAATAAAATTATTGCATTTTCTCTAAATAAAAACCATTTTTCAATCATTATTTACCCAAAAAATAAAATAAAGTTCAAAACTTTATTTTTCTCATTTTTTTCCAAAATTCATTGTTTACCCCAAATAAACAATTATATATCTCCAATTTTATTTTAATTTACAATATTAAATTATAACAACTATTATAATATAATATTAACAGTTAATCTCCAAACCAAGGTTGTTACAGTTTTGGTTTTCAGGTTTATTAGATTTTGGGGAATAAGCTTCCGAAGACGAGCAGATGGCTGAAGGATAGCTAATTTAGGAATTTTTTTTAAATTGCTATCGCTGTGTACTAAGGAACGTATGTCTATATTGCTTTTGTCATCGAAGGGGGCATCTTCATACATCGCTCTTAGCATATAGTTGTAAATTATGTTTGATTAATGCCTGAGATACGTTTGGGGATTTTTGTAACTTGGATATGATATTATTTGAAATGTATCCACCGAAGCTATTTTTTGGAAATCTGTGATACTTTTCATATTCAAGTGCTTTTGATATTATGGATACCATTAACATTGTCGTATTTCGTTACAGAAGTTAATACTTGCATGACTGCAGCATCCATAACGCTTAGCTTTTGGCCTACAGATATGGGATGTTACAGACATGGTATCAGGGCATAGGTTTATTAAAATTTTAATCAAAAATGGTTTTTAAAATAAAAATCCAAAGAAATTAGAGTAATAATTGGGGTTGGGTTAATGCTATAGTAATGTACTTGTATGTGCTATATATAAATATTGACTTTATCTCCATTCATTTGTCTTTAATTGGATTATCTTTCTGTATCTCATTAGGTTGGAATATAGATATGGATGGTAAATGAAGAAGAGTTAACCAAGGATGGGGAAGAACCGAAAGGAATGCCGAACCTAATACAGGGAGAGGCCAAGATTAGGCGGAGAATTTTGGCACTGAAGTCTTGCAAGTCGGAGTGAGAGCTATGTAACAATTTTTCAGGAATACGATGTAGGCAGGAATTGCAACTGGAGTGTTAGGAGGAAATGCTATTGGAATAGGGGTTCTGGAAGTTTCGGTGGTTAATAATTTTACCAAGATGAGCAGCGATTATTTAAAGCTAAGAGGAAAGCCATTTATGGGAATGGAGGATGCCATTGAAGTTGGGAACTGGTTATCGCACTATGAAGGGTTTTTTGTAGATCTAAGGCTTAATGGTGAGCAGAAGAGAAGGTTGGCATCTAGGAAACTTCAGAGAGCAGCATTGTTCTGGTGGAACAGTGTAACGTCGACGGTTGATGAGGAGATAGTAACCTAGGAGGATTTCAAAAGGAGATTCCAAAAGTGGTTTATGTCTGTAACGCCACAACAAGCTCTGATTATGCAGTTTGCTAAGCTGATGCGGGTGAGATGTCTGTTGCCGAGTATGCTAGGAAATTTGAAGAGTTGGCTTGGCGTGGATAGCTTTTGGGGATACCGTGTTGAAGAGAAACGGGAAATTCATTTGAGGATTGAAGCCGAAATTGGATATTGCTAATTTGTCTCATCTTAGAGATCCTTCTGTTACTATTGTGGAGATGGCTTTGATGCAGGAAGAAGTCCTTGAGTCTTTGGGGAAGAGCAAGGCAAAAGGGGTCCGATTGGGCAGGGTGAGATGAGGAAGTTCTTTCCTAAGAAAGGTGCGTAGAAGGGTGGAGCAGCTAAGAAAGTGTAGTCTAAGGTTGTCTACTATAAACAGCTAAGAAAGTGTAGTCTAAGGTTGTCTACTATAAATGTAGCAAGAAAGGGCAATTTGCTAATGAGTGTCACTCAGGGAAGGTGAAAGATGTGGCTAAGGGGAAGAATGTCAAGAGCTTTAACTGTGACCAGATAGGCTATTATAAGAACCAGTGCAAGGAGCCTATTAGAAATGATAAGGGCAAGGTTTATGCATTGGAGCCTGTCGCTTCTAAGCCAACAGCCCAGGAGAAGGCAAAGGCAGTTCTTAGAGGAACGCTTCGGATTCATGGTATGTCTATTAGCGTGTTATTTGATACTAATACGTCACATTCTTTTATATCTAGACATTTGATAGATAAGCCCAACCTTGAAACCACATATTTAGTTACTTCTTTACGGGTTGTGAATTCAATAGGAGTGTACGAAACTCTAGGGTTGAGGTGTAAACGGTTTGGGTTTGACCTGCTAGGTCATCTTTTGTGTGCAGTTTGCACGTGATTGAATTTGTGGGGTTTGGGATTATCCTTGGTATGGATTGGATAAGTGAGTACGATGCTAAGATATTTTGTCAGGGTAGGAAGATATTTCTTAGAGGCTCAGTTAGTAGCGATCGAATTGTTTTCACTATAGGAGGTTCTAGCGTGCAGTGTTTGCCTTGTTGGGTACTTTGGATTCAGATGATGATTTGAGTCGAGTTTTCATGCTTAGAAAATTCATAGATGTGTTTGAGCATGTAGTTGGATTGCCGCCAAAGCGAGCCGTCAAGTTCCGGATAGATTTGGTTTTGAGAGAAGAACTAGTGAGTAGGCCACCGAGCATGATGACCCCTCCAGAAATGCGGGAGTTGAAGGTGCGCGGCAGTGTTTGCTAAGATGCCAGATGGATCATTGAGGCTATGTATCGATTATCGTAAGTCAAATGAGAGGATGACAAAGAATCGATATCCATTGCCCATGATTAACGATTTGTTGGACCAGCTAAGTAGAGCAAAGATATTTTCTCAGTTGGATTTGGCAACAGGTTTCCATCAGCTCGGGATAGTAAAGGATAGTATAACTTTGACAGTATTCAGGACCAGATATAGGTCGTACGAATGGTTAGTTATGCCGATCAAATTGATGAATGCTTCAGTATTCTTTGTGGATTTGATGAATTGGATTTTCTGAGAGCACTTGGAGAAGTTCGTGTTGGTTTTCATAGATAATATCTTGATTTACTTTAAGGATGAAAGAGAGCATGAAGTTCGTCTTAGAGTGATGCTTGAGACGCTGAAGTAACATAAGCTGAAAGTGATGTTTTTGAAGTTTCACTTCTGGAAGAAGGAGGTGAAGTTTCTTTGTCATGTAGTCTCAGGAAAAGTGTTATCAGTGTATCGGACTAAGACCTGGGCAGTGAATAGTTGGAAGAGACCCAAGACAGTTATCGAGGTCAAGAGTTTCCATGGGTTGGTTAGTTATTATCAGAGGTTCGTTAAGGATTTCTCACGGATAGTAGAATCGATGACCAGGCTGACAAGGAAAGATTTGAAATTTGTGTGGACCGATAAGTGTTAGGGAGCATTCTAGAGTTTGTAACACTTATTGACTTATGCACCTATGTTGGTTATTCCATAGGGGAATCAGGATTTGGTAATCTATACCGATGCGTGTGGAACATGATTAGGAGCTGTGCTAATGCAGAAAGGTAAAGTGATTGCCTTTGCTTCTGAACCGCTTAGACCGCATTAGGTCAAATATCATACGCATAATTTAGAATTGGCTGCTTGTTTTTTCTTTGAAGGTGCGGAGACATTACCTTTTGGGAGAAAGGTTTGAGCTGTATATAGATCATAAGTCACTGAAGTATTTTTGCGCTCAAAGGGAGCTGGACTTGAGACAGTAGAGGTGGTTAGTGTTCATAGCTGCTTATGATTTTGGGATTAAGTACACACAAGGGAAAGGCAACAAGGTTGCAGATGCACTTAATAGGAAGCATTAGAATGCAGCGTTGGCAATGATGGCCGAGTGGAAATATTTAGACGCATTATCAGATTGGAGAGTGCAGTGGAGATCCGAGGTTGGGTGTAGTGGTAATACATTTTTATTGTCCTTTTGAAAGTTCAACCTGTGTTGGTCAAACGGATTTCTTCTAAACAGATGGAGGATCTAGTGTTAGCTGAATGTACTAGGAAGCTAAAAGAAAGGAACCAAGAGTGATGACTTGAATGATTTTAGTTTTTGCCAGAATGGGTGGTTGATAAAGAATGGAAGATTATGTGTTCCAAATGTATGAAACATAAGGAATGAAGTCTTGGATTGGTGCCATCGTTCAAATTTCACTATAAATTCAGAGGTACCAAGAATTATCATGCTAAGAAGAGGATTTTCTTCTAGGAAGGAATAAAGTGGGTTATTGGCTTGTGTGTAAGGCGGTGCTTGATTTTCCAACAAGCGAAGGCCAAACACCAGAATCCAAGTGGTATGCTTCAGCCGTTAGACATTCCAATGTGGAAGTGGGATTCTATTTCTAAGGACTTCATAAACAGGTTGCCAAGGTCAAACAGAGGTAATGAAAGTATATGGATCATAGTGGACAGATTGACCAAGAGTGCCCACTTCATTCCATTTAGGTCAATTAGGATGGCACCTATTTTAGCAAAGTCGTTCATGAAGAATGTGGTCAGACTGCATGGAGTTCCTAGCAGTATAGTTAGTGATAGAGATTCCTTGTTCACTAGCGAGTTTTGGAAGAGTCTGCAGGAAGTTCTGGAGTTAAAGGTCGAAAAGTATGATTTTGCAATGTTTTCGAAAGGCTAAGGTATAAAGGATTTAAAAGTCGGATGTGATATGTTCTAAAGCTTGTAAAAAAAGAAGGCTTTTTGAAGGGTTTTGAAGGAGTTACCTTCAATGATTTCAAAAGGTTTATTAAAGGATATAGAGGATTTGCCTTCAATACTTTCGAAGGGTTATATTAATGGTTTAGAAAAAGGTTGTTTAAAAACTTTAAACAAAGGTTTTGAATTTAATGACTAGGAAGATGGCCTAAGTGTTTAAGTTATAAAGGACTTTAACTTATTTTAAAAGGATAAAAAATCCTTATTGAACATCATCAACATTATTTTGAGTAAAGTATATATAACATGGCAAAAATAGCTTAGAGTAAAGCTAAAGATATATTTTCCTTGTGTATATGGTTTGGCGGATTAAATCATTTTGAAAGCGTTTTTAAGGAAAATTTGAAGGGCGGTTAGCCCAGATATTTTAAAGGGTATTTAACCCGAAAGAAAATTCGGCCAGTCAGCTCATTTAAATTTGGACAGTTAGTCCATTTTGAGGGCAGTCAGCCCAGAGGAAAGATAGTCCAAAAAAGAGCAGCCAACTCTGATATGAACAGTTATTTCATTTATTAACATGACGGACCTTGCTACTCTTTAAGGACAGTTAGACCACACTTTTTACCTATTTTGGATAGATAGCCCATTATCTAGCATAAAATATATTGTTATTTTTGGTACAATAAGTTTTAAGGCAGATAGTCCAGAAGAGAGCAGTTAGATCAAAATTTTGGGATAGATAGTCCAGTATAGAGCAAATAGCTCAAATTTTACATAGATAGTCTATTTTATTTCTTGTTTTAGCATAATGGATAATGCTAAATTATTATTATAATTAGTTGATTAACCAGTTTTGTTGCAAAAAAGGATTTACAAAATATAAGTTTTGAAAAGAGACAAGTGAGGGAAAATCCATTTCGCTAAGCGGCGTGGTCTCACTATTTATCAATAAACTGAGATGTAATAGAAATTATTTATACTAAGCTTTATGTCAGACTCAAAGTTTTTGTTTCCCCTTAAACTCTCGGATGCTCAAAATTTGATTTGAGTAGGCCGAGGGTTTAGTTTTTTAGGTTTAGCAGATTTTGACGAATAAGCTTCCAATGAGGAGCAGGTGGCAGACGGATAGCTAATTTAGGAATTCTGTTTTGAATTGTTTCCAACATGTATTAAAACAATTGTCTACATTGCTTTGACCATCCAAGGGGTCATCTTCATATGTTTCTGGTAGCGCATTGTTGTAAATTATATTTGATCAATGCCTGGGATACGTTTGGGGATTTTTGTAACTCAAATATGATATTATGTGAAATGTAATCACTAAAGTTATTGTTTTTGGAAATCTATGATTTAGTTCATATTCAAGTGCTTCTGATATTATGGATACCAATAAAATTGCCGTATTTAATCACCAGAAGTTAAAACTATGGATGATAGCAGCATCGATAGCGCTTAGCTTTAGGCCTCCAGATACGGGATGCTACACTTTCGTCCTTATTGAGCTAGTATGAGGTCTTCTTCAAATGTTTTCCTTTCGATTGGTTTGAAATTTCCTGATGTATTCCTCTATATAGGTTTTGACTTAGTCAAAAGCTTAGTGCTTTAGGTTGGCTTAAGTTTTGATTATTAAGCTAAGGTAGGAGGCAAAGGTTAGGTTTTAATCTTGTCAAAGATTATGGGAATGACCACCTTTGGTTTAGACTTCACAAGTCCAAGTATTTGTATTTAGAGAAATGATTTCAACCTTGTCGAAGGGTTAAGGTCATAGAGCTGATGTTGGAAGGTTACTATCAATGTAGAGCCAAATGAGATGTCGGCCTTGTCGAAAGGTTCAAATCATAGGGTTGATGGCTTCGAAAGGTTGCAGTAGATATTAGAATTAGAAGTGTTGTTGACCTTTTCGATCAGAATCTTTCGTTGGAGTTTAACCTAGGAAATAGAAGTTAATCCAATAAAGGATTTAGCAAACAGTAAAGAAACCAACAAAAATCAAGACTTCCCTTTATTCATCCAAGCAATCTTTATTTCATAAAATTCCCAAATCGACAATTTCCCAAATTAAGGTTATAATGTTTATTCAAGAAAATATAAGTTTGAAATAAGAGAATTCCAATCCCCAAAACATGACCCCTTGAGTCTTATTTATAGATGCAGGAAGCCCCCCTTTCAAGTCATGCTTTCAAGTGGGTTGGAAGGCCCCCCTTTCATATGCAACTGTGACCCTTTTGACCTTGTCGAAAGGTTTGCCCCTCATATGCCATTATGAGCCTTTTGACCCTGTCAAGAGGTTTTCCTTTCTTGTACCTTCATGACCCTTTCGCCTTTGTCGAAAGGATGGCCTTTTATACACCATTGTGAACCTTTCAACTTGATCGAAGGCTTTTCTACACTTGTTGTTCTGAACCCTTCGACCTTGTCACAAGGATTACATTTCACTTGAATGTTGTCGAGAGCTGTATTTCATCTTAATTTTATTGAAAGGTTTTCTTTCATTACTTTTTATTTGCTGACCTTTGAGTGTTGCTTTCTTCATAACACCTTTCAACATTGTCGAAACGTATCATGGATGGTCTTAACCGGTTCGAAAGGCTTGCTATGCTTTTGAAAAGTCAACATAGGGTTTCTAATATTTTATTTGAATTCTTCATCTTCTTCGAAAGGTAAGAACTCCTTGGTTACTGTGAGATGGAACCTTTCGACACTTTTGAAAGGTTTCTAAGCTGTTAACTTTGATGACTGCATCCCTTTGGGTCCTTCGAAAGGTTTGGTCTGGAATCCTCTTGCCTAGTCTTTGCTAAAGGACCTTTCGACTCGGTCAAAAGGTGAATTTTTTGGAGTAACATTTTCCCTTCCCCCATTCGAAGGGATGCTCTTGACCTTCCAAGTCATCTTTGTGAAAGCTAAAATCTTCCCACCTCTTGGCCTTCCCGTGTTGATTTGGACCATCCATTTGAATTTTATCCAACGCTCGAGAATTTTTGATGACTTTTCTTATAAAATAAACTTCCACTCTTTCTTCATCTTTTACATACAATCAAAATTATCGAGAAAAAGTAAAAAATTTGTTCAAAATTTCTAAACTTTGCTTCTAGAAATTAACTTAATTCCCAAATTCAATTCATAAGTTTAAGATTAGTCTTTGTTTTTCTTAGTTTTCATTCAAGTTTCATCTATACCTCAACGAAATTTCAGTTTTTTTAGATCCCAAAATTGAAATTCAATTTTGGTTCGGTTTGTTGAGAAATTTTCTCTTAATTCAATCTGTTGAATCAATAAATCTTATTTCTCACTTTAGATTTTATTGTTGACGATGATTGTTATTGTAAATCCATGGGTTTTAGTTCTTATTTCAAAAAAAATTGATTTTGCTTTTTGTTTATATCCTAGGGTCTCGTTATTAATGAAAATCTTTATACCCAATTTGAAATCGAGTTAGATCGATTTCGTACAAAATCAATTTTGTTAACAAACACAATTTATTTATTCCTCAAGAAGATTTGAAAATTGGATTTATAATCGGATTTTGTTCATTTAAACTCGATCCAATTTCCCCGAAACTTCAGGTGCACAGATGATAAATTTGGCGGCACAGAATGACCTTTCTGTCCCTTCGAAAGAGGTTAAGATGGAAATATTGGAGTTGCTTTCTTAGAACCTTTTGATAGGGTCGAAAGGTGTAGTGTTGCCAAATTGATCAATGTTGTCGAAAGGTGTTTGCACAAAAAATGGGCAAACACCCAATGTCGTATGAACTAGTCGATTTTATGTTGTTTTTTAGTGATTTGGGTGATTTATGCAAATATATAAAAAGCAGGGACTAAACTGTAAAAGACACACAGATTTATAGTGGTTCGGCCAGAACGGGCCTACGTCCACTTTATATGTTATTCTCCTTTTTCTCTTCAGATTACAAGTACAAAGCTTTGATTACAAGTATCTAAAGTTGTTTGAAAGTTCCTTCCAGGCTTTGAGCTCTCAAACTTGTCTGCCATTGTTGTACCCCTGCCCCTCTATTTGTAGAGTGAGGCTGGGGGCAGGGGTCTTGGATGTTTATAGCTGCTGGTGGGCCTGGGCTGATGCAATCTGGACTGGCAACTTTGGTTCGACATTCCTTGGTTCGGCCGTGGCTGTGTGGAGCTTGGTCCGGTGGTAATCTTGGCTCGGTGGCGTTGGACCGGTAGTGGACGGTCCGGTGGGTGATGGTGTGGTAGGTTGGTTCGGTGGTGAAGCGAACTAGTTTGGCTCGGTGGAGTTTTGGTTCGGTGGTAGGAGTATGGTGGTTGATTCGGCTATGTGGAGAAGGGATGGTCCGGCATTGCTTGGAGATGGCGGCAATGCTTGGACCGGCATTACTTGGGAGTGAGTTGATTCGGTGGGATTCTGGTTCGGCAGTGAGTTGAATGCCGAATGAACTTCTATATTTGGGAGTGCCGAACGAGCTCTTGTATTGGGATGCCGGATGAACCAAGGGAGTCTTGAATGCCAAATGAGATTTCGCTGCTAGCTGGCTGCTTCTTCTTGTTCCGATCGTGGTGGAAGCGCACACAACATTGATATTCCAGTTTTGTCCAAAAAATGGGATAACACTTTGCCCCCCAAAACATGCCTTGCGGTAGGAAGGCGTGTTTTGCAATGCCATGAGCTGGATGTTCATATCCTGTTGACAACCTGTAAAGAGCTTGATATTTTATATGGCCCCAAATGACGACCGTTCGGGATCGAGCTATTTGGGATGAAGCGCGGCCATTCATGGTCAAGCGCCTAACTTCAAATGACGACCGTTCGCGATCGAGTCATTTGAGGTGAAGTGCGACCGTTCGCGGTCAAGCGTCTAAATCCATGCGACGATCGTTCGAGATCGAGTCATTTGCGGTGGAATGTGATCGTTCACGGTCAAGCGCTTTACTTCAAATGACGACCGTTCGGGATCGAGCCATTCGAGGTAAAGTGCGACCGAGCCCGGTCAGAGGGCGGACCTCAAATGGTGACCGTTCACGATCAAGCCACTTGGGGTGAAATGTGACCGTTCACGGCCGGCGCCGTTCGCGGCAAAAGATGAAATGGGACCGTTCGCGGTCAAGCGCCTTACTTCGGATGACGATCGTTCGAGATCGAGCCATTCGTGGTAAGGTGCGACTGTTGGCGGTCAGGGGGTGGACCTCAAAGGCGACCTTTCGCGATCGAGCCATTTGTGGCGAGATGAGTTGTGCCGTTCGAGGCGAGTTGTGCCGTTCGAGGCGAGTTGTGATCTTTAGCGATCGGGTGCCGTTCGAGGCGAATTCTGACTGTTCGAAGTCGGGTGCCGTTCGAGGCGAATGAGTGTGCCCGGGGGGGACTTAATATTATCAGTGCCGGAGTTATTGTTTGGGGGAGTTTCCGAATCAAAGACTTCGGCAGTTCACTGCCATGCAAGAGGTGCTCGTGGACCGTTTGCGATCCACGGGCATACAAGTAATTTTTCCATAGAATTGTAAATGTTAAAGCAATAATCAAATGAAACTTATAGCAAAAATGTCCAATCAGGGAGAATTTAAATGTTCAAATCAAAATCAAAGCAAAAAGCAGAATGAAGATGTCAAAGCGTAAACTCTTACTATAACGCGGCTGGCAGTCATTCAGAGCATGCCTATGGATCGTGCGCGATCGCTCACATGTGTAAATGATTTAACCGTGTTAGCGAGAGGTTTACAACTTTTTCATCATTATTTTAATCAAGCAATCAATGGATAATCAAATGGTGCCCCGATCCAGGGTCACCTCTAGCCGATGTAGACGGTGGTCGCTCTGGCTCCACTGCTGGAGTTCGCCTCCTCACATACTGAAGGAGCATACCGTTCCTGATATGCCCTTCCACCTCGTCCTTTAAATGCCTACAATCATTAGTGTTATGACCGTTTAATTCATGGAATACACAAAACTTATCTGATTTTCTTTCGTCAGAGGTTGGATCCCTTCGCATTAGTCTGCGATACGGAACCTGCTCCTTGGTATCCTGATAAATTCGTTCCAAACTCTCATTCAGCTCTGAATAGGTGGTGAATCGTGGCTCTCTTCGTAGCCACTTTGTCCTGTCATCATTAACCTCAGCCTTTCTTTTTCCTTTACTAGTCTCCGCACCCTTTCCAGGTGGGTTTCCGCTCTTGATTGCGTAAACGTAATCTTCTTCCTCTCTTTCTGCACTAGCATCTTCCAAACGCAGAAACTTTTCAGCCTCATGATAGAAATCTCCCAGATTCATAGGCGGGTCCTTGGTTAATGAATTCTTGAACTCTGTACTATCAGCTATTCCAGATACAGCCGCCATCATGACCATAGATGGATCTGGTCGATCCACTGATGCTGCCGCCGCATTAAATCGCGTTAGAAAGCTCCTCAAAGTCTCTCCAGATTTCTGTTTCAAGGTTTCCAAAGTCATCACATTCTTGGGTCTCGCAAAATGAACGCTGAATTGCCTCATGAATCTCTCAGTTAAATCTTCCCACGTTCCTATGGAGCCGCTCTCCAGTTGCCTAAACAATAACGCTGCAATGTCCGTCAAATACAGTGGAAAGCACCGGGCCATGATCTCCTGTGATGCCCCCAGCACTTCCATGTGCCTCATATACTTAGTAAGATGGACCGCAGGGTCTGTCCTCCCATCGTACATCTCTACTGATGGTAGCTTGAATTCTGGTGGGTTCCTAACCATCCTAATCGCGGAAGAAAAAGGGCTCCTGTTTACATCTTTCAAGTCTCTGTTTACTAAACCGCCTCTCATAGCTCTTCTAACCATCTCTGCTAATCTGTCATTGTCTCCAAGCTGTAGTTCTCGTTCACTGCCTTCGACCTGCCCCCCGAGTCCGCGGGAGTTTTCATGTGTATGCCTCCCTGGCTGAACGTTCGTTTCTCTATTGCTTCCAGGTGGCTCGGATGCCCCCATCTCTCTTCCCGGGGTCGGATCAACATGCTCTGCGTGAGTTCCCCCTAGCTCTGGTGCTGCGCCAGATGGTCCTGCTCCATTCTAAACTTCAGTTGCTCCTTGGATTTGTGCTCCAATTTGCCCAATTTGTCGAAGTAAGTTCTGGATCATCTCTTCTTGTCTTCTCATCATGGCCTCCATCTCATCCCTAGTGATGAAGATCGACGCTTGATTCCCTCCTGAGGAAGCTTCCTGACTTCCTTGGTGTTCACTTCTCTCTGGCCTTTGCCTTCTACTTGTTTGTCTCGTCATAACTCTTAGATCTGAACTCTTAGATCTGAACTCTTAGATCTGAACTCTTAGATTTTCAAATTCAACTTCTATCCGATGTAGCGGGAGCTGGTCGCTCTCAGTGAAAGCACCAAAATGTTTGCACAAAAAATGGGCAAACACCCAATGTCGTATGAACTAGTCGATTTTATGTTGTTTTTTAGTGATTTGGGTGATTTATGCAAATATATAAAAAGCAGAGACTAAACTGTAAAAGACACACAGATTTATAGTGGTTCGGCCAGAACGGGCCTACGTCCACTTTATATGTTATTCTCCTTTTTCTCTTCAGATTACAAGTACAAAGCTTTGATTACAAGTATCTAAAGTTGTTTGAAAGTTCCTTCCAGGCTTTGAGCTCTCAAACTTGTCTGCCATTGTTGTACCCCTGCCCCTCTATTTATAGAGTGAGGCTGGGGGCAGGGGTCTTGGATGTTTATAGCTGCTGGTGGGCCTGGGCTGATGCAATCTGGACTGGCAACTTTGGTTCGGCATTCCTTGGTTCGGCCGTGGCTGTGTGGAGCTTGGTCCGGTGGTAATCTTGGCTAGGTGGCGTTGGACCAGTAGTGGATGGTCCGGTGGGTGATGGTGTGGTAGGTTGGTTCGGTGGTGAAGCGAACTAGTTTGGCTCGGTGGAGTTTTGGTTCGGTGGTAGGAGTATGGTGGTTGATTCGGCTATGTGGAGAAAGGATGGTCCGGCATTGCTTGGAGATGGCGGCAATGCTTGGACCGGCATTACTTGGGAGTGAGTTGATTCGGTGGGATTCTGGTTCGGCAGTGAGTTGAATGCCGAATGAACTTCTATATTTGGGAGTGCCGAACGGGCTCTTGTATTGGGATGCCGGATGAACCAAGGGAGTCTTGAATGCCGAATGAGATTTCGCTGCTTGTTGGCTGCTTCTTCTTGTTCCGGTCGTGGTGGAAGCGCACACAACATTGATATTCCAGTTTTGTCCAAAAAATGGGATAACAAAAGGATAGGTAATTAAGTGGAGCGGATCTGCCCCTTCGACATCAAGCTCTCGACGAGGTCAAAGACTTTCAAACCTTTCGACTATTAGCTTTTGATAGGGTTGAAATTCTTTGACCTTAGAGTCGTCTCTGCCCGTCTTTGTCGAAACATTTAAAGCATATATGAGTTGAACCTGAAACCTTTTGCCTTTAATGTGTAGGATATGTTTCGACAACATTGACCAGACCTATCGACAATGTTATCGGCACTAGTATTTTTACTTTGGAATTTTAAGTTATTGGTGTCGAACATGTTGAATGGTCTTGCCACTTAGCTTTATGTTACATTCGAACTGTATCCGGGCTTCCATAGAGCTTTCGACTTTGCCGAAAGGTAATGAATGGATTATTATTTCATCTCCTCCTTTCGACTTTATCGATTGCCTAAGGAATTTGTACTATTATTTATTTACTATTTTATGCTTTTAACAATGTTGAGGTATGCTGTTTTAAAGTCGATGCCATTGTCCTTTCGTCATGGTTGAAAGCTTGAGCTGTTGACCTTTCGACGTTGTCGAAAGCTTGAGTTATTGACCTTTCGAAATTGTCGAGCTTGAACTATTTAGTTTTTGACTTAAACAATGTAACATATCGATTTTATCGGGATTCGAAGGTCGACAATTTTACGTCCACTGTATCAAATGCCGCATAATCGAATGTCGAAAAACCGAATTGTTAGGGTTAAAAGTAGAGGTAGAAGAAAATGATAGAAGAAGTAAGAAAACAGAACAAAAACAATATCAGAATCTCACATATCGCAGCAGAACAACATATAATAGATAAATGAATAATCTTTAAAACAAAGAACTATATCAATTATTACATTACCTCACATCAGAGTGTACAACAACAATATACAATACAACAACAATGGACAGTTACACAAACATGCCCTTATAAGCAAATTCTACAGCGGAAAGGATAATATCATATACACGTAACACATCTCGCCATCCAGCTCGCCACTTGAGCTCCATAGCACTCCTGAATCCAGAATGACCTGATAATCTGACTCTAGGCTGCCCGTGTGGAAAATTATGGGCACCCAGAGTTTAGGAAGAGAACAATAAACTCCAGGTCAGTCATGGGACTGGTGTGGGAACTCAAAACAGTTATTTATCTTTTAAAAAAATAACAACAAAGGAAGTGAAAAATATTCGCAATGCTTTTGGAAAATGAAACTACCATTAGGCCTCCCCACACACACACAATGCAAACGCATAATTGGAGGAGATTTCTCCTTATGATAGTCAAAGATGCTTGATACGCATAAAAAAACATTTGATATTATTACTAGTGCATAGTGATGAAAACATTTTGAAAGCATAATATAAATCTTAGCCAGCATAGGTACCATTATAGTATGCCTACTATAGCTACCGTGTTAAATGGCAGGTTCTACAACTAAAACCGTACAAGGTTCGTATTGTTTTGTTTGGATTTCCAACAAAGGGTTAGGCTAAGGAACTTCCTACTGCCACATGGGATCGCCTCTGGCGGGACATCCTGAAAACTTAAGCAGCTCTCTGCCAACATAAGGCCGGGTTACCTTTGTAACTAGGTAAGTACTACACGAATATGCCACCCCCTGGTCCTTTGGGACCTTTATCTGAGGGCCCTCTATCATCAAGCAACAACCACACAGAAAAATGAGATTGGAGCAACCACATAGGTTAAGCATCAGCGCTCCATACCTGACACCACCCTTTTCTAGAAGGAAATGACATACCCTAAAGGGCGCGACCCTCATAACCTTGCCGCATATTCCTGTTTCGACCATTTCCAGGGTGTGAGTTCTGACGAAGTCTCGTCCACAAAGCTGCGCTTTTTCACAAAGCCACACTTTGATCAACAAATGATCAATAAATAATCATCACACATCAACACTCAGCATGCCACATTACCAAATTGGGAATATATCGCTGGTAACCTTCAACTACAAAACCTCTAAGGGTGTTAAGCTAACAGAATAAATTCTCCGCCACCAACGGAAATATATTTGAAAGAAATCTGCTTTATATCTCAAAATGTAATGTCAGACACGTAACCATACAAGTCTGTTCCGAGCTCGAACAGAACCGTAGGCACTTCAAAAGAAGCCCTTGCAATCCAGGTATTCATAATCACAATCGAATTTCCCATCACAAAGGAAATCTCCATATCGTAGCTAACGGCGCAGAGGCAACCGATAGGTCATCCTATCGTTTGCACAAATACCCGGTCTTCACCATCAGTCTTCAATGCCATCCATTACGTCGTGTCACTATTCGGAATGGGTAGTCCGAATAACGAGCGCAATAATTTAAAAATGAGTGTAGCATTCAATTTCAACCAATTCACAACAAATAGCCATTCAAGGGTCAATATTTATAGTCGATTATTTAACTATCAATCAATATTCACAACATCACCTGATTTCAAATAATTTCCTAAATTATTTATTTTCAAAAAATATCTTTATAAGATATCTATTCCACACTTCAACCATTTGAAACAAATTCAAATTATTTTTCACCTTTACAACTTTCATTTCAAAATGGTTCATTTAAACAAATCAAATAAATCCTTACCGATTTATTAAATTTACGTCCCAAATTCGTAAATTTATTTCCACACTTTTAAAAATAAATCAATGTTTATTTTTAAACAAATTTCCCTTATAAATTTCCATTGTGAATTTAAATTTTCAGATATCCACTGATATATGATTTTCAAATCGATTTCAAATGTTCACCTTCTATTTATCCTTAAAAGATATAATCTCGAAATATTCACTTCATATTGGAAAATATTTCCATACTTATTCAATAATAAGTAATTCACCAATCTATTTATCTTCAATATTTGGAAAATATTCAATATACTTAAATCACAATTAAGGATATATTTTATTCTTTAAGGAAAACATTCTCTTAAACACATTTATTTGGGTCAAAACGAATGTTAGTAAAACATCGTTACGACAACCCAAAATTACTAGTATAGGGATTCGAAATTAAGATAGACATATAAATCCCAATACTATATAAAAAATTTCCTTTCGGAAATCATTTACTATAACAACAGTGTTATAGTCCACCATTTCCTTCTATTTCTCGAAAACATCTATTTCAACAATGAATGTTGAAATCTATGGTCTCGATACTTAATACATTTTAAAACATCTTTAAAATTGTTTTAAATTCTATTTAAAATATCACTTTCCCAAAAGTATTTCTTTAATATATTATTCACTGTCCAAAATCGTGAATATACTTCGTTAACCTTATTCAATTTCTACATATTTTATTTAAAGGATTATCCACTGTTCCAAAATCGTGAATATATCTCATTTAACAGGCTATAATATTTAAACTTATTAAAAAAAGTCGATTTCGGATTTATAAAACAACGTTTATAAATTCCATTTATATTTTATAACAACTTCAACTTATAAAATCACTTTATTAACAGATTCTATCCATATCCCATTTACACGCCAAAATCCTGTTTATAAGTTAATTACTTATAAATCTTTTATTTTACAAAAATCTATTCATTTTATGACTTCGCAATTTATAAATCTATGGATTTCATCCACTTATGAAATCCATTTATACTTCAGTTTAACACTTATAGAAACTTGTTTTATAATTCCAACATTTTAATTTATAAATATCAATTTTATAAATCTTTTGTATATAAATCATTTATAATAATTCAAAAATCCGAATTTAAACCATTTTATAATTTAATCAACTACTTATTTCAAAAATCACATTTCGGTTATATTTCACAAAAATCATAATTTTTATAACATAAAAATTACAACGTTTATTTATTTAAAATGAATCAATTTCAAAATTAAATTTCATTATTAATTCTCAACTTAAATTTTAAAAAATCAAATTTTATTTGTTTTTCGGCATCTAACGATACCAAAAATATATTCGGCTAAATTTAGCCTTTAACGATCTCAATCACAAAGATAATCATGCAGATTATAAATAGATCAACACACAATATGGAAACCAATTCAATCATTTGAGGAATCCAGTTGGATCCCTCCAACCTGTTTCCCTGCATCCAAAGATGTTAGCACAATACCAATTCCGCTTCAAGACGGAATATCGCGGTATATGGGATTTATAAAATACTATCCACTATTATTCGGCGCAATTGGGTCTCATCCGCTATATAATGCGGGAAATCAACTCCAAGTACATATATAATACCAATTCCATACAAGTTGGAATTATCACGGTATATGTTTTTAATATATAACATCCGCTTAATATACGGCGTATAGGGTCTATTTCAAACAATAAATAATAATTATCATCCAATCACACAATCAAGCAATTTTAAATTTAACTATTTTAAATTTATATCGAAACAATTCGATTGAGTGAGAAGTTCTCACCTTGAGTTTCCGATAATAGTTGTAGCGTTTGTTTCAAATAAAATTAAACGTGCGTTCAATTTTACCCGAAATTATCGCTAGCTCCAAACGACTCCAAACCAGCTCCATTGCGTAGTGCTCGACCATACGGTTCCAACACAACTTGTTTCGTACATTTTCGACCTCGTATCAAAAAGTTACGCATTTTTAAAGTTTATACACATTATAATATAAATTAACATACAATTTTCTTTTATAATTTTAAAACCCCACTTTGCAATCTCGGCCATTGATTTGCTTGCAAAGATCCAAGCCGCATCCCCCCTCCTTCTCCCCAGTATCTCGTTCGCGACATAGAAACCGTGAAGCCGCCAATTAGGGTTTGAAACCATGGCCACCACAACGCACGAGACTACGACCAAACACCAACATTTCGTCGCCCTCCATGCAAGCTGCCTTCGGGCCGAGTATGGTGGAGCTCGGCCTCCCGTACGCCTCAAGAAACGTGCCCGTTCGTGACGCCAATCGACCACGATAACTCCCTCCACGTCGCTCCATACTCGATCATCACCATACAGATCTCAATAACTCACCTAGCTCTACAAGTTTGTAGTTGGAAGTTTGCTGAATCAGCGCGTGGATTTGAAGAAAATTGAAGGAGAAGGAAGTGAATTTTCGGCCATTAATTTGATGGTGGTGGCCTGACATTGAAACCCTAGGGTTTTTCCTTTTTTTGCAAATGAGAATATAATCGTCCTTATATAGAAAATTTCACAAAACACTATTCATCCAAAATTTTCCGAACTCCAAATCTCGTGCGGTGACTGGCGTTTCTAGGGTTTACCCCACATTCCGGACACAATGGATACGTTTCGGAAGCTAATACGGTCATCTGTGCGAGTTACGGCAATAAATGATCAATTTTAAATTAAATCGATTAAACCAAGTTTCTATGCGTTTTGGCTTGCTCCGGACATACCGTAAATCCGATTGACAGGAAATTTGAAATCTTACAGTAACATAACATTACGGATCTGATGAATGGTTTCGTCGAAATCCGAGACTGTTTGAAAAATGGCTATTTTAACTCGTCAATTAAATATTAAAATATTCAATTTTTAGAAATTAACTATTAATTCAATTTTAAAAGTTCACAAGCATTGTTCTAACTCCAATATGATTTAATATAACTTTATAAATCATTTTTAATCACATTAAATCCAATTTCCAATTATTTTATGTAATTTTAAATATTAAATTATCGATTTAATTATCCAGTTAAATCTATATATTCGAAAATAAATTATTCGACTTACAAATTTTACTTGTTGATATTTAAAATCAATTAAATATCTGAATTTCAAATGACAGAAATTCTGGGTCGTTACAAACTTCCCCCCTTAAAAGAATTTCGTCGTCGAAATTGCCAAGTAAGAAAAAGTTTTGAAATCCATTAACTTTTCAAAACAAACCGTTCAAATTTGATTTACAAATCTCTTAAGTGTTTGACTTTTCCAAAATCCATAGTCAAACTTCTTACAAAATATTTACTAAGTTTTCAAATCCATATATAGTTATCTTTTCAAAATCAACCATATCGTTTAACCTTTAACTTCAAATCAAAACTTAGTTTTCACAAAAAAAAATTTCCAAAATTTCCCGAAAATTGTCCAAAGCCTCAAATTTTCAGAAAATTTCGCCATAACCTCCTTTGTATGGAGGAGCTTTTACAATATCACAATAGATATAAATATATATACATCGACCCACACGGTCCAAAAACAGAAAAACAGTTCATATTTCCTATTTTTATTGCGTAGGCGTACCATTTTAGCATTTTTAAGCAAAGAAGTTATTTATTTAGCATTTTACGCAATCAAATCCCGCTAACGGTAGCCCTGGTACCTGTACTTAATCAAATGTAAGTGGCATATATAAGAAGTTATTAACATTTTACTCTTTTAAACAACTACAACACATGCATATTAAAAGAAATGCATACTAAACAAGGTGTATAAAAAACTTATATGACTTCGACATTACGTGTAATTGTTTACAACCAATTCATATACAACGACATTCAATTATTCATTTTCAATTAGTTTACATTCACTAATTTACATTCACATTGGTTCACTTTCAATTTAAATCAATTTCCGTTCAATTTAAATTTACTTAACTTCCAATTTGAATTTAATTGCTTTAGCTTTCAATTTTATTCATTCAATTGCATATGAATTTCTATTCAATCAATTAACAATAATCTAACAACCAATGTATATCCAACATAGCCAAATTTATTCACTTTACATTCAACATTCATATTCACTTTGTTTACCTTCAATTTGGTTTAACATTCAATTAGCTTTAAATGAATTTAACGCTTATATCCATTATTCTATATCAATTCATTACATTCAATTGATTTATATTCAATTCATTAGTTCAATTACTAATTTATTTTACAAATAAAGTTGAATCTCCTTTTATATAACTCAGGTTCATAACCATTTAATTCACTTCATTATTTTACTTCGATACCAAAATCAACTTCATTCAACATTACTTAAGTTATATTCCTTTTAAACAAGTTTGTTTAACTTAACTTAAATTTCCATTTATAAATCCAATTCAGATTCCAACTCCAAAGTAATTCTATTTATCTTTTACCAAAGTCAATTTCATCACTTATTCAGATTCATACCCATTTTGCTTAACAAAGTGGTTTAACCATTTTGATAACTTGTTTTACTTACATCTTCACATTTTATAAGTTATACAACTTATTATTCAACTTCCAAGTCTGGTTTAATTTATTTAACTTCCTTTAGTTAAATTTCAAATCATATATTTTATCATACTAGTTCAAATTTATTTCAACTTTACCAAAGTTAAATCTTAATTATCTCATATTATAACAAAACTCATTTCACTTGTATTTATCAATTTCAACTTGTAAATTCAAATTTGTTTATCACAACAAAATTCAATTTCTTAATTTAGTATGGTAGCAAATCCATCACACAGAAACTCGAAAATTATACTAATGATGCTGCAGTCATCACCCTTATTATTTCCCAGCAACAGTAGTGAATCCAATGCTTTAAATTCTTTCAAAAATTTTCCTTTATTTATAAATCACATTTATAAATCTTGCTTATATAATTCCACCATTTCCCTTTACTTATACAAGATTATTTCACAATTATAAATCATTTCAATTAAAATTCCATACTTATACAATTTTTGCTTTTATATAATTTATTCTTTCACAATTGTTGTTTTTATTCAGAATATTCGAACAACTTTGATTCACTTACATATTTTCTTACATTTTCAACAATCAAACAATTCAATTTAACATACACTTTGATGGTCCTGAAAAATTATTCCCTTATATATAAAATATAATCGAGGTAAAATTATTTCATTTACCCAATTTAAAACCATACTATGTCGGTTTATCTCGTTTAAGAGTTTAGAAATCCCTATCGATGACAGTTAGCTAGGCTGCACCGACCAGAATCTATAAACAATCAACTGATAAGTCAAGACAATACAAAACAATTTCATATTCACTAACAAATACGCGCTCATATCTATTATTACACTCAACTCATTCTCGAGTACTACTGACTCTAACTCTAATGAGTAATCCCAAACAGAGCCAAGGTTGTCACTTAACCAAATGCTCTGATACCACTTGTAACATATCGATTTTATGGGGATCCGAAGGTCGGCATTTTTACGTCCACTGTATCAAATGCCACATAATCGAATGCCTAAAAACCGAATTGTTAGGGTTAAAAGAAGAGGTAGAAGAAAAGGATAGAAGAAGTAAGAAAACAGAATAGAAACAATATCAGAATCTCACATATCGCAGCAGAACAACATATAATAGATAAATGAATAATCTTTAAAACAAAGAACTATATCAGTTATTACATTACCTCACATCAAAGTGTAAAACAACAATATACAATACAACAAAAATGGACAGTTATACAAACATGCCCTTACAACCGAATTCTACAGCGGAAAAGATAATAACATATACAAGTAATACGTCTCGCCGTCCAGCTCGCCACTTGAGCTCCATAGCACTTTTGAATCCAGAATGACCTGATAACCTGACTCTAGGCTGCCCGTGTGGAAAATTATGGGTGCCTAAAGTTTTGGAAGAGAACAATAACTCCAGGTCATTCATGGGACTGGTGTGAGAACACAAAACAGTTATTTATCTTTTAAAACAATAACAACATAGGAAGTGAAAAATATCTGCAATGCTTTTGGAAAATGAAACTACCATAAGGCCTCCCCGCACACACACAAAGAAAACGTAGAATTGGAGAAGATTTCTCCTTATGATAGTCAAAGATGCTTGATACGCATAAAAAAAACATTTGATATTATTACTAGTGCATAGCGATGAAAACATTTCGGAAGTATAATCTAAATCTTAGCCAACATAGGTACCATTATATTATGCCTACTGTGACGAGCCGGAATTTTCAAGCATTTAAAATCGGAATATTTAATTGATTTTAAATAGTCAATAGAGCATTTTAACTTGAATTTCGAATATCACAATTTATTTGATAATTAAATTATTGAATTAAATAATTTGAAGCTGGGTAAAATGTTCAATCTGGAATTTTAAGCTTGTTAAAAATAATTTGAAGACTAGTAAAATTTATATTAATAATACTGAAGAGAATAGAAGTGTTAAAATTGGTTTTAACAACGATTTGTTCGGTTTTGAAATTTTATCGTTTAAAATTGGATTTGAAAATAGCCTTCCAAGACACAGTCTTGGAATTCGACGAAACCAGTCCCATTGGGTCCGTAATATTGAATTATTACTAGATTTCAAATTTCGTATTGATCGGAGTTGTTGTGTGAGCATATGACATATAAACGCGTTGGAATTTGAATCGGAAATTTGAATTAATGTTTGCATAATTGGTCAACTATCAGCTAAACTTTACTCATGTCACGGTTTTTGGATCACTTCAGCACGCAGCCTTTCTCTCAAATCATGTTTCCCCTTTTTGAAACAGCACGCAAATTGTCAAAGCATGTTATCGAATTGCAATAATAAATAAGAATCATCGTTCTCTTTTTCCTTTAGAAATCAATTTCAGAATCGAAAGCTTCAAATAACATAAATTAATGGCGACTGCACCTTATTCATCGCGTCGTTCTCCTTCGCTCCCCTCTCCCATATATTCTATTCGAATTCTTCTCAGTTAAACACAATAAAGGCCGATCTCATCTTCCTCGTTTTCATTTCGACTGAGAGTAAATTTCAAAAAAAATAATTAAAAGAATGGCAGAACAAAAGGGGGCCGAGCAGAATACCATTTGAGTTCCAAATCCCGTTCCTTCCTAAAACAAAATGGTGACTGCTTCCACACATTTAATTGCGCCTCCCTATTTAATCGAATTCAACCTTAAAAAAAACACAGGCGGTGAGCACGAGGCCGGGAAGGGGCGACGGCGAAGCACTCTGGGTTTGTGGGAGGAGGAGCACGCGTTCGTGCGCGCGATTTGGGGGTAAGTTCGAAATTAGGGTTTGTGAGTCGAGGCGCGACTACACGCACGACCTAAGGCGGGTGGCACTGCATTGGTGCAGTCGAGGATGGATCGTTGCGGGCTGTACTTACGGTCCAAGCCTTGGGCATTGATTTGCTCGAGGTAATATCGTCGGTGCAGTCGAGGGTTTCTGATCAATTTTTGGGTTTCATCATGGCTCGAGCTCGCGTGCGACAGTAGGGGCTAGGGCAGTATGGTGGCGCTCGCGTCGTTATCGAAGCAAGGGGACCGTTCTGGGCTTAGAACTCCAGTAAGGTATAATTTAAAAGTTTGTTTTAATTTAAATTAATTTATACATTAGTATTCAACTCAGTAATCGATGAATCTAACAGAAAAAGTTATTGTAGGTAAGGTTTAGGTAGTAGAAAACTTTTAAAATGGTAATATAAATTATTTTTATAAGTATGTATGTATATATAGGCTGAAATTGGATTTTTATTTTCTTAAGAATTCAATAAAATATGTTTTCAAAAGGAAGATAACTTTGTATTTTACTTGTTTAATTAATTTAGAAACGGTTAAAGAGAAATTATTTTAAACCCAAAGTATTAGTTAATTATTTATGATAAGTGATCATTCGATTATCTTAAATAAAAATAGTTTTTTAATTTAATTAAATTTAGTAAATGAAAATTAGTTGTTCGATTTATTCGGATATTAACAAAATAATTAGTGAATTAAATTTATTGAATGGTAATTGAATATTCAAGTAGTTCAAATGTTAATAAACTGTAAATATTTATACAAGGTCTGAAGTCGTGGGAAAAATCAGGCGAGTTTGAATTGGATGCAAAACAAAAATCGAAGGTGAGTTAATCTCACTCAGTTAAATTTAAATTTAAATGATTAAACTTAATTAATTGTTTGAATGGATGAATTGATTGATGTGATATAGTATGATATTTTGGAATTGGTGTACTACTATATGGTAACGTTTGCGGATGCAGGGAAAAACAGGTTGGAGGGATCCAATTGGATCCCTCAACATTTATTTAAATTATTTAATATTCTCTGCTGTGGATATTGATATTCTATAATGAGTTATATTGGAATATTGAATGTTATGTTTTGATTGGATATATTTGGGTATAATGAATTACCAAAAATATATAAATTGGATTTTTAGAAGGAAATAAAGAAGTGAATTTGTAAGTAAAATAATTATAGAAATTTGAATAAATTTAAGAATGAATTGGAAAAGAAATAACGTGACTTTAAAATTCTAATAAATAAATCTTGAGTATAGAATGGAAATTTTGAGTAATCAGGAGATTAATGAATTTTAAACTTCAGTATGATTATTTTTAAAAGAACAAACGTCTATTTAAAATTTACGATTGAAAATATTGAAAAGAATAAAGAAGTAATTGGGATAAGATCTGAAATTTGCATATATCAGTTAAAGATTTAAAATCAAACAGAAATTAATAACATTAATGTTAAAGCCCATAATTAATGATTTTTGAAATGAATTGAGTAAGTAAAGAGATTTAATTCAAGTGGAATAAATTGGTAATCAATTTGGAAAATTGATTTAAGTGATTGAGACTGGAAATTCTCCCTGGAAAATCAAGTACGTTTTTAAAGTAAGTGTTTTTAATATAAGTTAATAGTTTTAAAGTTGTTTTAAAAAGCAAGTTTTGGAAAACTTATTATTCTAATATTTTAAGTCTTAAGTAGGTATTTTCTTTTAATCTTTTTGCTGTAATTATTAAGAAGTAACTTAGTATTTTGTTTTAAAAATAGAAATCTAGTTTTATATTTTATTAAGTAACTTTATTTTCAAGTGTTTATATAGTGCATATTTTTTGACCAATTATTGAAGTAGTTTAACTTAAATGTTTTAAAGTAAATTCCAAAACAAGTATTTTGTTTAATCCACTTTCATAATGATTATTTAAAGAATGATTGGGTGTTTTGATTAAAGAAGAAATCTAATGTATAATTATAAGGTAACCTTATTTTAGTTTTTTCTAATGTATTATTATAAATTAAGTACTAAAGTAAATTTTTAAAAATTAAATGTTAAATATATTTTACAATAAAATGTTTTTAAATTATTTTAAAAATCTAAGGTTTTGTACTTGGTGATTCCAGTGGAAATGGAAATACTCGGAATTTATTCTGAAAAAAGGGGAGATAGTTTGAAAACTGTTTTTCAAAAGGGGTGAAAGTAAAATTATATCTTGCAAAGATATTTTGATTATAAATAATTTGGGAAATTATTTATTGGTTGATGGATGTTTTATGCATATTAATTGATAGTTAAATAACCGACTATCAATATTGGACAAAAACGCGTTGATCGTTTCGAAGAGACCGGGATTGAGATTTATTTCTCGAAAACCACTTCGATCTGGTTTGTACGATCATGAAAACGCTTTTGGATTCGAAGATGGAGCAGTGAAGTGCAAGGGCTAGTCGCTACTAATCCTAAGGATATTTCCAAAATGGATGTAGTAGGAATAGTGCCTTTGGTTCCGTTCGAACCCGGGACGGACTTGTATGGATGAATGCTTGTGAAACATCGTCAGGTGGACGATGGGCATTCTAAGGGATATGTTCTTTAAAGATAACGCTTAGCCTCAAGCCTCATCAAATTGGAATGACTGAAAATCAGGGGTTATGCAGCATGTCTAGGTGGGTATCACCCAAGCAGGGTGAGGTCATCCCTGTCTACATGTCCCTTTTTATTTCGGCTTAGTGGGCGGTTGCTGATCCCAACCACGGGGTGATCTCACTCGGGATTATCCAGTAAGGGGTAGTCCCGGTCTTGTGTTGCAGGGGAGTGGGCGTACTCCTCGGTACGGTGATCTAGGCCCCGTGCTGTGACAGGTGGTACCCCAGTGCCTAGTCATTAGTTGGAAATCCATTCTCCCTACGAGCCTTGTACGAGTTTTTGTTTGTATTACCCACTCTATGGTTAGTAGATGGAATTTCATAATGTAACAATTTCGTCTATTTTATAAGTATTTGTATATAGACCCTATTATAATATCAGAGGATTTTTATAAAAATTGTTTTAGCTATCGTAAGGTAAAAACCCGACATGTTTATTTGTGGCGTGGTCTTACGAGATGCTTTGTTTTCAAAGAAATTTTGAAACTTAATAATCAATTGAGTTAGATTTTCTCATGCTGGTATTCCAGACTGACTCGGGTGATATTAAACTATAATGCCCGGGTCAGACCGAGTATTATAGAATACAGGATATGATGCTGTGGAGTTCAGGAGACGAGCAGGATGACGACACGTACTCTCGTACTTGTTTATATATATATATATATATATATATATATATATATATATATATTCCTGTTAACTCCGCTTTCTCTACGACCTTACGACTTAAGGAAGCTTACGACTTAAGGGAGTACACGACTCAAGGAAGGTACATGACTTAAGGCATCGATGACCTAACAACTCAGTGTGCTACACAACCTACGACTTAAGGTCTAGACGACTCTAGAATTGAAATGGTCTAAGCAGTCTTCGACCTAAGAGGTTACGACCTAACGACCCAAGGGAGTAACGGTCCAACAACCTAAAAAGTCTATGACTTAACGACTCAAGGCACGAAAAGTTAAGACAACTACACCTAAGTCGCGACCGACTTACGACCTTTGCTAGGTCGTTCACGACCTAAGACTACAGAGGCAAATTCAATACTGCACCATGATTCGTTAACTCATTGACGACTCGGGACTTAAGATGTGAATCCAAAAGAGCAAACTTACTCCAGTTAAGCCGCAAGCCAAGAATCAGTTTAGGTCGGCCACGACCTACAACCTATGATAAGTCGTACACGACTTAAGCAAACAAATGAGATACCGTGATACTTATGCCACATCTTGTTAACTCGGTCGCGACTTAAGACTACAGAGTTAAGGTTCAATGCCGCATCGCTTACGAGAGGACCGGTTGACTCGTTTGCGACTTAAGACATGTGATATATCCAGAGTTCAGCAAGGATGCCTTTCCGAAGTCTCGACCCAGCATTTAAGTTGCAACCGACCCACGACCTAGTTTAAGTCGTCCACGACCCAACTTAGGTCAGGTACGATTTTGGACTTGGCAATATTTCCTGCCCAGAATTCTCTATAAATACATTGCCATCTCCAACTTTCAAATGACTTTTGGACAATCTCTTGAAGCGCCGATACCCTGCCAGTTTCTAAACCAACTCTATACTTGAAGTTTCGAAGAACATTACAAGCTACTTTGGAAGACTTTCACTCGTCTGACATGGATTCGAAGACTTTCATCTACATCAAAGCTTAAGCTACTTGCTCAAAGTGTTTTGTAACTAAAGAGATTTGTACTTGAAGAGCATTGTATCGTTTTGTAATAAGATCAGTAATAAAGATACTTAAAAGTGGACGTAGGCTACTCCTTAAGCCGAACCACTATAAAATCGCTGTCTCTTGCTATATTTTCTGTTATTTTAGCTGATATTTTGTTCCCGAACCATCGGGTGGTGCTTTCACATTCTCACTTCACACACCGGGGTGTTAGCGTTCAATTTTTAGCGTTAACATTTTTGGTGCTTTCACTGAGAAAAATTGAACTCAGGTTGTTCTCACCATCGCTTCGCAAAAGGTTGTCGAAAAGATTTCTCTCCGAACCAAAAGTCTAACAGAAATCATGGCTTCTGGAAGGAAGCGTAAATTTTTGAGATTTGAAGGTACTTGTAGCAATGCCATTGCTTTTCCCACACCAAGTGAAGCAGCTTCTAGCATTGGAGTCACAAGGGCTGAATTAAATGCTGTGGTGTATGGATTATATCAACACATGGAAGCCCAGAGCAATAGGATATTGGACAAGATGAATGCATTGCTGGGGAAGGTTCAACGACTAGAAGGTAATATAGAAACCATCGCCAAAGAGGCTCATGTTTCGGAAGGATTGAATACTCCTCAAGGGGCAACTGGCATTACCATAGGAGCATCTCCCCAAGCAGGAGGTTCATGGCTACGACCAACTATCCACGAACGTTTGTCAAGGCGAACTTTTGAAAGAATGGTCGATGACTATCCCTCGAGTCCTCTCAATGATAAGGAGTACTCAACGGAGATGATCCAAAAGAAAAAGGAGAATGATGGTAGGAAAAAGCAGAAAGACTTGAAAAAAGCTCGATGCTTTAGATCCTCAGACTTCACTCCCTTGACTGACACTCCAGAGAATATCTTCTTGGCAACAAAAGATGTTGTCGAATATCCCAAACCACCTTTGATGGGGAGAGGTGCGTTAGGCAATGGGAAATTATGAAAATTTCACAATCAGCCTGGCCATGACACTAACCAATGTCGCCAGTTAAAGAAAGAAATTGAAGAATTGCTGAAACAGAATAAAGTGCAACAATATGTGAAGAAAGATAGAAATGACCTCTCCTCATCCACTGAGGGGCAGCTAGTTCCCGCTCGTCAATACAGCTAAGATAAAAGAACTGTAACGCAGGGAGATGAAGGGCCTATTATCAATGTCATCACATCAGGCCCTCACCCAGCAGGCGAAAATTGGATGAGACGGGAAGACATGCTCATGCCTCAAGAAAAGCCTCAAACTGAGAGAAGATTTCGATTCTGAAAGATGCTGCCATCTAGTCCCCTCACGCCGAAGATTCGATTCCTAAAAGCCTGGGACAACAATTGCTTGCATATTTTACTTAAATGCCCTCTTTCAAATTTGTAAAAGAATGTTGAACGTGTCATTCTTGTATCAAAAGCTATTGTAAAAACAGGGCAAATAAATAATAGAAACTATAAATCTTGTGTTCTCACTATTACAAGTCGCTTATTTTATTTCGATATGTAAAGTACTCTGAAAGTATTGCTAAAAATATCGATTTAAATTTGCAGGCAATTAAAATCAAGCTTAACCATCGCAATACCAAGCAATCCTTGGCATCACTCAAAAGCAAGTTTTAAGCAACAAAAATTCCAGGGGTCGGATCTTATATAAGAAGTACTCTAAGCAAACAATTAATGATTCCGCTGGAGTACATTTCTTTGGATAAAGCCACCCGCCAGCAAAAGAAGATGATGCGTGCTTAAAGATGGTTCCAAGGGATTGCTAATATGGACAACCAGCAAAAAGATATGGGCAAGCAGACCAGCAATAGCGAAAGACCTCTTTAGAGGCCCACGTTTCACCGAGATTGAAATAAAACTTCCAAGTGTTGAAACGTGGAAAAGCCCTCTTCGGAGGCACAACTCTTCGGAGGATAAAGACCCCTGACGGCTCACGCTAGAAAATGAAAGTTTTCTTCCTCTATTAGTGAGACAACCAGAGGCACCTTCCCAATGGGAAGGCAAGGCGCTTGTTCACTAGCTGAGACAGTTTGTGCAACGAACGTCCAAGTAACTTGTGTCCGCCCCGGAAATCCATAAGATAACCGGAGGCACCTTCTTCCCTACGGGGAGGCAAGGCACTTGTTCACTAGTTGAGACAGTTTGCACAACGAACGTCCAAGTAACTCGCGTCCGCCTCGTGAATCCATCCAACCATGAGAAAGTAACTCCCAGGCGAAAGCCCCACTCAGAGGCACACGTTTCACCGAGATTGAAATAAAACTTCCAAGTGTTGAAACATGAAAAGCCCTCTTCGGAGGCCCATTTCACCACAGTTGAGATGCTAAAAGACCTCGAGCGGGCTCTCACTAGAAAAAGAGAGTTCTTTCTCGACATAAAGTTGTGGACCGATCGGCAGGTACACCCCCGTGAATCCATCCAACTAAGAGAAAGAAGCTCCAAACTCCCAGGCAAAAGCCCTACTCAGAGGCACACATTTCACCGTGATCTGAAATAAAACTTCACACGAGTCGAAATGTGAAAAGCCCTCTTCGGAGGCCCGCTTCCCAGCGAACAGGGAAAAGATAAAAGCCTCTCCCAAGAGGCAGAAACCAAAAGACCTCTTCCCGGAGGCACAATCAAACAAAAAGACCTCTTCCCGGAGGCACAATCAAACAAAAAGACCTCTTTCCAGAGGCACAATCAAAAACTCTCATCAGTGGCTCAAGCAGGTTGAAACCCCTTTTTCTTTTCGAAAGGCCCACTGCACTATGAAGTGATACTCACAAGCCAAAGCCCTCTTCGGAGGAAAAACGCTTCTCTACGGAGACCAAATGCTTCTCCTCAGAGACCAAAGCCCTCTTCGGAGGCAAAACGCTTCTCTACGGAGACCAAATGCTTCTCCTCAGAGACCAAAGCCCTCTTCGGAGGCAAAACGCTTCTCTACGGAGACCAAATGCTTCTCCTCAGAGACCAAAGCCCTCTTCGGAGGCAAAATGCTTCTCTACGGAGACCAAATGCTTCTCCTCAGAGACCAAAGCCCTCTTTAAAGGCACACTTTAGCTTTCATAGGAGGATTGGTTCATCTATTCCTAAAAATACTCTTCCTCAAAAAAGTTAAAGTTCCCTTTGGAGGCCCGCTTTACCACATAGGAGAATTCATTTTGTAAGAATATATATATGCAAAAGAAAAGGTGATATCTCCGAAAGGTGGAGCGTAAAAACTCATATGAAACGAGTTGTACTCTATTTGGAGCAGAACAATATTCCTCCAAGTATGGAATAATTATTCCCCAGAAAATAAGAGTACAAGTCCCCTCAAAGTTCAAAATATTGCAACGAGCTTATGGTATAGGGGCCACATGGTATAGCTACATTGGTAAAAATAACGCTCAAACAACATACCACAAGCTCACTGCAATATCATATAAAGAAACTTGTACAAAAACAAAGAGTAAATGCATTCTCAAATACAGACAGAAGTTTGTACAAACAAAAAGAATCATTTTATTCAATACTGTCAAAATTTTGTACAGGTACAGGTTTTAAAATACAAAGAAAAGCGGAGGCCGGTACCCGCACAATGTCCGGTCAGTACAAACAAAAAGCTAAAAGCAAAAAGTAAAAACAAGGAAGGGAAAGCAGGGCTCATCACTTCTTCTTACCGCCACCTTTGGAGCCTTCACCTGACCTAATTGGTAGTTTTTCGAAACGGCTTGGGAGAGTTGGGGAAGAAGGGGAGAGGGCTACTGCCGGATCAACCTCCGTTTCCTTTTCTGTAACAGAAATCCTTCTCCCTGTCCTCCTTGAAGTTGCATGCTTCTTCTTCCTCTTTGAAAAGCTCACTCCCCGGAGTGACAAGAGCAGACAATTTTATGCCATCAGAAACGGTTCGCTCCGGGGATACTTCACCTCCTTCAAGCCCTTCGGCCTTCTGCTCCTGCGAAGCGGTTGGATCGTCCAAGTCTTGAAGGGCTCCTATTAATTCTTCCTGCGATCCCGGCTGGGAAGTAGGAGTGATTTGGAGAGATAGAAGAGGAATAGCTAGAGGAGAAGAAGTTTTTATGATACCAGGCACTTTCTCTACAGAAGAAAAGAAGCTAAAGTCAGTAAAGAGAGGAGATAAAGGTTCGTTGAGATTCAGGAAGTAATCAAGAAGCTCATCAAACTCATAGGAAGCAAATGAGCAGTCTATTTGAGCAAGATCAGCATTGGGATTACCTGGCAAAGTAGGCTTTGCTACGTCAATCTCAAAACCCAGCGCTTCGCCGCTCTCTTGGCCTTCGTCTCCGTTATGGACAGTTGCACCTTCAGTGATAGCTTTGGTAGAGGTTGGAGAATGAGAACTGGAGCCGACAATATCGATCTCGGCCGAAGGTGAAGGCTGAACTAGATCAGTTGAAGTAGTTTTTCCTAAATGTTCCCCTTCTGCCATTTCGGCTCTTAATTTCGCAAGTTGTTATTTTCCCCTGACAAGAGCGGCACGAGCTTCGTCATCCAAGTAATGCTCCTCAAGAGCTTATTCGGTGTAGCCAGCACCTTTAGCACCAAGCATGTCAAGTGCGGCTTCCCACACTTCAGCCAGAGTAATTTCATATTTGGGGCCGAGAAAGGCGAGACTACCGCGCCCCAGGACGATGTGCAGATAAAAGTCAAATAACGTCGAGCTGATGCTGGTCTTCGTTGCCGCATGAGATTCTTCAGCTGAAATTTTACCGGCAACGGCCTCATCACGCTCTCTTTCAGCTTTGGACAGTTGAAGCTTTAGCATTTCGATCTCCGCCTCTTGTGAGTCGGTTTTCTTCCGAAGCTCTGCAATATCAGCGATATAGCGCTCATTGATTCTTTTTTGCATATCGAGCCTGTCTTCGGCATCTCTTTGGCCGGCATGAGCATCTCTCACTTGTTTCTGAAGCACTTCTTCTTTTTGGGTGTAAGAGGTGGAAGAAGTGGCGAGCTCTTCTTTTAGTTTCTCAACATCTGCTTCAAGTTTTTCGTTGTAGGCAGTAATGCTCCTCATCTCTGCGTCATGTTCATTGAGAATTTTCTGCCATTCAGATTTATCATTCTCCATGGTCAACATAGCTTCAAGATTCGCACGGTTCACTCTCTAGAGTTCGTCAACAAGTTTTTGCCAGCTCGACATTCTCTCAATATCAAGCCTGACGGCATCGAGATTTCGCAACATGGCAGGCTTGTCAATTGGAACTATGTCGAGATCGAAGCGAACTCCCTTCAAGCACCATTATGGAAACCGGCTTTGGAGAGTAACTGGACCTGGCCCAACTTGATATGAAGGCCTGTTGATGATTGTCTTGATATCGGTACGGGAAGGGGCAGGAGATTGAGAAGGAATGGGAACAGTGGTCTTCTCAGAAATTGCAGGCACTGATTGCTCACTAACTTTAGCCCGTTTGCTTGGGTCATCAGCCATGTGGCTCTTCCCTCTGTCATCATGGGATTTACGTTTATGGGAATCGCCCTCTCTACGGGAAGAATCGTACCACTCATCCCCTCTTCCATAGCGTTCTTCATAAGAACGTCTCTCCTGAGCCTTTCAGGCTGCCCTCTCTTCATCAGTTTCCCTATAAGTGGGAAGATAGCGCCTATAGTCATATTGATTATGCCTCCCGTAGCGCTGAAAGTCGTCCTAATAAGAGCCGCTGCATCCCATCGGAGAATCTAAAATTGAAAAAAGACAAGTCTTAAAAGTCTTCGGAGAAAAGAAGTTAAGTACGAATAAGTGCTGAAAATCCTATGTGTGTGTGGTGTGCAAACTACACGCGTCAGGCTACAAACCACTCTTCGGCACAGGGGTGGTAGTGACTTGAGTAGCAGGCGTCAAAATTTGCTAAAAAGTGGATGTCGCCTCGACAACAGGAGAAGCAGCTTTTGGAGCATCATCTTTAAAAAGTTCCTGTGAAGTTATGATCAGGTCGCTTAGCCCCTCAAAGGTATCATCAACGGGAGTTTCTTTTTCGGCTTCCAGACCGGCTGCATCTTCAGAGCAACGAAGAGTTTCTTCCTCCTCAATAACTGGGGAAAGTGCCAATTTGTTGGATGGACCCGCAACATCGGTAAGTGTGGGGCACTTCACCAGTGAGGTTTCAGTAGAGGGCTCCTCCGGCATAAGCTTTTCAACAGGGATTGAGACATCTGGTGCCTCCGTTGGAGAATCGGGGACTTCATGAGGCTGAGTGGAGCGAGAAGGGTGAGGAAGTCCGAACTGGTGAAGGAATTCGTCGTTCAACAAAAATTTCATGTCCCGCTCTTCAACCGGTACAGCCATGAGCCTCTCCAGAGTTGGCTTGTGGCTGGGATCTCTAGAAGGAGGGGGGAGCGCTGAAATGAAAAAACGAAGTTAACACTTGGCAATTCGGACTTCGCAAAACTCAGAGAATAGAAGAAGTAAAGGTAGATGATCTTACTTCCTTCCCTCCACACAACATAAAACCCCGGGGGGCAGCGGACAAAGAAGAACTGAGTTAAGAACCCATGAGCAGTGTCAGGAAGGCCAACGATCAATTTGCGATTTCGGGCGCTTCTCACAACGGTGATAGAAGGGTGATCCTTAGTCCTGGTAAAGCAGCATAAGTAGCAAATCTCATCGAAGCTTGGAAGTCGATCAAATGTTCTCCTAAATAGCACACACAGCCCCATCAGAATGGCGTAGCCATTGGGGTGTAGCTGGAATGGGGAGATGGCTAGTTGACGAAGAAGATTCTGGAGAAAGTTGTTGAAAGGGGGAATGGCCCCGCTCAGGCACATTTTTTGATTAATTGCTACAAAGCCAGGAGGCGCTGCATCAGCGGTGTTACTTTTCTCAGGAAGAATGGCATCTGCTTCAGCAATGCCAAACTGAGCACACAACCGAAGAAAAACTTTGTACGATAAAGTGGTAGGGGCTCTTTCTGAAGGATTGACTATTGGAACTGGAATAAAAGTGGCCTCTTCAGTCTGGACTGTTATATCTTCTTGCTGAGAAGTCATTCTACACAAGCAACTGGATATTCAAATGTGAAGGTGCACGTTTCCTAAAAGTGTGAAGTGTTGTGCAGAACTAATAAAAATAACAAGTAAATATAACTGGAATTAAATTAGCCGATGATTGATCGATTATCAAATTTCAGAACTTGTTAATTTAAAGTTCAGGTATAGTATTAAGGCAAACAGGTCAGTTTTAGTTGACTATTCCAATGTTGCTTTAATACTTTGCTTGAATTTGATGGTGTAAAGCACTTTGTTCACACAATCTATTTAAGTTGATTATCTGTTATTAACAAATCTGTCATTTGATGTGGGCAGTCAGTGGCAGTATATTCGTCCCAATTTCCTGTAAATGTTGTATTAAACAGGTTGTTAGCTTGCGGGTCAAAGTGATCTGCGAAAGAATGCAGCAAAGTTTAACAGTTCAAGGTTCAAGCAATCCAAAGTTCAGGAAGACCAAGTGCTAACTCGTCAACGACTCAAGAATTTTTCCTACAGGTTAAGTTAAGTCTTTGGTTCTCTGGCTAACTCGTCCATGACCTAAGGATTAGGAGGCGAGCTAAGTTAGGTCGCTTCAATTTTGAGTCGTTGATGTTTTAAGTCGGCAGTGCTTTGAGTCGTAAGTCGTGGAAAAAAGGAAAAGCTTCAGTTCAAAGCAATAAGGAATTCTCCAAGTCCTAACTCGACCATGACTCAAGGCTTAAATCCTAAAGGTTGCTAGGTCGGTTCATAGTTAAATCGCAAAGATCACCGGGCCGCATAAAGTTGCAAGGTCGTACCCGAGGCAATGTCCCACTCTATTTGGCCAACTTACATTCTCATCTAACTCCTAACCCGTTAACCCAATAACATCTCAGTCAACAACAACCCTAGTTCTATCACACCACTGAATCGCCACATATCGCGAGTCGTCTTAAGTCAAGTCAAACAGCCCTGAATCCATCGATGACCAATGCAACAATACTCGCACGGCTAAAGGGGTGAATCGGAGACGAAGGACGGGGCTCATAGATTGACGATGTTCGACGATTAAAAAAGAAGCAGGATCGCTTTCGTAGTGTGATGCTAGAGAGAATCGGAAACGAATCAGGAAGGAATCGCCGTAGGGAGCTCAGAGAAATGCTAATGGCGGATGCGACTTAGGAGATAGGTAATGAGTAGAAAGAAGTAGGAGTAACGACTCAAGACTTTTATATCTCAGGGCAGTGGAACCCGAATCGGCACGCTAGTTAAGGAAAGTCGAAGCACACGACCTACGACTTAGGCGTGTACATCGAGGGGCAAATGTTAACACCGCTTTCTCTACGACCTTACGACTTAAGGAAGCTTACGACTTAAGGGAGTACACGACTCAAGGAAGGTACACAACTTAAGGCATTGACGACCTAACAACTCAGAGTGCTTCACAACCTACGACTTAAGGTCTGGACAACCTAACGAGTTAAGGTCTAGACGACTCTAGAATTGAAACAGTCTAAGCAGTCTTCGACCTAAGAGGTTACGACCTAACGACCCAAGGGAGTAACGGTCCAACAACCTAAAAAGTCTATGACTTAACGACTCAAGGCACGAAAAGTTAAGACAAATACACCTAAGTCGCGACCGACTTACGACCTTTGCTAGGTCGTTCACGAGCTAAGACTACAGAAGCAAATTCAATACCGCACCATGATTCGTTAACTCGTTGACGACTCGGGACTTAAGATGTGAATCCAAAAGAGCAAACTTACTCCAGTTAAGCCGCAAGCCAAGAATCAGTTTAGGTCGGTCACGACCTACGACCTACGATAAGTCGTACATGACTTAAGCAAACAAATGAGATACCGTGATACTTATGCCACATCTTGTTAACTCGGTCGCGACTTAAGACTACGGAGTTAAGGTTCAATGCCGCATCGCTTACGAGAGGACCGGTTGACTCGTTTGCGACTTAAGACATGTGATATATCCAGAGTTCAGCAAGGATGCCTTTCCGAAGTCTCGACCCAGCATTTAAGTCGCAACCGACCCACGACCTAGTTTAAGTCATCCACGACCCAACTTAGGCCGGGTACGATTTAGGACTTGGCAATATTTCCTGCCCAGAATTCTCTATAAATACATTGCCATCTCCAACTTTCAAATGACTTTTGGACAATCTCTTGAAGCGCCGATACCCTACCAGTTTCTAAACCGACTCTATACTTGAAGTTTCGAAGAACACTGCAAGCTACTTTTGAAGACTTTCACTCGTCCGACATGGATTCGAAGACTTTCATCTACATCAAAGCTTAAGCTACTTGCTCAAAGTGATTTGTAACTAAAGAGATTTGTACTTGAAGAGCATTGTATCGTTTTGTAATAAGATCAATAATAAAGATACTTAAAAGTGGACGTAGGCTACTCCTTAAGCCGAACCACTATAAAATCGCTGTCTCTTGCTATATTTTCTGTTATTTTAGCTGATATTCTGTTCCCGAACCATCGGGTGGTGCTTTCACATTCTCACTTCACACACCGGGGTGTTAGCGTTCAATTTTTAGCGTTAACAATTCCGCTGCATTGAGTTGTTGTGTATCCATTTGTTTGATATTGATGTTGAGCTGTGATTGATGTACTCTGATGATGTAATATATAAACAGAGATATTTGATTTTGAGTAAAGATCATTTATTATCTATTATATTTTATTCCACTACGATGGTTAGATTCTGTTGTTGTTTTCTATTTTCTTCTTCTACCTCATCTTCTTTAACCCTAATGGTTCGTATTTCTGTACAACTTGAGTTGAGTGTTGTAGAATAGTGTTGACTAAGGGGTACGGATTTGTGGGCTGTTACAGTTGGTATCAGAGCGAGGTTGGTGATAACCTTGGCTCTGGTGGGAATTACTCATTTAAATAGAGTCTATAGTATTCTAGAATGAGTTTGAGTGTATTAATAAATATGAGCACGTATTTGTTAGTGAATATAAATTATTTTAATATTGTGTTGATTAGTTTATTGAGTGGCATATGAACCTTCGTCGACACAGTCTGCGTAACTGTATGGAAGGGATTTCTAAACACTTGAATAGAAAAATCGACACGATATTGTTTAAATGTGGGTGAATGAAATAATTTTACCCAAAACATATTTTTGATATAAAGAAAGTTTTTGTAAACTATTTTAGCTAATATATGGTTGCTTGGATGTTAGAAAGAATAATATTAAACCATTATCATTGTTGAGTGAAAATTTAACTAGAAATTGAAATATAACTAAAGTTTAAGGAAATAAATTCATTATAAAATGAAATTTATAAATATGAATTATGGATGTAATTTATAAATTAAAATATAATTAAATGAGAATTTGTATGAGCATAAGCAGTGCAAATGAATTATAGTAAAATGTATTTATGCAGGATTTGGAAATTTTAAATCCCGGAGATTTGGAAGTATTTTGAAGATAAATAATAGTTTTATTGTTTTGGAGATATTTCTGAATGGAAATCTGTTTTGAATAATTTTGGGAAGTGGTATATCAATGAAATCACTTTGATTATTGGAAAATAATTCTGATGGTGACGGCCGCATCATCAGTATTCATTTTCGAATTTCTGAGTGACAGATTGCTGCCAAAAATAAATTTGTTCAGAAAAGCTAGTTGCTTTTGAAAATCTCAAAGGGAATTTGTTAGGAATAAAACAAGGATTGGTTTAAATTTTGAGAAGTATGGTTTGAGATGTTGGAGATTTCGAAATAATTTGAAACCAAAAGCGGGTGTTTAAAAATCCTGATGGGATAGTTAAAAGCTTATAAATTATGATAATTTTTAAATCAGGAAGAATATAAGCTTTGAATGTTGGAATTTAAATTTAAAGTGAAAAGTTAAAAATGGAATTAACTTGGATTGGGGAATAAAATTTAACTGGATTGAAATTGATTGAATTAGGCTGAAGATAATATCCAGTTGCATTTAGTTGAAATCAAATTGAGGTAAATAAATCTGAGTTAAAATAAAATTGAATTGGAATAAGAATTCAATTGAGTTATTGGATGGAATGAATTGGAATAACTTGTAAAAGAATTAAAATCCATGGAAATAAAAATATGCTTGAGCTATAAATAAGCGTAAATCTTGAGTTAAAAATAAAAGATGAACATATTCAAGCCTAGAACGAATGGAAATGTGTAAAATAATATGTTGTGACTTTTAAATTTGAAAAGTGGGATAGAAAACACAAAATAAATATTTTTGATGAATTGAAAAGTAAAATGAAAATCAAAATTTGAATTATTAAATAAGATGAACTTAACAAAATTTTATGAAGAGATTTTGAGATTAAAATCAAGTTCTGGATTATAAGTTGGGAAAAGACTATTTAGATAATGAATTAGGTAATGAAAATGTAATGGAAACCTAATGTAGTTAAATAGAAGCTGATTTGGTGGGTTAATATTGAAGTTTGGAAATAAAACCCAAGTTATAAATTGAATTCGACTTGAATTGTCAGTAAAGTAAATGTAATTGAATTGTGAGTTCAGGAAATTGGGTGGTAAATTGAAATTGGATAGTGGATTTAGAACTTGAGTTATAAATTAAAATTTAACTCGAAGTGTTAACAAATTAAATACAATTGAAGTGTATCGAATAAAAATGTAAATGGATTTAAAAAAAAGCAATGGTTTGAATTGCAAATAAAATCCAAATAAATGGAAATAAATTGGAAATGGCTTTGTAATAAATTGAGTGAACTGAATCAGAAAGGTAAAATTTTATAATAACTAATCAAATAAATTCGTAGTTTTAAATGGGATTGGATTAAAATAGAATCAAGTTAAATTGAAAAGAGAAATTTATTTGCAAAATGAAATGAGCTTAAGTACAGAAGAAAAAAATTTGAATAAATTGAAGTAGATTAACTTAAGCTGAATAGATGATGGGGAGTTGAATTGAATTCAACTTAAAACTAAGTGTAATGATATTGGGTTGGATTTAAATCATGTGAAAATAAGTTTGAATCGAAATAGAATTTGTTGGGTTATAAATAATATTTAAGGAAATGAAAATTCAAAATGGATTGAGTGGATAAACTAATTATATTGAATAAATAAATGGATCGAATAAATAATAAAAATAGAATGTTTCAAGTCAGTAGAATGGTTTTAAATGAATGCGGATAAGAAATGAATCGCAGATGAATAGATTGTGAATAAAATTGAAATGAGTTGTGTCGAGCTAAATAAATGGTTGTGAATGAATTAAAATAAAAAGGAAATTTAATTGGTAATGAAGATGAACCTAAGTTGTTAATGGTTTTGAATGAAACTAGTTTGGTTAATAAATGAAATCTAAGTGAATGGATTCAAATTTAAAATGCAACGAATATGAGAATATATGGATTGTGAATAAATTTAAAAACGGAATAGAATTAAGTATAAATTGAGTTGAAATCAATTTAAATTGGTTAGAAAACATAAGTACTTATTTATTCACATAGATCTTGTCAAATTTTCGTAGAATAAATTATCACTGGATGTAAATGGAAGTAATTAAAGTTCTATAAATTGATAGAAATAAACAGTTGAATTAGCATGGAAACTATATAAATTGCTTACGGACAAAGGTTTGGTGTGAATTTCTTTTAGAATTCATATGTTTTAACTGTTGAAAACAAGTGATATGCTATTAAACTTCATAAATTTGGCACTTACATGTTTAAATTGAGTAAGTACAGGTACCTGGAAGCCGTGTGGCTGGATTTGGTTGCGCTAACGGCTAAATAAATAAGCTACCTGCTTAAAAATGCTAAATAAGGTACGCCTACGCAATTAAAATAGGAAATATGAGCTGTTTTTGGTTTTTCCGACCGGGTGGGTCGATGTATATATATTTATATCTTTTGTCAAATTGCAAAAGCTCCTCCGTACAAAGGAGACTCTGCCAAAAAATTTCAGAAATTTTGGGAGTTAGAAAATTTTTGAAAATTTTGGAAAATTTTGTTAAGGACAAATGTTTTCAAATTGGAAGTTGAAATAAGTTAGTAAATGAAACTAATTAAAATAATGACATGAATTAGTAATAAATGACAAATAAAATTTATATACTCAGAGTTAAAGATAAATTGAATTCATATGGAAATGAAAGAATTGATTTGAATAGAAATAGATATAAACTAAAGTGGTAAGGTGAAAATGAATAAAGAAACATATAAAATGCTTATACTAAACTTAAGAAGAGAATAGCGAATTCTAAATGGGAAATCGATGTTACTTATATATTATAAGTTAATATTTGGGATGAATAAATATTGACATTTTGTAAGGGAGTTAATAAAATATTTTGACTATTGTGATTGGATATTATTGCTAAGAGAAATATGCAGGTATTATAAAAGGAAAAGAGAGTTGGTTTTGATTTCGTATGATAAATTTGAATTGCCCGATAAAAGGTATGTGTTTAAATTTTGGTGTGAAATTTGATTGGGTTTTTGGATCGAGCCACTTGGCATTTTGTTTTCTTTTTGGATTTGGGAGGCCGTAGAGCAATTTTGTAAGTGTACCGAGCTAGCCGCGCAAAGGAGACGCTGTCGAACTTTTTCGGAATTTTAGAGAGTTAGAAAAATTTTGAGAAAATTTTGATAATTCAAGATTTGGTTTTAAATTGAAACTTGAATGGTTAAACAAATAGTATAGTCTGAAACTATAGGAGAGTTGAGAAGTTAGTAAGAATGATAATGTGTCTTTTATAAAAAAGATAATTGGTTAGATGTTGGATTGTTTGGTTTTAGGGAAAATAGTAAACGGGTGTTGGACCATTCTTCCTAACCAAAAATTTCGAGGACGAAATTCTTTTAAGGGGGGAGGAATGTGACGACCCAAAATTTTCAAGCACTTAAAATTGGAATATTTATTTGATTTTAAATATTCAATAGAGCAATTTTAACTTGAATTTCGAATATCACAATTTATTTGATAATTAAATTATTGAATTAAATAATTTGAAGTTGGGTAAAATGTTGAATCTGGAATTTTAAGCCTGTTAAAAATAATTTAAAGACTTGTAAAATTTATATTAATAATACTGAATAGAATAGAAGTGTTAAAATTGGATTTAACAACGATTTGTTCGGTTTTGAAATTTTATCGTTTAAAATTGGATTTAAAAATAGCCTTCTGAGACGCAGTCTCGGAATTCGACGAAACCAGTCTCATTGGGTCCGTAATATTGAATTATTACCGGATTTCAAATTTCGTATTGATCGGAGTTGTTGTGTGAGCATACGACATATAAACGCGCTGGAATTTGAATCGGAAATTTGAATTAATGTTTGCATAATTGGTCAACTATCAGCTAAACTTTACTCATGTCACTGTTTTTGGATCACTTCAGCATGCAGCCTTTCTCTCAAATCATGTTTCCCCTTTTCGAAACAGCACGCAAACTGTCAAAGCATGTTATCGAATGGTAATAATAAATAAGAATCATCGCTCTTTTTTTCCTTTAGAAATCAATTTCAGAATCGAAAGCTTCAAATAAAATAAATTAATGGCGACTGCACCTTATTAATCGCGTCATTCTCCTTCGCTCCCCTCTCTCCTCTATTCTATTCGAATTCTTCTCAGCTAAACACAATAAAGGCCGATCTCATCTACCTCGTTTTCATTTCGACCGAGACTAAATTTCAAAAAAAAAAACTAAAAGAATGGCGGAACAAAAGCGGGCCGAGCAAAATACCATCTTGAGTTCCAAATTATGTTCCTCCCAAAAACAAAATGGTGACTGCTTCCACACATTTAATCGCGCCTCCCTATTTAATCGAATTCAACCTTAAAAAAAACAGAGGCGGCGAGCACGAGGCCGAGGAGGGGCGACGGCGAAGCACTTTGGGTTTGTGGGAGGAGGAGCACGCGTTCGCGCGCGCGATTTTGGGATAAGTTCGAAATTAGGGTTTGTGAGTCGAGGCGTGGCTACGCGCGCGACCTAAGGTGGGTGGCACTGCATTGGTACAGTCGAAGATGGATCGATGCGGGCTGTACTTGCGGTCCAATCCTTGGGCATTGATTTGCTTGAGGTAATATCGTCGGTGCAGTCGAGGGTTTCTGATCAATTTTTGGGTTTCATCATGGCTCGAGCTCGCGTGCGACAGTAGGGGCTAGGGCAGTGTGGTGGCGCTCGCGTCGTTATCAAAGCGAGGGGACCGTTCTGGGCTTAGAACTCCAGTAAGGTATAACATAAAAGTTTTTTTAATTTAAATTAATTTATACATTAGTATTCCACTCAGTAATCGATGAATCAAATAGAAAAAGTTATTGTAGGTAAGGTTTAGGTAGTAGAAAACTTTTAAAATGGTAATATAAATTATTTTTATAAGTATATATGTATATATAGGCTGAAATAGGATTTTTATTTTCTTAAGAATTCAATAAAATATGTTTTCAAAAGGAAGATTACTTTGTAATTTACTTGTTTAATTAATTTAGAAACGGTTAAAGAGAAATTATTTTAAACCCAAAGTATTAGTTAATTATTTATGATAAGTGATTATTCGATTAGCTTAAATAAAAATCATTTGTTAATTTAATTAAATTTAGCAAATGAAAATTAGTTGTTCGATTTATTCGGATATTAACAAAATAATTAGTGAATTAAATTTATTGAATGGTAGTTGAATATTCAAGTAGTTCAAATGTTAATAAACTGTAAATATTTATACAAGGTCGGAAGTCGTGGGAAAAATCAGGCGAGTTTGAATTGGATGGCAAAACAAAAATCGAAGGTGAGTTAATCTCACTCAGTTAAATTTAAATTTAAATGATTAAACTTAATTAATTGTTTGAATGGCTGAATTGATTGATGTGATATAGTATGATATTTTGGAATTGGTGTACTATATTATGCTAACGTTTGTGGATGCAGGGAAAAACAGGTTGGAGTGATCCAACTGGATCCCTCAACATTTATTTAAATTATTTAACATTCTCTGCTGTGGATATTGATATTCTATGATGGGTTATATTGGAATATTGAATGTTATGGTTTGATTGGATATATTTGGGTATAATGAATTACCAAAAATATATAAATTGGATTTTTAGAAGGAAATAAAGAAGTGAATTTGTAAGTAAAATAATTATAGAAATTTGATTAAATTTAAGAATGAATTAGAAAAGAAATAACGTGACTTTAAAATTCTAATAAATAATTCTTGAGTATAGAATGGAAATTTTGAATAATCAGGAGATTAATGAATTTTAAACTTCAGTATGACTATTTTTAAAAGAACAAACATTTATTTAAAATTTAAGATTGAAAATATTAAAAAGAATAAAGAAGGAATTGGGATAAGATCTGAAATTTGTATATATCAGTTAAAGATTTAAAATCAAACAGAAATTAATAACATTAGTGTTAAAGCCCATAATTAATGAATTTTGAAATGAATTGAGTAAGTAAAGAGATTTAATTCAAGTGGAATAAATTGGTAATCAATTTGGAAAATTGATTTAAGTGATTGAGATTGGAAATTCTCCCTGGAAAATCAAGTACGTTTTTAAAGTAAGTTTTTTTAATATAAGTTAATAGTTTTAAAGTTGCTTTAAAAAGCAAGTTTTGGAAAACTTATTATTCTAATATTTTAAGTCTTAAGTAGGTATTTTCTTTTAATCTTTTAGCTGTAATTATTAAAATGTAACTTAGTATTTTGTTTTAAAAATAGAAATCTAGTTTTATATTTTATTAAGTAACTTTATTTTCAAGTGTTTATATAGTGCATATTTTTTAACCAATTATTGAAGTAGTTTAATTTAAATGTTTTAAAGTAAATTCCAAAACGAGCATTTTGTTTAATCCACTTTCGTAATGATTATTTAAAGAATGATTGGGTATTTTGATTAAAGAAGAAATCTAATGCATAATTATAAGGAAATCTTATTTTAGCTTTTTCTAAAGTATTATTATAAATTAAGTATTAAAGTAATTTTTTCTAAATTAAATGTTAAATATATTTTACAATAAGATGTTTTTAAATTAGTTTAAAAATCTAAGGTTTTGTACTTGGTGATTCCAGTGGAAATGGAAATACTCGGAATTTATTCTGAAAAAAGGGGAGATAGTTTGAAAACTGTTTTTCAAAAGGGTTGAAAGTAAAATTATATCTTGTAAAGATATTTTGATAATAAATAATTTGGGAAATTATTTATTGGTTGATGGATGTTTTATGCATATTAATTGATAGTTAAATAACCGACTATCAATATCGGACAAAAACGCGTTGATCGTTTCGAAGAGACCGAGATCGAGATTTATTTCTCGAAAACCACTTCGATCTGGTTTGTACATTCATGAAAACGCTTTTGGATTCGAAGATGGAGCAGTGAAGTGCAAGGGCTAGTCGCTACTAATCCTAAGGATATTTCCAAAATGGATGTAGTAGGAATAGTGCCTTTGGTTCCGTTCGAACCCGGGACGGACTTGTATGGATGAATGCTTGCGAAACATTGTCAGGTGGACGATGGGCATTCTAAGGGATATGTTCTTTAAAGATAACGCTTAGCCTCAAGCCTCATCAAATTGGAATGACTGAAAATCAGGGGTTATACAGCATGGAAAGGTGGGTAGCACCCAAGCAGGGTGAGGTCATCCCTGTCTAGATGTCCCTTTTTATTTCGGCTTAGTGGGCGATTGCTGATCCCAACCGTGGGGTGATCTCACTTGGGATTATCCAGTAAGGGGTAGTCCTGGTCTTGTGTTGCAAGGGAGTGGGCGTACTCCTCAGTACGGTGATCTAGGCCCCGTGTTGTGACAGGTGGTACCCCAGTGCCTAGTCATTAGTTGGAAATCCATTCTCCCTATGAGCCTTGTACGAGTTTTTGTTTGTATTACCCACTCTGTGGCTAGTAGCTGGAATTTAATAACGTAACAATTTCGGCTATTTTATAAGTATTTGTGTATAGACCCTGTTATAATATCAAAGGATTTTTATAAAAATTGTTTTAGCTATCGTAAGGTAAAAACCCGACATGTTTATTTGTGGCATGGTCTTACGAGATGCTTTGTTTTCAAAGGAATTTTGAAACTTAATAATCAATTGAGTGTGATTTTCTCACGCTGGTATTCCAGACTGACTCGGGTGTTATTTAACTATAATGCTCGGGTCAGACCGAGTATTATAGAATACATGATATGATGCTGTGGAGTTCAAGAGACGAGCAGGATGACGACATGTACTCCCGTACTTGTTTATATATATATATATTGTTGTGTTGAGTTGTTGTGTATCCATTTGTATGATATTGATGTTGAGCTGTGATTGATGTACTCTGATGATGTAATATATAAACAAAGATATTTGATTTTGAGTAAAGATCATTTATTATCAATTATATTTTATTCCGCTGTGATGGTTAGATTCTGTTTTTGTTTTCTATTTTCTTCTTCTACCTCATCTTCTTTAACCCTAATGGTTCGTATTTCTGTACAACTTGAGTTGAGTGTTGTAGAATAGTGTTGACTCAAGGGGTAGGGATTTGCGGGCTGTTACACCTACTATAGCAACCATGTTAAATGGTAGGTTCTACAACTAAAACCGTACAAGGTTTGTTTTGTTTTGTTTGGATTTCCAACAAATGGTCAGGCTAGGGAACTTCCTACTGCCACATGGGATCGCCTCTGGCGGGAGGTCCCGAGAACTTAACCATCTCTCTATCAACACAAGGTCGGGTTACCTTTGTAACTAGGTAACTACTACACGAATATGCCCCCCCCCGGTCCTTTGGGACCTTTATCCCAGGGCCCTCTATCACCAAGCAACAACCACACAGAAAAATGAGATTGGAGCAACCACATAGGTTAAGCATCAGGGCCCCATACCTGACACCACCCTTTTCCAGAAGGAAATGACATACCCTAAAGGGCGCGACCCTCATAACCTTACCGCATATTCCTGTTTCGACCATTTCTGGGGTGTGAGGTTTGACGATGTCTCGTCCCCAAAGCTACGCTTTTTCACAAAGCCACGCTTTGATCAACAAATGATCAATAAATAATCATCACACAGCAACACTCAACATGCCACATTACCAAATTGGGAATATATCGCTGATAACCTTCAACTACAAAACCTCTAAGGTGATAAGCTAAGAGAATAAATTCTCCGCCACCAACGGAAATGTATTTGAAAAAAACTGCTTTATATCTCAAAATGTAATGTCAGACACGTAACCATACACGTCTGGTTCGGGCTCGAGTAGAATCGAAGGCACTTCAAAAGAAGCCCTTGCAATCCGGGTATTCACAATCCCGATCGAATTTCTCATCACAAAGGAAATCTCCATACCGTAGCTAATGGTGCGGAGACAATCGATAGGTCATCCTATCGTTTTCACAAATACCCGGTCATCACCACCAATCTTCAATGCCATCCATTACGTCGTATCACTATTCGGAATGGGTAGTCCGAATAACGAGCACAATAATTTAAAAATGAGTGTATCATTCAATTTCAACCAATTCACAACAAATAGCCATTCAAGGGTCAATATTTATAGTCGGTTATTTAACTATCAATCAATATTCACAACATCACCGGATTTCAAATAATTTCCTAAATTATTTATTTTCAAAAATATCTTTATAAGATATATATTCTACGCTTCAACCATTGGAAAACAAATTCAAATTATTTTCCACCTCTACAACTTTCATTTCAAAATGGTTCATTTAAACAAATCAAATATGTAACGACCCTAGATTTTAATTTAATTTAAATTGATAATTAAATGAATTTTTGAATAAAAATTTATAAAATTAATTATAAATGGAAGTGAGTTTCCCCAAGTTCAAATATATTCTATATAAATCATTTAAATTTTTAATTATTGTATATATATGTATATATGTGAATGTATATATATATATATATGTATATTTGGGTATATATGAGTCAATTTGAAATTATAAAATCTTGTGTGTGTGTGTATATATATTTTGATTTAAATCTTAGATGAATGGTTTAATAAATATTTGAGTTATAAAATAAATTAAGAAAAATATATATATATATATATATAGTAACTCATAAATAAATTTTAACAACATAATAAAATAGAAATTTATTTGTATTACAAAACAAGAAGATTTAAAGAAAATAAAATACATTTAAATATGAAAAGAATGTAGACGAAAATAAAACAAACAAATAAAATACAAAGGACTAAAACAAAAAAATATGTTTTTATGAACACTTAAAACAAACATAGATGCAAAAGCTTGTGAAAGAAAATAAAGAAAAGAAAAGAAACAACATTTTATGAAAACAAGCAAGTACAAATATAAGCATGGAATGAAACAAGTTAATATAACAAAGAAGCAAAAGCAATACAAGAGCCTGGAAATAAAAATATAAATAAACAAAGCATTTTGTCAAGGCAAAGCTGCAGCTCACCATACTGCTATCATCATAGCCGAGACAAGCAAGAACAAAGCAAGGATAAAATATGTAAGGCAAGCAAATAAAAGTATCTAAGTACAAAGCAACAAGTACATAATGTTATATCTCTAGCCCATAACTAATGCACCTCAGCCATACAGTTACATCCTGTACTTGCAAAGGACTTCAAAACTGTATACTTTAACTTCATATACACATCAAAGTATCATTACAGTTTCATTCTTCAAAACTGAGAAAAAGAAAAAAAAAAGAAGCAAAAGCAAGTGACACTCAAAACTTAAACAAAATTCAAAACAAAGAAGCAAGATTTCAGTTGCAACCCTGTTATAAATAGAATGCTCTGTTCACTCTGGAAACAATACAGTGAGTAAACCTTTGATCTCTTCAACCATTTGCTGATTTTGTGAATGCCTGAATGATGCTTAAAGCTTTGCATGTGAATGAGTTGTGGTGCTTATGTTTTTCTTTGCTTAGGAAATGTTATTTTCTTTTCCTGTTCTTCTATTCTTTTTCTTAGTCCCTGGGTTTTATAAAAGATAAAAATAGAAATTTTTTGAAACCATGATAGATTTAATATCTTTCTCTTAATTCTCCTCTGGAATTATAGTCTAAACAAGTTGAAGTTTCGTTTTAAACTTGCATTATGTTTTCAGTAATTAATCAAAGCAAGTCGTGTTGTTTTTCCTTTTCACTGGAAACTGTGAAACCATTGATACATTTAAGTATCAGGTTTACAGAGAACAACCCAACAAAGCAAAGAAAAAGATAATTCAAGTTCTCGTTTTATAATCCATATCAGGCCTTAGTTTCAAAACAAGATCGATGTGTTTAAGTATGGGCTATAATTTAAAAATGGTTTCATAATGTATAGAGGTATGTAGAATAGAAGATCAAGATTTTACAGTACAAACTTTAAATATTGGAAATTTCGAATTACACGAATCATTAATTCAAGTATATAACTTGAATCCTTATATCAAATGATGATTTTTAAGATGGGTTTCGTGATTTTTAGTGGGGTAGTTTGGTAGCAGTTTGAAGTTGAACGGAAATGGGTTTTTGGGGAATTTCTGGCGATCAGGGGTACTAGAGGTGCTAGGGTTGTTCGGGGAGGTGGAGGAGTGATCGATGGTGTCGGGAAAAATATCAGGAAGGCAAACAAGTGGTGGCGGCGAGGGTGGTTGACCGTGGAAGATTTTAACCCTAGTTTTTGCTGCGTCTATTGAATTGATCACCGTGGTTTGTGTGATGGACCGAGTGTCCTGAGCTTTGGAGAGAAGGTAGAGGGGAGATGGACGAGGCGTTGGCCGGAGTTTCGGTCGATACGATGGTCGAGGTTGTGGGAATGAGCGGTTTCCAGGTTTGGTGATGGTGATGCAAATTTTGTTCCAGGTTTCAAGTTTTGGGTCGTATTCGTGTTTCGAAGAACAACGATGTTCAGATGGATGGTAATCGAATGTAGGGGTGATGCGCGATTTGCTGGCGATGAGGGAGTTCATCGGAGTTGCCGCGATGGTGGTGCACGTGCACAATGTCACGGTGTATTGTTTGGGTTTAACTGTTGGGTAGTTGGGAGAAGAAGGGTGGAAGCCCGAAGTTTACTTCGGGGACGTGATGGTTCGACTCGAAGTAATATAGCTCGAGCCTGTTGAATTAAAAAAATGTTACAGATCTTTAAAAATTTTGAAAAATCAAATCTGTACCAGGTTTTAAGTTATGATTATCATGCTAAAGTTTAAAACTAAAGAAAGAATAAGACCTGATTTTGGAAACCATAATAATTAAAATAAGTTATAAACTTAAAGACAAAAGAAAAAGTTTTATTTAGATTATGTTAAACAAGAATTTTAAACAAAGTGTTAACAAAATTCCCAGTAAAGTTTATTTTTGTTTAACATGTTAAATTAAATGTTTAAAGTTCAAATTTGTTGTGACTTTGGAAATTTTATCCCAAAGTGTTTTCAAAAAAAAAATGATAATTAAAGTGATTAATAAAGATAAAATGGTTTATCTTTTAGTTAATTAAAGATCTTAAGTTATTAATGATTTATTAATTAATATAAGTAATTAAAGGATAATTACTTAAAGAATAATTACTTAATTAATGATTGATTTAAAGATTAATTAAAGGTTAATTAATTAAAGCAATTAATTGAAGATAATAAATCAAAGATTTATTAATTAATGTGAGTGGTTAGGGATGATCACTTAGTGGAATTTTATTAAGTAAATGGTAATTAATCGATTAAGGGTTAAATTATTAATTAAAGATAATTAATTAAATGGTGAATTAAATAATTAAAGGTTAATTATTTAATAATTAAAGGTTGATGAATTATAATTAAAGGTTAATTAATTTATTATAAATGGTTAATTTGTAAATGATTAAAGAATAATTAATCAAAATAATTTGTAATTTATCGATGTTGATTAACCAGGATTAGTAATTCATAAGAAATTAATCTGATTGAATTAATCAGACAATTAACTGACCATACTTATAGATGTTTGGGTTCTATTGGATGATTTGATTGTTTGATATCCCTGATATATGATGCTTTGTGATACATCCTGATTTATGTTGTGATCTGTAATTTACTTATCTGTGATATATATTTGCGAATCTATATATGAAAGATAAGCGTTATAGTTATATCGCTTATCGAATATATTGTTGTATTTCAATCTGTGACGATTGAAATGATGTTGCACTAGTGTGTTAAACCCCTGGACCACACCATACACACACAATTATGGATTTCACGAGGAAATCGATTAAGTCGCAGATTTTTGAAATAGTTAATTTGAATTTTTAAATTCAAATGTTTTGGAAATGGAATCGGAATAAATGTGAAAAACTTTTGGAATGGAATTTCAAAATAAAATTTATTATTTTTAAATTACTTGATTAAGTTTTGGAATTTAAATAATTTGATTTAAATTTAAATTCAATACTTGAAATTGAATTCTATGATTTGAAATTAGGGATTAAAAAGATATTATAAACATGTTTGTATGAATTTAAACCATTTTTAAAGGTATGGTTTTGGAAATTTGAATTTGACCTAAGGATTTCAACTCGTATAAATGAATCAGATTTCCAAAATGAAAACTGTTGTTTTCAAATGATAAACACTTTTAGATAAGAACTGAGATTCCAGTTAATTAGGGGAATTTCAAGATTGAATGGAAAAATGGTTTCCTAAGTTATAAATGAATTCTTTTTGAAAGCTATGAAATAAATCTATTTATTTTTAACAGATTTAAATTGATGATTTTTTTAAATCAAATTGAAATGAAATTGTTTTGAAGGCTATAAGTTAAATCTTTGATTTAAAAGATTTAACGAGTTAATCAAATTGAAATGAAAATTGATTTGGAAAATCTTTGAATGAATCTTTTGTTTAAAAGATTAAAATGTGAAAATTGTTTAAACCGTTAAAGGTTGTGAAAATGAATCTTTTTGTTTAAAGATTGAAATGGTAATTGGATTAAACCATTTGAAATAAAGTTTTGAATTATTAAGTTGTGACTTAATTGAAATCCCATTATCCATTTGTTTTTGAAATATCGTGCTCACTATTCGATTTAGCCGGGAAAGGACCTTTGTGTCATATAACCCATTCCGAATAAGTGATTCGACGTTATGGATAGCATTTGAAGACCGGTGATGAAGACCGGCTATTTGCGAAAGCGATAGGATGACCTATCGATTGTTTCTGCACCGAGTCGCGCCGGTATAGAAACTTCCTAAGTGATGGGAAATTCGATCGGGATTGTGAATATCCGGATTGCAAGGACTTCTTTGTAAGTGCCTTCGGTTCTGTTCGAACCCAGAACAGACTTGTATGGATTGTATGTCTGACATTACAATTTGAGATATAAAGCAGATTTCTTTCAAATATATTTCTGTTGGTGGCGGAGAATTTATTCTTTTAGCTTAACACCCTTCTCTGAGACGTAGGAGCTCAGAGGTTATGTAGTTGAAGGTTATCAGCGATATATTCCCAATTTGGTAAAGTGACATGCTGAGTGTTGCTGTGAAATGATCATTGTGTTGATCATTTGTGATAGGATCATTTGTTTGATCGTCTATCTTGGTGATCATTTCTATGATCATTTGTTGACCCAAAGCATGGCTTTTGTATAAAGTATGTTTTTGTGGACGTGACTTCGTCGAGCCTCACATCCCGGAAATGGTCAAAACAGGAAAGATGCGGCAAGGTTATGAGGGGTAGCGCCCTTTAGGATATGTGCATTTCCTTCTGGAAAAGGGTGGTATCATGGTATGGAGCCCACATACTTACTCATGTTGAAACACTTTATTATTATGATTGTGTGAATTGATTAGAGAGCGCTCTCGGATAAAGGTCCCAAAGGACCGGGGGATGGCATATTCGGTCAGTTGTTACTCAGTTAGGGGTAACCCGGCCTTGTGTTGGTAGAGATCCGGTTTGGTTCTCGGGGATGTCCATCCAGAGGCATTCTCATGTGGCAATGGGAAGTTCCTTCGCCTGACCATTTGTTGGAAATCCAAAGAAACAATACGATCTTGTACGGTTTTAGTTGTAGGACCTATCATTCACTTATGGTGTCGCAACACTGTTTGGATGGTAGCTATAGTAGGCATAAATGCGAAATGCCTATGCTGGCTAAGATTTATATCTTTATTTTCGAAATAATTTTTCCTACACTATGCACTAGTAATAATATCAAATGTTTCTTTTTAATGCGTATCAAGCATCTTTGACTATCATAAGGAGAAATCTCCTCCGATTCTGCGTTTGCATTGTGTGTGTGCGGGAGGCCTTATGGTAGTCTCATTTTTAAAAAGCATTGCGAATTGACTTTGAAAATCTTATGTTGAATGTTTTAAAAGGATAAACTGTTTTTGTTGCTCACACCAGTCCCACGACTGATCCGGAGTTTATTGTTTTCTTTCCTAAACTCTGGGTGCTCATTATTTTTCTACACGAGCAGCCTAGAGTTGGGTCTTTCAGATAGTCAGGTTTAGTAGATTATCTGGAGTTAGTTCAGTCTTTGGATCGCACCAGTCTTGGTTATCTTGGTGCATCGTTATTGGGAATTAAAGCTACTGTTGGATTGATTCTTGGAAATGGAGTTGCAGTTTCTGGAGTTCTCTTTTGAAGACTGTCTTAGAGTTATATTGTTCCGCTGCTAGTTGATATTTATTTTTCTTTTCCGCTGCTATTTTATTGTATCATATCTCTGATGTATATTGATATCTATTGGATCATCTGTTATATCAGATATTGTATCAAAGCTGTATATCAATGTATTATTCTTTTTATTCCGCTGTGTTATTTACTTAATATTGTTATAAGCTCCGGCGAATCGGATTTGAACAGTCGAACCTATGGCATTCGAATACGATTTGAAGTATGGATGTCGATTTTCGAGCGGGCAAAATCCGTCTCGTTACAAAATAAATCCTTACCGATTTATTAAATTTATGTCCCAAATTCGTAAATTTATTTCCACACTTTTAAAAATTAATCAATGTTTATTTTTAAACAAATTTCCCTTATAAATTTCCATTGTGAATTTAAATTTTCAGATATCCACTGATATACGATTTTCAAATCGATTTCAAATATTCACCTTCTCTTTATCTTTAAAAGATATAATCTCAAAACATTCACTTCATATTGGAAAATATTTCCATACTTATTCAATAATAAGTAATTCACCAATCTATTTATCTTCAATGTTTGGAAAATATTCAATATACTTAAATAACAATTAAGTATATATTTTATTCTTTAAGGTAAACATTCTCTTAAACACATTTATTTGGGTCAAAACGAATGTTACGTAAAACATCGTTATGACAAGCCGAAATTACTAGTATAGGGATTCGAAATTATGATAGACATATAAATCCCAATGCTACATAAAACTTTTCATTTCGGAAATCATTTATTGTAACAACAGTCTTATAGTCCATCATTTCCTTCTATTTCTCGAAAACATCTATTTCAACAATGAATGTTCAAATCTATGGTTTCGATATTTAATACATTTTAAAACAACTTTAAAATTGTTTTAAATTCTATTTAAAATATCACTTTCCTAAAAATATTTCTTTAATATATTATTCACTGTTCAAAATCGTGAATATACTTCGTTAACCAGATTCAATTTCTACATATTTTATTTAAAGGATTATCCACTGTTCCAAAATCGTGAATATATCTCCTTTAATAGGCTATAATAATTAAACTTATTAAAATAAGTCGATTTCGGATTTATAAAACAACGTCTATAAATTCCATTTATGTTTTATAACAACTTCAACTTATAAAATCACTTTATTAACAGATTCTATCCATATCCCATTTACACGCCAAAATCCAGTCTATAAGTTAATTACTTATCAATCTTTTATTTTACAAAAATCTATTCATTTTATAACTACGCAATTTATAAATCTATAGATTTCATCCACTTATGAAATCCATTTATACTTCATTTTAACACTTATAGAAACTTGTTTTATAATTCCAACATTTTAATTTATAAGTATCAATTTTATAAATCTTTTATATATAAATCATTTATAATAATTCAAAAATCCCTATTTAAAACATTATATAATTTAATCAACTACTTATTTAAAAAATCACATTTCGGTTATATTTCACAAAAATCATAATTTTTATAACATAAAAATTACAACGTTTATTTATTTAAAATGAATCAATTTCAAAATTAAATTTCATTATGAATTCTCAACTTAAATTTTCAAGAATCAAATTTTATTTATTTTCGGCATCTAACGATACCAAAAATATATTCGGCTAAATTTAGCCTTTAATGATTTCAATCACAAAGATAATCACGCAGATTATAAATAGATCAACGCACAACATTGAAACCATTTAAATCATTTAAGGAATCCAGTTGGATCCCCCCTACCTGTTTCCCTGCATCCAAAGATGTCAGCACAATACCAATTCTGCTTCAAGACGGAATATCACGGTATATGGATTTATAAAATACTATCCACTATTATGCAGCGCAATAGGGTCTTATCCGCTATATAATGCGGAAAATCAACTCCAAGGACATATATAATACCAATTCCATACAAGTTGGAATTATCGCGGTATATGTTTTGAATAAATAACATCCGCTTAATATACGACGTATAGGATCTATTTCAAATAATAGATAATAATTATCATCCAATCACACAATCAAGCAATTTTAAATTTAACTATTTAAAATATATATCGAGACAATTCGATTGAGTGAGAAGTTCTCACCTTGTGTTTTCGATAACAGTTGTAGCTTTTGTTTCAAATAAAATTAAACGTGCGTTTAATTTTACCGGAAATTATTGCTAGCTCCAAACGACTCCAAACTAGCTCCATTGCGTAGTGCTCGACCATACGGTTCCAACGCAACTTGTTTCGTACATTTTCGACCTCGTTTCAAAAAGTTACACATTTTTAAAGTTTGTACGCATTATAATATAAATTAACATACAATTTTCTTTTATAATTTTAAAACCCCGCTTTGCAATCTCGGCCATTGATTTGCATGCATAGATCTAAGCCACATCCCCCTCCTTCTCCCCAGTATCTCGTTCGCGACATAGAACCCATGAAGCCGCCAAATAGGGTTTGAAACCACGGCCACCACAACGCACGAGACTACGATCAAACACCACCATTTCGTCGCCCTCCACGCAAGCTACCTTCGGCCCGAGTATGGTGGAGCTCAGCTCCCCACGCCTCGAGAAACATGCCCGTTCGTGATGCCAATCGGCCATGATAACTCCCTCCACGTCGCTCCATACTCGATCATCGCCATATGGATCTCAAGATCTCACCTAGCTCTACAAGTTTGTAGTTGGAAGTTTGTTGAATCGGCGCATGGATTTAAAGAAAATTGGAGGAGAAGGAAGTGAATTTTCGGCCATTAATTTGATGGTGGGGGCCTGACATTGAAACCCTAGGGTTTTGCCTTTTATTTGCAAATGAGAATATAATCGTCCTTATAATCGTCCTTATATAGAAAATTTCACATCCAAATTTTCCGAACTCCAAATCTCGCACGGTGACTGGCGTTTCTAGGGTTTACCCCACGTTTCGAACACAATGGAATATGTTTCATGAGCTAATTCGGTCATCTGTGCGAGTTACGACAATAAATGATCAATTTTAAATTAAATCGATTAAACCAAATTTCTATGCGTTTTGGCTTGCCTCGGACAAACCATAAATCCGATTGACATGAAATTTGAAATCTTACAATAACATAACATTACGGATTCAATGAAACTGGTTTCGTCGAAATCCGAGACTGATTGAAAAATGGCTATTTTGACTCGTCAATTAAATATTAAAATATTCAATTTTTACAAATTAACTTTTAATTCAATTTTAAACACAAACATTGTTCTAACTCCAATATGATTTAATGTAACTTTATATTTTTAATCACATTAAACCCAATGTCCAATTATTTTATGTAATTTTAAATATTAAATTATCGATTTAATTATCCAGTTAAATCTAAATATTCGAAAAATAAATTATTCAACTTACAAATTTTACTTGTTGATATTTAAAATCAATTAAATATCTGAATTTCAAATGACAGAAATTCTAGGTCGTTACAAATAATTTGGACCATTTTAAAACTTTACATCAGTTTTCATGCTTGAGCTATCTAAGTAGATTTATTTGTTTACTTCTTGTATGCCATCTAAATGCATAAATAATTATAAGTTTTAACTAAAATGTTTTCACCTAACAGAATCATGAGCTCTCCTAAAGTTGAAGTCATTGCCAAGCTTTCTTCCATTGTATCTCAAGACGAAGTCTATGCCATTCTTAAAGATTTTGGTATTACTAGGATTGAAACTATCCATCCTTAGGCAACTGGTAAAATTGATAACCCTCCTAAAGGGTATATTTCTTATACTGCCATCCGCATATGGCATGGTAGATTCCTTTTCCTAGAGTACTTGACTTCATACTATCTCTTGTGGGAATTGCTCCGACATAACTATCCCCAAATGTCTATACTCATCTCCTATCATAGGATATGTTGGCATTGGAATCTGGACTTCCTTCTCTTAAGTTGAACTACTAAACCTCTTGACTAAGTTGCCAAGGTTGAGTAATCTCAACAAGAAGATATACATAGTCAATGCCTATATTAAGCTAATATCAGATAACATCAACAAATTCAAGGACTGAGAGAACTAGTTCTTCTTTGTAAATTTCTTTGCTGATGTTCGCGAGACTTTTGCCTCCACCCATAAGTCCAGTCTAGTATTGTCTTGTTCTACTTTATGCTTTCCGTTAACTAATCTTTTGCTTTATTAGGCGATTCTTATAAGAAGCACTAGTGCGAACCCGTGCTTCGCACACGGAAAGTTGCAAAATATAATCGTATAAGAAAATAACGGTAAAATACGAAAGCATATGCTAAATCAGTAAAATAAGCATGGGTCTTATAAAGTAGGATTAAAGGTGTATAAGAAAATAATGAGTCCACTACGTAACATTTAGTTCTTTAAATAGAATCCTATTATAATGCAACATAGAATACGTGTTATATAATAGGTTGTGTTATAGTTCTTCCAAACTATTATGAGATAAAGGAGTCTGCACTCCTCTTTGCTGTGTTTGATTTAAGTTGGTTGTACAAAGGTATGAGGGAGTACAACATTACCCTCTTACCAACTCTTCTAAATATCAAATTCTGGGCATCATTGTTAACGAAAGGCAATACCCTCAGTTAGTTGTGCATGTATAACATCATTACGAATATGCCTTCTTAATAAAAATTACATTTATTTCTAATTCTTCTATTTATAATTATATCACTGCAAAGTACCAATATAGTTAACAATGGGCATACACAGCATATACAATAGCATAAAATAGAATAGTGTTTGTTTTCCATAAAACGTAAAGCAGTGGGAACATGCAGCATATAAAATACGCAGCATAGTGGGAATGCATTTATTTATATTGTGTTTTTCTACCATATAGTTAATAGTGGTAAGAGCATAGGTACTAACAATATAGGTTAGCTTTAAATAAGCAGCAGTTTAATACCATCTAGAATAAGATAACTAATTTAAAACAGGTAGACAGTATGGTAAAACTCAAATTAACTGTGGTACACATTGCAATGTTTTATGATTAATATGCTGGTGTGATCTTTTTTGCTTTTACATATCAATTACTATTGGGCAGTAAATATAAAAGGCACACTTAGTTGGAAAAAAGCACATACATTGTCTATAAAACATGGAAAATCTACAAAAAGATCAATTAAAGTGGAAGAAAGCAGGTTAAATGTCAGGGATTCCTGCAAATGGTGGATGTTTGTCTCTGAATGCATATTTCTGTAGCCTGGGATTCGTTTTCTTTGACTTTTACTAAGTAAAAGGTGTTGCAAAACTTGTGAAACAAAACAAATATTGGTTTTCAGTGTAGATTAATGTAAACAGTGAAAGAATCATCTTTGTTAACGAAATCATGGAAACTTTAAAGTCCCAAGCACCTAATACACTAATTTTCAGCCTATAGTAAACTTAACGAAGCAAAAAAAAATTGTTTATGATAACAGAAATCCTATTATTGTTTCCAAGTTATACAATAAATGGAAATTTCTTATTAATAATCAATTTTCTCATCATATGAAGCTCATAGAAAAACTACCTAAATAGTATCCAGAATAGATGTTTTTATTTACTCAAGCCCGCCAACTTCTTCCTGTTATACATTGGGCACCTAAATTGCAGCAACCTGAATTAAAAAAATATTCTACATAGATAAACAATATGGTTTATAAGTAGACATGAAAAATGACAATAAAGTATGAACTATGTAAAAAAATGAATTCGTGCATACTTACTTTCGATGCACCTAGTGCATATGCATTCTTTTTCTTTGATCTCTCCAAAGCTTTGAAGATATCTACCTTGTCTAAACATTTTGCAGTATCATTGAGCAAGCTATTGCCATCTCTGTGATTTATACTTCTATTTATGAAATTGGCAATACATCAACAACTAAAGAATTTACATCCCTAGCCATAAAACCTATGTCTGGCCAATGATACCATATACCAAATTATCTTCGATACTCTACATAGAAGGAATTACTCAATCAAGATAAAAGTGGGTTTTTAAAAAAAAGAATTAGTCAAACTGGACAACCAAGACTATGTTCTCAAGTTGATGCAAAAATTATTATTTAGTATGAAACAACTAACACACATTATTTATTTTGACCATACACTTCATGCATATTTCCACTGTAATTAACAAAAAATGCAGCTCCTTCATTGCTTAACTTACCATGATTGGAAACCAAGTTAGAATCAAATCAAAAAACATGAAAATGATGAATGTAAAATGAATTTACAATTGTGAAAAATTCAATTGTCATTCAAATAGTAAGACTACAAATCTTATACTCACTTTTTTGTAAGGTGCAAAACTTGAAAACAAAATAAGCATTTTCAAAAAAAAGCATACAAAATTACTACTGTAATTTCTCCTCATCCATAATTGTGTGGAATCTAAACATTTTGTAAATACAAAAAGTTACTTTTGAAATATGTAAGTATATCAAAAAAACCTTAATAAATACTCCATTTTTTGTATGGTAGGAAACCTAGAATTTAAATCATCCATTGAACAAAATTGTGAGTAAAACTACTACTCTGTAGTTTCTCATTATCCAAACATGAGAAATCAGCAGAAAACATAAGCGCATAAAAGAAACAAAAGTGGAAAAAATAATTTATGTCTCATGGAGTGTTGCTTACTAACAGATGAAATACAACAACAAATCCATATTATTTTGCTACAATCAAATTGCAAACTGAAAAATAAAGATCATATAAGATATTAGATTTTTACAATCTCCATAAAATATTGGACTACAATTACACATTCAAAATATTCACATCATGGTAATATATTTCAAAACTGGTGTATGATTTCCTTATTTTCCTAACATAATAATCAATTTAAAAAAAAACACAAACTAAAATTAGTTCATGATCACAAATCCATATAACCAAGTATATAGTTAGAGGATAACCAAATGACAACACAAAGTCTAGTTCATTATAGCTAAAAGGAGACGATTTGTTGGATCTTAAGCAATCCAAAGAAAAATATAGGATGTAGCTTGTTCATTTATTATTGATACACAACTCATTCTCCACTGAAGACGATGAATCAACAAAGCTTACACATAAAAAGGTTTAAGATGATATGCATTGAGATAATTGCTTTTAAGAGTGATAATTTGCATTTTTAAAGAAGTTATAGAGTTGCCATCTTTAAGAAAAATCAAGATGAAGAGAGTTTCACCAAGCAATAAACATAAACATTTGTAAATTCTATACCATATATTAAACATGGTATTATATAAACGTTGAAGAAGACATTACATAGACTAATAAAGTCTTACCAAAGCCTATAATCTAAATGGACCGTAAATTAAAAGTTGGATATAATAAACATAGGTTATTAGTTTTAATTAAAAGTTGGATATAATGAACATAGGTGATTAGTTTTAGTTAAAATTTTAATAACGAATGTAACCATATGGTAAATTCTGAGAGAAATAGGGATAAAGAGAGTTTCACCAATTAAACATATATTAAATACATCATTCTATTCACATTGAAGAAGCCCTAGATAAACTAGTGGACTATACCCAACACCCATAATCTAAAGGTACCATCAAGTAAAAGGTAGATATAATGAACTACATAGGTGATTAATTTAGTATTACAAAGGTTAACAATGATTGTATTATGCAATACACCATTGCCATTGACAACTGATCTAAAAATATTCAGCTAGTAGAGTTAAACAACCAAAGGATTCGATCTTTCATAATAACTATTGTCCACTTGAGAAATATAGGAGGTTAAAAATGTGAAAAAGATTGAAAGGATACTAAGATTTTGTAAAAAAACAAAGTTCAGATATAACTATTTCCATGATAATTTATTTTGTCTTTCAATATCATTCTCTATACTTTTTACAGTAATTAGTGAAGATACTGTGTTATGACTTCCTACAGGAGAAAGACTCCTGTATTTACTTTTTTTGGAATCCTACATATTTAACTATTACATTAAAGAGTCCCAAAGCTAATATGCATTAGACAAACTCACGTATATGCAGAATATATGAGCGATCTTGATCCATAAAACCAAACTATACATCATTTTTCATTTTGGTATTCAAGAAAGTGATGTAATGAGTTAATGCTTAGATAAATGTGTGTGTTTATGTGTGTGTGCTGAACGAAGCTGAAATAAATTAATAGAAAACTGTATGTATGTACCTTGCATATCGAAGTTACCATAAAGGTGGCATCTAACAGTTTTGTTTCCTCAATCTGCATAATTAATGGATATCAAATCTTAATAATAATCATAGTGATGAATAGAACGAAATCATTACTAAAATCTTTCGAATCAAAAATTCCCGAAACATCAAAGCCAAAACCCAAGTTCTGCCATGCTTGCAAACATGTAATAGGATATATTTTAATTTATAAAATATATCTAATTAAGACCTAGATTTATTACTCACATGGTGTACTATATTTACTAAACTAACTATTGTGTAATAACCTTAGGGTGTAGTTGATAAAATTTATTTGTGGAAGTAAATTAGCACATAAGCTTATGAAGCCAGTTTCTTTCATATAGAAGGTAGTAGATAATTTAATTCAAGAATATACAGAAATAGGGGATGTATTTACTCAAACTATTAAAATTATAATTGCTACAACCTGAAAACCAAAAAGATTAAAGGAATAAAAATTTACCTACTGCGCATTTCATAGCTGGCTACATCTCTTTCTATGTCATCTTCATTGTAGTAAGTTTTAGTAATGTTTTCCTAAATAATAATAATAATAATAATGGAATCATACAAGAAAAATGATGGTACAACATACAACAAAAAATATATAAATTTGCAAAAGCCTAATAAATGTTCATTGCATAATATGAAAACAACCAAAGAAAATGAATAGAGAATTAGTCATTCGGGATCTGTAGTATTGTTTGTAAAAATACGCATCCATAATTGATGCTACAATTTATGCCATCCACGGACCAAGTAAAAATGTTTTGATTAAAATCTTATTTATGTGGAAATTGATCAGCAACAATTCTACGAATTCGTAAAAAAGAAATCATGGTAGCAAAATATGTATAATTTTTTCATTTCATGCACTGTTTGTTTTCTACTTCCTTACCATTGCGATAGGTAAAAGGATGATGTATATTGTCTAAGGTATTCCTTTTGTGTTTGCCATCCAGAGTTTATTTAGTGTCTTCCCTTCGAAAATGATAGAGTGTTGCCTTCAGATTTCGTTCCAAGAAGGAATCAGAATATGCTAATAATAGATTGAACAAACTCACTACCATCCTATAGGAAATTATAGCAAATATGAATTTTGCTGGAATTGTCATGTCTAATGAAAATTTTGCATGTAGAAAGCAAAATAAATAAACTCAATCGTGAAGTCCAAAATCAATCAAACCAAAAAGCTTCCTAATTTATGATTGTTTATATATTTGCAACTATTGAAATGATTTCAAGTACCGGTATGATTTTTTTGAATCCAACCAACCAAAATAAGAAATTCAATCATTAATCAAATATCTCATACACAGAATGGTGTTGCAAATAGCTTTTTTCTTTTCATTTTGTTTCTTAATAAAAAGGTTGGTCGGAATATCTTAATTTCTAAATAAGAGACAAATCATACATGGTCAACTGAAAATGAACGGAAAAAACATGTAATGGATGATGAAATTTAGTGTAGTTCTGTAAAAGCATAGAAATTACACTAAAGCCTTGGAAGAATCCAGTTGTGTCGCACAGTTCCATATAAAAATTTATTCTGCCCATGATGCCCAACACCCATTCATAAAACTCAATTCAAACCCTAAAGCTTGAATTTCATGTCCACCCGACAAATCTAGATAAGATATCACAATTGAATCACTAAAACAATATTATGCAAAAGCCTTTAGATGTTTATAAAATAACACGCCAAAACATTTTTCTATTTACTCATTACGTCTTAGTTCAACGATTGACATAGAATGCATCTTTTTCCTTTTTTTATTTTGCATCGCTAACACTTAGTATTTGAATATATGTGAAAAAAGTAAACAACCTCGAAGTTCAAATTTCATGTCCACTCAACTAATTTATAGTGAATAGCACAGTTAACCCAGTGAAATATAGTGCAGAGTCCTTTATTTGTTTATATATTTATATAGACTTGCTAAAGTACATTACTACACATGTATACAACTACATGAAACCAAGTGATAAGGCATAGGTCTCACTGTGAGATATTTTTCTTAGCCTCCATTCAATAGTGAATAGTACAGTTAATACATTGCAATATTGTGCAGAGTCCTTTATTTGTTTATATATTTACATAGACTTACTAAAGTACATTACTACACATGTATACAACTAATGAAACCAAGTGATAAGGCATAGGACTCACTGTGAGATATTTTTCTTAGCCTCCATCCAATACCATTCTTAAATAGGACAAACTCGCACAAAAAGTTCTGCCCGGTTGAAATTAATATTCCGACTTTACACTGCAATGCATACAAATAAGATTCCAAACTTTACTGTAAACAATGCACGTTCATCATTTGAATATAGGTTGTTCTCACAGGTAGAAGCATATATTTCAACACCACAGTGAAGTTCATGGGGGTTTGCACTTTGCATACGGTGTCAGTTCACGCATATCACACATTATGACGCTTATAATCAGAAATATTAATTTTAATTTTAAAAGATCATCATCCTTTATTCATCACAGCACTATATATATATATATATATATATATATATATATATATTTGTGTGTAAAACATAGAAATACAACAATTATAGTTATTAAAACAGTCCATTTAAAACCAAATGCCCTCAAGATACATCTAGTTCCAAGTTTATGCTAAAAACTAAATACATCCCGATATATTCAATCAATATAACTTTCTTAGTCTTTAAGATTCATATGTGTAGCATGCAACTTCAGAGGAAAAAGACAAATACAGTGTCTGTTCTAATTTATTTGAACCATGGGTAAAATTATAAATCATTCCTAAAACATTTATACGGGAAATGCATCTGAATTGGTTTCCATATTGCAGTAATGATTCACGAAGTGGTTGGGAGACATAAATCAATTTACTTGGTTGGAACATTAACAATACAAATGAGAAGGGGAGGAAATAAATTGAGATAGGTAACTGCATATAATATGAGAACAAAGTCGAAACATGAGAACATTATATAAACCAAAATCTGATAGTAAATTAAGTATAGCAGAGGGAAAGGCAGAATGAAAAATGAAACTAGGCATTTGACTGTAAAAAACAAAATTCATAAACTGCAAATTGGAAATGTTACCTCATAAATAACAGCAGTATCAGATTTCTGTCGAATCCTAAAGTGGTTTAAAGGCACAAATGATGGGATCAATTGAGGTGTGGCGAAACAATCTGAAATCCCCCAAACTGAAGGAACGCATGTATTCAGAAAGCATAGCGCAAGAGGGAAGAAGAAGAAGTGCTAACACTGGGAGAACTGGCAACTTCGAAGAAATCCAATGGATGAAACACTTTCCAGCAGTCGTACGGCGGTCGGAGATGGCGACAACTTCGGAAAAATCAATGGGAGAAATGGAAGCCAGGGAGAGGGAAAGTGACTGGAAGTCCTTTTGGCAAGTGCGACGACAGCAGAAGGGAAGCACGAGGGCTACTAAGCGGGACAGTGAGAATTTGTGCTTGAGTTTCTTATCTAGGATGAATGAAATAAGAGGAAGAGGAGAGCAACGATAGCGAAGGAAGTAAACGCGACACGCGATGGTGGAGTTTAAATTTGGAGAGAAAAATTATAGACGCCTGTGCGCTTTTGAAATCCAACTCCGTGCTCGAAGAGCAGTAGGATGCCATAGCCCTAATTTAATTTAGGGTTAGAGAGAAAAAGTGGTAGGAGGAGAGAAAAAGAAGTGGCACAGATAAGCAGAAAGATAAAAACGCGGCTTTTCATTTTCTAAAATTGGCGGAGGCCTTTGAGCTCTCGAAATTAAAGTGAATAATAATATAATAATATAGATAATGAGGAAAACAAGAGGACAGTTGATTCTTTGATTGCAGCTTTAAAACAAATTGGGAGCAGATTGACGTTTCTTACCCCTTTAACTTAATAAAACACTCTTTACTACCGATGGCCAAAAGAATTATAGGGACTCCTTCCTCTATCATGCACACCTCACACAGAAAGCGCTTTATCTCTATTGGCGATGTTGAACACTTTACTCTAATGTCATATATTTGTGCTGACCCTTTTGGTATATTATGGTTTAGAATTTTCTTCTTGTTTTTTATGCCTAGTATTCTTTCAATTACTTTGTTTGACTTTAAATTCAACTGAATTTATTCCAGCTTCTTCCCAAGCCATTGTGTCTACTAGGAGTGCCGCCCCTCCTCCATCAACATCTGTAGTAACATCTATCATGGCAGCCTTTGCACAATCTAAGAGAACTTCTAAAAAACCAATGGAGTCCCTAAAGGCACGCCCCCAAAAAAAGTGGCTAAAGTTACTGATTTGGAGGAAGACGAGAAGCACCTAACTCTTGAAAAAGTTTCAAAGAGCCCTATAGTCGAAGCCTCTAAGGATAAACCATCACAAACTTTGCTTATCTCTGATCGATTTCCACATATCCTGGTCTCCGACTCTCTAGCTGCAATCATGCAGATGTAGCTGGCTTTGTTGATGGCTCCTCCGCAAAGGAAACTCCTCCAGAGTCGTCATCGCTTCTTCTCCACCCACTAATTTTGAAGAATTTGTTGAGTTCATCCCACGTTCTGAATCTTTTACTTCTTCTTCTCCATTGTCATTCACTCCAGACTTGGCGGAAAATTATCGCTCTTGGACGGAGCAAAAACTTTTTGTAAGCTCTCACCCAATTGACCCTATCACCATTTATCATCATTGGATTTACCAAATCGCTAATTTGTATTATACCTCTTGTCCCAAATTTTAGCAGCTGGATGGCTTTAAACGAACATATTTTAAAGTCTTCAACCGAATCTTCTAAGCTGTAGAAGGAAAATTCCGAGATTAAGACTCAAATATCTTCATTGGCTGCCGCCTAAAATGACACTGCTACTGAGTTAGAGTAAGTAAAGGCTTCTCTCTTTAGGATTAAAGTTGATTTGGAAGTGGAAAAGATAGCCCTTCAACTTACTAGTTATGAAAAACTAGCTATGGGGCTGACTCAGGATGATGAAAAAGCTCGCCCAATCACCGAGGATGCTTCTTTGAAGGATAAGTTCACAAAGACCAGAGCTTCGCTCAAATAAGCTGTTCATACCCTCTTTTACATTAAGTGGAAAATATGTCAATTTGCTGATGTTATCCTCGAAACTATGATGTTAAAAATTATGAAGATGCCCTGATGCTCGCTTACACTAACAACTACAAAATTCCCCTAATTTGGGCTTTTCTTCACTTGAGCCTTCCTTAGCTAGAGTTAATGGGAAAAATTAAATAGTTGAAGCAAGGTATTGAACGCGAGGGTGAGCAAGAAGTTAACGCAGCTGAAGCTCTTTCGTTTGATATCCCATCTTTTGACATCGAGTCTGATTCCAAGGAAAAGGGTGATAAAAATGACGATGTTGATCGAGAAGATGACGACCATGATATCGGTAGTGATAATGATGATGGTGGTGATGATGATGATGGTCCTACCGGAGGCCAAGGCCTTAGTGGAGACAAATGGGGGCCTTCTGCATCCTCTGAAAAATATGATGGTGAACAAGCTAAACTATCTTAAAAGGAGCCATCTTCTCAGAAGGATATGCCTCCTACATCGCTTGGGACCTCTGCTTCTCTTAGGGATGAACCTATTCCTGCTCATACTTAGGGTCCAAAGGAGATGAAGCACCTTCTAGGCTTCTATTCCAGTTTCATAGGTATAGGCTTTTCTGTTCAAATTTCTTGCACTTCGAAGATAATAATTAGTGCTAAATCCTCTGTCTTAGATAAAGAAGAAGTCTACTTTTCCCTATAGAACAAAACTTGACAGAAAACAGGTGGAAATTAACAAGTTATATAAGAAGTTAGACAAATTGATAAGGGAGCATAATGTTCTGTCTAAGAAATATCATAGCCTTGACAAGAGTACCTCCGCATTAGCATTTTTGAATATCAGAGGGCTGCTCCTCTATTAAAGAAAGCAGGCCTCTGATACGACGTTCTTTTGAATGAAAATCAAGAAATACTAACTTTATTTTGGATCATTATCGAAAAGAGAGACATTTTAGTTAACTTTTTTGTATAAAGCTTACTATAGACATTCTATCATAGATTTTTCATACTTAGGCGAATTTAGTGGGGGTCTACTCAGACGTTTTCATAAAAGATACTTAGATGAATTCGGATCTGATCTGCATCATTGGGCTTGTTGGAACTTACCATGGGCCAGGTCGATATCCCAAGACCTTTCGCCCGAAAAGCTTAATTACTATAAAGATAAATTTGTTTCTGAGTTTTTCTTTAAAAAAAATTTGTATGAACCAGATGAATGATTATAACATGTAATAGTTAATTGATATATAAATACATGTTTTAGCTCTGTTCTCTTTATGGTTAGCTTACACTATTTTAAAATGTCAGTTCTTTAGGTCGACCCGTCCCTAGAGACCACTTAATCCAATATGTTAAACTGATGAGATTTTACTTTAAAATGCATCGATTTTAAGGACTTCGAAGTTATTAAGATATTTCTTTCTTTTGGATTTACAAAAATTGTACTTAGATTACCCTCGCCTCTATTTTGACTTTCTTGGTGATGAGAAGGAAACATTCCTTAAAGAAATCAGAACATTTCAATCTAAGTTAATTTGCGGTCGCGATATTCCACCGGCTGGGAAGAGGGACTGTAGCAAATGCCCGTCGGTCATAAGCCCCGAAGGAGTTAATATACCTTTTGATTTGACAGTTATGCTTTCAGCTAATTGCTTAGATAAAGTGAGGAAAGTAGTCTTTCAACTTTAAATTTGATCAAAGTGTTTGTTGTATCTTTTAGCTTTGTGGCAATTTGAATTTTAATTCATATTATAATAATAAAATATCTTTTATCCGAATTTTTATTTTACTCCATCTCTTTTGCTTAAATAGGAGCTACTGTCATCCACAACTTCTCTTTATCGAAACTTACTATCACGCATTGGTGCTATTAGGGAGAGGTTGTTGACCGCAACACTAAAGCCGTGAAATGGCATAAAAGATACTTTCTTCAAAAAACCATTGCCAATGGTCACCAAGATCACATTACCTATCTTGAGGCTGAAATCAAGAATAAAGATGAGATGATTACTTCACTCAAATGACAAGTGAACACTAATCCTATAATTGATTTTGATCTAAAGATGTCTGAATTTATTCAACGAATAAGTGACATGTATTTAGAATTAAAAGATTGCCAGGCATATTGTGACTCCTTCGAGTTCATTTTGGGTGACAAGACTTCAAAGACCAATCTTCTGGTCCCTCAAGCAAGCACTACAGCTACCGAGCCTACATGGTCAATGCTTCTCATAGCTCGGAAATTTCCATCTACGCTCAACCCTCCCCAAGTATAAATGATAATGTAATGGGGAACTAGTGTCGGAGGGTAAAATTCGAAGTAACTAAATATTTTAATGAGAAACAGAAAGCGAAGTACTCCTAGACCATGAATGAATATGCTGCCAAGAACCAGAAGATGGAACATGACAATTACTTACTTGACAAGTGTGTCGCTAAGTTAGAAAGAGAAAATACAAGGATCATGGCTGAAAATAGTGCTTTTAATCGCACCTTTAAGAACAACATTGATGTAACTTATGACGAGAACAAAATAAGAAAAAAGAAAAAGAATAAAGTTCTCAGTGCCATAATTCATCATGTTGTAGATCGTTCAGTTGCGGAAGCTCTTGATAAAGCTGCTAACAATTTATGGTCCGTTTATATGTTTGTAACTTTATCTTGTATGTATGTAAATAATGTTGTACTTTTTCCTAACTATTTTATACTTTATGTAAATCACATAAACTTTGTTCATATCACCTGGTTTGCAATCCTTCTCTGTAAGATTACTTTTGAAATGTCTTTGAAGTGCTTGTTAAACGACTTTTGGACTTGCCGAATCTTTTGTTATCACTTGCCTTTTTTATTTTCCTAAGAAGCATGTAGTAAACAATATTTTTTCTGCTGTTAATATAAAATTGACATATTCGTTTATGTATGTCATTTGCTTATATTAACAAATCATCTTGTTAATTGTTTGAATAATAATCTATTCTAAATGTTAAGTTCTCAACTTTAACTATGATGAGAGATGATCGAGGGGTTAACTCCTTCCACTGTCTGGTATGCCCAAAAATTGTTGATAGTAAATTATGCTTTATCATTGGGACATAACTATTAGATTTAACCTTTACATAATAAAGAACCTGATTTAAAGGTCAATGTCTAAAACTTTGATATAGTAACTCTCCAACCCATTCCTTAACATTAATGGGATTTGAAAATTTATAAGCTCAAAGCTCCCATTCGGAGACTTTTGACGGCGATATTTATGATAAAATTCGCTTCCCTAAATTCGAGCATGTGGGATGAATAGAAATCCAAAGATTTAGTACCCAGATTGGGGTTCACACAAGAGTGGTCTTGATACCCAGATTTGAGTAAAATAAGTTGGTGACTGATAAAGACCATAACTTGGATTTGGGCGTCAAATAATGAAATTCTTATATGAAAGTCCTAAAACCCTATGTTACTAAAAAAATCCTACTTTCGACTTAGTCGAAAGGTCTTTCAACAAAGAATAAAAAAAGGAGTTTTGATCAAACCTTTTGAAGGAGTCGAAGGAATGTAGTCGTCAGAATTCATTTGTAGCAAACCTTTCGAAGGAGTCGAAAGGTTCCATCTCCTAACATCAAAGGGGTTCAAACCTTTCAAAGAGGATGAAGAAGTTAAAGCAAGGGTAAGCAACTCCATAGCAACATTTTCGAAAGCATTGCAAGCTTTTCGAACCAGTTGAAGCACATCTAGGATATCTTTGGACAATGGAAAAAGGTTTATGAAGAAAACAACACACACGAGTGAACAAAGAACGAAAGACAACATTTTGACAAAATTGAAGGAAATCATAGCTCTCGACAACAATCAAGTGAAGAGCAACCTTCCGACAAGGTCAAAGGGTTCGCAATAATCGGATGAAAAGTAACCTTCTGACAAGGTCAAAGGATTCTCTGTAGTATAAAGAAGGAAGACCTTTTGACAACATCCAAAAGTTCATGTAGGCATAAAGAAAAGAAAACCTTTCGAAAAAATTGAAAGGTCCATGAAAGTAGATGAAATGCAAACCTTTCGACAAAGTGGAAAGGTTCATAGCTGCATATAAAAGGAGATCCTTCTGACCCACTCTAATGCATGGAGTCAAAAGGGGGCCGCCTGCATCTGTAAATAAGACCTAAGAAGTCATGTTTTTGGGATTTGAATTCTCTCATTCTAATCTTGTATTTTCTTTAATCAATTCATGGTAACCCTAACTGGATGCTGATTTGGGGATTAAATAAAATAGAGTTTTACATGGATAAAGAGGGAAGTCTTACGCTCTATTAATTACTTTACTATTAGAATATACTTTTGTTAGATAAACTTCTAATTTTAGGTTCAATATCACCGAAAGGTTCTTGTCGACAAGGTTGACAACTCTTCTGTAGCAAATAACTACCACAACCTTTTGAAGCCCTTAAACCTACAGTTTAAACCTTTCGATAAGGTTGATAATATAATTGGTCTGCCTTTCGACAAGGTTGATAATATAATTGGTTTGAACAGCATTCGGAACCTTTTGATGTGATTAACTTTGAGACCCAAACCTTCGATTAGATCAAAGATTACTCTTGAGGTATAAATATCTATATTTACAAGGCTTAATCCATAAGAGACCATTCCCATTACTTTCGACAAGGACAAAATCTACTTCATATAAGTCATCGAACCTTTCGACAAGGTCGAAAGATTCCACGTATCCACCAAGAGGTTTGATATTCTACATAAACCCAAGGAGGTTTGTCACTCTAACCCTTCGACGAGATGAGACTAACCTTAAAAGGGTAAATTGAAGGAAATTCAGTCTAATCAAAGAAGGAAGCTACTAAAAGGATCTCCTACTAATTCAAAAAGGCAGAAGGTTTCAAAACCCAGCACTTAAACCTTTCGACGTCATCGAAAGGCTTGATTTGAAAACTATCTACCTGAGAGGATAAGTTTGAAGACAATTAAAAAGAGATTCACATCCATATTTCACATAAAAGACTTTCATCTTTTTTAGCACTACATTGTGGCGTTGAAAAGAAATGTTTTAACATTTTTAGTGCTAGAAAGAGGGCCTAAACCTCCGATTTGATTAACCCATTAACGCTACAATTCTCTAACCCCCTTCGGATCAGTCTTACATTAGATCTATCTACTTTGGTTTGGTTATGGCTAGAATATTTAAGAGATCTGAGCAAGGGTCTTCCGAACCACAATCGACAAGAATCTCCCAAGTAGACATCAAAAGCTCTAATAAAGATGAAGAGCGAAGACTAAGGCTTGAAGCCGTAAGGATTATAAACAAAAAGAAAACAGAATCTTATGATCCTAAAAAGTGCAATATAAATCCTTTTCATAAGGCCCTACCCCTTCTTTGCACTTGGAAAGAGAACAAATGGAAGTGATAATATCTTTAATTAAATGAGAAGAACAATCCAACATTATCCCAAAGGCATGATTTTTGAGAAAGAGATAAGAATAATTACAATGCCTTTGCACATAAATGGTAGCTAACTGCAACAAGAGCATTTCCAACACAAAAGATTCAAAGGGTAGCAAAAAGAAAGATAATTGAAGAGCATGAAATGAGAAGGCCAAAACATAAAAAGCAAAAGAATCATCCTCAAGAGTCAAGTTTCAAGTCCAGACCTCCAAAAGAATGCAACTTAACCACATCAATGGAAAATGTCTACTTTCTTAGAAAGGATGAACTTAACCATTGGCCATCACAAAAGAAAAAGTCGAAACTTGAAAGGAACTTGGGAGGATCCTTCTGTCACTATAATATGATGAATGGTCATGAAAGCAAAGATTGCAAAGCCCTGGAGGGGATGATCATCAATTTCTTTAGAAGAGGAAAGATCATAGAATTTGTAAAAAGAACTTAAGGAAAGATTAATAAAGATCAAATATCGATAAAGAGAAAATTTGCATGGTTCGGAGTGAAATGTTACTTAAATTTGAATACTACATAAGATGGTTGAAAATCCTCTGTCTGCACCGAGATGGTCAGGGTATAGCGCCTCCTAGAGAGAGGATGGAGTAAGCCTCCATCCGTGCCTAAGATGGCCAGGTTAGATCCCCGAACATGCCCTTAACTGCGCCACATTGTAGCCAGGTTAAGGCACCTCCTACAGGGAGGATGGAGTAAGCCACTATCCGCACCTAAATGGCCAAGATAGAGCATCGAACAATCCCTTAGCCGTGCCATGCTATTGCCAGGTTAAGGCACCTTTTGGAGGGAGGATGGATATCCGCACCAATGATGGCCAAGGTAAAGCACCGAACAAGCCCTTATCCACGCTACAAAAGGGCTAGGGTAGGGCGCCTCCTGGTGGGAGGTCGGGTAAGTCTTTGGTTCCGGCCTCTAAGATGAGCTAATCAAGAGCATCGGGCAATGGACTAAGATGTCCAGGACCATGAAGAGACCCAACAAAAAATGTACTAAGATGTCTAGGCCTAAGAAGAGGCCCCTTAAACATGGACTAAGATGTCCAAGTCTAAGTAAGGCTCAATCAACAATGGACTAAGAAGTCCATGCCCGAAAGAAGGCACAATTAACCAAGGAATAAAATGTCGTAGCTTAGATAAAATCGGCTTATCTAATTATGGACTAGGACGTCGAAGCTCAACAGGCAGCTAATCAAATTGTTTTAATATCAAAGCCTAAAGGGTTCTTATATATCGGAAAGCGCAAAAGCAAAAGGAGTGTGACGAATCTCCATTAATTATTAGCCGAATATGGGTTTTGGGAATTTCTTGACGTCATCTATTAATGCCCGAATTTGGCCTTTGGTATTCTCATATATGAATTTTATATCTAACACGTGAATATGGGTTTCAGGACACTAAACTCAAAACATCAATATATAAAACTCAAATTTGGGTTTCGAGATTTTTATTTCTAAACATCAACAATTAAAACCTGAATCTGGGTTTATGGTCTTTCATATAAAATATTCATTGTCAAATACCCGAGTCTGAGGTTTGTGTCATTGTCAATCACCAATTTATTATACCTGAATTCGGGTATCTAGACTGCTATTTATTTAAACCCTGATCTGGGTGTAGGATCTTCAGATTTATATTCATCTCAAATGCCTTAAGCTAATCCAAAGAATATTATTAAAAAGATCACTATTAAGAGCCTCTGGTTGGGAACTTCGGGCTTCTAATTTTTTAAATCCTATTAATGAATGGGTGGGAGAGTTAGTACTTCAAAGGTTCAGACAGTGATATCCAAACCAGGTTCTTTACTAAGTAAAGGTTATATTCCGATATTTATGTCTTTATTGTATAATGGAACTTGCTGTTCACCAATTTTGGACATACAAGTTATGTGGAAGGAGATAAATTCTTGGTCATCACTAAAGATGGGATCTTAACGTACATTTAACAAAATGATTTGTTAATCTAAGCAAAGGGTATATATAGACAAACTTGCCAATTTCAAGCTAAAAATTAAAAGTATTGTGTGCTACATATTTCACAGGGAAAACAAAATGACATGGAGTAACAAAAGATTCAGCAAATACAAAAGGTGCTAAAATAGCAATTCAAAGGCATATCAAAAAGTTGAACTGCAAAAAAGGATCACAAATCAAGTGATATTTAAAAAAATTCTATAATTTATATGAGTTATGAAGTCATTTACAAACAATGAAATTATGCAAGAGATAGAAGATTTACATAGCTCAAATACATAAATAAATTACAAATCTTAAGCTGCGTTAGTAAGAGTCTTCGCCACTAAAGGATTTACGACATGATTGATTTCTACATGGAGAACTTCCTTTATCTTCGTTTTTTTCCTTCTGATGCTGCTGTAATCATCAATAGCATCAATGTTGGTTTTCAAGGCGCGATAAAAGGCTCTGTTTGTAGCCCTAAGGGTTTTGATTTCCCTTTCTAACAAGATAACTTGCTTGTCGACCAAATAATTGTCATGCTCTGGCTTTGGATTTTTAGCAGCGTAATCGTTGATAGTCTGAGAATACTTCATCTTCTACTCCTCATCAAAATATTTGGCGATTTCGAATTTAATCCTCCAACACCAGTTCCTCACTACATTATCGTCTAAGCCTGGGGGAGGTTAAGCATAGTGGATTTTTTTTTAGCTGAGAGTAGTTTGGACTTAGTAGGCCTGGCAATTGAAGGAGTTGCTTGTAGGGCCAAAAGCTTAATCTATGCAATCCTGTCTCCCAAGTTGAATTCTAGAGAGGCACACAGTGCCTAGCAAGATTTCAACTTTAACTCTAAAACACTTATTTCGTGTATAATTTTAGACATCCTTTGGCCAAAATCAGTCGTGGGGTTGGTCTTAACATGCCTCTTAAGTTTGGTGATCGTCTCATCCTTTTTCTTGATATTGGCATCAAGATAGGCTATATGCTATTTGTAGCCACTGGCGATGGTCTTTTGAATAAGATACCTTTTATGCCACTTCACGGCTTCGATGTTGCAACCAAAATGCTCGAGAAGTACTTCGTCGTGGACAACGATTTCGCCACTCCTTATAAATAATTTATCTCTGATAGCATCGATGCGGGAAAGTAAATTTTGAGAACGATGAATCATAGACGACTGTGGCACCTATTTAAATAAAAAAAGAGAAGATCAAAATTTAGACAAAAGATATCTTTATATTTATAGAAATGGACTGCAACTCAAATAGTTACAATATTGAGAAATACAACAAACGCTTTCATCAAATCTAAAGTTGGAGACAACATTCCTAAGTTTGCCTTGAGTATATGCTGAAAGCATGACTGTTAAGTCAAAAGGTATAGTGACTCATTCAAGAGTTATAACTAGTGGACATTTAGTATAATCCCATTTTCTAACTGGCAGACTATCGTGACCACAAATTAACTTGGAATGGAATGTTTTAATTTCTTTTAAGAATATTTCCTTTTCTTCGTCGAGGAAGTCGAAGTGGAGACAGGAGTATTCCAAGTATAATTTTTGTAAATCCTGAAGAAAGTAACATCGGGCTAACTTTAAAGTCCTGAAAATTGGTCCATTTTTAGAGTAAAATCTCCTCGAAATAACATACTGACATAAGTGGTCTCTTGGGATGAAACGACATAAAGAATTGACATTCTAAAATAGCACAGTAAAAAGAAGCTAAGTATAGAAAGCATAACAAAAACATGAATTAATAAATCAAAAACTTGTTACATATTTACAATCATTCATCTGGTTCATACAAAATAAACTTAGAGAAAAATTCATGAACAGATTTACCCTTATAATACTTAAGCTTTTCAGGGGGAGGTCTTAAGGAATCGATTTGACACGCAGCAAATTCCAACAAGCTCCAGGATGCAGATCAAAACCGAATTCATCTAAGTGCCCTTTATGAAAACGCCTAAGAAGACCCCTACTAAATTCGCCTAAGTTCAAAAAATCTATGATAGAGTGTCAATGATATGCTTTATACAAAAAATAAATTAAAATGTCTCTCACTTCCATTGTCATCCAAAATAGAGTTATTAACTATTTAATTTTCCTTCAAGAGAGTTGTTGTACCAGAGACGTGATTTCCTTAGAAAATGAGCCACCCTCTTATATTTAAAAGATGCTAAAGTGGAGGTACTCCTGTTCAGACAGTGATATCTTTGAGATAGAGCATTGTGTTCCATTATTAATTTGTCTAACTCCCTGTATAACTTGTTAATTTCCACTTGTATGCTCTCATGTTTTTCTATAAGGAAAGTTTGTGTAACGGCCCGGATTTTCGACCTTCAGAAGTCGACACCAATACATCCACTGTATTACATGCCGATCAATCGAATTACAGAAATACCAGATCGTTAGGGAAAAGAAGAAAGGGTTAGAAGAAGAAAAATAAAATAATAACACAAAATCTGATAATCACAGTGGAACAATATATAATAGATGACACTAGTACTTATACAATAAGAATCATAATTGTTTTTTATATATTACATCACCAGAGTGCAACACATCAATAACACAACACCGGACAATTATAATAACTTGTCCTCATAAAAATTGAACATATAGCCTACAATACACAACGGAATATAAATCAGATAAGGGTAATACGTCTTCGCCATCCAGCTCGTCTCCTGAGCTTCGTAGTATCCTATCATGAATATGTAATACTCAGTCTGACCTAAGCACTGTAATAAATAACACCTGAGTCAGCCTGGAAAACCAGCATGAGAAACACACTAAAATTGAATTATTAAAGTTATCGGAATCCTTTGAAAAACAAAGGTATCTCGTAAGATCATGCCACAAATAAACACGACGAGTTTTTAATTTATGATAACCAAAACATTTCATATCAAATTCTCTGATATTATAATAGTGTATAAGTACAAATACTTATTGAAATAGAAAAAATGCTTGCATCTCACCTTCCAGCATAATTGGGCATAATCCAAACCATACGATGCTTGTTGGAGAATGGATTCCATACGAATGACTAGGTACTGGGGTATCACATGTCACAGTACACGTCTTGAACAGCATATAGAGGACCATGCCAGGATCCCGTGCAACATAAGTACGGACTAACCTTAACCTGGATAGATCGAATATGCTATCACCCCACGTGTTCCCACCCTTTTTTGAGCTCCTTCCATGAATCCTAGTAATAATATCCGAGGGTATATAGAAAGGTGACAAAACGTACCATAATTGGGTGCTACCCACTTAGCCTTGCTGCATCTCCCCTACGTTTCAATCATTCGCAGTTGATGAGGCTAGAGGCTATGATTACCTTTCAATGTATTTTCACTTAGAATGCTCATTGCCCTTCACTTACAATGTGCTGATAGAATTCTTCCATACAAATCCATTCTCGGTCCGAATGGAACCGAAGGCACTATTCCTACTACATCCATTTTGGAATAATCCTCAGGATTAGTAGCGATTAACCCTTGCACTTTACTTCTCCTTCTTCGACTCCATGCACTTGTTTTCCTTTCAAAAATGTACTCATTGGATCGAAGTGGTTTTCAGATAGCTTATCCAATCCCGGTCTCTTCAAAACAACGCTCGATATTCCTAGTAAAGTCAACCCCGATTCTTTAGGAAATAAACAAATGAAATAAGATCGGGGAATACCTCCTAACCGTTAGTGGACAGATTTCCTTATCATTGTCCTAAAAGATAGATATGAGTTTATACGTATAGTATAGCACCTCGAACAGTAACCGTACCATATAATTCTCGTATTTCTCCTAGATATTGCCAAAGTTATATTTTGGGTCCAGATTTGACAGTCGATTATTTAACTATCAAATAAACAATCATTAACCAAATATGTCATTTTCCACATGAAACATCAAGTCTTACTTTTATTTAATTTTATATAAATTAAAACTCTTTATCGAAAAATATGTACTTATCCTATCGAATTTAGCATATTCGCAAACTATCTTTTTTCAAAAATATTTGCAAACCCTTTTCAAAATAATATGGAAAGTACCACTGCAGTATCAAACCATGGATTCACAGCTCAATGGTTACGTTTCTATCCCAGAGAAATCCAAGACTTAACTGAAGGCACTCACTGCCTCTGGTTTCGCCGTGTGAGTATACCAATACTTCCTAAAAACTTTATTTAATAATTTCCAAAATAATACTTATGAAATTCCTATAATAATTTTCCAAGTTAAACCTTGGGGAAATACTCTTTAAAATAAAAGATATTATAAAATATTGAATATTGAATAATTTATCCCTTTAAAATAATACTACTAACTAATCTATAAATAATAATTAACTTATTGTAAACTAACTAAATCAATATTTAAATATAGTTTAAGCAAATTTTAAAACAACTAAATAATTAATTTTTTTTGAAATATTCTATGAACACTTTTAATTTTTGTAGATAATACATAAAAATTCACTTTTTAAAATAAACTTAACTTCACAAATTTTTCTTTCAACTCCCACGTATTCAGTTCAATATTAATAAATCCTTCTTGATTTATTCCTAATTTAGTTTACGTCCCAATTCAATAAATTCCCTTTCCATATTTCTAAAAATAAATCTACCATTTATTTTTAAACTGATTTTTCCCATCTCCTTATTTATAAATCCCATAGTCTCATTTCCCGTTTGTAAATGTTTTCACAATGCTTATTTGATTTAAAATCGATTTTCTAAATTATACTCCATTTTTAAATTAGTTTCTTAAATAACCCAAATATCCCAAAACCCGACTAAAATCAGATTCCATTTTCTTTTCATAAGAAATTTAGTATAACAATTTTATATCTTTTTTCTAAATTTTCTTTTTATCTTTCCAAACTATTTTAAATCTCGATTTTAAAAATAAATCTCTATTACACTTAACAATATCGCTTAAGTTCTATTGTTGAGAATCCTTTTATTTACATTATTCAAAATCTCTATTTTCCGTATTTCTGAATTATCAAGCACAAATTTTAAACTCAAGCTATTTATGTTTCCCAAATTCATTTCCTTTATTAAACAAAATTTTCATTATAAATATTTTACATTTAGTTTTCATTTTTACTTTCTTTTCAAAATTCAATACTCATTTTTATGGTATTTTGAAATGCCAAAAATCTATCTAGTAATACCATAACATCCAATAAATTCAATTTCCACCATAATCTATCAAAGATTATTAAAACACACCATACATCAATATATATGAAAATAATTCAAATTTTTTGAGAAATCCAACTAGATCCCTTTAACATGTTTCACTGCATCCATAGATGCAAGCACAATATAAAAATACCAATCCCGCATCGAGGGGAATATCGCGGTACATAGGGTCATCCGCTATTATGTGGTGTGCATAGGGTCTCATCCGCTATATATATGTGGGAATATCAATCACTCCAATATATATATACTATAATATATAATATCACATCCCATTGATAATAATTTGTCAATTTTATCGATTAATCAAAATATTAATTTTAACTTTTTAAAATTAATTACGGTAATCCTCTAATTGAGTGAGAAAACTCACTTTTATTTCCTGTTGCTTTCGCATTCCATTTCCAATTAAATCCAAACACGTTTGAAATTATCTGAAATTTTCAGAAGCTCCGAATTCGTTAGAAGCATTTCCTATGCGTGGATGATGACGATACGATTCTAGTGAATCTTGAATGGTCCGGATCAGACCTCGTACGCATGAGGTAAAAAATTTATAAGTTGAAGATAATTTAATTTAAGCATAAGCTTTAATTTAGTTTAAAACTTTAAAACCATACCCAAAGAAACAAAGCCTGGCCCAAAATACACTCAACCCCTTCTTTCTTCTTCCTCCCTTCCCCAAGCCGTTGCTTGCACACCCATGTCGCATGCACGCTTCGATTGACACGGAGAACCACCCACCAAAATCACCAACCAACCTCGTAAATCACTATCTCTCGAAGAACCGCACCCCCATACCCTCATCGTGCCACTCGATCCCCTCCTTTCTCACACGACTAGCAGCCACGATTTCCCACCTGTTGACAACATGATTTCAAAAAGCCTATCTAGCTCCACCAAAACGCAACCACAGATGCCCATTACCCTCACGAGCTCAGATACTACCTGGGAATTTCCATTGAGCTCTCGATCAAAAAGAAATGCTAAAACTAGTTATAACTCCATCTCGACCCTCACTGTCGATCACCAGAACAAGGCCGCAACCCTAAAAAGTTTCCTAGGGCGAAGATCGTGCACAAATACGAATTTTGAAGCAAGTTTCAATTTTTTTAGTCAAATAGATTTTGAGAATTTTTTTTTCAAAGATTTCATTTTTTTTCTTGCTTTTCACTGTCGTGCTTGCATTTTTCAACAGGGAGGGAAGGACAAGATGTTGCATGTAGGATGAGTATCTACAATAACACTGAAGTGAAGGGAAAAAGTTGATGTGAATATTAGGTCAATCAATACAAATATATATTCTTATTTAAATTTAAATCATTTCAATTTGCAACTTAAAATCTCGACCTCCTATCAAGGTGTGCCGCTAGATGTTGATAATGTTATACCCTTATTCTGAACGTAATGGAAAAGGTTTCATGTCCTAATTCGGTCGCATGGAGAAGATAGCTTTTCGGACCCAATTATTATATTGAATTTTCGACTTAAATTTCAGCGCATTTCTACCCTGTACGACCAAACGATAACTCCAAACATTACGAAATTTGAAATCCGATCATAATATAATATTATGGATCCAATGGAACTGGTTTCGTCAAATTCAAAGACTAAGCCACGAAAGGCTGGTTTTAAATGTCAATTTAAATGACATATTTTTAAGACTAAACAAATCACTTTTAAATTCATTTTAAAAAGTTTTATTATCTTCAGTATTATTAATATATATATATATATATATATATATTATAAGCCTTAAAATTATTATTAACAAGTGTAAAACTCAAGATTCGCTATTTTAACCAATTTCTAATTATTAAATTCGATAATTAAATTATCTAATAAATGGTTATATTTGAAATTCAAGTTGAAAATTAACTTTTAAAATCAGTTAAATAGTTAAATTTCAAATATTCAAAATTTTGGGTCATTACAGTTTGACTTCTTTTATATCTAAGACAAATGATTTGTAACTAATTATTATCTTCGAAATATAAGAAATTTAAACAGGGAATTCTATACCTATGAAATTGGAATGGAAGCCTAGGGAGCTTTTTCCTTCTCTTGTGGATCTTTAGAATGAGTGGGAGCAGTTTCCTCCTCTGGAGAGACAATTGGACCAGGAGATGTTGGTGGCATATTTTTTGAGGGGTTTGCTTTTTCTTAGGAGCTTCGACTTGAGCACCACTGTCCATTCATAAAGCAACAGAAGGCCCTCGTTTGTCTTCACCTGGACCATGACCTCCAGAAGGGTTATCATCGTTATTACCATCGTATTCACTGTGCTAGTTAATTTCTTCGTCGTCATCTTTTTCGGTTGGGTCCTTGTCTTTGTCATCCTCCTCCTCTGAATCGGATTCAATGTCGAAGGAAGGGATATCAAAAGAGAGAGCTTCCTTTATATTAACCATCTCCACCTCGCCTTCAGGCTCGATTGCATACCTAATTCGTTCTATTTTACCATGACACTCTTGGCTAAAATTGGGTCGAGAGAGGGAAAACCAAAGTCAGAAAATTTGTCATGATTGTCGACATAGGCAAGCATTAGCGCATCTTCATAATGTTGCAGCATCATGGGCCCCAAGGTGGCTTCAGCAAACTCAGAAACATGCTTTTGGAAATCGAAGAGGGTTTGAACAACTAGCTTAAGTGAAGCTCTAGTCCTTTTAAATTTGTCTTTCAACGAAGTATTCTTAATAACCAAACGAGCTTTCTCCACTTTCGATTCTTTTAAAGGAAGCTCCTTTGAAAGTTTCTCATCAGTGGAGAGTTAGTGAGCCATTCCCTTTGCTTCAAGATCAACTTCAGCCTTGGTTAAGGAAGCCTTGATTCATTCCAACTTAGAGGAAGAATCATTTTAAGTAGCGGTCAGAGAAGATAGTTGATTTTTCAGTTCAGCATTTTCCTTCTACAACTTAGAGGATCCAGCAGAGAGTTTGGGGATATGTTCAGTTAAAGAAATCCAGTTACTGGAAATCTACAACAAAAATAGAGGAGAAACACCAGTTGGCATTACAAAGATCCAGTGAGGACATCATTAAATGGGTGAAAATTTACCATAAGTTATTACTCTATGAGAGAGCGATGATATTCCGCCAAGTATGAATTGAATGATGGCAAGGAAGAAGAGGTAAAAGTTTCTGAGTATAAGATCTTCTTGACTAATTCATCAAAATTGGTTGACAAAGGAATAGAAGATAACGACTCCGAAGGAATCTACACCTTAGAAGGAGTCCGTAGTAGAGCGAGCTGCATATATGCTAATGCAGTTGGAGAGTCGGTAATGGTGATATGAGGAAAGGGTGCACGTGTAGGTGGAGTTGACTCCGCTATTTCTTTTAGAGGTTCAATAGTAGGACCCTTTGATGCTTTCTTAAAAGACATGCGTGCCTCTTCCTCCTCCGCATCAGTAATTTTAGCTGCTTTTGCTAGAGGAGCATGTTCGAGAGGCACTGTTAGATTACTTTTTGAAAAACACTTGGATCTAGAAAAAGCCTCCAAGACCGATGTCACATCTGAAGATGATGGAGGAGGAGCAGCTTCACTTGAAGATACAACGGTCTTTGAAGAAGCTGGAGAAAATTTAAGCAGATATTAAATCAGCCAGAGTAATTCAAAATTTCATAGACAAAAACAAGAGAATACTAAGCTAATAGTTACCTGAAGTGTGAGCATAGATGGGTGACATCGAAGTAAAGTGCTTAGCATCGTCGATGGAAAGGAAGCGCTTGCTGCGAGAGGTGTGCATAATGGTGGGTGGAGTGCCTATAATCTTTTGGCTGGCAACAACCAAGAATGGTTTTTAGATTCGAAAGAGTTAGGAGCGTCAAACTGCTCCTAAGTTGTTCTGGAGATGCAGTTAAAGAGTCGATGGTCTTTCGGTCTTCATCACTAAGTGTCTTGGGAGAATCACCTAGAAAAAGTGAGAGATTAGTTAACAGAAAAAATAGTGGAAAGCAAAGACGACATTGAAATACACTTACGAGGGGAGACAAAATTCCCGTGAACATCTGCAATGCACTTGACGAAGAAAAATTGGTTTTCCAATCCTTAGACTTATTAATTTCATCTAATATCAACTTCTTTTATACATTAACTCTAAAGATCTGCTTGTTAAATTTTCTTAACCTTGCGAGCTTGGTCAAGGAGTTTAAAACTTCAGGGTTGAGCAAAGGAAGTGCGGATTCCAACACCATCATTTCAAGAGAAAAATGATGGGTATAAATGTTGGGAGAAAATTGTATTGGAGCCACTCCAATGTGAGATAAGTAGGACATCAAGAAGTCAAAAAATGAAAGAAAGCTACCATGTCATATGTAGATGGCCATGTATGCAAAATACCCTTCTGGAGGGTTGTCTATTCTATCATGCGTTTAGGAGGGATGGTTTCAATCCCGGTTATGAATCGAATTCAAGAAATTACCTTGTCTATGTATATCGAGATTCAAACAAATTTTAGGGAACTCTTTTACTCGTGCTCGATGATTTCAATTTCAGGTAAAAGAGGAAGAAAGAGAAGAAGCCTACTATATAAGAAAAGTCATCCAAATTCTCAACCATTGGATCAGATTTGAAAGGATGTCTTAGATCAACGTGAGAAGGACAAGGGGCAGGAAATTTTACAGCATTCGACAAAGATGACTTGAAAAGTCAAGAGCGTCCCTTTGAACTAGAGGGGGGCAAATGTTACTCAAAAAATTGACCTTTCAACAAAGTCGAAAGGTCTAACAAAGACTAAGAAAAGTAGTTCAGATTAAACCTTTTAAAGGATTCGAAGAGATGTAGTCATCAAAATTCGTTAGCAAGAAACTTTCAGAGGAATCGAATGGTTCCATCTTCAGCATCCAAGGAGTTCAAACCTTTCAAAGAGGATGAAGAAGTTAAAGCAAGTGTGAGTAACTCTATAATAACCTTTTCGAAAGGATAGCAAGCATTTCAAACTGGTTGAAGCACATCCTAGATACCTTTCGACAATGACAAATGGCTTTTGAAAAAAATAGAACACACAAGTCAACAAAGAAAGAAAGGCAACCTTTCGACAACATTAAATGATAACACAGCTCTCGGCAACAATCAAGTGAAGAGCAACCTTCCAACAAGGTCGAAGGGTTCACAACAATAGGATGAAAAGCAACCTTCTGACAAGGTTGAAGTGTTCACAGCAATATTAAGAAGTAAAACCTTTCAACAATGTTGAAAAGTTCATGGAGGCCAAAAGAAAAGCAAACCTTTCGGCAAAATCGAAAGGTCCATGATAGCAGATGAAAGGAAAACCTTTTGATAAGTCGAAAGGTTCATAACTGCATATAAAAGGGGAACCTTCCGAACCAGTCGAAAGCATGGAGTCGAAAGGGGGCCCACTTGCATCTATAAATAAGACCCAAGGGGTGATGTTCTGGGGATCGAAATTCTCTGATTCTAATCTTGTATTTTTTTTAATCAATACATGGTAACCCTAATTGGGTGCTGATTTGGGTATTAATTAAAATAGGGTTTTGCATGGATAAAGAAGGAAATCTTATGCTCTATTAATTACTTTACTATTAGGATATACTTCTGTTGGATTGACCTATAACTTTAGGTTCAATATCACCGAAATGTTCCTGTCGACAAGGTCGTTAACACTTCTGCTACAAGTAACTAACACAAACTTTCGAAGCCCTTAACCCTATAGTTTAAACCTTTCAACAAGGTTGATAATACAGTTGGTCTAAACCGCATTGGTAACCTTACAAACTGATTAACCTGGAGACCCAAACCTTTCGACTAGGTCAGAAGTGCTTATGCTATAAAATATCAATAACCTTTTGGAGCTTTAATACAAGTGGTCTAACCTTTCGAACAGATCGAAGACTGCTCCTAGAGTATTAAAACCTGGATTTATAAGGCTTAATCCACAAGAGAACATTCCTATACTTTTTAACAAGGAAAAAAATATACTTCATATAAGTGATCGAACATGTCGACAAGGTCAAAAGCTTCCACGTATCCACCAAGGAGTTTGATATTCTATACAAATCCAAGGAGGGCCGTCACCCTAACCCTTCAACAAGATAAAAACTAACCTTAAAAGGATAAATTCAAGGAAGTTCAATCTAATCATTGAAGGAAACTCTTGAAAAGGATCTCATACTAATTCAATAAAGGTAGAAGGTTTCATAACCCAACACTTAAACCTTTCGACATCATCAAAATGTATGATTCAAAAACTATCTACCGATGAGGCTAAGTTTGAAGGCAATCAAAAAGAGATTCACATCTGTTATTCATAGAAAAGACTTTCATCTTTCTTAACGAATTTGGGGTGTTGACAAGAATTCCCATTAGCACCCTAATTCGGGTTTTAATAGTTGATGTTTAGAAATGAGAACCCCGATATCTAGATTCGAGTAAGAGTAAGTGCAGTTCTACTCTGCTCCTTTGCTTCTATCTCCTTTGACATGCATGAACCTTCCAGGCTTTGAACGTATGTAGAAATAATTCGATTGACTTCCTCTTGAGCTAGGATGTCTTAGTCCATGATCGGATATGCTTTTTCTCGAGCTTGAACATCTTAGTTCATGATTTTATATACCTTATCCCGGGCTTTGACGTCTTAGTCCTTCGATGAATTTGCCTTTTCATGGGCTTGGACATCTTAAGCCTTTATTGAATGAGCCTCCCCCTGAGCTTAGACATCTTAGTCCCTTATTTGTTGGGCCTTATCTTGGGCCTAAACATCTTAGTCCTTTATTGTCTAGTGCTCTCGGTTAGCTTATCTCGGAGGCCGGAACCAAGGACTTACCCGACCTCCCTCCAGGAGGCTCCCTAACTTGGCCTTTTTGTGGTTCGGATAGAGTCTTATTCGTTGCTCTACCTTGGCCATCTTATGGCGTTGACAGAGGCTTACTCCATCCTTCCTCCAGGAGGTGCCTTAACCTAGCCATAATATGGCATGGATAAGGGCTTGTTTGGTGCTTTAACCTGTCCATCTTATGGCATGGATAAAATCTTTCTCCATCCTCCCTTCAAAAGGAGTCCTGACCTGACCAGTGGCGCGGACAAGAGCTTTTATGGTGGTTTAACTTGGAAATCTCATTGCACGGCTAAATGCTTACCCTCCCTCCCTCCAAGTGGTGCTCTACCCTGGCCATCTCAAGGTGGACATAGGCTTTTCTACCATCTAAGTTAGACTACCATCTCATTTAGTATTCAAATATGAGGAGCATTTCACTTCCGACCATGAAGATTTTCTCTTTACATAAAGTAGATCTTTATTGATTTTTTCTCAAATCGTTTTTGCAAATTCACTTATCTTTCCTTGCAAAAAGAAGTTTATGATCATCCCCTTCAAGGCTCTGCAATGGTAAGTTTCACGACCATTCATTATATAGTGGTGGCAATAGGAACCTCCCAAGTTTTTTTCTTTCACATTTTGGCTTTTTCTTTTATGATGGCCTACAGTTAAGCTCATCTTTAGTAAGCAAGTAGACATTTTCCAAAGATGTAGTTAGGTTGTATTCTTTTGGAAGCCTCGATTAGAAGCTTGATTCTTGTGGATATCACTTTGACTTTTTGGTTTTTGGCCTTATTGTTTCATGTTCTTCAATTGATATCCTTTTCATTACCCTTTGGACTTCTTATGTTGGAAGTGTTCTCATTGTAGTTAGTTTACTGTTGTATGCAAAGGCATTGTAATCATTCATTATTTCTTTCTCAAAAATTATGCCTTTGGAATAATGTTGACTCATTTTTCTCAATTGATTAAAGATATTGCTACTTCCATTTATTCTTTTTTGAGTGCAAAGATTGGGGTAGCCAACATGGAAAGGGTTTAGGCTCCATTTTTCAGAGTTATAGGATTCTGCCTTTTTCTAATTTATGATTCTAAGAGCTTAGAGTCTTAGTCTTTGCTCTTCATGTTGATTGGAGCTCCTTATGATTGCTTAGGAGATCCTTGTAAAATGTGGTTTGGAAGAACCCTATTCAGATCGCTTAAATTTAATGGCCATGATCAAACTAAAGTGGATAAGCTTGATGTAGGATTGATTTAAACAAGGTTAGAGAATGATGGTGCTGGGGACTTTATCCAAGTCGAAGGTTCAAGCCCTCCATCTGGTGCCAAAAATGTTGACAAGAATTTCTTGTTAACACTACAAAGCTATACTCAGATAGATGAATATCCTGTACAAGAGCAGTGAGCGAGATTCCCTTAGGAATTGCCTTTCAATTTGGTTTTATTAATGAATAATTCTCAAATCAATCCATTCGACGTCGACGAAAGGTACGGACTTTGGAATTAAGTAACCTCACTTCTTTATTAAACTTGTATGTGGTCTCCTGCAAAGGTTTTGCTTTCAATTAGGTTGAAATCCCATGAGTTAGTCCTCTATATAGGTTGAGATTTAGTCGGAAGCTTAATGCTTTAGATTGGATTAAGTTTTGATTATTAAGCTAAGGTGGGAGGTAATAAGTAGGTTTTAATCTTGTCGAAGATTATAGGAATGGCCTCCCTTAGGTTAAACCTTACAAGTCTTGGCTTTTGTATTTAGAGAACTGATTTCAACATTGTCAAAAGGTTTAGTTCACATAGCTAATGGTTACGGAAGCTTATGGTAAATGTTGAGACCGTTGAGTTATCGGCATTGTCGAAACGTTCAAATCATAGGGTTTGTGGCTTCGAAAGGTTGTAGTAGATATTAGAATCAGAAGTGTTGTTGACCTTGTCAATCGGAATCTTTAATTTGAGTTTAACCTGGAAATTGAAGTTAATCCAACAAAGGATTTAGGAAAAAGTAAAGAAACCAACAAAACTCTAGACTTAACTTTATTCATCCAAGCAATCTTTATGTCATAAAATTCACAATTTGTTAATTTCCCAAATAAGGATTACAATATTTTATTCAATAAAATATAAGTTTGAAATGAGAGAACTCCAATCCCCAAAACGTGACCTCTTGGGTCTTATTTATAGATGCAGGTGACACCCCTTTCGAGTCCATGCTTTTGACAGGGTCGGAAGGTCCCCCATTTATATGCAGCTATGAATCTTTCCACCTTGTTGAAAGGTTTGCCCCTCATATGCGATTATGAACTTTTCGACCTTATCGAAAGGTTTTCCTTTCTTACACCTTCTTGAACCTTTCGCATTCATCGAAAGGTTTGCTATTTTATACACCTTTGTGAACCTTGTTACCTTAATGGAAGGTTTGTCTTCACTTGTTGTTCTAAACACTTCGACCTTGTCGGAAGGATTGCATTTAACTTGATTGTTTCCAAGAGAATTTCCTCTTAACGTTGTCGATACTTTTTCATTCATTACTTTGCCTTTGCTGACTTTTGAGTGTTGCTTTCTTGATAGCACCTTTCAACATTGTTGAAAGGTATCCTTGATAGGTCTTAACCAGTTTGAAAGGCTTGTTGTACTTTCGAAAAGGCCACCATGGGGTTGCTAATACTTGCTTTGACTTCTTCATCTCCCTCGAAAGGTAAGAACTCCCTGGATACTGTGAGATGGAACATTCCAACAACTTTGAAAGGTTTTTAAGCTGTTAAACTTTGGTGACCACATCCGTTCAACTCCTTTGAAAGGTTTAGTCTGAACTCCTCATGCCTAGTCTTTGCTGAAGGACTTTTCGACTTGGTCGAAAGGTGATTTTTTGGAGTGATAGCTGCCTTTTTGTTTTAAGGTTAACTTTCGACTGAGTTGCCGTATATTATGTTTTGAAGAGAAGCTTTCAATAAGGAAGTTTTGAATCAGGTTGAAACCCTGAGGCCGACTTCTTACCTTTCGAATAGATTGAAAGTTTTCAATGAGTTTGAAAGGAAAACTTTTGTTTTATAAATATAATAAGCCGCTCCTAATGCTTTCGAAAGGGCTTCAACGACCATTTAAACAAAAGCTTTCGAAGGTAATTGCTTTGAAAGGTGTTTTGAAGCTACCGTTCTAATGTTTTTACTTAAAAGATTAAAGCTTTCGATAGGATGGTTTCGAAGCCATCTGTTTTCCCCAAACTCTTACTTGAGGGTGAATGGTTTCAAAATAGATATTTTCATTTATGTTCACTTTGACCCAAATGCTAAACTTAAGACTAAACCCCAATGGTTTTAAAAAAGATACTTTCAAATGGTTTTGAATTTATGCTTCTATGGGTTAGAAATATAAGCTTTAATACCTTCGAAAGGATTGTTTTGAAGGTTTCGAAAGAAAGGTTTTGATGCTTTCAAAAGAGATATTTTAAACATTTCGAAAGGTATATGTTTAAGTATTTTGAAAAGAAGATTTGAATGCTTTCGAAAGATATATTAAAATGGTTTGAAAGTAAAGGTCTAAGGTTTTGAAAGCATTTGTTTTCAAAACAAAGAACCTGATCTCATTTTTTTAAAGGAAGACCCATAGCAATATATGAGGTTTGAAATAGCTTTTAATTTTGGGGTTTTTGAAGAAGCTTTTCTTGATAAAATAATAGGTTAAAGGGATTGACATGTTTCATATGGAAATGACTTCAAGAATATTAAACCATAAATGTTGGTATTGTCATGTTATTGTATTTGCTTCTTCTATAAACATATTCACTGAATAATGGACCCATAACTGCATTTTAGGAAGAAAGGGCAGAGTAACCAAATGGATTGACCTAGTAGTGAATATAAATTGAGTAACTCCTGTATGAGTAGTGTTACATCTAGGGGGTCAGCTAGACCTGAACATAGGATGCCTAAAGACTGATCAAATAAGTTGTCAGTTTAGATAGATTCATAGTAAACCCATGAAAACTATTTTTGGAAAGTGTTATTGGCAAGGGCCAATATGTTTGTAGTGATCCCATGAAAACTAGATCTGGATAGAGTTATTGACAGAAGTAAATAGATACGTTGTCAACTTATGAAAACTATGATATAAATGAAGTTATTTGAGATTCCAATAGGTTTGGGGAGAACTTGCAAAATAATTGAATGTATTTATTAGTAGGGGCTAATAGGGTCTTAGTGATCCCATGAAAACTATGAGACCGGACATATAGTTCATAAGCTTTAAACAGGTCATTAGTCAGCCCATGAAAACTAATAGGTTAATAGTGACCCTAGAAACTATAACTGAGACAGATAGTCAAGTAAATGGGGATGAGAAATCCAAAATAGTTTGTGTGTTCGTACATCATCATGATATTTTAAATTGCTATGTTTTAACCACTGTGGATGTAGGTGCACAATATATGGTTATTATACATTTTTTAGTAAAATATTAGTGAGGGAAAAACCTGTTTCGTTAAGCGGCTTGGTCTCAATAGATATTTAAATGGTTCGAAATGCTTGGTTATTATTCATACCAGGCTTTATGTCTGGCTCGAAGTTTATATTTTTCCCTTAAGCTCTCAGATGCTCAATTAATCTTGAGTAGTTTGAGAGTCATGGTTTTCAAGTTCTTCTTTAGATGAATAAGCTTTGACGACATGCAAGAATCAAGCTAGCTATTAGGAGTTCTTTTCTATTTTATTCTGCTATGTTTTGATGTAAAGGCAAAATTGTTTAATTGCCAATGTATAGACTTTGATCATCCAAGGGTGCAACTTCATATGTCGCTCTTGGCATATTTTGTAATAATTATATTTTTTCTGAACATGGTTCTCGAATTTAGGATTTTGCAATGAATTTGAAATTTGATTTGAAATGGAATAAGAAATTTGTTTAATGGTTTTAATTTTTTCTCATATCCATGTGTTTCTATTATACTAATGTATCTAACATTACCCCATTTGGTCACTAAGAATTAATAACTGCTGATGACTACAACATCTATAGCTGTTAGTTTTGGGCCTCCAAGTGGTGGATGTTACATAAATAGAGAGGACATCACCTTTCGTTAGTAATGGCATGAAGTGATCAAGTATAAAAAACTCTGAAGGTCACCAGTAAGTGTCGAATTGACCTTAGTGTATCTCATAGATACTAAGCACCGCTACTTGCCATCCACAAGCTCTCCATCAATCATCATAGAGCACTACACATGCAGCTCTTCGAAGATACTGCATTGCTCTTCGATAACGTTCTAATGGCATTTCTAAAACATGTTTTACCAGCTTTGGAGAACACTGCATAACTATGCGAAGCGATATTGATGTTGGACACTGTCAATATTCAGGAAGGTCTTAACAATGCACCGTAATAACACTAAAATTATGTAAAGCGGCACCACTCTTTTCTGTTGTTCAACATGGCACTTTGATCTTCATATCATTTGAAGGATGTCGGCATTATGCATATAAAGCAATCATTGCTGCAAGGATGTTGCTGCCAAGAATGTTGCCCTTAAGGTTATTACTGCATATCTCCAAAGAAATCTAGGTGAAGACCTAACACTTAGCAACATTAAAGTCAACAGAGGCCTTGTCGACTTCATCGTTAAGGGTCCACTCATGTTGAAGCCCTACCACTCCACCTCTACAAATACGATCCTAGGGGTATTGTTTTAAGGATTGAATTCTCCCTCCTCTTTTCTTATATGTTTTCAAATTTGTAAATCTTAAAGGAATTTGGGGATTCTACCTATTGTAGAATTTAAACAATTGTACATATAAGGATTTGGAAAATTAAATAAGAACATGGCCTTTTTGACTTGATTTGGACTATGGCGTGCATAATTGTGTGATATTGTACATGTTGAGCTTGAAACAAGATTTGGACATTGTTGAACACATTAACTTAAATCTCTTCGAACATATTCATGGATAATATATTACTTATAGCATATTAACTCATACTATTCATGATCCTCGAAATTATAATATCTTCGATATAAATGATGGCTATGGACTTGGAACCTTACGTTAGTTAACATTATGGCTTCGAGAGCGTATAATACTTTACTTTGATGACCTTAACTAGCCTCGAAGGCACTTCACTTTGATTAATCCATGTTTTACATGATTTTGGGTATTGATGAATTTATTTTTTAGTACCTAACACTCCTTATCCCTTCCCTATTTGAGTCGACCTACATTAAACCTAGCTCTATCCCAATAAATTCAACAAACAAATCACAGAAAGATCGACCTTGACTACCAAGCCTAGCTTGGCCTGGCAAGATTTGACAGCCATCTCATATAACTTGGTCTGGCTTAGAGCGATCCACTAATGGCCTTGCTCTCTCAACTTACCTACAATCAGTCCTATGCAGCCTATCTCTCGCTATGTCTTGGCATGTTCCTTAATGATTTAGCTTTAGCAATTTCAGCTTTGTTCTTAGCAAGCTTCATAAAAAAGCAACCGACCATTACTGTACAAGAAGCTTCTCTCTAGCCTTGATACATATAGAAGTGTGCTGAATGTGAAATACAACATAGTATGACCTGGTACACCTACCGCTGTAGCCTATCTACCAAAAGCATACCAATCCCAGTTGCAGGTTGCCTTTCTCAACACAAAACATGCCATCTATAGAATCATGGCTGGCATGCTCCTCAACTACATATTCATACCACCTTTAAAGTTGTTCTCCATCCATCCAATTGAATGGACCAATGGTCAAGAGTGGCTCCCACTTGTTTAATTATGCAATATCAGCCATCACTTCCCATATTAGCTGCTATAAACACCCCTTTCCATATAACAATAAAGGGGTTGAAAATTGATTGATTTACATGCTCAAAATCTTCATTCACAATAAGCAACTCTTCGTAAGCTCTTAAATTTAGTACAAATATAAGATTAAGTGCTAATTTCTTATTATTCGCTTATAATTCCCTATGATTTTAAGCGATAAACATAGTAAGATATTTTCATAATGAATGTAAACATGCTTATGCCAAACCAGTCTACACGTTGTGTCATTTACACTATTTGCTTTCTTTATTCTTGATTTTACATTTTAATGCCTTGTATTAGTAAGTAACCTTTAGTAATACAAATTTGTTAGTCTAATTTCGAGGTTGACTAAATTTGCAGTCAACGTGGGTGATGAAGGAAGAAGGATGGGGATGAGAGAAGAAGGGAGTTGATGTAGAAGTTGAGGAGACCATAGTAGAAGTGGTTGAGTATATGGTAGAAGTTGTGGATAGAACGAGCATTCCACGTTGTAGCAATGCAAGGGGATAATTTATGGTAGACATGGAGATCAAGACCATGTGGGTTCATGCTTTTATGAGAATTGTGGGAGTGGAGGATGAGAAGTACAAAGAGGGTGCTATAGGAGGATGGAAATGTGCTATGAACTTGCTAGATTTTAGTTTTCAAGTGGTAGAGGTCTATTAGAGGGTATGAGTGACTATAGCGGAATAAGTGACTGTGATGTTGTGATGCGGTAGAAATGAACCGAATTGGCTGTGGATAAGATGAGAATTTGGAGCTAGGGACACGGATGAGAGACATGGAAAGAGATGAAGAGGTGCTAGATGAATAAATGATTTAGGTTGTGGCGGTGATGGAACAAAAGATAATTTATAAGATAATTTGGCATAGGTTTAGGGAAGTTATTGAATGTCATTTAGATTTTGGGTATCATCAAAATTTAAAATCCCTAAACACTATAAAAAATGAATGATTTTGCACTTACACATTTTTTAATGAATATAACCATTATGAAATTTTAATTTCGAAATGGTTATAACCATTCCAAAACTGAATATTTATAATGACTAGATCCATTACAAAAGTTACTATAAAGTTGAATATAGAAATATTGTAATTCTGACCATTACCAAATTCCAAAAGTCTAAATCTAACATAGTTTTGGCGAAGAGATTTGATATAGTATCTTTCACTGTCGAATAACATTTGAACAATGAAATTGGATTTTAGCAAAGCTATGTAAATAATAAATTTAGCTATAATGTTACAATACGTGCTAAGTGATATGTGAAAGTAAATATTTGAATCGTTCGATACTAATCACTAATCGAATTTACACCATATAGTCACACAATAGAAATGTTGAACACTCCTATTACCCCCCGATTTAATTGATTATAAATGTTATGAATTAATTATTCTAATTAATATTTATGAAACGGTAATTATAGAATTTTATTTTATTTGTGTTGATCAATACATAATATTGTATATATAATAGTTTTAAATACACTTATAAGTATAAGATATATTTACTCATTTAAATTGGATTTAAGTGTGCTAATTATTGATTTGGCTTGAAGCGATCAAGAAGCCCATAGGATGGGCTACAATAGCGAGCCGTTTGGATTAGTAAGGCCAGCAATATGATTTATATAGAGGTGGGATTTTGAATTTAAAAGGGGGAACCAATTGGAGAGAAATGTAGATCTTGATCCAAAAACAGTCACTCTTATTTAATCACCTCCAACCCTCAAAGTTTGGTCTCCTCTTTTTAGGTCACACTAACCAGCAATGGCCAGCCAATCCCCTTCTCGTATTCTCAAATTTTCAAGCTCAAAATACTAGATCAAATACAATATAAGGATCGCTGGTAGCTACATTTAGGAGGGTAGCACTTTGTGGACTCTAAAATTGCTTCATGGTGTTCTGATTCTATGTTCCATGGTGTATTATCTGTGCATTAGATGAAAGGTAAAATTCTCCTTTTACAAAGATATATTAATGTATATAATGTTTATTATTTGATATATGTGTTCAGATAGTTGTTGAATATATCACTAATTTGTATAGCATTATCCTGTCTTTATTGGATGGATCATATATATTTGTGTATATAAATAAAAAATTATTTTACATATACATGATCATACATAGTTTTCATGCCTATTAAAATAAAATGAAATTTACATTTTAAAAATTATAATATTAAATGAATTGAAGCAAACTGCTATAAAATGAATAATGTCAACTAAAATATTATATTTAAATATACACATACACATATAATTTATATAAATATATTTATATAATTATTTAGCATAATATATACATATATTGTGTTTGGAAGAAAAATAATAGTTTTTTAATAGTTTTTCGTATGGAAGTCGAATACAATAAATTCATAGATTTTGTACAAAATTCCATAGATTTCGTACAAAAATGAAATTAAAAAATATTTTTATTATAAAAACGAAGTAAAGAAAAGGAGTATCATTTTATAGTTTAAAAATATGCATATGTATATGTATAAGCATATGTATACGTATGTCATTATTTTTCACAAAATATATTTATAGGTATCCATTATATTGTATAGTGTTTCTAAATATTATTTAATATACACACACATATATATAGTACATTTATACGTGAATAAAAAATAAATTATATATATGAATATATGTGTGTGTGTATATATATATATATATCTATGTATTGATAAAAAATTAACATATTTTTTGAATTTGAAAATATTTGATATTTAATTTTATAGTCTAGATCGAAATCTACATTTTAAATTTTGAATCAAATAATTGAATCTGAAATATATAAATTATTTGTATTAAATTTAATATTACTTTATAAACTATACACACACACGAACACACATATATATTAGAAACACAGATGTCTAGAAAGGGGCTAATATGTCCATTGTGGTGTAAATCTCAGTATCTATATATGGACTTGTAAAATAATATACACCATTCTTGTGCACATGCATGCACACGTACGCACCCGTGTATACTATATACATATTATATTATTTAATACAATTTAAAATAAATAAAACTTTACTTATAAATTAAGTAAGATATTTATTTTATTTGAAAAAAATATGGATAAGATCCTAATAGATTTAGACTTCATAGGCCTAATAAGTTCCAGATGGATTTTTTTAATTTACTCGCTTACTCTACCGTATGCTAGTCTAGTTCCAAAAATTGTATCAGTGCCAAATTGCATATGCGGTCTTAATAAGTATTATCAGGCCAACTTAATAAAGTCTACTCATATGCTAGGATGCCTAGAAAAGTAGTGTCTAAGGTTGAGTTTTGGTAATTAAGTACCCTGCCCAGCTTAATTACCGGTCGTTCGAAAGGAGGAGGTAGGCCCAAAGGATATCCTCAATATAAAGGCCCAAATTGGTTTTGGTCATATGCTAATTTTGAAAACCTATTTTGAAATAAAAATAAAAATTTCAACTTAAAAGATTAAATCTAAAATAAATAATAATCGCGTTTTAAATTTAAAAGGGAAAATTTTATGTAAAAAATAATTAGTAAATGTTAAGAAATTAATCTTCAAAATTGTTTTCAGAATATAATAACTATTTTTGAACATTATCAATAATTAGTTAGATCAAATAAATAAATAATCAAAAATTAATTAATTAAATTAAAAATATAAACATTGTTATATGTATCATTATATCCAAATATTAAGGTAATATACGTTTATGTATGTATATAATTTTCAAAGCTAATTATAATTAATTAAAATTGTTTCTATTAAATGAATTAATTAAATGTTAATAAATAAACAATATTATACATATAAATGAGATATATGTGTATAATTATAAATGTTAAAGTTCAAATATTCAATTTATAATGTTTAAAATGAATAAAATAAATTTAAATAAAACGTTTGTTAATGAGTTACTTAAATTAACTAAATTTAATTAATAAAATTATTCAAGATTATACATAGATTATTATATAAGTTAATTAAATTATAAGATGTTATACAAGAATCAAACTCATATAATATAATTGCATAATGGAAGGCGGAATAGTAAGAATCCAAAAATAGACTTATGGAGTAAAAACATATGTGTAATACATATATATATGACAACCCACCTTTCTGACCCCTGGTAACGGCACTTAATACATCTAAGGTATTCGTGTTTCGTTGCCCAAGCATTAGAAAGAAGAATTTTCGTGGGGTGAAATAAAGAACAGAACAGAAAATCTCACAACGAAACTGTTAAATAGAACATAACAGTAATATAGTACATAAGGCTACTCCATAACTTGGAGTTATCAAAGTTACACAAAAATGCTACAATCGGCTTGGGCAGTTATAACAAACTATCTTTACATATGCTGAAATAAAATAGACTTAAAAGAACTGAACAAACAGCGGTAACAAATGACTAAATAGATAAAGGCCTCCTGCTCGAACGCCATCTTCAAAAGAGCCCACAAAAGACCTGCTACTCTCAGAGTACTAAAATATAAATGAGTACCCGAGAGTTTTGGAAAAACAAACAACTCGGGTCAAACAATATGCCCGGTATGAGTAAAGCTTCAAACAATAAGTGTAACTAAACAACAACCCATGAGATCACACTGCCAAACGCAGAATGGGTTTCCTCTCACAAGAACAACATCCAAATGTAAAGAACGGATACCAATAAATAACATAACAAAGAGTGCTATGCTCTTCCCGATGTAAAAATTTTGAAGGTTCGAATCAATAAGGAAAGGAAATTAACTCCCTTATCGAAAGCATGCATCTATAATATATACTTGAGAACTCTGATGGCTCTCAAAAACCTCCTAGCCGGACCCCACCAACTGTTACAGAGTATCCGAGCATTTCACATCTCAGTTTGCATACACGAATCCAATCTTGAGTGGATGTGAAAATATCCTAATGGAAGCAACCCTATATGGCTTGGACCCTACTCGCTCTTTGGGTTTAGTCATTGCCGACAAAGGATAACAGAGCTCAAGTGAGCAACACATCGTCTTAGAATGGCAAAATACAAAGAAGGATGGTGAAATCGAAAGTCGACAGACCGATTATCAAATATAAAAAAATGATCGTATATGGACTGTAAACCTCATATTCCTTCCACTACTAATCGATTTCGAACTTATACCATTTCTTGGTTAAAAATGAAGTCGAGCAAGTATAGATAGTGTTACCTCTAGGCATTCCCTTGACGACCGTTTTAACTTTCGAGGTAGTGACAAGTTTCCATACCTCGAGGTCTAATGCCAAGAGTATGACTAAATTCTTTCCATATAAGCGACATCGTTTACGGAAATTTCTTTTCCATTACCAAATCGAACTTTTACTTTTTAAAACCAAACTCGTGCTTGGGATTCTCATTACAAGTTTTTAACCTTAAAAAACTTTATAAAAATTGTTCATTAACTTTAAAATAGCTATCAAAAGATTTAATCACTTAAAACATCCTTATTAAATAGGTTAATTATCTTTATTTAACATTAATAAGAATGATTAATTGTATTTAAATATCGTTAATTAATTTGATTAATTAACATTAAATACCCATATTTAAAAAGGTTAATCATTTTAAAACATTGTTAATTAAAATTAAATAATTAATTTTAAATATCATTAATTAAGTTGATTATTTAATTTTAAAACATCATTTACTAATAAGGATTAACAAATTTAAATATCATTAATGGAAAAGATTAATTAAATTTAAACAAATTATTTAGCTTTAAAAGTAATTAATTAAAATGATTAATTAATTTTTAAAAACCATTAATTAAAATAATTTATTAACTTTAATCAATCATTATTCAAGAGATTATTTAAACTTAATCACCATTAGATAAAATGTTTAATTAATTTTAAACATCACTAACTAAGTATTTAATTAATTTTAAACACATCATTATTAAGGTATTAATTATCCTTAATCCTCATTAATTAAAATTATTAATTAAATTTAAAATAATTATTAGATTATCAAATTAATTTTAAATCCATCCTTAGCGAAAATCTTAATTAACTTTGTAAATTATAACCCAAGCATGAAAGTAAAACAAAAGATGTCGAAGAGATGGTGGTTTCCGAAAGTGTCGTTATAGCGATAGTCACTATACGGACAATTCGAGAATCTCTTTCATGTCATTGTGATTTTCATCCAAACCTCACATTGCATAACATCAACATGGCATACAACCAAAGTAAATGATATTTATGAACATAAAGAAGGCATCGCTTATACAAATATGCTTCGAACCACAAAACTAGTTTTGATTACTTACTAACAACTCAAGATGTCAACTTTTTAACAAGCAACCAAGTAACAAGATTACAACAAACATGCATAATCAAGTGACTTAAATAGTTACAATAATGTGAAGGAAATAAAGTCCAAAACTTTAGTTAAAAACATGAGCTTTACTCACCTAAAAGCTGACCAAACAACCTAGAATTTGGTCATCTTCTCAATAATTTTTTGCTATTGATGTGCACGTAAATGTGCGTATTTTTACCACCATATTTAATCTATTTAAATTTAATAAATGATCATATTAGGTATTTTAACTTGTTTAAACCAAAATTCAAATAATTTTCAAATTGTCACATATTCATCCCCTATTGGGGTAAAATGGTCATTTTGTCCATTTATTAAAATGTAAAAGTTTACTTGGAATTTTCTATGTGGTTTTGTAGGAAATTTAGTGAATTTTACAAGTGGTTTTATGATGAAATAAGCATGCACAAAGAAGATACAAAAGAATGAAGATGGAAATAATTCAAAGTGAAGAGCATGGAGGATCCCACCCACTTACCTTGATTTTCAATTTGGTGCTAATGCACATGTTAAAAGACCATTAAAGCTTCATGTACATTTAAGTGAGGGATTATTGAAGCTAATGATAAATGGCCACCACACTTCCTACAAGGGCATTTTTGGCATTCCCAAAAAATATTAATTAGGGTTTAACACATGTATATATGCCCTTTATGTTTCATGTAACCTTCTTCCTTAGTCTCTCTTAGTTTTAGTTTAAGCTCAAAAGCAAATCAAGCTCTCTTCTTTTTATTCATGGCTACTTAGCCATTTCTTCTTTTAAGTAATTCCTTTTTTTAATGCAATTTCAATACATGCTCTTTTCTTCTTTTGTTCATTTCCTTTTATGTTAGTAGTGTAGATTTGTTTGTTTATGCAAGTAGTGTAGATTTTCCTTTATGCAATTAGATCAGTTTCTTTTTTTCATTACCTTTCATTTTCCTTTCTTTTGGTTTAATATTGCATGCTACATTTGTTCGTATGATAATAAAAATGAGAGCTTAACCCCTTCAATTTAGGGGTAATTAAGCTTTTAATTATGTAGCATCAACATTTAGATAAATTTGATCTCTTTAGTGCTTAAAGGAATGTTGATGTGATTTATTGTTTCATGTTGAATTTGTTAGTCTATGTTGTTCATAACAAATAAACTATGCTTAAACAATCACAAACAATAATTACCTCTTAATTTGCATACGATGACGGTAATGAAGTGAATGTGAAATTAAAATTTCATGGCCTATATTTCTAAACAATAGTTAATAAGCCATGCTTAAAATATATTTCATTTTTAATTTTGTTCTTGTTTTCACGAGAGTTCGTAAGTGGTTTAAGGGGTGTTTTATAGTTTGATGGCTTATGTTGAGCTAATTAATAGCATAAATAAGTTATACTTATGATAAACACATCATTTAAATTCACTAATGACCAATAAGAGAGATCATAATTTCATTTTTGTTGAACTATGTGATCTAGAGAGTGAATTTATTCTCTAAATTGTCATTTAACTCTAATATTTGCATCTCTTTTCTTTTAGTTAGTTAGCAAATTTTCTAGTTCTCTAGCTTAACATTCACTCGACTTTTGTATAATTTGATTGAATAGTATTTTTGAAATTATCTGTTCCCTGTGGATGGACCCGTATTCACCACGTACTACAAGTGTACGCCATGCGCTTGCGGTTATTTTAGTTTAAATTCGTTCGACGGTTTTTAAACCGATATAATTTCCGTCGACGAACAGCAATGTTGCTCTCAGAATTTGGAGTAGTTATCAGAAGTACGATACTTGGAAATACTTTTCTCTTCAATTTAAAAATAGTAATTACTCAGTTTGGGTCTAATTTATGGAAGATATAGTAAGAAGAAGAAGAGATATTTTCGGGCTTGAAAATCTAGGTCCGAAAATACTCTACGAAGAAATGAATTTTTGGCCTAATAGCAAATGAAAAATAAAAAAATGGTATGAAGGAAAGTTGTAGCCAACTCGATTCCGTTCAATTTGGAAATATAATTTCTTTATTTAGAGTAATTTTGAGGGAGATATGGCCGTGAGAAATGGAGGTAAAATCTGGGAAGAAAATGAAAACTAAAGGATGGATTTTCTATTTATATTCTCATGCAAAGTGGCTAATTCCACTTATACCCTCATATTCAACGGTTGTCCTATAACAATGGCTGCCTTATCCCCTTGTCTTGAGCCACCTTGTTGTCCCCTTCTCTCTTTTGAAAGCCAACATGATTTTAATAAAAGTTGTACTTATGTTTCTTTCAGTATCTTTCATCTTAAACATTTACTTAAATATTATTTTATCCTTAACAAATGTCTCATCATTTTATACATATATTTTTAAGTAAATATATATACATCATACATACTTATTTTATTTATAAAGGTGTGTTATAAATTTTTACTAGAGTTTACAATGTTTTCAACAATTTTTAGTCGACGAAAAGTCGAAATTTCAGAAAACGAATTATAGTAACATTTTCGATTTTTCTTTGAACTATGTATTTTTTTAAACTAATTTTGAAAACTATTTCATCGTTATTATTTATTATTTAAAAGAGGTTATGTGACGACCGCCCATGACTCTTGCACTAAACAAAGAAATAATGCGTTGAAAAGTGTGCCAGGCCGCCATGGACGATCATTAAGGTAAGGTAAAACAATAAACTCTATCGTATTACTCACAGCGCATGGACAAAATACAATAGAAAATATACATAGTGAAGCTCCTTATAACAGAATCTCATCATATAAACTCTAATAGTTTGATATAACAATCAGCAAAGTCAGTACATCAAGCCTCACTACATATCACTCAGAGAATATACAAACAGCAGAACACCCAGTACATATAGTAAGTAAACAAGATGCAAAGCCTCCAGCTCATCTTCGTTATCAACAGCGTCAGCCACAAAGAACAGCACCTGTCACCTGCTACCTAGTCTGCCCATACCAACATGGATGAACAGCCCAAGGTAATAAGAGTTAAACATAAAACCTTGAGTCAGACAAAAGTCTTAGTGAGCAGTAAATCAACTATCAAACATACCAAAAGAGCATAAATGGTAAAAGGAATAGGAACCCAACCATCCCACTCCACCTCTTTCTACAGTGATAGCCCCCAGACACACTAAGGAGAAGCAAACATAGCAATTCAGACATTCAAAGCAAAGTAATTATCACTCGAGTCAAGGTCGGTGTTTTCCAAGTACAAACCCCCAAGGCCTAAAACAAGATCAGATAAGCACCCTGAAAACATCGCTCTTGGCCCAAGTGACGATACAAACTGAACATCCAAACATCCATGACTCTGGCTATCACTGTTATCATTGCCTTGATTTCACCGTTAGTTGAATGACCGCCTGTCATGGGCTAATGGTAACCCCGGTTCTAGACATAACTCCGCACGTCATCGTGACCCGTGCCTAGGACTATCGCATCTGCCCAGAGTACTAGCACGTCATCGTGACCCGTGCTTGGAACGTCATGTGACCCGTCCCAACGTACTCTTGCTTTGAGCATGCTAGAACCTTCAACAACGATAAAATCTCAGCCTTCTAGTCATCCTCCTCGACGACTATTTCCATACGAGCTAAAGCGCCTCTCAAGCTAACCATTATCCACAAACTCGAACACATCATCGAGTTATCAACATGCTTGGGATGATCCCATCCGGATTAAACCAAGGCTTCTCACATCATGCTTTGCTCCATCGCATCATAGCAAAGTCCCATCTCAACATCATCATCAAATCTATCCATATAAGCTTCAACATCCGCTTCATATGCCACAAGAAGCTTTCCTTATTCAAGAGCCTTTCCACTTAGCTTTTGAATCACCTTCGACCAACTTGTCCAAATCAAGTTATCAATCAACTAATCAATCAAATCAAACATTAATCCAAGTAATTCAATCACTCAAACAAGATCAAAATAAACAATTGTAACAATAGTGGCAATTTCGTAAATAAAGAGTCCAAAGCTAACATACAATCTAACAAGCATGAATTATGAACATAATCTCTACAACTTGATTAATAAACTTGCATAAGTGAATCATGTAGTAAAATAGGTGTCAAATCATCATGAACAATAGATCTACATGCAGACTTAGGGAAAATGCACGAAATCACTCTCTTTAACACATAAACAAGCCACCGATCCAAAATACTCGTTTGGGTCCGTGTGAGAGATAACCACCACTCACCGAATCACCAAAACACCTCAAAAGTTAACAACTTCAGATCTGGACAGCGAAGAACTAAGCTTGATCCTCCAAAGCTCCGCTTCAAATGATGAAATATCTCTTCTATGGATGGAGATCTCTAACTTAGCTCTTGGATCTTCGATTAGATCTTCAATCTAGATGGAAGGAATCACTAGATTAGAGTGGAGAAAAGAAGTGAAGAAGTGTTGTAGTCGAGCTCTCAAAATGGCAGCACTTCGTCGCTTCAAAATCCGGTGCCAAAAAGTGAACCAAACCCCTCTATTTATAGGCTGAAAACCCCATAAGTCGTCCGCCCCTATGAGTCGTCCACGACTCACGACTCAAGCCACTATACGACTCACAACTCAACTCAAGGCCTACCACTTAACGACATACGACTCAGCAATGATACCGACCTAACTCCTATGCGACCTAACAAACACGGCCGACCTAGCGACTCAACACACCCTGCCGACCTAACCACTTAACCTGATGCCGACCCAACGACTCATCCCAGGCGCAACTTAACAGACATGCGACATACGACTTATCGAATGCCGCGACCTATCCAAACCCAGGCCACACGACTTAACTATACACAAGACCACACGAGTTAAGTCTTATCTCGTCTACGACTTATCACCTAGCCGACCCAACGACTTAAGACTCCCACGACCTATCTCAACACAGTGCTAACCTCAAGGTCGCCATCCTCCTTAAGTCGGCCATATTATGAGTCGGCCACACCTTAACTCGACCAAACCCTTAACTCGGAAACACCTTAAGTCGACCCATCTTCTTAAGTTGTTAACCCCTAAGTCACTTATCCCGTTAAGTCGTTCCACTCACTAAGTCGGTCACACGAGCCAACTTCCACCCGACTTAACTTCCTCACGACCTAACTATTACACAGCCTTACTCCTATAGGTCGTTACCTTTCCTAAGTCCGTACAACTCTAAGGTCGTTAACATCCTATAGGTCGCTAATTCTATAAGCCGTAACTCGTTCTAACCTATAGGTCACTACATACGACCCAAGCTTCCCACGACTTAAGCACCACACGAGCTAGCTTCCATACGACTTAAGCTATGGTCGATTCAAACTTTAAACGACTTAACAACATCAACGACTTAATGTTGACGGTTCTACGATCTTTCGATCCGTAAAAATACGGGTCGTTACATTCTCTCCCCCTTAGGAATTTCGCCCCCGAAATTCCAAACAAACAAGAGCAACCAAAACCATTCTGCATGCCTATCATCCATAGCAATCAACAAACCATGCATCCAATTACTAACCTAGCATGTAGAATTCTAAGACTAGAACAAGCTACAAGTTCATGAGATGTTACGACACCTTAGGGCCATACCTCGAAGAGTTCAGGATGAGCTACCTTCATCCTCTCTTCCTCCTCCCACGTACAGTCGTTAACATCATCACTCCATTGTACCTTGAGCAACTTAACCGTCTTCCTCCTAAGTTGTTTCGTGTCGGTTTCCACAACACGAAGCGGCTTACGAGGTCTCGTAACAACTGGATCAACCTCTAAATCTTCACAGCTTTCAGCAGAAACCACCATATTCGAGTCGTGCACATACTTCCGTAGATAAGATACATGAAAAACATTGTGCACACCCGCCATCTTTTCTGGTAACTCCAATCTATAGGCGAGCTTTCCAATTCGCTCGATGATCGGGAATGGTCCAACAAATCTCGGAGTCAATTTTCCTTTCTTCCCGAATCGAATAACATTCTTCAAAGGAGAAATCTTCACAAAAACCATATCACCTACATCGAATTCCAAATCCTTACGACGCTTATCAGCATAACTTTTCTGACGGTCTTGGGCTGCCTTCATTCGTCGCCGAATGATCTCTATACAATCAGAAGTCTGTCGAATCATTTCTGGCCCAAGTATCAATTTTTCCCCTGTTTCCAACCAACATGTCGGAGAGTTACACGGTCTTCCATACAACGTTTCTTATGGTGCCATACCAATGCTTGACTGGTAACTGTTATTATACGCAAATTCCACCAGATGAAGGTGATCTTCCCATGATCCTCCGAAGTCCAAAATACAAGCTCTGAGGAGATCTTCCAAAACTCGGTTGACTCTCTCGGTCTGACCATCTGTTTGAGAGTGATAAGCTGTACTCAAACACAACTCAGTTCCCAAAACTACTTGGAAGCTCCTCCAAAATCCACTAGTGAACAACGGGTCTCGATCACTCACTATACTCTTCGGAATACCATGGAATCGAACTATCCACTTAACATACAACTCGGCCAATTTCGATGCAGTCCTAGTTGATCGAACAGGAATGAATATTGCACTCTTAGTCAAACGATCTACGATGACCCAAATCCCTTCATTTCCTGCTCTGGTTCTAGGAAGACCATCGATAAAATCTATCGAGATTTGCTCCCACTTCCATGTAGGAACTTCTAACGGTTGAAGCAATCCACTTGGCTTCTTCTGTTCGGCTTTTACCAACTGGCAGTTCATACATTTGGAAATAAAATTTCCAACATCCTTCTTCATGCCTTCCCAGTAATAGGTTCTCTTCATATCCCGATACATCTTATTTCCACCTGGATGAATTGTCAACTTCGAGTGATGACTTTCCCTTAGAACTTCATCTCTCAATTCATCTATATCGGGAACAACCAGTCGTCCTTGCTTCCGAAGCCAACCCTCTCGATCGACCTCGAATCCTTTATCCTTCTCTGGGTCCAATCCAGATTCCAAATCACGAATAATCTTGACAAGCTTATCGTCTCGCTTTTGGGCCTCGCCAATTCTTTCCACAAGAGTAGGTCTTATCGATAAGTTTGCCAACATCTCAGGTTCCAATTCACATCTAGGCCTAAAGTCAAATCCAGCCAAATACTCAAGACTCCTCCATTCTGAAAACATGGCTCCCAAACCTGCATTTCTCCGACTTAACGCATCTGCCACTGCGTTACCTTTTCCCGGAGTATAGGCTATACCAAAATCATATGATGCTAAAAACTCTAACCATCGTTGCTGTCGAAGATTCAAATCCTTTCGGGAGAACAGATACTTCAATGACTTATGATCCGTGAACAACTCGAATCGGACTCCCAATAGGTAATGTCTCCACATCTTCAAAGCAAATACAATTGCCGCTAACTCCAAATCATGAGTCGGCTAATTCCTTTCATGCGGCTTTAGTTGTCGACATGCATACGCAACAACTTTATCCTTCTGCATTAGCACTGCCCCAAGTCCAGTACTACATGCATCGGTGTAAACCACCATCTCAACATTCCCACTTGGAATAGTCAAAACAGGAGCACTTGTCAGTCATTCTTTCAGGATTCCGTAAGCTTGCTCACAATCAGCATCCCACCTGAACACTTGGTTCTTTTTCGTCAATTCTGTCAACGGTGCAGCTATCTTGGAAAAGTCTTTGATAAACCGACGATAATATCCTGCTAATCCAAGAAAACTTCTCACATCAGATGCATTCTTAGGTCTAACCCAATCCTGGATTGCTGCCACCTTAGCGGGATCTACCGCTATTCCATTTCTAGAAATAACATGGCATAAGAATCTCACTTCACTCTTCCAGAAGTGACACTTCGAAAACTTAGCCTTCAGCTGATGTTTCCGCAAGATTTCCAAAACAATCCGCAAGTGTGTCTTGTGTTCCTCTTCATTTCTGGAGTAAACCAAAATATCATCCACGAACACAAGTATAAACTTGTTCAACTAATCTCTGAACACTCTATTCATAAGATCCACAAAATATGCTGGTGCATTAGTCAATCCAAACGGCATTACCAGCCACTCATAGAAACCAGATGGTGTCCTAAAAGCAGTCTTTGGAACACTATCCTTTGCTACTCTCAACTGGTGAAATCCCGTTGCCAAATCCATCTGAGAAAACACCTTAGCTTCGTGAAGCTGATCAAACAAGTCATCTATTCTCGGCAATGGATACTTGTTCTTCTTAGTCACTTTATTCAGCTCATGATAATCCACACACAACCTCAACGATCAATCCGCTTTGGTTGCGAACACAACTGGTGCACCCCATTCGGACACGCTACGCCGAATGAATCCTTTATGTAAAAGGTCATCAACTTGCACCTTCAACTCTAGCTATTCCCTAGGTGCCATCCACCTAAGAGGCATCACAACGGGTCTGGCTCCCTCAACTAGATCGATACGAAACTCGATCTCCCTATGCGGCGGTAATCCTTTGACCTCGTCAAAGACATCCTAAAATCCATTCTCAATAGGCACTGATGACAGTCCATCCCGTGGAACAATCAGCGAATACATGAAGCTCATGAAGACGCCTTCTTCATGCTTACATCGTATCACAACCTTTCGCCTCTCCACATTCTCGACTGTCACCTCCAGCCTCTCACAATCAATCCTTGCCGCATACTTCCTAAGCCAGTCCATACCCAAAATAATTCCGAACCCTGCAAAGTTCAGAACAAAGCAATCACACACAAAAGAGCAATCATGACTCGACACAACTAGACCACGGCATAACATACACAAACAAGACGAACCCGCAACTGGATTAGTCACATTCAATGGTCTAACAACAATATCCGGTTCCAAACCCAACCGGTCTACAAGTTCACTACAAACAAAGGAATGCGACGCCCTAGTATCAAACAATACTCTAACTGGAACACCACAAATGGAAAGAGTACCTTGAACCACCACACTCTTTCCTTTCTCTTCTACAGTAGGAGCTTTCGAAGACGATGGCACAGCCCCCAAAGCATAAGCTTGCACAATCTGCTTGTCCTTCTTCAGTTCCGGACAATTCCTCTTGATATGCCCAAGTTTGTCACAGTTGTGGCACTTCACCGGCACACTCGGATTCTTGCAATCCCTGGAGAGATGACCCTTCTGCCGACATCTATAGCAGATCACTTCACCCTTCGGCTTCTTCTGGCCATCCTTACCCTTCTGCTGCTGCTGCTTTCTCTTCTTGTTTCCACTCTGCTGCGGTTTAGATCCTTCCTTGGTTACAGCAACAACAGGTTCTTCCTTAGGAAACAGATTCTCATGCCTGAGAGCTTTCTCCACAAGCTTCTCAAATGGATCGTCCAAATGATCCACCAACTGCCTCCCAAGATAAGTGTCCAAGCCTGTCACAAACTTCTCATTCTTCTGATAGGGAGAATCAATATACGACCGAGCATACTTGGACAAAGCTTCAAACTCCGAAACATACTCAAGAACTGGTCTCCCACCTTGCTTGAGCTCCACAAACTTCTTAAACAGAATAGATTTCTGAGCTGTAGAAATGAACTTAGCTTCAAATCTAACTTGGAATTGCTCCCAAGTAATCTCTTCCTCTGGAGTATCAATGGTGATAGAATTCCACCAATCAGAAGCTCTCCCTTGAAGCTGTCTTGATGCAAGCTTCCTCTTAGTTGCATTCTCAATTCCCAAATCGCCAAAGATCCTTCTACAAGCATCTATCCATCTCTGAACATCAATAGTTGATTCTGTTCCCAAGAAAACCTTTCCTCCAAGAGAAGTATAGTCTTTGCACAACTTAGCAAAATCCACTGGTTTTGGAGCTTGAACTTGAACTCCAACATCTACTGATGGCCCTGGAGCTGGTATCCTTCTCATGATCGAAGTCATCATGGCCTCAAACATAGCAGCGTAATCAGCAGCCCCATCAACAGCACGGCCTTCCCTAGCAGCCGGTCTCCCTCTTCGACTCATCCTTAATATCTACAAAAAGGAATGACTTAGAACACCTTGAGAAACAACTGCATAAGGAGTTCAAATCCTTCTAAGCTACTATATTATATATAGTAATCATCCATCAAAATACAATTACGTCTCTCATACGTAGTTACATCAGCGAGCATTGGCTAAAATCGATTAACCAAAGCTCTGATACCAAATGTGATGACCGTCCATGACTCCTGCATTAAACAAAGAAATAATGCGCTGAAACGTGTGCCAGGCCGCCATGGACGATCATCAAGGTAAGGTAAAACAATAAACTATATCGTATTACTCACAGCGCATGGACAAAATACAATAGAAAATATACATAGTGAAGCTCCTTATAAAAGAATCTCATCATATAAACTCTAATAGTTTGATACAACAATCAGCAAAGTCAGTACATCAAGCCTCACTACATATCACTCAGAGAATATACAAACAGCGGAACACCCAGTACATATAGTAAGAAAACAAGATGCAAAGCCTCCAGCTCGTCTTCGTTATCAACAGCGTCAGCCACAAAGAACAGCACCTGTCACCTGCTACCTAGTCTGCCCATCCCAACATGGATGAACAGCCCAAGGTAATAAGAGTTAAACATAAAACCTTGAGTCAGACAAAAGTCTTAGTGAGCAGTAAATCAACTATCAAACATACCAAAAGAGCATAAAGGGTAAAAGGAATAGGAACCCAACCATCCCACTCCACCTCTTTCTACAGTGATAGCCCCCAGACACACTAAGGAGAAGCAAACATAGCAATTCAGACATTCAAAGCAAAGTAATTATCACTCGAGTCAAGGTCGGTATTTTCCAAGTACAAACCCCCAAGGCCTAAACCAAGATCAGATAGGCACCCTGAAAACATCGCTCTTGGCCCAAATGACGATACAAAATAAACATCCAAACATCCATGACTCTGGCTATCACTGTTATCATTGCCTTGATTTCACCGTTAGTTGAATGACCGCCTGTCAAGGGCTAATGGTAACCCCGGTTCTAGACATAACTCCGCACGTCATCGTGACTCGTGCCTAGGACTATCGCATCTGCCCAGAGTACTAGCACGTCATCGTGACCCGTGCTTGGAATGTCATCGTGACCCGTCCCAACGTACTCTTGCTTTGAGCATGCTAGAACCTTCAACAGCGATAAAATCTCAGCCTTTTAGTCATCCTCCTCGACGACTATTTCCATACTAGCTCAAGCGCCTCTCAAGCTAACCATTATCCACAAACTCGAACACATCATCGAGTTATCAACATGCTTGGGATGATCCCGTCCGGATTAAACCAAGGCTTCTCACATCATGCTTTGCTCCATCGCATCATAGCAAAGTCCCATCTCAACATCATCATCAAATCTATCCATATGAGCTTCAACATCCGCTTCATATGCCACAAGCAGCTTTCCTTATTCAAGAGCCTTTCCACTTAGCTTTTGAATCACCTTTGACCAACTTGTCCAAATCAAGTTATCAATCAACTAATCAATCAAATCAAACATTAATCCAAGTAATTCAATCACTCAAACAAGATCTAAATAAACAATTGTAACAATAATGGCAATTTCGTAAATAAAGAGTCCAAAGCTAACATACAATCTAACAAACATGAATTATGAACATAATCTCTATAACTTGATTAATAAACTTGCATAAGTGAATCATGTAGTAAAATAGGTGTCAAATCATCATGAACAATAGATCTACATGCAGACTTAGGGAAAATGCACGAAATCACTCTCTTTAACACATAAACAAGCCACCGATCCAAAATACTCCTTTGGGTCCGTGTGAGAGATAACCACCACTCACCGAATCACCAAAACACCTCAAAACATAACAACTTCAGATCTGGACAGCGAAGAACTAAGCTTGATCCTCCAAAGCTCCGCTTCAAATGATGAAATATCTCTTCTATGGATGGAGATCTCTAACTTAGCTCTTGGATCTTCGATTAGATCTTCAATCTAGATGGAAGGAATCACTAGATTAGAGTGGAGAAAAGAAGTGAAGAAGTGTTGTAGTCGAGCTCTCAAAATGGCAGCACTTCGTCGCTTCAAAATCCGGTGCCAAAAAGTGAACCAAACCCCTCTATTTATAGACTGAAAACCCCATGAGTCGTCCGCCCCTATGAGTCGTCCACGACTCACGACTCAAGCCACTATACGACTCACGACTCAACGCAAGGCCTACCACTTAACGACATACGACTCAGCAATGATACCGACCTAACTCCTATGCGACCTAACAAACACGGCCGACCTAGCGACTCAACACACCCTGCCGACCTAACCACTTAACTTGATGCCGACCCAACGACTCATCCCAGGCGCGACTTAACAGACATGCGACATACGACTTATCGAATGCCGCGACCTATCCAAACCCAGGCCACACGACTTAACTATACACAAGACCACACGAGTTAAGTCTTATCTCGTCTACGACTTATCACCTAGCCGACCCAACGACTTAAGACTCCCACGACCTATCTCAACACAGTGCTAACCTCAAGGTCGCCATCCTCCTTAAGTCGGCCATATTATGAGTCGGCCACACCTTAACTCGGCCAAACCCTTAACTCGGCAACACCTTAAGTCGACCCATCTTCTTAAGTTGTTAACCCCTAAGTCACTTATCCCGTTAAGTCGTTCCACTCACTAAGTCGCTCACACGAGCCAACTTCCACCCGACTTAACTTCCTCACGACCTAACTATTACACAGCCTTACTCCTATAGGTCGTTACCTTTCCTAAGTCCGTACAACTCTAAGGTCGTTAACATCCTATAGGTCGCTAATTCTATAAGCCGTAACTCGTTCTAACCTATAGGTTGCTCCATACGACCCAAGCTTCCCATGACTTAAGTACCACACGAGCTAGCTTCCATACGACATAAGCTATGGTCGACTCAAACTTTAAACGACTTAACAACATCAACGACTTAATGTTCACGGTTCTACGATCTTTCGATCCGTAAAAATACGTGTCGTTACAGGTTAATTTTGATTATAAAACCTATCATTTGAATATCTAAAATTAATTAAGTATTCTCAAATTAAAGTGGTGAAATTCCAGGTCGTTAAATTTAACATGTGTAAGTTAAAATTTATATACATTAAAAACATGTGTTAATTTGAAATAACAAGTGGAAAAAACATTGCTCTTTTAATTTCAAAGCATATATTAAAATGTTTGGGAAGAAACCTGTTGATTTTCATTTCTAAATCAATTTTCTTAGTATCTCAAAAGCAAAACCAAAAGAAAAAAAATCAACAAAAAAAAATCAATTCAGTTTAGAATTTTAAGTCAAAATCTGGGAGCAGTTCTAAGATTAAACAAAAAGCATAGTGGAGAATTCAAATGCATTTCGAACATTAGTAAGCAATGACTCAGAGATCATCTTTGATCATAATCAAGCGAAGTTCATAAATCAAGCCATTTCCAGATTTCAACAGAAAATTTCCTCTATTCATAACAGTTTCCAGACTTTTAAATTTTCAAAGATTGCTCCTTTTTTCTTCATCAAACAGGTGCGTAATCTACACTATTATGGATGAATTTGGTTTTCTGATGCATGCGATAAGGATGAAATGTTATAATGATTGCATGTACGAATTAATGGGTTGTATGCATATTACTATGGTTTGCCTGTGAGATCTTCTGCATTCGCATATATGTATGTGAAGCCTCTGCTTGAGTTTACAGGCCAAAAATTCAAGTATAAATTGATTTCTTTTTATCTGAAACAATTTGGGTTAGGATGTTTTTAGGAAGTATGTTTGAATCAACCAAGTATTTTTTTTAAAAAAAAAAGAAGAGTAAACAAGAAACTGTTAAAAGCCCAGAGTCCTTATTTAATTGATGCATGAGGGATCTGTGTAGAGTAGGTGAATATATGGTTTGCATGGATGCTTTTAAGTTTGAAAATTAATAAAACTTCTCTGTATATATTCACTTATATGTCTGCATGCATAAATGTATGGACTCTGTAGTCTGTTGTACACGCAGACCCAGGAATGAAAATGAATTCATTTCTTTTTATTCAAGAAAATTCAAGTTATCATTATAGAATAGAAAATGATTATGGTTGGGTAAATTCATTTTTAAAAATGAATTCAGATGGTTATTTAGTTGGCCTTTTGAAATCAAGATTTTACAGTGAAAACTGTTTAATCAAAAAATTTCAAATATTCTAATTTCATGAATTAAATTCATGACTAGAATAATTATTGAAAATGATGAATTTAGGTAATAAAATCATGAATTTTAGATTAGAAATTGATGGGTTAATCTGTGAGGAACAAATCGGGTACTTTGATCAACTATAGTCGAACGGCGGCATGCGGTGCGTCGGAGCTAGAGATGAAGATAATAGGAGGGACGGAGATATTAGGAAAAATAACCACTCGATTGTTAGTTGACCAATTTGATCAATAATCGTCGAAATAGGTTTGAAACCTAGTTTGAACTACGGTGGTTTTGAGGAAGATTTCAGGCACCGATGGCGTATCGGTGGTAATCGCGAATTTAGGGTTCGGAACTGGAAGTCAAGGTGAGGGTGTGGTCAGAGCGACGAGGCCTTTAGTGGTGTGGATCGTCGTCACGGCGATGTTTTGTTTTCTGAGTGTTTTTCCTGTTGTATGCCTTCGAGTTGAATTTTTTGGATATGGATGATGGTGTGTGGATGTGGGGCTCGAAGGCGAGGTGTTTAGACCGGCGTTGATGGTCAGAGAGGCGCGACCTGTTGGTGTGTGTGCACCGTGCACATCTGTGCATCAGAGGTCATACTCTTTTAGGGAAGATGAAGTCCCAGTATTTTCGTTCTCGGGTGGATGATTGTGCGACTCGAAGAACATATAGAAGGGTATACGCGAGTGTCTCGGGGTTTCAGAAGTTTAGCCCTATCTGTTTAGTTTTGTGTTCAGGCTAATTTATCTGAGAATGTTAATTTCAAAGAAGGGTTAAATCAAGTTCTATTCAAAGTATTAAGAAGTTTGTAAAAATAAGTTACAAAGTTATAAATATTTCAAATGGTGGTAATTTGATAATTATATAAGGGTTTAATCCTACATGTTAATTTCCAAAGGAAAATTAAATGATGAAATTTAATAAAGTATTAATTATTTAATGTTTTAGGGTGAGAAATTGATTAATGTTATCCATCAAGGAAGTAATCAATTACTTTAATCATTAGATAATTAATAAAGGTTAAGTAATTATGGGCATTCAATTTTAAGGATTTATTGGATTAAGTAATTTAAGTATTAATATAAAGATGATTAATTAAGATTAATCACTTAATGGAATTGATTAATGAGTATGAAGCAATTAAAGGATAATTGCTTAAATGTTATTTATTAAGGAAGAAATATATAGAGATTACTAAATGTGATTATTTAATGATAATTAATTAATATTAGTAAGCGAGAAGTAATTATTTGGTGTAATAAGGAAATATGATTTAATTAAGTAAATTAATTAAAGGGCTAGTTAATTATCTTATGAGATTAATTAAGGAATAATTAATAAATGTAAGTAAGTATAGGATAATTAATTAGAGTAATTAAGGATGAGGGAAATAAATTTTCTTAATTGATTTAGGAGATTAATTCAAAGATAATTAATGAGAGTGGTTAGGCTAATAAATTTGAGTGATAATTAATGATTAATTACTTAATGTAATTAAAGATTAATTAGTCAAGGATGATTAATTGAGATTGATGAATTAAGAAATGACTAATCAATTGGGATTGTGATTTAGTAATGATGAATAAGCAGGACTAAGGATGATTGGTGTAATTAATTTGATTTGTTAAATTAATGAGAATGGTATAACTGACTTATCTTGCTTATGAATGATTGAATATTATTGTATGCCGGAGATTAAATGGATATCTCTGATATGTGATTTGTAATGCTATATGAGATGATTGGTTTAAAAAGTGATGATGTGGTTATCTATCGTTGATAAATTGCAGTGTATGAAGTGACATCCTATTTGAAGTAAAATTGTATTTCACTTGAATAACTTGGGTTAAGATGGTATTGTATTCGAAGAGACCGGAGTCGGGTATTAGTAAATACCCGAATCCACTTCGATTCTTTAGAGATTTGTTATGTGAAATCAATAGACTGGAATGGAATGAATTAGGTGAACTGGACCCTTTTTAATCTAAGTTTGGCACTTAGAAATTATTGTGTGAAATAAGTGATGTCTGTAACAACTTGTGAAGTTATAAATTGATATAAGTTACCCGGGTTATATATAAGCTATATGATTTTGTAATTCATGCTTGATGGGTTTACTCACGCTAGTTTCCAGCCTGACCCGGGTGTTACTGTGATGTAATGCTCCGGTCAGTCCGAGTATTATAGATTTTTCAGGTAAGGACGTTCTGGAGCTCAGGATGCAAGCTGGAGAGTAGGAACGTATGGGGAGTTTTTGTTGTGATATATTTTAGTATCTGAAACTGATTGATTTATCTGTCCTGTGCTTGTAAATATGTTATAACTCTGATATATATTATAGTGTAATTTGACAAGTACGGTTTTCCTTTGTATAACTGTTATTTATGTAATATTATATTTTGATCCGCTGCGAATGTGAGGTTTCTGTCTTCTTCTTTCTTATCTTTTCTTCTTTTCTTAACTATCTGGAAGTTTCGGGTTTGAAATTCCCAGGTCGTTACATTTGGTATTAGAGCTGAAGGTTAAGCGAGAACCTTGGCTCTGGTTGGATTACTCATTAAGGATAGGGTAAGTGGTACCCTAGGATGAGTTGAGTGTATATATATATGAGAGCGTACTTATTATTTTCTTATATAAAGATTTTAAAAGATTATATTTTGATATGTAAAGCAATATTTCTTTCAAATAAATATTTAGGGAATTGGTTGTTAAAATTATTGGAATTAAATTGAGAAGTAATAAAACACAACCAAACTGAAATTGAAATTGAATAAAAGTAAGATTAAAATAAATTCAAACTGAAATTTAATTCGTGAACTCGGGAAAGAATTTCAGAACAAGATAATAGTGAAATATTTTAAGAAAGTAAACCATTTAGATAAGTATGGGATATAAATTGAAATTGAAGTTGATCTAAATTGTGAAGTTTGAATCTTAAGATTTAAAAACATTTGAAATTTGTTTTCGAATTATGAAAAGAAATAATAAATAATATTATTTAATGCATTTGAATGAAATGGTCCTATTTCAAACAAGAGTTGTTTGAAAATTTAAAGAAATTTGTTTTGAATTAAAATTTTAAAGTATAACTTGGTATGTAAAAGAAATTAATATGTATATATGTGGATAAACATAATATCAAAGGTGGTTTAAAATAAACTCTAAATGGCGAGTTTTGAATTTGGAATAAGATGTGATACCCGAAGTGCTAAGTTTTAAGCTTATAAATGGGAAGATTATTAATGTGTTGTTTAGAATTTGAAATGGAAATTCAAATTGGGTAAGATTGACTGGATTAAGTGAATTGATTTTAACTGGGAAAAAGTTAAATAAGTTGGAATGATCAACCTGATTTGGAAATTTGAAGGTGAAATTAAGATTTAACTTGGGAAGTTAAATGGTTGATTGGAATTGAAAGATTATGTGATCTCAAAATGGATTTGAGATCTAGAAATTGAAAATGAATAGATGTTTTAAAATATATTAAATTTTTAAGTTAAAATGTTTTGAACTCTTATGTAAACTTTGAAATAAGTAAATAAAGCTCAGAAATTAAATTGTTTAAAAGCTTTAAATAAAGGTTAACTTGGTTTAAAGGGTTAAACCACCTTAGTGAATTTAACTCGGATTTATATAATTCGAGATGGTTTAAATTTGAAATTGGAATTGAAATTAGTTCAAATTGAATTTGATTTGAATTAATTGAAATTGTGATTGAAGATGTATAAGTATAAAGTTCAAATGGAAAATTTGAATTGGATTAATTTGAAACAATTTGAAACTGAAGTGGATTCAATTTGAAATTAGTCCAAATTTATTTGAATAATTTGGAATTGTAATTAAAGTTGAATAACTTTAAATTCAAATGGAATTTGAATTGAATTTGGAAGAAATCAAGAATAATTCAACTTGATTTGGAAATGGAGTTTGAAATTGGGATTAATTCAAACTGTAGTTGAAATGAATTAAAATTGGAACTAGTTCAACTGAAATTTATTTGCATTAGTAGAATTTAAGATCAAGGTTGAATAAAGTTGAATTTGGAAAGAAACTGAGATTAATTCAACTTGGATTGGGTTAAATCAATTTCAATGGAAAAAGAAGTTACCTAAATTGGAATTGTGTCAATTTAAATGGAAGTGGAAATTTAAATTGAAATGATTGGAAATGGAGATTGGGAAGTGAGGAGTTTTGACTCTGCACTATTTTTTTTAATATAAATTGTTTTATATAAACCTATTTTTCCAAGCTATTCATTATATATAAAACCTTTCTTTTAAAAGCCAAACAATCTTATACTTGTTTTACAATTATTTTTAAAACTGTTTAACAATTTTCCAACTGTTTTATAAAATTACTATCTTACTATTATTTTTGCAATTATCTAAAATTTCTATAATTATTTTAACTATTTTCTAACTATTTTACACCTATTTTACAAACTATTGATCATTTTCCAACTACTTATCTATTTTTAAATTTTTCAAGCTATTTTCTAAATAAACAGGTCGGAGTTCAAACTGTTATTGGTTAAATACCCAATCGAGATAAGAATAAAGGTGATAATCCAAATGGATTGAAGCAATTGTGAGTAAGTGAATGTGAATAGAAATGGAATTGATTTGGCTAATAACCAATTAAGCTAAATACGTAGGGTGTACGTATGTTATTCTATTTGCATAGTGATTTGATCCAGATTCGAACACAGAATTTCGAGATAGTATGTCCATTCGAGTTGGGATGTTTCACTCGATTTTCGACGGCGAACCTGGATATGGGTTGTTGATTGGTTCTGGTTATTCTCTATCATAGTTAGACTATGCAAGGAGAATGACGGTTTCTGATCAAGAAGCCAGATCTGAGTCCGCACTAGGAAGTTGGATGGACGATACTAGTTCGGAAGTGAAATTGTGTGATCGAGTGAGCGATCAGATTGGTATGGCATACAGATGATATGTGTACATCGTACGGATTTGAATGAAAATGAATTTAAAAGGAGTAATCAAATTTGAATATTTGATTGAGTAAAAAAAGTTAAATATCTTTGTTTTATAAAATGAAACTCCCCTTGTTGAATCTTTTGCCAGAAGAAAGGGTTTTTGAAAATGTTTGAAGTATAAAAGGAGTTTTATACAAGTTTGAAATGATCCAAAGTTTTAAAAATTATATATATATATATATATATATATCTTTATATATATATATGTAAAGGATCTTATGAGGATTTTGGAAAAGGTTTTGGGAACCTTTGGATTTGGAAAGGATTTTGATTTTTGGGTAAAAATCAATATGAGAATTTGGAAAGCCTAGTTTGAGAATTATTGATTTTTGGAATAATCGATTTTGTGTAAAGGAGCTTTGTATGAGATCATACTAGGTGTATGATTTGAAAGATACTATATGTGTATAGTATAAAGTGTTTTGATGATGACGCTGGGGAAAAAGGCGCTCCCTTGATATGAACTTCTCAGGAGTGCCACCGGGTGGTGCTGCCTTGAGCCCCAAGGAGGGGTTCTAAAGTTGATCTTGTGAGGAGTCCGGACAAAACTAGTTCCTGGGGATTATGAGTAGTGAATAGCATAGCGAAAGTCGTGTGTGCCGCTGAGAGTCAATAGTCTGCATTTGATTTTATATCGGTAGACTGCGACCTATGTAGGAGTGGAGAAGTTTCATTTCGACAGCGAAAATCAGAGGCCGTTGAGAGCCTGCAGTTACATGGAGTTTTGCTGCGATGGCAACGTAACCCTGGAATGTAACTGCGATCTGTTGTGGGTTCCATAGCGTAATCAAGAGGCCACGGAGAGCCTGCAGTTACATGTACTTTTGCTGCGATGGCAACGTAACCATGGAATGTAACTACGACCATGGATGGGGGTGATTATTTCCAGAGCATTCTCACGAAATATTTTTCCTTCATTTCTAAAATGTATTCTATATTTTCAATAAAATTATTTTTCAAATATTTTTCACTGGATGTTGAAAATGGATCTGCTAAGTACTTATAGATTTTCATTCCTACGCCTGATCAACGTATGACCGAATTTCTGTGAGAACGAGAATGGACTATTGAAACATCAAGTTAAAAAAGTATTTTTATAAAACTATTTTGTAAGTATTACAGATTTAAAAAGTGTTTTAAAATGATCAAAAAATATTTTAACTGGTTTTAAATTATTTAATAAATTCTGGCTTCGTTCCTTTTCGAGGACGAAAAGATTCAAAGGGGGAAGGAATGTGATATCCCGGAATTCTAGACATCTGTAATCGATAAATAATTGGGTTAATTAATAGGATATTGATTTATAGATTGAACAAAATAATATGATGATAAATATTTATACTTGAATAAATATTATTTGATATTCTTCTAGTATAATTATTTAAAAATTTGCGAAATTATTACTTTCAAACAAATGTAATGTGTGTTTGTTTAAAAATATAATTTGTTTATAATATTTTCTTTAAAATATTTTATATAAATTATAAATTAGGGAAAGTAAATTTCTCAATAGAAAATTTAATATAAAAGTATAATTGGAATTTTTATCATTTTCTTTTTGATTGTAAATTTGTAAATAGAAAGGGGTAATTTAAATATTAATACACTTAAGATATTTTTAAGTATAGAACTAAATTTTTAATTTGATATAAATATTTACTAATGTAAATAAGCATATGTAAATATTTAAAAACATGGAGTTAATACAAGAGTAAGCAATTCAAAAGATAGTAAACATTTGTAAAACAATAAAACAAGTATTGAACAAGTGTAAGAATTTTAGAGATATAATTTAACATGTGTAAGTTAAAATTAATATGCATTAAAAACATGTGTTAACTTGAAATAACAAGTGGAAAAAACATTGTTCTTTTAATTTTGAAGCATATATCAAAATGTTTAGGAAGAAACTTGTTGATTTTAATTTCTAAATCATTTTTCTCAGTATCTCAAAAGCAAAACCAAAAGAAAGAAAAATCAACAAAAAAAACAATTTAGTTTAGAAATCAAAGTCAAAATCTAGGAGCAGTTCTAAGATCAAACAAAAAGCATAGTGGAGAATTCAAATGCATTTCGAACATTAGTAAGCAATGACTCAGAGATCATCTTTGGTCATAATCAAGCACAGTTCATAAATAAAGCCATTTCCAGATTTCAGAAGAAAATTTCCTCCATTCAAAACAGTTTCCAGACTTTTAAATTTTCAAAGATTGCTTCTCTATTCATCATCAAACAGGTGAGTAATCTACACTATTATGGATGAATTTGGTTTTCTGATGCATGCGATAAGGATGTAATGTTATAATGATTGCATGTATGAATTAATGGGTTGTATCATGTTAATATGGTTTGCCTGTGAGATCTTCTGCATTCACATATATGTATGTGTAGCCTCTGTTTGAGTTTACAGGCCAAAAATTCAAGTATAAATTGATTTCTTTTTATTCGAAACAATTTGGGTTAGGATATTTTTAGGAAGTATTTTTGAAACAGCCAAGTATTTGTTTTTAAAAAAATAAATAAAAGAAGAGTAAACAGGAAACTTTTAAAAGCCCAGAGTCCTTATTTAATTGACGCATGAGCGATCTGTGTAGAGTAGGTGAATATATGGTTTACATGGATGCTTTTAAGTTTGAAACTTAATAAAACTTCTCTTTATATATTCACTTATATGTCTATATGCATAAATGTATGGACTCTGTAGTCTGTTTTATACACAGACCCAGGAATGAAAATGAATTCATTTCTTTTTATTCAAGAAAATTCAAGTTATCATTGTAGAATAGAAAATTATTATGGTTGGGTAAATTCATTTTTAAAAATGAATTCAGATGGAATTATTTAGTTGGCCTTTCGAAATCAAGATTTTACAGTGAAAATTGTTTAATCGCAAAATTTCAAATGTTCTAATTTCATGAATTAAATTCATGACTAGAATAATTATTGAAAATGATGAATTTAGGTACTAAAATCATGAATTTTAGATTAGAAATTGATGGGTTAATCTGTAAGGAACGAATTGGGTACTTTGGTCAACCAATGTCGAATGGCGGCATGCGGTGCGTCGGAGCTAGAGATGAAGATAATAGGACAGACGGAGATATTAGGAAAAATAATCACACGATTATTAGTTGACCAATTTGATCAATAATCGTCGAAATAGGTTCGAAACCTAGTTTGAACTACGGTGGATTTGAGGAAGATTTTAGGCACCGATGGCGTATCAGAGGTAATCGCGAATTTAGGGTTCGGAACTGAAAGTCAAGGTGAGGGTGTGGTCAAAGCGACGAGGTCTTCGGTGGTGTGGATCGTCGTCATGGTGATGTTTTGTTTTCCGAGTATTTTTCCTGTTGTATGCCGTGAGACTCGATTTTGATTCTAGTCGAATTTTTTGGATATGGATGATGGTGTGTGGATGTGGGGCTGAAGGCGAGGTGTTTAGACCGGCGTTGATGGTCAAAGAGGCGCGGTCTGTTGGTGTGTGTGCACCGTGCACATCTATGCATCAGAGGTCATACAATTTTGGGGAAGATGAAGTCGCAGTATTTTCATTCTCGGGTGGATGATTGTGCGACTCTAAGAACATATAAAACGGTATATGCGAGCGTCTCGCGTTTTCAGAAGTTTAGCCCCTATCTGTTTAGTTTTTTGTTCAGGCTAATTTATCTGAGAATGTTAATTCCAAAGAAGGGTTAAATCAAGTTCTATTCAAAGTATTAACAAGTTTTTAAAATAAGTTACAAAGTTATAAATGTTTCAAATGGTGGTAATTTGATAATTATATAAGGGTTTAATCCTATATGTTAATTTCCAAGGGAAAATTAAATGATGAAATTTAATAAAGTATTAATTATTTAATGTTTTAGGGTGAGAAATTGATTAATGTTATCCATCAAGGAAGTAATTAATTACTTTAATCATTAGATAATTAATAAAGGTTAAGTAATTTTGGGCATTCAATTTTAAGGATTTATTGGATTAAGTAATTTAAGTATTAATATAAAGACGATTAATTAAGATTAGTCACTTAATGGAATTTATTAATGAGTATGAAGCAATTAAAGGATAATTGCTTAAATGTTATTTATTAAGGAAGGAAATATATAGAGATTACTAAATGTGATTATTTAATGATAACTAATTAATATTAGTAACCGAGAAGTAATTATTTGGTGTAATTAGGAAATATGATTTAATTAATTAAATTAATTAAAGGGCTAGTTAATTATCTTATGAGATTAATTAAGGAATAATTAATCAATGTAAGTAAGTATAATATAATTAATTAGAGTAATTAATTACGAATCAGGCAAAAAAATTTGTTAATTGATTTAGGAGATTAATTCAAAGATAATTAATGAGAATGGTTAGGCTAATAAATCTGAGTGATAATTAATGATTAATTACTTAATGTAATTAAAGATTAATTAGTCAAGGATGATTAATTGAGATTGATGAATTAAGAAATCGCTAATCAATTAGGATTTTGATTTAGTAATGATAAATAAGCAGGATTAAGGATGATTGTTGTAATTAATTTAATTTGTTAAATTAATGAGAATGGTATAACTGACATATCTTGCTTATGAATGATTGAATAATATTGTATGTCGTAGATTAGTGGATATCCCTGATATGTGATTTGTAATGCTATATGAGATGATTGGTTTAAAAAGTGATGATGTGGTTATCTATCGATGATAAATTGCAGTGTAAGAAGTGATATCCTATTGGAAGTAAAATTGTATTTCACTTGAATAACTTGGGTTAAGATGGTATTGTATTCGAAGAGACCGGAGTCGGGTATTAGTAAATACCCGAATCCACTTCGAATCTTTAGAGATTTGTTATGTGAAATCAATAGACTTAAATGGAATGAATTAGGTGAACTGGACCCTTTTTAATCTAAGTTTGGCACTTAGAAATTAATGTGTGAAATAAGTGATGTATGTAACAACTTATGAAGTTATAAATTGATATAAGTTACACGGGTTAAATATAAGCTATATGATTTTGTAATTCATGCTTGATGGGTTTACTCACGCTAGTTTCCAACCTGACCCGAGTGTTACTGTGATGTAATGCTCGGGTCAGACCGAGTATTACAGATTTTTCAGGTAAGGACGTTCTGGAGCTCAGAAGGCAAGCTGGAGAGCAGGAACGTATGGAGAGTTTCTACTGCGATATATTTTAGTATTTGAAACAGATTGATCTATCTGTCTTGTGCTTGTAAATATGTTGTAACTCTGATATATATTAAAGTGTAATTTGACAAGTACAGTTTTCCTTTGTATAACTGTTATTTATGTAATATTATATTTTGATCCGTTGTAAATGTGAGGTTTCTGTCTTCTTCTTTCTTCTCTTTTCTTCTTTTCTTAACTATCTGGAAATTTCGGGTTTGAAATTCACGGTCGTTAAAGTTTATCTTAATGTCTGAATATCAATAGGGTTTTATTCTAATAAAATAATGTATGAAAGAACAAAAAATACTGAATCTCACAACGCAAAATAAAAGATATAATAAAATAATAGGCATGAAGCTGCTAATCATTATTATTACATCAGAGCTTCAAAAATAAACATCATGGTAAAATTAACAAATATTCACTAATCTAGGCAATAGAATATAAGGAAAATAACCTAAATGCTGAAATCCTCACATCCTTCTTCTCCTCCAAAGCAAGTAGCCTACAAATCACTGAAATACTCAGGTTGATCCAAGTAAAATGAAATAAAACAAATACTCGAGTTAGAACCAAAAATTCATGTGTACGTTAACTCAGTATCATGTGAAATACACATGCAAGTAAAGCCATAGATCAGCAAATTGCAATAAGTCTGATAGATATAATAGTTTTTCAAAATTGCAATGGAAAACGGAGTTTTTTCTAAAGAAAGGTACTTCATAAATAATAGATAGCACATACTTCCATGATATGCCTTGTTAAAACCTTGCAACCCCCTAACCTAAATGGGTGCCTTACAAAGGAAAATAGTGCATATCATGTCCATATATTAACAATACAACAGTCTGATAGCCTGCAACCAAGATGTTAAATAGATGGAGGAGTAAAAAGAGATAGATACACTCAAAATCATCTATACGAGCATCTTGGGGATATAAAACAAAAGAAACTACAAAAAAGGCAACAAAATACCAACAAAACACGTGCCAATACAAACTAAAATAATAATTAAATGGAACATCTCTCCACCGTCAACAGATAAGCATCGAATATCTTCTGGAAGGACCGGAGAGAGAGAAAACAACTTTACATGGTCTAGATCTAAAACAACAATAATGGAAGCCGACTTAACAAAATATTCATGAGAAAGCCCATCATCCATCTGATATCTAAGAGAGGGGAGTGACTTCAAAATCAAGGAGGATGGAAATCCTGCTTTGGATCTACAAAAATTCGAAAATTAGCAAAGATAAGTTATGATTCTTTGTTTACTTTTCTTCTATCCAGATTATTCTGCATCAGCAGTCTGCAATCATGGCTTATATGTGTAATTCTAATTTGAACTGGAAGTTCAATACACTTAAAAGCCGATTATTCCTTTCGCACCAAATATTCCAGATAATAGACGTGAAAACTATGTTCTTAATCTGATATGGTAAAGTGTTACTTTTCTGGTTTGAGCATAGATTTTCCAAAACTTGGTTGTGTTCCGTTGAATTTTCGTAGTTAAGTTGAATATTGTTCATAGCTTCTTCAAGTAGTTGTTCAGAGTATGGGCATTTGAAGAAAAAATTATCCCTATCTTTAATTTGGTTTGTGCACTGAACGCAGTACTTATCAACCGCACTCTTCCATTTACTAACTCTGTCCTTTGTATGTAATCTGTTTAATTTTGCTAACAGAGCACATATTGACATTTTGGGTGCATACTTATTATCCGAAATCACATTAGTACTGTTAAATTCAGTGTATTTAGTTCTGATATGATTTCAAGTTGATTTACTACTGAACTTCCTATTTTTTTAGGGATCCAGTGCTAACAATCACCTTGCATTTGATCCTGAATTTTAATATTCTTTACCGTATTTTGAATTTGAGAAGATATACCTTTCATGTGATTTTCCATGTATTTTTTGATATTAGAGAAGACACATTACTATGATTATCACTATTAACGGCCATAGAATTGCATCTATATAAGTCTATTAGAGAGTAACCATTGACACAAGGATCTGAACATATTTTAGTTTGATCACCATTTACCATTTTCCGGTCAATAACTCCTTTGCACCATTGTCTTGTTTTTAAAATAGATTTCCATATGTAAGATCATTGTTATTAAAAGCTACATTCCAAAGGTTTGGATTTCCGCATTATCTATTTTGCGTTCATTTAGCCCATACTGATTCACCTTGTATAAAATTCCAAACCATTTTAAGAGCCAGTGCTTTTGCAACTTCCTCTATTTTCCCAAAATTAAGTCCCCCTTCATTTTTTGTTTTACATTCATCATCCGAACTCAAGTTATGGGCCTTGGATTTCCACATAAAACTAGCACAAATTGAGTTTAATATCTGAATTACTGCTACTTGAAAATCAGTAATCTATAATCAAAATTGAAACATAGGATAGATCGCTGATTTTACTAATTCCACTCTACCACTTATACTGAGCAATTTGTTTTTCCAGTGACCTGAATTTTTTTGTTGATTTTGTCAATTACCAAATTTTCTGGCTTTGTGTTTATTGTTAGACTGTGGATTTCCTAAGTATATCAAAGGAAGATTTCCAATGTTGATATTTAATATATCAGTAATAAGTTATTTGTTAGTGGCTCCTTTTCTTAAAAACAATGTTGATTTGTTTTCATTTAAATTAATCCTACCTAAGTTCCATAAATTCTAAAATATATGCTTGATATAGTCAGCATTCTCTATAGTGGCTTTGGCCATAATCAAGATATCATCAGCATAAAGTAAATGTGTGATCACTACCTCTGTTTTGTAAATTGGAATGATATTACCTTTCAGATGCTCCATATCTAGACTAATTGCAAGAAATTCCATAACTATAGCAAATAAATAAGGCAATAAGGGATCTCCTTGTCTTAAACCCATTGAACTCTCAATAAAAACATAAGGAGAACCATCAATTAGCATCGAAAATGAATGGATAGAGATAAATTCATAAATAAGATTAGCAAAGTGAGTAGAAAACCCCATGGAAATTAGCATTTGATGAATAAAAACTCTGTTAATTTTATCATAGGCCTTATGTAGGTCAATTCTCAAGCAAAAGTTGTTTGAGCTTTTCCTATTAATCCTCTGACTATTTCATAGGCCAGTAAAGAATTTTCAGATATTACTCTCCATGGGATAAATGCATTTTGATTATAAGATATAAAGCCATTCATATAAGATTTTTGTCGATTACAGATGAGATTGGCTAAAATCATATAAATGACATTGCATAGTGATATTGGCCTATAATTTATCATTTCAATTGCTTCTAGTTATTTTAGGATTAAACAAGTGAAAGTGTGATTTATTTCTCTGATAATTCTACCTGGTTGGAGAATTCCATTCATGGCATTCCATATATCATCTTTAATTTGCTCCCAATGCAATTTAAATAATTTCGAATCGATGACATCTAGGCCTGGGGGGATGTTGTCATTTATTTGAAATACTGCAGTTTTAATTTCCTCCAATTGAAAAGGCTTGCCTATGTTTTCTCTAGCACTCTTAGATAGGATCCTCTTATGTATTATGTTTGGGAATTGATGTGTATCCTTTATTGTAGAAAACAACCTAGAGAAATATGCAACTACTTCAGTCGTAATTTTTTCTGATGCTAATAACCATGTGCCATTAGAGTTAAGGATAAGATTGCTTCTTCGATTGGGATTTGACACATTGATCTTATTATAGAAGAATTAGATGGCCAATCCCCTTTGATCAACTAATTTAATTTCATTTTTTGATCTCTTTCATCGGCAGTTTTTCTCATTATGTCATGTATATAAGCTATCTGTAAACTATTCTGATTTATCAACTGGACATTCACTGGATTTTGTACTAGTAGGTTGTATAAATGACCAGCTTCCTCTTTTAATTGAATCAATGTTTTCTGAGTGTTAGGCTTATTATTCCTCTATGTTTTCATTGCTATTTTGGCATCTTTCAGCTTGCGTAAGAGAGTATATAGATTACCCTGGAATTCTTTCGAGAGAGCTTCACGAATGGTCAAGTAGTAGCCAGCCTGAAGAAGCCCTGAGTTGATGTATCTGAAAGGTATTCTATTTTTCCTTGCATTTTGTGACATGAAATTAATATTAATAGTGGAATGATCACTAATAGAATGATTACCAAAGTGAATTCCAAAATGATAGAAACTATCAATCCAAAGTTTGTTAACAAACACACGATTAATTTTGCTATGAATAGAAAAATTAATTCCTCCTCTCCATGTGAAGAAATTACCAGTACAGTTAGGCTCCATAAGATTTAGATAATGAAATGTAGTAAATAAATTCCTGATCCCCCATTGACTTATTAATTCTATCCTTTGTAAATAAAATTGAGTTAAAACCGCCTGCTACTATCCATGGAATATTAAATTTCGATGACACTTCCACAAGATAATTCCAAAGGTCCTTTCTCTTCATCTCATCATTATAGACATAAACATTCCTACATAATATGCTAACCCCAAAAGCATCATGTGAAATACAAGAAATATAATGATCATTAGTATGTAAGACAATGTTTGACCACTGAGCCGAATCCTAAATCATTATTGTTCGACTTTTTTGATCATTAGAAATATTATGAGAATATTTCCAATTGCTACTTAATTTGCACATTAATCTCTCAATGTTATCTTCTGATAATTTATTTTCTTGGATACCCAAGAGGGATAATGTGACGCCCCACCCCGAGACCCACATTAACAAAGAGTATTACTAGGTAATACTGATTTCTAATGCAGAGAATATGGATGGTTAGGAGCGACCATATATAGTCTAGCCTTAAATATTTATTGAATATGCCAATTAGTGCTCTATATTTTTTATCCTCTCAACTGGATCGACATATCTAATAAATGCTTAATACAAAATTACAGGTAGCTATAGGATCTATCAAAACAAAATACAACAGCTCAAATGCATAACGCATCAAAGAACAGGAAACAGATATATATATATATATATATATATATATATATATATATATATATATATATATATATATATATATATATATATAAATTGATACATCCCAATATAATACAAATAATACATCATAAGTGGTATGACGACCACAATATACACACGAGTCAAAACATAATACATCTCAAAGTAGTGACAAAAAGATAACAAAAATGATATATCAAAAATGTGATAGTAAAACAAGTCCATGCGGAAGCAGAATATGCTAAGTCCAAATGTACCTAACCTGAAACACCTCGGTCTGATCCGAGTATAAAATACACGGGTCAGTCAAGCTAAACATATCAATTTATAAGGATAAGAAATAATAGATGCATAAGGTAATGTTCTTCTTAAACAAGAAGGAACAATACTGAGTATAAGCGTGAGTATAAGTATGGTATGGTTACGTTAAGTGATGATATGATATCACTTACACAAACATATAATATCAAAAGAGATAAGACAATCTGTAAAATTTTGAATATAGAATGCCTCATATAATTGGCATATCACAAATCATAAATATTTGTTTAGGGAATAGTATAACTCCTAAAAAGGAGAAATCCCAAACCCGCCATATCGGCAACTCAGATCTCAAAGAAATCACCATCTCAAAAATGCGCCACAAGGCAATTAAATATAATTCTCCAACATCGGAGAATATAATCCCAAATAAACACCAAAAGGAAAATCTCATGTAATAACACCAATAGGCAAATCTCCATAATGCAAAAAGAAAATCTCAAATTATGCTAGTGTAGGCATCTTAAATCTCAAAGATAGAACTCCCAAAAGTTCAAATTCCCGAAAGGTAATCGCCACAAATATATTGAATGGTTCAAAGGACCTATTCTGAAAAGGGTGATATATTAGGGAAAATAGTCAAAGAAATCGTCTCAAAAGTATTTGCACGTGCACGTGGCCGAAGCCTTGCCAAGTACTGTTATCTCAAGTAGGTACCTCGACCAAAGGCAAAACATCACAATGACAAACACGTCACAAAAACAAATACGCCGTAATGGAAAATACGCCGCAATGGCAAATGTCTCGAATACAAATATGCTACAATGGCAAACGCCATAATGGCAATGATTCGAAGGTCCAGTACTGGCACGCCACAATGGTAAATGTGTCACAAACTCTCGAATAGGAACCCGAATTGTGTTAACGTGCGTCCCGTACCACACGTTCGCACTAAACGATTTACTAATAGCTAGTAAATTTCACACTCAAAGTAGTAAAAAATTTAACTCATCTCATCGGTAAATTCAACCCGAAGTTCAAAACGATCAAACGGACAAGTCAGGAATTAACCGATTAGATAAACGCGTGTGCCCCATACCACGTGTTTTACCAAACCGTTTAGTTCTCCTTCTCATTCAGTCGAATAGCGCAAAAACACATATTGTATATATAAAATAATTTATTTGAGAAAACAAGATTTTAAAACCATTTTCCGAAATCAATTTTGAAGACGATATTTGAAAATTCCTTTATTATAGAGAATAAATAGATTTTACATCTTAAAATAATTTAAAAATATTACATAATAATTATTTAAAAATGAAAATTTATTTTAAATATTATTTCAAAATTGTATGAAAAAAAATATATGCTCGAATTCAAAGAAATCACTCAAATCTGTCATTCAAATTCAATTCAAATTCGATTCAAATTCAATTCAAATTTGAATTTCAGATTAATCAAAACTTGGCTAGCCTATTGATAGGCAACATAGCCCTCAAAACATTTCAGAAATATCATAAAAACATGAAGTAAAAGTCATAAGTCGGACGGAAAAAGACATAAAAGCTTAGGCAAAATAATACCCAGGTCTCTGGGTCAACATTCAAACATAAAACAGGTGGATAAACGACCTTTGATTGGACTAAAAACTGGTGTGTACAAAGTAGAAAACTTCATCTTTTAAACAAAAAAGAATCAATGAATTCCAATAGAAAATGAAAAAGTTACGCTGCCTCAAACATGGACTCAGAACATGTTTGTAACAGTGCAACAAGAATGTGCCCAGGCCTGAAAATCCTTTCTGGCTTCAACTTTCAGATATAAAATTGAGGAACAAACAGCCTTGGATTTAGCTAAAAATTTATGCACATAAAGTAGAAAATTTTATCTTTTAAACAAAAAAAGAATCACGCAATTTGGAAAATGTATGAGAAAGTTATGATATCTCAAATTTGAATCTGGGTAGTGTTTTCACTGTACAAATCTGGGGAAAAAACACGCTCCGAATCAATGTTCGGCAACATATTTCTATAAGCTATATAGATCAAAATCACTTGATATTCGATATGCTTATATTAAAAAACTTTAGCTTTCAAGCAAAAGAAGAATCTTTGAATTTCGACTGTAAATGTAGAAGTTATGCTATCTCAAACATGAACTCAGACCATGTTTCCAGCAACACAAAACAATGTGTACATGTAATTTCCTGGCCGTGCATTGATTTTGCAGCAGGGTTTTTAAGTACCAAACAAAATAGTTTTTCTATGAAATTTTTCATATGTATACTAAAGCATATAAAATATCAAGAGAAGACAATCTGGCAGCATTTTGTTGTCGAAATTGAGAGTAAAACGCATGCAAAACAACATCTAGACTCAATTTCACAGAAAACTAAAACATTAACAAAAAATGCTATTTTTCAATGATTTTATTGCAATTTAAAGCTTTTTTTGCCAGAATATGTGAGTTGATCAACTCACCTTGCTGTAGTGAAGATAAAAATTCGAATTTGTGCTGAAAGATGCAAACTTTGAGGAGGAATAGGCTTCAAATAATCTGTAGGACTCAAAAACAATACATGCTAGAAAAGTTTTACACTAAATTAGAAAAATCCATTCTCAATTTATGATTTTGATGAAACTTTAGGATTTGGAGTGAGATTACCTTTTATTTTCGTTCTAATTTGAAGAAGTTTCAGCTTGAATTGAAGAAAATTGGCTTGTAATTTGAAATTGAAAGAAGAGGAATTTTCTTTTTACTGTAGTTGTTTCTAGAAATGAAGAAGAAGGAAGGCTAAGAAAATGAACATACAGTAAATGAATTTTCCTCCTCCTCACTTATCTGGTTAAGGCTAATGGTCTTTGGACCCAAGAAGGGAAAAATAAATAACTTAGCCTAAGCAATTAATTCACATGCAAAACAAATATTCACCTATTTACACTATACAATAAAAAAGTCATTATCTTTTCAATTTTTCCAACCAAACAAAATATGTAAATTTACATACTCATGAAATAATTTAATTTACATCATATAAAAAGATTAATTCGTACTTTTAAAACTTTTTTATTATTAAATCTTTTATTTCACAATAATACAAAATTTTCACCAAATAAATGCAAAAGTCTACATTTTTAACTTCTAAAATTGAACAAAAATAATTTTCTTATTTAGAAAAATATTTTAAACAATTCCAAACTTAATTTATAGCTAAAACATAATTTTAAACCAATTTCCACCTTTTTTAATTAAATAAAACACCTTAAAAAAATCAAATGCTTCTTTTAAAAACTATTAAAAAAACAATTGGGCAATAATTAATATAATTATTGAATTTTCTCTAAAATAAAGTCATTTTCTTTATTTAAATCCCATATTTGATTTATTATCACTCCAACAAAATAAATAAAGTTCTAAGCTTTATTTTCACAATTTAATTCCAATTTTTATTGTTTATTCCAAATAAACAATTTAATTTCTCGAATTTTAATTTAATTTACAATATTAAATTATAATAACCATTATAATTTAGTATTGATAGGTAATCTCCAAACCGTGGTTGTTATAGACTCTCCCGCTTAATAAAATTGCATCCGCGTAATTTCTAAAGATGAGTTTATATTGAACCTATTAATTTCATTAATCAAAAGAAAGATAGAGAAGCTCGGGTTTAAAAAAAATCTCTCATTCTAAAAGTAGAATGGTAGAAAACCAAGTTACGTCTTGCTCGATTAATTCTATGGTTTCCAAAGTGCTAATATTGGAATTAGCGATCCATTGAATTTTGTAAGCAACATATAAGATTTCGAAGGCGTCTCACTTTCGAATGAGAACATAACAAGATGCTACATAAAGAATCAATCGAATGAGATTGATTTCACATAAGCTCCTCGAGTAGGTTAGGATTTAGCACAACTGCATCCCGAACTCTAACCAACAAAATGATTATCGATATGATTTTCCCGCTATGGAAGCAACCCCGTCGGTACAAGATAGACGCAAAAGAGGCAAGATAGATCAACCCAAACGTGGTTTCTTCAAAGGCCGCCATACTCAAACGACCGCATAAATGCACGTCGTTAGAAAATAACACGGGAGTAAGATAACCACAAGGAACTAAAATATATGTATAGACTCGCATAAAAAAAATCATAGTTTCATAATTCAATATTTTTATAATTATAACCAAAATTTTCAAAACTTCTTACTTGTACTTTAAATTTAAATTCATTACTCTTTATTAGAATAAATAAAGTTTTAGTTGTTTATTCTCTAATTCTTCCATAGGTAACATATTTTATTTTCTCAAATTTCTAAGTGTTCGAAATTTTCGAAAATACTAACGACGTCTCCTTTGTATAGAGGGCAGTATAAAATATTATAAAAATGATTTAAATAATATTCATCGGCCATTAGGTCGGAAACAAAAAATATGTATCATTTAACTCTTAAAATTAATCCGAAAACATACCTTTCCTTTTTAACATTTTATAGCAATTTTGCACAAACTTATATATATATGTATATGTATATATACATATATATAATATTTTTTCTAAATATATATTCCAATTATCATCTTTTCACCTGTACTTAACTCAAATAGATGATATTAGCTCATGATCATAAATTAGAAATGCTACACTTAACTATTGAGGGAAATATAATAATTTTATTTCAGACTTGCTGTAAAGAAGACCTATTTTGACCTAGTAAACAACAAAAGCTGAAAAAATATATAAAATGGAAGTTGTTTTACTCAGTCTATGATTTTCAGAAATATAAAGATCATCCAAATCTGATTTACGGTTTGAATGTTATGTTAAATTTACGTTTAGTTTAATCTTAGAAATTTTCTTAAGAGGACAGAAATGTCTATCCACTTTCAAACCTATTTTGGACTCAATAAAAAGCAAAATGTTTTAAAGTGGTAAAAGATAACTTTATAGCATACTGAAATATCTTTAATTTGCAACAAGATTGAGCTCATTTGGAGTTATAAATTTCAAGTTATCGCTGTTTTAGTACAGCACATTTCCAAACAAAATTTCATCTTTCAAATCAATTTTAAATTTGAAATTTACCCAAACCATTTTAAGCTAAAACTAAATTTCCAAACAAGCTTTTTGCTAAATCATTTATTAAATGATTTTTTTTCCTTGGAAAGCTAAGACTTACAAAAATATGATCGACCATATGTAATCATCATAAAATATTTATTAAGTGAGAATATTTTCATCACTCCAAAATCTAACTTTAAAACAATTAAAAAAAACTCATTTCGGAAGAGTTACCAATCTCTTTCATTATCAATAAGTGATTATGAATTATCCACAAAAATAAATTTTTAGGATATATATAAAATGTTTAAAATTTATTCTCTCAATCAAAATTATTACACTACATGAATTGTTCATTTATCCAAACAATCCAAATTCACATTTCCACTTGTCACAAAAGTTAAATTTCCTTCTAATTATCAACATAAAAATAAGTAAAGTTGATAATTAATTCAAATCTGTTTTTAAAAGAATTTTGTAATTTCAAACTCGCAAGTTTTAATACCATTTAAGTTTAAAACAAAAACTAGCTCATAAATTTATACTAAACGTTCTAGACTAACACTTCTTTATTTCCTCTTTAGATATAGTTTTATATCTATCCTCTACTATTACTCAAAAAACTAAGTGTCAAAAATAAATTATATAGTCATCATTAATAAATTGAAGTCAAATATTGAACTAATATTTTAAATTTTCAAACCAGAGTATTCTTTTACCTTATATGCATCATTTTATTAATCAAAGCATCAAATTATATTTTCTTCTAATTAAGACATCCCCTTATTTAGATTTATTGACTTTTTCTTACCCAAATTACCATATTCAATTTCTCAAATTTCAAATAACATAAGGGTATTGCCTCGCCATTGATTTATATTGAATGACCCCATCGATTGGCTGTAGAGTAGACCAAATGATCAAAATTGCCTCGCCACTCATCCAACACTCACTATGGTTCAATGGTTTCATTAAACATTCAAAATAAAAACTAATACTCCCTCATATGAACTATTTTCAAACTTTACTTAATAAAACTCAATTTACTGTATGTGACTTTCTCATCATAGCATTTTGGAAATTCCAATCGATAACATTGGCCAAACGCATCAACTAGAATTCTTAAAGCACTAGATAGACAACCTAATACAAATATTCATTTTTTAAAAAGAAAAACCTCATATATAATACTCAAAATATTCTTTGTTTTTCCCAAAAATAAAATCCATTTTCTCTTAGAAACATATCTCCAATTTTTGAAAAAAAAATTGAAAACGCTACTTACTACTTATTCTCAAAATCAAGGAACACAAATAGAGCTCATCGAGATATTTCTAGAATATTAGATCCTCAAAATAGATGGAATAGATTGGAGTGTACATTATTCCGAACAGTATAACGAACCATTCACAGGACTAATAACGAGTGAGGAATGCAGTAAGAGTAACGCTATCCTCCGCGACATGTACCTCATGAAAAATCTGTGTAAGGTCAAGCTGAGGAATGACTTTAGCACCACACAACAGATTAAAAAGGGAGAAATGAGATATAAGAGTAAGGTTAAGATATCTTCTCGAATGAGAAGAAGAGCATTAACAGCAAAACATTACTTCAAGTGAAGTAATTTTACAAATTATATCAATAATTTAGTATCCAAAGAGGATATCTCAAAAGATGGCAAGAACGACAATATCAAATAAATTCAATGAATCATCTCATTTCCCCAGTGGACATCCGTGTTGGAGGATGACCGAAAGGCTAAGAACTGGGAATGAAGTCAATACAATATTCAATTTTTCGATTACGAGTCATACCCAAACGGACTCACAAAATTCAACAAAGTCACAATGACTGAAATTCGAGATATATCATCAACATCTCGAAACTCAGTAGTGAATATAGAGACTTCGAAATCATCATTAGCATTCCGAAGGACAAGAAGCAACAAACCAACTGAATAAGGATACCTAATATATGATTCTTCGAATCACAGAATGTGGCTTGATAATATGCAATCCACTCCATCTCAAATCATACCAAACTCTGAATAGAAAATGGTGTGCTAATTCACACGGAAAGATGAGCTATAAGCAGCAACCCGAATCCTCATACATTATGCCAAATGTTGTTCGATCCCCTCAATAGGATTCACAATCCTCAAAGAAATCACAAGATAAGAACATCAAAAGCATCCAAAAATTCTCCGATATAGATAAGTGTCAAGCACCCATATCGAAGAGGACTTGAATAGAACAATCACAATTAGACATATCCAAAACTTCTATCTCAAAGGTCACGATAAGGTATAGGACATGATGATAAAGGGATTCGTAACACTTGTATAACACTTAGATGTATCATAATATGCGTTTCCGTTCTGTGTTTATCATAATTTGTTCTGAATTCAACTTTGATACCAAGCTGTGACACCCCAACCCAAGATCCACATTAACAAAGAGTATTACTGGGTAATACTGTCTACTAATGCAGAGAATAGGGCTGGTTAGAAGCGACCATTTATAGTCTTATCTTAACTATCTATGAAATACGTCAATTAGTGCTCTATATTTTTCTTTCCTCTCAACTTGATCGACATATTCAATAAATGCTTAATACAAAACTACAGGTGGCTACAGGATCCATCGAAACAAAATACAACAACTCAAATGCACAACACATCGCAGAATAGGGAACAAATATATACATACACACACACATACTGATACATCCCAATATAATACAAATATTACATCATAAGTGGTATGACGACCACAATATAAACACGTGTCAAAAACATTATACATCTCAAAGTAGTGACAAAAAGATGATAGAAAAGCTATATCAAAAAGGTGATAGTAAAATGAGTCCATGCGGAAGTAGAATAGGCTAAGTCCAAATGTACCTAACCTGAAACACCTAGGTCTAACCCGAATATAAAATACACGGGCCAGTCTAGCTAAACATATCAGTTTATAAGGATAAGCAATAATAGATACATAATAATAAAGGTAATGTTCTTCTTAAACAAGAAGGAACAATACTAAGTATACGCATGAGTATAAGTATGGTATGGTTATTTTAAGTGATGATATGATATCACTTACACAAACATATAATCTCAAAAGAGATAAGAAAATCTATAAAATATTAAATATAGAAAGCCTCATATCATTGGCATATCACAAATCATCAATAGTGGTTTAGGGAAAAATATAACTCCTAAAAAAAGAAATCCCAAACCCGCCATGTCGGCTACTCAAAGAATCTTAAAGAAATCACCATCTCAAAATACGCCACAAGGCAATTAAATATAATTCTCGAACATGGGAGACTATAAACCCAAATAACTGCCTAAAGCAAAATCACATTTAATAACACCAATAGGCAAATCTCAATAATAGTGCCAAAAAGCAAATCTCAATAATAACACCAAAAAGCAAATCTCAAATAGCGCCAGGGTAGGCAACTCAAATCTCAAAGATAGAACTCCCAAGAGTTCAAATTCCCGAAAGGTAATCGCCACAAATATATTGAATGGTTCAAAGGACCTATTTCGAAAAGGTGCGATACATTAGGGAAAATAGTCAAAGAAATCACCTCAAAATTATTTGCACGTGCATGTGGCCGAAGCTTTGCCAAGTACTGTTATCTCAAATAGGTACCTCACCAGAAGGCAAAACATCACAACGACAAATACACCGCAAAAGCAAATATGCTGCAAGGGCAAACATCTTGAAGACAAATATGCCGCATGGCAAACACCGCCATGGCAATGACTCGAAGGTCCAATACTGGCATGCCGCAATGGCAAATGTGTCACAAACTCTCAAATAGGAACTCGAATAGTGTTAATGTGCATCCCATACCACACGTTCAAACCAACCTCTAGTAATTTTACTCTCAAAGTAGTCAAAAGTTTACCTCATCTCATCGGCTAACTTGACCCGAAGATCAAAACGATCAAACAGACAAGTCAGAAATTAACTGATAAGATAAACGCATGTGTCCCATACCAAGTGTTTTACCAAACCATTTAATTCTACTTCTCATTTAGTCGAATAGTGCAAAAACATGTATTTTATATATAAAATAATTTATTTGAGAAAACAAGCTTTTAAAACTATTTTCCGAAATTAGTTTTGAAGACGATATTTGAAAGTTCCCTTATTATAAAGAATAAATAGATTTTATAGCTTAAAATAATTTAAAAATATTACAGAATAATTATTTTAAATGCCAATTTATTTGAAAAATAATTTCAAAATTGTTTGGAAAAATCTATGCTTGAAATCATAGAAATGATTCAAAACTGTCATTCAAACTCGATTCAAATTCGATTCAAATTCAATTCAAATTTGAATTTCAAATTAATCAAAACTTGGCTAGCCTATTGATAGGCAACATAACTCTCAAAACATTTTATATATATCATAAAAACATGAAGTAAAAGTCAAAAGTCGGATAGAAAAAGAACATAAAAAGCTTAGGCAAAATAATACCCAGGTCTGAAATCTTCTCTGGGTTCAACTTTCAAACACAAAATAGGTGGACAAACGACCTTTGGTTGAACTAAAAATTGGTATGCACAAGGTAGAAAACTTCATATTTCAAAAAAAATAAAGAATCGATGAATTCTGACAGAAAATGAAAAAAAAGTTAGGTTGCCTCAAATAAGGACTCAGACCATGTTTGTAACAGCGCAACAAGAATGTACCCAGACCTGAAAATCTATTCTAGCTCCAACTTTTAGGCATAAAACAGAGGACGAAACGGCCTCGGATTGAGCTGAAAATTGATAGACAAAAAGTAGAAAACATTATCTTTCAAAAAAAGAATCACACAATCTGGACAAAGTATGAGAAAGTTAGGATATCTCTAAGTTGAACTCAGGTAGTTCACAGTAAAAATCCGGACAAAAACATGCTCCGAATCAATGTTCCGCAGCATATTTCTATATGCTATATTGATCAAAATCACTTGAAATTTGGTGTGCTTATAGTAATAAACTTTAGCTTTCAAACAAAAGAAGAATCATTGAATTCCAACTGGAAATATAGAAGTTATGCTTTCTCAAACATGGACTCAGGCCATGTTTGCATCAATACAAAACAATGTGTACAGGTAATTTCTAGGCTGTGCACTGATTTTACAGCAAGGTTTTCATGCATGCAAAATAGCACCCAACATCAATTTCACAGAAAACTAAAACATTAAAAAAAATGCTATTTTTCAATGATTTTTTTTGTATTTTGAAGCTTTGTTTTGCTAGAATATGTGAGTTAATCCACTCACCTTGCTGTACTGAAGACAAAAATTCAAATTTGTGTTGACAGATGCAAGCTTTGAGGTGGAGTAGGCTTCAAATAACCTGTAGGACTCAAAAACAGTACATGCAAGTAAAGTTTTACACTAAATACGAAAAACTCATTCTCAGTTTTTGATTTTGATGAAACTTTAGGATTTGTAGTGAGGTTACCTTTTAATTTCATTCTAATTTGAAGAAGTTTCAGCTTGAATTGAATAAAATTGGCTTGTAATTTGAAATTGAAAGAAGAGGGATTTTCTTTTTACTTACTTGTTTCAAAAAATGAAGAAGAAGGAAGGCTAAGGAAATGAACGTATAGTAAATGAATTTTCCTCCTCCCCACTTATATAGTTAAGGCTAAAGGTCTTTGGACCCAAGAAGGGAAAATAAATCACTTAGCCTAAGCAATTAATTCACATGCCAAACAAATTTTCACCTATTTACACTATACAATAAAACAATGTCATTATCCTTTCAATTTTTCCAACCAAATAAAATATGTAAATTTACATACTCGTGAAATAATTTATTTTACACCATATAAAAAGATTGATTTCTACTTTTAAAATGCTTTTTTTATTAAATCCTTTATTTAATAATAATACAAAATTTTTACCAAGTAAATGTAAAAGTCTACATTTGTAACTTCAAAAATTCAACAAAAATCATTTTCTTATTTAGAAAAATATTTTAAACCATTTTAAAACTTAATTTATAGCCAAAACATATTTTTAAACCAATTTCCACTTTTTTATTTAAATAAAACACCTTAAAAAATCAAATACTTCTTTTAAGAACTATTAAAAAAACAATTAGGCAATAATTAATATAATGATTGCATTTTCTCTAGATAAAGTGATTTTTTTATTTAAATCCCATATTCCATTTATTATCACTCCAATGAAATAAAATAAAGTTCTAAGCTTTATTTTCACAATTTAATTCAAATTTTTATTGTTTATACTAAATCAATAATTTAATTTCTCCAATTTTAATTTAATTTAAAATATTAAATTATAATTATCCTTATAATTTAGTACTGATAGGTAATCTCCAAACCAGAGTTTTTTTTTGAAAACCTAGGAGAACCCGGTCGGCAAACTCCTGATAAGGGTACAATAAAGCCGTTCGCTTAGGTAGTAGCCGCACTCGACGTGTTATGTTTTTTTTATTATTTGCTTTTTCCTTTTAACTAGTTTACCAACACATTCCATGCATGGTTGTCAATGACTTCTGATGAGGTGGTAGCCTTGAATTCAATTGGGATCTCCTCTGATCTAGTTTTCCAAGAAGTTTTTGCTATGGTTAACATATGAGCTTCAATACTGAGCTTCTCTGCATCTGAGCAGCACAGCTTGTTTGATGGGCAGTCTCGTATAACATGATCTGCTAATTATTTGTCCTCATTGTTGTTGTCAGCTATATGTATGTCCATATCCAAATTAACAGATTTGGATTTCTGACTTACTGTTGTATTAATAGTGGATAACTGATTATTCAACTGGACTTTTGTGTACTCTTTTATATTATGAGTTACTTATCTCACCATTATACTGAGATTTACTATGAGAAAATTCCTTCTCTAAGTTGTTTATTTGTTCTTCACTATTTGCATATGTCGATATCATTACCTTATTGCTTTAATTTTATCAACTGTCGTGGGTGTTCATTTCTATGTAGTTGCAAGTCTACCAGTAAATTTTGATAATTAAATTGGTTAATTTAATAAAATTTTTGTAACTATATTTTGAAAGTAATAAAAACTTTATAATTTACAACGGAGTGAGTGTTAAAACAAAATGTAGCAATGGTGGTTAATATTAATTATCGACAATTGGAGTGAAATCCCAATAATGAAATAGTGTAAATTGTTGTACTTGGTTATAAAATTGAAAATAAGTAAATAAAAGTAAGTATTGAATTAGCCAATGAAATAATATATTGACTAATAGTAACTGAATGTAAATTAAGGTAATAATGTTAATGCAAGTTGATAAATAACTAATTTAGTGCAATCCCAATTAATTGTAACAATTGTAAGGTTATAATTGATTGTAATTAGTAAATTGGAAAATAAATTCAAAGTTATATTAATTTAATGAAATAATACGTAATAAATTGTAATTTGATAGAATCAATGCTAGATAAGTAATTATAATAATTGTTGGTTGATAATAAAGTATGAATGGGATTAAATTAGGCAAATAGTAATAATTATTAATTGTTTACCCATTTATTTAATTTATTGAATAAGATCTAAATCCATTGCGATTAAACGTAATTAAAAACAACCTTAATATGAATTTAGTTGATGACTATAAAAATATTAGGGTAATTGGATATATACTAATGTTAAATTTATCCATAAGATGATGATTGATCGAATAAAGAGATTGAAAACAAATTGAATTTGTTTATTTGAATTTACTTAAATTGAAGGTAAACACTATAAATTTTGCAATAAATCCTTATTTGATTGACATGGAAATTTTAGTTAATGAGTTATAACTTTTCTGTAATCAGAAATATAAAAATGGTAAATAATTAAATTTGAATTGAAGAAGTGATTAATTAATTTGATATTAATTATTTTATTAACATGAAGGATAGCCATATTGGCCACTGACTCGTATTTCGACGAAACAAGTTTCATCGGATCCATAACGGTAAAGTATTATAAGATTTCAGGTTTCGTAAAGATCGAACTTGTCGTTTGATCGCACGGGCTCAAAACGCCTAGAAATCAACTTAATTGAAATCAATTGAAATCAATTTGAATTAATTTGATTATAGTGTAACTTCTTCATACGATGGAATTTGGACTTGAAACCTGTTTCATTGATTTTAAAATATTCAAAAACATATATTTTGATATATGCATTGACTCATTTTTGTTCCGGAGTCAGAATGGGTTTTTCGGGCCATTTATCATTCAACTTTCGATCCAAATCAATCTGCTCCATTCTAATTTCAGCTTTACCTATATATACCTCGTTATAAACCCTAGGCTATTTCTCATGTTCATTATTCTATACGTACAATCCCATTTGCTCTTCCTCATCTCAATGGCAGACAAACAAATTTAAAATCCAAATCCAATTCCAATTCAAAATCAAATCCAAAAAATTCAAACTCCATAAACTATATCGAATTATATATCGATTTGAAGCTCTTGACGATCGCATCTCAGATCTATAATTCGTTTTCCAAATTGAACAACTATTCATCTAGAAATTGAAGAACTATTTTCGACCATCCATTGCGTCGAAATTAACTCCGCCTGATCGACAAATTGGTGGTACCATGGTGTAAAGAGTAACGAGCGTAGTCCATCGATGTGCTTAGTTGGGCGTGTTAACGGCTAGATCGGTCGAATTAATTCGAATTAGGGCAAGTTTTCAATGTGGCGGCTGCGATTTTCTTTGGAGGGTTCAGTCGCCTGTTGTCGATCGTTGATGTCTGCCATCGAGGAGGTGGAGGATACCTCGTTTGGACGGAGCAGCCTCGAGCAGGAAAAGCATGGAGGAGGCGCGCGTGATCTTGAATGTGGTGGCACGATGATGCAGCTAAGGCCAGGGAAGAAATGGTGCAATCTTTAAGCATGAGTTTGTGGTGTAGTTTGATGAGTCGTCCACGACTCAATGAAGGCTTGAGTCGTTTCTGAGCTAAGGAAGGATGGCCACGATCTAACAAGCCATGGGGGAAGTTAGCCCGAGTTAACGAGGTATCGGACTTGAGTCGTCCATGACTCAATGAAAGCATGAGTCGCTTCCGAGCTAACTGGATATCAGAAGGAGACTGTGCCGAGTCAACGAGTTACGACCTAGATGAGTCGTTCGGAATTGACTCGCTTGAAGGGATATGCCGCAGGGAAGCTATGAGTCGGTGAAGGCTATGAGTCGGTGAAGCCTTGAGTCGTGAGTTGTTGTAACTTGCATAGGTGTTGAGTCGGTTGAGTCGTGACATATGTTGAGTCGTGTTGTACGCATATATAGTTGAGTCGTAGGTCACGAGTCAATCAGGCTTGTTCTGAGTTGTATATATATGTGTTGTCTGTTGAGTCGTGGCTTGCTTGAGTCGGTTGCGTGTGTTGTGTTGTAACTGAAGCGTGTAACATCTGTTAAGTCGGCAACGACTTAGGTGAGTCGTGAGTCATGAGTCGGCCACGACTTAAGGGGCTGTGTTGTGAAAACCCTATAAATACGCGTGAGTTGTACATTTGACATTAAGTTGATTTTGGAATAAAATTTCTTGTTGATTGCTTTGTGCTTTCTTCTCCAATTGGTAGTTGAGTGTTATCTCCTATCTCCACTTACGTCATTCGAGTGCGCTCGAATCCACGTTTGTTGAAGCCGATTCACGGTATCTAGTGCGCTAGATCAACGTGCGAAGAATCGTAGATCTTTGAACACGGTATAGTGCGCTTTCAACGTGTTTGAGATAGCTAGAATTCGGTATCTTTGGATCAACGAATTTGGGCATTTTGGTATCTTCAATCCACCGATTGCTACATTCCATCGATTGAAGTTTGTTTCGATTAATCCGCTGCGTCAGTTTTGGTATCGGAGCCATACTTAGCCAATCATAGCTAAGTTGATTCTTGGAGCCAATTTTTGAAGTTGAAGTTTGAAGTTGTGTTCATCGTGTTCATATTGAAGTTGCAACAAGAGGGAGAACTTTCGATCCATTCCATTTTGGATCAAAGTGTTGAAAGTGTTTGAATTCGATGTAGGCCGTGTATACTAGGGAAGTAGCCGAGCCTAGGGAGGATCATTGGAAGCTTGTTTCGAGCTAAGGAGTTAAGGCCGAGCCTTGTGAAGTTGTGTAGAAGCTTTTGAAGCCGTGACTTGTTGTTATGAATTGTTGAATTTGTGAAGTTTTCAATCATGCCACCAAGGAGAGCTAATCGTCATCAAAACGTTGAAGCTTTGTATCGTAGAGAAGAAGCCGAGCTTATGGAACAACGTATTAATGAGAAGTTTGATGAAGGCATTGGTAAATTGGAGAAATTGATGAATGATTTGAATCAAAGGAGGAGATCACCAAACTCGAACCATGGAGGAAACTGAGTTTCGCCATCGGTTACGGAAGCGAGGAGGGTATCACCACATTCTTGTAGAGATAGAAGAGAAACATCAATTTCATCACGAAGAGGTCATCATGACTATGCACATGAAGAGAGAAGAAGTCAACGTTAATTTGACAATGAGGCATATAGAGATGAAGAGAGACATAGTCAAAGAAGCATGCATGAACGAAGAGATGATAATGGTCGAGATCGATGTAGACGTACCTTTGATTTTGTTGAAGAGGGTGATAGAGCTAGTATTCACTATCGAGATCGAGACCAAGTCCGAAATTCTTATCGGGATGTTGAAGATGATCGTCAATGGGAATCGGGTATGAAAATGGAAATTCCAGAATTTAAAGGAGGGATGGTAGCAGAAGAATTTCTCGATTGGGTGTCAAATGTTGAAGAGATCTTTGATTTCAAGGAGGTTCCTGAGCATAGGAGAGTGAAGTTGGTTGCTACTAGGTTGAGGGGGAGAGCTTTGGCATGGTGGCAGCAAACTAAACTTACAAGGGAGAGAATGGGGAAGTCAAAGATAGAATCATGGGATAAGATGAAAAAGTTGATGAGATCTACTTTCTTACCTTACAACTATCAGTCACTTATGTACCAAAGGTTGCAGAATCTGAGGCAAGGGACAAAGTCTGTTAGTGATTATGCTGATAAATTTTACCAACTCATTGCCAGGAATGATATTATGGAAACAGAAGAACAACTAACAGCTAGATTCATTGGGGGATTGAGAATGCAGATCCAGGATATGGTTAATATGTTCGATCCTAGATCCGTTGCAGAAGCACATCAGAAGGCGTTGGCTTGGGAGAAACAAGGAAGGCGTGGAGGTGGTGTGTTTAATAATTCCAATAATCAAGCGAGGGGTGTTGGTGGAAGTTCTAATGTTCCTAAACCTATTACAAAGCCAGTGGTGAAGGAGGCTGAGAAGGCGAAGGTTAGCAGTGGTTTCAAATGTTATAATTGTCAGGAGTTGGGTCATAAAAGCAATGAATGTCCGAAGCCGAGGAAGAGAGCAATGGTTGCAGAAGTTGAGGAAGATGATGGTGAGGAGGCAGAATGTTCAAATGCACCTTATGTTGAGGAGGAAGAAGAATTGTCTGGAGATGAAGGTTGTAATCTTATGATGAGGAGGTCATGCCTTACACCAAAGCAAGAGGAGGATTGTAGTTGGTTGAGAAGCAATATTTTTCAGTCGACATGCACCATTCTGGGGAAAGTTTGCAAGTTCGTTATTGATGCTGGAAGTTGCGATAATATTATTTCTACAGAGGCCGTGAAGAAATTGAACTTGAAAACTGAGAAGCATCATAAACCGTACAAGCTAGCATGGTTAAGGAAGGGTGGTGAAGTGAAGGTGTGTCGAAGGGCTTGTGTTAATTTTTCTATTGGGAAGAAGTACAAAGATGAAATTTGGTGTGACGTTGTAGACATGGACGTGTGTCATCTGTTGTTGGACAGACCGTGGCAGTTCGATAGAGCAGTGCAGCATGATGGTCGGGCCAATAGCTATAGTTTCATGTTCGAGGGTACTAAAATCACTTTGGTTTCCAAGAAACAACAACAGAAGGAGAGCAAGCTAGAGGAGATTGATGAATTGAAAACTCTGTTAACTTTGAAGGAGTTTGTTAAGGAAGTGGAAGAGGAGCCTGAAGTATTTTTGCTGATTGGGCGAGAGAGTAGTGAAGAAGTTGAAATTCCTAAGGAAGCAAAGCCAGTTTTGAAAGAATTCGAAGATGTCTTTCCAGAGGAGTTGCCTAGGGAGTTACCGCCATTGAGAGACATTCAACATCAAATTGATCTTGTTCCGGGAGCAGTGTTACCACATCGACCACATTATCGAATGAGTCCGAAGGAACATGAGGAGTTACGAAGGCAAGTGGAAGAGTTGTTAGAGCAGGGAGGTGTTCAGGAAAGCTTGAGTCCTTGTGCAGTGCCAGCATTGTTGGTTCCGAAGAAGGATGGAACATGGAGAATGTGTACAGATAGTCGAGCTTTGAATAAGATTACTGTTCGCTACAGATTTCCTATGCCAAGATTGGATGACTTGCTGGATCAGTTGAGTGGGGCAACTATATTTTCAAAGATTGACTTGAAGAGTGGTTATCATCAAATTCGGATTAGACCTGGAGACGAGTGGAAGACAGCTTTCAAGACAAGAGAGGGGTTATACGAATGGTTGGTTAGGCCATTTGGTTTATCAAATGCATCTAGTACATTCATGCGGGTGATGAATCAAATCTTTAGACCATTCATTGGGAAGTTCATGGTGGTTTATTTCGATGATATTCTGATATATAGCAGGAGTATGGAGGAGCATGTCCTACATTTGAGGGAAGTGTTGATTATTCTTCGTGAGGAACATTTTTATGCTGCTACGAAGAAGTGCGTGTTTATGACACACAGTGTTTTATTTCTGGGTTATGTTGTTTCAAGAGAAGGTATTCAAGTTGATCAGAATAAAGTTGAAGCAGTCAGAAATTGGCCACAGCCAAAGACAATTACAGAAGTGAGAAGTTTTCATGGGCTAGCGTCATTCTACCGAAGATTCATTCCACACTTCAGTAGCGTGATGGCTCCAGTGACTGATTGCATGAAAGGGAGACAGTTTGTATGGTCAGAGGAAGCGGGGGTTGCTCTTGAGAAGATCAAGGAACTATTAACGACAGCACCAATTCTTGTTTTACCTGATTTTCAGTTAGTGTTTGAACTACATACTGATGCATCAAAGGTTGGGATTGGAGGAGTGTTGAGTCAGTGTGGGAGACCTATTGCATATTTCAGTGAAAAATTATCAGGGGCAAAGATGAGATACAGTACATATGACGTCGAGTTTTATGCTGTTGTACAAGCTGTTAAGCATTGGAGGCATTATATATTTCAGAAGGAATTTGTTCTTTACACTGATCATGAAGCCTTGAAGCATTTACAGGGACAGGATAAAATTTCAGCGAGACATGCATCATGGATTGCATATTTACAGCAGTTTACCTTTGTTGTTAAGCACAAATCTGGGGTGACGAATCGGGTAGCTGATGCTTTGAGTAGGAGGAGTCATTTGTTAACAACATTGAAGGTTGAAGTGACGGCGTTTGAATTACTGCCAGAGATGATTGAAGAAGATCCTTACTTTGTGAAATATGTTGAGAAAGTGAAGGATGGGAGTACTGATGAATTTATGATGATTGATGGATTTTTGTTTAAAGGAAATCGTTTATGCATACCGGATTGTAGCTTGAGATTGAAAATTATAGAGGAGTTACACGAGGAAGGGCATGTGGGCCGAGATCTACTTTGCAATTGATTTCACAGTCTTACTTTTGGCCGTCGATGAGGAAAGAAGTGGGAAGGTTTGTGGAGCGATGTCATATTTGCCAAGTTTCGAAAGGAACCGCGACCAATGCTGGTTTGTATATGCCGTTGCCTGTACCGGCTAGACCATGGGTTGATGTGAGTATGGACTTTGTATTGGGATTGCCGAGGACGCAGCGTGGTAATGATTCTATATATGTAGTGGTTGACAGATTTTCTAAAATGGCACATTTTATTGCTTGCAAGAAGACGACGGATGTTGTTCGTGTTGCTCAGTTATTTTTCAGGGAGATCTATCGACTTCATGGATTGCCAGAGTCTATTGTGTCAGATAGAGATACATGTTTTCTGAGTCACTTTTGGTTAAGTTTGTGGAAGATGATGGGAACGAAGTTGAACTTTAGCAGCGCGTATCATCCGCAGACAGATGGTCAAACCGAAGTCGTGAACTGGTCATTGGGAAATTTGTTGCGATGTTTGGTGAAAGATAATCTGAAAGGTTGGGACATGAAGTTATGCCAGGCAGAGTTTGCTCATAATCATGCAGTGAATCGTAGCACGGGATTCAGTCCATTCCAGATTGTATATTCAAATTTACCCAGGGGACCGTTGGATTTGGCAGTAGTACCACAACTGAAGGGGACGGTTAAACGAGCTGTAAACTTTGTTGACGGGTTGATGGAATGTCATAAGATCGTTCAAGAACGATTAGAAAAGTCAAATGAGAAGTATAAGCGGGCTGCTGATTTGAAACGACAGAGTGTTGAATTTATGGAAGGTGATTTGGTTTATGTTGTATTAACGAAGGATCGTTTTCCGGTGGGTGCTTATAACAAGTTGAAGGTGCGGAAAATTGGTCCAATTGAAATTGTGAAGAAAATTAATGAAAATGCTTATAAGTTGAAGCTGCCAGAAGATGTTTACACGTCTGACGTGTTCAATGTTAAACATCTTGTTCCTTATTACGGAGGTAAACAATCAGATGAAGAAGAATGTACAAATTCGAGAACGAATTTTTCTCAACCAGGGGAGGATGATGAAGCTAAGTCCAGGGAAGAAATGGTGCAATCTTTAAGCATGAGTTTGTGGTGTAGTTTGATGAGTCGTCTACGACTCAATGAAGGCTTGAGTCGTTTCCGAGCTAAGGAAGGATGGCCACGATCTAACAAGCCATGGGGGAAGTTAGCCCGAGTTAACAAGGTATCGGACTTGAGTCGTCCACGACTCAATGAAAGCATGAGTCGCTTCCGAGCTAACTGGATATCAGAAGGAGACTGTGCCGAGTCAACGAGTTACGACCTAGATGAGTCGTTCGGAATTGACTCGCTTGAAGGGATATGCCGCAGGGAAGCTATGAGTCGGTGAAGGCTATGAGTCGGTGAAGCCTTGAGTCGTGAGTTGTTGTAACTTGCATAGATGTTGAGTCGGTTGAGTCGTGACATATGTTGAGTCGTGTTGTACGCATATATAGTTGAGTCGTAGGTCACGAGTCAATCAGGCTTGTTCTGAGTTGTATATATATGTGTTGTCTGTTGAGTCGTGGATTGCTTGAGTCGGTTGCGTGTGTTGTGTTGTAACTGAAGCGTGTAACATCTGTTAAGTCGGCAACGACTTAGGTGAGTCGTGTGTCATGAGTCGGCCACGACTTAAGGGGCTGTGTTGTGAAAACCCTATAAATACGCGTGAGTTGTACATTTGACATTAAGTTGATTTTGGAATAAAATTTCTTGTTGATTTCTTTGTGCTTTCTTCTCCAATTGGTAGTTGAGTGTTATCTCCTATCTCCACTTACGTCATTCGAGTGCGCTCGAATCCACGTTTGTTGAAGCCGATTCACGGTATCTAGTGCGCTAGATCAACGTGCGAAGAATCGTAGATCTTTGAACACGGTATAGTGCGCTATCAACGTGTTTGAGATAGCTAGAATTCGGTATCTTCGGATCAACGAATTTGGGCATTTTGTTATCTTCAATCCACCGATTGCTACATTCCATCGATTGAAGTTTGTTTCGATTAATCCGCTGCGTCACACGATGGGCAGGTTCGAACGAAATGCGTGATTAGGGTTCAGCATGTTCTCTGAGGAGATGACGTGGCCTAGCAGGTGATCCTTTTTCTCATTTTATTGTAAATTTAAAAAGATAATGCTCCAACGAGCATTACTTTTACATACGAGGTGTAACATCTCTAAATTTATTAATTTGAATTTGGTAGCTTGTTTGAACTTTTGAAATTTAATTTGAAAAGTTTCAAAAGAAATAAAATATTATTAATATCAAATATTGCAAAGATATATGGATAGAAATAAAGTATTTGGTAGTTTAAGCTTTAAACAGATAATAATAAAAAAATTATAAAAACAAGAATCTGTGTTAAACCATAAAATAAAATAATGTTATAAATTAAATGTTGATAGTTAAACTTTGAATAGAAATAAAATTTAGAATTTATGTTAGTAATAAGATTTTATGGTTATATAGGAACATGTGATAAACTATAAAAATAACATATGAAATACATATAGAATTGTATATGAATTATGTAAACAAGAAGATAATAAAACAAAAAAATGTATGCAAGAAAAAAAAATCTACAAATAAATCTAAGTACATACAAAAATAGGATTACATGTAAACTTAGATGGAACCATAGCATTAAATGCTTTCTTCTCAGCACAAAAAAAAGAACTCAATTCGAAATAGAAAAAATCATTTCAACCTCCAATTGAAAGGAAAATATCTCTAGTCAATGAGAAAAAAAACTCTGACCAAAAGGAAAATCTTGCACTAGAAAACACCTACCTGAACAAACTATTTCCTTTTTATATACACATCCATATTTGTTTCATTTCATTCATCAAAACATAGCACGGCCAGAAAGAAAAAAAAGTAAAGCATCACAATATTTTTAAACTCAAAAACAATCTGCTGAAAAAAAGGGAAGATCAAAACTGCAGTTTCAAAACAGATATAGTCTCTGTTCAAACCTTTGTCCAGTGAGTGAACCTATTATTTTGAAATTGAAATCTAGGTATATAGTTCATGAAACCTTGTGCTTTGCTGTATATTGGAAGAAAATTTGTTCTGTATGTTTTCTGTTTTACTGGAAACTTTTATATGACTTGTTCTTCTATAATTTTGGTTTCAGAGTAAAGTGAATTAGAGGAAAGATCTAATAAATCTTCATACAAAACTTTTTAACTTAGGATTTTTAAATAAAATAAGTTTGTTTGAACTTGAATGATAGCCTAAATTTGTATAAAGCTTAAAAGCGAAGTTGTGACTCTTTAGCATCCAGTTTTACAGTAAAAAGTAAATTTTTGGATAAATTCGAATATTGTTAAATATTGATTCAATTATATAGCTTGAATCAACATTCAAAAACAAGATTTTTAAAACAAAATTGGTGATTTTTAGGGAAGTATTTTAAGTGCAGTCTTAACTTGAACCGAAAATGCTTTTTCGGCCATTGCCATCGACTAAGGAATTTTTGAATGTTAAAATTCTGCTCGAAGCTTGCTTGGCCATTGATGATCTCGGGAAAATTGTCGAATAATTTTTCTATTGTGTAAGTTGGTGGGACGAGGTGAATTTAGGGTTATGTTTGAAGTTTTGTAGCGGGTTGGAAATGTGGTGATTTCGTCCCCATGGATTGATTGAGTTGCCCGAGGTTGAGGGGGGTGTTAGTGCAAGGGGTTGACGTGATGTGGCCGAGTCTTGGCATCGCTGGTGGTCAGAGCAAACGCGGCGAGGTGTTTTGCTGAGGGGAGTTCGAGTTACAGTGTCAAGCAATATGATTATTTTCAATTTCGAGTTTTTGGTGTCGAACCGAGTGTCAATTTCGAGTGTGGATGAGGTTTGCGACTTGCCGAAGGTCATGACGTTCACCGAAGCGGCGGCGCGACGTCGTGCACGTGTACGGCGTGGATTATGGTATCAGTGTTTATGGGTGGTGAGCAACTTGAGACGTTATTCGAGTAAAATGGTCGGTTTCTGCGAGTTTTAACCTGAACACGTGAGCTTGTATTCCAGATATATAGTTTAAACTTAAACTCAACTGCAAAAAAAAGAGAAGAAGATGAAGTTCGTAAGGAAGGGAGAATATCGCGGGGAAAAGGGTGAACAACTCGGGTTATAACTCGGGTAACCTGGGTTTTTTGCTCGGGTTCTAGTTCAGAAGGGTTAAGCCTTAAAATTTAAAGTTAATGATGTTAAACAATTTTAGTGCTAATGAAGAAATTAATGTTTGACAACTTAAGTAAGAATTTATCTCTAGTTTTGATAAATTAAGTAAATACTTAATAATGTTTTAAAAATCCAATTAACCTTTTAATTAAGTGATTAGTGTAAGACAAGTTTTAAACTTAATTAAAGTTTTCAAGTTAGAAATAAATTGATTTTCAAAGCTTAAAGAAGGTTTTTAAATGTTAATTTAGATAAATAACCAATTGTTTTGGAAAGCAATCAAGAATGATTAAATTAATAATTATAATTAATTAAGTAATTAAGGATTTATAATTGTAATCAGAAAAATTGGTTAATTTATAATTAAGGGTCTAATTTATTTGTAATTAAGAATTGTTAATTAGATCATTTAAGTTGACCAATTTATAATGGGTAGTGAATTAAAATAATTGATTAAGGAATAATTAATTAATAAAGTAGATTAAGATTTAATTAATTTATCATTAATAAAATTAATCATTGGTTTAAAATAATCAATGAAGATAGTATGTGGTTAATTCATTTGAATCACATTCACCTTAATTGAGAATAATTAACTATTGTTATGCACTGGATTGATATTTCTGTTGTGGTTGTGATACTGTGTGATGTGAATTGCTGTGTTGAACTGTGATTTGTGATTTAATTCTGTATTTATGTGAAAAACCTTTTGCCTATAAAACGACATTTGAATTTCGATGCGACAGGGGGTCGGATTCCAGTTGGTTATCCGAAACCCACATCGAACCCAGAATGTGAATCTTTGTGATGGATACATCCACATATTTTTAAATTGAACGCTTACTACTTGGTTTAGCCGAGAGAGGACCTCTGTGTCATATAACCCATTTCGAATATGTGATACAACGAAATAAAAAACAATTGAAGACAGTGGTGAAGACCGGGCGTCTTCGAAAAGGATAGGATAACATGTCGAATGACTCTGCACCGAGTTGCTCCGGTATAGAGATCTCCATATGTGATGGGGAGTCCGATCGGGATTATGGATGCTAGGATTGCAAGGACTTCTTATGAAGTTCCTTCGGTTCTGTTCGAACCCAAAACAAACTTGTATGGTTGTATGTTTGACATTACAATTTGAGGTATAAAGCTGATTTCTTTCAAATACATATCTGTTGGTGGCGGAGAATTTATTCTCTTAGCTTAACACCCTTCTCTGAGACGTATGAGCTCAGAGGTTGTATGGTTGAAGGTTATTAATGATATACTTCCAATTTGGTAGTGTGGCATGTTGAATGCTGCTGATCATTTGTTGACCGAAGCATGACTTTGTGAAAAAACGTAGCTTTGTGGATGAGACTTCGTCGAACCTAACAACCCGGTATGGTCGAAACAGGAATCGTGGCAGCAAGGTTATTTGGGGGTAGCACCCTCTGAGAGTATGTCCATTTACTTCTGGATTATAAGTGGTATCATGGTATGGAACCCAGATACTTACTTTGTGGTTGTCGGTTGAGAAGCGCTTCGGATAAAGGTTGGTAACGACCGGGAGGTGGCGTACTCGTGTCAGTCGTTACCTAGTCACATTGGTAACCCGACCTTGTGCAGTAGAGATCCGGTTAGGTTCTCGAGGACGTCCCTCCAGAGGCGTTCCATTTTGTGTGGGAAGTTCCTTTGCCCGACCATTTGTTCGAAAATTCAATCATACAGTACGAGCTCTTTACGGTTTTAGTTTTATAACCTGCCATTTACATATGGTGGTCGCTACTGTTTAGATGGTAGCTATGTAGGCATAGTACGAAATGTCTATGCTGGCTAAGATTAATATTATACTTTCGAAATGTTTTCACACTACGCACTAATAATAATATTTAAAAGAGTTTTTCTCGTATCAAGCATTTTTGACTGTCATAAGGAGAAATCTCCACCAAGTTTGTGCTTGCATTGTGTGTGTGGTCGGAGGCCTTATGGCAGTTTCATTTTCAAAAAAAAAAAAAAAGCATTGCGGATTTCTTTCAAATTCTTTTATTTTGCTAAAAATGAACTGTTTTATTTCAAACAACTGTTTTGTTTACTAATACTAGTCTCATGACTGACCTAGAGTTTATTGTTCTTTTCCTAAACTCTGGGTGCCCATAATTTTCCACACGGGCAGCCTAGAGGAAGATTATCTGTGTTTTGGAGCTAGCTTGGATTTTGAAGTCTTCTGGAAGCTTTGGATTTGGAAATCTTTTGAAGCGTTGGAGTTTTTGAAGACCTTGTCGAAGTTGAAGTATGTTGGAAACTTGTTGAAGTTTCTCGTAACGACCCAAAATTTCTGTTAATTAAAATTCGTATATTTAATTGATTCTAAATATTAATAAGTGAAATTTATAAGTTGAATAATTTATTTTTTGAATATCTGGATTTAATTGGATAATTAAATCGATAATCTAATATGTGAAATTACAGAAATAATTGGAAATTGGGTTTAAAATGATCAAAATTGATTTATAAAGTTTATTTAATCATATTGGAGTTAGAATGTTATAGAACTTTTAATAAAAGTTAAATTGTGAAAATTGAGTATTTTAATAATTAATTGACGAGTTAAAATAGCCATTTTTCAAACAGTCTTGGATTTTGACGAAACCAGTTTCATCGGACCATAATGTTATGTTATTGTATGGTTTTAAATTTTGTGTCAATCGGATTTACGGTTTGTCCGGGGCAAGCCAAAACGCATAGAAATTTGGTTAACCAATTTAATTTAAAATCGATCGTTTATTTCCGTAACTCGCACAGATGATCGAATTAGCATCCGAAACACGTTCCATTATGTTTGAAACGCGGGGTAAACCTTAGAAACGCCAGCCGGCAAGCTTCGTTTGGAGTTCGAAAAATTCCGGATGAATAGTAATTTGTGAATTTTTCTATATAAGCACCTCATATTCACACTTTGCAAACAACATTGAAAACCCTAGGGCAAATAGCTTCAGTTGCCACCATTAAAATCAATGGCCGAAATACACTCTTCTTCCTCCCTCATTTTCTTCCAATCCATCGACAATTAGAGGAAACATTCGACTGCAATATTGAAGAGGGTGTTGAGATCTAGCTGATCAACGGTGGAGATTGGATTTGGAGCATCGAGATGGTCGTGGGGCCCGCGTCCTCCTTCAGTTCGAGCACGATTTTCCACGTTTTGAAAGGCCGAGCTTCGATTCCTTCTGACCAAGGGTGGCCCACGAGATGCTCGTTCGTTTGGTGCTAGCTGATCGAGTTGAAGATGCTCGCAGATAAGTGCGAAAATCGATCAATTTTGGCGGCCATGGGTTCCAATGTGCGTGCGAATTGCCTGGGAGAGGAAGGAGGGTGGCGGCCGAGATTAGGTGTAAGAATAAAAAAAAATTGTTGAAAATTTATTATATTAAAATTCGTGTAAACTTATAAATATCATAACTTTTTTCTACGAGGTCGGAATTTGACGAAACGAGGTTGGCTTCGTTTTGTCAAGCACTACGCTATGGAACTGGATTGGAGTCGTTTGGAGCTAGTGAAAATTTTGGGTAAAATTAAACGCACATTTAATTTTATTCAAAATAAAACGCTGAAAATGAATTGTAACCAAGGTGAGAAATTCTCACTCAATCGAATTTGTTTCGATTTAAATTTTAAATAGTTAGATTTAAAATTGCTTGATTATATGATTGGATGATAAATTATTATCTGTTGTTAAAATAGACCGTATACACCGTATATTAAGCGGATGTTATTTATTAAAAACATATACCGCGATAATTCCAACTTGAATGGAATTGGTATTATCTATGTACTTGGAGTTGATTTCCCGCATTATATAGTGGATGAGACCCTATTGCGCCGTATAATAGCGGATAATATTTTATAAATCCCATATACCGCGATATTCCGTATTGGAACAGAATTGGTATTGTGCTAATGTCTGTGGATGCAGGGAAACAGGTTGGAGGGATCCAACTGGATTCCTCACCAATATTATTTGATTACAGATATTGTGATATTTGTTGATTATCATATTGGTATATGATGTATTGATTGTCGTGATTGATATATTGTTGCTGTTGCAGCATTGGCCTATTTTTGGAATTTTAAAAATATTAAAGTAAAGATTTTGAATTTAAAAGGGTTTTAAAGTGATTTTTGAAAATATACGTTTTATTTAAATTTTGGAATTGATTTATTTTAAATAAATAAACGTTATAAATTTTAATGTTATAAAAATTATGATATTTGTAAAATATAACCGAAATGTGATTTTTGAAATATGGAGTTAATGAATTATATAAAATAGTTTAATTGGGATTTTGAATTTTTATAAACGATTTACATAAAAGATTTATAATATTGATATTTATAAATTAAAAATATAGGAATTATAAAATGAGTTTATTATGTATTAAAATGAAGTTTAAATGGATTTCATAAGTGAATGAAAAGTATAGATTTATAAATTGTGAAGTTATAAAATGAATATATTTTGTAAAATAAAAGACTTATAAGTAATTAACATATAAATCGGATTTTGGCAATGTCATTGAGATTTTCGAATAAGTATAAATGATTTATAGATGAGATTTATGAAATATATATTTTATAAATCGAAATAATGGAATTATAGAAGGAGTTCTGTTAATGCTGAAAATGAGGTTATAAATGAAATTTTATAAGTAGTAAGATTTTTAAATTTTGTAAATTGTAGTCTTTATAAAATATAAATGGGAATTTATAAACATTGTTTTATAAATCCAAAACCGACTTATTTTGATAAGTCAATTATTTTAGTTTTTTAAAGGAGATATATTCACGATTTTGGACGGTGGATAATCCTTTAAACAAAATGTGTAGAAAAATGTTGAATTTGGTTAACGAAGAATATTCACGATTCTGGGACAATGAATAATATATTTAAGTGTTTTGGGAAGTCATGTTTTAAATAGAATTAAAACGATTTAAAGATGTTTTAAAATGCATTAAGTATCGAATACATAGATTTCAACATTCATTGTTGAAATAGACGTTTTCGAGAAATAAGGAAAAGATGGACTATAACACTGTTGTTATAGTAAATGATTTTCGAAAGAAAAAGTTTTGTATAGTATTGGGATTTATATATCTGTAACATCCCTAAAATTTTCGTTAAGATAATTTGTTATTTAATTTAATTTTTGAAATTAAATTGTGAATAAAAATCTGCATTGTGTTTGAATTTTCAAATTCAATTAGATGTATGTTTATCTATTTATATAAATGGATTTTTATAAGATCATTTGAATTTGATTTGAATAAATATATATATATCAAAAGATAGTAAATAAAGGAATTGATTTAAGAAATTCAATAAATTGATGTTAATAAGATTCCTATTTGGAATTCAAAGGTAAATATTTTATAAATATATTATAAATTTGGAATTTTAATTTTGAATTTCAAATACAAATGTATTGAAAAATAAGAAATAAAAGTTTAAAATAATGTACATATATATAGATGATTATTTATTTAAAAGATTTAAAATACATCTTCTTTTGAAAATAAATATAGTTGTATATTCACAAAATTTAAAATGTAAAATTGTTCACAAATGTTAGAAATATGAAGATATAAATAATACAAATTACTTCCATATTAACAAATTAATAATACAAAAGGGTAAAACATAAAAAAAAATTGTATATATGTATATATCCAAACAAATGTAAACATACTTTAAAGATCTCACATGTCTACATATATACAAAATGGCATTATTACTTTTTTTTAATAATGAAATTTAAAATTACAAGAAAACTTCACATCTTCCCATATGCCATCATAGAACATATCTTAGCAAATCTCAGCAAAATCAGAAAAAGGATTTTGCATCACACATCTCAATATCAAGGCTGTTCAAAAAAAAACCCCAAAACCAAGAAACTACCCAGCTTTAAAACCAAAAGAAAAAAAACAAGCAACCTGGTTACAGTTCGAAACCTTTAATCAAATTTTCACAAATTTGGAAATGAAAAGCATGCATTTGGATCAGACAACAATATGATCCAGAGCAATGCAAATGAAATAGAAGATCAGAGCAAGCAAAGTTCAGACAAGATCAAAAACAAGATATAAAACTTAAAATCAGAAACAAAGGCAATTCCAGTTTGCAAAAGAAAAAAAAAATTCAAAGCTTGTTCTTTGCTTCCCTCTATTCAAATCTTTCTGGTGAGTAAACCTCTAGCCCTTGTTCTGTTCATCATATCAGCTTTGGAAATCATTTCAAATAGCAATACAAATCTTTAACACGGATTAAATAACAACTTCAACTTCAACTAGATTAAAAAAAAGCAGGGGGTCAACTAAAACAGCAAGATCAGGCAACTTAAACTCAACAATATCAAGCTCAGGCAAGTCGAATAAGTCAAGCAAGAATTCCAGATTAAAATAAATAAAAGAAGAAACCAAAACTGTCTCTATTTTTCTCAAGATCAAGGTGAGCAAACCTACCCAAATCTATGTTATATGCAATGATAAATGTTGTTCTGTTATTAAAATGCCTGCTTGCCTGTGATTGTGTGAATATATATATACTGTGATGGATGCATGCTAGTGTATATGTATATATATACCCACCTCTGTTATGCTATACAGTTTCAAAAAAAACCCGTGAGCAAATTTTCTTCTATCTACCCCTATGTCTTGATGTTATGGCTGATATAAAATTGTTGCCTCGTTGTTAAAATTGCTTTTATGGTGTGCATATATATATATATATTTACATATATATAGAAACCTGCTCTCTGCCTTATAATAACAGTGAGTAGAACCTAGAATGTAAAAACAATTTTGAATCTAAACTTAAATTCAAACCCTCTTGATTTTGTCATGATTTAAACTTAAGATTCAAAGCAAACTGGGTTGTCCCATCACAATCTTTGGTTTTAAATTTTACTTAAGTTAAAATCGCTTTGCATTATCTTTGGAAGTTATTAACAGCTGATCAAACTTTGAAATACAGAAAATTTAAATATCATGATTTAATGTTTCAGGGTTAGGGACTGAAACAACATTCGAAAACGTGAATTTTAAAACTAAAATCAAGATTTTGAATATCGTATCTGTTGAGAAATTAAAAGTTGAACAGTTTTGGGTTTTTATCAAATTTTGGTGATCGCGTTGTCGATTCACCTCGTGATTGAATCTGAAGCTCGCTGGATGATCGTAGACTTAGGGAAAAATAGCAAGAAAATTTATTAAATTATGTTGGAAGGGTGCGAAGGGAATTTGGGTCGGCAACCCTAGTTTTACTGGGTTGAACATTTTTTTCCCAAGTGATCGAGTGCTTTAAGATTTGGAATAGTGGAAGTGTGGTCATTAACGAGGGCATGGCCGGAGTTGCGCAGTTTCAGATGATCGGAGACGTCATCACAGTGACGTTTTTAGGTGAACTGTTGGTTCCAAATGGTGATCAGCATGCTCGATTGTGAATCTCAGTGGTAAACAATGGTGATGGATGGTCGTTTGGGTCGAGATGATCAACGTCGACATGTTCGAGACGGCGAGGTTAGCTGGAGTTCGTCGGAGCATTGGTACATGTGCACGAGGAAGAGATGGTGTCATTTGTCTGGGTTTGGGCTTTGTTGTGAGTTGCTCGAAGGGAAACTCGAGAAAATGTGTGATGGGCTCGGGAAATACGCAGGTTAGTTCTGGGTATAAAAGACTTTAAAAAAAAAGTTGAAAATGAAATTTGGGGTTTGCTTTGGAGAAACTCGAAGCTGATAATGTTTTTATACGGGGCGGACTCGAAGGGGTTGGATTTACCTTTTACCAGTTTCAAGCCTAAAAGGAAAAAGATGTTTTCAAGTTTTGAATTGCAACAGTTCTTTTAGATTACAAAAATAAATTTTAATTTAACAAGTTTTAAAACATATTTAAACTAAACAAGTTTCCAAAGGAAAATAAATGGAGTTTCAGATTTTAAAACAAGTTTCAACATTTTAAATGTTAAAGTAAATATTCGAAATCGTTTTGTTTCTAGAAAAACCATATATCGGGTTGATTGTTTAATTTAAGATCTTTGAGTATTTTTCAAATAAGATTTAGGAGGTAATTGATTAATTAATTAGTTAGGGATGATGATTAATTTAAGGCAAAAATTATCTATGATTAAAAGATAATTATTCAAAGATGATAAATTGAGGATTAATTGATTTTAGTGATAAATTAAGGAAGAAATTGTTTTACTAAATCAATTAAGGGTTAATTACTTTTAATTAATAAATAATTAATGTGATTAATTAATTAAGGTAATTAAATTAAGAATAATTAATCAAGGTTAATTAACTTAACATGATTGAGGAATCATTATTAATTAAGGAGTAATCACTTATTGTAATTAATTAAGGGATGATGAATCTATAAATTTATCAATTAAGGATAATTAATTATAATTAAGATTCAATTAATAATTATGGATTGATATATTGGATATGTGATGTGATGCTATGTGATGCTTTGTACTGAGCTGCTATATTTGTGATGAATATACTATCGTATGAATATGAAAAGCCCTTGACCAGTAAAACAACATTTGGATTTCGATGCGACAGGGAGTCGGATTCCAAATGGTTATCCGAAACCCACATCGAATCATATTAGTGAATCTTTGTGATTGATGAACTACTTTTGTCTGAATATAGATAAGCGTTATGGGTTATACCGCTTATCGATATGATTGAATATGTGATGATATTGTGCACTATTGTGTTGAACCCCTGGACCACACTTACACACACACAAATATGGGTTACACGTGGAAATTGGTTAAGTCACAGTTTTTTTAAAATAATTTAGAATTTGAATTTTTAAATTCAAATGATTTTGAAAATGAATTGGGTTTAAAGTAATAAGCTTTTGAAAAGGTTTTTTTCAAAGATAAAAGTTATTCTTTTTTGAATAACTTGGTTGAGTTTTGAAAGTTAAATAATTTGAATTAGTTTTGAATTTAATATTTGGAATTGAATTCTATGATTTGGGAACTAGGGTTTAAAAAAGGTTATTCAACTTATAAATGTGTTTATATGGGTTTTAAACCATTTTAAAAAGTGATGTTTTAGGACTAAAAAAAAATTAAACCCAAAGATTTTAACTAGTATAAATATAATTGAATCTTTCTGAAATGAAAGTATTCGTTTTCAAATAACAGAAGCTTTCACATAAGAAATGAATTTGTGACGACCCGGAATTTCTAACAATTTAAAATTTTATAGTTAATTGATTTTAAAATATTTAAGAGTTAATTTTAACTTGAATTCAAGATATCAATATTTATTTGGTAATTAAATTATTGAATTTCATGGTTAAATATTGAACATAATAATTGAAATTGTGTAAATTGTTGAATCTGAAATTTCTAAGCCTGTTTAAAATAATTTGAAGGCTTGTAAAATATATACCGAGGATACAGAAGATAATAGAATGATTGAAATTTAATTTAAAGGTAATTTGTTCAATTTTTACAATATATCGTTTAAATTGACATTTAAAAATAGCCTTCCGAGGGACAGTCTTGGAATTCGACGAAACCAGTTCCATTGGATCCGTAATAGTTAGTTATTATCGGATTTCAATTTTCATAGCAATCGGGGTTGTCGTTTGACCCTGGCAGCTCGAAACGCTTAGAACTATTTTAATCAATTTCATTTAAAACTGGACATTTTCTTCTGTAACTCGTGCATACAATCGAATTAGCTTGCGAAATCTGTTCCGTTGTGTTTGGAATGCGGGTAGAACCTTAATAACGCCTGTCGGCATGTTGGATTTGGGGTTCGGGATTTCGCGTTATGCAACGAGAGATATTTTCAATATTTAAATATTTAACCACACTCGTATTCAAGAAGCTAACCACACTCGTATTCAAGAAGAAACCCCAAACCAGTATTTATCACCGCCTCTCTCACCTTCATCAAAGTCGAACCGAGTTTTAAAAAAAAACAATTTATGGCGACCAGAAGAGGGAAGAATCGTGCCGTTCGCTCTCGATCAAGTCAAGATGCTCGATTATTGCAGGGCTTTGTTGCGACAGGTGTAAAAGGGCCGAAGCCATATTCGATTCGAATCGCGAATTAGGGCGATCTAGGGCGAGCACAGCCACGTCGTTCGAGCCGTAGTGTGTTGCTTGAGTCTCTCGTGAGTAGCAACGTCCGTGGTTTTGCCTAGCTCGAGGCATGGTGGCAGGTGGAGTAGTAAGGGGGGTTCGTGAATTGAAAACGGTGGCGTACGTGCTCGATTCGAACGCGTGGAGGAGGTAGGTCACGACAATTTTGGTGACGTTCTGGTATCTCGAATCAATGGTGAGTACTTCAAAAAAAAATATTTTATTCTATTGTACTTTAACAGCTTTGCTCTTGGATAAAACTTTGGGTGAAACTATGAGACTCGAAGTACAGAGTAGTGTACTCGGGGCATTGGGTTTGGACTCGAAGCACAGTAGGGTTGCTTCGGGAAAATAATGGTTCAGGTCGTAATGAAACCCGTTGTATTCCAGCCCGTTATAAAAACTTAGCATTTCAGAAGCCTACAATTAGAACTTAATCGGTACTAAATCAATAACAAAGACATCAATAGGCTAAGAAAACCAATCCAGGTTGATATTTGTCGAAAGTAAAAATTGAGTTCTCATCTCAGAACTTAGTATCAAGAAAATAATAATAATAATAATAATAATAATAATAACAATAATAATTTGTGATTATTTGCTGCTTTGGTTTGGTTGGTTTTTGAGAGTACTTGTTGCTTGACTCGGAGTATTCGAGGTTTAAATTGTTTAAAACTTAAATCATAAATAAGAATTGATTCCATTTTAATGTTAATAAGGATTCAATGATTGGCGATTCATTTAATCAGTGGAGAATTAAAATGGATGATTGATTAATTAATGATTTGGATTAATTAGTTTAGTAATAAATGGTTTGAATTAATTGATTAAGTTTAAAGTCAATTAATTAAGGGAAGGTAATTCAAAATAATAATTGAGTGTGACAAGTAATTGCTTAATGTAATTAATGAAATATAATTACTTTGCGGAAGAAATCAAAAGATTAAATAAGATAATTAATTAAGAAGCAAGTAATTTATTGAAAGATAGTTAAATGCAGGTCGAGATTGTTTGAGAATGATTAATATCGTGGTTTAATTAACAAATAAATTTGGATTAGGATAAATGAAAATATAATTGGAATTCATAATTTATATAGTTAAGGATGTAATTTAAGATGAATTATTCAAGAATAGTGGCTTATGAGAAGTTAATTAATGTAAGTAATCAATGATTACTATAATTAATGAAGTTTAATTAGTTTATGGGGTAATTACAAATTACTTATCGATTTTTGTGAAGAAGAATTAATATCGTGTTAATTTATTAAAGATAATCACTTGAATGTAATTGAAAAATAATTAATCCAGGATGATTAATTAAGCTGAATAATGTGGGGTTGATTAATTAGTTAATTTGGAATTAATTAAGATTTAATGAAGGAATCTAAGTGAATGTGGTTTGAAATTCAATTGAAATCAATCATAAATAAATTGGTAAGTGATAAAGCTTTGCTTATGGATGTTTGAAAGGTATTTGGTGCTTGAATGAGTTGTTATCTCTGATATGAAATGTTATGTATTTCATTTGAATAACTTGGGTGTGGGTGATTTTGGGTTTGAAGAGACTGGGTCGGGTATCGAGAAATACCCGAATCCACTTTGACTTTTTATAATTTGATAAATGAAATCTATAGGCTGGAATGAAATGGTTTTAAAGGAATTGGACTATTTTAATTCTAAATCCTTGGTATTTAGAAATTTATATGTGGAATAAGCGTTGCCTATTGCAAATTATGAATTGGATGAATTGACATAAGTTACCCGGGTTTTATTTGAGTTGTATGCTTTGTATTCCATGTTATTTGGGATTTACTCACGCTGGTTTCCAGCCTGACCCGGGTGTTACTTTGGTGTAATGCTCGGGTCAGACCGAGTATTACATATTTTCAGGTAGGTACGTTCTGGAGCTCAGGAGGCGAGCTGGATGGAAATATCGTATAGAGTATTCCGGTGTATTTATATTATTATTAATCTGAGACTTGGTAATTGTAAATATTCAGTGACTGTATATAATGTGAAACTCTGATGTATATTAAATGAAATCGATAGATATAGTATTCTTTTGTAAACTGTTATTATTCATTATTATATTTCATCCACTGCGAATGTGAGATGTTTGGTGTTTCTGTTCTTCTTCTTCTATCTCTTTCTTCTTTTTCATAACTATTTGGAATTTTCGGGTTTGAAAATTTTGGGTCGTTACATTTGGTATCAGAGAAGAAGGTTAAGCGAGAACCTTGGCTCTGGTGGGGATTACTCATTTAATAGAGTCTGTAGTACTCTAGAATGAGTTGAGTGTATATATATATGAGCGCGTACTTGTTATTTTCTTATATAAAGATTTTAAATGATTTTATGTGAAATATATTTTTTATATATATAAAGCAATATTTTGTTCAAATAAATATTAGGTGATTGGTTGTTAATTATTGGAATTAAAATTAAGGAATAATATTATACAACCAAACTGAAATTAAATAAAGATAAGTTTGTAATGGATTCAAACTGAAATTGAAGTATTGAATTGGAATTAAATTAAGTAGAAATAGAAATACAACCAAATTAAAAAAAATTAATGGATTGAAAATGAAATACAAAATCTAATCTCGGAATTTGAAATATAGATTGGGAATGAAATTTATAAGTTGAAATAAACTTTATAAATAAATGAGATTATAATTTGAAATAGAATTCCGAAATAGAATTCCAAAGAATATTTGAAATAGAGTAAGATGAAAATTCCAGAGTAATGTTTTAAATATGAATTGGATGGAATGGAAATTTGAAATTTTTGGGAAAACTTAAAATTCCTTTGGATTTGAAAGTGGTTTCCAAAGGTTTTGGAAAGAAATAATAGTATTGTTTCAAAAAATATTTTTTTTGTTGAATTTGAAATTTGGGAAATTTGAAAATAAAAATGTTTGGAAATGTTTTTAAAGTGATAAAAGCATTGAACTCTTTTGGTCACTAGAAAATAACGTCGGTGATGACTGCAGCATTATTGAAGTTTGTTTTCGAGTTTCTAGAAGAGAAATTGCTACCAAATTGTTTTTTTTATTGGAATTGTTTGTGAACTGGGTTTGGATTTGAAATTCTAAAGGATAAATGAATTTACCAAGAATTTTGTATAATTGAATTCTAAGGTGATATTGAAATTTTGGGAATTTGTTTAAACTCTGGAATCTGGATTTAAAATGTTTATGGAATAATAAAAATATATTGGATAAATAAAATGTATAACTCAAAGTTAAAAGCAAAATGTGAACGTAATTGATTATAAATAGAAGTTGAAAAATGTAAATTATAATTAAAGTTATACAAGTTTAAAGATCAAATGGAATTTGATTTGAAGTTGGAAAGAAATTGAGAATCAATTCAATTTGAATTGGGAATGAATCAAGTCCAATGGGAATTGGAGTTAATTAAATTGGGATTGGGTTAATTTAAATGGAAGTGGAAATTTAAATTGAATTGTTGGGAAAGTAAACAGTTTTGACTCTGGACTGTTTTTAATATAACTTGTTTTGGTATAAACTTATTTTTCCAAGCTATATAACCTTTCTTTCTTAAAGCCAAATTATTTTATACTTGTTTTACAAATATTTTTGGAGCTATTTTACCATTTTTCGACTATTTTCTAAACTAATTAGTATTTTACAATTATTTTGCAATTATCTAAGATTTCTATAACTATTTAACTATTTTCCAATTATTTTACAATTAGTCAACTATTTTACAAACTCACAATTATTATTTTCAACTACTTATCTATTTTTAAAATTTTCAAGCTATTTTCTAAATATAAACTTGTCGGAGTTCAAACTGTTACTGATTAAATACCCAACTGGGATAAGAATTGAGGTAATAATCCAAATGAGGATTAAGGCAAATGTGAAAAGAAAGGAAATTGATATTGGAAAGAGTAATCAAATGTGAATATTTAATTTTGGATAAAAAAAGTTATATCTTTGTTATATATTCTTCCCTTGTTGAATCTATTGCTGGAAGAAAAGGATTTTGGAGGTGTTTGAAGTGTAAAAGAAATTTTATACGAGTTTAAAGTGATCCAAAGTTTTTAAAAAAAATTATATATATATATATATCTTTATATATATAAAGGATCCAATGAGGATTTTGGAAAAAGGTTTTGGGAACCTTTGGATCTGGAAAGGCTTTTGATTTTTTTTGGTAAAATCAATATTGTATTTGAAAAGCCTAGTTAGAAAATTATCGATTGGGATAATCGATTTTGGTATAAAGAGCTTTGTATAAGATCATACTAGGTGTATGATTTGAAGATACTATGTATATAGTATAAAATGTTTTGATGATGGCTCTGGGGAAAAAGGCGCTCCCTTGAAATGGACTTCTCAGGAGTGCCACTGGGTGGCGCTGCCTTGAGCCCCAAGGGGGGTTCTAAAGTTGATCCTGCGAGGAGTCCGGACAAAACTAGTTCCTGAGGATTTTGAGTTGAGTTACCATAGCGTAAGTCGTGTGTGCCGCGGAGAGCCAACAGTTACATGGACTCTTGTTGTGACTGCAACGTAACCCAGGATGTAACTGCGACCTATGGTAACATAGCGAAAGTCGTGTGTGCCGTTGAGAGCCAATAGTCTGCGTTTGAGTTTATCTCCGTAGACTGCGACCTATGTAGGAGTGGAGAAGTTTAATTTCGACAGCGAAATCAGTGGCCGCGGAGAGCCTGCAGTTACATGGACTTTCGCTGTGATGGCAACGTAACCCTGGATGTAACTGTGATCTGTTGTGTGGGATTCCATGGCGTAATCGAGAGGCCGCGGAGAGCCAACAGTTACATGGACTCTTGTTGTGACTACAACGTAACCCTGGTATGTAACTGTGACCATGGATGGGGGTGATAATTTTTAGAGCATTGTCACCAAAGATATTTCCTCTATTTCCAAAAATTGTTTTCTGTATTTTCAATAAAATAATTTTCCAAATATTTTCGCTGGATGTCGAAAACGGGTTTACCAAGTACTTATCGATTTTCAGTCCAACGCCTGATCAACGTATGATTGAATTTCTGTGAGAACAAGGATGGACTGGTTGAGACATCGAGTTATAAGAAATATATTATAAAAAAAAACTATCTTAATTGTATTATCTGAATTTAAAAGCATTTCTAAATTGTTAAAATAGAAGTGTTGAAATTTTGGGAAAATTTAAGGGGAAAATCCAACTGGAATTATAAAATAAAATTGAACTCAGGTAAAATTTAATGAAGTGATTTTTTGTAAATTAAGTTGGAGGTAAACTACTCAGCTAAATCAATTATTTGATAGAACGAATTAATAAAATTTAGCTCGGCTAAATAAAATGGATTGTGAGTTAATAAAGGGTTTTGGAAATGAATTCGAATGATAAATAGAATTCGAGTTGGATTTGATAATGAATTAAATAAGAAGAGATGGTTTGAATTACAAATAAAATTAAAGTGTGTTTTGAATAATATTTAATGAAATTTGCTAGTAAATTTGATATAATGGAAGTGTTGTCGGATGAAATGAAAGTGAATTATAACAGAAATGGTTTGGGTTGCAAACAAAACCCAGGTGAGTAGAAATAAAATGAGAATGGTTTCGTATAAATAAAATAAATTTGGAAATCAATTAAGTAGATGAATTCAAAATCTAAAATGGGGTGAATAAATGGGTTAATTAAATTAAATTATAAATGGATGAAGTTTATTTGAATGGAAATTAAATCAAAGTTTTAATTGGAATTGGATTATCAGACTGAACTTAAATTTGTTGGTATATTAATTTGAAGAATAAATGAGTTATATTTGTGCTTGAATATTATTATGATAAATTGAGAGGGTGAATTAATATTAAAATCAAAATTAAAGTGGATGGGCTAACTAAATTTAATGGGATTTGATTTGATGAGAATCAAATTTAATGGAAGTGAACTTAAGCTGAGGTGGAAATAGATTGAAGTAACTAACCTAAGTTAAAATTTATGAAAGCTTGGCTTCGAATAAGGATAAAAGCCCATTGAATAAAAGCTCGGTTTAAATTAAATTGGGAATGGTTAGTATTACACAAGCATGGAATGTGTCAAGCTAAATAAAATGATTGTGAATAAATTATAATGGAATTGAATAAATAAAACTGAGTTAGAGTTAATTTTAATAGGTTATAAAACTTAAATAATTAATTATTCACATGGATATTATCAAATTGCGTAGAAATAATTATCGTTTAACGTAAGCGAGAATTAATCAAATTAAATGCTATGAATTAGTGGAAGCGATATAATTGATTTTTGAATCAATTGAAGTGAATATGAGATTGTTTCGCTTAAAATGAGTTGAATGCAAGTAATTGTGTGTAAACCATTAAAATTGAATGAAAAGGCATATAAATTTGGTTGGAAACAATTAGATGTGCTTTAAAACATATAAATTGCTTATTGGAAGTGTTTGGTGCTTGTTATTTATGTAATGCTTGTGTTTAGCTATTAAAAGTAAGTGAAATGTTAATAAATTTTCTATGTATGGCACTTACATATTTAAAGTGAGTAAGTACAGGTATAAGAAGGCCGTTTGGCTGGATTTGGATTGCGCTAATTGCTAAAGTAAATAAGCGGCATACTTAAAATACTAAATAAGGTACGCCTACGCAATAAAAATAGGAAATATGAACTGTTTTTGCTTTTTCCGACCGGGTGGGTCGATGTATATATATTTATATCACTTGTCAAATTGCAAAAGCACATCCGTACAAAGGAGACTCTGCCAAAAATTTTCGAAAATTTTGGGAGTTAGAAAATTTTTGAGAAAAATTGGTTAACGACAAAACAATTCCAAATTGGAAATTAAAATCAATTAGTAGATGAAACTAATATGAATCAGTTTAAATGAAAAATAAATCTCAATAATAGAAATCAAAAATAAATTGAATTCATATGAAACGGTGAAAACTAATTTGAAATAGATATGTGACTTGTGTAAGGAAATGTATGAAATGATTGTATAGGGTTATGATTGGATATTGTTGCTAAGAAAGATATGCAGGTACTAAAAGGGGAAAAGAAAATTTGATTTGATTCCAAAAAGATTAATGTGAATTGCCCGACAAAAAAAGGTATGTATTTTAGTTTCTGGATGAAATTGGATTGGGTTTTTGATGTAGCCACTTGGCTTTTGTTTTCTTTTGGATTTGGGTGCCCGTAGAGGCCTTTTGTAGTTGTAACGAGCTAGCCGTGTAAAGGAAATGCTGGCAAAATTTTTCGGGAATTTAGGGAGTTAGAAAAATTTTGAGAATTCAAAATTTGATTTAAATTGAAATTTAGATAATTGAGCAAAGAGATATGATTTGAAACTATGAAAGGGTTTGAGAAGTTGGTTGATGTGATAATAGGTTTTTAATAAAAGGTAGTTGGTAGGATGTTGAATAGTGAGTTTTGGAAATAAGTAAACGGGTATTGGTCCATTCTTCCTAATTAGTAATTTCGGGGACGAAATTCTTTTAAGGGGGGAGGAATGTGACGACCCGGAATTTCTAACAATTTAAAATTTAATAGTTAATTGATTTTAAAATATTTAAGAGTTAATTTTAACTTGAATTCAAGATATCAATATTTACTTGGTAATTAAATTATTGAATTTCATGGTTAAATATTAAACATAAAAATTGAAATTGTGTAAATTGTTGAATCTGAAATTTCTAAGCCTGTTTAAAATAATTTGAAGGCTTGTAAAATCTATACTGAGGATACTGAAGATAATAGAATGATTGAAATTTAATTTAAAGGTAATTTGTTCAATTTTAACAGTATATCGTTTAAATTGACATTTAAAAATAGCCTTCCGAGGGACAGTCTCGGAATTCGACGAAACCAGTTCCATTGGATCCGTAATAGTTAGTTATTATCGAATTTCAATTTTCATAGCAATCGGGGTTGTCGTTTGACCCTGGCAGCTCGAAACGCTTAGAACTATTTTAATCAATTTCATTTAAAACTGGACGTTTTCTTCTGTAACTCGTGCATACAATCGAATTAGCTTGCGAAATCTATTCCATTGTGTTCGGAATGCGGGTAGAACCTTATTAACGCCTGTCGACATGTTGGATTTGGGGTTCGGGATTTCGCGTTATGCAACGAGAGATATTTTCAATATTTAAATATTTAACCACACTCGTATTCAAGAAGCTAACCACACTCGTATTCAAGAAGAAACCCCAAACCAGTATTTATCACCGCCTCTCTCACCTTCATCAGAGTCGAACCGAGTTTTTTTTTTTAAAAAAACAATTTATGGCGACCGGAAGAGGGAAGAATCGTGCCGTTCGCTCTCGATCAAGTCAAGATGCTCGATTATTGCAGGGCTTTGTTGCGACAGGTGTAAAAGGGCTGAAGACATATTCGATTCGAATCGCGAATTGGTGCGATTTAGGGCGAGCACAGCCACGTCGTTCGAGCCGTAGTGTATCGCTTGAGTCTCTCGTGAGTAGCAACGTCCGTGGTTTTGCCTAGCTCGAGGCATGGTGGCAGGTCGAGTAGTAAGGGGGGTTCGCGAATTGAAAACGGTGGCGTACGTGCTCGATTCGAACGCATGGAGGAGGTAGGTCGCGACAATTTTGGTGACGTTCTGGTATCTCGAATCAATGGTGAGTACTTCAAAAAAAAAATTATTCTATTGTACTTTAACAGCTTTGCTCTTGGATAAAACTTTGGGTGAAACTATGAGACTCGAAGTACAGAGTAGTGTGCTCGGGGCATTGGGTTTGGACTCGAAGCACAGTAGGGTTGCTTCGGGAAAATAATGGTTCAGGTCGTAATGGAACCCGTTGTATTCCAGCCCGTTATAAAAACTTAGCATTTCAGAAGCCTACAATTAGAACTTAATCGGTACTAAATCAATAACAAAGACATCAATATGCTAAGAAAACCAGTCCAGGTTGATATTTGTCGAAAGTAAAAATTGAGTTCTCATCTCAGAACTTAGTATCAAGAAAATAATAATAATAACAATAATAATTTGTGATTATTTGTTGCTTTGGTTTGGTTGGTTTTTGAGAGTACTTGTTGCTTGACTCGGAGTATTCGAGGTTTAAATTGTTTAAAACTTAAATCATAAATAAGAATTGATTCCATTTTAATGTTAATAAGGATTCAATGATAGGCGATTCATTTAATCAGTGGAGAATTAAAATGGATGATTGATTAATTAATGATTTGGATTAATTAGTTTAGTAATAAATGGTTTGAATTAATTGATTAAGTTTAAAGTCAATTAATTAAGGGAAGGTAATTCAAAATAATAATTGAGTGTGACAAGTAATTGCTTAATGTAATTAATGAAACATAATTACTTTGAGGAAGAAATCAAAAGATTAAATAAGATAATTAATTAAGAAGCAAGTAATTTATTGAAAGGTAGCTAAATGCAGGTGGAGATTGTTTGAGAATGATTAATATCTTGGTTTAATTAACAAATAAATTTGGATTAGGATAAATGAAAATATAATTGGAATTCATAATTTATATAGTTAAGGATGTAATTTAAGATGAATTATTCAAGAATAGTGGCTTATGAGAAGTTAATTAATGTAAGTAATCAATGATTACTATAATTAATTTAGTTTAATTAGTTTATGGGGTAATTACAGATTACATATGGATTTTTGTGAAGAAGAATTAATATCGTGTTAATTTATTAAAGATAATCACTTGAATGTAATTGAAAAATAATTAATTCAGGATGATTAATTAAGCTGAATAATGTGGGGTTGATTAATTAGTTGATTTGGAATTAATTAAGATTTAATGAAGGAATCTAAGTGAATGTGGTTTGAAATTCAATTGAAATAAATCATAAATAAATTGGTAAGTGATTAAGCTTTTCTTATAGATGTTTGAAAGGTATTGGGTGCTTGAATGAGTTTCTATCTCTGATATAAAATGTTATGTATTTCATTTGAATAACTTGGGTGTGGGTGATTTTGGGTTTGAAGAGACTGGGTCGAGTATCGAGAAATACCCGAATCCACTTTGAATTTTTATAATTTGATACATGAAATATATAGGCTGGAATGAAATGGTTTTAAAGGAATTGGACTATTTTAATTCTAAATCCTTGGTATTTAGAAATTTATATGTGGAATAAGCGTTGCCTATTGCAAATTATGAATTGGATGAATTGACATAAGTTACCCGGGTTTTATTTGAGTTGTGTGCTTTGTATTCCATTCTATTTGGGGTTTACTCACGCTGGTTTCCAGCCTGACCCGGGTGTTACTCTGGTGTAATGCTCGGGTCAGACCGAGTATTACATATTTTCAGGTAGGTACGTTCTGGAACTCAGGAGGCGAGCTAGATGGAAATATCCTATAGAGTATTCCGCTGTATTTATATTATTATTAATCCGAGAATTGGTAATTGTAAATATTCAGTGACTGTATATAATGTGAAACTCTGATGTATATTAAATGTAATCGATAGATATAGTATTCTTTTGTAAACTGCTATTATTCATTATTATATTTCATCCGCTGCGAATGTGAGATGTTTGGTGTTTCTATTCTTCTTCTTCTATCTCTTTCTTCTTTTTCATAACTATCTGGAATTTTCGGGTTTGAAAATTTCGGGTCGTTACAGAATTTCTAATTTGTGTAAGAAGGATTTCAAGTCTAAAATAAAGACGGTCTTCCAAGTTACAAATAAATCTTTGGAAACATGTTTTGAAAGCTATAAATTAAATCTTTAATTTAAATATTTAATGTGTTAATCCAATTAAAATGGAATTGTTTGAAATCTATGAATGATCTTTGTGAAACTAGGTGAACTTCGTGAAATGAATCTTTGTATTTAAAGATTTAAAATGGTAGTTTGTTTAACCATTTGAAAGAAAAGCTTTGGATTTTCAAGTTGTGACTTAACTGAAATCCCATATCCATATGTTTTAAACTATTGCGCTCATTATTCGGTTTAGCCGGGAGAGGACCTTGTGTCATATAGCCCATTCCGAATAGTGATACGACGTTATGGATTGCATTTGAAGACCGGTGTTGAAGACCGGGTGTCTTCGAGAACGTTAGGATAACCTATCGATTGTCTCTGCACCGAGTTGCTCCGGTATAAGGATTCCCTAAGTGATGGGAAGTCCGATCAGGATTGTGGATGGTCGAATTTGCAAGGGCTTCTTCCTTTACTGGATGAAGTGCCTTCGGTTCTGTTCGAACCCGGAACAGACTTGTATGGTCGTGTGTCTGACACTACACTTTGAGATATAAAGCCGATTTCTTTCAAATACATATCTGTTGGTGGCGGGGAATTTATTCTCTTAGCTTAACACCCTTCTCTGAGATGTACGAGCTCAGAGGTTATGTAGTTGAAGGTTATCAACGATATACTCCCAATTCAGTAGTGTGGCATGCTAAGTGCTGCTGTGTGTTGACGATCATTTGTGATCAAAGCATGGATTTTTATAAAGCATAGCTTTGTGGACGACACTGCATCAGGACCTCACACCTCGGAAATGGTCGAAAAAGGAAAGATGCTGCAAGGTTATGAGTGTCGCGCCCTTTAGAGTGTGTCATTCCCTTCTAGAAAAGGGTGGTATCATGGTATGGAGCCCAGATACTTACTCATGTGGATACTGCAGATCTATTACTTTATGGTTGCTTTATGGTTTTGAGGCGCCTCGGATAAAGGTCCCAAAGGACCGAGGGATGGCATGCTCGAGTAGTAGTTACCTAGTTACAGAGGTAACCCGGCCTTGTGTTGGCAGAGATCCGGCTAGGTTCTCGAGACGTCCTGCCAGAGGCGATCCCATGTGGCAGTAGGAAGTTCCTTAGCCTGACCATTTGTTGGAAATGCATTCATCCAATACGTGCCTTGTACGGTTTTAGTTGTAGAACCTGCCATTTACTTATGGTGGCGCCTCACTGTTTAGATGTTAGCTATAGTAGGCATACAATACTAGTTGTATGTTGGCTAGGATTTATATTATACTTTCGAAATGGTTTTCCACACTTTGCATTTATAATAATAATATCAAAGAAATTTTCTCGTATTAAGCATATTTGACTATCATAAGGAGAAATCTCCTCTAAGTCTGCGTTTGCATTGTGTGCGTGGCGGGAGGCCTTATGGTAGTTTCATTTTCTAAAAAGCATTGCGGATTTCAAATTTAAATTCATTTGTTTGTTTTAAAAGACCAAATATTTTTGTTTGCTCATACAAGTCCCACGACTGACCTGGAGTTTATTGTTCCTTTCCTAAACTTTGAGTGCACAATATTTTCCTACACGGGCAGTATAGAGTTGGATTTTTTAGATAATCAATAGTAGGTGTAGATTCGATAGCTTTCAGCCTAGGATTTGGCAATCGCTTGCGGACGAGACTTGCTTATCTTTGTGCATCATTATTGGGAGTTCGAGCTATTTCTGGATTGGTGTTTTTGAAGATGGAATTCTTTCTTGAAGACTATATTGGAGTTTTTGTTCCGCTGCTAGTGTTATCTTTTCTTGTTGCTATTATTTCTTGTATCATCTCTCTAATGTACATTTCATTGTATCAATCAGTTGTATCGTATTGTGTCAGATATTGTATCAAATGTTGTATATCATATGTATCATTTTATTTTTCTCTCGCTATGTTATTTACTTAATGTGTTATAAGCTTCGACGAACCAGATTCGACGTTTGGATCTGCGGCATTTGAATACGAGTGTCGTATTCGGTGTCGATTTTCGAAGGCCGAGTCAGGATTGTTACATTTGGTATCAGAGCTGAGGGTTAAGACATTAGCTCAGGAGCATAATACATAAGTAACTCATTAGATATAGGGTGAAGTATACCTTAGAATGAGTATATCCTTAAGATATCCGTTCGAACGCCTCAGTAAATTCTCTTACTATCCACTGATAGTAAGTATGAGTGCGAGAAGAGGACGAGATAGGGGACAGGGGAGTACCACTATAAATGGTCAATACCCTACGAAAGTGGAAACAACTTTCTTCTCAATCTCCTTTGATTCCATTCCCAATTCTTTTGATGGCTTCGTGAAAGCTCCAGAAAGAAGATTCGATGTGATGGTAGCCTTACGAATCGTTGTAGAAAATCCTTACTTTGTATCTTCATCGGATTCTTATCAGCTTTTCAACTTTAATGAATAAGAATTTGAAATTGAAATTGGAAATTTTAATTTAAGTTAAATCGGTTAACAATTTGAATTGTATCAATAAAACGATAACGGTTAAAACCAAATTTGAAATTCTATTGTAATTTTTGTATATGAAAGCCCGAAGTGGGACAAATTGATATATATTTAGGGATGGTCCGACTCGAATTTGGAATCCATATCTAGTGCTTGATAATTATAGAAGATTGAATCCATCTATCTATTATCTAGGATCCGATATATTCTACGAATGATTAGTTATCCCTTCGAACTAATCAATGCCCTTGTATATTCATAGACCGGTGGACCCAAATATCTTGTGAAAAAATTGCATGAGTTTGTTCTCATATTGTTGATATTCTGATTTGGCAAGCCAAATGCAGAATAATTATTCAGTTTGATCGGGTAATTAATCTCTCTATCTATCATCTGTTCTTGGTTATCTCCCTTACAAATTTTGAGGACGAAATTTTCTTAAAGGGGAAATCTGTAACATCCCTGAAATTTTGGTTAAGATAATTTGTTATTTAATTTAATTTTTGAAATTAAAATGTGAATAAAAATCTGCATTGTGTTTGAATTTTCAAATTCAATTAGATGTATGTTTATCTATTTATATAAATGGATTTTTATAAGATCAATTGAATTTGATTTGAATAAATATATATATCAAAAGATAGTAAATAAAGGAATTGATTTAAGAAATTCAATAAATTGATGTTATAAGATTCCTATTTGGAATTCAAAGGTAAATATTTTATAAATATATTATAAATTTGGAATTTTAATTTTGAATTTCAAATACAAATGTATTGAAAAATAAGAAATAAAAGTTTAAAATAATATACATATATATAGATGATTATTTATTTAAAAGATTTAAAATACATCTTCTTTTGAAAATAAATATAGTTGTATATTCACAAAATTTAAAATGTAAAAATGTTTACAAATGTTAGAAATATGAAGATATAAATAATACAAATTACTTCCATATTAACAAATTAATAATACAAAAGGGTAAAAAAAATTTGTATATATGTATATATCCAAACAAATGTAAACATACTTTAAAGATCTCACATATCTACATATATAAAAAATGGCATCGTTACTTTTCTTTTAATAATGAAATTTAAAATTACAAGAAAACTTCACATCTTCCCATATGCCATCATATAACATATCTTAGCAAATCTCAGCAAAATCCAAAAAAAAATTTGCATCACACATCTCAATATCAAGGCTGTTCAAAAAAAACCCAAAACCAAGAAACTACTCATCTTTTAAACCAAAAGAAAAAAAAACAAGCAACCTGGTTACAGTTCGAAACCTTTAATCAAATTTTCACAAATCTGGAAATGAAAAGCTTGCATTTGGATCAGACAACAATCTGATCTAGAGAAATGCAAATGAAATAGAAGATTAGAGCAAGCAAAGTTCAGACAAGATCAAAAACAAGATATAAAACCTAAAATCAGAAACAAAGGCAATTCCAGTTTGCAAAAGAAAAAAAAATTCAAAGCTTGTTCTTTGCTTCCCTCTGTTCAAATCTTTCTGGTGAGTAAACCTCTAGACCTTGTTCTGTTCATCATATCAGATTTGGAAATCATTTCAAATAGTAATACAGATCTTCAACCTGGATTAAATAACAACTTCAACTTCAACTAGACTAAAACAAAGTAGGGGGTCAACTGAAACAGCAAGATCAGGCAACTCAAACTCAACAATATCAAGCTCAGGCAGGTCTAATAAGTCAAGCAAGAATTCTAGATCAAAATAAATAAAAGAAGAAACCAAAACTGTCTCTGTTTTTTTCAAGATCAAGGTGAGCAAACCTAACCAAATCTATGTTATATGCAATGATAAATGTTGTTCTGTTGTTAAAATGCCTGCTTGCCAGTGTGTATGTGAATATACATATACTGTGATGGATGCATGCTTATGTATATGTATATATATATACCCACCTCTGTTATGCTATACAGTTTCAAAAAAAACTGTGAGCAAATTTTCTTCTATCTACCCCTATGTCTTGATGTTATGGCTGATATAAAATTGTTGCCTCGTTGTTAAAATTGCTTGTACGATGTGCATATATATATATATATATATATGTACATATATATATAGAAACCTGCTCTCTGCCTTATAATAACAGTGAGTAGAACCTAGAATGTAAAAACAGTTTTGAATCTAGACTTAAATTCAAACCCTCTTGATTTTGTCATGATTTAAACTTAAGATTCAAAGCAAACTGGGTTGTCCCATCACAATCTTTGGTTTTAAATTTTGCTTAAGTTAAAATCGCTTTGCATTACCTCTGGAAGTTATTAACAGCTGATCAAACATCGAAATAGAGAAAATTTAAATATCATGATTTAATGTTTCAGGGTTAGGGTCTGAAACAACATTCGAAAACGTGAATTTTAAAACTAAAATCAAGATTTTTAATATCGTATCTGTTGAGAAATTCAAAGTTGAACAGTTTTGAGTTTTTATCAAATTCTGGTGATCGCGTTGTCGATTCACCTCGTGATTGAATCTGAAGCTCGCTGGATGATCGTAGACTTAGGGAAAATAGCAAGAAAATTTATCAAATCATGTTGGAGGGGTGCGAAGGGAATTTGGGTCGGCAACCCTAGTTTTACTGGTTTGAACATTTTATTTTTTGTTCTTTTTTCCCAAGTGATCGAGTGCTCTAAGATTTGGAGTAGTGGTAGTGTGGTCATTAACGAGGGCATGGCCGGAGTTGCGTAGTTTCAGATGATCGGAGACGTCATCACGGTGAGGTTTTTAGGTGAACTGCTGGTTCCATATGGTGATCAGCATGCTCGATTTCAATTTCAGTGGTAAACAATGGTGATGGATGGTCATTTGGGTCGAGGTGATCAACGTTGACATGTTGGAGATGGCGAGGTCAACTGGAGTTCGTCGGAGCATTGGTACATGTGCACGAGGAAGAGATGGTGTCAGTTGTCTGGGTTTGGGCTTTGTTGTGAGTTGCTCGAAGGGAAACTCTAGAAAATGTGTGATGGGCTCGGGAAATACGTAGGTTAGTTCTGGGTATAAAAGACTTAAAAAAAATAGTTGAAAATGAAATTTGGGGTTGGCTTTGGAGAAACTCGAAGCTGATAATGTTTTTATACAGGGCGAACTCGAAGGGGTTGGATTTACCTGTTACCAGTTTCAAGCCTAAAAGGAAAAAGATGTTTTCAAGTTTTGAATTGCAACAGTTCTTTTAGACTACAAAAATAAATTTTAATTTAACAAGTTTTAAAACATATTAAACTAAACAAGTTTCCAAAGGAAAATAAATGGAGTTTCATATTTTAAAACAAGTTTCAGCATTTTAAATGTCAAAGTAAATATTTGAAATTGTTTTGTTTCTAGAAAAACAATATATCGGGTTGATTGTTTAATTTAAAATCTTTAAATATTTTTCAAATAAGATTTAGGAGGTAACTGATTAATTAATTAGTTAGGGAAGATGATTAATTTAAGGCAAAAATTATCTATGATTAAAAGATAATTATTCAAAGATGATAAATTGAGGATTAATTGATTTTAGTGATAAATTAAGGAAGAAATTGTTTTAGTAAATCAATTAAGGGTTAATTACTTTTAAATAATAACTAATTATGTGGTTAATTAATTAAGGTAATTAAATTAAGAATAATTAATCAAGATTAATTAACTTAACATGATTGAGGAATCATTATTAATTAAGGAGTAATCACTTATTGTAATTAATTAAGGGATGATGAATCTATAAATTTATCAATTAAGGATAATTAATTACAATTAAGATTCAATTAATAATTATTGATTGATATATTGGATATGTGATGTGATGCTATGTGATGCTTTGTACTGAGCTACTATATTTATGATGAATATACTATCGTATTAATATGAAAACCCCTTGACCAGTAAAACAACATTTGGATTTCGATGCGACAAGGAGTCGGATTCCAATTTATTATCCGAAACCCACATCGAATCATATTAGTGAATCTTTGTGATTGATGATCTACTTTTGTGTGAATATAGATAAGCGTTATGGGTTATACCGCTTATCGATATGATTGAATCTGTGATGACATTGTGCACTATTGTGTTGAACCCCTGGACCACACTTACACACAAATATGGGTTGCACGTGGAAATTGGTTAAGTCACAGTTTTTTTTAAATAGTTTAAAATTTGAATTTTTAAATTCAAATGATTTTGAAAATGAATTGGGTTTAAAGTAATAAGCTTTTGAAAAGGTGTTTTTCAAAGATAAAAGTTATTTTTTTTGAATAACTTGGTTGAGTTTTGAAAGTTAAATAATTTGATTTAATTTTGAATTAATATTTTGAATTGAATTCTATGATTTGGGAACTAGGGTTTAAAAAGGTTATTCAACTTATAAATGTGTTTATATGGGTTTTAAACCATTTTAAAAAGTGACATTTTGGGACTAAAAAAAATTAAACCCAAAGATTTTAAATAGTATAAATATAATTGAATCTTTCTGAAACGAAAACTATTCGTTTTCAAATAATAGAAGCTTTCACATAAGAAATGAATTTCTAATTTGTGTAAGAAGGATTTCAGGTCTAAAATAAAGACGGTCTTCCAAGTTACAAATAAATCTTTGGAAACGTGTTTGAAAGCTATAAATTAAATCTTTAATTTAAAGATTTAATGTGTTAATCCAATTGAAATGGAATTGTTTGAAATCTATGAATGATCTTTGTGAAACTAGGTGAACTTTGTGAAATGAATCTTTTTATTTAAAGATTTAAAATGGTAATTTGTTTAACCATTTGAAAGAAAAGCTTTGGATTTTCAAGTTGTGACTTAACTGAAATCCCATATCCATATGTTTTAAACTATTGCGCTCATTAATCTGTTTAGCCGGGAGAGGACCTTGTGTCATATAGCCCATTCCGAATAGTGATACGACGTTATGGATTGCATTTGAAGACCGGTGTTGAAGACCGGGTGTCTTCGAGAACGTTAGGATAACCTATCGATTGTCTCTGCACCGAGTTGCTCCGGTATAGAGATTCCCTAAGTGATGGGAAGTCCGAGCAGGATTGTGGACGCCCGGATTTGCAAGAGCTTCTTCCTTTACTGGACGAAGTGCCTTCGGTTCTGTTCGAACCCGAAACAGACTTGTATGGTCGTTTGTCTGACACTACACTTTGAGATATAAAGCCGATTTCTTTCAAATACATATCTGTTGGTGGCGGAGAATTTATTCTCTTAGCTTAACAACCTTCCCTGAGACGTACGAGCTCAGAGGTTATGTAGTTGAAGGTTATCAGCGATATACTCCCAATTTGGTAGTGTGGCATGCTAAGTGTTGTTGTGTGTTGATGATCATTTGTTGATCATTTGTGATCAAAGCATGGCTTTTTATAAAGCGTAGCTTTGTGGACGAGACTGCATCAGGACCTTACACCTTGGAAATGGTCGAAACAGGAAATATGCGGCAAGGTTATGAGGGTGTAACGACCCGGAATTTTGGGCAATATCGATTTAATAATCTGTATAAATAATTTAATTGGTTTAATGATTTTCTTTGTAATTTTAATTTAAAATTGGCTAATTTAATCTTTTAAAGGTTAATAAATTTTAATCTAACAATATTGATAAGAGTTCTTTTCCAAAGCTAATAAATTTTAATTCTATTTATAATATATACATTTGATATGTATTGTGAATGGGATACCTTTTGTTTAAAATAAAAGTTGAATTTTCAAATTGTAATGTATATGTATGTATATGTTATAATTTGAATTGTTTTGAAAATTTAATTTAATCTATCAATAATTGATGTATGAATGAATATGTATGAATATTATAATTTGAATCTTTGTTTTAAAATTTAATATTTCTCAAAAGATAATTTAAAGACTAATTCAATTGTTATTTATTTTAATAGAATAATTTAAAGGGGTTTTAATCAAAGTTTTGTTTTGTCTTTCTTTAAGGTATTTAAAATATGATAGTTTAAAAAGGGATTTAAACAAGTTTTATTTTGTTCTCTTTTTAAAGTGTTTTGGTTATAAATATACATATAAAGTTATTAAATAAACTTTCTTTTTAAAATATCTCTTGAACTAGAAATGCTTGTAAAACATAAGCTATTGATAATATAAAAATTTATAAAGATTTCATACTTGTATATGTATTTAATTAAAATTCAAAAGCCTCTCATAAAACCATTTCACTAATGCATATAAATATTTCATAAATGCATATAATACTTTGTGAATACATATATGATTTAAATAACTTAATAAAATGGAGTAACACTTGTAAGCTTTTAAAAATAGCTTAGTGACATTTGTTTACATTAACAACATGTGGCAGCTTATAATTTTAAATTTTAATAAATGTCTTTAGAAGAAAACAAACTTCTTTTAAAAAAAAACATTTTCTTTTCTTCATGCTTTCGAAAATTAATGGCAAATCTGAAGTAAGTTTGAAAAGTAAGATCTGCAAAGCAAACATTTAAATCATGCATTTTCCAAGCTGCAACCTTCAGAAATCAAACCTGCAAATACAAATCTACTTCAATCTGCAACATAAAGTCAAACTTGCAATTACAAAGGAATCAAGATCAAAGTCTCAACCTGCATTTCAAATAATATTCAACCTCCAATCTGTAACTTCAACATGCAAGGGAAATCTACAGCATGCAAAGATTTTTTTTTCAGTAAAGCAAGATCAGGACACAACTTTTTCAATTTTTAGAGCCTGGAAAGAAATTAAAAGTTTCTCTGCTCTGCTTCTCTAATGATCAGGTGAGTAAATGGAATTTAAAAAAAAAAAAACAGATTTGGTTAATCTGTAAGTTAATTAATAATGCATGCAAATAATTCTTGTTTGATAATGTTGATTATGTGAATGCATTGATTATTTATGTCTGCAGCTTAAATATGAACTCTGTTGTTAAGCAGGATCTTGTTTTTCCAACATCCTTCAAAACTATAATTTGTTTGAACCTGTTGTATAAGTGAAAAATGTATGATATAGATTAATAATAATTTTAAAATTAAGTCTCATATTTATTTTAATCTGCAGGTATGTAAATATAAGAAATTTACAGTAAAACCAAATTGTAGCAAAAATCAACTACTCTAATTCTTGTTTAAAAAGGGTATAATTGTGTTTGTTACACGAATTCATGAATTTAGAAGTAGAAATCATAATTTTTAATGGTGTAAATATGGTGAATTTGGGTTTCATTCAAAATTGGGAATTTTGTGAAACTCTGATGATTCAAACATTAATTTGGTTTGAAACTCGGATTGAAGCTTGTGCTTAGACTATTGATTATGGTAAAAATGTAAATTAATTTTTCTAATGTCAGAGGAGTTTGGAATTGAGCAAAATAGGGTTTGTCTGTTCTTAATCTCGGCCTGTCTATTTTGGGATTTTTGACGCATAGAGTGGATCGAGTTCGGTTGTTTTTTGGGAAAATGTAGTATGGAGTTGTGGCACTTCAATGGAGAGGTCGGAGAGGGGAGTTCGTCGTTGTAGCGTCGGCCGTGGAGGAGTATGGGGTCGCGTCTTCTGCAGTTTTCGATTCGAATGGCGAAATTTCGAATCGAATGTGTATTGTTTGATCTGGAACTTCGTGGATGCTCGCTAGTAGTGTAGTGACTGATGTTGGAGGTCGCGATGATCGTAGGAGGTCGGCGGTGGGGGTGCAGGTGCACCGTGATTTGGGTCTGTGCACGTATGGGGTTCTGGAAATTTTGGGTGGGGAGGAAGAAGGAATCTCGAAGTAATACTCGTGTTTAGGAGGGGGCGACTCGAAGTAGGTGATGTTGGGGTTGACTCGAGGGCAAGCATGAGTCGCTTCGAGATTTGCTTGGGGATTTAGTGAGTTTTACTCGGGTTTAACCTGAGATTTCCTCACGAGCAAGTATGCATGTTGTTTTAAAGAATTTGTTACAGGTTTACTTATTGATTGAAAAATTGAATCAAGTTTTAAGGGCGATTCTAAAGTAAAGTTTTTAAAACTTAAGTTTCAAAATTTTATTCAAAATAAAGAAGTTTGAATTGGGAAAATTTAAGTGTTTTAGATTTTAAAATTTGATTTCAAAATGCTTTATTTCCAAATAAAGTATAAGTTACAATTTTGCAATCCAAATAAATAATTTGTCTTCGAGTTATTTAGATTTGATTAAATTCAAATGATTTACTTGTGTAGGTAAATATGGTTAAATTATTTTTGATATGAACTTAAGAATTCTTGGTTATATGAATTGATTATAAGTAAAAGAAAGTTTAATTAAGGATAATGTTTTCTTAATTAAGGATTTTTAAATAAAGTAATTAATTAATTGTTTAATTAATTTTAAATAAATAGTTAATTATTTATTTAATTTTAAATAATCACTTAATTATGGATTAATTAAGTATAATTACTTAATGAAGTAATAAATGATTAAATCTTGGATGTAATTAGGATGTTAATTACATAGGGAAGTAATTAGGGAAGTTACTCATTGTAGTAATTAATGAAAGTGATTAATAGGATCACTTAATGTGATCAATTATGAAATTGATTAACTTAATTGTTTTAAAGTTAATTAATTATGAAGTAATTAATTAGTTAAGATTTATTTAATGATGGAATTAATTATGGTTAAGGAAGTAATTAAGATTTATTAATAGAGATAATTACTTATGTAAATAATTAAGAGTTAATTACTTAATTATTTTAGATAATTAATTAATGTGATTAATTAATTAATGGAATGTGATTAATTTAAGATTAATTACTAAGTGTAATTAATCAAAAATTGTAATTAATTAATAAAGTAATTAATTAAGGATTTATTTATTAATTTAATTGATTAATAATTACTTAATGAAGTAATTAAGATTTATTAAATGGATTAATTAATCCAGGATTAATATAATTAATTAAGAAGTTAATTAATTAAGATAAGTAATTAGTAATTGTTAATTACTGTTTATGGTTAATGAGATAATTAATTACAAGTTAATTATTTAATTAATTAAAGAATTATTAATTAATAAAGATTATTAATTAATATAATTAATGAAGTAATTAATTTAAGTAATTGATTTAAATATGATTAATTAATTGTAATTAATTAAGGATTAATGTAATTAATTATAGTTAATTAATTAATGAAGGATCATTAATTATTGTAATTAATGATAGTAATTAAAGGATAATTACTGAATATGGTTAAGGATAATTACTTGAAGGTAATTAAGAGATAATTAATCAAGGAAGATTAATTAAAGAAGATCATTAAGGAATGATAAATGAATTTGATTTGTGATAAATCAATGAAGTAGGATTAAGATAATCCAAGTGGTTAAAGGATAATAATTAATTTAATTAAAGGTTAATTAAATCGATTAAGAGTTAATCAATTCTGCTTTGGATGATTGGTTGATATTGAATGATTAATATTGGATGTTGGATGATAATGGATGATTGATATTGGGTGTTTTGTTGATATTGGATGATATGGATGTGTATGAGATATGTGATATGCTGCTTGTAAGATGAATGGTTTATATGACTTATCTGTTGTGATAATGTTATTCATCTACCTGTTATATATCATCATGTATATAAGTTTTAAACTGTTTAAATCCCTTAAGTACAACTTGGACATTAAAATGGCGTTTGGTTTCGATGAGACCGGGATCGGATTTCCATATTTGGAATCCGAAAACCACATCGATTCCAATTAAACGTTAGGTCGTTAATCCAAGTGGAGCAAGTGAAGACTCGAGGTGTAAGGGCTATACGTCAGTATAACTCTGTGGGTGATTCCGTAATGAGTTTGACGGAATAGTGCTTATAGATTCGAGATGGCGAATCAGAGTGCAAGGGCTATGGTCGTTGACTCTGAGGGTGATTCCAAAATGAGTGCAACGAGATAGTGCCTTCGGTTTCGTTCGAACCCGGAACGAAGTTGTATGGATTGAATGCTTTCAGCACATCGTCAGGCGGACGATGAGCATTCTAAGATAGATGTGTTCTATAAAGGTAATCGCAGCCTCAAGCCTCATCAACCGGGAATGGCTAAAACAGGGGAGGTGCAGCAAGGCTTCGTGGGTAGCTCCCACTGGAGAGCAAGATTTACCCCTGTCTAGAGGTCCCTTTTTATTTCGGCTGTGTGGGGCGGTTGAATTCCGGACAACCGCCGGGGTTGTCTTGTTCGGAACTATCCAGTAAGGGATGGGTCCGGCCTTGTGTTGCAGGGGAGTTAGGGTGGCTCCTCGGTACGGTGATCTAGGCCACGTACTGTGACGGGCGGTACCCCAGTAGCCCTGCCATTGATGGAATCCATAATCCAATAAGTGCCTGTACGGTTTTGATTGTGCCCAACTATGTTGGAACGTGAGATGTAAGCATTCCAGCTATTTCTGTATTTTATTTTGAAAACCCTAGACACTATTATAATATCACTGGATTTCCTATCAAATGTTTTGGTTAGCGTAAGGTAAAAACTTTTCCATGTTTATGTGTGGGAAGTCTTACGTGATACCCTTTCTTTTCAAAGGTTTTCTAAAGTTAAGCAATTTTAACCCGTTTACTCACACCAGACCCCTGTCTGACCCGAGTGTTTATTTTCTGTTTTATTAAACTCTTGGGTACTCATATTATGTATGAGTAGTCAAGTGATTCAGGTTAGCTTGACGAATTCTGGAGGAGTAATGGAGCAGGAGGCTTCAACGTGTAGATATATATTGGTTCCGCTGTGTTTGGTATCTGTTTCTTCTGTTGTACTTGAGTTGTATGAGTTAGACAGATGTTTATAACTGTCTAATATGTGTTGTATAGATGTGTAACTCTGATGTAATCTGATACTATGTAATATTTTATTTGATATATTATATTTTATTCGTTCCGCTGTGAGTTCTCTGATGTTGTTTGTGTTCTTCTTTCTCTTTCTTTTCTTCTTCTATCTCTTTCTTTCTTCAAAATGATGCGATTTCCTGGAGATAGGAAGTCGGGTCGTTTCAGTTGGTATCAGAGCGTTAGGTTGAGTGAATACCTAGGCTCTGTAGTGGTGTCTTTCTTGAGAGAGCGTATTTGTAATTTTTATATATATATATATATATATCTATATCTACCTAATCTGTTGGGTTATCCGTTCGGATTTTCCAACATAAGTTATAGAGGTAGATGGAGTAAGTGGTGTGTGTGTAACACGACTACCACTGATGGAAAAGGTCCATATGTAGAGGTTGGAAGTATTTGTCGAGACTGTAGGCCTAATACCGTCTCGAGTGAGATTTGTTGTTTGGAGTAAGGAATTCTCTGATATCCGAAGGAAATCTTTTTAAAGATTCGGAGTGTATCTTTGATATGTAAGTTTGGATTTCGCTCGGGCGAGCGAATTATTCTTGAGTTTGGATTTGATGGAAGTGCAGAGTAAGGGATAATATCTTGATAACTGCGTGATGAGATGCAGTCTCCTTGGATATTTTCAGAAGGTGTTTTCTCTTGAAGTAGTTTTAAAGGTGGTTGAGGAGTAGTCTTTACCTGCCTCAGGGAAGACTCGTTTGTGGAGAAGTTATCTGGATCTTTAGTTTGGAAGTTGGCTGTTCTGGAATATGAGACTAAGGTCTATGAGTTGTTTTGCTTCGACGTGGTCTCATTTGTCATTCCTTAAGGAGAGTGAGATGTTGATGCTTGGTTTGGAGCTCGAGTTTCTTTTGGAATGTCTGCCATCTCGGAGGTTCTGTTGTGTGGTTTGTAGATGGTTTTGGTCTTCGAGAAGCATTTGGATTTGGAAGTCTTGGATAGCCGTGGCAGCAGTGCAACTCGAAAGTGTTGGTGTGCTGACAAGTGGATCTTTTAGCTTTGTAATATCATCAAAGTAGAGTTTGGAAGCAGCAGAGTTGATTTTTTCTCGGATGGTTCAAAAATCCTTGTGGTTTTTTTTTTTTAGCAGTTCGAGCAGATGGTGAAGTTTTATTGAAGGGTTAACCTTGTTTGGAAAAGCTTAGAGCTGTTCTAATTGGTAAAGAGAGGACAGTTTCTTTGGAATCCGAATTAGGTTGGATCGCAAAAGTGACTTGCGATTGGTTTGGAATTGTCTTGAGCATTCTTTGGTTTGAGAACTAAGGATTCTCATGGGGAAGTAGGAGCTGCTGGAGTAATCAGTAGATTGTCTACATCTGGAATTGAGTCCTATATTGTTTTGGATCCAGAAGTGATTTGTTAGCTAGCCTGGTTGTAGGATGGCTCTTGGAGAAGTAGAGACTGGTGTAGCAGCTCAGGAATTTATTTGTGGAATTTGGATTTGGCTAGATCTAGCTTTTGAATTGGATTCTGTGTAAGGTTGTGTGACCTAGTCAGATGAGTCACCCAGATTGTATGGATTTGATGAACAAGGTTTCTGGTATATATTGGATAAATTACACTTGTGTTCATCAACAGTATTCTCCTCTGTTTCTGAATCAGAGTTGTGCAGCGGAAGCGAGGTAGCAGCTGTGCAATGAAGGAATAAGTTATGTTGCTATTGCTTGAATAGTAGAAATTGTGTACTGGATTTCGACGGATTTTGGAAGAATTTTCCGTTGGATAGGATCCTGAAGCTAGTTTGGTTTGGTCTAGTTGTTTCTGAAAGTATCAGCATAGGTTGAGCTGATCAGGAAGAGATTGCCAGCTCAGGATTGTCTGTTGAGTTATACAGATATGAGATGAGGAGTTTGAATTCGAAGTTGGAGACTTCATTGTTGAGATTTCTCTGGTTAAGAGAGCAGAAATTGAGTAATATTGGATGGGTAGTGCTATGGCATTTGAGATTTCTTATCTGTGTTCTGATAAGATAAGATTAGTTGTCTATGAGATTGAATTGCCAGTTTGGATAGCTGGAGTTCATTTTATTTCACGTATCTCTGAGGGAGTACGTGTATGATTCATCATTGGTTGTTGAATCTGTAGTTCAGTTAGAATTTGATGTTGAGCTGGAGTTGAGTGTAATCTGATATTCTGTTCAGATTGGTGGATCTAGAGCAGAGTGGAGCTCTGGATTTTTGTAGTATAGTTTGTTAGTTTAGCTTTGTAGAGCGAGTCTCCTGGTAATTTTTACTTGGGAAACTCGGGATAGTATTAGAATTATATTCTGACATACGTCAGGATAATTAGCTAAGTTTGTTTGTGTGATTGATTGCTTTGATTGTTAGTAACTGATTGTTAGGAATGCTTTGCTGATTGAATTTAAATCTTTGTTGGGTTATTAAATTAACTTTGCTTTTAAATTTCGGGGACGAAATTCTTTTGAGGGGGGAGGATTGTAACGACCCGGAATTTTGGGCAATATCGATTTAATAATCTGTATAAATAATTTAATTGGTTTAATGATTTTCTTTGTAATTTTAATTTAAAATTGGCTAATTTAATCTTTTAAAGGTTAATAAATTTTAATCTAACAATATTGATAAGAGTTCTTTTCCAAAGCTAATAAATTTTAATTCTATTTATAATATATACATTTGATATGTATTGTGAATGGGATACCTTTTGTTTAAAATAAAAGTTGAATTTTCAAATTGTAATGTATATGTATGTATATGTTATAATTTGAATTGTTTTGAAAATTTAATTTAATCTATCAATAATTGATGTATGAATGAATATGTATGAATATTATAATTTGAATCTTTGTTTTAAAATTTAATATTTCTCAAAAGATAATTTAAAGACTAATTCAATTGTTATTTATTTTAATAGAATAATTTAAAGGGGTTTTAATCAAAGTTTTGTTTTGTCTTTCTTTAAGGTATTTAAAATATGATAGTTTAAAAAGGGATTTAAACAAGTTTTATTTTGTTCTCTTTTTAAAGTGTTTTGGTTATAAATATACATATAAAGTTATTAAATAAACTTTCTTTTTAAAATATCTCTTGAACTAGAAATGCTTGTAAAACATAAGCTATTGATAATATAAAAATTTATAAAGATTTCATACTTGTATATGTATTTAATTAAAATTCAAAAGCCTCTCATAAAACCATTTCACTAATGCATATAAATATTTCATAAATGCATATAATACTTTGTGAATACATATATGATTTAAATAACTTAATAAAATGGAGTAACACTTGTAAGCTTTTAAAAATAGCTTAGTGACATTTGTTTACATTAACAACATGTGGCAGCTTATAATTTTAAATTTTAATAAATGTCTTTAGAAGAAAACAAACTTCTTTTAAAAAAAACATTTTCTTTTCTTCATGCTTTCGAAAATTAATGGCAAATCTGAAGTAAGTTTGAAAAGTAAGATCTGCAAAGCAAACATTTAAATCATGCATTTTCCAAGCTGCAACCTTCAGAAATCAAACCTGCAAATACAAATCTACTTCAATCTGCAACATAAAGTCAAACTTGCAATTACAAAGGAATCAAGATCAAAGTCTCAACCTGCATTTCAAATAATATTCAACCTCCAATCTGTAACTTCAACATGCAAGGGAAATCTACAGCATGCAAAGATTTTTTTTTCAGTAAAGCAAGATCAGGACACAACTTTTTCAATTTTTAGAGCCTGGAAAGAAATTAAAAGTTTCTCTGCTCTGCTTCTCTAATGATCAGGTGAGTAAATGGAATTTAAAAAAAAAAACAGATTTGGTTAATCTGTAAGTTAATTAATAATGCATGCAAATAATTCTTGTTTGATAATGTTGATTATGTGAATGCATTGATTATTTATGTCTGCAGCTTAAATATGAACTCTGTTGTTAAGCAGGATCTTGTTTTTCCAACATCCTTCAAAACTATAATTTGTTTGAACCTGTTGTATAAGTGAAAAATGTATGATATAGATTAATAATAATTTTAAAATTAAGTCTCATATTTATTTTAATCTGCAGGTATGTAAATATAAGAAATTTACAGTAAAACCAAATTGTAGCAAAAATCAACTACTCTAATTCTTGTTTAAAAAGGGTATAATTGTGTTTGTTACACGAATTCATGAATTTAGAAGTAGAAATCATAATTTTTAATGGTGTAAATATGGTGAATTTGGGTTTCATTCAAAATTGGGAATTTTGTGAAACTCTGATGATTCAAACATTAATTTGGTTTGAAACTCGGATTGAAGCTTGTGCTTAGACTATTGATTATGGTAAAAATGTAAATTAATTTTTCTAATGTCAGAGGAGTTTGGAATTGAGCAAAATAGGGTTTGTCTGTTCTTAATCTCGGCCTGTCTATTTTGGGATTTTTGACGCATAGAGTGGATCGAGTTCGGTTGTTTTTTGGGAAAATGTAGTATGGAGTTGTGGCACTTCAATGGAGAGGTCGGAGAGGGGAGTTCGTCGTTGTAGCGTCGGCCGTGGAGGAGTATGGGGTCGCGTCTTCTGCAGTTTTCGATTCGAATGGCGAAATTTCGAATCGAATGTGTATTGTTTGATCTGGAACTTCGTGGATGCTCGCTAGTAGTGTAGTGACTGATGTTGGAGGTCGCGATGATCGTAGGAGGTCGGCGGTGGGGGTGCAGGTGCACCGTGATTTGGGTCTGTGCACGTATGGGGTTCTGGAAATTTTGGGTGGGGAGGAAGAAGGAATCTCGAAGTAATACTCGTGTTTAGGAGGGGGCGACTCGAAGTAGGTGATGTTGGGGTTGACTCGAGGGCAAGCATGAGTCGCTTCGAGATTTGCTTGGGGATTTAGTGAGTTTTACTCGGGTTTAACCTGAGATTTCCTCACGAGCAAGTATGCATGTTGTTTTAAAGAATTTGTTACAGGTTTACTTATTGATTGAAAAATTGAATCAAGTTTTAAGGGCGATTCTAAAGTAAAGTTTTTAAAACTTAAGTTTCAAAATTTTATTCAAAATAAAGAAGTTTGAATTGGGAAAATTTAAGTGTTTTAGATTTTAAAATTTGATTTCAAAATGCTTTATTTCCAAATAAAGTATAAGTTACAATTTTGCAATCCAAATAAATAATTTGTCTTCGAGTTATTTAGATTTGATTAAATTCAAATGATTTACTTGTGTAGGTAAATATGGTTAAATTATTTTTGATATGAACTTAAGAATTCTTGGTTATATGAATTGATTATAAGTAAAAGAAAGTTTAATTAAGGATAATGTTTTCTTAATTAAGGATTTTTAAATAAAGTAATTAATTAATTGTTTAATTAATTTTAAATAAATAGTTAATTATTTATTTAATTTTAAATAATCACTTAATTATGGATTAATTAAGTATAATTACTTAATGAAGTAATAAATGATTAAATCTTGGATGTAATTAGGATGTTAATTACATAGGGAAGTAATTAGGGAAGTTACTCATTGTAGTAATTAATGAAAGTGATTAATAGGATCACTTAATGTGATCAATTATGAAATTGATTAACTTAATTGTTTTAAAGTTAATTAATTATGAAGTAATTAATTAGTTAAGATTTATTTAATGATGGAATTAATTATGGTTAAGGAAGTAATTAAGATTTATTAATAGAGATAATTACTTATGTAAATAATTAAGAGTTAATTACTTAATTATTTTAGATAATTAATTAATGTGATTAATTAATTAATGGAATGTGATTAATTTAAGATTAATTACTAAGTGTAATTAATCAAAAATTGTAATTAATTAATAAAGTAATTAATTAAGGATTTATTTATTAATTTAATTGATTAATAATTACTTAATGAAGTAATTAAGATTTATTAAATGGATTAATTAATCCAGGATTAATATAATTAATTAAGAAGTTAATTAATTAAGATAAGTAATTAGTAATTGTTAATTACTGTTTATGGTTAATGAGATAATTAATTACAAGTTAATTATTTAATTAATTAAAGAATTATTAATTAATAAAGATTATTAATTAATATAATTAATGAAGTAATTAATTTAAGTAATTGATTTAAATATGATTAATTAATTGTAATTAATTAAGGATTAATGTAATTAATTATAGTTAATTAATTAATGAAGGATCATTAATTATTGTAATTAATGATAGTAATTAAAGGATAATTACTGAATATGGTTAAGGATAATTACTTGAAGGTAATTAAGAGATAATTAATCAAGGAAGATTAATTAAAGAAGATCATTAAGGAATGATAAATGAATTTGATTTGTGATAAATCAATGAAGTAGGATTAAGATAATCCAAGTGGTTAAAGGATAATAATTAATTTAATTAAAGGTTAATTAAATCGATTAAGAGTTAATCAATTCTGCTTTGGATGATTGGTTGATATTGAATGATTAATATTGGATGTTGGATGATAATGGATGATTGATATTGGGTGTTTTGTTGATATTGGATGATATGGATGTGTATGAGATATGTGATATGCTGCTTGTAAGATGAATGGTTTATATGACTTATCTGTTGTGATAATGTTATTCATCTACCTGTTATATATCATCATGTATATAAGTTTTAAACTGTTTAAATCCCTTAAGTACAACTTGGACATTAAAATGGCGTTTGGTTTCGATGAGACCGGGATCGGATTTCCATATTTGGAATCCGAAAACCACATCGATTCCAATTAAACGTTAGGTCGTTAATCCAAGTGGAGCAAGTGAAGACTCGAGGTGTAAGGGCTATACGTCAGTATAACTCTGTGGGTGATTCCGTAATGAGTTTGACGGAATAGTGCTTATAGATTCGAGATGGCGAATCAGAGTGCAAGGGCTATGGTCGTTGACTCTGAGGGTGATTCCAAAATGAGTGCAACGAGATAGTGCCTTCGGTTTCGTTCGAACCCGGAACGAACTTGTATGGATTGAATGCTTTCAGCACATCGTCAGGCGGACGATGAGCATTCTAAGATAGATGTGTTCTATAAAGGTAATCGCAGCCTCAAGCCTCATCAACCGGGAATGGCTAAAACAGGGGAGGTGCAGCAAGGCTTCGTGGGTAGCTCCCACTGGAGAGCAAGATTTACCCCTGTCTAGAGGTCCCTTTTTATTTCGGCTGTGTGGGGCGGTTGAATTCCGGACAACCGCCGGGGTTGTCTTGTTCGGAACTATCCAGTAAGGGATGGGTCCGGCCTTGTGTTGCAGGGGAGTTAGGGTGGCTCCTCGGTACGGTGATCTAGGCCACGTACTGTGACGGGCGGTACCCCAGTAGCCCTGCCATTGATGGAATCCATAATCCAATAAGTGCCTGTACGGTTTTGATTGTGCCCAACTATGTTGGAACGTGAGATGTAAGCATTCCAGCTATTTCTGTATTTTATTTTGAAAACCCTAGACACTATTATAATATCACTGGATTTCCTATCAAATGTTTTGGTTAGCGTAAGGTAAAAACTTTTCCATGTTTATGTGTGGGAAGTCTTACGTGATACCCTTTCTTTTCAAAGGTTTTCTAAAGTTAAGCAATTTTAACCCGTTTACTCACACCAGACCCCTGTCTGACCCGAGTGTTTATTTTCTGTTTTATTAAACTCTTGGGTACTCATATTATGTATGAGTAGTCAAGTGATTCAGGTTAGCTTGACGAATTCTGGAGGAGTAATGGAGCAGGAGGCTTCAACGTGTAGATATATATTGGTTCCGCTGTGTTTGGTATCTGTTTCTTCTGTTGTACTTGAGTTGTATGAGTTAGACAGATGTTTATAACTGTCTAATATGTGTTGTATAGATGTGTAACTCTGATGTAATCTGATACTATGTAATATTTTATTTGATATATTATATTTTATTCGTTCCGCTGTGAGTTCTCTGATGTTGTTTGTGTTCTTCTTTCTCTTTCTTTTCTTCTTCTATCTCTTTCTTTCTTCAAAATGATGCGATTTCCTGGAGATAGGAAGTCGGGTCGTTTCAGAGGGTCGTGCCCTTTAGGGTGTGTCATTCCCTTCTGGAAAAGGATGGTATCATGGTATGGAGCCTAGATATTTACTCATTTGGATACTGCAGATCTATTACTTTGTGATTGCTTTGTGATTTTGAGGCGCCTCGGATAAAGGTCCCAAAGGACTGGGGGATGGCATGCTTGAGTAGTAGTTATCTAGTTATAGAGGTAACCCGGTCTTGTGTTAGCAGAGATCCGGTTAGGTTCTCGGGACGTCCCGCCAGAGGCGATCCCATGTGGCAGTAGGAAGTTCCTTAGCCTGACCATTTGTTGGAAATCCATTCATCCAATACGTGCCTTATACGGTATTAGTTGTAGAACCTGCCAATTACTTATGGTGGCGCACCACTATTTAGATGGTAGCTATAGTAGGCATACGATACTTGTCGTATGTTGGCTAGGATTTATATTATACTTTCGAAATTATTTCCATACTTTGCACTTATAATAATAATATCAAAGAAATTTTCTCGTATTAAGCATATTTGACTATCATAAGGAGAAATCTCCTCCAAGTCTGCGTTTGCATTGTGTGTGTGGCGGGAGGCCTTATGGTAGTTTCAATATCTAAAAAGCATTGCGGATTTCAAATTTAAATTCTTTTGTTTGTTTTAAAAGACCAAATTTTTTTGTTTTCTCATACCAGTCCCACGACTGACCTGGAGTTTATTGTTCCTTTCCTAAACTCTGGGTGCCTACTATTTTCACACACGGGCAGTCTAGATTTGGGTTTTTTAGATAATCAATAGTAGGTGTAGATTCGATAGCTTTCAGCCTAGGATTTGGCAATCGCTTGCGGACGAGACTTGCTTATCTTTGTGCATCATTATTGGGAGTTCGGGCTATTTCTGGATTGGTGTTTTTAAAGATGGAATTCTTTCTTGAAGACTATATTGGAGTTTTTGTTCCGCTGCTAGTGTTATCTTTTCTTGTCGCTGTTATTTCTTATATCATCACTCTAATGTATATTTCATTGTATCATTCAGTTGTATCATATTGTATAAGATATTGTATCAAATGTTGTATATCATATGTATCATTTTATTTTTCTCCCGCTGTGTTATTTACTTAATGTGTTATAAGCTCCGGCGAACCGGATTCGACATTTGGATCTGCGGCATTTGAATACGAGTGTCGTATTCGGTGTCGATTTTCGAAGGCCGAGTCAGGATCGTTACAATATCTATCTAAATTTCGAATCCCTATAGTGATTTTGGGTTGTCGTAATGATGTTTTACGCAACATTCATTTTGGCCCAAATAAATGTGTTTAAGAGAATGTTTTCCTTAAAGAATGAAACATATACTTAATTTCGATTTAAGTATATTTAATATTTTCCGAGTGTTGGAAATAAATGGATCTGTGAATTACTTATTATTATTAAATAAGTATGGAAATGTTTTCAAATGTGAAGTGAAATGTTTGAGATTACATCTTTTAAAGATAAATTGAAAATGAATATTAGAAATCGATTTGAAAATCGTATATTCATAGATATTTTGGAAAAGCGAATTCATTATGGAATTTATAAAAGAAAGGGAAATGAATTTTTACGGATTTGGGACGTATATATAAAGTAAATCGTTAAGGATTTATTTAATCGGTTTAAATGAACCATTTTGAAATGAAAATGAATAAAGATTTGTGAATATATACCGTGTAGGGAAACGATTTGAAATTTGTTTTCAAAAGTTGTAAAGGTGAAAAGTGATTTGAAATTTGTTTTCAAATGTTGAAGTGTGGAAATTATATATCTTGTAAAGATATTTTTGAAAAATAAATAATTTGGGAAATTATTTGGAATTTGATGATGTTGTGCATGTCTATTGATAGTTAAATAACCGACTATCAGTATTTACCTTTAAATGGGTATTTGTTGGGATTTGCTTGAATTTGAATGCCACACTTATTTTCTAAATAAGCACTCACTATTCGGGTTAGCCGGGAAAGGACCTTTGGGTCGTATAACCCATTCTGAATATGTGATACATCGTTATGGATTGCATTTGAAGACTGGTGTTGAAGACCGGATATTTTTGAAAACAGAATTATTACCGTCGAATGACTCTGCACCGGCTGATCTTCGATATAGAGGTTTATCACCCTTAGTGACGGGAAGTCCGGACGTGATTAGTGAATATTCGGATTGCAAGGACTTCTTTGGAAGTGCCTTCGGTTTCGTTCGATCCCGGAACGGACTTGTATGAATGTGTGTCTGACGTTATAATTTGAGATGTAAAGCTAGTTCCTATCAAATATATTTCTGTTGGTGGCGGAGAATTTATTCTCTTAGCTTAACACCCTTTCCTAAGACGTACGAGCTCAGAGGTTATGTAGTTGATGGTTACTAGTGATACATTCCCAAATTGGTAATGTGGCATACGAAGTGATGTTGATCAATTGTTGATCAAAGCATGGCTTTGTTTAAAGCGTAGCTTTGTGGACGAGACTTCGTCGGACCCCACACCCCGGAAATGGTCAAAACAGGAAGGATGTAGCAAGGTTATTAGGGGGTAGCACCCCTTTAGTGTATGTCATTCTGTAACGGCCCGCAAATCCGTACCCCTTGAGTCAACACTATTATACAACAATCAACTCAAGTTGCACAGAAATACGAACCATTTGGGTTAAAGAAAAAGAGGTAGAAGAAGAAAATAGAAATCAACAACATAATCTAACCATCGCAGTGGACTAAAATATAATAGATAATAAATAATCTTTACTCAAAAATCAAATATCTCTGTTTTATATATTACATCATCAGAGTACATCAATCACAGCTCAACATCAATATCATACACATGGATACACAACAACTCAACACAGCGGCATATACATATAAAACAACTACGAGAATATGCATCGACATCTAACTCGTCTCCTGAGCTCCACAGCATCAAAACCTGTATCCTATAATACTCGGTCTGACCCGAGCATTACAGTTAAATAACACCCGAGTCAGCCTGGAATACCAGCGTGAGAAAATCACACCCAATTGATTATTAAAGTTTCAAAAACCTTTGAAAACAAAAGCATCTCGTAAGACCACGCCACAAATAAATATGTCGGGTTTTTACCTTACGATAGCTAAAACAATTTTTATAGAAATCCTCTGATATTATAATAGGGTCTATATACAAATACTTATAAAATAGCCTAAATTGTTACATCTATTAAATTCCAGCTACTAGCCACAGAGTGGGTAATACAAACAAAAATCGTACAAGGATCGTAGGGATAATGGATTTCCAACTAATGACTAGGCACTGGGGTACCACGTGCCACAGTACGGGGCCTAGATCACCGTACCGAGGAGTACGCCCGCTCCCCTGCAACACAAAGCCGGGACTACCCCTTACTGGATAATCCCGAGTGAGATCACCCCGCGGTTGGGATCAGCAACCGCCCACTAAGCCGAAATAAAAAGGAACATCTAGACAGGGATGACCTCACCCTGCTTGGGTGCTACCCACCTAGCCTTGCTGCATAACCCCTGATTTTAAGTCATTCCCATTTGATGAGCCTTGAGGCTAAGTGTTACCTTTATAGAACATATCCCTTAGAATGCCCATCATCCACCTGACGATGTTTCGCAAGCATTTATCCATACAAGTCCGTTCCGGGTTCGAACGGAACCGAAGGCACTATTCCTACTACATCCATTTTGGAAATATCCTCGGGATTAGTAGCGACTAGCCCTTGCACTTCACTGCTCCATCTTCGAATCGAAAATCGTTTTTCACGAAAACGTACAAACCGGATCAAAGTGGTTTTTGAGAAATTAATCTCGAACCCGGTCTCTTCGAAACGATCAACGCATTTGTCCAATATTGATAATCGGTTATTTAACTATCAATTCATTTTCACAAACATCCATCAAAAAATAAATAATTTCCCAAATTATTTATTTATCTCAAAATATCCTCAAGAGATATAATTCTATTTTCAATCCTTTGAAAACAGTTACAAAACCATCTTTCTTTTCAGAATAAACTTTCCCAAATATTTTCTATCTCCTCTTGAAATCACCAAGCACAAAACTAGAGTTTGTAAAATTATTTAAACACTTTACCTTGAAATATACTTTTCAAACATTTAAATTAAAACTACTTTAATAATTTGGTAAAAAAATACATATATGAATATTTGAAAATAAAGTTACTTGATAAATATAAAACTAGATTTTTTACTTTTACAAAACAAAACACCAAATCGCTTTTAAATAATTACTACTCTAATAACTTAAAAGGAAATACTTACTTTAGGCTTTAAATATTAGAAATAATAAATTTTTCAAAACATATCTTTAAAAACAATTTTAAAACTATTAACTTATATTTAAAAATTTACTTTGAAAACGTACTTGGTTATCCAGGGAGAATTCCAACTTCAATCACCTAAATCAATCTTCCAAACTGATTCCCAATTTATTCCACTTAAAATAAATTTCTCTACTTATTAGTTTATCTCAAAATTCATTAATTATGGACTTTATATTTATTATTATTATTTTTCCGTTTGATTTTATACCATTTAACTGAGATATACAAATTTCAGCTTCTTCCAAATTTCTTCTTTATTCTTTTTAATAAATTGAATCTTAAATATTATACAAATGTTTTGTTCTTATAAAATAATAATGCTGAAGTTTAAAATTCATAAACCTTCTGTTAATACAAATTTCCTTCTATATACTAAATTTATTTATTAGAATTTAAAAGCACTATTATTCTTAATTTATTTAAAATTTCTACAATTATTTCACTTACAAATTATCTTCGTTTTATTTCCAAAATCTAATTCTATATATCTTGATAACTTAGTAACCCGGAATATATTCAGGGAAACCATAATATCCAATATTCCAATTGTCAATAATGTTCATCACAGAATATAAAATAGTCACAACAGAGGTATTAAATAATTTAAATGTCGAGGGATCCAGTTGGATCCCTCCAACCTGTTTTCCCTGCATCCACAAACGTTAGCACTCATAACATGCCAATCTCAAATCATATCATATTATATCACATTAATCAATCCAAGCATTCAAACAATTATTTAAATTTAATCATTTGAATTTAAATTTAAAATTTCACTAAGTGAGATTAACTCACCTTCGACCTTTACTTTGCAACCCAATCCATCTCGCTTGTTTTGTCGATTTATAGACCTTGTATAAGTAATTTATACAATTTATTAATATTCGAACAGATTGAACAATTAAATTTCATTGATAATTTAATTAACCAGTGATTTTTGTTTTAAACTAAAAATTTCATAAAAATCTTATTTTATCTAAATTCTTTCACCCTTTAAAATTTCCCACTTTCCATTGCAAGATCTTAACCACACAACCATACCAAAAATATATATACATATTCAAATTCGTATACACTTGACTATCAAATGAATATGTGCAGGTGGCGAGTGGGTTATGGTTGGTAAAGGAACTTAAATTTGGGTATATATATTTTAAAGGGTTCTGATACCGCTCTGATAGTGGATTCGCTGATAAATTAACTATAAATCCAATACCCCTGAAGCGATCAAATACCCTTGAGTTAATGTTCTAGGGTAGTGATCTATATATTTATACGATTACAGAAATTTATACTTAATTCGATTACAAAAATTCTAGGGTTAAAGTAATCAATTCAATAGATCTATTCAGCTGGATTGACTCAAGAATAAATTGCAACGTTTACCTCAGTTGGATTGACTCAAGTTGCCCTCGCGTTCCCCTTTGATTGCGACGTCTACCTGCCACGAATGTCGCGGCCACACCACCTACATCACCCCCACCCTCAAAATTCGTACACGATTGATCGCCGAACCCTATACTCGCGGCCAATTTGCAATGATCGCAGCCCCCCTCAGATCTAAGAACGATCTCTTAAGGCCGTGAAATTCCTTAATCCAGATCTCGGCCACGAAATCAACGACAAGCATTACACCCTGATCGAGGCACGCAGTTCACGCGGCTTCACGATTCAATCCCCTCTGCCTCACTTGCCTGCCGCCGAGCCTCACGATAAAGAAAAAAATGCGACGCCCTCCCTTACTTTGAGCTTAAGGAGTAAGAAGCGACAACGAATGAGGACGGAGAGAGGAGGCTTTCGTTCGGTAGTTTATTTATTTGTTTTTTCGAAGAGAGGGTTTTGGCCATTAACGAAAGGAAGTGGAGTTTAACTTTTGGAGGAAACAAAGGGGTTCGATATTTTTTTTTAATTTTCTTTTCCGTTAGCTTGCTTTAGAATGCTTATGTTGAACGGCTCAGGATATTATTATTTTATTTCATTTTATTTTAAAAAAAACAATGTGTGTTTAAGAAGGCTCGGCAAATTATAAGCTTGCCTTACTACAGTGACGGAAAGGAAAGCTGACGTGAAATTATTTCGACTGAAGGTTAACTGGTTAAACAATGTATTAATTTAATTTCAAATTTCAATTTAAATCGACTATTATCAATGAAATTTCAGCGCGTATATATATCATACACTCACACACTAACTCCGATCAAAACGAAATTTGAAATTCGATAATAATTCAATATTACGGACCCAATGGAACTGGTTTTGTCGAATTTCGAGACTGTGCCCCGAAAGGCTATTTCAAATTCAATTTAAACGATATAAAATTTAAAACTGAACAACCCACTGTTTATTTCAATTTTAAAACTTCTATTATCCTCAGTATTATCAATATAAATTTCATAAGCCTTCAATTTATTTTTAACTGGCTTAAAATTCCAGATTCAACATTTTACCCAACTTCCAATTATTTAATTTAATAATTCAATTATCAAATAAATTGTGATATTCGTAATTCAAGTTAAAGTTACTCTATTGAATATTCAAAATCAGTTAACTATTCCGATTTTAAATGCTCAAAAATTCCGGGTCGTCACATTCCTCCCCCTTAAAAGAATTTCGTCCCCGAAATTACTAACTAGGAAAAATGGCCCAAAACCCGTTACCTTTCCCAAAAACAAACAGTTTCTAACAATTCAACATCTTACCAACTATCTTTTTATAAAAGACTCATTATTATTCTTATTAACCTTCCAAACTTCTCCATAGTTTCAAACTATATTGTTGGTTTAACCATTCAAGTTTCAATTTAAAACCAAATTTTGAATTAACAAAAATTTTCTCAAAAATTTTCTAACTCTCTAAATTTTCGAAAATTTTTGCCAGCGTCTCCTTTGCGCGGCTAGCTCGGTACAACTACAAAATGGCTCTACGGCTCCCAAATCCAAAAAGAAAACAAAAAGCCAAGTGGCTCAATCCAAATCCCAATCAAATTCCATACCAAATTAAACACATACCTTTTATCGAGCAATCCAAACTTATTTTTCTGAAATCAAAATCAATTCTCCTTTCTCTTTATAATACCTGCATATCTTACTAAGCAGTAATATCCAATCACAACATTCCAAAACATTTTATTGACTTCCTTACCAAAGTCAATGTCTATTCATCCACATATCAACTTAGAATATATTTGCAATATTCAATTTCCAATTAAATTTTACTATTCCTTTCATAAGTTTAGCATAAGCATTTTATATGCTTCTTTATTTATTTTTACTTCACCCCTTTGGTTTATCTCTAATTCTATTCAATTTAGGTTTTCTCATTTCCATATAAATTCAATTTACCTTCATCTCAAGCCATATTTAATTAATTATTTCTTTAATTAGTCTCACTACTTATTTGATGTATTTATTGCCAAACTATAAATTATTTTTAGCCTACACCAATCAATCTTTCAACTTCACTTTACTTCACCCAATCTACATTAATTATTATTCCATTATAAAATTTTCAACTCATATGCTTACTCACATGAATCAATTAGTGCTTACAAATCTTAATTTCAATACTTTGATTTAAAGTAGTCTAACCAGACTAAGTTTCCTATTCCATATAATGTAACACAATTCAGTTTTAAATTCCAAATTTGAAATCTGTTTGTCATTGACTAAATTTCCAAAAAAATTCAAAAAAAAATTCTAACCCCCAAAATTTCTGAAAATTTTTAGCAGAATCTCCGTTGTACGGAGGAGCTTTTGTAATTTGACAAAAGAGATAAATATATATACATCGACCCACACGGTCGGAAAAACCAAAAACAGTTCATATTCCCTAATTTTATTGCGTAGGCGTACCTTATTTAGCATTTTAAGCAAGTGGCTTATTACTTTTAGCAAATAGCCCAACCAAATCCAGCCACACGGCTTCCAAGTACCTATACTTACTCAATTTAAACATGTAAGTGCCAAAAATATGCAGTTTAACTATATTTCACTTAGTTGCAATGGTTAAAACATACGGATTCTAAAGAAAATTCACACCAAACATTTTTCCGTAAGCAACTTATGCAATTTTTATACCAATTCCACTGTTTCGATTAATTTACAACCTATTTTCATTCAATTTGAATGGTTTTCAATCCATTCGTATACAATTTCATCAATTCGAATGGTTAAAACTCAATTGTTTACATTTAATTTATTCTTAAGCAAACTGAACTCATATTTAATTCAATTGCTTTCAAAATCAATTTATTTTACTACTATCAACTCATAGAATTTTTGAATTACTTCTATTTACATCAAATGACAATTTATTTTATGCAATTTGACAAGATCTATGTAAATAAATAAGTCTTTATGTTTTATAACCAATTTAAATTTATTTCAACTTAATTTATACTTAATCACAATTCATATATTCTCATTTTCACTGCATTTCAGATTTGAATCCATTCATTTATCTTGAGACATTTCATATTGGTTACATCAAATACTCATTTCATAATAGATTTGCAAACTAAACATTTGCCACATTAAATTTATATTTGACTTCATTTAACCAATTCAAGTTCCATCTCCATATTTCATTACCAATTAATTTCCTTTTTATTTTAATTCATTCACAACCATTTATTTAGCTCGACCCATTCCAGGCTTTCATATTACTACCCATTCTCGAATTAATTCAAACCAAGCTTTAATTTAATGGTCTTCCATTTTTACTCTTAGTCGAACTTCTAATTATTCTCAACTTAAGTTAATTTACTCAATTTATTTCACTTCAAACTTAAGTTGACTTCCATTTGATTCTTATTTATTCCATCCATTCATTTATTCAATATAATTAGTTTATCCACTCAATCCATTATGAATTTTCATTTCCTTACATATTATTTATAACCCACCAAATTCCGTTTCGATCCAAATTTATTTTTACTTGATTCAAATTTAATCCAATATCATTAAACTTGGTTTTAAGTTGAATTCAATTCAACTCTCCCCCTTATATTAAGCTTAAGTCAATTTATTTTGATTCAATCAAATTTTATATTTAAGCTCATTTCATTTTGGAAATAAATTTCTCTTTTCAATTTAACTTGATTCTATTTTAATCCAATCCCACTTCAAACAACAAATTTATTTGATCAGTTATTATACATTTTAACTTTTTAGATTCGGCTCATTCAATTTATTACAAGGCCATTTCTAATTTATTCCCTCTGATTTGGATTTTATTGGCAATTCAAACCATCACTATTTTAATCCGATTTCATTTTCCTTTATCTGACACATTTCCAATTAGATATAATCTGTTAACACTCCAAGTCAAATTTTAATTTATAACTCAAGTTCTGAATCCATTAGCCATTTCAAATTTCCATTCACTTTTAAGAACTCACAATTCAATCTCATCTACTTCATCAACAATTTGAATCGAATTAAATTTTATAACTTGAGTTTTATTTCCAATCTTCCTTATTATCTCACAGTTCAGCTTTTATTTAACTGCATTGGGTTCTCATTACATATTTCATTATCTAATTTATTATCTAAATAGTTTTTCCCCAACTTATAATCCAGAACTTGATTTTAACCCCAAAGTCTCTTCATTTAATTTTTTTCTTAGTCCAATTTAGTTTATAATTCAAGTTTTGATTTTTATTTTATTCTCCAATTCATCAATAATATTTATTTTGGGTTTTCTATCCCATTTTACAATTTATAAGTCACAACATATTATTTTACACATTTCCATCCATTATAGGCTTGAATATATATTCTACTTTTATTTTATTTTTATTTTTAACTCAAGCCTTACGCTTATTTATAATGCAATTTTATTTCATGCATTTTAATTCTTTTATAAGTTATTCTAATTTATTTATTTCAATTTAACTCTATTTTAATTCAGATTTATTTAACTCAATTCGATTTCAACTTAATTCGAATACAACTGGATATTATTTTCTGCCTATTTAATTAATTTCAATCCAGTTAAATTTTATTCCCCAGTCTAAGTTAATTTCATTTTTAACTTACCTCTTTAAATTTAAATTTCAACATTCAAAGATTATATTCCCTTCCTGATTTAAAAATCATCTCAATTTATAAGCTTACAACCTATCTCATCAGGATTTTCAAATACCCGACTTTTGGTTTCAAATTATTTTGAAATCTCCAACATCACAAATCACATTTCTCAAATATCAAACCAACCCTGGTTTTACCCTCAACAAATTTCGTTTAAAACTTTCAAAAACAACTAGCTCTTCTGAGCAAATCAAATTTTTGGCAGTAATCCATCACTTAGAAATTCGAAAATGAATACTAATGATGCGGCCGTCATCATCAGAATTATTTTCCAATAATCCGAGTGATTTCAATGCTATATCACTTTCAAAATTCATTTAAAACTAATTTCTTTTCAGAAATACTTTTTAAAATAATAATGCTATTATCTGTCTTCAAAATAATTCCAAATCTCTGGGGTTTTAAAGTTTCAGATTCTATTTTAATTCAAATTTTTAACTATAATGCATTTGTATAGTTTATGCTTATACAAATTCCCAATTAATTATATTTCAATTTATAATTTACATCTATAATTCATATTTATAAATTTCATTTTATAATGAATTTACTGCCTTAAACTTTGGTTATATTTTCAATTTCTAGTTAAATTTTTACTCAACAATGATAATACTTTAATATTATCATTTCTAACATCCAAGCAACCATATGTTAGTTAAAATAGTTTACAAAAACTTTCTTTGTATCAAAAATATATTTTTGGGTAAAATTATTTCATTTACCCATATTTAAAACAATACTGTGTCGATTGCTCTATTCAAGTGTTTAGAAACCCCTTCAATACAGTTGCGTAGACAATGTCGACAAAGGTTCATATGCCACTCAATAAACCAATCAACACAATATTAAAACAATTCATATTCACTAAAAATATGCGCTCGTAACTATTAATACGCTCAAACTCATTATAGAGTAATACAGACTCTATTTTATGAGTAATTCCCACCAGAGGCAAGGTTATCACCAACCTATGCTCTGATGCCAACTGTAACGGCCTGCAAATCCATACCCCTTGAGTCAACACTATTATACAACAATCAACTCAAGTTGCATAGAAATACGAACCATTTGGGTTAAAGAAAAAGAGGTAGAAGAAGAAAATAGAAATCAACAACATAATCTAACCATCGCAGTGGACTAAAATATAATAGATAATAAATAATTTTACTCAAAAATCAAATATCTCTGTTTTATATATTACATCATCAGAGTACATCAATCACAGCTCAACATCAATATCATACACATGGATACACAACAACTCAACACAGCGGCATATACATATAAAACAAGTACGAGAATACGCATCGACATCTAACTCGTCTCCTGAGCTCCACAGCATCAAAACCTGTATTCTATAATACACGGTCTGACCCGAGCATTACAGTTAAATAACACCCGAGTCAGTCTGGAATACCAGCGTGAGAAAATCACACCCAATTGATTATTAAAGTTTCAAAAACCTTTGAAAACAAAAGCATCTCGTAAGACCACGCCACAAATAAACATGTCGGTTTTTACCTTACGATAGCTAAAACAATTTTTATAGAAATCCTCTGATATTATAATAGGGTCTATATACAAATACTTATAAAATAGCCGAAATTGTTACATCTATTAAATTCCAGCAACTAGCCATAGAATGGGTAATACAAACAAAACTCGTACAAGGCTCGTAGGGAGAATGGATTTCCAACTAATGACTAGGCACTGGGTTACCACCTGCCACAGTACGGGGCCTAGATCACCGTACCGAGGAGTACGCCCGCTCCCCTGCAACACAAGGCCTGGGCTACCCCTTAATGGATAATCCCAAGTGAGATCACCCCGCGGTTGGGATCAGCAACCGCCCACTAAGCCGAAATAAAAAGGAACATCTAGACAGGGATGACCTCACCCTGCTTGGGTGCTACCCACCTAGCCTTGCTGCATAACCCCTGATTTTCAGTCATTCCCATTTGATGAGGCTTGAGGCTAAGCGTTACCTTTATAGAACATATCCCATAGAATGCCCATCGTCCACCTGACGATGTTTTGCAAGCATTCATCCATACAAGTCCGTTCCGGGTTCGAACGGAACGGAAGGCACTATTCCTACTACATCCATTTTGGAAATATCCTCAGGATTAGTAGCGACTACCCCTTGCACTTCACTGCTCCATCTTCGAATCCAAAATCGTTTTTCACAAAAACGTACAAACCGGATCGAAGTGGTTTTCGAGAAATAAATCTCGAACCCGGTCTCTTTGAAACGATCAACGCATTTGTCCAATATTGATAGTCGGTTATTTAACTATCAATTCATTTTCACAAACATCCATCAAACAATAAATAATTTCCCAAATTATTTATTTATCTAAAAATATCCTCAAAAGATATAATTCTATTTTCAATCCTTTGAAAACAGTTTCAAAACCATCTTTCTTTTCAGAATAAACTTTCCCAAGTATTTTCTATCTCCTCTTGAAATCACCAAGCACAAAACTAGAGCTTGTAAAATAATTTAAACACTTTACCTTGAAATATACTTTTCAAACATTTAAATTAAAACTACTTTAATAATTTGGTAAAAAAATACATATATGAATATTTGAAAATAAAGTTACTTGATAAATATAAAACTAGATTTTTTACTTTTACAAAACAGAACACAAAATCACTTTTAAATAATTACTACTCTAATAACTTAAAAGGAAATACTTACTTTAGACTTTAAATATTAGAAATAATAATTTTTTCAAAACATACCTTTAAAAACAATTTTAAAACTATTAACTTATATTTAAAAATTTACTTTGAAAACGTACTTGGTTATCCAGGGAGAATTCCAACTTCAATCACTTAAATCAATTTTCCAAATTGATTCCCAATTTATTCCGCTTGAAATAAATTTCTCTACTTATCAGTTTATCTCAAAATTCATTAATTATGGACTTTATATTTATTATTATTATTTTTCCGTTTGATTTTATACCATTTAACTGAGATATACAAATTTCGGCTTCTTCCAAATTTCTTCTTTATTCTTTTTAATAAATTGAATCTTAAATATTATACAAATGTTTTGTTCTTATAAAATAATAATGCTGAAGTTTAAAATTCATAAACCTTCTGTTAATACAAATTTCCTTCTATATACTAAATTTATTTATTAGAATTTAAAACCACTATTATTCTTAATTTATTTAAAATTTCTATAATTATTTCACTTACAAATTCTCTTCATTTTATTTCCAAAATCTAATTCTATACATCTTGATAACTTAGTACCCCGGAATATGTTCAGGGAAACCATAACATCCAATATTCCAATTGTCAATAATGTTCATCACAGAATATAAATAGTCACAACAGAGGTATTAAATAATTTAAATAAATGTCGAGGGATCCAGTTGGATCCCTCCAACCTGTTTTCCCTGCATCCACAGACGTTAGCACCACATAACATGCCAATCTGAAATTATATCATATTATATCACATTAATCAATCCAAGCATTCAAACAATTATTTAAATTTAATCATTTGAATTTAAATTTAAAGTTTCACTGAGTGAGATTAACTCACCTTTGACCTTTACTTTGCAACCCAATCCATCTCGCTTGTTTTCTCGATTTATAGACATTGTACAAGTAATTTATACAATTTATTAATATTCGAACAGATTGAACAATTAAATTTCATTGATAATTTAATTAACCAGTGATTTTTGTTTTGAACTAAAAATTTCATAAAAATCTTATTTTATCTAAATTCTTTCACCCTTTAAAATTTCCCACTTTCCATTGCAAGATCTTAACCACAAAACCATACCAAAAATATATATACATATTCAAATTTGTATACACCAGACTATCAAATGAATATGTGAAGGTGGTGACTGGGTTATGGTTGGCAAAGGAACTTAAATTTGGGTATATATATTTTAAAGGGTTCTGATACCGCTCTGATAGTGGAACCGCTGATAAATTAACTATAAATCCAATACCCCTGAAATGATCAGATACCCTTGAGTTAATGTTCTAGGGTAGTGATCTATATATTTATACGATTACAGAAATTTATACTTAATTCAATTACAGAAATTCTAGGGTAAAAGTAATCAATTTAATAGATCTATTCAGCTAGATTGACTCAAGAATAAATTCCAACGTTTACCTCAGTTGGATTGACTCAAGTTGCCCTCGCGTTCCCCTTTGATCGCGACGTCTACCTGCGACGAATGTCGTGGCCACACCTCCTACATCACCCCCACCCTCGAAATTCATACACGATTGATCGTCGAACCCTATACTCGTGGCCAATTTGCAATGATCGCAGCCCCCCTCAGATCAAAGAACGATCTCTTAAGGCCGTGAAATTCCTTAATCCAGATCTCGGCCACGAAATCAACGACAAGCATTACACCCTGATCGAGGCACGCAGTTCATGCGGCTTCACGATTCAATCCCCTCTGCCTCACTTGCCTGCCGCCGAGCCTCACGATAAAGAAAAAAAATGCGACGCCCTCCCTTACTTTGAGCTTAAAGAATAAGAAGCGGCAACGAATGAGGACGGAGAGAGGAGGCTTTCGTTCGGTAGTTTATTTATTTTTATTTTCGAAGAGACGATTTTGGCCATTAACTATATTTCACTTAGTTGCAATGGTTAAAACATATGGATTCTAAAGAAAATTCACACCAAACATTTTTCCGTAAGCAACTTGTGCAAATTTTATACCAATTCCACTGTTCCAATTAATTTACAACCTATTTTCATTCAATTTGAATGGTTTTCAATCCATTCGTATACAATTTCATCAATTCGAACGGTTTGAAACTCAATTTCTTACATTTAATTTATTCTTAAGCAAACTGAACTCATATTTAATTCAATTGCTTTCAAAATCAATTTATTTTACTACTATCAACTCATAGAATTTTTGAATTACTTATATTTACATCAAATGATAATTTATTTTATGCAATTTGACAAGATCTATGTCAATAAATAAGTCTTTATGTTTTATAACCAATTTCAATTTATTTCAACTTAATATATACTTAATCACAATTCATATATTCTCATTTTCACTGCATTTCAGATTTGAATCTATTCATTTATCTTGAGACATTTAATATTGGTTACATCAAATACTCGTTTCATAATAGATTTGCAAACTAAACATTTGCCACATTAAATTTATATTCGACTTCATTTAACCAATTCAAGTTCCATCTCCATATTTCATTACTAATTAATTTCCTTTTTATTTTAATTCATTCATAACCATTTATTTAGCTCGACCCATTCCAGGCTTGCATATTACTACCCATTCTCGAATTAATTCAAACCAAGCTTTAATTTAATGGTCTTCCATTTTTACTCTTAGTCGACCTTCTAATTATTCTCAACTTAAGTTAATTTACTCAATTTATTTCACTTCAAACTTAAGTTCACTTCCATTTGATTCTTATTTATTCCATCCATTCATTTATTCAATATAATTAGTTTATCCACTCAATCCATTATGAATTTTCATTTCCTTACATATTATTTATAACCCACCAAATTCTGTTTCGATCCAAATTTATTTTTACTTGATTCAAATTTAATCCAATATCATTAAACTTGGTTTTAAGTTGAATTCAATTCAACTCTCCCCTTTATATTCAGCTTAAGTCGATTTATTTTGATTCAATTAAATTTTATACTTAAGCTCATTTCATTTTGGAAATAAATTTCTCTTTTCAATTTAACTTGATTCTATTTTAATCCAATCCCACTTCAAACAACAAATTTATTTGATCAGTTATTATACATTTTAACTTTTTAGATTCGGCTCATTCAATTTATTACAAGGCCATTTCTAATTTATTCCCTCTGATTTGGATTTTATTGGCAATTCAAACCATCACTATTTTAATTCAATTTCATTTTCCTTTATCTGACACATTTCCAATTAGATATAATCTGTTAACACTCCAAGTCAAATTTTAATTTATAACTCAAGTTCTGAATCCATTAGCCATTTCAAATTTCCATTCACTTTTATGAACTCACAATTCAATCTCATCTACTTCATCAACAATTTGAATCGAATTAAATTTTATAACTTGAGTTTTTTTTCCAATCTTCCTTATTATCTCACAGTTCAGATTTTATTTAACTGCATTGGGTTCTCATTACATATTTCGTTATCTAATTTATTATCTAAATAGTTTTTCCCCAACTTATAATCCAGAACTTGATTTTAACCCCAAAATCCCTTCATTTAATTTTTTTTCTTAGTCCAATTTAGTTTATAATTCAAGTTTTGATTTTTATTTTATTCTCCAATTCATCAATAATATTTATTTTGGGTTTTCTATCCCATTTTTCAATTTATAAATCACAACATATTATTTTACACATTTCCATCCATTATAGGCTTGAATATATTCTACTTTTATTTTATTTTTATTTTTAACTCAAGCCTTACGCTTATTTATAATCCAATTTTATTTCATGCATTTTAATTCTTTTATAAGTTATTCTAATTTATTTATTTCAATTTAACTCTATTTTAACTTAGATTTATTTAACTCAATTCGATTTCAACTTAATTCGAATACAACTGGATATTATTTTTTGCCTATTTAATTAATTTCAATCCAGTGAAATTTTATTCCCCATTCTAAGTTAATTTCATTTTTAACTTTCCTCTTTAAATTTAAATTGCAACATTCAAAGCTTATATTCCCTTCCTGATTTAAAAATCATCTCAATTTATAAGCTTACAACCTATCTCATCAGGATTTTCAAATACCCGACCTTTGGTTTCAAATTATTTTGAAATCTCCAACATCACAAATCACATTTCTCAAAAATCAAACCAACCCTGGTTTTACCCTCAACAAATTTCGTTTAAAACTTTCAAAAAACTAGCTCTTCTGAGCAAATCAAATTTTTGGCAGCAATCCATCACCTAGAAATTCAAAAATGAATACTGATGATGCGGCCGTCACCATCAGAATTATTTTCCAATAATCCGAGTGATTTCAATGCTATATCACTTCCAAAATTCATTTAAAAAAAAATATATATTCAGATGTACTTTTTATAATAATAATGCTATTATCTGTCTTCAAAATAATTCCAAATCTCCACTGTTTTAAAGTTTCAAATTCTATTTTAATTCAAATTTTAACTATAATGCATTTGTATAGTTTATGCTTATACAAATTCCCAATTAATTATATTTCATTTTATAATTTACATCTATAATTCATATTTATAAATTTCATTTTATAATGAATTTACTGCCTTAAACTTTGGTTATATTTTCAATTTCTAGTTTAATTTTTACTTAACAATGATAATACTTTAATATTATCATTTCTAACATCCAAGCAACCATATGTTAGCTAAAATAGTTTACAAAAACTTTCTTTATATCAAAATTATAATTTTGGGTAAAATTATTTCATTTACCCATATTTAAAACAATACTGTGTCGATGCTCTATTCAAGTGTTTAGAAACCCCTTCAATACAGTTGCGTAGACTGTGTCGACAAAGGTTCATATGCCACTCAATAAACCAAGCAACACAATATTAAAACAATTCATATTCACTAACAAATACGCGCTCATATCTATTAATACACTCAAACTCATTATAGAGTACTACGGACTCTATTTTATGAGTAATCCCTACCAGAGCCAAGGTTATCACCAACCTATGCTCTGATACCAACTATAACGGCCCGCAAATCCGTACCCCTTGAGTCAACACTATTATACAACAATCAACTCAAGTTGCATAGAAATACGAACCATTTGGGTTAAAGAAAAAGAGGTAGAAGAAGAAAATAGAAATCAACAACATAATCTAACCATCGCAGTGGACCAAAATATAATAGATAATAAATAATCTTTACTCAAAAATCAAATATCTCTATTCTATATATTACATCATCAGAGTACATCAATCACAGCTCAACATCAATATCATACACATGGATACACAACAACTCAACACAGCGGCATATACATATAAAACAACTACGAGAATATGCATCGACATCTAACTCGTCTCCTGAGCTCCACAGCATCAAAACCTGTATCCTATAATACTCGGTCTGACCCGAGCATTACAGTTAAATAACACCCGAGTCAGCCTGGAATACCAGCGTGAGAAAATCACACCCAATTGATTATTAAAGTTTCAAAAACCTTTGAAAACCAAAGCATCTCGTAAGATCACGCCACAAATAAACATGTCCGTTTTTTACCTTACGATAGCAAAAACAATTTTTATAGAAATCCTCTGATATTATAATAGGGTCTATATACAAATACTTATAAAATAGCCTAAATTGTTACATCTATTAAATTCCAGCTACTAGCCACAGAGTGGGTAATACAAACAAAACTCGTACAAGGCTCGTAGGGAGAATGGATTTCCAACTAATGACTAGGCACTGGGGTACCACCTGCCACAGTACGGGGCCTAGATCACCATACCGAGGAGTACGCCCGCTCCCCTGCAACACAAGGCCGGGACTACCCCTTACTGGATAATCCCGAGTGAGATCACCCCGCGGTTGGGATCAGCAACCGCCCACTAAGCCGTAATAAAAAGGAACATCTGGACAGGGATGACCTCACCCTGCTTGGGTGCTACCCACCTAGCCTTGCTGCATAACCCCTGATTTTCAGTCATTCCCATTTGATGAGGCTTGAGGCTAAGCGTTACCTTTATAGAACATATCCCTTAGAATGCCCATCGTCCACCTGACGATGTTTCGCAAGCATTCATCCAAAAAAGTCCGTTCCGGGTTCGAACGGAACCGAAGGCAGTATTCCAACTACATCCATTTTGGAAATATCCTCAGGATTAGTAGCGACTAGCCCTTGCACTTCACTGCTCCATCTTCGAATCCAAAATCGTTTTTCACGAAAACGTACAAACCGGATCGAAGTGGTTTTCGAGAAATAAATCTCGAACCCGGTCTCTTCGAAACAATCAACGCATTTGTCCAATATTGATAGTCGGTTATTTAACTATCAATTCATTTTCACAAACATCCATCAAACAATAAATAATTTCCCAAATTATTTATTTATCTCAAAATATCCTCAAAAGATATAATTCTATTTTCAATCCTTTGAAAACAGTTTCAAAACCATCTTTCTTTTCAGAATAAACTTTCCCAAATATTTTCTATCTCCTCTTGAAATCACCAAGCACAAAACTAAAGTTTGTAAAATAATTTAAACACTTTACCTTGAAATATACTTTTCAAACATTTAAATTAAAACTACTTTAATAATTTTGTAAAAAAAATACATATATGAATATTTGAAAATAAAGTTACTTAATAAATATAAAACAAGATTTTTTACTTTTACAAAACAAAACACCAAATCACTTTTAAATAATTACTACTATAATAACTTAAAAGGAAATACTTACTTTAGACTTTAAATATTAGAAATAATAAATTTTTCAAAACATACGTTTAAAAATAATTTTAAAACTATTAACTTATATTTAAAAATTTACTTTGAAAACGTACTTGGTTATCCAGGGAGAATTCCAACTTCAATCACTTAAATCAATTTTCCAAATTGATTCCTAATTTATTCCGCTTGAAATAAATTTCTCTACTTATCAGTTTATCTCAAAATTCATTAATTATGGACTTTATATTTATTATTATTATTTTTCCGTTTGATTTTATACCATTTAACTGAGATATACAAATTTCGGCTTCTTCCAAATTTCTTCTTTATTCTTTTTAATAAATTGAATCTTAAATATTATACAAATGTTTTGTTCTTATAAAATAATAATGCTGAAGTTTAAAATTCATAAACCTTCTGTTAATACAAATTTCCTTCTATATACTAAATTTATTTATTAGAATTTAAAACCACTATTATTCTTAATTTATTTAAAATTTCTATAATTATTTCACTTACAAATTCTCTTCGTTTTATTTCCAAAATCTAATTCTGTATATCATGATAACTTAGTACCCCGGAATATATTCAAGGAAACCATAACATCCAATATTCCAATTGTCAATAATGTTCATCACAGAATACAAAATAGTCACAACAGTGGTATTAAATAATTTAAATAAATGTCGAGGGATCCAGTTGGATCCCTCCAACCTATTTTCCCTGCATCCACGGACGTTAGCACCATATAACATGCCAATCTCAAATTATATCATATTTTATCACATTAATCAATCCAAGCATTCAAACAATTATTTAAATTTAGTCATTTGAATTTAAATTTAAAATTTCGCTGAGTGAGATTAACTCACCTTTGACCTTTACTTTGCAACCAATCCATCTTGCTTGTTTTCTCGATTTATAGACCTTGTATAAGTAATTTATACAATTTATTAATATTCGAACAGATTGAACAATTAAATTTCATTGATAATTTAATTAACCAGTGATTTTTGTTTTAAACTAAAAATTTCATAAAAATCTTATTTTATATAAATTCTTTCACCCTTTAAAATTTCCCACTTTCCACTGCAAGATCTTAACCACACAACCATACCGAAAATATATATACATATTAAAATTCGTATACACTTGACTATCAAATGAATATGTGAAGGTGGCGACTGGGTTATGGTTGGTAAAGGAACTTAAATTTGGTTATACATATTTTAAAGGGTTCTGATACCGCTCTGATAGTGGAACCACTGATAAATTAACTATAAATCCAATACCCCTGAAGCGATTAGATACCCTTGAGTTAATGTTCTAGGGTAGTGATCTATATATTTATACGATTATAGAAATTTATACTTAATTCGATTACAGAAATTCTAGGGTTAAAGTAATCAATTCAATAGATCTATTCAGCTGGATTGACTCAAGAATAAATTGCAACGTTTACCTTAGTTGGATTGACTCAAGTTGCCCTCGCGTTCCCCTTTGATCGCGACGTCTACCTGCCACGAATGTCGCGGCCACACCACCTACATCACCCCCACCCTCAAAATTCATACACGATTGATCGCCGAACCCTATACTCGCGGCTAATTTGCAATGGTCGCAGCCCCCCTCAGATCTAAGAACGATCTCTTAAGGCCGTGAAATTCCTTAATCCAGATCTCGGCCACGAAACCAACGACAAGCATTACCCCCTGATCAAGGCACGCAGTTCACGCGGCTTCACGATTCAATCTTCTCTGCCTCACTTGCATGTCGCCGAGCCTCACGATAAAGAAAAAAAATGCGACGCCCTCCCTTACTTTGAGCTTAAAGAATAAGAAGCGGCAACGATTGAGGACGGAGCGAGGAGGCTTTCGTTCGGTAGTTTATTTTTATTTTTTTCGAAGAGAGGGTTTTGGCCATTAACGAAAGGAAGTGGAGTTTAACTTCTGGAGGAAACAAAGGGGTTCGATATATATATATATATATATATATATATATATATTTCTTTTCCGTTAGCTTGCTTTAGAATGCTTATGTTGAACGGCTCGGGATATTATTATTTTATTTTATTTTATTTTATTTTTAAAAAAAAAGTGTGTTCAAGAAGGCTCGGCAAATTATAAGCTTGCCTTGCTACAGTGACGGAAAAGAAAGCTGACGTGAAATTATTTCGACCGAAGGCTAACTGGTTAAACAATGTATTATTTAATTTCAAATTTCAATTTAAATCGACTATTATCAATGAAATTTCAGCGCGTATATATATCGTACACTCACACACTAACTCCAATCAAAACAAAATTTGAAATTCGATAACAATTCAATATTACGGACCCAATGGAACTGGTTTTGTCGAATTCCAAGACTGTGCCCCGAAAGGCTATTTCAAATTCAATTTAAACGATATAAATTTTAAAACTGAGCAACCCACTGTTTATTTCAATTTTAAAACTTCTATTATCCTCAGTATTATCAATATAAATTTCATAAGCCTTTAATTTATTTTTAACTGGCTTAAAATTCCAGATTCAACATTTTACCCAACTTCCAATTATTTAATTTAATAATTCAATTATCAAATAAACTGTGATATTCGTAATTCAAGTTAAAATTACTCTATTGAATATTCCAAATCAGTAAAATATTCCGATTTTAAATGCTCAAAAATTCCGGGTCGTCACACATTCCTTCTAGATAGAGGTGGTATCATGGTATGGAGCCCAGATACTTAACCTATGTTGTTGCTACAAATTTATTACTTTGTGGTTGTTGGAATCGAGGATCCTCGGATATAGATCGGTTACGATCAGGGGATGACATATTCGTGTCAGTAGTTACCCAGTTTGAAGGGTAACCCGGCCTTGTGTTGGCAGAGATCTAACCATAATGTTAGGTTATGTTCTCGGGGTCATCTTTCTAGAGGCGTACCCATGTGGCAATGGGAAGTTCCTTAGCCTGACCATTTGTTGGAAATCCAAACTTCAATACTCATCTTGTACGGTTTTAGTTGTAGAAACTGCCATTTACTTATGATATTCACCTTTAGATGTAGCTATAGTAGGCATACGATAATGGTCGTATGTTTGCTAAGATTTATATCTTTACTTTCAAAATGATTTTTCCTACACTATGCACTAGTAATAATATCAAATGTTTTTTTAAATGCGTATCAAGCATCTTTGACTATCATAAGGAGAAATCTCCTCCGATTCTGCGTTTGCATTGTGTGTGCGTGCGGGAGGCCTTATGGTAGTCTCATCTTTCAAAAAGCAATGCGAATCTGTTTTGAAATATTCCTTGGTTTGTTTTAAAGATAAATAACTGTTTTAAGTTCTCACACTAGTCCCATGACTGACCTGGAGTTTATTGTTCTCTTCCTAAATCTGGGTGCCCACCAATTTCTACACGGGCAGTCAGAGTTAGGTTATCAGGATATTCTGGAATTCAGGAGTTGCAGTAGAGATCTGGAGGCAAGTTGGATGGCTTGGCGTATCATCTAGTATATAGTATTTCTTTTCCGCTGTTTGTTGTTGTACACTCTGATGATGTAATGTAATGTGATGTAATGTAATAGCTGATGTAGTTCTTTGTCTAAAGCTTATTCATTTATCTATTATATGTTATTCCGCTGCGATTGTGAGATTCTGATATTGATCTGTTGTTTCTTTATGTTCTGTCTTCTTCTTCTTCTATCTTTTTCTTCTTCTTTTACCATAACATTTTGGTTTTCCGGGATTCGATTGCTCGGCAGTTGATACAGTGGATGTATGATGTCGGTTTTCGAGCGTCGAAAAATCACGATCGTTACATCTTGTATCAGAGCATATGGTTAAGTGACAACCATGGCTCTGTTGGGTGTTACTCGTTAGAGATAGAGTCAGTAGTACTCTAGAATGAGTTGAGTGTAATAATAGCTATGAGAGCGTATTTGTTAGTGAATATAAAATTGTTTTATATTGTGAAGATTGGTTTGTTGAGTGGTATATGGATTCTGGTCGGTATGTTCCGTACAACTCTATCGATAGGGATCTCTAAGCACTTGTATAGAACAAATTCGCCATGATATTGTTTTAAATAGGGTAAATGAAATAATTTTACCTTGATTATGTTTTATATAAAGGAATAATTTTTCAGAATTATTAAAGTGCATATGAATTGATTGTTTGGTTGTTAAAAATGTAAGAATATATACAAGTTAATAAAGGATGTTTGTATAATTTAAATAAGAAAACAATTGTAAAAGAATAAATTATATAAGCGAATGAATTTTAAGTGTGGAATTATAATTAAATATGATTTATAAATAAAAGGAAAATTTTGAGAGAATATTAAGCACTGAATTCACTACTGTTACTGGGAAATAATAAGGGTGATGACTACAGCATCATCAGTATCATTTTCGAATCTCTATGTGATAGATTTGCTACCATAGTAAATTGGGAATTGAAGTTTTGTTGTGATAAACAAATTTGAAATTAAAATCCAAGTTGATATAAATTTGAGTTGTCATCAAAGACATGTGATTTGAAATTTAACTAAAGGAAAGTTAAATAAATTGATTTGTATTAGATAAGCTATTAAAATTGATGAATATAAGTGAAATAAGTTTTGAACTTATAATATGAGTTAATAAATTTAGCTTTGGTAAAAGTTAAATAGAATTTACTTTAGAATTGAAATCTGAATTGGATTTATAAGTGGAATTTTAAGTTAAGTTAAACAAATGATGTTTGAAATGGAATATAACTTAAGTGAAGTTGAATAAAGTGATTTTGGTGTCGAAGTAAATTAATAAGTGAATTAATGAAATGAAGTCTTAAGAATATGAACTTGAGTTATATAAATGAAATTCAACCTTATATTGTTAAAGGAATTAGCAATTGAATTGATAAATGGATGGAATATTAATCAATCGAATGTAAATAAGTTGATATGAAATATTGAATGTAAGTGTTAATTCATTAAAAACTAATTTTATTGGAAGTTGAATAATTGAATGGAAGTCAATTTAATATTAAATCAATTGAAAGAAAAGGTGTTAAACCGAATTGAGGTTAGACAATGTGAATAGGAATTGTTGAATGTGAATCTAATAAATTTGGTGATGTTTGATATGCATTGTTTGTTAGATGGTTGTAAATTGATTAAATAAAAAAATTCATATGAAGTTGAGTTGATAAAATTGAAAGCTATATAATTTGATTTGAATTTGGAAGTGAACTAAAATGAATGTAAATTAGTGAATGTATACTAATTGGAAATGAATAAATGAATATTTGTAAAGTCCAATGTTAATGAATCAAATGTGATTAAAATGAAAAAAACCAATTCATTGAATATTAATGAGAAGTGAATGTATATTGATTTGTTTGATGGTTGGATTTATTGCTTTTGTTGCAATTGCTATATAGGCATATATAGTTGTTGGTATATGTTGTATATTGATGTTACTTTCATATATACATGTTACTCATTTGTTTGTTGAGTGTATAGTAGGTGCGGATTGAGCTTGCTTCACATTTGGAGCTCGCTTTCGTGCTATAATTAGCCGTATATGCTCGCTAATAATATATAAGGCACATATCTCGGATTACATACCGTACTTTTACACTTTTTTCCCTGTGGGATGCCTCATCACTTGATGAGATGTATAATTGTGATATATATATATTATCATTTTTTTTCGGATCGAGTCGCGCAAAGGAGATTATGGCGAATTTTTCTAAAAATTTAAGGCGTTAGAATATTTTGAGAAATTTAGAAAATTTTGAAAATATAACTAAGTATGATTTGAAAACTTAGTAAAGTTATTGCAAGCAGTTTAACTATTGGATTTCGGAAAAGTTAATGGATTCTGTAACTTTTTCTTACTTGGTAATTTCGAGGACGAAATTCTTTTAAGGGGGGAAGTCTGTAACGATCCAGAATTTCTGTCAATTAAAATTCGTATATTTAATTGATTTTAAATATTAATAAGTGAAATTTATAAGTCGAATAATTTATTTTTTGAATATCTGGATTTAATTGGATAATTAAATCGATAATTTAATATGTGAAATTACATAAATAATTGGAAATTAGGTTTAAAATGATCAAAATTGATTTATAAAGTTTTATGTAATCATATTGGAGTTAGAATGATGTTATAGAACTTTTAAAATTGAATTAAAAGTTAAATTGTGAAAATTGAATATTTTAATATTAAATTGACGAGTTAAAATAGCCATTTTTCAAACACTCTCGGATTTCGACGAAACCTGTTTCATCGGATCCGTAATGTTATATTATTGTATGGCTTTAAATTTCGTGTCAATTGGATTTACGGTTTGTCCGGGGCAAGCCACAATGCATAGAAATTTGGTTAACCGATTTAATTTAAAATTGATCGTTTATTTCCGTAACTCGCACAGATGATCGAATTAGCCTTTTAAACACGTTCCATTGTGTTCGAAACGCAGGGTAAACCTTAGAAACGCCAGTCGGCACGCTTCGTTTGGTGTTCGAAAAATTCCGGATGAATTGTAATTTTTGAATTTTTCTATATAAGCACTTCATATTGATACTTTGCAAACAACATTGAAAACCCTAGGGCAAATAGCTTCAGCCGCTACCATTAAAATCAATGGCCTAAATACACTCTTCTTCCTCCCTCATTTTCTTCCAATCCATCGGTAATTAGAGGAAACATTCAACTGCAGTATTGAAGAGGGTGTTGAGATCTAGCTGATGAACGGTGGAGATTGGATTTGGAGCATCGAGATGGTCGCAGAGGGGCCGCGTCCTCCTGTAGTTCAAGCACGATTTTCCATGTTTTGGGAAGGCCGAGCTTCGATTCCTTCTGACCGAGGGTGGCTCACGAGATGCTCGTTCGTTTGGTGCTAGCTGATCGAGTTGAAGATGCTTGTAGATAGGTGCGAAAACTGATCAATGTTGGCGGCCGTGGGTTCCTATGTGCGTGCGACTTGCCTGGGAGAGGGAGAAGGAGGGGGGCAGCCGAGAATAGGTTTAAGAATAAAAAAAAAATTTGTTGAAAATTTATTATAATAAAATTCGTGTAAACTTATAAACATCATAACTTTTTGCTATGAGGTCGGAATTTGACGAAACGAGTTGCGTTGGCTTCGTTTTGTCGAGCACTACGCTATGGAACTGGATTGTAGTCGTTTGGAGCTATTGAAAATTTTGGGTAAAATTCAACGCACGTTTAATTTTATTCGAAACAAAACGCTGAAACTGAATTGAAACCAAGGTGAGAACTTCTCACTCAATCGAATTTGTTTCGATTTAAATTTTAAATAGTTAGATTTAAAATTGCTTGATTGTATGATTGGATGATAAATTATTATCTGTTGTTAAAATAGACCCTATACGCCGTATATTAAGCGGATGTTATTTATTAAAAACATATACCGCGATAATTCCAACTTGAATGGAATTGGTATTATCTATGTACTTGGAGTTGATTTCCCGCATTATATAGCGGATGAGACCCTATTGCGCCGCATAATAGCGGATAATATTTTATAAATCCCGTATACCGCGATATTCCGTATTGGAACGGAATTGGTATTGTGCTAATGTCTGTGGATGCAGGGAAACAGGTTGGAGGGATCCAACTGGATTCCTAACCAATATTATTTGATTACAGATATTGTGATATTTGTTGATTATCATATTGATATATGATGTATTGATTGTCGTGATTGATATATTGTTGTTGTTGCAGCATTGGCCTATTTTTGGAATTTTAAAAATATTAAAGTAAAGATTTTGAATTTAAAAGGGTTTTAAAGTGATTTTTGAAAATATACGTTTTATTTAAATTTTGGAATTGATTTATTTTAAATAAATAAACGTTATAAATTTTAATGTTATAAAAATTATGATTTTTGTAAAATATAACCGAAATGTGATTTTTGAAATATGAAGTTAATGAATTATATAAAATAGTTTAATTGGGATTTTGAATTTTTATAAACGATTTATATAAAAGATTTATAATATTGATATTTATAACTTAAAAATATAGGAATTATAAAATGAGTTTTATTAAGTATTAAAATGAAGTATAAATGGATTACATAAGTGAATGAAAATTATAGATTTATAAATTGTGAAGTTATAAAATGAATAGATTTTGTAAAATAAAAGACTTATAAGTAATTAACTTATAAATCGGATTTTGGCAATTTAATTGAGATTTTCGAATAAGTATAAATGATTTATAGATGAGATTTATGAAATATAAATTTTATAAATCGAAATAATGGAATTATAGAAGGAGTTCTGTTAATGCTGAAAATGAGGTTATAAATGAAATTTTATAAGTAGTAAGATTTTTAAATTTTGTAAATTGAAGTCTTTATAAAATATAAATGGGAATTTATAAACATTGTTTTATAAATCTGAAACCGACTTATTTTGATAAGTCAATTATTTTAGATTTTTAAAGGAGATGTATTCACGATTTTGGACGGTGGATAATCCTTTAAACAAAATGTGTAGAAAAATGTTGAATTTGGTTAACGAAGAATATTCACGATTCTGGGACAATGAATAATATATTTAAGTGTTTTGGGAAGTCATGTTTTAAATAGAATTAAAACGATTTAAAGATGTTTTAAAATGCATTAAGATCGAATACATAGATTTCAACATTCATTGTTGAAATAGACGTTTTCGAGAAATAAGGAAAAGATGGACTATAACACTGTTGTTAAAGTAAATGATTTCCGAAAGGAAAAGTTTTGTATATTATTGGGATTTATATATCTATCTAAATTTCGAATCCCTATACTAGTAATTTTGGGTTGTCGTGGCGATGTTTTACGCAACATTCGTTTTGGCCCAAATAAATGTGTTTAAGAGATTGTTTTCCTTAAAGAATGAAACATATACTTAATTTCGATTTAAGTATATTTAGTATTTTTCGAGTGTTGAAAATAAATGGATTTGTGAATTACTTATTATTATTAAATAACTATGGAAATGTTTTCAAATGTGAAGTGAAATGTTTGAGATTACATCTTTTAAAGATAAATTGAAAATGAATATTAGAAATCGATTTGAAAATCGTATGTTCATAGATATTTTGGAAAAGTGAATTCATTATGGAATTTATAAAAGAAAGGGAAATGAATTTTACTGATTTGGAACGTAAATATAGAGTAAATCGTTAAGGATTTATTTAATTGGTTTAAATGAACCATTTTGAAATGAAAATGAATAAAGATTTGTGAATATATCCCCTGTAGGGAAACGATTTGAAATTTGTTTTCAAAAGTTGTAAAGGAGAAAAGTGATTTGAAATTTCTTTTCAAATGTTAAAGTGTCGAAATTATATATCTTGTAAAGATATTTTTGGAAAATAAATAATTTGAGAAATTATTAGGAATTTGATAATGTTGTGCATGTCTATTGATAGTTAAATAACTGACTATCAATATTTACCTTTAAATGGGTATTTGTTGGGGTTTGCTTGAATTTGAATGCCATACTTATTTTCAAAATAAGCGCTCACTATTCGGGTTAGCCGGGAAAGGACCTTTGAGTCGTATAACCCATTCCGAATATGTGATACGTCGTTATGGATCGCATTTGAAGACCAGCATTAAAGACCGGATATTTTGGAAAACGGAAGGATTACCATCGAATGACTCTGTGTCGGCTGATCTCCGATATAGAGGTTTATCACCCTTAGTGACGGGAAGTCCGGACGTGATTAGTAAATATCTGGATTGCAAGGACTTCTTTGGAAGTGCCTTCGGTTCCGTTCGATCCTGGAACGGACTTGTATGGATGTGTGTCTGATGTTACAATTTGAGATGTAAAGCTGGTTTCTATCAAATATATTTCTGTTGGTGGCGGAGAATTTATTCTCTTAGCTTGACACCCTTCTTTGAGACGTACGAGCTCAGAGGTTATGTAGTTGATGGTTACTAGTGATACATTCCCAAATTGGTAACGTGGCATATGAAGTGCTGTTGATCAATTGTTGATTGAAGCATGGCTTTGTTTAAAGCGTAGCTTTGTGGACGAGACTTCGTCGGACCCCACACCCCGAAAATGGTCAAAACAGGAAGGATGCAGCAAGGATATTAGAGGGTAGCGCCCCTTTAGTGTATGTCATTCCTTCTGGATAGAGATGTATCATGGTATGGAGCCCAGATACTTAACCTATGTTGTTGCTGCAAATTTATTACTTTGTGGTTGTTGGAATCGAGGATCCTCAGATATAGATCGGTTACGATCGGGGGATGACATATTCTTGTCAGTAGTTACCCAGTTTGAAGGGTAACCCGGGCTTGTGTTGGCAGAGATCTAACCGTAATGTTAGGTTATGTTCTCGAGGTCGTCTTTCCAGAGGCATACCCATGTGCAATGGGAAGTTCCTTGGCCTGACCATTTGTTGGAAATCCAAACTTCAATACGCATCTTGTACGGTTTTAGTTGTAGAACCTGCCATTTACTTATGGTGGTCACCACTGTTTAGATGGTAGCTATAGTAGGCATACGATAATGGTCGTATGTTGGCTAAGATTTATATCTTTACTTTCGAAATGATTTTTCCTACACTATGCACTAGTAATAATATCAAATGTTTCTTTTTAACGCGTATCAAGCATCTTTGACTATCATAAGGAGAAATCTCCTCCGATTCTGCGTTTGTATTGTGTGTGTGTGCGGGAGGCCTTATGGTAGTCTCATTTTCCAAAAAGCATTGCGAATCGATTTTAAAATATTCCTTTGTTTGTTTTAAAGATAAATAACTGTTTTAAGTTCTCACACTAGTCCCATGACTGACCTGGAGTTTATTATTCTCTTCCTAAACTCTGGGTGCCCACCAATTTCTGCACGGGCAGTCTAGAGTTAGGTTATCAGGATATTCTGGAATTCAGGAGTTGCTGTAGAGATCTGGAGGCCAGTTGGATGGCTTGGCGTATCATCTAGTATATAGTATTTCTTTTCCGCCGTTTGTTGTTGTTTTTTGTTGTACACTCTGACGATGTAATGTAATGTGATGTAATGTAATAACTGATATAGTTCTTTGTTTAAAGATTATTCATTTATCTATTATATGTTGTTCCGCTGCGATTGTGAGATTCTAATATTGTTCTGTTGTTTCTTTCTGTTCCGTCTTCTTCTTCTTCTATCTTTTTCTTCTTCTTTAACCATAACATTTCGATTTTTTGGGATTCGATTGCTCGACAGTTGATACAGTGGACGTATTGATGTCGGTTTTCGAGCGTCAAAAAATCGCGATCGTTACATTTCTGTTGTCGTATTATTGTTGTATCATATTTGTATCACTCTGGTTTCTGGGATTGATGTTGTATTGGATATTATATCATATTGTATCTGTGTTGGTATATGATATTCATTTTTTTTCCGCCATTTATATTCATCTAATGTTGTTATAAGCTCCATCCGATTGGAATTCGATGTTTGAATCTTTGGCAGTCGAATACAAGTGAGGTATTTAGTGTCAATTTTTTTGAACATTGAATTTCGGGTCGTGACACGAGGTCTGATTCATGCGTGGTTTTCTCAGCTAGGATCGTATTGAAATTCCGGACAGTTTGACACTAGTTTGGACGGATTCTGAGACTGTTTAAATTTTGGGTTTAAATTGAATCTAGATTCAATTTAAATTCAGAAGGTGAATGTTTTAAACCACTCACAACTTCTGAAATTTCTTACGTTTGTTAATTTATGATGTGATTATAAATTTATTTATGACTGTTTGACATATTTTGAATCATCATATCAGTTTATTTGAATTTATGTGAATAAAATAGTTATTTAATTTATTATTGTCTATAAACTGCCAGTAAATACCTGTTATTTATTATCTGTTCTATATTGATGTTATTGATTGAATTGGATGATGATTTTCATAAATGTTTGATGATTGATATTGGATGAATGGATGTTGTATTTTATACTGTTATAAACTACAAGTTGCTATGGATTTCTATTTCATTCGGGATTGCGGTTTGAAATGATATATAACCGTATTTATATTTTAAATTATGGATTGAAATGATAAATATCTGTATCACTTGACCATAGGATAGAAAGTATATACAGACACCGCGGTCTATATATAAAAATATTTTGAAATGATATCTATGGTTTTGTGAAGAAATATATGGTTTTAGATAAATATTGGTTTTAGATATTATACAAACGTTATTTTGTCCTTGATTTTAAGCTATGTACAATTTGTTTTAGTATAGAATAATCTTAATAACAAGTTTTATTTTTATTGAATATAATATGGTTAAGTATTTAAATTATACTTTAATACAGAGCTTAAAATGATTTAAACCAAATTAAGGTTGGAAGATAAATTTGAAATTTATTTGGAATTGAATTTATTTAAGAATTAAACTCAAATAAGCTTGATGTGAAATTTATTAAATTTGAAGTTTTAGAGGGTATGATTTCTATAACTTGATTTTGGTTTAAGGTGAATTAAATGAATATTATAAGTATAAATAAATTGAAGGAAATATTTAGTTATTTGTAATTTGAACTTTATTTAAATGATAATGGATTTATTATGTAAAGTATTTCAAAACTAAAAAATAGAAAATTGAATTGTTGAATCGGAGTTACCGAACTTGGTTTTGAAATTGTTGAATACTTAAAGTTTGAAATATATTGAATTTGAAATGGTTTATTTTGTGGATCAAATCTGTTTCGAAATCGATAAATTTGGAATAGTTTATTTGGAAAATGAATTGAATTGAAATTTATGATTGGGATTTAATTAAATATAAAATGTAGAAATTCGAGTTGTGTTGGATTTGATTTGTGAAATTGAAGAAGCTATTTTATTATACAACGTGTTTTAAATATTTGAACCATTTAAGTGGTTGATGCTATGTTTCAATGTTATGTGTTTCAATGTATTATAATTTGAAAGTGTTATATTCATGTGTTTTGATTTCGAAATGTTATAAATTTGAAAGTGATATGATTTTAGAAAAGGATATATTTGTAATGAAAATGATATCTTATTTATTTGGTTTTGAAAGGGCAATAGTATTTGGTTTTAAAGTATAAACTATAAATGACTGCGGTGTTATAATAACATTTGGTTGTTAAAGAGACCAGGATCAGATGTTGTCATACTCTCTGCCAACTCCGAAAACCACTTTAACAACCATGTACGCCATGGAGATTCCGAAATGAAGTAGGATGGTGGCGGTGTTCCTTTGAGGTATATACGTGGACCTAACTCCCGAAAGTTGGCATAAGATGGCTAAAACAGGAGCGATTGACGGGCTAATGAGGTAGCTCTTTGATCGGACACATCCCTTCGATATTATATTCTGACTTTGAGATTGATTTGGTGGCCACTTTTGATGTTTGATTTGGGGGTGTGGCTCGAGTTGGGTGGTAGCTGAGCGCTACACTTACCACCGGCCCGGAAGCGTAATTGGTATATATACCCTAGCATTGCCCAGTTATGTCATGTCACCTACCCTAGCGCACCTTGTACGAGTTTGATTTGCGTCGTACCTATGGAGATCCTCTGGTAGCCTCCCGATCAGGAGGTATTATGGTACTGTATGGACTACTGGCACTATTTATGTGTTAAGGGGAATATTGGGTCACACCTTAACACTATTTAAAAGTAAATTTATTTTACTATAGACATTATTATAATAGAGAAATATTACTACATAGTAAATAGTTTAATGCATCCTTAGGAGATGTGAATCCTGAGCATCTCTTAAGTTACTGTACATACATCAGACTATGGATATGAGATGTCAAAACCCATAACATCTCTAACGCCATTCCAGTCATATTTAATTCCGTTGATTTAAGTTACACAAGATCTTTTAGTTCTGACGCGAGTGTTTTGTCATTTCAATTCGCTAGGGTCAGTCTGAGCATTACAGGATTTGAAGACTTCATTTTGGAGGATGAAGACGAGGATATTATTATTATATACTATGTTGCTCCACTGCATCACATTGTTCCGCTTTATTGCTATTTATTATTCTTTGGTATGTGTAACTCTGATTCTTTATTATATAAGTATAATCAAATGTTTTCTAAAACAGCTTCATGAACTGTTATTTGATTATTATATTTTGTCATTCCGCTACGAGATTCTGTTTTGTTTTCTTTCTTTCTTCCTTTTTCTTATTCACCCCAAAAACAATTCACCCTTTTGTATGGTTGAGTCTGACGTGTGTGGTTTATCGTCGATTTAAAATGTACAAAAAGCCAGGTTGTTACATTTGGTATCAGAGTGAGGTTTAGCGATAAACCTTAGCTTTGTGGGGTTTGAATTATTATTAATAGGGTAGTAATACCCTATGATGAGTCGCTGAGAGTATATATATGAGAGAGTGTATTTGTTAGTGTTATAAAAGGTTTTAATATTGTGTTAATTTGTTCCGTTTTGTATTTATAAATTCTGGTTAGTGCATAGGACGCTATGATATTAATAGGGATTTCTAAGCACTTAATAGGACAGGCCGACACAATACTTATTTTGAATATAGGCGAATGAAATAATTTTTCCTATTATATTTTGTATATATAAAATATATTTTTTATAACGGATATATTTGTTTGTAATATCTTGGTTGTTAGGTGGTGCAATTTATAAATATTGGTGGGAAGTAAGATTTAAAATAAAATAAATGAAAATGGAAAATTAGAACTTAAGTTCCGAGATTTTTGAAAATTTCTTCTGAACAATTTTGGAATATAATAATAATTTTATTAAAAGTATTTTTTGATATAAATATTTTAGTATAATTTGAAAGAATTGTTTTAAAGAAACTTTGGAAAGAAATAAGTTCTGTACTCCCCTCTATGTCGCTTGGGAAATAATTTAGGTTATGAGTGCACGCATCATCGACATTCATTTCAGAGTTTCAAAGTGGGAAGGCCACTGTAGTTGTTTTACTGTAGATTTATTTTGATAAAAAAATATAAATTTTAAATTGTTTTAAACATAATTGGATACATAAATTGTAAGTACATACATTTATTTATTATTTTAAAATGATTTGAAATTTAACATGGTATTTAGTTCATAAGTTTCCGTTAATTAATAGTTTCAATTACTGTAGTGAAATGGTATGTAACTAATCAATAATTGGAACCTTTAATTAAAATAAGGGATTAAATGCTAGGTTATGAATGGAATTACAAGAAAGTTGAGATTTGTAATCTATAAAAAGAAAAGGATATGATTATTGAACATTAGATTAATTAAAAGAAATAAGATAAACTTGTGTAATTTTCAATTACATTCTAAAAGACACACATATATAACTTAATTAAAGGTTGTAATGTTTAATAAGAAAATGTAATAGGATATTATACAAATAAAACTTGAAATAATGAAAGTATTCAATGAAACTTTTTAATAAATAAGTATTGAAACTTAAGTAAATATATTGAAATGCTAGATAATTGAATTACACATAAATACTATAAATAAATGGAATTACGTAATGAATAAATGAATGTAATGAAAATAAAAGAAATTTGCATCATATGGATAAATGAAAACTGTAAGAAGTAAAATGTAAATTAAAAAGATAAATCATTATATGAATGAAAAGGAAGTGAAGCAATAAATGTTGTGAAATGAAATTAATCAGTATGAACTTAATTTATGCTTTGGGTCATGGTTTGTTTGGTTTATGGTAGTTTGGGCAAGGATACTTTAAAATTGTTTGGACGTATGAATAATCTATCTAGTTTCATCTAAGGCTATTGAATAAATGGTGCACTTAGTAGTTTATTTTCCATTTTGTAAATTTAAAGTTTTAAACCTGAACAATTATTTGTTTTTTTTGCTATGGATATATGGATGGTTGATTTTTATTGACTTCATATGATGGTTATATGTTGTGATTTCAAGTGATTATTATTGATTTGTTTATTAGTGGTTCAAACAACTCTAAATATTTCATTTTATATAATTGTTAACCTTTTTGGTATTATATAAGTGAAATAGAGGTTATGAAAGCAATTGCTACTGCTTTTGGTGTCATAATTAAGCGTTAATTGCCTGACAAATAGGTACGTTCTCGGATTATGGTTTTCTAGCGATATTATATTGTTTTTTCGTTGTTGGGATATATTATTTTGAGATATTGTGATATATATTGTTATATTTGATATTTTATTTTCTCCCGAGCCTCTCCGTACAAAGGAGACTGTACCAAAATTTTCCAAAAATTTTAGGCTTAGAATATTTTAAAAATGTCTTCCAAACTTTATTAACTTCAGTATAAAAAGATTTATTGGTTATAAATTAGTATATTTTATTTAAATTAATTAATTTTGTAAACTTATTTGATTATAAAGTCAGTATTTTTGAAAAAGATATATTGATTACTTCATCCCCTCTTCCCCCCTTACCTTTTCGGGGACGAAGAGTTTTGAGTGGGGGAGAGTGTAACGACCCGTAAATTTCGATAATTAAACTGGTTAATTTAATAAGATTTTTGTAATTAAATTTAGAAAGAAATAAAAACTTTATAATTTATAACGGAGTGAGTGTTAAAACGAAATGTAGCAATGGTAATTAATTTTAATTATTGACAATTGGAGTGAAATCCCAATAATGAAATAGTGTAAATTGTTGCACTTGGTTATAAATTGAAAATAAGTAAATAAAAGTAAGCATTGAATTAACCAATGAAATAATATATTATTCAATCGTAACTGAATGTAAATTAAGGTAATAATGTTAATGCAAGTTGATAAATAATTAATTTAGTGCAATCCCAATTAATTGAGACAATTATAAGGTTATAATTGATTGTAATTTGTAAAGTGGGAAATAAATTCAAAGTTATATTAATTAACGAAATAATATGTAATAAATTGTAATTTGATAGAATCAATGCTAGATAAGTAATTATAGTAATTGTTGGTTGATAATAAAGTATGAATGGGATTAAATTAGGCAAATAATGATAATTATTAATTGTTCACCCATTTATTTAATTTATTGAATTAGATCTAAATCCATTGCAATTAAACGTAATTAAAAACTACGTTAATATGAATCTAGTTGATGACAGTAAAAATATTAGGGTAATTAGATATATACTAATGTTAAATTTACCCATAAGACGATGATTGATCGAATAAAGAGATTGAAACCAAATTGAATTATTTATTTGAATTTACTTAAATTGAAGGTAAACACTATAAATTTTGTAATAAATCCTTATTTGATTGACATGGCAATTTTAGTTAATGAGTTATAAGTTTATTTGTAATCAGAAATGATAAAAATGGTAAATAATTAAATTTTTATTGAAGAAGTAATTAGTTAATTTGATACTGAATTATTTAATTAACCTGAAAGATAGCCATATTGGCCACTGACTCGGATTTCGACGAAACCATGTTTCATCGTATGTGTAACGGTAAAATATTATAGGATTTAAAGTTTCGTAATGATCGGACTTGTCGTTTGATCGTACGGGCACGAAACACCTAGAAATCAACTTAATTGAAATCAATTAGAAATAACTTGATTCTAGAGTAACTTCTTCATACGATGGAATTTGGAGTTACAACCTATTCCATTGATTTTAAAACATTTAAAAACATATAATTTGATATACGGGTTGACTCATTTTCATTCCGGAGTCAAAACGAGCTTTTCGGGCCATTTATCGTTCAAGTTTCGATCCAAATCAATCCGGTCCATTCTGATTTCAGTTTTTCCTATATATACCCCTTTATAAACCATAGGCTATTTCTTATGTTCATTATTCTGCATGTACAATCCCATTTGCTTCTCCTTATCTTAATGGCAGACAAACGAATTTCAATTCCAAATCCAATTCCAGTTCAAAATCAAATCAAAAAAAATTCGAACTCCACAAACTATATCGAATTATGTATCGATTTGAAGCTCTTGACGAGCGCATCTTAGATCTGTAATTCATTTTCCAAATTGAGTGACTGTTTATCCAGAAATTGAAGAACTTTTTTTGGCCATCCATTGCGCCGAAATCAACTCCGCTTGATCGACCAATTGGTGGTACCATGGTGTGGAGAGCAGCGGGTGTAGTCCATCGACTTGCTTACTTGGGAGTGTTAACGGCTAGATCAGTCGGATTAATTCGAATTAGGGCAAGTTTTCAATGCAGCAGTTGTGTTTTTCTTTAGGGGGTTCAGTCGCCTGTCGTCAATCGTTGATGTCTGGCGTCGAGGAGGTGGAGGTGACCTCGTCTAGGTGGAGCGGCCTCGTGCAGGCAAGCATGGAGGAGGCGTGCACGATCTTGAAAGCGGCAGCGCGATGGGCAGGTGCAAACGAAACGCGTGATTAGGGTTCCGCATGTTCTCTGAGGCGATGGCGTGGCCTAGCTGGTGACCCTTTTTTTCATTTTTTTTATTGTAAATTTAAAACGATAATGTTCTAGCGAGCATAACTTTTACATACGATATCTGATTCATGCGTGGTTTTCTCTGCTAGGATCGTATTGAAATTCCGGACAGTTTGACGTTGGTTTGGACGAATTCTGAGACAGATTGCTTTTTGGGTTTAAATTGAATTTAAATTGAATTTAAATTCAAAAGGTGAGTGCTTTAAACCACTCACAACTCCTAAAATTTCTTATGTTTGTTAAATTGATTTATGATGTGATTGGAAATTTATTTATGACTGTTTGGCATATTTGAATCATCATCTCAGTTTATTTGAAGAAAATAGTTATTTGATTTATTATTGAATATGAACTGCAAGTAAAGACTTGTTATTTATTCTGTTCTATATTGATGTTATTTGTTGAATTGGATGATGATTATGATAAATGTTTGGTGATTGATATTGGACGAATGGATGTTGTATTTTATACTATTATAAACTGCAAGTTGTTATGGATTTTTATTTCATCTGATATTGTGGTTTGAAATGATATATAACCGTATTTATACTTTAAATTACGGATTGAAATAATAAATATACGTATTACTTGACCATTGGATAGAAAATTATATATAGACACCATGGTCTATATATAAAAATATTTGAAAATGATTTCTACGGTTTTGTAAAGAAATTATGGTTTTAGATAAATATTGGTTTTAGCTATTATATAAATGTTATTCTACCCTTGATTTTAAGCTATGTATAATTTGTTTTAATATAGAATAAGTTTAATAATAAGTTTGATTTTTATTTAAGATAATAGGGTTAAGTATTTAAATTATATTTTAATATAGAGTTTAAAATGATTCAAATCAAATTATGGTTGGTAAATAAATTTGAGATTTATTTTAAATTGAATTTGTTTAAGAATTAAACTCAAATAAGCTTGATGTGAAATTTATTAAATTCGAAGTTTTAGAGGGTATGATTTTTATAACTTGATTTTGGTTTAAGGTGAATTAAATAAATATTTAGTTAGTTATAATTTGAGCTTTATTTAAATAATAATGGATTTATTATGTCAAGTATTTCAAAACTAAATAATAGAAAATTGAATTGTTGAATCGGAATTACCGAACTTGGTTTTGAAATTGTTGAGCACTTAAAGTTTGAATATATTGAATTTGAAATGGTTTATTCTGTGGATCAAATCTGTTTTGAAATCGACAAATTTGGAATAGTTTATTTGGAAACTGAATTGAATTGAAATTTATGATTGGGATTTGGTTAAATATAAAATGAAGAAATTCGAGTTGTGTTGGATTTGATTCGTGAAATTAAAGAAGCTATTTTATTATATAAAGTATTTTAAATATTTAAACCATTTAAGTGGTGGAAGTTATGTTTCAAAGTTATGAGTTTCAAGGTATTATAATTTGAAAGCGTTATACTCAAGTATTTCGATTTCGAAATGTTATAACTTTAAAAGTGTTATGTTTTTAGAAAATGATATATTTGAAATAAAAATACTATCGTATTGATTTGGTTTTGAAAGGGCAATGATATTTGGTTTTAAATTATAAACTATTTTGAAAATGACCGCGGTGTTATAATAACGTTTGGTTGTTAAAGAGGCCAGGATCGGAAGTCATCATACTCTTTGCCAACTCCGAGAACCACTTTAACAATCGTGTACGCGGTGGAGGTTCCAGAATGAAGTAGGATTGTGGCGGCGTTCCTTTGAGGTATACACGTGGACCAACTCCCGTGATTTCGCATAAGATGGCTAAAACAGGAGCGATTGACGGGCTAATGAGGTATCCCTTTGATCGGACACATCCCTTCGATATTATATTCTGACTTTGAGATTGATTTGGTGGCCACTTTTTATTTTTTATTTGGGGGTGTGGCTCGAGTTGGGCGGTAGCTGCAAGCTACGCGTTACCATCGGCCTGGAAGCGTAATTGGTATATCTACCCTAGCATTGCCTAGTCGTGCCGTGTCAGCTACCGTAGCGCACCTTGCATGAATTTGATTTGTGTCGTACCTATGGAGCATCCTCTGGTAGCCTCCCGACCAGGAGGTATTACGGTACTATATAGACTGCTGGCGTTATTTATGTGTTAAGAGGAATATTGGGTCACTCCTTAATGCTATTTAAAAGTAAGTTTATTTTACTATAGACATTATTATAATAGCGAAATATTAATACATAATAAATAGTTTAACGGATCCTTAGGAGATGTGACTCCCGAGCACCTCTTAAGTTACTTTACACACATCAGACACTGGATAGGAGATGTCAAAACCGTAACATCTCTGACGCCGTTCCGCTCATATTTATTTTCGTTGATTTAACTTACATAAGATCTTTTAGTTCTGACTCGAGTGTTTTGTCCTTTCAATTCGCTCGGGTCAGTCCGAGCATTACAGGATTTGAAGACTTTATTTTGGAGGACGAAGATGAGGATATTATTATTATGTACTATGTTGTTCCACTGCATGAAACTGTTCCGCTGTATTGTTATTTATTATTCATGGTACGCGTAACTCTAATTCTGTGTTATATAAGTATAATCAAATGTTTGTAAAACAGCTTCATGAACTGTTATTTGACTATTATGTTTTGTCATTCCGCTACGAGATTCTCTTTTATTTTCCTTCTTTCTTCCTTTATCTCATTCACCCTAATAACAATTCGCCCTTTTGTAAGGTCTGAGTCCGACGTGTGTGGTTTATCATCGATTTAATATAACACCTTCCACTTAATTAGTTTGTTATTTCAGAATTTTATTTATGGTCCAAATTTATGATCTAATAACATTCACGTTAATAAATCATAAATTTTAATTTCCAACCATTTTCATTCAGACATTTCATTATGGCCGTAATAATACCCTAGTTCGTTACATTTTAGGCGGTGCCTCTAGGTGGAGCATTTGATGAGTTCAAACTGGGGAACCATATATTGAACGAGGATGAAATGAAAGTTCTCCACGACTCGATGATCCCACAAGCAAAAGAGAAGCTCGGCACCCAACACCAGGAGATTGGGGAAGGCTCATGCGTCGAGCATCATGTACAAGTATTGAGATTATCGGGTTGTTGGTCGACGTGGGATTATATCCCACCTTATATTAAAGATGCTATATGTGCCAATTTATTGGTAAGTATAAATTTATATTTCATTTGAAAATGACGTATTTGATCATTGAAAAATAATAAACTATATATAATTTATTTTAATTTCAATATGTAGGGTGCGGTTGTTGCAGAGGAGGAAGATCAACAGCTGTTTAGGAACCACTAGAATAAGAAGATGAGGAAAAACTACAGGGACACCCTCTTGGGCATAAAACGCAAAAAAAAAAAACCTGATTGGTGAAGATTAGTGTGAAAGATGCTGAATGTAACGTCGACATCCAAAATGACTAAAAACAGAGTAGGATGCAAAACCTAGGGTTTAACGACCCCATGTTAGGGTATTATCTACTCCATATCTTGATATACTTATCGATTGTTGGCTGGCGGGAGTTGATGATATTTGGTTCATAGTATTCATGTTTATGTTCGGATGCTGTGCCACTTATGTTTACCTAAATAGTATATTTATCTAGAGACAAGCGTTACTCAGAAAGGTACTTTCTAACCCTTGTATAGGAGATTGGATTCGTCTTCCCTAAAGAGATCTCCATAGCATAATTGATTATGCCAACGTACCTTAGTGGTTTTAAATGGCTCGACCTTTAATTTGAATTTTCAAATCTCAATCCCCTTAGCACTCTAGTATGTACATTATTTTATTTAATTTACCTAATTTAATCTTCTGAATAATGTTATTAAAAATTAGGGGTGTTACAAGAGCCTTTTTATGCTTTTTCATTTTTAGACTAAACTTCCTTTTGAACCTTTCATTAAAGGCTGGAATTTATTAATCAAGAAAAGTATTGTAATAATCTAATTAAATGTTTTGGTGCGGAGAACACTTTTGCCAAGCGAACTCCTATGAGTACAACTAGACATCTCGATAGAGATGAAAATGGTAAGAGTGTAAGGATCCGATTTTTCGATGCCTAAAATTCGACATCAATACGTCCACTGTATGAAATGCCGAACAATCGAGTGCTGGAAAACCAATCCGTAAGGGAAAGAAGAAGGAGGTAGAAGAAGAAGTAGAAAACATCATTAGAATCTCACAAACGCCGCGGGTATTTTAAAATAAAGTATTAAGTTAATTGTTAAGATAAAAAGTTCAGAAAATAGTTTACTTTTGACTTAGTAAGTGAATTATTGTTTACACTGGATATTTATTTATTAAAGGTTTATTTTATTAAACCATAAGTTAAATGATATCTAAATGAATATTTTGAAGCGAAAAATATGGTTTTTATAAGTTAAAATAGCTAAAATTGAATATTTAATTAAATTTCAACACGTTTACTTATCGTATGGCCACACAACAACTCCGAATGCTATAAAAATTAAAATCCAATAATAATACAATATTACGGATTCAATGGAACTGGTTTCGTCGAATTCCGAGACTATTCCCTAAAAGACTATTTTTAAATATCGATTTAAACAATACAAATTCGAAACCGAATAAAACATTTTCAAATCCAATTCTGAAGCTTCCATTATCTTCAGCATCATTAATATAGATTTTACAAGACTTCAATTTATTTTTAACAAGCTAAAAACAGAAGATACAATATTTTACACAATCTCAAAAATTAAATTCAATAATTTAATTGCCAAATAGAAGGTGATATTTGAAATTCAAGTTAAACTATTCTCCAAATATTTAAAATCAATTAAATATTTTAATTTCAAATATTCAGAAATTCAAGATCGTCACACCGATTGTTAGGTGAGTAGAATAGGAGACTAGAGCTTGGCAAGATGAACCAGTGTCAGTTCACTCCGAACATTGGATATGCAGATAAATTCTGAATTTTATGACACTGGTTATGGAGTGATACATTGGAAAAACCAACCCGTGAACACATTTGTGGTGCTGTATTCATCATACGTGAAGATGTTGGAACTACAAAGGGAGAAGACGTCGTTGCATTCCTTTATTCATGTCATACTTAGAGTCCTTTTGGTTTAGTCATTTGAAACATAAATCCATTAGCACTTGGATATCAAGCAAAAGGGTGGATAAAAGTTACGGAACAATCTTGCATGGTTCAATACTATAGCAATCGCTACATGTTAACCTAATAAATGGATTGTCCTTATTTCCTACGCAGTTAGACAATGTAAGACAAGATTAAATTCAATGTGATCAAATGAAAAAAATAATAGAATTCATAGCTTTAGCATTAGCATTCTATAACTTATGAAACGTCCCTGACTCGACCTTCGAAATCGGCACCGAATACGTCACCTATATTCAAATGCCGCAGATTCAAACGTCGAATCTGGTTCACCCGAGCTTATAACACATTAAGTATAACAACACAGCAGAAGTAAGAACGAATATATCATATAACTTCAATGATACAATATCCAAATATGATACAACACTGATCACAAATACATATCAAATATCTACAACAACACAGCGGAAACACAAAGGCACCAGCAGCGGAAATAACTTGAACTCCAAATGGAACTCCAATATCTGCATCATCAAAAAGAAATGATGGACGTTCAAAAAGAAATGTACAATACTCAACGTAATGAAGGAGCTCATCTAAACTTCTTAAAAAAGTGCATCCTTGCGATATATGGACATTCTCCTACAAAGGATTGTGTTGATGTACGATCTCAAAATCCAATTTATTCGTGGAATGGAATCCACTTCGAGCCTGTCAAAGGGATGAAACCCTAAGTAGGATGGAACCTACGAAAAATCTAATGGAACATTGTTTTGTATCCGCTAACTTTTATTCCAAATGATTTTACAAAATTATACCTCACAAAAAGGCGGGTTATTACAGGTTCTGCAAACTATCTAATGTGTCTTTTGGTTTCCATACTTTGATAAATTGACAGCATGTCTCATTATGCCCGAAGCTTGAATAATTTGAACATTTAGATGGCTTCCATTCATAGGAGACATCTTGCTATATAATCTCATACATCTCAGTAGTAATAGGGATAGTATCCGGGAATGTAAATGAGTTGTTGATCTCAATTAAAACTCTCGCATAAGTGATTTTATAATTCCCTATGTGAATTTATCTAGTTTGATGGGAGATCTAAAGGCCAAAGCAATGCGACTAATACCTTCCTCCGTCGAATAGTCATGTGGTAGATTAGGAAATCTAATCCAGATCGGGATAGAATTAAGGAGTTCCTTATTTAATCGCATCAACAAAGACCATATTTTCTTCATTATTAGCTTTTTTTATAATAGTGTGGCCACCTTCTATGACTTTTTCGCAGTCTTTGTTTACTGTTAAATTTGATAAAACAAAAACCATTCTCCTTAGAGTATATTGTGAAATCTTCTTCAGGCTTCCATACTCGAATGATGTAGTCTCCGAATTATGGATAATTTTGCTTAGGTCCAACAACATAAATCAGAAAAGCATTATCCCATTTTTTTCATTTTGGACAACCTCTAAATGAATTTTTGCACATTTTAATGAATTAAATTCATGCAGTTGGTAATACTTCAATGGAATGGACACTGGAATATTATTTCCTTTAACAATTTCATTCCATGCATGACTGGATGAGAAAGAAAAGTTCCACTTATTTGTTAAGGATCTATTCTCCACCTGTTTAGGACTATCAAAATTCTTGTTCACTTGAACATGATTGTTTTGGGCGTGTGTGGAGCTTGTTGATCGCTGATTTCTATTTTGAGAATTATTGGGAGCACATCTAGTATTGTATGCTTGCTGCATAGGACTATTCTGATGCTTCCATTTCTTTGTATGAATAGGTATAAAGCCATCATGATTACCATACTCATATCCATTACTCTACAACATGTGGAATCCTGGTGTCGGGTCAAGAGGTGTGGGCGGTTGTTCCGGTGGAAAGGAATCTTATCAGTTGGGAGGTGATTGTGTATCCATAACCGGGAGAGGGGATCGGATTCAGAAATTGAAAAAGAATGATCAAAATTTAGCAAAGAGAGCGGCGGCTTATGGAAAGTCGCTTAAGGTTTCGGCCATTCTTGAAAGTCACCCAGAAAACAGACTTTTAATAGCGTTTTTGTTGCCATCTTAGACTTGACGTATCAGTACAAGTACTTTTCTATAGTGTTTTAAAGCTTACTATAAAACATTTATGCAGAGTTGTGTTTTATGATACTTACAATTAAAATGTCATTTAATTCCTAAAATATGTCAACATGCCATATTATTGTAGCGTCAAAAAACACCGTGGAAATTTTATGCCAATCTTTTATTATCCATTGAAATGCTATAGAAAATTCATTACTATCTATTGTTGCATTGTTTTTTCTATGAAAACTGTTTAATCCTTGCATAATATTTTATATAGCACTAGCATAATGTTGTAGTATATGAAAGCTGCAACTATTTTTGTTTTCTCAAAACATTTAACCGCTGTAAAAAAATTCCTTTGCATTTTTTATTCCCATATACTTTCAAGCTTATAATTTTCAGTTCTACTAAACTTTTTTTGACTAATATATTATAACAATTCAAACAACAACACTTATTACATTGTGATATACATAATCAAATGGAGTCATAAGTCAAACAACAATATATATATATATATATATATATATATATATATATATATATATATCCATAATATTTCATAAAAGGAGTATTAAGCATACTAATATTTGTGACCAAAAGCAACAATACATATAATTGTAGCTAACCAAAACGATATATACTAGAAACAAATATGTATGAACGTCGATAGACAATACAATAATGCAAGCATGACCGATTTGAAGGAGAAAGAGTGTGACATCATGTTGTAACCTCAAACTAACGTCACTCCCCTCGGTTTCACACCCTTGTTGTAGGCTCAATTGATAGTGAACTATAGCTTCTTTGACGTGGCTGTAGAAATCGTTAACATCTTTGATTCAATTCATAATGAACAAAATAAAGAGGGCTAATGATCCTAGCTATGCGTGTGTATTTCAAATGTTACAAAAAATAATGGATATATTTAAATCATGCTTATTGTCATCTCAACAAAAGATAGTTTGTACTTACATGGAAGATGTTTAAAAGGTTAACTTTTTATTGTAATTTTAAAAGGGTTAAAAATTTCAAAATGTCTACATTTTCTATAAAAAATATATTCATGTTGTAAATTAAATATCCACAAAAAATGAGTACTTATTCTTAGTGCGCAGGTGTCCATGAGGAAGAATCCTCATTGTACAAAGATTCCTGAAAGTGCGGTGTGTATACAATTATATGTGCTAATATAGTATACACGGATCGTATAATATGGATTACAATACAAATGCGGAAATAGATGATAATAGCATTGTAAATAGAAAATAGAAAAATCACACCAGAGATTTTTATACTGGTTCGGAGCACCGTCCTACGTCCAGTCCCAGACTTCTATCTGGATTTTCACTATTAACTACCTCGCTTCACCCGGAGGAACAGGTTTACAATACCCGAACAACCGAACGGGATTTCACGCCTCTAATACACTGAGGACTTCAACACTTGCCTCTTACAACACATAGGACTTCAACAAAAGAACAAATACAATTGTTGTTGACAACTTGTGTTCTTGAAAACACGGATTTGTCACTAGCAGTATACCCTTCCTATAATCTTATCCTCAAAGTATGCGATATGATGTTTTGAAAAGATTAAGGAAAGTATATTATTGAATCAAAGGATATGAAATAGTTTCAAAGATTCAATAAATAATTTAGAGCTTTTATAATACAGTATTGAGATCAGAGATTAGATTAAAAGAATATATGAAATCGTTGTCAAAAACTTGTGTTTGAATCAATGATTTAGATGAGTATATATAGAGAAAAATAGTTGTAACTCTTTGTGAACAGTTGCCATTAAGAGTTATGATCATTGATGAAAGATAGGAGATGCAACCTTTGGAGAAGAGAAGTGTCTTTTGGAAAAGTTGCTTTCTGTTTAAAAACGGTCGACAGGTCAAAAATGGACCGGTAGACAGGAATTCAAATATATATATATATACGTTATGTGCATGTGTGCACGTTCACTGTGCAATTTACACGGGAACGGTCGACCGCACCTATATTGACCGGTCGACCGGTGCCTGTTAAATTGCACATTGAATTGTGCAACTGCATGCAACTTATAAATTATTCGTATATATATTGATTCCCTTGATATGCACGATTATTTGAGGATAGATTTTAACAAATTTATTACTATTACAACAACAAATAATCAACCTATAATCTAGAGTACCATATATAGCTCTATTGACCTTGTTTTTGTCGATCGCCTTGTTTGTCAGAAATCAATCGCCTTATTTGTCAGAAATCAAAACTTTCATAAAGCTTGTGACTCAACATTCTCCCCCTTTTTGATTGATGACAATATATATATCTGCAAATCTGAATCTCCCCCTGAGTATGTGATTTCTTTCCTGCAAGCAATTGTTAGCCCTTTCTCCCCCTTTGTCATCGACAAAAAGGAGTAACAGATCACTAGAATATGATATGCGTAGAATGAATATGATAAGCATAGAAAAATAAATCATTAACACATCAAAGACATAACAGAGTTTACTACAGAACATAATGTTAATTGAAAAGCATAAATAACGACACTATTTAGTACAAGTGTCGAAAAATGTTTTTAAAGAGCTAAAACATAATAGAATCTAGGATGAAGCAGATCGAATCTCCTCTTCATCATCGTCATCGTCGTCATCATCATCATCTTCATCTTCTTCCTCTTCCTCCTCATCATTGTTCCCTCTAGACGATTCGCCCTCGTCAGATGATGTCCATGTGAAAACTGGAGCAGCAGGACGTTTTCCTGGATCTTGTGCTTGAACAGAGGTGGATGAGGAACATGATATAGCGTCCCATAGCATACCGAAGAACGACTTGACCTTATTGAAGCGCTTATCAATTTTAGAGTCCATACGCTTGAGACGAGATTCAAGCAGAAATTGGTTACGCGCAATGGTTTCAAGAGATTCTTTTGTTGATGACTTTGATCTTAAAAGTTTCACCTCATCGGGACGAGATCGAGAGGAAGTTGCTCTTTGTTTTCTCGGTCCTCGTTGTTGCCATTCTTCAAAAGGCATAATCTCAAGATAAGGTGGAGGAAGCTTCATTCTTTTGATGGTTATGGAATCAATGCATTTTGGTGTTGAAGTTGCAGAATCAGAAGGATTGACCCCACAAGCTAACAAAAGTCTCATGATATATTCATTATAAAAGAAATGAGGCCGGGTTGAATTATTTACCTTGAGAATTTCATCAAAAAGCATGTGAACCCAATTGATTTGGATTTCACCATAGATAGCATAGAGTGCCTAGAAATTTTCTTTGTACACTGCATCATAATTTCCAAGTCTAGGAAAAAGAGAATGCATCAAGACCCGATGAAGTAACCTTGCTGTCGGTCGAAGTCCAATAGACTTAGTGCCATCACTATTGTCTTCTATAAACTGATGACTTGTACTATTTCGGGTGAAAACTTCGCAGAAGGTAGATGAAAATTCTTCGCCTCGATTTGGTATGCCAAGTATAGAGGCAATTCTAGCATGAGTAAGAAAAATTTGTTTTCCACAGACCATAGACCAGATGACGCCGTTTGGATTATCAGGTTGATATTCATCAAGATTCATGTTGGCGTAAAATAATTTAATCATTAAATGATTTATCTCCACACTATTTGCCGAAAAATCTATCAATGGAGTAATGTTGGCATTATCGGCTAACCTTCGAACTCCGTAAGCTGTGAAATCATCAAATTTGATAAAAGATCCCGGATGAAACTTGTAATTTGTCATTTGATTCCATCGTGTTATAGCAATTGGAGTTTGAAGCCATTTTTTGACGGAGATGGTATGAGATGAAGTTTCAGAGATTGCTCCTTTCTTTGATTTCTTTTGAGGAGGAGCCATTGTTGGAGGATTTGTGATTTGGGAATTGAAGAATGGGAACTAGGGTTTGTGATTTGGGGATAGAGAATAGTTTGAGTAGAGAGTGAATGAGGGTAGAGGGTAAAGTAACGTATAGGGTTATATATAAAAAACTGAAAAATGCGTAACCGGTCGACCTAAAAATTTTGGCCGGTCGACCGTTTTCAACCAGAGAGTAAACGGTCGACCGGCAATAAAATGGGCGGTCGACCGGTCCTGGTCTGTGTGCATATAGGATTCTTTTTCAAGTTTTTTTTTATTATATATCAACCTATATATATATATATATATATATATTATATTTTATACATAATACAAAATATAACCATCATTATACAGGAGATAGATAAATATATAACAACTATATATAAATCTAATGAGAAAGTTCGTCATTAGAATTATCGTTGTTTCCTTCAATACGATTCGACCATGGACTCTATTGTTTCTGAGCTCCTTCATTCTTTTCATAGTTCCGATCCCATGAGTTAGGACTTTTAGATGTTGATGGCCTAGATGGCATTGGTTCATGTACGTCATGTTTATTGGAACCGCAGAAAAATGTTGCCAACTTTTCTAAAACAGACAATCGTGCCGATGTCCGTTGTTGCTCGTGATAAAGTTGACTTTGCCCGTAATGGAGTTGTCTCTGAAGGTCTATCTGATGTTTTTGGTAGTGGTGTATCTCATCAATTTGAGCTTTGGTTCGAGGAGAATAGAATAGTGTCCTTTTAACTCGTTTTGAATTTGGAGTTTTATCAGACATATAAGAGCATTGATGATGACAGCTCGATTTTTGTTTTGGAGTAGTAGGAGAATAATATTCGTCCGACTCAGAGCTTGTAATAGAAATGTGAGATTCTTGCGCACATTTGTCACAAATATGAGCCATAGTGTAAGTTGAATATAGTATTATGGTTAGATAAGAAGTAAATATGAATAAAAAAAATTTTTGCAAGCTTATATATATAAGTTTCTTATATATACTTTTATGGATGAGAGTTAATGATAACTTTTAACCACGAAAATATAAGCAGAAATTTTATTGTAAATCTAAAAATAGCTTTGTTTTTAAAACTGAATTTATAAAATGAGTAAATAGGTTTTAACCATTAAATAAAGCAATGGCTAATATTTAATATAAAAAATAGGTTAAGTAAAAGATACGGTTACTAGGAGAAAAGACATTAGTTTAGTTTAAACAAAAAAATTATAATTAAAGAGAATAACCAAAAAGAAGGTGTACATTAGTAATTGCTTAGTCAAGATTTTTTCTTGAAATTAAACCAAGCTCTCTTCGTAATCTAATAAAATTAGATTCGAGCAGCGGCTTAGTAAAAATGTCTGCTAATTGATTTTCAGTATGGACATATTCAAGACATATATTTCTTTTTTCAATATTATCTCGAAGAAAATGATGACGGATATCAATGTGTTTAGTTCGAGAGTGATTCACTGGATTTTTAGAAAGATTTATAGCACTTGTGTTATCACAGTATATAATAGAATTTGATAAATGAATATCAAAATCTTGAAGTGTTTGTTGCATATATAGTACTTGAGTACAAGCGAGAGCCGCTGATATATATTCAGCTTCACATGTTGATAGTGAAACACAATTCTGTTTCTTACTAAACCAAGAGACAAGTGATTTTCCAATAAAATGGCATGTACCACTTGTACCTTTTCTATCTGTTCATGAGCCACCGAAATCAGCATCACTATATGATACTAATTCAAATGGACATTCTTTTGGATAGAAAAGACCAAAATCTTTGGTATTATTAAGATAACGAATTATACGTTTCACTGCTCGTAAATGTGATTCCTTTGGATCGGCTTGAAAACGAGCACATAAACAAACACTCATTAATATATCTGGACGACTAGCTGTAAGATAAAGAAGAGAACCAATCATGCTTCGATATAATTTCTGGTCAACATTCTTACCACTTTCATCTTTTTCAAGATGTGTAGTTGTACTCATAGGAGTTGGTTTACCAGATGTATTTTGTAATCCGAAGCGTTTGATAAGATTTTCACAGTATTTTTCTTGATTGATAAAAATACCGTTTGAAAGTTGTTTGATTTGAAGTCCAAGAAAATAAGATAGTTCTCCCATATGAGACATTTCGAATTCTTTGGTCATAATTCTTGCAAATTCCTTGCAGAGTTTATCGTTTGTTGAACCAAAGATGATATCGTCTACATATATTTGGATAACCAGAATATCTTTTCGAGAATGTTTAATAAACAAAGTTTGATCGACTTTGCCTATTTCAAATCCTGAATTAATAAGATAGCTACGTAATCGTTCATACCAAGCACGAGGTGCTTGTTTTAAACCATACAGAGCTTTCTTAAGTTTGAACACATGGTCAGGATATTTTTCATGTACGAATAAAGGAGGTTGTTCGACATAGACATTCTCTTTGATAAATCCATTGAGAAAAGCACTTTTGACATCCATCTGATAAAGTTTGAAATTATGATGACAAGCAAAAGATAATAGAATTCTAATAGCTTCTAGTCGAGCAACTGGTGCAAAAGTTTCTTCATAATCGATACCTTCTTCCTGATTGTATCCTTGTGCTACTAATCTTGCTTTATTTTTGGTGATATTTCCTTGTTCGTCAGCCTTATTTTTATAGACCCATTTAGTACCAATTACTGACTGATCAGTTGGTCTCGGAACAAGTTCCCAAACGTCATTGCGCTCAAACTGATTTAGTTCTTCTTGCATGGCAATGATCCAGTAATCATCTGTAGCAGCTTCTTTTGGATTCTTGGGTTCGATATTTGAGAGAAAAGCGACATGACCCATTTGATTGAGTTGACTCCTTGTTCTGACATGTGATGTTATTTCACCTATTATATTTTGGGCCGGATGGTCTCTTAATATTCTTGGTGGTGTTTGTAATTCACATATTTGAGGAGTATTCTCAATAATTATTTCTGAGTCAGAATCAGTATTTGAGATGATTGGATTATCAATGACTATTGATTCGTCATCATCTGATATTGTGTGAGGATGCTGATAAATTTCATCAAAAGAGACATGAAGTGATTCTTCAATAGTTTTGGTTCGTTTATTAAATATCCGATAGGCCTTACTTCGTTCCGAATAACCGACAAATATTCCTTCATCGGCTTTTGGATCGAATTTTCCAAGCTGGTCTTTCGTATTTAAAATAAAGCACTTGGAACCAAAAACTTTGAAGTATGAGATTTTGGGCTTGCTTTTGTTAAACAATTCATAAGGAGTATTCTTGGTAAGAGGTCTTATGGACACACGATTTAAAACATAACAGGCAGTTGCGACAGCTTCTGCCCAGAAATGTTTTGGTAAGGTGGTTCCATTCAATAATGTTCTTGCACATTCTTGTAAAGTTCGGTTCTTTCGTTCTACTACTCCGTTCTGTTGTGGAGTTCTGGGAAACGAAAAATTATGATATATACCTTTCTTTGTACAAAAATGTTCAAATTCATTATTTTCAAACTCTCCGCCATGATCACTTCTTATATTTTTAACTTTAATCCCTTTTGATTTTTGAATTCTTTTGACGAAAGATTTGAAATGATCGAAAGTATCACTTTTATTTTTTAAGAAAATTGTCCATGTATAACGAGAGAAATCATCAACAATTACAAGCACATATTGACTGTGATTTATTGATTGAACTCTAGTAGGTCCAAATAAATCCATGTGCAGTAACTCAAGTGGTTGTAATGTTGATATGACTTTCTTGGATTTAAACGATGATTTGGTCAATTTTCCTAATTGACATGCATCACAAATGTTGTTAACTTTAAAACTCATTTTGGGTAGTCCTCTAACTAGATTGTTTTTGGCTAGCTTGTCAATAGTTCCGAAGTTTATATGACAGAAACGTTTGTGCCATAGCCATGGATCATTGTCATTAGCCACAAGACACATATCTGAATTATGATTAATATTCATATTTAGAATATATATATTTCCGTCTCTACAACCTTCAAAAACCAAATTATGGTCTTTATCTAAAATACTACACTTATTATTTGAAAAGGAAATTATAAAACCCTTGTCACATAATTGACTAATACTAAGTAAATTGTGTTTTAAATTTCTAACTAGCATGACATTAGTAATAAGAGGTAAGTTAGATGTACCGCAATTGCTCACATCGCCTTTGCCGATGATATAACCTTTTGAATTGTCTCCAAAAGTGACTGAGCCACCATCTGAGTATTTAATATTTGTTAGTAAGCTCTTGTCTCCCGTCATATGCTTTGAGCAACCACTGTCCAATATCCACTTTCCTCTTTTCTTCAGTTTTTTGTACTTTCTTTTTCCTTTTATTTCTAAGATGTTTCTTAGTTTCATGTTTGTTATATCCCAAACCTTGTTTATCTGAAATAGATTGTGAACTTTCAATGATTGTAGTCAAATTTTCTCGACCTTTGTTAAAGTTAGAAACATTTTGAGTAATGTCATCAAACTTTGTTTGTAAACTAGCTTTTTCTAGGTCTAGAATTTTGACTTTTGCTTTAAGTTCATGATTTTCAGTAGTGAGAGCATTATTTTTCTCTTTTTGAGCTTCTATTTCTTGACTCAAAAGAGATATTTGAGAGTCAACATTAGATGATGATTCTTGAATATTTTCAAGTTCTTCTTCTAATATTTTCTTCTCATCTTTTAACATATCTCGTTCAAACTCTGCTCTACTTAAATCTGCTTTGACTACTTTTAATTGACGTTTTAAGCCTTTATATTTGATTATCAATTCAGCATTAATATCAAGTAATTCATCAAATGTAGGAATTTGTACCTCATCTTCTGTTGCCATAAAGCAAACATTAGCTTGTTCATTCTCCAAATCACTTTCACTTTCTGATGAAGATGACTCTGAATCATCCCATGTTACTGAGAAGGCTCGTTTCTTTGATTTGTCCTTCTTATATTTGAATTTGTCATTTTCTGACTTTTTCTTTTGTTCTGGACAATCCTTCTGCATGTGTCCCTTTTTATGGCAGTTGAAACATTCTATAGCAGATGAAGATTATTTATTTGATCCAGGTTTCCTTTTATTGTAGCGACTGGCTTTTTGATATTTTAGGAATTTTTTGAAACCTTTAGCAATGAACGCCAAATCTTCATCTTCAGAATCTGATTCATTTTCATCTTTCTCAACATGAAATGCTACATTTTTCTTTTCTTCTTTCTGTTCTTTTCTAGCCTGCAAATTAGCTTCATCAATTGCTAATACTTTTCCTTCCCATTCATTAGTCAGAGAATGTACGACTGTTGAAACAACATCAAAATCAGAATACTTTTGTCCTAACCCAATAAGTGCATGGTGAATAGTTTGATACCGTGAATACATGTCATTGATTGTTTCATTTGGTTTCATTTTGAAATTTTGAAATTGACTTTTCAGCATGGCTATTTTGGCTTGTTTAACCTTGTTAGTACCTTCATGAGTGATTTTTAGCGTTTGCCAAATTTGATATGCAGTAGTGCAGATACTAACACGGTTATATTCATTTTGGTCTAATGCACAGAACAACATATTTATTGCTCTTGCATTTATGGCTGCTGCCGTTTTCTCAGCCACAGTCCATTCTGAATAATCAGTTGTTGGATTTACTATTTCTCTTTGAGTAGCATTCCAAGCATCATAGCTACTTGATTGCATAAAGAATGACATACGTGTTGCCCAATAACTGTAGTTAAGACCATTGAAAAATGGAGGTCTTTGTGTCGATTGCCCTTCTGTGTAAGTGGTGTTTTGAGTGCTAGTACTTGCGTTATTTGCCATATTACAAGAATATATCAAATAACTGTGTTACGGTTATATGATGACCGTGCTCTGATACCAATTGAAAGTGCGGTGTGTATACAATTATATGTGCTAATATAGTATACACGGATCGTATAATATGGATTACAATACAAATGCGGAAATAGATGATAATAGCATTGTAAATAGAAAATAGAAAAATCACACCAGAGATTTTTATACTGGTTCGGAGCACCGTCCTACGTCCAGTCCCAGACTTCTATCTGGATTTTCACTATTAACTACCTCGCTTCACCCGGAGGAACAGGTTTACAATACCCGAACAACCGAACGGGATTTCACGCCTCTAATACACTGAGGACTTCAACACTTGCCTCTTACAACACAGAGGACTTCAACAAAAGAACAAATACAATTGTTGTTGACAACTTGTGTTCTTGAAAACACGGATTTGTCACTAGCAGTATACCCTTCCTATAATCTTATCCTCAAAGTATGCGATATGATGTTTTGAAAAGATTAAGGAAAGTATATTATTGAATCAAAGGATATGAAATAGTTTCAAAGATTCAATAAATAATTTAGAGCTTTTATAATACAGTATTGAGATCAGAGATTAGATTAAAAGAATATATGAAATCGTTGTCAAAAACTTGTGTTTGAATCAATGATTTAGATGAGTATATATAGAGAAAAATAGTTGTAACTCTTTGTGAACAGTTGCCATTAAGAGTTATGATCATTGATGAAAGATAGGAGATGCAACCTTTGGAGAAGAGAAGTGTCTTTTGGAAAAGTTGCTTTCTGTTTAAAAACGGTCGACAGGTCAAAAATGGACCGGTGGACAGGAATTCAAATATATATATACGTTATGTGCATATGTGCACGTTCACTGTGCAATTTACACAGGAACGGTCGACCGCACCTATATTGACCGGTCGACCGGTGCCTGTTAAATTGCACATTGAATTGTGCAACTGCATGCAACTTATAAATTATTCGTATATATATTGATTCCCTTGATATGCATGATTATTTGAGGATAGATTTTAACAAATTTATTACTATTACAACAACAAATAATCAACCTATAATCTAGAGTACCATATATAGCTCTATTGACCTTGTTTTTGTCGATCGCCTTGTTTGTCAGAAATCAATCGCCTTATTTGTCAGAAATCAAAACTTTCATAAAGCTTGTGACTCAACAATTCCCTCAACGAAAAGATGGTGAAAGTTAAGATAACTCACAAAAACAAATGGAAATCTGGACTGAGAGCAAGATCTGGACCTGGAATGAGATATAAACCTAGATCGAGATCTACAAAGAGGAATTAAAAAAATAAAATTTAATCTTGCTTGTTTCATGGTCCATTAAACTAAAGGAAGATGAAATTTTTCACAAGATGACAACTTAAATTGCAGTTATATGCAATAAATATGCAGACGGCGATGAAAAATCAAAATTGTGCAACAACTGCAGAGCTTAATGCCTTATATGATATTAGCAACTCATATTACTTCAGAAAGAAAGCAGTTGTAAATTATTAAATTATTGAAAATCACATAAAACTATCCATATTGGATTGCACAAAGCACCTAATGATTCAATAAATGGTACTTGTCTATCAATCACGTCGTGCCACTTGTTAGCCAGTAGAAGAGCGTGCGCTTGCTTTGGTATAGAGCAGAAACTTTAAATACAATAGAATTTTTATTCTAGAAATGGGAAAACCATATAAACCTTTTTTCTTTTAAAATCAGCTCCAATTGTTAACAGGGATTGTGCCTGTCGATTATTTTATCTCTGCCTTTGTTGTTAGCGCGAACACATAAAAGTAAACAAACAATGAAAAACGCATACAATTATTGAACATCATACCAACTATCCTTTGTACATTGACAAAAACTAACAATGAAGTAATCAAAACTTCTAAACCTATAAAACCTAAAGTTTTAATTCCACGGATGAGTAATGTTTTGCTCAAGTTTTCAAATTGAATTCTCTTTTTTCACAACTTACACACAAAAAAATGTAAGCAACATAATTTTAACCTTGGTTCTCCAAGTTGTGTCAAATGTCAAAAAATGGTAAAATTTTACAAATTATTATGCTTCACCCATAAGAGATTTTATTTTGATTGTACCACAACAAACCATATTTAGATTATACCAAGCTTAGAAATAATAGCTGATTGATTTATCCCATAAAGTTGTGATAATAGATCCTCTATTTTTCTACTCCTCTTCAACGAGTGTCAGCCATAACCATGAAATATAAAATCAAATATAGTTGTGGCCTCACTCTTTAAATCTCATTTATTAGACATTGTAACACCCAGAATTTTTGGATATATAAATAATCAAATTACGATGAACAGTGAAAATAAACATTTTTTGCAATTGTCAAAATATAGCCTTGAAACTTATATCATTTGTTTCATGGCGATTTTATGATAAATTTCCATATATAACTTGCCGAAATCCAAGTTGATACGAAGAAGCTACGAGAGAAACGAAAACGACAAATAATCAAAAAAATAAAATAAAATGGGCCTACGGGTCAACCCATAGGTCTAGCCGCAATACACACAGGTTAACCATAGGGTCGACCCTTAAAATGCATAGGTCGACCAAGCGGTCGATCCACATTACAACTTGGACGATAAATCGTCTAGGTACATGCCGAGCCTATTTTAATTCATTTCTGTGTAATCTTGAAAGTTTGTTTCTAAATCCAATGATCCGTAGCAAGCCCATGATGTGGTTGCGCTAGATTCAATCTTAAAATCCAATAGTCTGAGATCCCCGAACTCCCCTATAAATAGAACCCTAGGCCTAGTTATTCTCTCACAATCAGCTTTACTCCCAATTGGGTTCATTGCCTGAGGCTGAACCCTGAGTAGGAAATATTTCTCTGGGTTCATTGCCTGAGGCTGGACCCTAAAAAGAAAATATTTCTATGGAGAAGATCTTCTAAGTAAAAATATTAGACACCTTGGAATAGGATCCAGGAAGACCCTAGAGCCAGGCTAAGCACAAGCAAAGCTAAGGACGATAGGCGAGTGGATTTAAATTATATATCTTTTATGTTTATGATATATTATCGCTAGATTCCCTTTAATATTTTAATTTGTCATTTATTTCTATAATTAATTCTATTCAAAACTGTAAATTGTATAAAAGAGCATATATTTAATTATTATTTATGCGAGAATATGAATAATATCAAGCTTGGCAGCTAGAGAAAGGCATAAGCCTAAAAGTAAGAAATTTAGACAACAAATGGTAGCTTCTTTTTATTCCTTTTTACGCGAATAAAATAGTTATAGGGAAGAATTCGTAAATATGGACTAAAATAGAAAACCACTAGATTTACAGAAGTTAGATGTAAAATAAGAAAAAATGAAATAAAAAGAGAAAAATAAAAATTTACAATAAATTATGCTAAAAGGTGATAAATAAATAAATAAAGAGGGGAAAATTTCATAACTTGATTGGGAAGTTAGTGATGGATTAGTTGATGGTTTAGAAAAAGAGAATACATTTCCAAAGTTTAATATGTAAAAATAACGGTAAACATAATTGTAAGAATAAAAGAAAGAAAAAGGGAATTAGTGTAGAATAGAGACACTATTGTATTTTGCACTAGCCAAAAAGTAAAGAAATAATAAAAGAAAAATCTTCCAGTTACGGATTTCTGTTTATAGCACTATTTAGTATTATAATATGGAAATGGATTTTTAGCACAGTTTTTGTAACCGACCAAACGGAATAGAACTACTTCCTAGAATATAAGAAATAAGGTGAAGAATTAGAGGAAATAAAGAAGAAATCATGTTAATTAATAGACAAGATTAGAAGTAATGTAACTAGATCTGCATTTACTGCGTAGATGTTAGAATAAAAGCAAAGCGGTTATTATGATAAGTAAATTTGTGACAGTCGGACGTAGGCCAACGATAAGATTGTTGTATAACAAAGGGAATTAAAGAGAATTAAATATCATGATAAAAGAAAACGGACTTAAAAAGAAAAGAGACACTTGAAATTATATTTATAATATATAGATTATAAAAGAATATACAAGTGACAATTGCAACTGAAATTATAACATAGGTTATAATCAAATAGAAAGAACAAAAAAGGCTTATTTTAAGACTTAGATTAAGTTAACAAGCAAATAGAGAAGAAATAATAGAAGAGGCTTGTTTTAAAACTTAAACTAAGTTAATAAGCAAACATAGAAACAGGGCTCATACCAACACCATTCCCTTTCAGTCGGGAACTAATGTTCTCACCGTAGCGACGTGAGGCTAGGACAAGCTTATGATGATTGGGGTAAAAAAGTAGCCAATAGAATAATAAAAGAAAACTAAACGCAAAATAAAAGATTAAACTTAGGGTCTAATAAAAGAGTACGATGCATTTGAAGCAGCCCAAAGGATGTAGAGCCTAACGAAGCAGTTCATCATAGATTTTTAGCACAGAAGAAGCACATCCAACTTAGGTTTTTTAGGATAGAGGAAATACGAGACTTCAACGGGACGTGAGGTTACTCTATGATGGCCCTTTATGGTAGGTCTAACGATGTAGTCCCCCGAAGGCAGGTCTGTAGGTGTTCCATCAAGAGACTATGCCTTGACAACTTTTGCATGGCAGGACCATTGTAGGCAGTAAAAAGAGTTAATGTTTGGAGTAGGATATTTTTATGACACCATACTCTAACTTGCGAGTAGGTTTTAGTGGGCAGGACCCAAAAGGATAGTCACATGAGGATATCAGGCCAACATCAAACCAAGAAGAAAGTTCGAGAAAGAATAGAGTTAAACCAAAAGACTAATGAATTTTTCACCATCGAAACATTGGAAGAGGGGAACAACCAATTGGATGTTTAGATTGTTTGCAATAGGGCACTTCCACTTATGTAATATCCCGGAATTTTGGACAATATAAATTTAATAATCTGTCTTTAAATTTATATTGAATTGATAATTTTTGTTAATAAATTTGAATTGGTTTAATAATCTTCTTTATTTAAATATTTAATTGGTGAATCTATTTTAAATAAACTGATAAATCTATTTTCTATTTAATAATGTATATGTATTTATATATATTTTAAATAGATAAGTTGATTTTAATTAAATTAGTATAGCATAATTTTAATGTTTTAAAAATAGAAATTGTGATTTATTTTTGGATTTAAGCTTTTTAAGAATATTTAATAAAATACTATACGATTTTAAAATATATGAGATAAATGTTTTAATTGGTTTAAAATTCATTTTTGATTCAAGTTTGAATATTAAAATAAGGTTCATAAATTTTGTGTTATTCTTTTAAAAAATTTTATTTATAAAATGTGATTTGTAAATTTAAAATACAATTTTAATTATGAAACATGTATTCATGTAAGTTGTTGTAACCTCTTTTATAAATTTATTTTAATTGTTTAAAAGTTTCTTTTTTTCAAATGATTAATTTGTATGTTGTTTTATTTAAATACTTTGCTATGTTCTTTAGAAATAAATTATTTGTCTTCATACATAAGTATTTATAAAGCTAATTAACTAAGCTTAATATTTCATTAACTCTAATTATAAATACTAATTAATTTATGAAGACAAGTGTAAGTATATTAATGCATAATATAACATATGTTAAGTAATTAAACAAAGAAGTTAACATGTGTTAACATTTTAGACAAGTGTCAAGTTATATCTTTTATTTGTTTTTAATAAATCATAAATTTAGTTTATAAACCATTACATTCTTTCATTCCTGACTTTTCTCAGTTTCATTCTTAACTAAAGAAAACTTGCAAAAACCATTTTTTCTTTTCATCAAGATGCATATCCTTGAAAACATTTTTCTACGTGCAAATCTTTTCCTGTCCAAATGCATTCTTCAAAAACCCTTCCTTTTCTTTAAACCCATCCTCAAGATCAGAACTCTGTGTTCCATTTCTAAAGCCTGCATGTTTTCAAATACAACCTGGAAAGTTGCATCTGCATTCAAGCAACCTGCATTTCATCTAGAAGCATGTATAAAACAAGATTAAAAGCATTAAAACTGAAGGCCTGCAAGCAACACTTAACTAGAAGGTCTGCATTTCTTTAAATCTGGAAGCTAGTTTTAAAAAGGGCATTCAAGCTTGCAATTGATTTGAATGAAATTGCTTCTGAATAAGGTGAGTAACTCATTTATAAACTTATTAAATAGGTAAAGTAGTGCATGCTTTATAAATTACAAATGAACATTTATGATATTGCCATGAACATTTTACCTGTAAGTATTTATCTGTAATCATGATGATGACTGTTGCTTGTTGTTCTTCAAAATTTCAAACTCATGTTTGATCCCTAAAATTCTTTGCTTGACTTGATTGTCGTTATTACTCAAACTATTGAATAAAACATGTTTGTTTTAGAATTGAGTATGTTTAGAATTTCATATAAATTAAACAAAATTGTCTGTAACCTGGGAATCAAGTTACACAGAGCAACAATTAATATAGAGTGATATTTTCAAACTTTACGATTTATTGTTTCAGGTTTATTAATAGAAACAACAAGTGAATTCATGAATTTTAAATCAAATATTATAATTTATAGTGTTGTGAAACAAATACAGTGATGAATTTGCTGTATTTTACATTATGATTAAGTTCACTTGATTCTTGCATTTGATTTGATTGAATTGGCTTCTGGAGATAGAGTAGCTATCAAATATTATAGGAAAAATACTAAATTGGATTACAATTAAATATTGATGTTGAATTTGGGATTTTTAGTTAAGAACCATAGTTTTACTGGGTATAAGAGATTTGAGTGCTGCGGCTTCTACAATGGTTCGAGTTAAAGAATCTTTTGGGTATGGTTAGACGATGGGTTGATGGAGTTGTCACCGGAGTATGGGAGTTTATGGTGGTCGGTGATGGGGGAAATTGATGTTGACAGGTTGGGAGGTTGTTGCTGACATCTGTTCTAGGTTTTTGGTTTAAAAACTTGAATTCAAATTCAAGTTGAATTCTGAGATTTTGAGGGTTGAAGGTTGATGTGGGGATTTTGGTCGATGGAGGATGGCCAGAGATGATGGCCAGTGATGGCTGGAGTTGGGGAGTGGATGCACAGGGGTGTTGTGCATGTTGGTGATGATGGTGGTGTTGTTTTGGGTTGCAGGGGTTTGAAGCTCGTGGTTGTCTCGGGGAATTTGGGTAGTAACTCGAAGCAAGTGTGCTTCTGACTCGAAGTTAAATAGGGGAGGCTCGAGTTAATAATAGTGTTTCAGGTTTTGGTATTTGAACAGAGCCTGTTTTCCAGGTTTTAAAATTTTAAAAGTAAGTTTTTAATATGTAAATTTAAAACTTGAACAAGTGTAAAATTTAAACTGAATTCAAAATATAAGTTCAATTAGTTTAATTTTGGGTTTTTGAACTAATTTAAATTTTGAAAATTTTAATTAGTTTAAGCAAAATCAGAAACCTGTTTTTTTCCAGGTTTTATAAAATTTGAAGTTAAATTTTAAAATGCAAACTAAAATATGAAACTAGGTTTAAACCTGGAATTCAATTTAAATTTAAAAAGTTTAAACCCGGGGTTTTGTAGTAATTTGACTTTGTAAATTTTAGTTTGGATTTAAATTAAAAGCAGGAATTTGTTATTGTTTAAAATTAAATTAAAAGAAAGTAAAAATAATGTAAATTGAATTTAAACTGAGTTTTGAAATTCTGAAAGGTGAATATGATTCAAACTAGTTTAAATCTGAAGATTGAAATAATTTAAGTTTTAAAAATTTAAATTTGGTTTAAAACTTATAGGTGTGAAAAATATATGTAGTTTTGAATTTGAGGTGGAAGTTTAAATTTTAAATTGGGAATTTAAAATGAATTCATATCTGGGTTTTTAAATCTGGATTTAAATTCAAACTTCAGTGTTTAAAATAAAATAAGTTTAAGTTTAAATTATTAATTACTTTGGAAAGGTTAAAATGATTTGAATCCTTTTAAAGGATGATGTAAATTGTAAACAAAGCTTTAAGATTTAGCTTTGAAGATTTAATCTGAAATGAAAACTTAAATTTTGTTTTAGTTTGAAATTTAAAAAGCAAATTTTAAATTGAATTTTGTTTGAAACAAATTGTTTAAAATACTTTGTATAAAGAAGAACGTTTCTTAATTTTGAACTTAAGAAAATTGGTTTCATTTAAATTATTAAATTAATTTAAATGGAATATTAATTATTATTTAATTATTAATGTAGATGATTAATTAAGTAATTAATAATTTTTAAAGTTAATTAATTAGATTTGAGATTAATTAATTAAGGTTAATTATTCTATAATTTAGGATGGTTGATTAAATTTTAATTTATTTAATCAAGTGATTAAAGATAATGAAGATTTTAATTAACACTTAATTAATTAATAATTAGAGATTAATTAAATATTAATTAAATATTAATTAATTGATAATTAATAATGATTTATATGATTTAATTCTTAATTAAGTAATTAAGAAATGTTAATGCAAGTCATTAACTTAAGATTATTGAACAATTAATTATTGTGATAAATTTTAATAATTAATTAGATTAATTAATTAATAATAGTCAATTGTTAATTACTAAATAAAAGTAATTAATGAATTAATTACCTGGTGTAATTAATTTGATTAAGGTGATTAGTTTAGATTAATTAAATTAAATTAATTTAAACATTTGTGGATTATTGATAATTACTTTATGTAATTTATGAATTTGTAATTACTTAAGGAAGTAATTTAATTAATAATTACTGAATGTAATTAAAGCTATTTATTATAGAAGTAATTTAGATTTAAATTACTTTGAAATAATTCAGGGATTAATTTAGATAATTAATTATGAGAAATAATTATGGGATGAGTAATTAAGTTGTTAATTACTGGGTGTTATTAACCATGGGTGATTAATATATATATGGCTTAAATTGAAGATTAATTACTCATGTAATTAATTTATATTGGGAGATTGATTAATTATCAGAAATCATTAATTAATTTATTAATGATGTAATTTGGAATTGATTAATTAAGGAATAATTAATAATGAATAAATAATTATGTAATTAATTAATTAATTAAGCAATTTCAAGTCAATTATTTGCAAAGGGTTTAAGTAATTAACTTGTGTAATTAATATTAAATGCTAATTACTTATTGTAATTAGAGATGGTTAATCAATAATGATTAATTGAAAGAATATTGAGATGATAATTATTTAATTGATTTGTAATCAATTGATGATTAAATTAAACAGAATTTTGATGATGAAGTAATTAATTTAATTAATTTTAAATGGTGTGATCATTAGATAGTTGCTTATGTTGATGATTGGTATTGGTTGCCATGTATGGGTTGTAATCTCAGTATGAGATGAGTAATGATTATTGAGATGGATGCATTGGTTGCTTTTGGATGATAATATGGATTATCTGATTATGATATGAATTATCTGTTGATAATGATAAGGTTGATTATCTATTGTGTTGTGAATTATCTATCTGTGTATATTTAGATAATTAGATAGAATTGTTTTAAAACTTTAAAACAAGTTGGACCTAAAAGACACGCTTTGGTTTTCGATGAGACCGGGATCGGGTTTCCATATTTGGGATTCGAAAACCACATCGATTCCAAATAAACGATAGGTCGTTAATCCAAGTGGAGCGAGTGAAGACTCGAGGTGTAAGGGCTATACGTCAGTTGGGTGATTCCGTAATGAGTTTGACGGAATAGTACTTATAGATTCGAGATGGAGGTTCAGAGTGCAAGGGTTATTGTCGTTAACTCTGAGGGTGATTCCAAAATGAGTGTAATGAGATAATGCCTTCGATTTCGTTCGAACCCGGAATGAAATTGTATGGATTGAATGCTTTCAGAAACATCGTCAGGTGGACGATGAGCATTCTAAGTGATATGTCCTATAAAGGTAATCGTAGCCTCAAGCCTCATCAACCGGGAATGGCTAAAACAGGGAAGGTGCAACAAAGCTTCATGGGTAGCCCCCACTTGAGAGCAAGGTTTACCCCTGTCTAGATGTTCCTTTATTTCGGCTTAGTGGTGCGGTTGCTGATCACAACTGCGGGGTTGTCTTGTTTGGAATTGTTCAGTAAGGAACGGGTCCGGCTTTGTGTTGCAGGGGATTGGGAGTATTCCTCGGTACGGTGATCTAGGCCACGTACTGTTACGGGCAGTACCCCAGTAGCCCAGCCATTGTATGGAATCCAAAATCCAATAAGTGCCAACGGTTTTGATTGTATTACCCACTTTTGTGGCTAGTAGCTGGAATTTAATGAATGTAACAATTTCGGCTATTTCATATTTACTTGAAAACCCTAGACACTATTATAATATCATTGGATTTCCTATCAAATGTTTTGGTTAGCGTAAGGTAAATTTTTTTCCATGTTTATGTGTTGGAAGTCTTACGTGATACTTTTCTTTTCAAAGGTTTTTTAAAAGTTAAGCAACTTTAACCTGTTACTCACAACAGACCCATGTCTGACCCAGAGTTATTTCTGTTTTTCTTTAACTCTTGGGTACTCAAATTTTTATGAGTAGTCAAGAGAATTCAGGTTAGGATTCAGGTTAGCTTTGACGAATTATGGAGGAGCAAAGGAGCAGGAGGCTTCTGCGTATAGTTGTATAGTTTTCCGCTGTGTTGGTATCTCTGAGTGTTTCTGTATTGTGATTGAGTTGTAATAACTAGACAGGTGTTTATAACTGTCTAGTATGTTTTGTAATGTCTGTGTAACTCTGATATTTGTTGTACTATGTAATACTTATGTTATTAATATAATTTATTCGTTCCGCTTTTGAAGATTGTTGTGTTGTTTCTTCTTTCTCTTCTTTCTTTTCTCTTTTCTATCCCTTTCTTTCTTAAGGATGATACAACTTTTTGTGGAGAAAAAGTCGGGTCGTCTCAGTTGGTATCAGAGCGTTAGGTTGAGTGAATACCTAGGCTCTGTAGTGGTGTCTATCTTGAGAGAGCGTATTTGCATTTTTAATATATATATATATATATATATATATATATATATATATAATTGTTTCTTCCTATTTGTTGGGTTACCTGTTCAGGTTTCCAATGTAAGTTAAAGGTAGATGAGGTAGAAGTGTGTGTAACACGACTACCATTGGTTGGAGTTTGAGTGTATGAGGTTGGAAGTGTATTTGTCGAGACTGTAGACCTAATACCGTCTCGAGTGAGTTCTGTAGTGATGAAGGACTTCATCGATCTCTGAAGGAAACCTGTTAAGGTTCGGAGTTCATCCTTGAAGTACAGAGTTGAGTTTTGATCTGTCAATAAGGCTGGAGCAAGTGAGTAATGATATCTTGATATCTCAGAAAGTAGTAGCTGCGTGATGAGATGCAGTGACTATGGATATTTCTGAAGATGTTTCTTTGGAACAAGTTAAGGAAGTGAGTTTGTCGGTGATGTGGCTGAGTTTAGCAGAGTGTTCTGAGTTGGTAAGGAGTCTTCTGGCTGAGGAGTTTATCTGAAGTGGAGATCAGAAGCAGCAGAGTGGATCTTTTCTCTGGTAAGTTGGCTAGGACAACATAAGCTATTCTGTTTGAAAGAGAGACAACAGTTTTCTTTGGATTTAGGCTGAGTTGATCGCAAAAGTGACTTGCGATAGTTAAGAGTTCTTTTGAACGGGTGGTTCAGTTAGTAGATGGATGGTTCCTTGAGATATAAGTTGGTGAAGTAACTCGGGTTTTGGAGGAAACATCTGAGTTTTCTTTATGGATCTGTGGAACCATATTTCTGTGCTGGGTTGTCTAGTCTGTACTTATGCTCTTCGTCAGCATTTTCTTCTGTTTCGGATCGGAGTTGTGCAGCGGAAGCAGTTTGGGGGTGTTTCTGTTTTGTCTTTTTCGGATAAGGAGAAGTTTGTTATGTCTTCTGTTGTTGAGAAGCAGAGTTTGTGTTCTTGGTTTTGGAGTGATCTTGAGGAGATCGTTGGATTGTTTTGATCCAGTCTGTTTCTAGTGGAATCAGCAAGAGTTAAGCTGATCAGGAGGGATGTTGGTAGCCAAGGATCGTCCGAAGAATTTTTATGGATAAGAGGTAGAGAAATTTGGATTCTGGAATCGGAGATTTGTTTTGATTAAATTTTTCTCTGATCCAAGGAGCTATAAGTTTGGAAGCTAGCTCCGTAGTGTTTTGGTTTCTTCTGTGTTTTGGGTTAGATTAGTGTTTGGTTTTCTAGAGTTGAATTGCCAGTTTGGATAATTGGGATTCAGTATGTTTCACGTATCTCTGAGGGTGTACGTGTTTGATATTTCTGGTTGTTGAATCAGCAGTTTAGGATGGATTGTTTGTTGATTCAGACTCGTTTGTAGTCTGATATTCTGTATAGCATTGTTGTTAGGAGCTCTATAGTTTAGTAGTATTGATTGATTGGATTCTATAGAGCGAGTATCCCGATATATATATATATACATACATATATATATATATATACATACATACATATATATATGTATGTATGTATATATATATATACCGGGGAAACTCGTGAAGATTTTATCCAAAATTCTTTTGGATTATTAGATTTGTTCTGATTGTGTGAATTGGTTGCTTTGGTTATTGGCATATGATTAACGTATGCTGTATTTTAAAATAAAAACTGTAAATAGATTATTAAATTACCTTTGTTTTAAATTTCGGGGACGAAATTCTTTTAAGGGGGAAGGATTGTAATATCCCGGAATTTTGGACAATATAAATTTAATAACCTGTCTTTAAATTTATATTGAATTGATAATTTTTGTTAATAAATTTGAATTGATTTAATAATCTTCTTTATTTAAATATTTAATTGGTGAATTTATTTTTAATAAACTGATAAATCTATTTTCTATTTTATAATTATATATATATATTAAATAGATAAGTTGATTTTAATTAAATTAGTATAGCATAATTTTAATGTTTTAAAAATAGAAATTGTGATTTATTTTTGGATTTAATCTTTTTAAACATATTTAATAAAATACTATATGATTTTAAAATATATGAGATAAATGTTTTAATTGGTTTAAAATTCATTTTTGATTCAAGTTTGAATATTAAAATAAGGTTCATAAATGTTGTGTATTCTTTTAAAAATATTTATTTATAAAATGTGATTTGTAAATTTAAAGTACAATTTTAATTATGAAACATGTATTCATGTAAGTTGTTGTAACCTCTTTTATAAATTTATTTTAATTTTTTAAAAGTTTCTTTTTTTCAAATGATTAATTTGTATGTTGTTTTATTTAAATACTTTGCTTTGTTCTTTAGAAATAAATTATTTATCTTCATAGCTAAGTATTTATAAAACTAATTAACTAAGCTTAATATTTCATTAACTCTAATTATAAATACTAATTAATTTATGAAGACAAGTGTAAGTATATTAAGGCATAATATAACATATGTTAAGTAATTAAACAAAGAAGTTAACATGTGTTAACATTTTAGACAAGTGTCAAGTTATATCTTTTATTTGTTTTTAATAAATCATAAATTTAGTTTATAAAACATTACATTCTTTCATTCCTGACTTTTCTCAGTTTCATTCTTAACTAAAGAAAACTTGCAAAAACCATTTTTTCTTTTCTTCAAGATGCATATCCCTGAAAACATTTTTCTACATGCAAATCTTTTCCTGTCCAAATGCATTCTTCAAAAACCCTTCCTTTTCTTTAAACCCATCCTCAAGATCAAAACTCTGTGTTCCATTTCTAAAGCCTGCATGTTTTCAAATACAACCTGGAAAGTTGAATCTACATTCAAGCAACATGCTTTTCATCTGGAAGCATGTATAAACAAGATTAAAAGCATTAAAACTGAAGGCCTGCAAGCAACAATTAACTATAAGGTCTGCATTTCTTTAAATCTGGAAGCTAGTTTTAAAAAGGGCATTCAAGCTTGCAATTGATTTGGATGAAATTGCTTCTGAATAAGGTGAGTAACTCATTTATAAACTTATTAAATAGGTAAAGTTGTGCATGCTTTATAAATTACAAATGAACATTTATGAAATTGCCATGAATATTTTACCTGTAAGTATTTATCTGTAATCATGATGATGACTGTTGCTTGTTGTTCTTCAAAATTTCAAACTCATGTTTGATCCCTGAAATTCTTTGCTTGACTAGGTTGTCGTTATGACTCAAACTTTTGAATAAAACATGTTTGTTTTAGAATTGAGTATGTTTAGAATTTCATATAAATTAAACAAAATTGTCTGTAACTTTGGAATCAAGTTACACAGAGCAACAATTAATATAGAGTGAAATTTTCAAACTTTATGATTTATTGTTTCAGGTTTATTAATAGAAACAAAAAGTGAATTCATGAATTTTAAATCAAATATTATAATTTATAGTGTTGTGAAACAAGTACAGAGATGAATTTACTGTATTTTACATTTTGATTAAGTTTACTTTATTCTTGCATTTGATTTGATTGAATTGGCTTCTGGAGATAGAGTAGCTATCAAATATTATTGGAAAAATACTAAATTGGATTACAATTAAATATTGATGTGGAATTTGGGATTTTTAGTTAAGAACCCTAGTTTTACTAGGCATAAGAGATTTGAGTGTTGCGGCTTCTACAATGGTTCGAGTTCAAGAATCTTTTGGGTATGGTTAGATGATGGGTTGATGGAGTTGTCACCGGAGTATGGGAGTTGATGGTGGTCGGTGATGGGGGAAATTGATGTTGACAGGTTGGGAGGCTGTTGCTGACATCTGTTCCAGGTTTTTGGTTTAAAAACTTGAATTCAAATTCAAGTTGAATTCTGGGATTTTGAGGGTTGAAGGTTGATGTGGGGATTTTGGTCGATGGAGGATGGCCAGAGATGATGGCCAGTGATGGCTGGAGTTGGGGAGTGGATGCACAGGGGTGTTGTGCATGTTGATAATGATGGTGGTGTTGTTTTGGGTTGCAGGGGTTTAAAGCTCGTGATTGTCTCGGGGAATTTGGGTAGTAACTCGAAGCAAGTGTGCTTCTGACTCGAAGTTAAATAGGGGAGGCTCGAGTTAATAATAGTGCATCAGGTTTTGGTATTTGAACTGAGCCTGTTTTCCAGGTTTTAAAATTTTAAAAGTAAGTTTTTAATATGTAAATTTAAAACTTGAACAAGTGTAAAATTTAAACTGAATTCAAATATAAATTCAATTAGTTTAATTTTGGGTTTTTGAACTAATTTAAATTTTGAAAATTTTAATTAGTTTAAGCAAAATCAGAAACCTGTTTTTTTCCAGGTTTTATAAAATTTGAAGTTAAATTTTAAAATGCAAACTAAAATCTGAAACTAGGTTTAAACCTGGAATTGAATTTAAATTTAAAAAGTTTAAACCCTGGGTTTTGTAGTAATTTGACTTTGTAAATTTCAGTTTGGATTTAAATTAAAAGCAGGAATTTGTTACTGTTTAAAAAAAATTTGAAAGAAAGTAAAAATAATGTAAATTGAATTTAAACTTGGTTTTGAAATTCTGAAAGGTGAATATGATTCAAACTAGTTTAAATCTGAAATTTGAAATAATTTAAGTTTTAAAATTTTAAATTTGGTTTAAAACTTATAGGTGTGAAAAATATATGTAGTTTTGAATTTGAGGTGGAAGTTTAAATTTTAAATTGGGAATTTAAAATGAATTCAGATCTGGGTTTTTAAATCTGGATTTAAATTCAAACTTCAGTGTTTAAATAAAATAAGTTTAAGTTTAAATTATTAATTACTTTGGAAAGGTTAAAATTATTTGAATTCTTTTAAAGGATGATGTAAATTGTAAACAAAGCTTTAAGATTTAGCTTTTAAGATTTAATCTGAAATGAAAATTTAAATTTTGTTTCAGTTTGAAATTTAAAAAGAAAATTTTAAATTGAATTTTGGTTGAAACAAATTGTTTAAAATACTTTGTATAAAGAAGAATGTTTCTTAATTTTGAACTTAAGAAAATTGGTTTCATTTAAATTATTAAATTAATTTAAATGGAATATTAATTATTATTTAATTATTAATGTAGATGATTAATTAAGTAATTAATAATTTTTAAAGTTAATTAATTAGATTTGAGATTAATTAATTAAGGTTAATTATTCTATAATTTAGGATGGTTAATAAAAATTTAATTTATTTAATCAAGTAATTAAAGATAACCAAGATTTTAATTAATACTTAATTAATTAATAATTAGAGAATAATTAAATAATAATTAAATATTAATTAATTGATAATTAATAATGATTTATATGATTTAATTCTTAATTAAGTAATTAAGAAATGTTAATGCAAGTCATTAACTTAAGATTATTTAACAATTAATTATTGTGATAAATTTTAACAATTAATTAGATTAATTAATTAATAATAATCAATTGTTAATTACTAAATAAAAGTAATTAATGAATTAATTACCTGGTGTAATTAATTTGATTAAGGTGGTTAGTTTAGATTAATTAAATTAAATTAATTTAAACATTTGTGGATTATTGATAATTACTTTATGTAATTTATGAATTTGTAATTACTTAAGGAAGTAATTTAATTAATAATTACTGAATGTAATTAAAGGTGTTTATTATAGAAGTAATTTAGATTTAAATTACTTTGAAATAAATCAGGGATTAATTTAGATAATTAATTATGAGAAATAATTATGGGATGAGTAATTAAGTAGTTAATTACTGGGTGCTATTAACCATGGGTGATTAATATATATGTGGCTTAAATTGAAGATTAATTACTTATGTAATTAATTTATATTGGGAGATTGATTAATTATCAGAAATCATTAATTAATTTATTAATGATGTAATTTGGAATTGATTAATTAAGGAATAATTAATAATGAATAAATAATTATGTAATTAATTAATTAATTAAGCAATTTCAAGTTAATTATTTGCAAAGGGTTTAAGTAATTAACTTGTGTAATTAATATTAAATGCTAATTACTTATTGTAATTAGATATGGTTAATCAATAATGATTAATTGAAAGAATATTGAGATGATAATTATTTAATTGATTTGTAATCAATTGATGGTTAAATTAAACAGAATTTTGATGATGAAGTAATTAATTTAATTCATTTCAAATTAATTATAAATGGTGTGATCATTAGATAGTTGCTTATGTTGATGATTGGTATTGGTTGCCATGTATGGGTTGTAATCTCAGTATGAGATGAGTAATGATAATTGAGATGGATGCATTGGTTGCTTTTGGATGATAATATGGATTATCTGATTATGATTTGAATTATCTGTTGATAATGATAAGGTTGATTATCTATTGTGTTGTGAATTATCTATCTGTGTATATTTAGATAATTAGATTGAATTGTTTTAAAACTTTAAAACAACTTGGACCTAAAAGACACGCTTTGGTTTTCGATGAGACCGGGATCAGGTTTCCATATTTGGGATCCGAAAACCACATCAATTCCAATTAAACGTTAGGTCGTTAATCCAAGTGGAGCGAGTGAAGACTCGAGGTGTAAGGGTTATACGTCAGTATAACTCTGTGGGTGATTCCGTAATGAGTATGACGAAATAGTACTTATACATTCGAGATGGAGATTCAGAGTGCAAGGGTTATTGTCGTTAACTCTGAGGGTGATTCCAAAATGAGTGTAACGAGATAATGCCTTCGGTTTCGTTCAAACCCGCAACGAACTTGTATGGATTGAATGCTTTCAGAAACATCGTCAGGTGGACGATGAGCATTCTAAGTGATATGTCCTATAAAGGTAATCGTAGCCTCAAGCCTCATCAACCGGGAATGGCTAAAACAGGGGAGGTGTAGCAAAGCTTCGTGGGTAGCCCCCACTTGAGAGCAAGGTTTACACCTGTCTAGATGTCCCTTTATTTCGGCTTAGTGGTGCGGTTGCTGATCACAACTGCGGGGTTGTCTTGTTTGGAACTGTTTAGTAAGGAACGGGTCCGGCTTTGTGTTGCAGGGGATTGGGAGTAATCCTTGGTATGGTGATCTAGGCCACGTACTATGACGGGCGGTACCCCTGTAGCCCAGCCATTGTATGGAATGCAAAATCCAATAAGTGCCAATGGTTTTGATTGTATTACCCACTTTTGTGGCTAGTAGCTGGAATTTAATGAATGTAACAATTTCGGCTATTTCATATTTACTTGAAAACCCTAGACACTATTATAATATCATTGGATTTCCTATCAAATGTTTTGGTTAGCGTAAGGTAAAAACTTTTCCATGCTTATCTGTTACTCACACCAGACCCATGTCTGACCCGGAGTTAATTCTGTTTTTCTTTAACTCTTGGGTACTCAAATTTTTATGAGTAGTCAAGAGAATTCAGGTTAGGATTCAGGTTAGCTTTAACGAATTGTGGAGGAGCAAAGGAGCAGGAGGCTTCTGCGTATAGTTATATAGTTTTCCGCTGTGTTGGTAGCTCTGAGTGTTTCTGTATTGTGATTGAGTTGTAATAACTAGACAGGTGTTTATAACTGTCTAGTATGTGTTGTAATGTCTGTGTAACTCTGATATTTTTTGTACTATGTAATACTTATGTTATTAATATAATTTATTCGTTCCGCTGTTGAAGATTGTTGTGTTGTTTCTTCTTTCTCTTCTCTTTTCTATCCCTTTCTTTCTTAAGGATGATACGAATTTTTATGGAGAAAAGGTCGGGTCGTCTCAACATAGTTCTTTAAAGGTCTTTCGATTAGTTGAGGGGTGGTAGTGTAGGGCCATAGGTATGATGAGAAAATAGAGACCAGGTAGAATATCTACATTGTAGGCCTACCGAAGCAGTCCTTTACAGATATAGAAAATCTCTGACCGAGTTCCATACAAGGTAGAACTTGTTAAAAGAGATTCAGGGAGTAGACTATACAATTACGTATAGTACTAAAGGTATGCACTGGGTGGTACATTTTGGATGTCCGAACATTAGTATCAACTAGTGCAGACGTAGGTTTACGTTTTCATATCAGACAACGGAACATCTGCACTGTAAGTGTAACGACACAGAACTTCTATCATATGAAATTTATATATTTAATTAATTTTAAATATTCACGAATGAATTTTTTTAAGCTAAGTGTATTTTATTTCGAACATCTAGATTTAATTGGATAATTAAATCGATAATTAAATAAATTGAAATTACAGGAATAATTGGAAATTGGTTTAATGTGATTAAAATTGATTTGTAAAGTTGTATTAAATCATATTGGAGTTAGAAGGATGTTGCAGAACTTTTAACATTGAATTAAAATTTAATTTGTGGAAATTGAATAATTTAATATTTAATTGACGAATAAAAATAGCCATTTTTCAAATAGTCTCGGATTTCGACGAAACCAGTTTCATCGGATCCGTAATATTATATTATTGTAAGATTTCAAATTTCATGTCAATCGGATTTATGGTTTGTCCGGGGCAAGCCAAAACGCATAGAAATTATTTTAACAGATTTAATTTAAATTTGATCGTTTATTTCCGTAACTCGTACATATGATCGAATTGGCTCTCGATACCTATTCCATTTTGTCCGGAACATAGGTTAAACCCTAGAAATGTCAGCCGGCACGCTTCGTTTAGAGTTTGGAAAATTTCTGATAAATAGTGTTTTGGCAAATATTCTATAAAAGGCCCCATTATTCTCAATTTTCATTGAACCCTAATTCAGAAACCCTAGCCGCCAGAAACTGATTAATGGACGATAATACATGATTTTTCTCTCTTAATCTCTTCCAAACCACTTGATATTATTGAAAACTTTCTGAAGCAAAATTTTAGAGCATCATGAGAGCTTCAAATCTATATGGTGATGATCGTGAACGACGCAACGATCGAGGAGATATCTGCTCGCGATCGACAGTAGGTTGCGCACGTTTTTTGTGTGTGTGGGCGACCGAGCTTAGCCAAATCATGGCCGATGGTGGCTCGTGCGATGGGCTATTCGATGGTGGTCGTTGATCGTTGCAAAAATGTTCGTACGTGGTGCGATAATTGATGATGGAGCGACGGCATATGGATTAGTTCGTGTTTATTTTACTGAGGGGAAGAAGGAAGAAACGATGGCCCTGATCCTAAGGTTTGAAAGCAATGGCCGAGATCAAAAGGGTATAAAATAATAAAAGAATATGTAAATTAATATATTAAAATTCGTATAAACTTTAAAAAGCTGTAACTTGTTCATACGAGGTCGGAATTTGACGAAACGACTTGCACCGGGTTCGTATGGACGAACACTACGCGATGGAGCTGGATTGGAATTAATTGGAGCTAGTGATAATTTTGAGAAAATTAAACGCACGTTCAATTTTATTCGGAATAAAACACTGCAACTATTATTTGAAGCAAGGTGAGAACTTCTCATTCAATCGAAATTGTTCCGATTTAAATTTTAAATAGTTAGATTTAAAATTGCTTGATTGTGTTGATTGTATGCTTAGATGATAATTTAATATATATTGTATTGAAATAGACCCTATACGCCGCATATTAAGCGGAGGTTATTTATTAAACACATATACCGCGATATTCCACCTAGAAGTGGAATTGGTATTATATATGTACTTGGAGTTGATTTTCCTGCATTATATAGCGGATGAGACCCTATTGCGCCGCATAATAGCAGATAATATTTTATACAAACACATGTACCGCGATATCCCGTATTGAAATGGGATTGGTATTGTGCTAACATCTGTGGATGCAGGGAAACAGGTTGGAGGGATCCAACTGGATTCCTCACCCGTATTGATTTATTTACAGATATTGTGATATATTCTGTTATCATATGATATATGATGTTTTGGATGTCGTGATTGTTATATTTAGTGCTGTTGCAGCAGTGGGCCTATTTTGGAAAATTAAAAGTGTTAAAGTGATGATTTCCAAATTTAAAAGGATTTTAAAGTGATTTTTGAAAGTATACGTTTTATTAAATTTTGGAATTGATTCATTTTAAATAAATAAACGTTATAATTTTAATGTTATAAAAATTATGATTTTTGAGAAATATAGTTGAAATGTGATTTTTGAAATATGGAGTTAATGATTTTAAATAAATAGTTTAAATTGAGATGTTTGAATTTAATATAAAAGCTATATATATAAGATTTATAAAATTTGATTTTTATAAATCAAAGTGATGGAATTACAAAGGAGTTTTAAAGATATTTTAAAGTGATGTTATAAATGAATTTTATAAAAGAGTAGAATCTAAGATTTGTGAAGTCGTAAAATGAATGAATTTGTAAATAGAGAATTATAAGTAATTTGCTTATAATTTGGACTTTGGCGTGTAAATGAGATATGGATATAATTTGTTAATAAAGTGCTTTCATAATTTGAAGTTGTTAAAAAAATATATAAATGGAATTTATAAACATTGTTTTACAAATCCGAAATCGACTTATTTTGATAAGTTAATTATTATAGCTTATTAAAGGAGATATATCCACGATTTTGGACAGTGGATAATCCTGTAAATAAAATGTGTAGAAATGTTGAATTTGGTAAACGAAGTATATTCACGATTTTGGACAGTGAATAATATATTAAAGAAATGTTTTGGGGAAATGATATTTTAAATAGAATTAAAACGATTTAAAGATGTTTTAAAATGTATTAAGTATCGAAGCCATAGATTTCGACATTCATTGTTGAAATAGACGTTTTCGAGAAATAAAAGGAAATGGTGGACTATAACACTGTTGTTATAGTATATGATTTATGAAAGGAAATATTTTATGTAGTATTGGGATTTATATATCTATCTTAATTTCGAATCCCTATACTAGTGATTTTGGGTTGTCGTAACGATGTTTTACGCAACATTCATTTTGACTCAGATAAATGTGTTTAAGAGAATATTTTCTTTAAAAAATAAAAATATATACTTAATTGTGATTTAAGTATATTGGATATTTTCCCAATGTTGAAAATAAATAGATTTGTGAATTACTTATTATTACATATGTATGGAAAGTTTTTCAATATGAAGCGAAATGTTTTGAAATTATATCTTTTAAAGATAAATTGAAAAGTGATTTGAAATTTGTTTTCAAACGGTTGAAGTAGGGGAAAATATAAATTGTAAAGATATTTTTGGGAAAATAAATAATTTGGAAAATTATTTGGAATCTGGTGATGTTGTGCATATCTATTGATAGTTAAATAACCGACTATCAATATTTACCTTTAAATGGGTATTTGTTGTGATTTGCTTGAATTTGAATGCTACACTTATTTTAAAATAAGTGCTCGTTATTCGGTTTAGCCGGGAGAGGATCCTTGAGTCATAAATCTCATTCCGAATAATGATATGTCGTAATGGATAGCATTTGAACACCGGTGTTGATGACCGGATATTTTCGAAAACGGAAGGATTACCGTCAAATGTCGCTGCATCGGCTAATCTCCGATATGGAGATTTTATCACCCTTTGTGATGGGAAGTCCGGACGTGATTAGTGAATATCCGGATTGCAAGGGCTTCTTTAGAAGTGCCTTCGGTTCCGTTTGATCATGGAACGGACTTGTATCGATCTGTGTCTGACGTTACAATTTGAGATGTAAAGCTGGTTTCTATCAAATACATTTCTGTTGGTGGCGGAGAATTTATTCTCTTAGCTTAACACCCTTCTCTGAGACGTAAGAGCTCAGAGGTTATGTAGTTGATGGTTACTAGTGATACATTCCCAATTCGGTAATGTGGCATATGAAGTGTTGCTGATCATTTGTTAATCAAAGCACAGCTTTTGTATAAAGCGTAGCTTTGTGGACGAGACTTCATCGGACCTCACACCCCGGTAATGATCAAAATAGGAAAGATGCGGCAAGGTTATTAGGGGATAGCGCCCCCTTAGTGTATGTTATTTCCTTCTGGATAGAGGTGGTATCATCGTATGGAGCCCAGATACTTAACATATGTTGTTGCTGCAAACTTATTATTTTGTGGTTGTTGGTGAATCCAGGGATAAAGGTCGGTTGCGACCGGGGGATGGCATACTCGTGTCAGTAGTTACCCCGCTAGGGGTAACCCGGCCTTGTGTTGGCAGAGATCCGGTTAGGTTCTCGGGGCGTCCATCCAGAGGCGTACCCATGTGGCAATGGGAAGTTCCTTGGTCTGACCATTAGTTGGAAATCCAAAGAAACAATACGAGCACTGTACAGTGTTAGTTGTAGAACCTGCCATTTACTTATGGTGGCGCCCCACTTTTTAGATGGTAGCAATAGTAGGCATAAGTGCGAAATATCTTTGCTGGCTAAGATTTATATTATACTTTCGAAATGTTTTTTTGCACTTTGTACTTATAGTAATAATATCAAAGAAATTTGCGTATCAAGAATGTTTGACTATCATAAGGAGAAATCTCCTTCGATTCTATGTTTGCATTGTGTGTGTGTGCGGAAGGCCTTATGGTAGTTTCATTTTCCAAAAGCATTGCGCATCTATTTTAAAAATATTTATTTGTCTGTTTTTAAAGATAAACTGTTTAAGTTCTCACACCAGTCTCATGACTGACCTGGAGTTTATTGTCCGTTCCTAAATTCTGGGTGCCCATCATTTTCTACACGGGCAGCCTAGAGTCAGGTTATCAGGTCATTCTGGAATTCAAGAGATGCTGTGGAGATCTGGAGGCAAGCTAGATGGCACGACGTATCAACTAGTATATAGTACTTCTTTTCCGCTGTTTGTTGTTGTAAACTCTGATAATGTAATGTGATGTAATGTATAAAATGTACAGTTCTTTTGATTTAACGATTATTCATTTATCTATTATATGTTGTTCCGCTACAATTGTGAGATTCTGATATTGTTTTCTGTTTATTCTTCTTTCTTTCTTCTTCTACCTCTTCTTCTTTAACCTTAACAATTCGATTTTTCGGCCTTCGATTGCTCGGCAGTTGATACAGTGGACGTATTAATGGCGATTTTCGAGCGTCGATAAAATTTCGGGCCTTTACATTTGGTGTCAGAGCGTTTGGTTAAGCGACAACCTTGGCTCTGTTGGGTGTTACTCATTAGAGATAGAGTCAGTAGTACTCTAGAATGAGTGTGAGTGTAATAATAGATATGAGCGCATATTTGTTAGTGAATATAAAATTGTTTTATATTGTGATGATTGGTTTGTGGAGTAGTATATGAATTCTGGTCGATATAGTATGTACAACTCAATCGATAGGGATCTCTAAACACTTATACAAAACAATTCGACATGATATCATTTTAAAATAGGGAAATGAAATAATTTAACCTAAATTATTTTCGTATATAAAGGAGAAAAATTTTCTGTGAATTATTATAAAATATGATTTCTTGGCTGCTAGAAAGTGATGATATTAAATTATTATCATTAATGTTGAAAAAGAAATTGAAATCGTAACTCCAAAGTAAAGAAATAAATTCACATACAAATAGAATTGGAGAATATAAATTGTAAATGTGATTTGTAATTTGAAGTAAAATTCCAGAGAAATATTTGGAAATGTTTTGAAAAGAATTTGAAAATTTTGGAGATTTGGAAAGTTTAAATCCCTTTTGATTTTGAAAATGAATTTCAAAGGTTTTGGAAAAGTGTTTTGAAGGGATGAAAGCTCTAAACTCTTTCAGGTTGCTGGAAAATAATTTCGATGATGATCGCGACAACATCGGTGTTCATTTTCGAGTTTCCAAGAGAAGTATTACTGCCAAACTATTTTAATGAAAGTTGTTTGCAAAACTGGTTTGGATTTTTGAATTCAAAATATAATTTGAATTGATTTCAAAAATGTTTTTTGAAATGTTGAAAAGACTCTGGAATCCTATTTAAAATATTTATGGCAATAATAAATGAGTTGATAACTTATACAATTTGAATTTTGATAGAATAAATTTAACTTAAAGGATGGAGTTAAATTAAAGTAAGTATAAGTGAATTAATTAAATAAAGTGAATTTAAAGAAAAGGTCTAAGGAGGCTAAGTGAAATGATTGCTTAAAGAAAATTTATTAAGTTAAAAAAATAAATTTGGGTTAGTGAAAAATGAATTAGAAGTGAGTCTGAATTATGAAAATAAAATTGTGAATGAATAAATAAATTTACAGTTGCAAGTAAATGAAATTGAAATTGAATGTTGAAATTCATTTCGAATTTATAAATAAATAAATAAAACTAGTAAATTGGAAATTGGATAATTGAATGGAAGTCAATTTAATATCAACCAATTGAAATTAAAAGTGTTAAACCAAATTGAATGTAAAATTAATAATTTGGTTATGTTGGTTATGATTTGGTTGTTATATGATTGTTAGTTGATTGTATATAATTCATTAAGTGTTAATGAAATTGAATTGATAAATGGAAAGCTATGTAATTGAATTTGTAAATGAAACTAATTTCAAATAGTGATATGAATCAATTGTGAATGAAAGATAATTGATAAATTCAACATTCAGAAGTTAAACTGAATCCAACAGAATTGAAAGTGTAAACTGAATTCGAATGAAATTGATATTGCAATCTTTAATGAAAATGGATATATAACTTCAATAGTAAAGTAAAAATGTTATAAGAAGTATATATTGAAAATTTTGTAAAGAAATGTGCAAAATAAATTTGAAAGTTGTAATTGGATATTATGGCTAGCAGGATGTATAGGTGTATTAAAGGAAATGGAATTGGGATTTTGATTTTGAAGACAAAAATTGAATTGCTCGACAAAAAGGTATGTATTTGAATTTCAGTATGAAATTTGATGATTTTCTTGTCCAGCCACTTGGCTTTTTCTTTTCTTTTTGAAATCTGGGGGCCATGGTGCCATTTTTGTAGTCTTACCGAGCTAGCCGCGCAAAGGAGACACTGGTGAAATTTTTCGATAATTTAAGGCGTTAGAATATTTTTTGAGAAGATTGGAAAATTTTGAAAACTATAACTTTGATTTTGGAGGGAAAAGTTAAACGATATAGTTGGTTTTGAAAAGATAACTAAGTACGATTTGAAAACTTAGTAAAGTTATAGTAAGAAGTCTAACCATCGGATTTTGGAAAAGTTAAGAAGTTAAATTAATTTGAAATCAAGTTGGAACGATTTGTTTTTGAAAAGTTCATGGATTTCAAGACTTTTTCTTACCTGGTAATTTCGAGGACGAAATTCTTTTAAGGGGGAGTTTGTAACGACCCAGAACTTCTGTCATTTGAAATTCATATATTTAATTAATTTTAAATATTCACGAATGAATTTTTTATGCTAAGTGAATTTTATTTCGAATATCTAGATTTAATTGGATAATTAAATCGATAATTTAAAAAATTGAAATTACAGAAATAATTGAAAATTGGGTTTAATGTGATTAAATTGATTTGTAAAGTTGCATTAAATCATATTGGAGTTAGAATGATGTTGTAGAACTTTTAAAATTAAACTAAAAGTTAATTTGTGGAAATTAAATATTTTAATATTTAATTGACGAGTAAAAATAGCCATTTTTCAAACAGTCTCGGATTTCGACGAACCAGTTTCATCGATCCGTAATGTTATATTATTGTAACATTTCAAATTTCATGTCAATTGGATTTATGATTTGTCCGGGGCAAGCCAAAACGCATAGAAATTAGTTCAACCGATTTAATTTAAATTTGATCGTTTATTTCCGTAACTCGCACATATGATTGAATTGGCTTTCGGTCCTATTCCATTGTGTCCGGAACGCGGGTTAAACCCTAGAAATGTCAGCCGGCACGCTTCATTTGGAGTTCGGAAAATTTCGGATGAATAGTGTTTTGTCAAATTTTCTATAAAAGGCCTCCATTATTCTCAATTTTCATTAAACCCTAATTCAGAAACCCTAGCTGCCAGAAACTGATTAATGGCCGATAATACATGATTTTTCTCTTTTTAATCTCTTCCAAACCACTTGATATTATTGAAAACTTTCTGAAGCAAAATTTTAGAGCATTATGAGAGCTTCGAATCTATGTGGTGATGATCGTGAACGACGCAACGATCGAGGAGATATCTGCTCGCGATCGACAGCAGGTTGCGCACGTTTTTCTGTGTGTGTGGGCGACTGAGCTTAGCCAAATCATGGCCGATGGTGGCTCGTGCGATGGGCTATTCGATGGTGGTCGTTGATCGTCGCAAAAATGTTCGTACGTGGTACGATAATTGATGATGGAGCGACGGCATGTGGGTTCGTTCGCGTTTATTTTACTGGGGGGAAGACGGAGGAAACGAAGGCCTTGATCCTAGGGTTTGAAAGCAACGGCCGAGATCAAAAGGGTATAAAATAATAAAAGAATTTGTAAATTAATATATTAAAATTCGTATAAATTTTAAAAAGCTGTAACTTGTTCATACAAGGTCGGAATTTGACGAAACGACTAGCGTCGGGTTCGTATGGACGAACACTACGCGATGGAGCTGAATTGGAATTAATTGGAGCTAGTGATAGTTTTGAGAAAAATTAAACGCATGTTAAATTTATTCGGAATAAAACACTGCAACTGTTATTTGAAGCAAGGTGAAAACTTCTCACTCAATCAAAATTGTTTCGATTTAAATTTTAAATAGTTAGATTTGAAATTGCTTGATTGTGTTGATTGTATGCTTAGATGATAAATTATTATCTATTGTATTGAAATAGACCCTATACGCCGCATATTAAGCGGAGGTTATTTATTAAACACATATACCGCGATATTCCACCTAGAAGTGGAATTGGTATTATATATTTACTTGGAGTTGATTTTCCCGCCTTATACAGCGGATGAGACCCTATTACGCCTCATAATAGCGTATAATATTTTATAAAAACCCATGTACCGTGATATTCCATATCGAAATGGGATTAGCATTGTGCAAACATCTGTGGATGCAGGGAAACAGGTTGGAGGGATCCAACTGGATTCCTCACCCGTATTGATTAATTTACATATATTGTGATATATTCTGTTATCATATGATATATGATGTTTTGGATGCCGTGATTTTTATATTTAGTGTTGTTGTAGCATTGGGCCTATTTTGAAAAATTAAAAGTGTTAAAGTGATGATTTCCAAATTTAAAAGGATTTTAAAGTGATTTTTGAAAGTATACGTTTTATTAAATTTTGGAATTGATTCATTTTAAATAAATAAACGTTATAATTTTAATGTTATAAAAATTATGATTTTTGAGAAATATTGTTGAAATGTGATTTTTGAAATATGAAGTTAATGATTTTTAAAAAATAGTTTAAATTGAGATGTTTGAATTTAATATAAAAGCTATATATATAAGATTTATAAAATTTAATTTTTATAAATCAAAGTGATGGAATTATAAAGGAGTTTTAAAGACGTTTTAAAATGATGTTATAAATTAATTTTATAAAAGAATAGAATCTACGATTTGTGAAGTTATTAAATTAGTGAATTTGTAAATAGAGAATTATAAGTAATTTGCTTATAATTTGGACTTTGGCGTGTAAATGGGATATGGATAGATTTGGTTAATAAAGTGCTTTTATAAGTTGAAGTAGTTAAAAAAAATATAAATGGAATTTATAATTATTGTTTTATAAATCCGCAATCGACTTATTTTGATAAGTTAATTATTATAGCTTATTAAAGGAGATATATCCATGATTTTGGACAGTGGATAATCCTTTAAAAAATGTGTAGAAATGTTGAATTTGGGTAACGAAGTATATTCACAATTTTGGACAATGATATTAAAGAAATGTTTTAGGGAAATGATATTTTAAATAGAATTAAAACGATTTAAAGATGTTTTGAAATGTATTAAGTATCGAAAGCATAGATTTCGACATTCATTGTTGAAATAGACATTTTCAAGAAATAAAAGGAAATAGTGGACTATAACACTATTGTTATAGTAAATGATTTTCGAAAGAAAATATTTTATATAGTATTGGGATTTATATATCTATCTTAATTTCGAATCCCTATACTAGTAACTTTGGGTCGTCGTAATGATGTTTTACGCAACATTCGTTTTGACTCAGATAAATGTGTTTAAGAGAATGTTTTGCTTAAAAAATAAATATATATACTTAATTGTGATTTAAGTATATTGGATATTTTCCCAATGTTGAAAATAAATAGATTTGTGAATTACTTATTATTAAATAAGTATGGAAATGTTTTCCAATATGAACCGAAATGTTTTGAGATTATATCTTTTAAAGATAAATTGAAAAGTGATTTGAAATTTGTTTTCAAACGGTTGAAGTGTGGAAAAATATAAATTGTAAAGATATTTTAGGGAAAATAAATAATTTGGAAAACTATTTGGAATCTGGTGATGTTGTGCATATCTATTGATAGCTAAATAACCGACTATCAATATTTACCTTTAAATGGGTATTTGTTATGATTTGCTTGAATTTGAATGCTACACTTATTTTAAAATAAGCATCGTTATTCAGTTTAGCCGGGAGAGGACCTTTGAGTTATAAATCCCATTCCGAATAATGATATGTCGTAATGGTTAGCATTTGAAGACCGGTGTTGAAGATCAGATATTTTCGAAAACGGAAGGATTACTGTCGAATGTCCCTGCAACGGCTGATCTCCGATATAGAGATTTTATCACCCTTTGTGATGGGAAGTCCGTACGTGATTAATGAATATCCGGATTGCAAGGGCTTCTTTGGAAGTGCCTTCGATTCCGTTCGATCCCGAAACGGACTTGTATGGATGTGTATCTGACGTTACAATTTGAGATGTAAAGCTGGTTTCTATCAAATACATTTCTGTTGGTGGCGGAGAATTTATTCTCTTAGCTTAACACCCTTCTCTGAGACGTACGAGCTCAGAGATTATGTAGTTGATGGTTACTAGTGATACATTCCCAATTTGGTAATGTGGCATATGAAGTGCTGCTGATCATTTGTTGATCAAAGCACAGATTTTGTATAAAGTGTAGCTTTGTGGACGAGACTTCGTCGGACCTCACACCCTGGTAATGGTCAAAACAGGAAAGATGCGGCAAGGTTATTAGGGGATAGTGCCCCCTTAGTGTGTGTCATTTCCTTCTGGATAGAGGTGGTATCATGGTATGTAGCTCAGATACTTAACCTATGTTGTTGCTGCAAACTTATTATTTTGTGGTTGTTGGTGAATTCCGGGATAAAGGTTGGTTGCGACCGGGGGATGGCATACTCATGTCAGTAGTAAACCAGCTAGGGGTAACCCGGCCTTGTGTTGGCAGAGATCTGGTTAGGTTCTCGGGGCATCCTTCCATGTGGCAATGGGAAGTTCCTTGGCCTGACCATTAGTTGAAAATCCAAAGAAACAATACGAGCACTGTACGGTTTTAGTTATAGAACCTGCCATTTACTTATGGTGATGCCCCACTATTTAGATGGTAGCTATAGTAGGCATAAGTGCGAAATATCTATGCTGGCTAAGATTTATATTATACTTTCGAAATGTTTTTCTGCACTTTGCACTTATATTAATAATATCAAAGAAATTTGCGTATCAAGCATGTTTGACTATCATAAGGAGAAATCTCCTCCGATTCTGCATTTGTATTGTGTGTGTGTGGGAGACCTTATGGTAGTTTCATTTTCCAAAAGCATTGCGTATCTATTTTAAAAATATTTCTTTGTTTGTTTTTAAAGATAAACTGTTTAAGTTCTCACACCAGTCTCATGACTGACCTTGAGTTTATTGTTCCTTTCCTAAACTCTGGGTGCCCATCATTTTCTACACGAGTAGCCTAGAGTCAGGTTATCAGGTCATTCTGGAATTCAGGAGATGCTGTGGAGATCTGGAGGCAAGCTGGATGGCATGGCGTATCAACTAGTATATAGTATTTCTTTTCCGCTGTTTGTTGTCGTAAACTCTGAAAATGTAATGTGATGTAATGTATAAAATGTACAGTTCTTTTGATTTAAGGATTATTCATTTATCTATTATATGTTGTTCCACTGCGATTGTGAGATTCTGATATTGTTTTCTGTTGCTTCTTCTTTCTTTCTTCTTCTACCTCTTCTTCTTTAACCCTAACAATTTGATTTTTTGGACTTCGATTGCTCAGCAGTTGATACAGTGGACGTATTAATGTCGACTTTCGAGCATCGAAAAAATTTCGGGTCTTTACAGTAAGCCTCACGAAGTTGTCTTTTACAAATGTAGTCATAGAACCCTCTAAAAGCAAGACGATGGAGTTCTTTTCGAGAAGGATATGGAAGGTACTATGGCTAGTATCTAAGACCAATGCGGTCATTGGACATATAGCTACATATATATTAGTTATTAGGTTTTAGTCTACCAGGGAGTTGTAACATACCAAAATTTATCAACTTAAATTTGGTAATTGTTGAACTTTTGTAATATAATTGGAAAAGATTCAAAATAAACAAATAGTAAGTGATAATTTAAATGAATAAAATTTTTAGATTTCTTTTGAGTTTAAAATTTGAAATATTAAAAGTGTATTTTTAAATCATTTGAATTTAAATTATATATATATGTGAATATATATGTATGTGTGCATATATGGGTAGATTTGAATTTATATATTGAATTTGATTTTCAATTTGAATTTAAACTTTAAATTAAATGCTTTAGTAAAGTATTTTGGATTTCAAAATAATGTGTAAATAGGTAATTTATTTAATGCATAATTGGGTTAAAAATATTTCTTTTAAATTTTATATATACAATAAAAGAGAAATGCATTTTTTTCTAAAAAATTAAGAAGAAAAACATTTAAAAATTATGTATATGTATTATTTATCTCATGCAAGGGACACATGGAGAGTAGGTAACATATGTATTAATAAGTGTTTAAATTTAACAAATGAATCAACAAATGTAATTCATGTAGAAAGTATTAAAACAAGTGTCATTACCTGATTTTTTTATTTTCCTTAGGAATTCATAGAAAGGAAAATAAAAATTATATAAGCTAATTCATCTTCTTCTTCTTGCTCTTTTATTCATTTCAAAAACATGTTCAATCTTTACATCAGAAAAAGAAAATCATCAAGAACAAACATAACTTCCTAAAGTTTGAAATCAAGAAACAAAATTTCCAAAAAAAAAATCTATAACAAATTCTCTTTCAATATCTCAAGCCAGAAAAAGGAATTCAAGGATAATTTCGAATCTTCAATAAGTACTTCAGAATCAAGCAGGAGTCAACTTCAATGATTAAAGGAGAATCAGGAATCAACTTAAAAAGGAAAAATTTTTAGCAAACACAAGCTTTAAAGTGCAGACCAGAGATCTTCCTTCTCTCTATTTCATTTAAAAACAAACTGTAAGTAAATTAAATTTTAATTTGTTGTTAAAAAAATTAAGTAAGTAAAATCCATCAAAAATTAAGCAAGTCTACACAAAATTAGTTGCAGACAACAAACTCAAGATCAAGTTAAGAAAAGAAAAGCAGTTCTAGGTTTTTGATTTTCAAATCCAGACAGGAAAACTCTCTGCTAAATTAAACAGGTGAGTAAACTCTCTGATTAAAACTTGAAATTGCTATTGTGCACTATATTGAAGTCTGAATGATAAAATATATGTTTGCATATATGTGTCTATACATGAAAATTGGAATGCATGTCCGTGTACATCAACAAGAACCCCGTTCCTTGCCTACAGGTTCAAAACTCTGTAAAAAATTAAAAATAAAAATCCAAAAGCTCTATCTCAAGTTATTGTTAGACTTTGAGATCAAAAGAAAATATGTTTGAATGATCATGGCCTAAGTTTTAAAAATAAATTTTGGTAAATTAAACAAAAAATTTTGTCTGGAAATGGAAAATTACATGTAAACCCAATATGAATAGAAATCTCATCAAACACGGTTCCAGATTTTGAATATATAAGTTGAATTGTCTTTGAAGTTGATGATTTTTAAAAGTGAAATCAATTTTTTTTATCAAGTATCCGTTGAGAAAAGGAGGGATGAACGAAGTTGTCATTTTCTCGAAGTTCTGGCGATCTATGGAGTTTGGGTGCTCGAAATCGTGGTCGAGGCTTGGTGGAAGACTGTGGAGTTTGGGAAAAATATTGGATTAAATTCAGAATCAACATGCATGTTGATTTCGATCGAGTTAGGGTTTATGGTGTTAAACGAGTCACGGTTAGAAACATGATCACTGCGCCATCTGAAGCCATCGGAAGTCATAGGACCGAGACCATCAGAAGCGTGGGATGCTAGTGGAGTTTTGGATGGGGTGTCGCGAATTCTGATGATCAGAAGAGGGGGAGCGAGGAGATTGTTTGAGGCGCTTGTTCGTTCTAGTTTTGGGTCTGGGGACCCAAATACAAAATCGTGATTGTTTCGAAAATTTGAGTGTTTGAGAGGTTCGGGAGCATCGTCGTGGACGTGTTGATGACTAGAAATTCAACTGGAGGCGGCCGGAGGAGTTGTGCATATGCACACAGTTGGAGTTGTGTCAGGGGGCAATAGATTGGGGAAGAAAAGGAAAACTCGAAGCAAGCTTTGGGAAGTAGGGGTTCTGACTCGAGTATTGGCCCGAAGTGATTTGGGGTTATATGAGTTTTGTACTTAGACAAAAAATTAAAAAAATTATAAAGCACACGGGTAGTTTTTGTGGATAACTCGAAGCAAGCAGTATAACGTTTCAGGGATGACTCGAAGCAGCCTCAAAGGGTCAGCGTACAGGACAGTTTTGCTCAAATAAAGTAATAAAATTCAAAACTTTCAAACAATTTTAAACTCATGTTTTTAAATGATAATTTTGATTTGAGTTTAAAACAAATTAAAGTTTAAGTAGGACATTTTTTTAAAAGTAATTTAATTTAATTTAATTTTGTCACATTATTTTGTAAAATTAATGATATAATGTAATTAAGAATGATGTTAAGATAAAATGCTATGCAAATCAATTTTGATCTCTCAAGATAATTTATGTGATAAATTTAACTAAGTTTACAAGATAATCAAAATGGTTAACAAAGAAAAGAAGGTTTATCTTTTAAATTTGATAAGTAATTTATGATTTACTTAAGTGATAAATGATTTACTTAAAAATAAACTATTTAAATTAATTACTTAATATTTAATGATTAATTAAGTAAATAATTATGCTTAATCAAATTGTAATATATTAAGAGAATTAATTAAGGAATAATTAATTAATAAAAGTAATTAAGATTTAATTAATGAACAATTAAGGATTAATTAATAGGGTAATTAATTAAGGAATGATTAATTAATGAAGATGATTAAGATTTAATTAATTTTAATTAAGGATAACTAATCATTGATTAAAGATAATTAATGAAATTAATTATGTGATTAATTAGTTTAAATCACATGATTGATTCATCTTAGTTGTAGATTATTGATAACTATTGCATGATGTTTACTGATTGATATCTCTGATTGCAATTGTGATGCTATGTGACATTAATTGCTTTGTGCTGAGCTGTGATTCTGTATATTTCTGTGTGAATATGAAAACCCTTTGGCTCGTAAAACGACTTTTGAATTTCGATGAGATAGGGAGTCGGATTCCAGTTGGTTATCCGAAACCCACATCGAACCTGTGAATCTTTGTGAATGACATATCCACATGTTTTTAAATTGCTATTTGGTTTAGCCGAGAGAGGGCCTTTGTGTCATATAACCCATTCCGAATAGTGATACGACGAAATGGATGAGCATTTGAAGATGGTGGTGAAGACCGGGTGTCTTCGAGAACGATAGGATAACCTGTCAAATGACTCTGTACTGAGTTGCTCCGGTATTGAGTTCTCCATATGTGATGGGGAGTCTGATCGGGATTGTTGATGCCCGGATTGCAAGGGCTTCTTCGGAAGTGCCTTCGGTTCTGTTCGAACCCGGAATAGACTTATATGGATTATATGTGTGACATTACATTTTGAGATATAAAGAAGATTTATTTCAAATACATTTCTGTTGGTGGCGGAGAATTTATTCTCTTAGCTTAACACTTTTCTTTGAGACATACGAGCTAAGAGGTTATGTAATTGAAGGTTATCAGTAATATACTCCAAACTTGGTAATGTGGCATGCTGAGTGCTACTAATCATTTGTTGATCAAAGCATGGCTTTTGTGAAAAGCATAGCTTTGTGGACGAGACTTCGTCGAACCTCACAACCCGGTAATGGTCGAAACAAGAAAGATGTAGCAAGGTTATTGGGGGTAGCGCCCCTTAGGTTATGTGCATTTCCTTCTGGATAGAAGTGGTATCATGGTATGGAGCCCAGATACTTAACTTATATGGATATCGCAAATATATTAATTTGTGATTGTTGTTGTTGGGGCCCCGGATAAAGGTTGGTTACAAGCGGGGGATGGCATACTCGTGTAGTAGTTACCTTGTTACAGAGGTAACCCGGCCTTGTGTTGGCAGAGATTCGGTTAGGTTCTCGGGGCGTCCCTTCAGAGGCGTAACCATATGGCCCAGGAAGTTCCTTAGCCTGACCATTTGTTGGAAATCCAATTACCAATACGAACCTAGTACGGTTTTAGCTGTAGAACCTGCCATCTAATATGGTAGTTAGAGTAGGCATACTATAATGGTACGTATGCCGGCTAATATTAATATTATACTTTCGAAAATGTTTTCTACACTATGCACTTATAATAATATCAAAGAGTTTTCTCGTGTAAAGCATATTTGGCTATCATAAGGAGAAATCTCCCCCAAGTGTGTGATTGCATTGTGTGTGTGCCGGGAGGCCTTATGGTAGTTTCATTTTCCAAAAGCATGAACGGTTTCCTTTTAAAATCTGTTTTTATTCAAAGCAACTGTTTTTGTTTACTCATACCAGTCCCACGACTGATCTTGCTTATCTTTGTGAAACATGATGGGGGGTTCTCGCTTTTTGTTTGGTGGAGATCAGGAGACTCTTTCCCCTACACGTCCTCTGCGAGGGGTTGGTTAGTCGTAAGGTGTGACAGTCAAACGGCTGGCCGTAAAAGCAAGGGCAGGGTACCAGTGTCATTCCACGGTGGGAGGTTACCCGCTGTCGGACGGCCGAAGGCTTAGACCGTGATAAGTGATATCAGAGCTAAAGGTTGAGTAAGAAATTTAGCTACGGAGTATGACCCATTAGGTGGTGCATTAGAGACAGGGTGAAGTATACCCTAGAATGAGTATAAACCGAAACCAAAACCCTAATTTTCTCGGTCTATTTCTTTTAAACTGCTGATATTCCTTAAAATATCTCGTCCATATATCCAAATCAAGTTTCTTACTAATTACAGATAGTAAGAATGAGCAGGCAAGGAGGAAGAGCTAGGGGTCAAGGAAATGCTACAACAACTACTCAAGTTCCCCCAACAGCAGAAGCAGCAATACCTACTCATAATCAGTCGAATCTGGCTGATTTGTATAAAAGCTTCTCAAGACTTGGTGGTAAGCCGTTCACTGGCAAGGAGTCAATTGTTGAGGCTCAAGCTTGGATTAGATTGAGTGAAAGAAATTTTAAGGGGCTAAAGTTAGAAGACGACCAAATGCGACTAATTGCTTCTTGGCAACTCTAAGAAGAAGCCTTAGCCTGGTGGAAAACAGTCATTGTAGATGATCCAGAAGAAGAGTTTACTTGGAGTCGATTTAAGGAGGTGTTTGAAAAGCGCTATATGTCGTCGGCAGGAATTTCCCGAATGTACGAAGAATTTATGGACTTAAAGCAAGGAAGCTTGTCATTTGAGGAGTACTTAAACAAGTTCAACGAACTATCCTGTTTCGGTCCAGAATTGGTGAACACGCCTCTAAAGAAAAATGAAAGGTTCATTCGTGGGATGAACAAGAAGTATCACGAAAGAATGACAGCACAAGTCAAAGAATCTTTTTCTGATCTTATTGATATGGGGTATAGGTATGCCACTCTGGATATGCAGGAAATTCCAAGGGAAGGAGGAAATTCAAGTAATCATAATTGGAAAAAAAGAAAGTTTGGGGGAAAGAAACCACATCAAGGCAAGGATAAGAAGAACAATCAAGGAAATCCGGCTAGAGATATAACTTGTTACAATTGCCAAGAAAAGGGCCATTATTCAAACAGCTGCAAAACCCGAAGAAGCAAGTTAGGAAGGAGCAACCTGTGAAGAATGTTCAAGGAGATAGAGAGTGTTATTATTGTCACAAGCCTGGATATGTAGTTAAAAATTGCCAGTTGATGAAGCAAGCACAAATGGAAAATGTTTATGCAATAAAGGAAGACCCTTCAACTTCGAGAGCAGATAAAGGAAAAGGTGTTTTGGAAAGTAATCTTACTATTTATGATAAAGTTGTTAGAGTTTTGTTTGACATGGGCATTACACATAGTTTACCTCACAACAAGCCGTAAATGAATTAAAACTTAAACCAAATTTTTTCAACAAGCCCATTTGTGTGAAAAACCCAGTTGGTGGTCCTACAAACCTTTGTCTACGATGTAGAGACATTCCTATCTCGTATTCTTGTTACCAATTCCCTATCAGTTTCTTTGTTCTTGATTTTAATAAATTCGAAATTTTACTCGGAATGGAATGGCTAACAAAATACGAAGCCAAATTAGATTGTAACAATCGAACGATCTTGATCAAAACAAACCTTGGAAATTTTATTGAAATTTGTTGTGAGGATCTGAGTCCAAAGAGAGATAAATTGATGTATACTTTGGGATATCCTGAACCCAGTCTGGAGACTATACCTGTTGTTCGGGAGTTTTCCGAGGTATTTGAAGAAGTAAAATCCTTACCTCGACATAGAGAAATAGAATTCAGAATTGACTTAGTACCCAATGGTCGTCCTGTCGTTCATGCAAGTCGCAGGATGGCACCAAGGGAAAGAATTGAATTAGTCAATCAAACTCGAGATTCGCTAGAGAAAAGGTTGAGGCACTCTAGTGTTTCCGAATGGGGCTCAGCTGTCGTGTTTGTGGCTAAATCGGACGGATCTTTGAGATTGTGTGTAGATTACTGCGATCTCAATAAACAAACTCTCAAGAACAAATTCCCTTTACCTAGAATCGACGATCTACTCGATCAACTTCAAGGCACTCGATTCTTTTCTAAGATGGATTTAGCTCAGGGATTCCATCAGCTGCGAATAGCCGAGGATTGTGTTCATTTGACTGCCTTCAGGGGACCTAACATGTTCTATGAATGGTTAGTCATGCCTTTGGACTAACCAACGCTCCTGCGTACTTCGTAGATTTAATGACCCGTGTGTTTCGAGAAGTATTGAACAAATTTGTCCTTGTGTTTATTGATGATATCATGATTTACTCCAAACCGAAGAAGAGCATGCTGAACATCTCAGAATTGTTTTGAAGATATTGAGGAGGAATATCGTATTCGCTAAATTTTCTAAATGTCACTTTTGGGACAAAAAAATCGGATTTCTCGATCATATTATTAATGAAGAATGGATTTCTGTTCATCCAAGCAAGATTACTGCAATTCTGGACTGGAAGCGACCCACTACACCTAGAGAAGTTCGACGTTTTTTAGGTTTAGCGGGATATTATAGAAAGTTTGTCTAGGATTTTTCTAAGTTGGCCAGTCCATTGACTAAGCTAATAATGAAGAATGCTGAATTCGATTGGACTCTAAAATGTGATGAAGCTTTTTAGGAATTGAAAAGGAGATTAACTACCGCTCCCATTCTCGCTATCATTAACAGGGACCAAGGGTTATCTGTCTATACTGATGCTTATGGAGAAGGTTTGGGTGCAGTACTAATGCAAAATGGGAAAGTAATTGCCTATGTGAGTAGACAATTACGCCCGCATGAGAGAAATTACCCAACACACGATTTGGAGCTTTAAGCTGTTATTTTCGCTTTGAAAATCTGGCGACACTATCTTCTGGGTAAGAACCTTTTTCAGCCTTCTTAACGATTTAAGAAATTTAACTTAACTAAATAAGTATACTTAATGAACTCTCTTTGTTTTAGGTGAAAAATTTGAATTATTCACCGACCACAAATCTTTGAAATATGTCTTCACCCAAAACGATTTCAATATACGGCAACAACGATCATTAGAATTTCTAGCGTCATATGACCTAGATATTCTGTATATACCCAAGAAAGCCAATGTAGTTGCTGATGCTTTAAGTAGGAAGCATGCTATTCTTGCTCATCTTGTTGTCACTCCTACTCTCCTTGAGAAAATCGCCAGCAAGCAAAATGAAGACAAATTTCTTCGAGATATTTGTGGGAGAATTCTTCGAGGCGAAGATACCAGTTTTGAAACCAGTCATAGTGGAGTTATTAGGCTGAAAGGCAGGTTGTGTGTGCCAGATATCCAAGAATTAAAGCGTGAAGTTTTAGATGAATGTCACAAGTCAAAACTCAGTTTCCATCCGGGAGTTAATAAGATGTATAGAGATATCGAAAGAACTTTCTGGTGGAAGACAATGAAAAGAGATATATCTATACATGTGAGTCGCTGTGCTACTTGTCAACAAATTAAAAGCCATCAGAGGAAGATGGCGAGTTTACTCCAGCCTTTGGAGGTACCCAAGTGGAAATGGGATCAGGTATCGATGGATTTCATCGACGGGTTGCCCCACACTCAATGGGGAATGAAGCAATCTGGGTTATTGTGGACCATTTGACTAAAAAGCCCATTTCATTCCTGTGAAATCCACCCGGACAGCAGCAAGTTTAGCTGAGCTATATATCAAAGAAATTGTCCATCTGCATGGTATACCGAGCATTATAGTGAGTGATCGTGAACCGATTTTCACTAGTAGATTTTGGGAGGCGTTTCAAGCTACGTTGGGAACAAAACTGAATTTCTGCACTGCTTATCACCCACAGTCCGATGGGCAGACTGAAAGGATAAATCGAATATTAGAGGATCTTTTGCGATCTTGTATTCTCGACTTTGGTGGTTCTTGGAAGGACTATTTACATTTGGTCGAATTTTCATATAACAATAGCTATCAAGCTAGTATCACAATGGCTCCTTTTGAAGCTTTATATGATCGTCCATGTCGATCATCGGATGCTGGAATGAATCCGGTGATAGACTCGTTCTTGGGCCAGATATGATTAAAGAAGCCACTGAAAAAGTTGATTTTATTCAAAAGAAGTTAATAACTGCTCAAAGTCGCTAGAAGAGTTATTACGACCGTAGAAGAAGAGCTTTGGAATTTCAAGTTGGAGATTCCGTTTTCTTGAAAGTATCTACAATGCAGGGTGTGTTAAGATTCGGGAAGATTGGTAAGCTGGCACCACGATACATTGGTCCTTTTCCTATTTTGGAAAGGATCGGTCCTCTAGCATATCGAGTGCAGCTACCTAACTGGTTATCTGGCATACATGATGTATTTCACGTTTCACATCTTCGAAAGTACGTGCATGGTCCAGACAGTATTATCGAAGAGGAAGCTCAGCAGGATCTCGAGATCACACCAAATTTAACAGTTAAAAGAGAACTAATAAAGATTGTGGATCGCGATGAAAGGAAATTAAGGAACAAAATTGTGAAACTGGTTAAAGTGCAATGGAGCGGTGATCCAAAGGACTGTACTTGGGAGACGAAGACAGCATGCAAAAGTCTTATCCCAATTACAGAGTGGATATCTCGACTTAAACTGGTAAGCCATTTCTCTATCATTTTCTGAATTCGTATATTCTTTGTTTTCTTTTCTCTCTCTTTCAAAATTCCAAGATCGAAATTTTGTTAAGTGGGAGGGGAATCTGTAACATACCAAAATTTATCAATTTAAATTTGGTAATTGTTGAACTTTTGAAATATAATTTGAAAAGTTTCAAAATAAATAAATAAAAAGTGATAATTTAAATGAATAAAAATTTCAAATTTCTTTTGAGTTTAAAATTTGAAATATTAAAAGTTTTTTAAATCATTTGAATTTAAATTATATATATATATGAATATATATATATATATGAATATATATGTATGTGTGCATATATGGGTAGATTTGAATTTATATATTGAATTTGATTTTTAATTTGAATTTAAATTTTAAATTAAATGCTTTAGTAATATATTTTGGATTTATAAATAATGTGTATATAGGTAATTTATTTAATGCATAATTGGGTTAAAAATATTTTCTTTTAAATTTTATATATACAAATAAAGGAGAAATGCATTTTTTAAAATTAAGAAGAAAAACATTTAAAAATTATGTATATGTATTATTTATCTCATGCAAGGGACACATGGAGAGTAGGTAATATATGTATTAACAAGTGTTTAAATTTAACAAATGAATCAACAAATGTAATTCATGTAGAAAAAATTAAAACAAGTGTCATTACCTCTTTTTTTTATTTTCCTTAGGAATTCATAGAAAGGAAAATAAAAGTTAAATAAGCTAACCCGTCTTCTTCTTCTTCCTCTTTTATTCATTTCAAAAACCTGTTCAATCTTTACATCAGAAAAAGAAAATCATCTGGAATAAACATAACTTCCTTAAGTTTGAAATCAAGAAACAAAATTTCCAAAAAAAATCTGTAATAAATTCTCTTTCAGTATCTCAAGCCAGAAAAAGGAATTCAAGGATAATTTCGAATCTTCAACAAGTACTTCAGAATCAAGCCGGAGTCAACTTCAAAGATTAAAGGAGAATCTGGAATCAACTTAAAAAGGGAAAAAAATTAGCAAACACAAGCTTTAAAGTGTAGACCAGAGATCTTCCTTCTCTTTATTTCATTTAAAAACAAACTGTAAGTGATTAAATTTTAATTTTTGTTAAAAAAATTAAGTAAGTAAAATCGATCAAAGTTTAAGCAAGTTCACACAAAATTAGTTGCAGATAACAAACTCAAGATCAAGTTACGAAAAGAAAAGCAGTTCCAGGTTTTTGATTTTCAAATCCAGATAAGAAAACTTTCTGCTAAATTACACAGGTGAGTAAACTCTCTGATTAAAACTTGAAATTGTTGTTGTGAACTATATTGAAGTCTGAATGATAAAATATATGTTTGCATATATATGTTTATACATAAAAATTGGAATGCATATCTGTGTACATCAATAGGAACCCTGTTCCATGCCTACAGGTTCAATACTCTGTAAAAAATTAAAAATAAAAATCCAAAAGCTCTATCTCAAGTTGCTGTTAGGCTTTGAGATCAAAAGAAAATATGTTTGAATGATCATTTCCTAAGTTTTTGAAAAATAAATGTTGGTAAAATAAACAAAAAAATTTGTCTGGAAATGGAAAATTACAGGTAAACCCAATATGAACATAAATCTCATCAAACACGATTCCAGATTTTGAATATATAAGTTGAATTGTCTTTGAAGTTGATGGTTTTTAAAAGTGAAATCAAATTTTTTTTATCAGGTATCCATTGAGAAAAAGAGGGATGAACGAAGTTGTCATTTTTTCAAAGTTCTAGCGATCTATGGAGTTTGGTGCTCGAAATCATGGTCGAGGCTTGTTGGAAGACTGTGGAGTTTGGGCAAAATATTGGATTAAATTCTGAATCAACATGGGTTTTGATTTCGATCGAGTTAGGGTTTAAGGTGTTAAACGAGTCAGGGTTTGAAACATGATCACCATGCTATCTGTAGGCCATCGGAAGTCATAGGACTGAGACCATCAGTAGCGTGGGAGGCTACTGGAGCTTTGGATGAGGTGTCGCAAATTCTAATGATCAGAAGAGGGGGAGCGAGGCGATTGTTTAAGGAGCTTGTTCGTTCCAGTTTTGGGTCTGGGGACCCAAATACAAATTCGCGATTGTTTCAAAATTTTGGGTGTTTGAGATGTTCGAGAGCATCGTCTTGGACGTGTTGATGACCAGAAATTCAACTAGAGGCGGCCGAAGGAGTTGTGCATGTGCACACAGTTGGAGTTGTGTCAGGGGGCAGCAGATTGGGGAAGAAAAGGAAAACTCGAAGCAAGCTTCAGGAAGTATGGGTTCGGACTCAAGTATTAGCCCGAAGTGATTTGGGGTTATACGAGTTTTGTACTTAGACAAAAAAAATTAAAAAAATATATAAAGCACAGGGGTAGTTTTTATGGATAACTCGAGGCAAGCAGTATAATGTTTCGGGTAAGACTCGAAGTAGCCTTAGGGGGTCAGCGTACAGGACAGTTTTGCTCAGATAAAATAATAAAATTCAAAACTTTCAAACAATTTTAAACTCATGTTTTTAAATGATAATTTTGATTTGAGTTTAAAACAAATTAAAGTTTAAGTAAGACATTTTTTTAAAAGTAATTTAATTTAATTTATTTTTGTCACATTATATTATAAAATTAATTATATAATGTAATTAAAAATGATGTTAAGATAAAATGCTATGCTAACCAATTTTGATCTCTCAAGATAATTTATGTGTAAGTTTATAAGATAATCAAAATGGTTAACAAAGATAAGAAGGTTTATCTTTTGAATTTGATAAGTAATTTATGATTTACTTAAATGATAAATGATTAAATTAAAAATAAACTATTTAAATTAATTACTTAATATTTGAAGATTAATTAAGTAAATAATTAAGGTTAATCGAATTGTAATAAATTAAGAGAATTAATTAAGGAATAATTAATTAATAAAAGTAATTAAGATTTAATTAATGAACAATTAAGGATTAATTAATTAGGGTAATTAATTAAGGAATGTATAATTAATGAAGATGATTAAGATTTAATTAATTTTAACTAAGGATAACTAATCATTGATTAAAGATAATTAATGAAATTAATTATGCGATTAATTAGTTTAACTCACACAATTGATTCATCTTAGTTGTAGATGATTAATAACTATTGTATGATGTGTACTGATTGATATCTCTGATTGTAATTGTGATGCTATGTGATATGAATTGCTATGTGCTGAGCTGTCATTATGTATATTTCTGTGTGAATATGAAAACCCTTTGGCCTGTAAAACGGCTTTTGAATTTCGATGCGACAGGGAGTCAGATTCCAGTTGGTTATCCGAAATCCACATCGAACCTGTGAATCTTTGTGAATGACATATTTACATGTTTTTAAATTGACACTCACTATTCGGTTTAGCCGGAAGAGGACCTTTGTGTCATATAACCCATTCCGAATAGTGATACGACGAAATGGATGAGCATTTGAAGACGGTGTTGAAGGCCGTGTGTCTTTGAGAACGATACGATAACCTGTCGAATGACTCTGCACGGAGTTGCTCCGGTATAGATTTCTCCATATGTGATGGGGAGTCCGATCGGGATTGTGGATGCCCGCATTGCAAGGGCTTCTTCTGAAGTGCCTTCTGTTCTGTTTGAACCCAGAACCGAATTGTATGGATTGTATGTCTGACATTACATTTTGAGATATAAAGCAGATTTCTTTCAAATACATTTCTGTTGGTGATGGAGAATTTATTCTCTTAGCTTAACACCCTTCTTTGAGACGTATGATCTCAAAGGTTATGTAGTTGAAGGTTATCAGTAATACACTCCCCACTTGGTAATGTGGCATGCTGAGTGCTGCTGATCATTTTTTGATTAAAGCATGTCTTTTTTGAAAAGCGTAGCTTTGTGGACGAGACTTTGTCGAACCTCACAACCCGGTAATGGTCGAAACAGGAAAGATGCAGCAAGGTTATTGGGGGTGGCGCCCCTTATGGTATGCGCATTTTCTTTTGGATAGAATTGGTATCATGGTATGGAGCCCAGATACTTAACTTATGTAGATATCGCAAATATATTACTTTGTGATTGTTGTTGTTAGGGCCCTGGATAAAGGTTTGTTACAGCCGGGGGATGGCATACTCGTGTAGTAGTTACCTAGTTACAGAGGTAACCCGACATTGTGTGGCAGAGATCCGGTTAGGTTCTCGGGGTGTCCCTCCAGAAGCGCACCCATGCGGCCCATGAAGTTCCTTAACCTGACCATTTGTTGGATATCCAATTACCAATACGAGCCCAGTACGATTTTAGTTGTAGATCCTACCATCTAATATGGTAGCTATAGTAGGCATACTATAATGGTACGTATGCCGGCTAAGATTAATATTATACTTTCGAAAATGTTTTCTACACTATGCACTAATAATAATATCAAAGCGTTTTATCGTATAAAGCATATTTGACTATCATAAGGAGAAATCTCCCCCAAATGTGTGATTGCATTGTGTGTGTGCCAGGAGGCCTTATGGCAGTTTCATTTTCCAAAAGCATGAACGGTTTCCTTTTGAAATTTGTTTTTATTCAAAGCAACTATTTTTGTTTACTCATACCAGTCCCACGACTGACCCAAAGTTTATTGTTTCCTTTCTAAACTTTGAGTGCCCATAATTTCCACAAGGGCAGCCTAGTAGCAGGTTTTTCGACTTTTGGTGCTGGCTGGATTTTGAAGTCTTATGGTTTGGAGGCCACCGGTTTTTGAAGGCTTTTGACTTGGATATATTTTGAAAGCTTTTGGATCTCAAAGTGCTTAGTTTTGGAAGTTCGCTATCGCTTCATTTCTTTGAAGACTTTCTTGGAATGCGATCACTTGTTGTTCTGTCGTGATGTTCAATTTTGAAGTTGTGTTATATGTATAAAAATACTCTGATGTTGGTGATGATGCTGTATCTGTAATATTGATGTATGGTAGTTCATTTTGTTTTCCGCTGTTTATATTCATCTCATGTTGTTATAAGCTCCATCCGAACTAAAATTTGACGTTCGAATCTCTGGCAGTCGAATACAGGTGAGGTATTTGATGTCGATTTGTGAACACTGAATTTCAGGTCGTGACAGGGGTAGATGGGTACGATTCATGCACGGAGGCGAGAGTAGTATAAACCTAATAAATCTAATATAATAGAAAATGGAAATATACTTTATATGTAGAATAAAGCCTAGAAGTGTATAATTTGTCCATTTACTGGAACTTTAGTTCCGACCCCCTCCTGATAACATCCTACAGGTTAGGAAGATGGCAGAGACTTTCCAGCTTTGAGACATTGGTTTAGAAAGTGTTGTTATATTGGTGAGTGTTTACCTACTATTATATTCTAGTCAGTTCCGCCATGAGATATTTATTTGAGCTCTGATATATTTGTCTTTTCCTATTTTAGGATATCGGACTCCCAATTTGGGCTTTAGTGGGCTTGGATTTTAGCATATTTGTGGAAAATCCGTACCCGCTTGAACTTTAGTTGTTTCTTTTGTTATCAGAGCTTAGGTTAGTAGATCCTAAGTAAATTAGGAAATATGAGTGAACATATTTGTATTTTTGAATACAATGTAATCATATTATGTATAAAAAATCTAAATGGTCCCCAATTATAGATTTTAACATATGGAAAGTTTTCAGAAGTATTATTGATTTATAGTGTACAATAAGATATGTTAATCCATATATTATAAGAAGTGGAAACTTCCCTAGTATAGTAGGGAGAGTATTTTTATTTTGGAAGTAATAAGAGAATTTAGTAAGGAAATGAGATTTTCAAGGTTTTGGAAGAGTATTCCTAAAGTGCAAAGAAGAAAATCCACTTTATGTCTAGTCCAATAAATTGAAACTTTTGGAATCAAAAAGTTGAAAAATATAAATTATAATATGTTTGAGGAAGTAAATATTGGGTTTTGAAAAAAAAATTGGTATTTAAATTAGTTTTCTTATGACATAAATTTCAACAAATTTGAAATTCTTTTGAAGAATTACAGAGCATGTATAGCTCGCTAGTTTCTTTGTAGGTAGATAAAGATATTAAATATAAAAACCTAGAGTGCGTTAAGTATCGAAAACGTAGGTTACAACATTTATTATTGTAATAGATTTTTTCGTGAAAAATAAAGGAAGCATAGAATATGACACTATTATTATAGTAGGTAACTCCCAAAGGAAATGTTTCTGCATAGCATATGAGATTTATTAATATTTATTTTAATTGAATCCATATACTAGTATTTTTGGGTTGTAGTAACGGAGTTCTACACAACATCTTTTTTGAACCAAATAAAAAAATGTGTTTCGAAGATAATTTCTAAGTATAGAAATAAAGTAGTTTGTGGGTACACTTATTATATAAATAAGTATATGGAAATGTTTTCTAGTTATGAAAATATTAAAACAGTTTTAAAAATGGGTTCTTCTTTGAAAAAAAGATGTAAGTTAAATATTAGGTAATTAATAAATTCCATAGGAAATTTCTATTGTAAGTGAATATAGATTAAACATATTTTAATCTATTGGAATGAAACGAACAATGATATAATTTTCTATGAAACCAAATCACAAATAAAGATGTTTTGTGCAAGTTATAATGAATACGTGAAAGTAATGTACAAGGTATGGAAAGAACCATATTTTGTACAACCTATTTCGACAAATTATGAAATAAGTTCCTTGTAATTTCACATAAACATGAAATCCTCTTTTAAAGGATTCATAAAAGGTTTTAGCGTTATTAGTTTCTTATAAGAGAAAGTAGTTCCAATACATTAAGGTATAAAACCGTTAGGTGTAATAAGAAGTAAAATAATCAGAGTCGGTATTAGTTAGGAAGGATATTATAAAGAGCCTTAGTTGGAAAGCTAACCAATGGAAATTTCATATTCTTCCACTGATTATTTGCGCGTTGGTTGCTTGCTTTTGTTAAAAGTCCCCATTTATAGTAAGTTAGAAACTCCTCCAAGGTTAGGTAATTGGAAGAGTTGGAAAGTTAAGGGATTTTTGATAAAATAATTGTTTTTATTTACTCCAGTTTTCGTAAATTTGAAAATCTATGAAAAGAAGATGTTTTGAAAACATGTGAGGAAATTTTTGAAAGTGAAGAAAAAATTGTTTTAAGGAAAAGCAAGGCATGTGTTAAAGAAAAATTAATTGATGAAAAAGTAAATAAGTTTTTGGAAGCGAAAAACTTAGTAAACAGTTAAATTTAAAAATCCAAACTTTTTAGGAAAAGAGAAATAAGTTTTGAACTTAGAATTCAAAAGTTCTCTCCTCTATGTTTGGAGAAAAAATTAAATTCAAGTGCTGTAAAGAGCTCAGTATAGAAAGAAAGAATGTTAAGTAACCAAGTACCTTTGAATTAAAAATAAACTCAAAGTAACATTTTAAAGGCAAGAACTTTGGGATTTGATGTTTCAAAAAATGTAGAAGCTTTAATTTTTGAAATGTAACCATAAATGCCAAACCAAACTTTTAAATATGGAGTAGATAGAAATCATTTCCAATGTGTGATGAAAGAAGTGTAAAGTTATAGCAATGATTACTTTTAGTAGTAGTAATAAAAGTTCCCTTAGCGTGTATAGGACACTAATGAGAACCTATGCATGTTGCTTCATGTGTGTATACTATAGAAGAATAGTGAAGTGTTATTAGTAAGATAGCAAGACGCACGTTGTTGGGATAGGTAGACCTTAGTTGGGAAAAAAATGAAAGGCAAAGGTAACGAGAAAATTTTCCCAAACATAGTTTCTTTTTTGGATAGAGACTGCATGATTGAAACCCTTATTCATTGTAGTAAATTAGACTTGGTTATTCCATTTTGAGTATGGAATGGAAGAGATGAATAGATCTTATTCATCGTGAGTAGCATAGCGTAATTTAATAATGAGTAGTAGGCGGTAGAAGGAGCATATGAGTTACTTGGATTCCTAGAGCAGAACCTTTTTATGTTAGAGTGGACATAGTCCTAGGCCTCTGAGCCTTAGATGATAGCTATGTTTGGCTGCTATAGTTACTTATCTAGTATTACTTTGTACTAGGACTTGTTTTCTATTTTATTATAAGATTGTACTCTTATGTAAGCATTTAATTCCTATTGTTAGATCAGTAATGATGCTTTTTCTCTATGTTTTTGTGATATTCACAGATAGAGAATAAGGACATAAGACATTAACATTAAATGAAAAGTATAAGCTGATAATAGTATAATTAAGAGGAAATAACAGTTTTAAAGAAAATAACATAAAACGTTAGTAGAAAAATTTCAAAAAAGATATTTTCTTATGTAAACCGTGCTTGGGAAAACACATAGGGATTTTTATGGAATAGTATCCTAAATTCCAAGTATGGATAAAGATATATGTAAAAGAAAAATGGAGAAATGTGAAGTTTTTCCATTTTCTACCTTCCTTATGTAAGAAATCGAATTCGGAATATTTTTTTAATTTCAAGTATTATAAATTGTGCGGTGGGATTTTGGATGAAAAATTCATTGAACTACACCCTTAATCAGTAAGAGTGTGGAAAAATTGAATGAAAAATGTTTTGAGTTTTCAAAAGATTGCATCCTTATAGAAATTGTAAGTATATTTAGGGTGTGTGCATCATATTTTAAAATAAATTTTTAAAGAAGAAAAACATCCATATAGGAGGTACAGCTTAAAAATTCATGTACTTGCACATATTTTGTATTGAATTACACTTTTGCATAAGAAAATGGATGGTCGCAAAATTGGATGTATATAAAATAGATGTGATTGATGCTAGAAACTGCATAATTTTACCCTTGTCGAATTTCGAGGACAAAATTTCCTAAAGGCTGGAAGAATGTTACACTTGCTTTTTAGATAATTAAATAATCAAATAACGACGAATAGTGAAAATAAACATTTTTGGAATTGTCAAATATGGCCTCGAAACTTATACCATTGTGTTCGTGGCGATTTTCTGATCAATTTCCATACATAACTTGTTGAAATCCGAGTTGATACGAAGAATTTACGAGAGAAACAAAAACGAAAAATAATAGAAAAAATAAAATAAAATGGGCCTACGGGTGGGTCGACCCGCAATAAATGCAAGTGGACCATAGGGTAGACCCTTAAAATGCATAGGTCGACCTGGAAGGCGACCCGCGTTACCACCTGTATAGTAAATCGTCTAGGTACATGCCGAGCCTATTTTAATTCATTTCTGTGCAATCTTGAACGTTGGTTTCAAAATCCAACGATCCATAGCAAGCCTATGACGTGGTTGTACCAGATCCAATCATAAAATCCAACGGTCCGAGGTCCCCATACTCCCCTACGAATAGAACCCTAGGCCTAACATTCTCTTATAATCAGATTTTCTCCCAATTGGGTTCATTGCTTGAGGCTTAACCTAAAATATAGAATATTATTTTGGGTTCATTGCCTAAGGCTAGACCCTAAAAAGAAAATATTTCTAATGAGAAGATCTCAATAAAAATATTGCACACCTTAAAAGGGGATCCAGGAAGACCATAGAGCCATGCTAAGCACGAGTAAAGCCAAGGATGACATGTAAGCGGATTTAAATTATATATCTTTTACATTTATGATATATTATCGTTATATTCCCTTTAATATTTTAATTTAGAATTTGTTTCAGTAATTAGTTCTGTTGAAAACTTTAAATTGTATAAGGGAGCTTATATTTAATTATTATTTATATGGAAAAGAAAGATAGTAATCTTATTGAATATGAATAATATCAGGCTTGACAGTTAGAGAAAGGCATAAACCTAAAAACAAGAAATTTACAATTATTTACATCTATTTTAAAGCTGGAATTTAGCTTGTAATGATAGCTTCTTTTTATTCCTTTTTACGTGAATAAAATAGTTAAAGTGAAGAATTCGCAAATATGGACTAAAATAGAAAAACACTAGATTTATAGAAAATGGATGTAAAATAAGAAAAATTGAAGTAAAACGAGAAGAAAAAAACAAATATACAGTAAATTATGCTAAAAAGGTAAAAACAGATAAAAAGGGGAAAATTCAATAAGTTGATTGGGAAGTTAGTGATAGATTTTTTGGTTGGTTTACAAAAGAGAATACATTTTCATAGTTTAATATTTAAAAGATAACGATAAACATAACTGTAAGAATAAAAGAAAGAAAAAGGGAATTAGTGTAAAATAAAGACACTGCTATATTTTGCACTACCCAAAAATTAATGAAATGATAAAAGAAATATCTTGTAGTTACGGATTATTGGTTATAGCATTATTTAGTATTAAAACATGAAAATGGATTTTTAGCTTGGTTTTTGTAACCAACCAAATAGAATAGAACTACTTCCTAGAATATAAGAAAATAAAGTGAAGAATTAAAGGAAGTGAAGAAGAAATCAAGTCAATTATTAGAAAAGACTAGAAGTAATGTAACTAGATTTGCATTTACTATGCAGATAGCAGAATAAAACCAAACCAGTTATTATGATAAGTAAATTTATGATAGTCGAACGTAGGCCCAAGACAAGATTGTCGTATAACATAAGAGAATTCAATATATCATAATAAAAAAAACTGACTAGAATAGAAAAGAGACACTTGTAATTATATTCATAATATACAGATTATAAAAGAATTAGAAGTGATAAATGCAAGTAAAATTATAACACAAATTATAATCAAACCATAAGAACAGAAAATGCTTATTTTAAGACTTAGATTAAGTAAATAAACAAATAGAGCAGAAATAACAGAAGAGGACTATTTTAAAACTTATGCTAAGTTAATAAGAAAATATAAAAATAGGGCCCATACCAAAAGCATTACCTTTCAATCAAGAACTGATGGTCTCATAATAGCTAGGTGAGGCTGGGACAAGCTTATGCTGATTAGGATAAATAAGTAGGAAGCAGAATAAGAAAATTAAACTAAACGCAATATAGAAGATTAGACTTATGGTCTAATAAAAGAGTAAGATGCGCTTGAAGAAGCCCAAAGGATGAAGAGCCTAACGAAGCAATTCCCTAGAGGTAGGTTTGTAGGTGTTCCATCAAGAGATTATGCCTTGACTGCTTTTGCATGGCAGGACCATTATAGGCAGTCAAAAGGGTGGAGAATGTATTCGTATGACCCCGTACTCTATCTTGTGAGTAAGTTTTAGTAGGCATGACCCAAATGGATAGTCGCATGCAGATATTAGACCAGCATCAAACCAATAAGTGAGTTCAGGAAAGACTAGAGTTAAATCAAAAGGCCAATGATTCTTTCACTATCGTGACATTGGATGAGGGGCATAACAAATTGGATGTTTAGATTGCTTGTAGTAGGCACAACCACTTAGCCCTTTAATGGTCTTTGCCTATTTGTAGGATACAAGATACCCAACTTACGCTTCAGTGGGCTTGGATTTTAGCCGTTTTTCAATAAATTCGGACCCACTGGAACTTGGGTTTTTACAAGCATCATATCTCGCACAGCCATACTAGCTGCAATCCTTAGTTCGCTGTGTATAGCCCTTGTCTAAAAAAATAAGGTAACTTTATAATACATGAGACAAAATGGCAGACAAGTCCTGCCATGAATGCAGCATGTTTATAAAAAAGTAACTGTTTAACCTCCGCTTGAACACTTCTTTATCATGCAACTCGTTCACTGAACATTGATGCATTGATGCCATTTGGAAATGTACAAATGAACACCATAAGCTTCGATTAAAGGGTTTGAATGAAGAATAAGAGATGAATACTCTAAAATTACTCACCTTTACACAAACTAAATCAAATTTTCTAGATTACTTGCTTTAAGCCGTTTAGAGTACCCAATGAATACATGAAGAAGAAGAAGAAAACTTTATAAAAACATGAATGAACCAAAATCAAACATGCCTCGTTAATGACCTAGATAAAGAGCGCCTTGATCCCTTTGGTCTTGGAGAAATACTACATAAAATTTCAACTTATGTTTAATTGGATGAAACCATGACAAGCGCCTATACAAATTTAATAGAGTAAACAAAACCTTCAACTGCGGCTGCGGCTCTGGTTTCTTAAGTAGCTTCTACTACAGCTTGGGCTCTGAGAATAACTTCTCCTAGAATCATACTCCTTCACTTGCATCAAAAGTTCTTGAAAACAATGTCAACTTTTCTTATAATATGTTTTTTTCTAAGTGAAGTAATATTGATTTGCTAATAAAGTTGACTTATATAGCCGCGCTAAAACGCATTACGGAACTCAGAGTCATTTAGTTTCTTTATCTGCACAAAAATGCCAAGAAATACATCAAATAACAAATGAGATTAAAACTTAAAGAAATCATATCAAATCTATGCAAATTGATAAAGCAATTACCGCATATTTCATGTCATCATAATTTGTATGGTCAACAATTCCATTTGTACCTGGCAGTTAAAACAGTAATGTTTTCAGTAATATAGTTTATTTGTGAAGGGCATGGACAAGTGATTTAGTTTATACGCAGTGGATATGAGATTGCAAAAGGAAAAATAAGTGCATTTAAATGAGTCCTTAATTTTCCAGACTCTTTAATATTTTTTTCTAGTGGAATAAATTTTCATGATTACTAGCAAGCCCCTGTTATTCATGGAAGGAAAAAAAATTTCTTTAGTTTAACTTTAGTTTGTGCTAACATTTGGAGCGTGCTAACTTATTTTGTGCTAACAATTGGTTTATGCTAACTTTAGATTGTGTACAGTTACAAAAGTGTCCATCCATCATTCTTGATTATTATGAACTGCACAAATGATAAAATAATAAATTTAACTATTAGAACATAACCATTTTCATCATGAAAAATATTTTATACCGGGGAAAAGAACATTTATTTAGAATCAGTTCTTTCTCTAGCCTAAAATTCTAAATAAAGTTGAGATTATTTTAGATCTGAAAAAAGGGTTACAAACATGAAATTAGCATGTTTCTGAATTTGAATATGATGTAAATTTTTGTGGACATATGTTATCTATCTAATTACTTCAGATGTGAACATGGAAAAAATGTAGACATAACAATTCACATGTTATTTATTAATGTAAACAAAGAAAAATATTGACATGTTATTTATTAACGTAAACATGGATAAATATTGACATGTTGCTAATACCTATTTTAGATGTAAATGTGGAAAAATATTGACAAGTTGTTTATTTATTTATTTCAAATGTAAACATGTAAATTAAATGGTTTGTTGAAAGCTGAAATGAGACATGCGAATAAAGATAGGCGCATGGAAATTTAATCTGAATTAAATGTCACTAAAAGTTAAATATAAGATAAGATGCTCACAAGGTGTAATGTAAGATATGACACAACAGTGAATCAACAGTAGTTTCTATGGACCTTAATCTAATGGTTAGAAACACACACGAAACCATATAATACAGCCTAGGTTTAACATAAGTTTTTCACTTTAAATCAAAAACAAACATTCAATTCTCTTTCTCTCTCTCAAATATTAACATATATTCTTCGTTTATAAAATAAAATTATATTATATATGTACATTCTAATAAGAAATGGAGATTATACAAATTAGAGGGAATTTCTAGAGGATTTTGGCTGTTGTAAAAAGGGATTCTAGCTTTTGTTTTAGGTGAATGGATAAATCATATGTTTTTATATAAGATTGTGATAGATCGTTTCAATTATTTTGTGAATTTCAGAATGTAACATAAAAATTGAAATCTCGATTTTACTCCCCATTTTTCATATATTTGTCTCCATATTTTGCTGTAAAGAGGTGATGTATGGAATGTTACAATTACATGGAACTTATCTTTTTATTTGCTGAAACAGAATGTACAAAGCATAGCGATTTACTGTATTTTAAACATTACCTTCATGCGAGGAAAATATATGGTTATTCCTTGCAATTCTAAACACTACTAATTTCAAAGATTTATTTTGGCTATTTATGGAAATTACTTGCCCAAAATATTTATTCCAATCAACTAACTTGCACGTAAATTTCCAAAAGGTGAAGAAACTTACATCTCCTTACTTTTATGCAATTAATAATAAATTTTAATTTAATAAAGGTTAATTTAGTAACATCTGGCATAATCCCTCAAATGTGACTTAACCTCACATCTATTTACTTTATAGGCAACAATAAGATCAACACCATTTACTCCTATTTCACCACTATGTTATTCGACCCTACGTGAATTTCCTCACGTTGCAATAAAACAATAACATAAATAATAAAAAATTCGTATTTCATTACTATGTTATTCAGCCCAATGTGAATTTCCTTTCATTGCTATAATAACATAAAGAGTAACATAAATTACAATTATTCCATATTTTCAATTTTTATGTTACATTCTGAAATTCAAAAAATAATCACAATGATCTATCATAATCTTATATAAAAACATGTGATTTATCCACTCGCCTAAAACAATAGCTAGAATCCATTTTTACAGCAGCCAAAATCCTTTAGAAATTCCCTCTAATTTGTATAATCTCCATTTATTATTTGAATGTATATATATAATATAATTTTATTTTATAAATGAAGAATATATGTAAATATTTGAGAAAGAGAAAGAGAAAGGGAGGCTAGGTTTTGATTTTAGATTGAAAAACTTATGTCAAACCTAGGTTGTATTTATAGGATTTTATGTGCGTTTTTGACCATTAGATTAAGGTCTTTAGAAACTTCTCATGACTCATTGCTGTGTCATATCTTACAACGCACCTTGTCAGCACCTTATCTTATATTTAATTTAATTACTTTCTAATTGGTGACATTTACTTCAGATCAAATTTCCATGTGCCTCTCTTTATTCGCATTTTCATTTCAGTTTTCAACATCCCATTTAATTTACACATTTACATCTGAAATAAGTAAATAAAAAACATTTAAATATTTTTCCACATCTATATCTAAATTAGGTAAGTTAGCAACATGTCAATATTTTTCCATTTTTATTAATAAATAACATGTGAACTGTTATGTGTACATTTTTTTTCCATATTCATATCTGAAGTAATTAGATAAATAACATATGTCCATGAATGTTTACATCATATTCAAATTTAGAAACTTGCTAATTTCATATTTGTAAACCTTTTTTTTAGATCTAGATTAACATTTCCCTTTTTAAGTACTCATATTAAAATTAAACGTTTTTATTTTATTTTCTTATATGTTATCGTTCTCCTATATAGCAATCCTATTTAAATTAGTTTCATGTATTAATTATGTAGACACACACATTAAATATTTCAATTTGTGTTTACAAACATGTTATTCTCTTTTGAAAAATTCTGTAATTAATTTACATTCCTTATAGGGTTCCTATGATAATTGACATAATTAATTCGTTGCATGTAAATTAATTGCTTTAATTAAGTCTCCTGCTAAAATGCATGTATTTCATACCGGTATAAATTTATTACTATCTCTAAAAACATTCTACGGATTAATCCCAAATGTCAATAATTTTGTTAATTAAATTCATTTATTTAATTTCCATTAAAACAAGGGGTGTTACATTCTCTCCCTTAAGGAATTTCTTTCCCGAAATTCGATAAGAGTTCAGTTATGTAAACCCTCGTACATCCATTCCATATAACCAATTCTACAAACATCCATGCAACAGTGGATAGTGCATCCAATACATATGATATGCATGAACATGAATGCCTAATCGGTACCTCCTATATGAATGATTTGGTTTTCAAACTTTTTCAAAAACATGATGCAAATATCCTAAATATATTTGCAGTCTACATGAATGCAACTTTGAAAATTTCAAAATGGTGCTTCACCTAATTTTTCCCATGCTTCTATCAAATAAAAATGTAGTTCGACCAATTTTGCATCCATTTTACCATCCAAAATCCTAGCACACCAATGTTAACATCTAATTTTAGAAAATCAATTTTTTAAACCTATTTTCTTATGCTGGAAAAGGTCTTAATGAAAAATTTCGTTTTTCCATTTTTTTTCTTATGTGCCTTTTCCTTATACTTTGGAATCTTCTTTTATGTCCCCACTAGATTTCCAATATTTCCTAAGTACAGTTGCAAAAGATTTAATTTTTATTTTTAAAGTTCAAGAAGAACATTTTTCATATTAAAAATTCTCTTTTAAGATTTTCACATATCGACAAAGTATTCCTATTAAGCTTTCCCTTTACATATACTACTTTGTCGACCTCACCATGACTGCCTCTACTACAGTAGCGACCATGAAGAAAAACTTATGCCAATATTTTAACTACATTAGGTTCTTTTCTTTATCCATTCCTAAAATTTTCAAGCTTCGGTAAATTATTATTTAACAACCAATAAACATGTTGAATTATTTCTTAGTCTTAAAGGACATTAACCATAATCCTTAGCTCGTGCGAAAAATCCCCATATCCTTCTATGACTGAATTTTTCCACTTCGAAAAATCTAACTTTTCGGAACTAGCATTTCGTTTTAGTGGTAAGTTCAATAAATTCTCTTAATTTATTATATTAGCTTCCAGTTTTTAATTTTTCATTTTAGTTTTCTGTATTTATTTATTAACAAATTCTATGAAATTTCTACCTTTTTATTGTTTCCTCTGGAAAAAAGCGGTCGATCAATGAAACACTTAAAAAAGAATATTTCAACAATTCACACTAACATAAAATGCAACCAATACATGTAACCCATGCTACCTAGCAACACAGGAAGAACCAATAACATTATTAACTACCATTTTAACCTTCCTTACTATCCACCCTCCAGTAGTCTTTACATCTTATCTACACGGCCTACATACATGGAACAAAACTCCTAGGCTCATTCTAGTGTCCTACACACTACGGGGAATTTCTCTATTATTATTTCAAGAGTAATTATTGCTATCTCCACCATTGCCCTATTTCTTTCCCGTCTCACTTAGGCTTTAACTCCTATCTAATCCATGTTAAAATTTTAGTTTGCCATTATCTTAAATTTTAGAAAATTATAACTTTAAATGTTTGAAATATTAAATCCCAAAAGTTCTTTCTTTTAAAAGTGACACTTAAAAATTTTCTATTAAATTCAAAAGTAGTCTCTGCCTTACTGTTTTAACTTTTGAAATCTACACTTTTTTCTGTACTTAATTTTAAATATCTTCCCTAAACCTAGAATGGAAATACTAACACTTTCTAAGTTCCAAAAATTAGTTATGTTTCTCCTTTTAAAGACTTTACTATCTTTCAATAAAATTTGGAATTTCTAAATTTAGCTTTTTATTAATTTTTCTCTCTCCAAAAACTTATTTGTTTTTCACCAAACTTTTTTCTTTTCCAAAAACATTCTTTATTTATTTTCAAAGCATTTTTCACAGCTTTTAAATTGTAAAGACTGGAGTAGATAGGAACAACTATTTTATCAGAAATCCTTCAACATTCCCACTCTTCCAGTTACCTATGCTTGGAGGAGTTTTAACTTATCACAAATCGGCACTATCTATAAAGGCGAGCAACTAAATGCACATACTCAATGGAAAAATATGAAAATTTCATTACTTAGCATTCTTAATAAGGCTCTCTATAGTATCCCTACTATAACTAACAAATACTGCCTCTAATTATTACACTTAATGGTTTTATACTTTAATGTATTAGAACTACTTTCTCTTATGAAAAACCGTTAATGCTAAAACCTTCTATCAATCCTTTAAAGGAAGATTTCATGTTTATGTGAAATTACAAGGAATTTTTTTATATTTTATTGAAATTGGCTATACAAAATATGGTGCTTTCCATATCTTGTACATTTCTTTCACGTGTTCTTTATAACTTGCACAAAACATCTTTATTTGAAATTTAGTTTCATAGAAAATCATATCATTATTCATTTCATTCTAATAGACTAAAGAATGTTTAATCTATATACACTTACAATAAACATTTCCTACCTAATTTATTAACTTTCTAATATTTGATTTATATTAGTTTCAGAAGAACATATTTTTGAAACCGTTTTACTATTTTCATAACAACAAAACATTTCCATATAATTATTTAAATAATAAGTATACTTACAAACCATATTGTTTCTATAGTTAGAAATTGTCTTCAAAACACATTTTTATTTGGGTCAAAACGAATGTTGCATAAAACACAGGTACTACAACCTAAAATACTAGCATATGGATTCAGTTAAAATAAATTTTAATAAATCCATATGTTTTATAAAAACATTTTCTTTGGAAGTCACCTACTATAAAAATAGTGTCATAGTCTATGTTTTCTTTACTTTTCATGAAATTTACATCATGTCAAAACCAATTCAAATTTCATACGGCTTTTTTTTTTCAAAAAACCAATACTTACTTTTTCCAACATATTAGCAATTTATATTTTTCAACTTTTCAATTTCAAAAGTTCCATTTTTATTGGATTACACATAAGTGGACCTTTTACTTCCTACCTTTGGACTAACCATCCTAAACCTTGAAAATCTCATTTCCTTACCAAAAATCACTTATTCCTTCCAAAATAAAAATACTCTCCCTACTATCCCAGGTAACTTTCCCACTTCCTATAACATATACCAATCCTTTTCCAAAACATGGGTTATTTGTACATTATAATTCATCAATAACATGGGGCTCAACATCCTTGGGCTATCCTAACCAAACTAGTAAACTATGAACAAATATACTTCCAAAAAATTCCGTATGTTAAAATCTATAATTAGGGACTATCTGGATTTTATTATATAATATATTTATAATTTTAACAAAAATACAAATTCAATCATACATCCTAATTTATTTAGGATCTATTAATCTAAGCTTTGATACCAAATGTAACAGCCCACACTTCGGTGGGCCTGAATTTTCGCAAAACCTCGAAAACCCAAGTCCAACGGAATACAAATCATTTGTTTGGTATCCTATGAATAAGGAAAAAGTGCATATCAAAGCTATAATAATAATATCTTATGTTAGAATAATTAAAATATAATAATAAATAAATACCGACCATAATCCACACTTGTAATAAGTGTTCAGGTCTGCAGTTGTCCTATCCAATCACCAATATCTTCCTTCTATATATCCTATGAGTTCTTATAAGGAGAGGGTCAGAATAATCGTTCTGGCAAATGGTAAATAACATATTGGTTAAATGGTTATGCTTATTCCTTGCAATTCTAAACACTACAAATTTCAATGGTTTAGTTTGGCAATTTTTAAAATTACTTGCCATAAATATTTATTCCAATCAACTAAATTGCACGTAAATTTCCAAAAGGTAAAGAAACTTACATTTGTTTACTTTTATGCAATTAATATGCGACGACCCGACTTCCTATCTCCAGGAAATCGCGTTGCCGATGAAGAAAGAAAGGGATAGAAGAAGAAAAGAAAGAGAAAGAAGAACACAACAACAACAGATAACTCACAGCGGAACGAATAAATATAATATATCACATAGAATATTACATAGTATCAGAGTACATCAGAGTTTCACATCTTATACAACACATATTAGACAGTTATATACATCTGTCTAATTCATACAACTCAAGTATACAAGACACAGATACAACATACACAGCGGAAACAATATATATATCTACACGTCGAAGCCTCCTGCTCCATATCTCCTCCAGAATTCGTCAAGCTAACCTGATTCACTTGACTACTCATACATAATATGAGTACCCAAGAGTTTAATAAAACAGAAAATAAACACTCGGGTCAGACAGGGGTCTGGTGTGAGTAAACGGTTTAAAATTGCTTAACTTTAGAAAACCTTTGAAAGAAAAGGTATCACGTAAGACTTCCCACACATAAACATGGAAAAGTTTTTACCTTACGCTAACCAAAACATTTGATAGGAAATCCAGTGATATTATAATAGTGTCTAGGGTTTTCAAGATAAAATACAGAAATAGCTGGAATGCTTACATCTCACGTTCCAACATAGTTGGGCACAATCAAAACCGTACAGGCACTTATTGGATTTTGGATTCCATACAATGGCAGGGCTACTGGGGTACCGCCCGTCACAGTACGTGGCCTAGATCAACGTACCGAGGAGCCACCCTAACTCCCCTGCAACACAAGGCCGGACCCATTCCTTACTGAATAGTTCCAAATAAGACCACCCCGTGGTTGGCGCGACCAACCACCCACACAGCCGAATAAATAAGGGACTCTAGACAGGGATGAATCTCACTCTCAAGTGGGGGCTACCCACGAAGCCTTGGCGCACCTCCCCTGTTTTAGCCATTCCCAGTTGATGAGGCTTGAGGCTGCGATTACCTTAATAGAACATATCACTTAGAATGCTCATCGCCCGCCTGACGATGTGTTGAAAGCATTCAATCCATACAAGTTCGTTCCGGGTTCGAACGAAACCGAAGGCACTATCTCGTTGCACTCGTTTTGGAATCACCCTCAGAGTCAACGACCATAGCCCTTGCACTCTGATTCACCATCTCGAATCTATAAGCACTATTCCGTCAAACTCATTACGGAATCACCCACAGAGTTATACTGACGTATAGCCCTTACACCTCGAGTCTTCACTTGCTCCACTTGGATTAACGACCTAACGATTAATTGGAATCGATGTGGTTTTCGGAATTCCAAATATGGAAACCCGATCCCGGTCTCACCGAAACCAAACGCCATTTTAATGTCCAAGTTGTACTTAAGGGATTAAACAGTTAAACTTATATACATGATGATATATAACAGATAGATGAATAACATTATCACAACAGATAATCATAACAAACATTCATCTCACAATGCAGCATATTACATAGATATCCAATCATCCATCAACATCCAATATCAACCAATTACTCAATATTAATCAACATCCAATATCAACCAATTACTCAATATTAATCAACATCCAATATCAACCAATTATCTAATATCAATCATTCATTCATAACAGAATTGATTAACTCTAATCAATTTAATTATAATTAAATTAATTACTATCCTTAATTTCTTGGATTATCTAAATCCTGCTTCATTGATTTATTACAAATCAAATTCATTAATCATTTCTTAATGATCTTCCTTAATTAATCTTCCTTGATTAATTATCTTTAATTACATTCAAGTAATTATTCTAAACCATATTCAGTAATTAACCCTTTAATTACTATCATTAATTAAAATAATTAATGATCCTTCATTAATTAATTAACTATAATTAATTACATTAAACCTTAATTAATTACAATTAATTAATCACATTTAAATTAATTACTTATATTAATCAACTTTGATTAATATCATTAATCACATTCATTAATGATCCTTATTCATACTTTAATTAACTAATTAGCTTATAATTAATCAACTCATTTATCATAATCAGTAATTAACAATTTGTAATTACTTATTTTAATTAATGAACTTCTAATTTAATTATTTCAATTCTTGATTAATTAATTCAATTAATTAATCCATAATTACTTCATTAAGTAATTATTATTAAATAAATAAATAATCCTTAATTAATTACTTAATTAATTAATTAATTACAATTTAGTTAATTACTCTTGGTAATTAATCTTAAAATTAAACTCATTTATTAATTAATTAATCATATTGACTAATTAACTAAATAATTAAGTAATTAACTCTTCATAAGTAATTATTTCTAATTACTTCATCAATAAACCTTAATTAATCTCTTATTTAATTAATCACGTCATTAAATAATTCTTGATTCTTTAGTTAATTAATCACTTCATAATTAATTAACTTCAACAATTTATATTAATCAATTCATTAATTGATATCATTAAGTGATTAAACAATAATCACTTCTACTAATTACTCCATGAGTAATTATCATTAATTACTTCCATAAGTAATTAACTTCCTTAAATTCATTTAATTATTAATCATTAATTACTTTATTAAGAAATTATACTTAATTAATTCATAATTAAGTGATTATTTAAAATTAAATAAGTATTTAACTAATTATTTAAAATTAATTAAACAATTAATTGATTAACTTCTTATAATTTCAAAATCCTTAATTATTTCCATTAATAAATCTTAAACAAATTGTTCTATTTGGATTACAAAATTATAACATTAAGCTTGTTTGAAAATAAACATTTAGAAATCAAATTTAAAATCTAAACACCTTAGTATTCATATTTTAACTTATTCGTTTTAAATAAATTTGAAACTTAAGTTTTAAAACATTACTTAATAATCTATTTTAAAACTTTGATTTAATAATTAAATCCAAAACACTCTTGAATTCAAAATTTAATTAGTTGATTACTTACAAAAGAAATCAATTTAAAACAATTTAAAATTTATAATAAATCAATTAGTATGTTAAAGTTTGATTAACTTTTTACTTAAAAGATCAAGTTATAACTTTTGAAAATTGATTTCTTTTATAAACTTGATCTTAAATCTTAAAGCTTACCTTCATTAATTTCAAAGTTGGGTTGCTACACAACTTCCTCCATTTCACAGAAATCATATAACGTCCCTAAAACCCCAGACTAACACGTAAATAACACGGTCATCCCCCAAGTAAACAAACTGCTCCTCTACTCCGAGTCGCCCCCGATACTTGCACGATCCCATAACCGAGAGAAACTCGAGACAAACACGTCTTCACCAAACACCCAATTCCAGTCCCTCAAACCATGCACGAGAGACACGGTGCATATGCACCCCCGCCGCCGACCACTGGCGTACGTCGCGACTATCGTAGATGATCACTCAACCTCACGCGACAGCGATAACAAACCCAGAACCCATCCATTCAAGCTCACATGAAATTGAGTTGTTCGAACCTAAAAATTTCAACTGCAGTCGCCAGGAAATCAATCCCAACCCCCACGGCGCCGACCACCTACGCCTTCCCACTCCGGCCATGAACTCTCACTACCCAAACACGACTCCTCCCCAAGCCAACCCCAGCTCGATCATCTCCACGCTCCACAAAATCGAATTTCCCAAACTCAAAATAAAACAGTACCCAAACCCTACAAATCAAGTTTCTAAAATCTGTGTATCATAATAAATTCGATCTGTATTTTTCGAGTGTTAAGTGACAATTAACACAGCTACTATTCAAATTTCAAAGCCTACAAATCACTTAGTCATATGAATTTGTCAAAACCCCCAAATTTAGAAAAATCCAAAATTCATTTTCCACTGTAAGTTAAAAATTTTGATTTCTGTTTTAGAATTCATATCATGCATTATAGGTTTAGGATATAAATTTTATTCATCAAAATTCGATCATGATTTACTTGATATAATTATTAAATTTTACTGCATATTCTACTTCCCACAGTTTCCTTAACTGTTTCATATGCAAATTGATCTTTAACACTTAACTCAAATTGAATCTAACTTCCATATCTCATTATCACCTTACTGTATTTCAATTTGAAGTCTACTCAGAAATTTTGCTTTGAAATACAGAGGTGTTAAAATTTTCTTTTTAACAGATCATTTTTACAGTAAACTCACCTGCATGCAATCAACAATTCTCACAGCATACAAGTACTAATACTTAAAAATTCAAGCTATAGGATCTTAATACAGGTAAATACAACACATGCATGATATTAGAATAAGATTCAACTGTTTTTAAAAACATTTACTCACCTGTAAATAAAATATGTAGAACAGAGCAGAGCATGTTTATCTTTACTTCCAGGCCTTTGAATATTAATCTGAAAAGCTTTGGTATGCATGTTGTTGAAAATGCCTTGCATGCTTAAAATCTTTTCACTTAGAATGTTGAAACTTGCTGCTGCCCTTTCATTTGAAATGCAGGTTGTACATCCATATGAATGCAGATTTAAATTTGCAACTTTAGTTTGAATTTCAGGTTCAGACTTCCATTTGAAAAGCAGATTGAAATTGCAGATTTGATAATTGCAGTTTTCATTTTCAGGTTTGGATTTTATTTTAAGATTTTGAAGTAGCCATTAATTTTAGTTGAGGAGTGGAAACAAGAATGAAAGTGTTAGAGAAAACTAATTTTTCTTCTAAAAATGTTTATTAAAAATTAATATAAATAAATTGCCACTTGTCTAAAGAATTTACATTTGTCACTTAATTTGTTTAATAGCTTTACATGTGTTAATCTTTTTGCATAATTGTATTTAAAATCTTACTACAAAGATACTTACATCTTATATTTATGTGAATGAGAATTTTATATTTATGAGATGTTTTTATGTTAATAAACTTTTGAATTTTGATACATATACAAGTATAAATATTTTAATTTACTAAATACATAAATACTTATGTATGCATTTTAAAAGTCTAAAACATTTATTTTATACATTCATAGCCATTTTAAATTTAAACATTTTAAAGAAAACAAAAATAAAAATAAAACATTGATTAATTCCTTTATAAACTACCATAATTTAAATAAACAACTATCTTATATTTTGAAAACAATAAATTAATCTTTATACTTTTAAAACAATTGAATAAATCTTTAAATTAACTTTTGAAAATATAAATTAAAACAAAGCTTTAAATTACAATATTCATTCATATCTAAATTATCAATTGATTAAGATTAAATTTCAAAACAACTCAAACTATAACATATAAATACATATATATTATAATTTGAAAATTCATCTTTAAAACAAAAGATCTCCTATTTACAATATATATCAAATGTATACATTATAAATAGAATAAAATTTTATTAGCTTTTGAAAAACAATTCTTATCAATTTTATTGCCAGATTATAAATTCATTAACCTTTAAAAGATTACATTAGCCAAATTTAAATTAAAATTACAATGAAAATTATCAATCCAATTAAATTATTAACACAGATTATTAAATTGTTATTGCCCAAAATTCCGGGTCGTTACAATCCTTCCCCCTTAAAAGAATTTCGTCCCCGAAATTTAAAACAAAGGTAATTTAATAATCCAGTACAGATTTTAAATTTCAAACATTAAAGCATTCCTATCAACCAGCTACTAACATCCATAGCAATCAAATCAAATAAACAAACAATTCTAACTAATTATTCTGACACAAATCAGAATAAATCTCTAATACAATCTCGAGTTTCCCCAAGTATAAATCATCGGGTGACTCGCTCTATCAAAAGCTAAACTAACTACACCACCAAAAATCCAGAGCTCCTCTCATCTCTAGATCCATCAATCAGAACAGAACATCAGAATACTCTCAAATCCAGCTCAACATCCAACTCCAACTGAACTATAGATTCAATAACCAATCGATGAATCATACACGTATTCCCTCAGAGATACGTGACATACAATGAATTCCAGCCATCCAAACTGGCAATCCAATCTTATCCAATCATACTGCTCTCTTAACCAGAGAAAACTCAACAACAACGAAGTCTCCAACTTCGAATTCCAAACTCCTTATCTCAAATCTGCATAACTCAACAAATAATCCTGGGCTTCCCATCTTCTTCCTGATCAGCTCAATCTATGCTGATACTTTCAGAAACAACTAGATCAAAGCAAACAGCTTTTGGATCCTATTCAACAGAAAATCTTCCAAAATTCGTCGAAATCTAGAACACAAACTCCACTCCAAAGCAATAGCAAACAGAACTTGCTTACTTCCTTATACAGCTGCTACCTCGCTTCCGCTGCACAACTCTGATTCTGAAATAAATGAGAATACTATTGATGAACACGAATACAAACTTATCCAATATATCCGGGAAACTTTGTCCACCAAATCCATAAAAATCTGAGTGACACATCCGACTCAGTCACACAACCTTATATCAGAATCCAATTCAAAAACTAGATCAGACCAATCCAAATCCAATCCCAGAAAATAATTCTGAGCTACTACCCCAACTCTTCCTCAAGAGCCATCCTACTACCAAACTAACTACCCAAATCGCTTCTGGAATCAAAACAATATGGAACTCAACTCCAGATACAGACAACCTCTAATCACTTCAGTAGCTCCTACTTCTACATGAGAACCCTCAGTCTCAAACAAAAGATAAATTCCCAAATGAATTTTCCAAATTAATCGCAAGTCACTTTTGCGATCCTACCTAGTTCGAATTCCAAAGAAACTGTCCCCACTTTACCAATTTAGAACAGCTTAAAGCTTTTCCAAACCAGGTTAACCCTCCAAGAAAACATCACCACCCTCAGCCCGGACTGCTAAAAAGAAGAATCACAAGATTTCTAAACCCCCAGAGAAACAACCAACCTTGCTGCTTCCAAGCTCTACCTCGATGATACTGCGAAGCCAAAAGACCTTCTCGTCAGCACACCGAACATTTCTGAGCTGCACTGCTACCACAGCTAACCCAAAAACATCTGATCCAAAGGCTTCTCAACTCCAAAACCTTCAACAAACCACACAACTGACTTCCGAGATGGCAGACAACTTCTCAAGGAACTCGGACTCCAAGCCAAGCATCCACAACTCTCTTACCTTAAGGAATAACAAGTGAGACCATGCCAAAGCAAAACGACTCATAGACCTTAGTCTCATATTCCAAAACAGCCAATCTCCTTGCTAAAGATCCAGATAACTTCTACACAGATGAGTCTTCCCTATGGTAGGTAAAGACTGCTCCTCAACTACTTCTAAAACTGCTTCAAAAGAAAACATCTTCAGAAAATATCCAAGGATCACGCAGTTACCAAGATATCATTACTTACTTCTGTACTTCCAACAAATCCAAACTCAAGAATAATTCGCTTACCCAAGCGAAATCCCAACTTACACTCCAAAGATAATCTCCGAATCTTCAAAATGATTTCTTACGGATATCAGAGAAATCCTATACTCCAAACTACAAAACTTACTCGAGACGGTATTAGGCCTACAGTCTCGACAAAAACTTCCAACCTCAAACATATGGAACCTCTTCCATCAGTGATAGTCGTGTTACACACACAAACCACTACTACTCCATCTACCTCTAAAACTTACGTTGGCAAATCCGAACAGATAACCCAACAGATTAGGTAGATATAGATATATAAATATAGTTATATATAAAAATTACAAGTACGCTCTCTCAAGAAGACACTACTACAGAGCTTAGGCATTTGCTCAACCTAACGCTCCCTAAAGAAAGACACACTTCAGAGCCTAGGTATTCACTCAACCTACTGCTCTGATACCAAGTGCGACGACCCGACTTCCTATCTCCAGGAAATCGCGTTGCCGATGAAGAAAGAAAGGGATAGAAGAAGAAAAGAAAGAGAAAGAAGAACACAACAACAACAGATAACTCACAGCGGAACGAATAAATATAATATATCACATAGAATATTACATAGTATCAGAGTACATCAGAGTTTCACATCTTATACAACACATATTAGACAGTTATATACATCTGTCTAATTCATACAACTCAAGTATACAAGACACAGATACAACATACACAGCGGAAACAATATATATATCTACACGTCGAAGCCTCCTGCTCCATATCTCCTCCAGAATTCGTCAAGCTAACCTGATTCACTTGACTACTCATACATAATATGAGTACCCAAGAGTTTAATAAAACAGAAAATAAACACTCGGGTCAGACAGGGGTCTGGTGTGAGTAAACGGTTTAAAATTGCTTAACTTTAGAAAACCTTTGAAAGAAAAGGTATCACGTAAGACTTCCCACACATAAACATGGAAAAGTTTTTACCTTACGCTAACCAAAACATTTGATAGGAAATCCAGTGATATTATAATAGTGTCTAGGGTTTTCAAGATAAAATACAGAAATAGCTGGAATGCTTACATCTCACGTTCCAACATAGTTGGGCACAATCAAAACCGTACAGGCACTTATTGGATTTTGGATTCCATACAATGGCAGGGCTACTGGGGTACCGCCCGTCACAGTACGTGGCCTAGATCAACGTACCGAGGAGCCACCCTAACTCCCCTGCAACACAAGGCCGGACCCATTCCTTACTGAATAGTTCCAAATAAGACCACCCCGTGGTTGGCGCGACCAACCACCCACACAGCCGAATAAATAAGGGACTCTAGACAGGGATGAATCTCACTCTCAAGTGGGGGCTACCCACGAAGCCTTGGCGCACCTCCCCTGTTTTAGCCATTCCCAGTTGATGAGGCTTGAGGCTGCGATTACCTTAATAGAACATATCACTTAGAATGCTCATCGCCCGCCTGACGATGTGTTGAAAGCATTCAATCCATACAAGTTCGTTCCGGGTTCGAACGAAACCGAAGGCACTATCTCGTTGCACTCGTTTTGGAATCACCCTCAGAGTCAACGACCATAGCCCTTGCACTCTGATTCACCATCTCGAATCTATAAGCACTATTCCGTCAAACTCATTACGGAATCACCCACAGAGTTATACTGACGTATAGCCCTTACACCTCGAGTCTTCACTTGCTCCACTTGGATTAACGACCTAACGATTAATTGGAATCGATGTGGTTTTCGGAATTCCAAATATGGAAACCCGATCCCGGTCTCACCGAAACCAAACGCCATTTTAATGTCCAAGTTGTACTTAAGGGATTAAACAGTTAAACTTATATACATGATGATATATAACAGATAGATGAATAACATTATCACAACAGATAATCATAACAAACATTCATCTCACAATGCAGCATATTACATAGATATCCAATCATCCATCAACATCCAATATCAACCAATTACTCAATATTAATCAACATCCAATATCAACCAATTACTCAATATTAATCAACATCCAATATCAACCAATTATCTAATATCAATCATTCATTCATAACAGAATTGATTAACTCTAATCAATTTAATTATAATTAAATTAATTACTATCCTTAATTTCTTGGATTATCTAAATCCTGCTTCATTGATTTATTACAAATCAAATTCATTAATCATTTCTTAATGATCTTCCTTAATTAATCTTCCTTGATTAATTATCTTTAATTACATTCAAGTAATTATTCTAAACCATATTCAGTAATTAACCCTTTAATTACTATCATTAATTAAAATAATTAATGATCCTTCATTAATTAATTAACTATAATTAATTACATTAAACCTTAATTAATTACAATTAATTAATCACATTTAAATTAATTACTTATATTAATCAACTTTGATTAATATCATTAATCACATTCATTAATGATCCTTATTCATACTTTAATTAACTAATTAGCTTATAATTAATCAACTCATTTATCATAATCAGTAATTAACAATTTGTAATTACTTATTTTAATTAATGAACTTCTAATTTAATTATTTCAATTCTTGATTAATTAATTCAATTAATTAATCCATAATTACTTCATTAAGTAATTATTATTAAATAAATAAATAATCCTTAATTAATTACTTAATTAATTAATTAATTACAATTTAGTTAATTACTCTTGGTAATTAATCTTAAAATTAAACTCATTTATTAATTAATTAATCATATTGACTAATTAACTAAATAATTAAGTAATTAACTCTTCATAAGTAATTATTTCTAATTACTTCATCAATAAACCTTAATTAATCTCTTATTTAATTAATCACGTCATTAAATAATTCTTGATTCTTTAGTTAATTAATCACTTCATAATTAATTAACTTCAACAATTTATATTAATCAATTCATTAATTGATATCATTAAGTGATTAAACAATAATCACTTCTACTAATTACTCCATGAGTAATTATCATTAATTACTTCCATAAGTAATTAACTTCCTTAAATTCATTTAATTATTAATCATTAATTACTTTATTAAGAAATTATACTTAATTAATTCATAATTAAGTGATTATTTAAAATTAAATAAGTATTTAACTAATTATTTAAAATTAATTAAACAATTAATTGATTAACTTCTTATAATTTCAAAATCCTTAATTATTTCCATTAATAAATCTTAAACAAATTGTTCTATTTGGATTACAAAATTATAACATTAAGCTTGTTTGAAAATAAACATTTAGAAATCAAATTTAAAATCTAAACACCTTAGTATTCATATTTTAACTTATTCGTTTTAAATAAATTTGAAACTTAAGTTTTAAAACATTACTTAATAATCTATTTTAAAACTTTGATTTAATAATTAAATCCAAAACACTCTTGAATTCAAAATTTAATTAGTTGATTACTTACAAAAGAAATCAATTTAAAACAATTTAAAATTTATAATAAATCAATTAGTATGTTAAAGTTTGATTAACTTTTTACTTAAAAGATCAAGTTATAACTTTTGAAAATTGATTTCTTTTATAAACTTGATCTTAAATCTTAAAGCTTACCTTCATTAATTTCAAAGTTGGGTTGCTACACAACTTCCTCCATTTCACAGAAATCATATAACGTCCCTAAAACCCCAGACTAACACGTAAATAACACGGTCATCCCCCAAGTAAACAAACTGCTCCTCTACTCCGAGTCGCCCCCGATACTTGCACGATCCCATAACCGAGAGAAACTCGAGACAAACACGTCTTCACCAAACACCCAATTCCAGTCCCTCAAACCATGCACGAGAGACACGGTGCATATGCACCCCCGCCGCCGACCACTGGCGTACGTCGCGACTATCGTAGATGATCACTCAACCTCACGCGACAGCGATAACAAACCCAGAACCCATCCATTCAAGCTCACATGAAATTGAGTTGTTCGAACCTAAAAATTTCAACTGCAGTCGCCAGGAAATCAATCCCAACCCCCACGGCGCCGACCACCTACGCCTTCCCACTCCGGCCATGAACTCTCACTACCCAAACACGACTCCTCCCCAAGCCAACCCCAGCTCGATCATCTCCACGCTCCACAAAATCGAATTTCCCAAACTCAAAATAAAACAGTACCCAAACCCTACAAATCAAGTTTCTAAAATCTGTGTATCATAATAAATTCGATCTGTATTTTTCGAGTGTTAAGTGACAATTAACACAGCTACTATTCAAATTTCAAAGCCTACAAATCACTTAGTCATATGAATTTGTCAAAACCCCCAAATTTAGAAAAATCCAAAATTCATTTTCCACTGTAAGTTAAAAATTTTGATTTCTGTTTTAGAATTCATATCATGCATTATAGGTTTAGGATATAAATTTTATTCATCAAAATTCGATCATGATTTACTTGATATAATTATTAAATTTTACTGCATATTCTACTTCCCACAGTTTCCTTAACTGTTTCATATGCAAATTGATCTTTAACACTTAACTCAAATTGAATCTAACTTCCATATCTCATTATCACCTTACTGTATTTCAATTTGAAGTCTACTCAGAAATTTTGCTTTGAAATACAGAGGTGTTAAAATTTTCTTTTTAACAGATCATTTTTACAGTAAACTCACCTGCATGCAATCAACAATTCTCACAGCATACAAGTACTAATACTTAAAAATTCAAGCTATAGGATCTTAATACAGGTAAATACAACACATGCATGATATTAGAATAAGATTCAACTGTTTTTAAAAACATTTACTCACCTGTAAATAAAATATGTAGAACAGAGCAGAGCATGTTTATCTTTACTTCCAGGCCTTTGAATATTAATCTGAAAAGCTTTGGTATGCATGTTGTTGAAAATGCCTTGCATGCTTAAAATCTTTTCACTTAGAATGTTGAAACTTGCTGCTGCCCTGTCATTTGAAATGCAGGTTGTACATCCATATGAATGCAGATTTAAATTTGCAACTTTAGTTTGAATTTCAGGTTCAGACTTCCATTTGAAAAGCAGATTGAAATTGCAGATTTGATAATTGCAGTTTTCATTTTCAGGTTTGGATTTTATTTTAAGATTTTGAAGTAGCCATTAATTTTAGTTGAGGAGTGGAAACAAGAATGAAAGTGTTAGAGAAAACTAATTTTTCTTCTAAAAATGTTTATTAAAAATTAATATAAATAAATTGCCACTTGTCTAAAGAATTTACATTTGTCACTTAATTTGTTTAATAGCTTTACATGTGTTAATCTTTTTGCATAATTGTATTTAAAATCTTACTACAAAGATACTTACATCTTATATTTATGTGAATGAGAATTTTATATTTATGAGATGTTTTTATGTTAATAAACTTTTGAATTTTGATACATATACAAGTATAAATATTTTAATTTACTAAATACATAAATACTTATGTATGCATTTTAAAAGTCTAAAACATTTATTTTATACATTCATAGCCATTTTAAATTTAAACATTTTAAAGAAAACAAAAATAAAAATAAAACATTGATTAATTCCTTTATAAACTACCATAATTTAAATAAACAACTATCTTATATTTTGAAAACAATAAATTAATCTTTATACTTTTAAAACAATTGAATAAATCTTTAAATTAACTTTTGAAAATATAAATTAAAACAAAGCTTTAAATTACAATATTCATTCATATCTAAATTATCAATTGATTAAGATTAAATTTCAAAACAACTCAAACTATAACATATAAATACATATATATTATAATTTGAAAATTCATCTTTAAAACAAAAGATCTCCTATTTACAATATATATCAAATGTATACATTATAAATAGAATAAAATTTTATTAGCTTTTGAAAAACAATTCTTATCAATTTTATTGCCAGATTATAAATTCATTAACCTTTAAAAGATTACATTAGCCAAATTTAAATTAAAATTACAATGAAAATTATCAATCCAATTAAATTATTAACACAGATTATTAAATTGTTATTGCCCAAAATTCCGGGTCGTTACATAATAATAATTTTTAATTTAATAAAGGTTAATTTAGTAAATTCTAGCGTAATCCCTTAAATGTTACTTAACTCACATTTATTTACTTTATAGGCAACAGTAAGATAAACAACGTTTAATCGTACTTCATTACTATATTATTCGGCACTATGTGAATTTCCTCATGCCACAATAATAACATAAATAATAACATAAATTACAATTATTCCATACTCCAATTTTTAAGTTACATTCTAAAATTCGCAAAATAATTACAACTATTTATTAAAATCTTAAATAAAAACATATGATTTATCCACTCACCTGAAACAAAAACTAGAATCCCTTTTTACATCAGCCAAAATCCTCTTGAAATTCCATCTAATTTTTATAATCTCCATTTCATATTTGAATGTATATATAATATAATTTTATTTTATAAATGAAGAATATATGCAAATATTTGAGAGAGAGAAAGAGAAATGGAGACTAGGTTTTGATTTTAGAGTGAAAACTTATGTTAAACCTAGGTTGTATTTATAGGGTTTCATGTGCATTTCTGACCATTAGATTAAGATCTTTAGAAACTTCTGCTGACTCGTTGCCGTGTCAAATCTTACAACGCACGTTGTCTGTACCTTATCTTATATTTAGTTTAAATAATTTCTAATTAGTCACATTTATTTCAGATTAAATTTGCATGTGCCTCTATTTATTCGCATGTTTCATTTTAGTCATCGACTTCCCATTTAATGTACATGTTTACATTTGAAATAAATAAATAAATCACATCAATACTTTTCCACATTTACATATGAAATAGGTAAGTTAGCAATATGTCAATATTTTTCCATGTTTATATTAATAAATAACATGTCAATATTTTTCCATGTTTATGTTGATAAATAACTTATGAATTGTCATGTCTACATTTTTTCCATATTCACATCTGAAGTAATTAGATAAATAACATATGTCCACAAACGTTTACATCATACTCAAATTCAAAAACTTGCTAATTTCATGTTTGTAACCTTTTTTTAGATATAAATCAATCTGAGTTTTACTTAGAATTTTAGGCTAGAGAAAGAACTGATTGAAAATAAATACATTTCCCATCTTAAGTACTCGTATTAACATTAATTTTTTATGTTAATTCCTTATATGTTATTATTCTCCTATATAACAATGTCACTTAATACCCTATTTGTTATTTGTATATATATACAACTTATTTCAATTAATTTCATGTATTAATTATACATACACACACACACACATTAGACATTTGAATTTGTTTCCAAACATGTTATTCTCTTGTGAAAAATTCTATTATTAATTTACATTCATTACAGGTTTCCTCCGATTAATGACATCATTAATAGGTTGCATGTAAATTAATTGCTTTAATTAATTCTCCTGCTGAAATGCACATAATTCAAAGGGGCTTTGCATAAAAGGTCATTTTTTAATGTTATTACGAGAAAATTCTCTATAGGAATGAGTATGTAAATTAGGTCCTTGTTTTTTCTAAATTAGAAAACACAAACTAGCTTGCGCTTTCCTTGTAGAAAGCGCAAGTTAACTTGCGCTTTTCAAAAAATTTAAAAATTTCGAAATTATAAAATTTAAAAAAAAAAATCAAAATCAGAAAGTGTAATCTAACTTGCGCTTTCCTGATAGAAAGCGCAAGTTCACTTGTGCTTTTCAAAATTTCGAAATCATAAAATGCAGGACACCTTGCATTTTCTATTTTTCAAAAATTGGGACTGAATTATATATTCATTTTTGCAGGGACTTGTCTTATAACAACGTTAAAAATAGGGACCTGCCGCTCTTTTCTTGTATTTCAAATCCATATAAATTTATTACTATCATTACAAACATTCTTTTGATTAATTCCAAATGTCTATGATTTTTTTAATTAAATTCATTTATTTAATTTCCATTAAAACGTGTGGTGTTACAGAGATTTTTATGTCATTTAGTTATGAGAAAGCCAGCAAACCAATTCAGAGGGTTAATCAGAGCTAATATTAAATTACAATGGCACTTCTTTGTGCAAGGGGTTCACTCAAAATGGCAGCATGCTAGTAGTATAAACGTTCGTATTAATGCTTAACCTCCCGCAAGTATATTAAGCATGATAGTAGCTCCAGCTGCAATACCTTCTAGTTTTCAACCTGAACAAATGCTGACAAAAAAAATTGATTCATAGGTTAGAAAAACACCAAATAAAATTAGAGATTTATATAAAAATCAAACATGCATTGTGATAAACAAATATAATTCGAGGATGTTTTATTTGTCATACCAAAAATAAAAACAAAGCATTATGTATTTGTGAAAAAGAGTAAGAGTATCACACACCTGTCTTTTTTAACATTGTCATACTGAGTCATAATTGTGTTTTCTGGTTTGATACCCATTGGCTTTAAATTTTTAATCCAATGACAAAATGGAACATATATCTAATACTCAATTTAAAGACCTCGCTTTTTATTCCAAGATGTTCATAAAATTTGCCAAATTGTACAGTGTATATATCAATAAAGGCACATGTATTACAGCTTTACATTACACATGAAATGTTTAATCAAATCAACATTATTTATGCAAATCCATCACAAAGCCCATTGTTAAGTAGCAAGCTCAATGTTGAATATCATAATTAAGGCCAAAAACCAGCTTATAAAATCTTCACTAATTCAATCAACAGCATAAAACGTATGAATAAACAAATAAGATCACTAATTCAACCAACAACACAAACATATGATCAAAAAAAAGTTGATGGTGTAAGGTAAGTGGATCAAAACCATTTCATATCAAAGTGTTTGTGTCACAATATTTAACATATAATAAAAAACCAACCCCAAGAAGAATAGTTATGAATACTTTTTTTCTAATAGGTTCCTGAACATCCAAAATTATATGTTGCAAGCAGATCAACTAACATGTACAATTTTCTAAAGTACTCATATTCAATATTCGAGTTTTGATAAATTAAAACGCCTTCAGCTAAACATAGTATAGTCTAACATATCATAACACATTTTTCTATCGTACTCATATTTGGTGAAAACTAACATATTTGCATTATAACCACTTGAAATTTTTTATTGTTTAACAGTTATACTTCTATCCACATAATGATTTTTCGACTTACAATTCAAACATCAATACAGGCACAGATTCACATTTTAGCTACACATGAACTATAATAAAGTCATACACACAGAGATATATATTTATACACATAAGTAGGGTTTTTAGCTTTTATAGCAACATTAAGTTTACAATAAGCAAAAAACTAGATGATGATAATAAAATCAATTAGAAAATCACAATTATGGCAGTGACAATGGTAAATTTATGATTATTAGAAATCAGTTCAACGGTGACATGGTTTATAACCTGTGATGGTAAATTACCAATCATTTTATTTCCATTCTATCATTACCAAGCTTAAATATATATTTTACAAATAAAACACGTTTTAAGATGAAAATTTTGACTCATTTTATAGTTTATGAGTACTAATGCACATGCTATGCATGTGTGCATACTGGGGATTCAATCTGATTCTGCAAAAGCAGTAAAAGTTAAGAAATACAATTATTAAGAAACTAAATAACTTTCTTCACAAAAAAATGGCGGTTTTATTGGACATATATATTACCCACCTTTGTCCTTTAATTTTATAAAATTGTAATTTGCAAGTGGTTTATTGTTCCAGTCCCTTCCGAGCTATATACACAATGATGGAATAATGTGCTTGCAATCAACCATTATGTTCCAGATCCTCGAATAAGCATTTTTATAAACATAATTCTTTCTAATATAGTACCCTAAATAAGTAGTACTTGGTTTTTAACTCCATACCAACAACTACATATACGTATTGAGAATGATAATATGGAAATATTATGGAAGAATGTAGAGATAACAGTAATAATCTTAATGATAATGTTGTTGAATAGTTGTGCATGATACATACAGTGATTTCATTAACATTAGCTGAAAGTAGCAAGTTACGCGGCAGCACTGTGACGACCGCCCATGACTCCTGCACTAAACAAGGAAATAATGCGCTAAAAAGTGTGCCAGGCCGCCATGGACGATCATCAAGGTAAGGTAAAACAATAAACTCTATCGTATTACTCACAACGCATGGACAAAATACAATAGAAAATATACATAGTGAAGCTCTATATAACAGAATCTCATCATATAAACTCTAATAGTTTGATACAACAATCAGCCAAGTCAGTACATCAAGCCTCACTACATATTACTCAGAGAATATACAAACAGCGGAATACCCAGTACATATAGTAAGAAAATAATATGCAAAAGCCTCCGGCTCGTCTTCGTTATCAACAACGTCAGCCACAAAGAACAGCACATGTCACCTGCTACCTAGTCTGCCCATCCCAACATGGATGAACAGCCCAAGGTAATAAGAGTTAAACATAAAACCTTGAATCAGACAAAAGTCTTAGTGAGCAGTAAATTAACTATCAAACATACCAAAAGAGCATAAAGGGGTAAAAAAAGAATAGGAACCCAACAATCCCACTCCACCTCTTTCTAAAGTGATAGCCCCCAGACACACTAAGCAGAAGCAAACATAGCAATTCAGACATTCAAAGCAAAGTAATTATCACTCGAGTCAAGGTCGGTGTTTTCCGAGCACAAACCCCCAAGGCCTAAACCAAGATCAGATAAGCACCCCGAATAACATCGCTCTTGACCCAAGCGACGATACAACCAAACATCCAAACATCCATGACTCTGGCTATCACTGTTACCATTGCCTTGATATCACCGTTAATTGAATGACCGCCTGCCAAGGGCTAATGGTAACCCCTGTTCTAGACATAACTCTGCACGTCGTCGCAGCCCGTGCCTAGGAATTTTCGCAACTACCCAGAGTACTAGCACGTCGTCGCAGCCCGTGCTTGGAACGTCGTCGCAGCCCATTCCAACGTACTCTTGCTTTGAGCATGCTAGAACCTTCAATAACGATGAAATCTTAGCCTCCTAGTCATCCTCCTCGACGACTATTTCCATACTAGCTCAAGCGCCTCTCAAGCTAACCATTATCTACAAACCCGGACCACATCACCGAGTTATCATCATGCTTGGGATGATCCCGTCTGGATTAAACCAAGGCTTTCTCACGTCATCCTTTGCTCATCGCATCATAGCAAAGTCTCATCTCAACATCATGGTTTGCCTTATCGCATCATGGCAAAGTCTCATCTCAACATCATCATTCAATCCATCCATATGAGCTTCAACATCCGCTTCATATGCCACAAGCAGCTTTCCTTATTCAAGAGCCTTTCCACTTAGCTTTTGAATCATCTTCGACCAACTTGACCAAATCAAGTTATCAATCAACTAATCAATCAAATCAAACATTAGTCCAAGTAATCAATCATTCAAACAAGATCTAAATAAGCAATTACAATAATAATGGCAATTTCGTAAATAAAGGTCCAAATCTAACATGCAATCTAACAAACATAATTCATGAACAATATCTCTATAACTTGATGAATGAACTTGCATAAGTGAACATATGGTAAAATAGGTATCAAATCATTGCGAGCAATAGATCTACATGCAGACTTAAGGAAAATGCACGAAATCACTCTCTTTAACAATAAACAAGCCACCGATCCAATATACTCCTTTGGGTCCGTGTGAGAGATAACCACCACTCACCGAATCACCAAAACACCTCAAAAACAACCAACTTCAGATCTGGACAGCAAGGAATCAAGCTTGATCCGATAAGATCTCTCTTCAAACGATGAAATCTCTCTTTGATAGATGAAGATCTTCAACTTTGGCTCTTGGATCCTTGATTTGATCTTCAATCTAGATGGATGGAATCACTAGATTAGAGTGGAGAAAAGAAGTGAAGAAATGTTGTAGTCGAGCTCTCAAAATGGCAGCACTTCGTCACTTCAAAATCCGGTGCCAAAAAGTGAACCAAACCCCTCTATTTATTGGCTGAAAACCCCATGAGTCGTCCACCCCTATGAGTCGTCCACGACTCACGACTCAAGCCACTATACGACTCACGACTCAACGCAAGGCCTACCACTTAACGGCATACGACTCAGCAATGATACCGACCTAACTCCTATGCCACCTAACAAACACGGCCGACCTAGCGACTCAACACACCCTGCCGACCTAACCACTTGACCTGATGCCAACCCAACGACTCATCCAAGGCGCGACTTAACAGACATGCGACTTACGACTTATCGAATGCCGCGACCTATCCAAACCCAGGCCACACGACTTAACTATACACAGGACCACACGAGCTAAGCCTTATCTCGTCTACGACTTATCACCTAGCCGACCCAACGACTTAAGACTCCCACGACCTATCTCAACACAGTGCTAACCTCAAGGTCGCCATCCTCCTTAAGTCGGCCATACTATGAGTCGGCCACACCTTAACTCGGCCAAACCCTTAACTCGGCAACAACTTAAGTCGACCTATCTTCTTAAGTTGTTAACCGCTAAGTCACTTATCCCGTTAAGTCGTTCCATTCCCTAAGTCGCTCACACGAGCCAACTTCCACCCGACTTAACTTCCTCACGACCTAACTATTACACAGCCTAACTCCTATTGGTCGTTACCTTTCCTAAGTCGGTACAACTCTAAGGTCGTTAACATCCTATAGGTCGCTAATTCTATCAGCCGTAACTCGTTCTAACCTATAGGTCGCTCTATACGACCCAAGCTTCCCACGTCTTAAGCACCACCCGAGCTAGCTTCCATACGACTTAAGCTATGGTCGATTCAAACTTTAAACGACTTAACAACATCAACGACTTATGTTGACGGTTCTACGATCTTTCGATCCGTAAAAATACGGGTCGTTACATTCTCTCCCCCTTAGGAATTTCGCCCCCGAAATTCCAAACAAACAAGAGCAACCAAAACCATTCTATATGCCTATCATCCATAGCAATCAACAAACCATGCATCCAATTACTAACCTAGCATGCAGAAATCTAAGACTAGAACAAGTTACAAATTCATGAGATGTCATGACACCTTAGGGCCATACCTCAAAGAGTTCAGGATGAGCTGCCTTCATCCACTCTTCCTCCTCCCATGTATAGTCGTTAACATCATCACTCCATTGTACCTTGAGCAACTTGACTACCTTTCTCCTAAGTTGTTTCGTGTCAGTTCCCACAACACGAAGCGGCTTACGAGGTCTTCTAACAACTGGATCAACTTCTAAATCTTCACAGCTATCAGCAGAAACCACCGTATTCGAGTCATGCACATACTTCCGTAGATAAGATACATGAAAAACATTGTGCACACCCGCCATCTTTTCCGGTAACTCCAATCTATAAGCGAGCTTTCCAATTCGCTCGATGATCGGGAATGGTCCAAAAAATCTCGGAGTCAATTTCCCTTTTCTTCCCGAATCGAATAACATTCTTCAGTGGAGAAATCTTCGCAAAAACCATATCACCTACGTCAAATTTCAAATCCTTACGACGCTTATCAGCATAACTTTTCTGACGGTCTTGGGATGCCTTCATTCGTCGTCGAATGATCTCTATACAATCAGAAGTCTGTCGAATCATGTCTGGCCCAAGTATCAACTTTTCTCCAGTTTCCAACCAACATGTCGGAGAGTTACACGGTCTTCCATACAATGCCTCATATGGTGCCATACCAATACTCGACTGATAACTGTTATTATACGCAAATTCCACCAAATGAAGATGATCTTCCCATGATCCTCCGAAGTCCAAAACACATGCTCTGAGGAGATCTTCCAAAACTCGGTTGACTCTCTCGATCTGACCATCTGTTTGAGGGTGATAAGCTGTACTCAAGCACAACTCAGTTCCCAAAACTTCTTGGAAGCTCTTCCAAAATCCACTAGTGAACAACGGGTCTCGATCGCTCACTATACTCTTTGGAATACCATGGAATCGAACTATCCACTTAACATACAACTCAGCCAATTTCGATGCAGTCTTAGTTGATCGAACAGGAATAAATCTTGCATTCTTAGTCAATCGGTCCACAATGACCCAAATCCCTTCATTTCCTGTTCTAGTTCTAGGTAGACTATCGATGAAGTCCATCGATATTTGCTCCCACTTCCATGTAGGAACTTCTAACGGCTGAAGCAATCCACTTGGCTTCATCTGTTCGGCTTTTACCAACTGGCAGTTCATACATTTTGAAATAAAATTTCCAACATCCTTCTTCATACCTTCCCAGTAATAGGTTCTCTTCATATCCTGATACATCTTATTTCCACCTGGATGAATTGTCAACTTCGAGTGATGACTTTCCTTCAGAACTTCATCTCTCAATTCATCTATATTGGGAACAACCAGTCGTCCTTGTTTCTGAAGCCAACCCTCTCGATCGACCTCGAATCCTTTATCCTTTTCTGGACCCAATCCAGATTCCAAATCACGGATAATCTTGACAAGCTTATCGTCTCGCTTTTGGCCATTGCCAATTCTTCCCACAAGAGTAGGTCTTATTGATAAGTTTGCAAACATCTCAGGTTCCAATTCACATCTAGGCCTGAAGTCGAATCCAGCCAAATACTCAAGGCTCTTCCACTCCGAAAACATGGCTCCCAATCCTGCATGTCTTCGACTTAACGCATCTGCCACTGCGTTACCTTTTTTCGGAGTATAAGCTATACCAAAATCATATGATGCTAAAAACTCTAGCCACCGTTGCTGTCGAAGATTCAAATCCTTTTGGGAGAAAAGATACTTCAATGACTTATGATCCGTAAACATTTCGAATGGAACTCCCAATAGGTAATGTCTCCATATCTTCAAAGCAAATACAATCGCCGCTAACTCCAAATCATGAGTCGGATAATTCCTTTCATGCGCTTCAGTTGTCGACTTGCATACGCTACAACTTTATCCTTCTGCATTAGCACTGCTCCTAGTCCAATACCACATGCATCGGTGTAAACCACCATCTCATCATTCCCAATTGGAATAGTCAAAACAGGAGCACTTATCAGTCGCTCTTTCAGGATTCCGAAAGCTTGCTCACACTTAGCATCCCACCTGAACACTTGGTTCTTTTTCGTCAATCCTGTCAATGGTGCAGCTATCTTGGAAAAGTCTTTGATAAACCGACGATAGTATCCTGCTAATCCAAGAAAACTTCTCACATCAGATGCATTCTTAGGTCTAACCCAATCCTGGATTGCTGCCACCTTAGCGGGATCAACCGCTATTCCATTTCAAGAAATAACATAGCCTAAGAATCTCACTTCACTCTTCCAGAAGTGACACTTCGAAAACTTAGCCTTCAGTTGATGTTTCCGCAAGATTTCCAAAACAATCCGCAAGTGTGTCTTGTGTTCCTCTTCATTTCTGGAGTAAACCAAAATATCATCCACGAACACAAGCACAAACTTGTTCAACTGATCTCTGAACACCCTATTCATAAGATCCACAAAATATGCTGGTGCATTAGTCAATCCAAACGGCATTACCAGCCACTCATAGAAACCGGATGGTGTCTTGAAAGCAGTCTTCGGCACACTATCCTTTGCCACTCTCAACTGGTAAAATCCCGTTGCCAAATCCATCTGAGAAAACACCTTAGCTTCGTGAAGCTGATCAAACAAGTCATCTATTCTCGGCAATGGATAGTTGTTCTTCTTAGTCACTTTATTCAGCTCACGATAATCCACACACAACCTCAACGATCCATCCGCTTTGGTTGCGAACACAACTCGTGCACCCCATTCGGACACACTATGCCGAATGAATCCTTTTTGTAAAAGGTCATCAACTTGCACCTTCAACTCTAGCTGCTCCCTAGGCGCCATCCGCCTAAGAGGCATCACAACGGGTCTGGCTCCCTCAACTAGATCGATATGAAACTCGATCTCCCTATGCGGCGGTAATCCTTTGACCTCGTCAAAGACATCCTCAAATCCATTCACAATAGGCACTGATGACAGTCCATCCCGTGGAACAACCAGCGAATACATGAAGCTCATGAAGACGCCTTCTTTATGCTTACATCGTATCACAACCTTTCGCCTCTCCACAGTCTCGATTGTCACCACCAGCCTCTCACAATCAATCCTTGCCGCATACTTCCTAAGCCAGTCCATACCCAAAATAATTCCGAACCCCGCAAAGTTCAGAACAAAACAATTACAAACAAAAGAGCAATCATGACTCGATAGAACTAGACTACGGTATATCATACACAAACAAGACGAACCCCCAACCGGATTAGTCACAACCAATGGTCTATCAACAATATCCGGTTCCAAACCCAACCGGCCTACAAGTTCATTACAAACGAAAGAATGCGACGCTCCAGTATCGAACAACACTCTAACAGGAACACCACAAATAGAAAGAGTACCTTGAACCACCACCCTCTTTCCTTTCTCTTCAGCAGTAGGAGCTTTCGAAGACGATGGCACAACCCCCAAAGCATAAGCTTGCACAACCTGCTTGTCCTTCCTCGGTTCTGGACAATTCCTCCTGAAATGCCCCGGTTTGTCACAGTTGTGACACTTCGCCGGCACTCTCGGTTTCTTACAATTCCTGGAGAGATGGCCCTTCTGCTAACAGTTGTAGCAGGTCACTTCACCCTTCGGCTTCTTCTGGCCATCCTTACCCTTCTGCTACTGCTGCTTCCTCTTCTTGTTTCCACTTTGCTCCTTGGTCGTAGCAACAACAGATCCTTCCTTAGGAAACAGATTCTCATGCCTGAGAGCTTTCTCCACAAGCTTCTCAAATGGATCGTCCAAATGATCCACCAACTGGCACCCAAGATAAGTGTCCAAGCCCGTCACAAACTTCTCATTCTTCTGATAAGGAGAATCAATATACGACCGAGCATACTTGGACAAAGCTTCAAACTCAGAAACATACTCAAGAACTGGTCTTCCACCATGCTTGAGCTCCACAAACTTCTTAAACAGAACAGATTTCGGAGCTGTAGAAATGAACTTAGCTTCAAATCTAACTTGGAATTGCTCCGAAGTAATCTCTTCCTATGGAGTATCAATGGTGATAGAGTTCCACCAATCAGAAGCTCTCCCTTGAAGCTGCCTGGGTGCAAGCTTCCTCTTAATCGCATCCTCAATTCCCAAGTCACCAAAGATCCTTCTACAAGCATCTATCCATCTCTGAACTTCAATAGTTGACTCCGTTCCCAAGAAAACCTTTCCTCCAAGAGCAGTATAATCTTTGCACAACTTAGCAAAATCCTCTGGTCTTGGAGCTTGGACTTGAACTCCAACATCTACTGATGACCCCGAGGCTGGCATCCTTCTCATGATCGAAGTCATCATGGCCTCAAACATAGCAGCGTAATCAGCAGCCCCATCAACAGCACGGCCTTCCCTAGCAGCTGGTCTCCCTCTTCGACTCATCCTTAATATCTACAAAAAGGAATGACTTAGAACACCTTGAGAAACAACTACATAAGGAGTTCAAATCCTTCTAAGCAACTATATTATATATAGTAATCATCCATCAAAATACAATTACGTCTCTCATTCGTAGTTACGTCAGCGAGCATTGGCTAAAATCGATTAACCAAAGCTCTGATACCAAATGTGACGACCGCCCATGACTCCTGCACTAAACAAGGAAATAATGCACTGAAAAGTGTGCCAGGCCACCATGGACGATCATCAAGGTAAGGTAAAACAATAAACTCTATCGTATTACTCACAGCGCATGGACAAAATACAATAGAAAATATACATAGTGAAGCTCCATATAACAGAATCTCATCATATAAACTCTAATAGTTTGATACAACAATCAGCCAAGTCAGTACATCAAGCCTCACTACATATTACTCAGAGAATATACAAACAGCGGAATACCCAGTACATATAGTAAGAAAATAATATGCAAAAGCCTCCGGCTCGTCTTCGTTATCAACAGCGTCAGCCACAAAGAACAGCACCTGTCACCTGCTACCTAGTCTGCCCATCCCAACATGGATGAACAGCCTAAGGTAATAAGTGTTAAACATAAAACCTTGAATCAGACAAAAGTCTTAGTGAGCAGTAAATTAACTATCAAACATACCAAAAGAGCATAAAGGGGTAAAAAAAGAATAGGAACCCAACAATCCCACTCCACATCTTTCTACAGTGATAGCTCCCAGACACACTAAGCAGAAGCAAACATAGCAATTCAGACATTCAAAGCAAAGTAATTATCACTCGAGTCAAGGTCGGTGTTTTTCGAGCACATACCCCCAAGGCCTAAACCAAGATCAGATAAGCACCCTGAATAACATCGCTCTTGACCCAAGCGACGATACAACCAAACAACCAAACATCCATGACTCTGGCTATCACTGTTATCATTGCCTTGATATCACCGTTAATTGAATGACCGCCTGCCAAGGGCTAATGGTAACCACGTTTCTAGACATAACTCTGCACGTCGTCGCAGCCCGTGCCTAGGAATTTTCGCAACTACCCAGAGTACTAGCACGTCGTCGCAGCCCGTGCTTGGAACGTCGTCGCAGCCCATTCCAACGTACTCTTGCTTTGAGCATGCTAGAACCTTCAATAACGATGAAATCTTAGCCTCCTAGTCATCCTCCTCGATGACTATTTCCATACTAGCTCAAGCGCCTCTCAAGCTAACCATTATCCACAAACCCGGACCACATCACCGAGTTATCATCATGCTTGGGATGATCCCGTCTGGATTAAACCAAGGCTTTCTCACGTCATCCTTTGCTCATCGCATCATAGCAATGTCTCATCTCAACATCATGGTTTGCCTTATCGCATCATGGCAAAGTCTCATCTCAACATCATCATTCAATCCATCCATATGAGCTTCAACATCCGCTTCATATGCCACAAGCAGCTTTCCTTATTCAAGAGCCTTTCCACTTAGCTTTTGAATCATCTTCGACCAACTTGACCAAATCAAGTTATCAATCAACTAATCAATCAAATCAAACATTAATCCAAGTAATCAATCATTCAAACAAGATCTAAATAAGCAATTACAATAATAATGGCAATTTCGTAAATAAAGGTCCAAATCTAACATGCAATCTAACAAACATAATTCATGAACAATATCTCTATAGCTTGATGAATGAACTTGCATAAGTGAACATATGGTAAAATAGGTATCAAATCATTGTGAGCAATAGATCTACATGCAGACTTAAGGAAAATGCACGAAATCACTCTCTTTAACACATAAACAAGCCACCGATCCAATATACTCCTTTGGGTCCGTGTGAGAGATAACCACCACTCAGCGAATCACCAAAACACCTCAAAAACAACCAACTTCAGATCTGGACAGCAAGGAATCAAGCTTGATCCGATAAGATCTCTCTTCAAACGATGAAATCTCTCTTTGATAGATGAAGATCTTCAACTTTGGCTCTTGGATCCTTGATTTGATCTTCAATCTAGATGGATGGAATCACTAGATTAGAGTGGAGAAAAGAAGTGAAGAAATGTTGTAGTCGAGCTCTCAAAATGGCAGCACTTCGTCGCTTCAAAATCCGGTGCCAAAAAGTGAACCAAACCCCTCTATTTATAGGCTGAAAATCCCATGAGTCGTCCGCCCCTATGAGTCGTCCACGACTCACGACTCAAGCCACTATGCAACTCACGACTCAACGCAAGGCCTACCACTTAACGGCATACGACTCAGCAATGATACTGACCTAACTCCTATGCGACCTAACAAACACGGCCGACCTAGCGACTCAACACACCCTACCGACCTAACCACTTAACCTGATGCCGACCCAACGACTCATCCCAGGCGCGACTTAACAGACATGCGACTTACGACTTATCGAATGCCGCGACCTATCCAAACCCAGGCCACACGACTTAACTATACACAAGACCACACGAGTTAAGCCTTATCTCATCTACGACTTATCACCTAGCCGACCCAACGACTTGAGACTCCCACGACCTATCTCAACACAGTGCTAACCTCATGGTCGCCATCCTCCTTAAGTCGGCCATACTATGAGTCGGCCACACCTTAACTCGGCCAAACCCTTAACTCGGCAACACCTTAAGTCGACCTATCTTCTTAAGTTGTTAACCCCTAAGTCACTTATCCCGTTAAGTCGTTCCATTCACTAAGTCGCTCACACGAGCCAACTTCCACCCGACTTAACTTCCTCACGACCTAACTATTACACAGCCTAACTCCTATAGGTCGTTACCTTTCCTAAGTCGGTACAACTCTAAGGTCGTTAACATCCTATAGGTCGCTAATTCTATAAGCCGTAACTCGTTCTAACCTATAGGTCGCTCCATACGACCCAAGCTTCCCATGACTTAAGTACCACATGAGCTAGCTTCCATACGACTTAAGCTATGGTCGACTCAAGCTTTAAACGACTTAACAACATCAACGACTTAATGTTGACGGTTCTACGATCTTTCGATCCGTAAAAATACGGGTCGTTACAAGCACATTCACTATTAATATTATTACTGTAATACATACAATGATTTCATTAATCGTGTAATAATATGAAATTTTAAGTTTATACACTGATATTCAAAGATTTTCAACACTGCAGGAGTTTAAAATTTGTTGCTTATCATATATAAAAGAAGCGCCTTTGATTATGTTTCAGAGTTTGTTTGTTTATAATATATTCTTCGTAAATAAATTGAAGTACAAATTTTAGGCATTTTTACTCGAATAGTCTAGTTTGCTTTTCATGCGTAAACTATATATGGTCATAAATTAACAGGCAGTAGTGAGTATGGATGTTGAGGTGTAATATTAGCTCTAAAAATAAGGCGTACGGAGTGGAGATGTTGAAGTATTTTGTAAAGGTAAAAGGGAAATGCAATAGATCATTATTGCTATATATAGATTTTTTTAAACTAAAAGTTGTGATTTCAAACATTTATAAATAGAAACTATACATATTGATGATCAACGTGACAGTATGGAATAAGCTTGGAACAAAAAGAAACAGTAGACATCAAAGTCAATGTAACTTTTTGAACTTCGTTGGAATCAATTTAACTTATTTTAAATTGGTCGGAAGGTACATACACCATCTAAATCCAAAATACTTATGTTGACCGTGCTACACGATAAATTAAACAATATTGTTTGTTAAATCTAAAAGTACCAACAATAATGATGATAATTAGAGCGACTTTTGAAATTAACATCTGAAACCACTAACAATTTATACTGTGCGCCTCTATGCGCAATTTACCATTGTAAATTAAGTAGTATTTTCTAACTTCACCTAAATACGAAAATCCAATCCCTATATAAATTTTGGACTAACTTAGATTTAACTGTAGTGTATCAAATACTATTCTCTTGGATATAATTTACTCTGTTGGTTATTGGAGTTTATGAATGCAAGAAACAAACGTATATTTATTAGCATTTATAGTACCACATCATCTCTTATTGTTTATATTACATGACATTCTTCCCTTTAGACAATAAGAAAAACGAATGGAAAATTCTAACATAAGGAGATATTGGTTGTAACATGTATACATTTGCTTTAGACAAATGACTTCTACCTTCAGAAAGTGGTTTTAACATAGGTAACACATGCGGCAATGTATTTACAACCACACGCAGCAAAGTACTTCTAGATTGATATTAAAAATAAAAGTATTGTCCTGTTTTAAAATAAAGGATAGATAAAAGATGCTTTGTTTTTTTATATAAATCCACAAATAAAAACACTAATAAATAGTAATAAAGAGCAGTAATCCAAAAGTGATTTTAATATAATTAACAATTGCACAAATGTAATTACCACCATAAATATTGATTCATCCAAACTACTTCTACGTTTGTAATGAAAAAAATAGGTTCGTCATGTTTTAAAATGAAGGTATTATAATATGGCAAAGTGGATTCATCCTTAAGTACTTCTCATTTTCATCGCTGAAATATGTAATACGTAATCTGAGGCATAACTGAAATATGTAATATGTTGATAAAATCAAAATACCCGTGCATGTACAACTCATTTTCACATTGCAGATGGGCTAATCCCATCACCACACAACCTGTTCCGCATCTACCTTCCCCTCCAATTTTTATCTCCTCCTATACACGAATGTGAACCACCGTGCACGCGTGTCACTGACAGCACCAACGAAAAGCCCAGTCGTCGATCGACGATTACCCATATACTCCACTTCGCAAGCTCGACGCGTCCGCATCTGTGCCACCTACTTTGGCGCCCCCATTGATTTAGGACCCTCCTCGAATTCAAAAAGCGATCCAAAAATAAACCGACCATGAATATCACTCGATAGCCGCCACTACACCCCATTTGGACCCAAACCAACACCGCTATTTGAAATCCACCTAGTTGCCTCATCTTTGAACACTTCCATGTCCAGCTCAGTGCACCACCACAACACGGGCAATCCCAAAAAATGTCCAGCCAAAGAAAAATGGTTCCACCATCAAACTCAAACAATTCAAAACTATTTAGCTGTGGAACAAAATGGCCGTGCAGAAAACAATTTTCATTTCATCAAATAGTTAGACTGCAGGAATGAAACGTTGTTATTTCATAGCTTAAGCTTTGTACAGCGATGATGGCCAGCGATCAGCAATAGGGGAAAAACTCAAAGAAAAAAAAACATATAAGAAAATACCATATTAAAAGCTATTCAAAAATAAACTATCCATTCGAACTAAGCAGATAAATGAAGTCGAGGAAAAGAGAGGTGAAATAAGAGAGAGAGGAAGGAAAACAGTAGGAAACAAAATCAACAAAGTAAGCAGAAAAGTCGAGAGCTTACGTTGAGGAATATGGTCAGACCACTAATTCGGGGGCAAACTAAGCGGTGGGTTTCAAAAGATTGACACGCTGATTTAGTATCTTGATGGTGCACCATCATCACTACAGCAGAGCGTGTCTACATAGGTAGCGCAGCGAAAGGAATGGCAGAAAAGATTGTAGGCAGAGAAGGGAAGTGCCATTGTTTTCGGTGGATGGGAGAAGGGGAGTTGTGTTCTAATGGAAGATAGAAGACCGAATGAATTCCTTAACCAATGCCTCAGAAGTTACTGGAGAAGGAATAAGAGATCGTGGAAAAAATGGGAAAGTGGTTCAAACATGGGAAAACTAATGACGTAAATATCCTCATTTACCTATTGAGACGAAAAACATAGGAAAGGTCATCTTGGGCACACCAAAAAGGCTTCACTTTGACGCTTTGACCAAGTGTTTTGCTTTATAGTATAAGATCAACTTAAATCTCGTTTAATTTGTTGTTTAACAGTTAATTTTATTAACTTTACTTTTTCAAATAACTTCCAGCGTATTTGCATACTACTTATGAGAATTCCGTTTATAATTTCTTAGCATTAAACATAAATATCAATAATTTAGGAATATATATTGCGTATGTAGTATTTATAAAGGTATTAACCAAATCTAACCGTCAAACTAAATGTACAATTATCTATTTACTCTCTTACTTAAAACTAAATACTCAAAGAACGCTCTTACACGACAACAGATGTATCGCTAGTTACCTAATTTTTTGTATAACAATCTTTAGTTACCACCAATAAGATAATTCTAAAGTTTTTCAATTTACCCTTACCGATATTTTTAGCGTAGAGCATATGGTGATACTGTTCCATATTGTTAACGGTAATTGTGAAATTTTTGTTATTTGTCCTTTTTATTAATATATATATATATATATACATATACATATATATATTTAAATAAGATTAACTAGCTATAATTCATATTTTGATAACTTCTAAATATAATTCATAAACTCAATATCACCACTAAGGGTAGATAAGGTTTCAGTGGTGTAAACAATTTTTAATAATAATGTGTAAGTCGATTAATAAACACCTACATGGCATATTTTTGGGTGGTGGTTTGGACCTTAATTGGGCTAAAATGACAGTAGTATAGACTAGATGAACGGTTATCTTGATCATAATGCAAAATAAAGTTAAATAATTTTGTATTATTATTTATCATTTATTTTCAACTAGCAGCCCTACACTAAGAGGTTAACCTAATAGTACTCGTATGCTAGAATCCATATAATGATAAAAACTAAAAATATGTTCAATTAGGATAAATAATGAAGTAGTAGAAAATAGAAGATCAAACATGAATTGTAAATGGAAATAAAATCGTAAAAAATAAAGTAACTTAGGTAACTTGGTTGAATTGAATTACCAATATCTACTTTTGATTTTAATGGTAGAGTGGAAGAACCACCAAAATCTTCTTCTATGTATAGAATGAGAGAGAAAATCAGCTAAACATCAACATGGTGTTATACATGCAAACATACATGTACACACACACACACACACATATATATATATATAATGAGAATACATACAAATGAAGCTTCAGAAATGTCTAAATTACCCTTTTAAAATTCCAAAATACGGTAAGGATATTTACGGTATTGTTACCTGCCATTTTCTAATCCACTAGCTTAAGCTGCAGTGTACGCCTTTTCTCCCAGAAACCACCAACAACACGTTTCTTTTGAAAAGAATGAAAATGAAACTAATCTCCTCCTTCAAACTTAATTGCATCCTACAAAGCACAGCCATTCCCTTTCTCTTACCACCGCCTCACTTCGTTCTTCTAACCGCAATGGAAAAGTTACAATAACTCAAAACCTCCACCTTGAAAATGTCTGGAACCAAGAAGAAAAAAGAACAGACACTATCAAATTTTAGATTATTCAAGGCAATTGTTAATGCCTTTACTAATATAAATAGAGGCGTTAAATAAACTTAAAATGCCCCCAAATACATGGGAGGCAAATAAAGATTTGCCTTTACAAATCAAGCCCCTAATAATATGTAGAGGCGAATTGTGCTCATAATTGCCTCTGTTATTATGTATGCCACCTAAGATAGATAGTCAATGGGGATAACTGCAAGCGCCCCCATTATCAAATAAATGCATATAAAACTATATATAATAGCTGTATTCTTTTGAACAAATTTATGTCACAAATGAATTAGAAGACAATATTATGCTACAAACATATAATATGTCATTTACTAAGATAAACACAATTTTAAAGGTTATATATTCAGATAATACAGCAAGCATACTCTTATTCATAAAAATATTAATTAGGTGCCAAGATCATTGTTCACAAATGAATGATATAGAAAATACATTACAAATAGGTGTTTGTAAACTTTTAGTAGTTGCAATAATGAGAACTCCGACTCTCCGTCAGCTTTAGATGTTCGTGAACCTTAAAGATTGGAAACACACTCTACATGGAATGCCAAGAACGTCATAGGAAAAACCAAGTAATATCACCGCACAAACTTCAGTATGAAGACATTAGTACTAAAGATACTAAAAATATTCAACGATTACTTGTTCAATCTTAATCTTTGTCATATATTGATACCAACCAATTAAGAAAGATTGAAGCTGACATATAACTTATACATATGCCAAATCCCTATTTAACTATGCAATTACACACATATTACTTCAGAATAAATAGATTTTGTGGTATTAACCAAAATTCTAGAACTAATTTATAAACCAAACTGATATGAAATCCTAGAAAATTTAACATTGAACCTAACTACTTCTTCTAAATTCAAAAGTATCGTTTACTAAAACCATACTATGCATTTTGGGTTATAAAAGTTCATATGTTCATTGCTTAACTAAGCATAGAATAAAAAAACTTGAAGTAAAAGAAAAGGCTACATCTATTCTAAGTGTTTTGCAACCAATAAACATCCAATTTTGTGTTATATCCACTTGTTTCCATGCTCTACCATATCAATATGTCCAAAACTAATGATCAACTTATTTACAAAAGTATACTTAATTCCTCTTTGAAATAAGGAAACTGGGAAGAGAATAATGGCTTACCAACAAATCCGTAAGAGCCATTCAATCACATAGGCAGATGTCACTACAGTAGAGCCATCAACACTTCCTAAGCATGATAATGGCCAACTGTTAGTAAAGAATTACCTAAAAAAGGTATCAAATAAGAAGATAAAAATGAAATTAGTTAATAAATGTGCATTTAGAAAACAAAACTAAATCAAAACCAAGAAATTGTATTTCATTAGTAGTGTAATTACATACTGTTGGGTAGGGGTGAGCATTTGGTTGGGTTGGTCTATCCGATAATTAAAATTGTTAAACCGAACTAAAACCAATAAAAGTAAAAACCAAACCAAAGCAACTAAACTAAGTTTGGTTTGTTATCTAATTTAACTGAACTAAAAACGATTCATATTTTATGTTTAAAATGTTCATTGTAATTTGAAATAAAACCTGAATATATAATTAAAGTATTCTTATTTAGCATTCTTACATTCTTAAATAATAATTTTGACATATATACGATAAGTAAATTTTATTAATACAATTAACTAATATAATTTTTTTATAACATTAGTAATTTTGAAATTTAATGAAAGTTCGGTTGATTTGGTTAAATACATAACAAACTAATTGTTTTTATGGCCCGTTCATAAATCAATTTTCTTTCAAAACCAAATCAAACCGACTAAAATGAATCGGTTTGGTTGGTTTATTTATTTTAACCATAGACTGCTCACCCTCATCATTGGGCATAAACTACTCCTAAGGATAATATATAACAGAAATATCAAAAGATTTTTTTTTTTTTTTTTTGTAGTCCGCGGGTGCGGCGCAGTGGAAAGGAGGCTTGGGTTCTGGTAAAAAGACCCAGGTTCGATTCCTACCATGCGCTTCCCTATCCTACATAAATGTACCCGGGGTATGGGGGCTTGGATCAGCGGACGGCTTTGCTGTACCCTCCTCAGGAGTTTACCGGTCCGTCGGGTTCTCCTGGGAAAAAAAAAGAATTTTTTGTAAGATCCTAAAATAGGAATTCATTTATAGCATAAGTTTTAATCTTTTTTTTCCTATAACTTGTTTTTTTTTTCTCTCATTCTTCTGTCATTGTGCTTCCATTTGCTTCTCTTAATTTGTTACTTATTTTGAATTAACAATGTTTGTAAATGGAGGGACAAAGGCCAAGCCTCCATAATACATCAAGGTCATATAAAAAAACCTTCATGAACTGATATGTTCATGAACAATTACTTTTACCCAGAAAGATAAGAAATTCGGCTAAAAGTTTTGATACAACATAATGTTGCATGCACAGGTTTACTACTCATTACCAACTTGCATAACAAGAAGTCACAGGCAGTTCCATTAACCTCTCAATCTTGCAGACAATCAACCTTATCACTCATTAACCATGCCAAACTCATCCAACTTAACAACTGACAATTCCCATTTTCACACAATCAAACCAAGTACTCATGAACCAATCATCTAGACTACATTCACCACACCAGAAAATGAAATCACCCATCTTACTCATCACAATACTGTTTCAATCCATATCCAGAAGCCCACAACAAACAACCAAATGCCACAAACTAATCCGAACACTAACATGCACCTTTCTAATACAATATAGGCAAATTCTCATCACCAAATCGATCACATATTATCATTATTTCTATAATATTTCAATAATCTTGGATTTGGGTTGTAGCTATAGTCCAGAAAATGGTAGACTTGGTTTATAGTTATGATTTCAATTGTATAATCATCATTTCTACTTGTTTTCATATTCTTAAAAGAGAAAAATTATTGGTTTGAAGTGTAAAAAATAGGTCACTTGGGTTAGTTACAATTTTCAAATTTCAAAACCGACCTAGTTTTTTGGATATCCAAACAATAGAACAAAATAACACTACTCGGGCCGGAGGAAGCGATGGGAAAAGGAGTCATTGTTCAAACATAGCAAATCAGTTGTGTTATAACAAATATAATGATCAATGTCATAAGTTAGAAGACATTCAAACTTCTTACCAGAACCTCAAAAGCAAATGTACTTACTGCCTACTGGCTATGAACAAGAATAAGCCAACCATAAAGATGTTTCATTTTACATTGTCATGGTTCGAATGGTGCTAGTAATTTGGTGAAGGAATTAGAGGCACTTTGACTTTTATTAGTCTGAAAGAAGCTAACCAAGATTATGTTTAAACTACGGTGCAATATATGAGCACTTTGTCAAACAATATTTCAAGTAAGGATTTAAGTATTGTAATGACCACAAACCTATTCAGCTGCTAGATTTATGAATTGAAGAAAAATAAGATGCTTTTTAAATTCAATATACGACCAAGGAATGGATATAATGATGCCATCTGAAATGTTGAACACGATTGAATCTACCACGGTTGAACTCTGCAAAAGAAGGCCATTCGGGCTCATGGTTGAACTATGAATTTGCTACTTAACAATAGTAATCTGATATTTCTATTCATAACAGTTATATAATACACTACAAATTTCAATCTACTTAAAAAGTTTCTACTTACCATATAATCAACCCACCATAATAACTATAAGATACTCATTTAATGTATATTTATAATAGGATATTATCAATATAAAATAACAAATGGATCTTGACTGAATATAATTTACAATATTTATATGTATATAACCTATATTAATATAGTTAAGGCACAAAAGAGTCTAATGCAAAGCCTATGCCATCTCCACTTGTTCAACTAAATTGATACTAAAGATATTGATGACTTTATGATGTATTTGCAGTTTTAACTGGAGGACTTGGTAAGTACATTTTTTCCTACGCTGTATTATATGAATATTCTACCAAATAAATTTGAAAAAACTAGTTATTTTCTTCTGAATGGGAACACATCAGTTGTAACTTATAATTAAGATAAAATGGAATAACAATAGTTAAAGAGTTAAAAGAGAACTGAAAAAAATCAATGGTTCGGCAAGGGTGTTTTAAAATGCGAATAAAAACTTCATGGTGCTAGCGCATATCTAAATTTGATATATGAATTAAGCAGTAGCAAAACCACATCCATTGAAAACATAACTATAAATGTCAAATGTTAATTTAATGTTTCTTTCAAACACATATACATTAAATTTTTTATTATTAATATATTATTATTAGTATACTAACCATGCATGCCTCCAGGAGATGGGTCATGAAGTAATTCCCCGTATTCTTTTAAGGTTCCAACAGCTGCCTACATGTACTTGTACCTTAGTTATCGAATGAAAAATAGAACAATATCCAAATGAACAGAAACATCAATATACCATAAAAGTTAAATTACCTTAAAAACATCATGACACCTTTAATTATATACCATAAAAACACAATTATACTATTAATTGCTAAATCCAAACAAATGATAATCGTATGAGGTATCATCTTTCTAAAAAACAATGATAACGGACATAGTTAAAACACTTGTAATAGTGTGTGTTAAATTACTTTATTATAAAACATAATATCTATCGTCGTATTATATTCATTATAAATAAACAAAACGTAGAAGTATATACTTCAAGAAATCAATAATTTTTACCTATACTTTTTGCATTATGCATAACAAGCACTTGATATTCTTATGATCATGTGAAAATATAAACAAGTTAACATGTTATAAGACCAAACTACTTCGAGCCAAAAGAATATGGTTTTCACGTTTTTCGATTTAATTGATGGAAATACTTTGTCAGGTATAAAAACAAGTGTTGTAACTCCAAATGCTTACACACATGTATTAAAACTCTGGTGTCAATATATAAAAACAAAAAGGAAGGGGCAGTGTTACGGAAGTAGATATAGAGAGCCAAGGCTTATCAAAATAACTTAAATTTAATGGTGTTCCAATTCAATTTTACAAGATACCAATATAAAAGTGACAAAATTAGTAGAAAAAAAATTATGATTCTAGATTCATTTTTACCATCCATAGATAGTGGATACCGCTTTCATTTTAATGCTATCAAACCTTATATAACAATAATTCCTTGTTATAATTGATTGTTCCATAACAATATGATATGATACATCAAGTGCATATGCAATTTTTTTGACAATAAGCAACAAGAATGATATAATATTATAATATTACAAATTAATACTTGATAGACTCATCATAGTGTTGTTATTGAGAACTCTTTACATTCAAAAAAGGCATAAGGATGTTAATATAAACGAGGTAAGATCTAACATTAAAAATACTAAAAGAATGCATGGACGGACAAAATAAATTTTTGATAATTTATGCAATATATAAACTTTGCACTCACATGAATCCATCCAATCATGAGTGGTGAACAATTGGTTTACATGTTAAACATTTGTTTATTTTTTCTATATCACCCAAGATTGTGACTTGAATATTTGGATCAAGAAAAGCTCCAAGAATGCACAATTTCAATGTGATGAATTTTGCTTGGTTGCTCCCCACATCTTTGTTTGACACATAACTTCAAAAGATATTTCATTCGTAAATCTATAACAAATAACATCAAAATAATGGGTTTCGCTATATCTAATAGAGTAGATAAAAAGCATGTTTGATTTTACTTGCTAATGTTTTAAACACTACCGATAAGAATACCAAATCCTATGCTAGAAGCACTAATTAATCTATTGTGTATAGGGTGCCAAGGCACTAAAATTTCATGTAAAACCCCTAAATTAAAATCATCATGTTGAAATATTCACATCACACATCAATAATTTGAAAGTAATTGTACTTATCATGAACCAAATCCAAAATCAACAAAATTCTATTTTAAGCATGCACGTATACAAAGTATTTTCCTACTTAATAGTACTAATATCTTTGTTGCTTGTTGCTAGATGTTAACTGTCAATTTATTTTGATAGCTTTGCAGGATATGACTTGGTTCAGCATGATGCATGTCGCTCCATCATGTTACCCAAAACTTAAAGCTATATTTTTTTTTTTTTAAAACCCCGGAGAACCCGGCGGACCGGTAAACTCCTGAGGAGGGTATAGTAAAGCCGTCCGCCGATCCAAGCCCCCATACCTCTGGGTAAATTTATATAGGATAGGGAAGCGCGTGGTAGGAATCGAACCTGGGTCTTTTTACCAGAACCCAGGCCTCTTTTCCACTACGCCGCACCCGCGGACCCCAAAACTTAAAGCTAGAAATAGAGAAATCGATTCTTGACTAAAGGAAATAAAAGCAACATTTTGAGGGTAAGAAAAACCTACATTGATGAATGTAGTCCTCTTCTTCAGTTTATTCTCTAAGCATAGGAGTGATGGACTTGAACACTACTTCTTCACAAATAATACAATTCTCATTTCATGATAGAACCTAAACACCTCAACTTCCTTCTACAAAGTGGAGATCTGAATTTCTTTACCTTTAGGTGAAATGAAGGCGAAATCATGTGATTGAAGAGGTAATCCGACTAATTTTGGCAATCAAAAGTGGATTACATGTCGATTTGAGTAGCTGATACTTGGATTCCTTTAATTTTTCATGTTTAACACAAAAATAAACTTCAATTCATCATATTTATATGGAATCATAAAAATCCCTAAATCGAGACTACAAATAAAATTCCTAGGAATAAATTGGAGAAGATAATCTAGGGCTTTAATCTATGTAAATGAACAAAGGTAGATGAAATACCTGTCAGAACATGCAAGGAGAATTATCACATAGTACTGGTTGGTTTTTTTAATTACATGTGAAAAATTCGGCGGAAGGAAGGCTAGCTACGAAAATTTTTGCAGCCGCTTTACGTTTAGAATCAAAATTTGGGGGAAAGCATTTGTGGCGTTTTTTAATGCCTTATTTAATGCTTCTAGGGGCTATTTGTAATTTTTCCTTTAATTAGTAATTAATAAAGGCAAAACAATTTATTTTTCCTCTACCTATATGTCCTTAATACTCACAAAGTTTGTAGTGAGAGTGATTTGGCTTACAGGCATAGATTTTTGAGGAGGAGGAATGCAACTCAACTTTGGAAGCTGAGAGGTAACTAGGCGGATTTTTACTTGCCTTTGTCTATTGTTTAATCCGTTATCCGTTTGAATATTTTCGGTTCATTTTTTGTGATTTATTCTATTATATGTTATATCCATGACACTTTACATGTGAATAGGGTTGTTTAGGATTTATAAGTTTTACTTACATGTTCATCAATGGCACGATGTAGCATATCAATAGTTATTGAATTAGCATCATATTTTATATTGCTTTGCTTTAAATTTAAAATATAATGCAGTATGTGGGTACTTTTATTTTGCTATATATTATGGAAAAATTTAAGATTTTGGGCACTTGAATTTTATGAATTCAAATTCTGGATATACATGTCAGTCGTTTAGGCTAATTCTCAAATTGATGTTTCAAACAAAGGTTTAAAATTCTGCTTTCCGTTTCTGTTTCAGCCTTCGTAAAATTTTAAAATTTCTGTTCCGTTTCGGCAATTCTAGAAATTTTGTTTTGATTTCGGTTTACAAATTCCAATGTATTTTTATACAATATAAATATTTAAACTGATTTAAGTCTATTAAATGATTTTATACAAAATTTATGCTAACATTACAAATTATATTATTGACACAGACCCATTTATAATTGCATAGAAGTCACTTCTAAGTTTATTTCTTTAAATATCTTATATAAATTATTTCAAATAATATATTATGTACCAACATACTTGCCCAGCCCAACCAGCCTAATTAGAACTCCTCAGCCAAAAACAAAAACGCACTGTAGTTCATTCTCTCCCTTGGTAGCATTTTTACTTCAATTGACCCATGCCCTAACTTCGATAAGTCCCCAAATTTCATCAAATTTCGATGAAGAAAAAGGATAGTATCGATGGAAATTCAAAATCGATTAAGGTAAAAGCACAATCTGAATAATTTTGATATGCTGCTCGAAGTTGTTGCTCCAACCTAGGTAATTTTGTAGTTTCAGTCGTTTTCTATGTAACATTCAAACAGTGAGCAATTTATTTACTTTCTTCATTGTTAATTCTCGAAACGAGAATTTGATAACATTTCGGTCTGGTCCATTTCGAAACTGAAACAAAAAAGCTGGTATTTCGCCGTGCCACCCAGAATTTAGAACCTTGTTTTAAACAACACAGAAAGTCTTTCCTTTAACCAATTTTCATGAAATGTAGATGTATTACCTAAAAATTGGTGTGCATCCAATGATTCTTTTATAAATATACACAACTAAGTTGCAAATGAATAAAATTAGTTTGGAGTGTTTTTTTACTGCTTTTGTGCATATGGATTAAAAATGATTTCTTTATTTTAGTATATATCTTAATGGAATTAGCTTAAAGTTATATGTGCTAACTCAACAACTGCACCTGTCAAATTGTGTTGTTTTCTTCAATAATCTGATCCGCCTTTTCTGCGCTACCTAAAAAACCCTTCCCTACTGCAACTAAAAATGAATATAACGTGAATCCACTTCTCCCTCAATAATTACCAAAAAACACAGAGCCGATTTCAATTTTGGCTAATGATGAATTGATTTTTCTTAAATATAACAATTATCCATGGAGACATCAATAAGCCAAATCCAACATTCATATTTACATTTTCTCATTATGTAGAACATTGAAAAAGTTTCAGTTTCAAGCCCTAGAGTTTTGAACAACTTATTGAGCTAGTATATTTTCTTAAGGTAAGAGGAGCCAGTCTTGGAATTTTCATCTTTGTATTAAAGTGAATAAATATAAATTTCATATAAATTATTGGTTATACCATAGATTTTTACATATCTTCAATTTTGCATATGATGATTCATATATTCTTAATTATAGTTAATTTTCATATGTTATTGACTTAGAGTGTAATATTACGAACAATTAGGAAATGAAGAGAGCATAACTAGATTGCAATGGAGATAGCATGACTAATATCATGTGATAAATTATCACTAAGTGTAAGAAAGTAATTATATTTGTTGTTATCTAAGACTGATCAAAACATGCTATGTAGTTTGTAGTACTATTTCATTGTAAATGTTTTTATCGTTGACTAAATTAGGCAAATCATGCAAAATCTACTAACATTTGTGTTTATGCTCAGAGTATTCAAACTGATCCTTCTTTCTTATGTTACTTCCTTGCACAATATTGAATTAGATTTAGTTTTTTCCATAATAATTCTCTGCTTTTGACATGGATTTTTTTGCTCTTCCAGCACTTTCTAATCTTCCATACGGCAATAAGTATGCGGATAATTTTTCAAATCAAGCCTGAACAAAAAGCATATTTAAATTTTAGACCTGAATCGAAACTTATTATAAATTTAGGCCTCATTTTGCGCTAATATAGATTGCGCAAGTGTATTTTTGCTCAAAAAAATTATACATACGCAAATTTGGATTGCGCAAGTGTTATTTTCTAAAAAAAAAAAATTATGTTTGAGCATTTATGGAATGCGCAAGTATAATTTTTGAAATTTTTTTTACACTTGAGCATATTTGGATTGTGCACTTGCGCATATTTGGATTGCGCAAGTATAAAACAATGAAGAAAATTTTTTGTGCTTGAGCATTTATGGAATGCGCATGTATAAGTTTTGAATTTTTTTTTACCCTTGTGCATTTGGATTACTCAAAATTTGAAATGAGGCCTAATGTTGAAATAAAGTTTTTTTGAGGGCCTAATCTAAAAATCTGTCCTAATTATGCAGTCTTGAAATTTTCTTCATTGTTCAATAAATCTGGAATACCCAACGACGCATTTGGGACTGTGTCATTTATGCTTCCAGTTAATGTGTTACCTATAAAATGTGCAGTTATACTTTATTTTTATTTTGTTATTTTCGAGGACAAAAAAAGAATGTAGCCACCAGGCCACCATAGGCAAAATTTAACATCACATTAGTATGAATACATGAAATTCAATATGCACAGTGATAGTTTGGTCTTAATTTAAAAGTTTAGCTGTATACTATCAATTTTGTTTTAGTATAATTTAAATATTGTAGTACAGTTAATAAATGGAAGGGTTTAGAAGAATGTAAAAACTTATTTATCCAATCTAATAATATGAAAAATTCACAGAAAATAACATGGTTGATAAATATAACCGTATTTGCAACATCGCTGATAAAATGATGGTATGCATTATTTTAAATGATTTCATACATCTTACAATCATACAATCTAATAAGCAACCAAATAAGGTTTATGATTAAGTTTGCATATTAAGAATAAACTTATGGAAACAACATGGTGAAAGTACTCCAACTATCACAGTAACTTAATGGATAGCTGGCTAAAGTAGTAAAGTTTTCTTTAAAACAAGCTATTATAATACTAGAATTTACTTCGATGGCTTAAGCAACATTTACCACTGATTTCCAAAGTTGCTAAGCATACAAGTTTTGTGTTATCTGTTGCCAAATATCTAACTTGAATTTGACATTTCAGATATGTAAGGATTAGCGAAATAATAGGTTTGGTATTAAACACAAAACACTACATAAAGAATACAATTCTAAGATAAAAACGCTTGAAAGAGATATTTCAATGGTTTGTCATATAAGCTACAGTATGGGACTATGCAAAGTCAACCAAAAAGCCCACACATCCCCGTGAATGATAATTAAGTCATCAATGAAATGCTGTAAAATCAGGTTTCTATATTCATCGAATATTGATATAAAAGACCAAGTGTACATTATTTGCTTATATCAAACAATTGACAGAAATAGAAAGGAAACCTTTGAAAACACTTCAAACATTAATGACCTTTAGGGTTCTGCAACCACTAATTAAGAAGTTTCGTATATCTAAAATTGTTAATGATCAATATGTACTATGCATAAACTGTTAACAATTAAGATTTATTTCTCCAAAAGTGGACAATCCAATAATACACAACATATCTCTATCATACTATAAATGAATACTTACCATCAAATTATTAGTCAGCATCATTCCTTTCCTTGACTTCCAAACATTTCCCTTAAAAAAATATTGGAGAAGAAGAAGAATGGAAAACGGAAGCATCAAGTTGCGGAGCTTCACCGCATCCGACATCAATACTACATGGTCTGGGCATCCGATCCGAACATAACTGTCTTCCTGAGCTTCGACCCCTACACTTCCACGTCCGACCTCCGAACCTTCGTCACATGCTCAGTGCTACCCTACCCTTGCTACAAAGCCATCTGCTTCCACAACAAGCCAATTGGTAGCATCTCCGTGTTCAGAACTGGTGATCTGTGCAAACGGGAACTGTGGTATGTGCTTACTAAAGAGTATTGGGGCAAGGACATAGCTTGCTCAAAGTAAATGAGAATGGAAGAAGGAAGAGAACTAAAGTTCATGTTTTGCATGGAGACACGAAGCCTCAAAATGCTGGATGTTGTGTGGAAATTCAATTGATTTGCACCAACTTCAAAAACGCAGCTGAATGCTAATGCGCAGAAATAATTGAAAGAAAAATCTAGCTTGTCGATTAATTACCAACCACAAATTGAATGAAAAAATGATCACCAAACAAAGAAATATATAAGAGCGGAGAATACAAAGATTTAACGTGGTTCAGCTTGATTGCCTACATCCATGGACCTAACAACTATTCTTTATTTCACTGAAGAAAAGTGTACAAAAGGGAGAGATTACAAAATTATAGATAGTAGTGGAGAGACCAACGTATAATTAGAAATTGAACAATCAATTTATCCGAAGACTTGCTTACGCTCAAAACCCCTAACTGGTTGACTATAGAAATTAGGGTTTACTGAAGAAGAGGATAATGGTGGATGCTCTCTCACACGCTCATACCAATATGAAGATGAACTTCCTTTATTTAAATAGACATGAAAATGAAGGATGCTTGGAGATGAAGAAAATTAATTTTCAGATCATGTTTGAAATCTTTCCGAATATCCATGATTTAGTTTCTATGTAAATGGATAAAGGTGGTCTTGATTTCCATAATTTTTCTTGCTTGAATCAATCTCCATCAGCAATCTTTTTTTCTTCATATAACATATTCTTTGACTAAATAATTGGTTAACAATTAATTAGTTTCACTTCTCTAAAACATATCACATATATCCTTCCTCTTTTTCTTTCTATATATAGCCTAATTAATTGATTGACTGAATCAATTAATTATTTTGTCATCTTCTTTGAAAAATATTTGAATCATATAAATTCAACACTCCACCTTGATTCAAATATAACAATTTCTCTACATCACCACATCTCGACAAATTGTTGGGTCTACGTCAACAAGCTCAATGTGAATTTTTTTGTGCAATATTGCCCAAATAGAGCTTCCAAATCTTTACCAAGCACAAAAAAGATAGTATGCACATCAACAAACATAATGCCTACGAGAAAGTACCAAAATTCTTTAACTACTCGGATGTTTGAGACGAACATGTAGATACTAATCTTCGAGAGACCAATGGAGATTTAACAGCGCGCTTCACCTTCTCCATTCCAAATTGAGTGAGGACATACTCAATATTATCTACTCTAATCTCCTCCACAAGAATTTTGCTAGACTTTTGCTAAGTCAACATCAGCAGACTCCCCAATAAGCTCCACAACATTCAAAGCATAAGATGAAGAATCATCGCTAAAATATGCTTACAAATAGGGCCAATTGAACCAAAAGGCCTTTCCAGCAAGTGAGCTCCACCTAGAGTTTGAACCTCTATAATCTTCTCATCAACCATGGTTTCATCGGAAATACCAATATCTCTCCGAATATGGAAACAATCTGATAACTCCAAATGTGTTTGGCAATTTTCTGTCCTCGCAATGTCATCACTTGATAGAGGCTCCACCTTCAACAAAGACCACTCATCAAATATCACATGCCTACTAGTCACAATTCTCCTAGTTGTTTTACACCACAACCTATACCTCTTCACTCCTTCTCTATAGCCTAACCAAATATGCTTTCTTTCCTTAGGCTTTAACTTATCATGTCTCTCATCTTCTAAATAAGCTGAACAACCAAACACTTTAAGGAATGAATAATCAATAGGCTCTTTTTCCATATCTCTTCTAGGATCTTCATATCTATGGCAATAGAAGGTGTGCGGTTGATGAGAAATACTGCCATAGATATCGCTTCTGCCCAAAATCTCTCTTCTAGACCAGCAGTCGTTCTTAAGCTTATAGCTGTCTCCACAATATCTGACACATGCTCTTCGCCACTCCATAAAAATATGACTCAACAGAAATAGAAAAATCTCTAATTACATGCTCGTACGCACAAAAGTTAGTGAATTCTTGTGATATAAATTCACTACTATTTCCAACTTTAAGAACCTTCAAATGCTTCCGCGACTACTTTTCTACTAAGGTCTTCCACTTACAAAATTGGGCAAATATTTCGTCTTTGGCCTTTAAGAAATAGACCACATCCTTATGTGAGAAATCATCCACTAACACGGTGAAGTAATTGGCTCCACCAAAAGATGCAACTGGGGTGGGTCCCCATGCATAAGAATAAACATACTCTAGAAACTTTATAGCTCTAGGTCTTCCAATATCAAATGTGAATGCTTCTTCTTTCCAAAAGAACAATCTCCACAAAAACTAGGCTTCGACTGACAAACACCATCAACCAACCCATGCTTCTATAATATTTCAAGACTCTCCTCATCAACATGAACTAAACGAAGATGCCATTACCGAGTAGAATCTGAAATACTAGAATCGGCAGAAACTACCGACTCTTCTAAGACCGTCACTCCATGAAGCACATAAATATCATTAACTCGCACCCCTTTCATCACAACTAAGGAACCCTTCGCCACCCTCAAATTCTCTCCATCTATTATTATTCTCATACCAAGTCTACTCAAAGCTCCAACCCAAAACATACTTCTACGCAGCATCGGAACATGTCTAACATCCGTGATAGTCCTAACAACACCATCATGCATCATAAACCTCACACTTCCAACGCCCACAACATGACAAGATGTGTCATTCCCCATATGGACTTCTCCGCCATCAATTTTCTTGTAACTGACAAAATAGCTCATATCTAGCGTCATATGACAAGAGGCTCTATAATCAATCACCCAACTTTTATGCTCAAAAGGTGAAATACTGGCTGAAAGTAATGATGTATTACTATCACTTCTATCCGCATCTGATCTAACTGCTGGCAAAACTGAAGCTTTCTCCTTCTTCTCTCCCTTCTATCTAAGAGTTGGACAATCCCATATGAAATGTCCCTTCTTCCAGCAATAATAGCGAGCACCCCTTCTAGGACCCTTGAAGTGGGACCCATGCATATCTCTACCTCCAAGGTGCTTTTGGCTTTTATCTCTTCCTTTAGATGAACGAAGTTGTCGCTGAAGAACACCATCATTAGTCTTCACCTTCCATGTCCCATAAACTCCTTTTTTAACAAATTTGGTGATGCCATAATTTTTCCACTATGAAAGAATTTGCAATTGATAACTAACCTAGAACAAGACATCTAGCTTTGATACTAAACTGTTATGCAGAAATTTCAATTGATTTGCACTAACTCCTAAAACGCAGCAGAATGCTAATGCGTGGAAACAATCAAAATAAGGATCTAGTTTGTCGATTAATTATCAACCACAATTCAATGAAAAAATAATCACCAAACGTAAAATATAATGAAGACCGGACAACACAGAGATTTAACGTGGTTCGGCTAGATTGCCTATGTCCATGGACCCAACAACTATTCTTTATTTCACTGAATAAAGGGAGTACAAAAGAGAGAGATTACAAAATTATAGGTAGTAGTGGAGAGATTAACCTATAATTAAAAATTGAACAATCAATATATCTAAAGACTTGCTTACGCTCAAAACCGCTAACTGATTAAGTGTAGAAATTTGGGTTTACGAAAGAAGAGGATAATGGTGGATGTTCTCTCACACGCTCGCACGAAGATATGAAGATGAACTTCCTTCATTTAAGTAGACTTAATAAAGGAGTTGCTTAGAGATTTAGAAAATTAATTTTCAGATTATGCTTGAAACATTATAGAATATCCATGATTTGATTTGTATGTTAATGGATAATGGTGATCTTAGTTTCCATAATTTTTCTTGCTTGAATCAATCTCCATCAACAATCTTTTTTTCTTCATATAACAATTTTTTTGACTAATTAATTGGTCAGCAATTAATTAGTGTCCCTTCCCTAAAAGATATCATATATTTACTTCCTCTTTATCTTTCCATATATAGCCTAATTAATTGACTGACTGAATCAATTAATTATTTTCTTGTCTTCTTGGGAAAATATTTGAATTACATAAATTCAACACTCCACCTTGATTCCAATATAACAATCTCTCTGCATCACCACATTTCGACAAATTGTTGGGTCTGCATCAACAAGCTCAATGTGAACTATTTTGGGCAATATTTCCGAAACAGAGCTTCCAAGTCTTTCCCAAGCATAAGTAAGATAGTATGCACATCAACAAACATAATGCATAAGAGCAAATACCAAAATTCTTCAATAAATCCGATATTGGAGACGAAAATGTTGATAAACTTCGAGAGACCAATGGGGATTTAACAGCGCGCTTCACCTTCTCCATTTCAAATTGAGTAAGGACATACTCAATATTATCTACTCCAATCTCCTCCACAAGAATTTTGCTAGACTTTCTTAAGTCAACATCAGCAGACTCACCAACAAGCTCCACAACATTCAAAGCATAAGATGAAGAATCATTGCTACAAACATGCTTACAAATAGGGCCAACTAAACCAAAGGGCCTTTCCAGCAAGTGAGTTCCACCTAGAGTTTGAACCTCTGTAATCTTCTCATCAACCATGGTATCATCGGAAATACCAATATCTCTCCGAATTTGTAAACAATCTGACGACTCCAAATGTGTTTGCAATTTTCTGTCCTCTCAATGTCATCACTTGATAGAGGCACCACCTTCAACAAAGACCTCTCATCAAATATCGCATGCCTGCTAGTCACAGTTCTCCTAGTTATTTTACACCATAACCGATACCTCTTCACTCCTTCTCTATAGCCTAACAAAATGTGCTTGCTTTCTCTAGGCTTCAACTTATCATGTCTCTCATCTTCTAAATAAGCTGAACAACCAAACACTTTAAGGAATGAATAATCAACAGCCTCTCTTTTCCATATCTCTTCTGGGATCTTCATATCCATGGAAATAAAAGGTGTGCGGTTGATGAGAAATACTGCCATATATATCGCTTCTGCCCAAAATCTCTCTTTTAGACCAATATTCGTTCTCAAGCTCATAGCTCTCTCCCTTAATATCCGGCACATGCTCTCCGCCACTCCATAACAATGTGACTCATTAGAAATAGAAAAATCTCTAATTACATGCTCGGACGTAAAATATTTAGTGAATTCTTGTGACATAAATTCACTACTATTTCCAACTTTGAGAACCTTCAAACGCTTCCTCAACTGCTTCTCTAGCAAGGTCTTCCCTTACAAAGTTGTGCAAATGTTTCGTCTTTGGACTTTAAGAAATATACCCAGAACTTACGTGAGAAATCATCCACAAATAAGACAAAATAAGTGGCTCCACCAAAAGATGCAACTGGGGTGGGTCCCCGTATGAAACTCTATAGCTCTAGGTCTTCCAACATCAAATGTGACATGCTTCTTCTTCCCAAAAGAACAATCTCCACAAGAACTAGGTTTCGACTGACAAACATCATTAATCAAACCACGCTTCTTTAGTACTTCAAGACTCTCCTCATCAACATGACATAAACAAAGATGCTGTAACTAAGTAGAATTTGAAATAATAGAATCAGTAGAAACTACCGACTCTTCTAAGACTGTCTCTCCATGAAGCACATAAATATCATTAACTTGCACGCCTTTCATCACAACTAACGAACCCTTAGACACTCTTAGATTCTCTCCATCTATTAATATCCTTACACCAAGTCTACTCAAAGTTCCAACTGATAGCAAACTTCCACCGCATCGGAACATGTCTAACATCCGTGATAGTCCTAACAACACCATCATGCATCCTAAACCTCACACTTCCAACGCCCACAACAAGACAAGATGTGTCATTCCCCATATGAACTGCTCCGCCAACAATCTTCTTATAACTGACAAAACAGCTCCTATCTGGCGTCATATGACAAGAGGCTCCCAAATAAATCACCCAACTTGTATGCTCTAAAGGTGAAATATTGGCTGAAAGTAATGATGTATTACTATCACTTCTATCCGCATCTGATCTAACTGCTGGCAAAACTGAAGATTTTTCCTTCTTCTCTCTCTTCTTTCTAAGAGTTGGACAATCCCGTATGAAATGTCCTTTCTTCTTACAATAATAGAAAGCACCCCTTTTAGGACCTTTGAACTGGGACCCATGCATATCTCTACCTCGAAGGTGCTTCTGGCTTTTATCTCTTACTTTAGATGAACGAAGTTGTTGCTGAAGAACACTAACATTAGTCTTCACCTTTCATGTTCCAAAAACTTCTTTTCTAACAAATTTGGTGATGCCATAATTTTTTTTTGAATTGGTACTTTATATACAACAAATCTTTGGGACAACATATCCCATGTCAAATAAACGTTCGAAAGCAAGTTTCGAACTTGTGACATCCTGCACCAAAGCCGAATCAATTAACCACTTGGACAAAGGTGCTTGTCGATGCCATAATTTTTCATACCACTACTGAAAGAATTTTCCATTGATTACTAATCTAGAACACGATAGCTAGCTCCGATACCAAACTGTTGTGAGGAAATTCAATTGATTTGCACCAACTCCAAAAATGCAGCGGAATGCTAATGCGCAGAAACAATCAAAAGAAGGATCTAGCTTGTCAATTAATTACCAACCAGAAATTCAATGAAAAAATAATCACTAAACAAAGAAATACAGAAGAGCGGAGAACACAAAGATTTAACGTAGTTCGGCTGGATTGCCTACGTCCACGGACCCAACAATTATTCTTTATTTCACCGAAGAAAGAGAGTACAAAAGAGAGAGATTACAAAATAATAGGTAGTAGTGGAGAGACTTACCTATAATTACAAATTAAACAATCAATTTATCCAAATACTTGCTTACGCTCAAAACCCCTAATTGATTGACTGCAGAAATTAGGGTTTGCTGAAGAAGTGGATAATAGTGGATGCTCTCTCACATGCTTACACCAATATGAAGATGAACATCCTTCATTTAAATAGACATGAAAATGAAGGATTCTTGGAGATGAAAAAAATTAATTTCCAGATTATGTTTGAAACCTTTCCGAACATCCGTGATTTAATTTCTATGTAAATGGATAAAGGTGATCTTGGTTTCCTTAATTTTCCATGCTTAAATCAATCTCCATCTGCAATCTTTTATTTTTCATTTAACAAATTCTTTGACTAATTAATTGGTTAGCAATTAATTAGTTTCCCTTCTCTAAAGCATATCAAATATATCCTTCCTCTTTATCTTTTCATATATAGCCTAATTAATTGATTGACAGAATCAATTAATTATTTTCCTGTCTTCTTTGCAAAATATTTGAATCACATAAATTCAATAGTGGAGTTGGACGATACATACTGATAGTTGGTGCCGATACGGAAGTGGTATGTATGGTGATTGTGATAGTGGAGTTTGTACACTGGTATTATATTGTACTAATTTAATGCGAACTATGGATTTTCCTATGGGTTTCTACTTGCCATATTAATTTAGTTGTGCTTTTTACTAAGCCATTCTGTACTACCGAGAAATTGGCATATATTTTTCTTGCATACGTCTAAAGGAAGTGCCATTACTACTAGTATATATAAGTTGAAAAAACCAAGAACTAGCTAACTTCACTTTTGATGGAAAAAATTTAGGCTCCCTTTTTGGTATATCTCCAAATTTCTGCAAGAAAAGTCGTTAGATTCCATAATGGTTGATATAAACATATTGACAGCAAGCTAATGACCATATATTTGAAACCATGATAACAAGCATATAAATTACGGCTTCTATTTCTTTTCTGAATATTTTGTTAAGTTATTAGTAACCAAAAAAAAAGAGCATAATCCGTTATAATATAAATCCTTTTTTCCATTTTTTTGCACTATAGGAATAGCAAGTAACTCCATTATATTATATCCATTATTGCAAGACATATCTGATAATCAATCAATAAAAAATGTGAATCTCTCAAATATTTAAAGCCAAGCAAAGCATACTGGGTACATTTGATCAATGCTAGAAGAGGGTTCCAGTAGGAATTCATATATGTTGTAACTTAATGCTTAATACATCGGGCTTTACTCTTAGTGCCTATATGATCAGCAATTTCTATCCAATTTCCCAGTCCCTACATATCAATTCCCTAAAAGTAGAATGCCAAGAAATTTTCAAGTCATAATGATGATAAATAATCAATTAATACAACTGCCTACGGAACAATAAAGAAACATTGCTTATGAGAAGCTAGAAAAAAATTACCTCTAAAAAGAAATATATCTTCATCTGCATTTCAATTTGGACATAAGAGTAGAAATGACAAATTATCTTGCCAATAAACCATTTAACAATACTATAGTAAAATAATAATTAAATTTGGCTTTTAAGTTGGTTTCTTTTCACGATATAAGAGTTCAGATTTTCAGTTTATTCGCACCTTAAGATAGTTTAATTCTTCGATACAAATGATTATAATTATCACTTATTATGAAGCTTTTTAGATTAACATGTAAATAATTTCAAAAATACAGTCGCTCTTAAAATTTATATGTAATTTTATTTTTTATAGGGAAATCAATATTACAATCGTATCAAATGGCCATATACAAATAATGTTAAGAAGAAAAGAAAGGGCATAACTAAATAAAAGTCAGCAGGATAATATAGGTTCCTCTAATTATGTAATATTCATAAAGTGGATGATAATTCATAAACATCTGACTGAATTTGGAAGATAATATGAAATAAGTACAAATAATTAATATATACTCTAAATTGATGGAAAAAAATCATCATTGTTAAGTAAAAACCTCAAGGTGAAGATTAAACGATAGAAATGTAACCTATCTTCAACAAAATCCTAAATATATGAGGTATAATGTGTGACAAAAAGAATTGCAATTGACTCATGAAGACGAGTCTTATAGAAATTGCAAGAAAATATGTTTTGAAATTATGCAGTATATTTGTCATAAGCTGATCTCAACGACTAGATTTCTTCTTCACACCAGAAAGTTTGTTTTACTTTATCATATGTGACACCAGCATCTCACAAAAATGCAACGCCATTGTTCCATTACAATATGTGGAAATTACCCTTTTTAAAAGCATATCTTGAGTTTGAATGGTAAAGTATTTAATGGTTTAAACTAATCTTCCTTTTGATTTTTTGAAGTATTTCGATAACCAAGTCAAATCATATTTTTTTTTAAGCATATATTATTTTAAATCAATCAGCAAATTAAGTTACTAAGAAAAAATTGAAAAAAAAACTTGAATTAAAAAGAGGAAATTATTTTCATGGAAAACTCATTTATTTGACATAATATTTATCAAACCATACCAAAGATATATCTTTTTAATTGCATTTTGAGCTAAGAAAAAACAAATAAGCATAGTTTTAAATTGAAATCAGTCGCTCATTTGATATTGTCAACTAAACATGCAAGCGAGATGGGGGATTTATAGAAAAGCTGCTGCATTTTAAGTCCCAAAATATTTGTAGCTCCTCACCAATAAAACCTAAAGGGAACACAATAAAGATCAATACTCTAAAATTAGATGACTTAACGTCAATAAAGAGGATAAGTTCAACATCGCATCTTGCAGGACATAACGACATCATTGATGTCTTTAAATGAGGTACATGAATTGCACCAACAACTAGGGCGTTTGTTATTTGGAGAAGAGGAAGCTTGGTTTATTTGTATTTATAACAAATGTGATTGAATTGGATCGAGGATTGGTGCAACATCCCCTATCTAGCTATAGGTTCAAAACTAAGCACTACAGATGCTGCAATCATCTATAGTATTAGCTTCCAATGACTAAATATGACTATGTTAATAGTATCAATAATATTAGAAGCACTTGAATATGAATCAAAACATAGATTTCAAAATTTCAATTATATCATTATATTTCAAAATCAAATTATTTCACATTCACTACACATAACCTAAATCGTACCCAGACATAGATTAAATATAATTATTACAAATTACGCCAAGAGCAGTATATGAAGATACTTCCTTTGTTGATAAGAGTCATATGGCCATATTAGACCTAATACAAAACAACACGGTGGAAAATCCATCTTAGCATAAAACAAGAGCAGCAAATCTTAAATAGCTATCTGTTTCCTCCTGCATGCCTTCAGTAGATTATTCACCATCCTATTAAAACCTAAAAAGAAACTTAACCCCTCAGCCTACTCAAATCAATTTTGAGCACTCGAGAGTTTAAAGGGAAAACATAAACTTCGAGTCACGCCCCTTGGAATAATTATGTTAGGTGAGACCACGCCCCTTGGCGGAACGGGTTTCCCCTCACTAATATTCTTTTAAAATATATCTTTACAAAAACTTTCATAAACCTATTGTGCTCCTGCATCCACAATGGCCAAATACTATGAATCAATCATTATGTAAACAAACATAAATATCAAGTAATAATGAACTATCTATTCAAATACATAGGTTTTGTTTGAATAACTTTTAACCTGTGGTTGACTCAGGCCTACCAGATAATATAATCAAAATTAACCTAACACCTGTTAGATATTCTTCTTCTAGATTATCTATCCTTAACTATCTGTTAGGCACTTTCCATCTGGACGGTTTGTCCTTAACCATCTATTAAATACTTCATTACTGGGTGATATGTCCCTAATTTAATCATCTCCCAGGTTTTCCCGATCCTAATGGTTTTTCGGTTTCACCACTAACCTATCTGTATACGACATATATTCCTTTCAGTGTGTGATCATAATTTTAATCTACCTGTAACAAAGCCATACACACTGGAATTTTGGACAACAATTAGCTAGGGATAATAGCTAATGTATAAGGCACGACCCTATACTAGACCCATCTGGTTTTATAATATCTGAGTCATTTTCACTTTAGGATCCCTTCCCATAATTTTCCTTGAAAACATTTTCAAAATAATTTAAAACCTTTAAATCAAACTTAAACAAGGAAAAGTATATAATATTTATACTTCACTCAAAATTATATCGCCATGTCATACATATATATATATATATATATATATATATATATATATATATTCTTTAACCAATATTTAGTTGATGAAAGCACTTAACCATTTGAAAGAACCTCTTTCTAAACATTTGAAATTGTCTCTTTCAAAACCAATATCAAACCTTTCAAAATCATATATCAAACCTTTCGATATCATTGAAAAGCAAACCTTTCGAAAGCTATGAAACTTTGGACATCCCTCTTTTAAACCATTTAAAAACATTTCTTTAGAAAACCTTTGGAAAACCTTCCTTCACAAATCTTTCGAAATCGTCCAATAAACCTTTTGAAACCTTTGAATTAAACCTTTCGAAATCATTTAAACAATACTTTTCGAAACCATTTAATAAACCTTTCAAAAACTTACTAGGTTCAATCTACAATAAGTGGAAATCTTCCTTTAAAACATTTCGACACTAATGGAACAACCTTTCGACTAAGTCAAAAACTCTGCTTCGAATGCTTTAAACATATCCTTTAAAACAACTCTTTCGAAAGTTTTGGGTTATACTTTATAAAACATGGGTAAATCACCTAAGTCGATAGCTTCCTTTGGAAAGCACAGAGAAATGACTAGTCTTTAAAACAAATATATACCTTTAGAAATCAATCAAAGTGAATCTTTCGACTAAGTCGGAAGGTTCAAAATAAAACATTTATCTAAATTCGTTGAAACCTTTCGACCAAGTCGAAGGGTTACGAAACAAAGTAGCAGCAGCAGTAACCTTTTCGACTATATTGAAATGTCTAAACCTTTCTTTTAATCCTTTTGACCTGGTCAAAAGCAATGAATTCTAAAGCTCTAATTCAAAAGAAAGGCAGGCAAAAGCTTTTAGTTTATAAAACAAACATACCTCAACCCCTTTGGCCATCAACCTTTCGACTTAGAACCTTTTGACTATGTCCAATTCATTACATACCAAGTAAATCGATATCATATGCATTAGTTGACCTTGTCGAAAGCATAAAACCTTGACCTTATTGGAAGGTTTGTTGCTGTAAAGGCTGTAACATGTAAAAAGTGTGATTTCTTTGTTTTTAAATTAAAATGAAAAAATTATCAAATTCTTATTAGTTAATAATTACTTTTCATAAAGTTGCTGCCATTATTTCTAAAATTAAACAATCATTTATTTTACAAAATGCCCATTCTCCTTAATTAAATATATAAAACATTTAAGTCTCATACCTTAAATAATTTTATATATTCATCAAAACACTTAGGAAAAATCGAGAAAAATCCCAGAAAATCTATTTTAATATCTTTTGCAACATGTAAAATTTCAAAACCAAATAATCAATACTTTAACCGTAATTAATTTATAACCCAATAAATCATTTACTAGAAAATTAATATAAAATCCGTATAAGCTCAGAAAATTATTAGAATCGAAACCGATCTCTGAAATATCATTTTTGAACAATATTTAAATTTTCATGGCATTTGCATGTCATTAAACAAGATTTTCATTTCAAATATATCAAATAATTTACACGAGCATATATAATCCAACTACAATCTGTGTGTATGTATATATGTTTATAACTTTAATTATTAAAACATGGCATATACTTGCAAAATCATTTCGGGTCTAGTCTTAAAACTAAAAACTAAAAGAAATTGGGATGTAGTAATTATTGCCCTTAGCTTTGAATTATAGATATGAGATTTGATCTTGATTTATTTGATCATTTCCCTTCTTCTGAATCCTAGCTTTAATCTTCCTTTTGAGAATGATAATGGTGGTCGGCCTTATTGTTTTTAATTTGAGTAAAATGAAATGAACGTGAGTTTTTATCTCCTAAAAGCTTAAGGTATAAGCTCCACTTATTTTCCATATTGCCCTTCTCATATCTTAACTCATTAGCTTAGGTTATTTCATTTTTAGTTTGCACATTAACATGGCATGGCTTCCCTTATTAAATCAAATCTCAACCTATCAATCTTCACATTATTTTATTTTATTTAACTAATTAAATATCCTAAATAATTTTATAAAAATATGGGGTGTCACTATTGAAGTGAACTGCAGAGAGTGAAGGTGGTATTAAAGTGTTTGGGAGGTAGATAATTTTGATGGATGGAATAAGAATTGGTCAGCTTTTTTATTTCCAACAATTTTGATATATCCGAATATTCATTGAGCAAAACTAAACAATTTAAGATGAAACAGTCATAAATTTTTTATTTTATCTACAAAGAAGTCGATCGTTGGAAATCAACATCGAAGAGAAGACTTTAGGGTCAAGGATTCCTGATTATGTTGGATCAGAGAAGAAAAGTTATATTTGAATGGATTGGAAGGGAAAGATGAGAATGAGAAGAGGGATTTAGGGTTTCCAACTGAAGATCGAAAAGAAGAGGTTCGCAATATACTCTAGAATAATAAAATGAGAGGGAGACAAAATCAATTATCACTAAATTTTCGTCACTTATTTCAATGTGAGAATAGCATGGATAGTGCGTTAACTCTAGATAGGTAGTAAAAGACTAATTCTTGCAAGTGGCGTTTTAATGCAATCCACCTTTGCTGTTGATGAACCATTTTGTTATAGCCACTCTCCCTCCTCTATTCTCCAGTTTTCAAGCTCAAAATACTAAATCAAATACAATGTAAGGATCTCTGATAGCTGCATTTAGGATGGTATCACTTTGTGGATTCTAAAATTGCTTCAAGATGTTTTGATTCTATGTTCCACGGTGCATTATTTGGGCATTAGATGAAAGGTAAAATTCTCCTCTGACAATGGCATATTAATGTCTATAATGTCTATTATCTGATATATGTGTTTGGATAGTAGTTGAATATATCACTAATTTGTATAGTATTACGACATCTTCATTGGATGCATCGTATATATTTATGTGTGTGTGTATAATTATTTTACATATATACGATCATACACAGTTCTCATGCCTATTAAAATAAAATAAAATTTATTTTTGAGAATTATAATATTAAATGATTTAAAGTAAAACATATTCAAAACGAATAATGTCAAATGAAAAATTATATCTAAATATATACGGTCACATGTTATAAATTATATAAATTTGTTTGTATAATTATTTAGCATAATACATAAATTTATTGTATTCGGAAGAAAAATAGTAATTTTTTTACAGTTTTCGTATGGAAGTGGAAGATAAAAATTCATAAATTTCATACAAAAAACAAATTACAAAATCGTTTTCTATAAAGACGAAGTAAAGAGAAGGAGTATCTTTTTATAGTTGAAAATATATATAAGCATATGCATACGTATGCATATAATATTAATTTTCTCAAAATATATTTACCGGCATACATTATACATGTATAATGTTTCTAAATATTATTGAATATATATATATAGTACATATATACATGAATAAAAAAATCAAATTATATATATGAATATAAATATACATATATCTGTATTGATAAAAAATTGACATATTAGTTTGAATGTGAAAATAGTAGATGTTTAATTTTGTAGCTCTAGATCTAATTCTACATTTTAAATTTTGAATCTAATAATTGAATTTGAAATATATAAATTCTTTATATTAAAATTAATATTACTTTATAAACTATAAACACACACACAAACACACTTATATATTAGAAACACACATGTCTACAAAGGGGCTAACATATCTATTATAGTGTAAATCTTAGTATCTATATATGGGCTTGTCAAACCATATACACCATTAGTGTTGCATGTGCATGCATACGCATACACCTATGTGTATACTATATGCATATTATATTATTTATATAAATTTAAAATCAATAAAACATTATTTATGAATTAAGTAAAATATTTATTTATTTAAAATAAATATAGAGAATATCCAAATAAATTTAGACTTCATTGGCTTAGTACGATCTAGGTGGAGTATTTTTTTTATTTTAAATTTACTCACTTACACTACTGCGGGCTTAATATGTAATATCAAGGCTAACTTAATAAAGCCTATCTGTATAGTATAATGCCTAGAAATAGTGTCTAAGGTTGAGTTTGGGTAATCAAATACATTGCCTTACCTAACTATTGGCCATTCGAAAGGATGAGGTAGGCCCAAAGGATATCTTCAATATAAAGGCCCAAATTGATTTTGGTCATCTGCCATTTTGAAAACCTGGAAATTAAAATAAAATTTTCAATTTAAAATACTAATCTAAAATAAATAATAAACGTGTTTTAAATTTAAAAGGTAAATTTTTATATAAACCATAATTTAATAAATGCAATTAATTTTCAAAATTTTTTTGAAAATAAAATAATTGTTTCTGAAAATTGTTAGTAATTATGTGGATTAAATAAATAAATAGCTAAAAATTAATTAATTAAAATAGAAATAGAAATATTGATATACATATATAACATTATCTTCAAATGGTAAGGTAATATATGTATATGTGTGTATATAATTTTCAAAGCTAATTATAATTAATTAAAATTGTTTTATTAAATGAATAGATTAAATGTTAATAAATAAACAATATTATACATATATACGAGATATATGTGTATAGTTATAAATGTTAAAGTGAAAAATCCAATTTATAATGTTTAAAACGAATAAAATAAATTTAATTAAAATGTTAATTAATGAGTTACTTAAATTAACTAAATTTAATTTATAAAATTAATATAAGATTATTATGTATATTAATTAAATTATAAGATGTTATACAAGAAGCAAACTCATATAATATAATTGCATAATAAAAGGTGGCGTAGTAAGAATCCCAAAATAGTTTTATGGAGTAAAAACATATGTGTAGTACATATTCCATGATTGCGAATGTATCAGTCATTTGAATCACAATGGAACTTCATAAGAAATACAGTATTCCACAAGTAGATTTCACTTAATTAAATATACAAAATATTATGAATGTTTAATATAAGCTGTCCTCTACCATTTATATATTAATAAATTACTTGTGTACTCTATGATTGTTGAGTAAAACACAAGCTAGAGATGTGACGACCGCCCATAACTCCTGCACCAAAACAAGGAAATAGTGCGCTGAAAGACGTGCCAGGTAGCCATGGACGATAGTCAGGGTAAAATAAAACAGCAAACTCTATCGTACAACTCACAGCGCATGGATAAAATACAATAGAGAAATATATAGTGAAGCTCCATAACAGAAAAATCATCATATAAGCATCGTAGTAGTTTTATACCAACATGAATCATCCATACATCAAAGCCTCACTACAAACACTCAATCAGATATAACAGCGGAACACTCAGTACATATAGTAAGAAAACTAGTATGCAAAGCCTCCTGCTCGTCTTCGTCATCATCAGCGTAGATCTCTAAGAACAGCACCTGTCACCTGCTACCTAGTCTGCCCATCCCAACATGGATGAACAGCCCAAGGTAATAAGAGGAGACATAAAACCTTGAGTCAGACAAAGTCTTAGTGAGCAGTAAATCAACTATCAAACATACCAAAAGAGCATAAAGGATAAAAGGAATAGGAACCAAACCATCCCACTCCACCTCTTTCTACAGTGATAGCCCCCAGACACACACCAAGGAGAAGTAAGCATAACATAGCAGATAATTAAGGTAAAGCAATAATCACTCGAGTCAAGGGCGATGTTTTCCAAATACAAACCCCCAAGGCCTAAACCAAGATCAGATAAGCACCTAGAAAATACCGCTCTTGAGACCGAATGATGATACAACCAAACGTCCAAACATCCATGACTCTGGCTATCACTGTTATCCTTGCTTTGATTTCACCGTTGATTGAATGACCATCCGTCAAGGGCTAATGGTAACCCCGGTTCTAGGCATAGCTCCGCACGTCATCGTGACCCGTGCCTAGGACTTACCTACTCTGCCCAGAGTACTCAACTACCTACCTGTAGTCTTTTGGGTGTCCCGACTACCTGCCTGTAGTCGTTATGGGCGCCCCATGTACTCTTGCTTTTGAGCATGCTAGAACCTTCAACAACGATGAGATCCAAGCCTCCTAGTCATCCTCCTTGACGACTATCCTCATACTAGCTCAAGCTACCTCTCGAGCAATCCATTATCAACCAACTCGAACCATCCCTCGAGTCATCAACATGCTTGGAATGATCCCTGCCTGGATTACGCCAAGTCTACATCACATCGTACTCCGCTTTATCACACCATAGCAAAGTCTCAACTCAACAACATGGTTTGCCTCATCGCATCATGGCAAAGTTCCATCTCAACATCATCCAATCCATACATATGAGCTTCAACATCCACCTCATATGCCTTTAGCAGCTTTCTCCATTCAAGAGCCTCTTCTGTAGCTTTTGAATCATCTTTGACCATACTTGTCCACATCTATCAACTAGATAGCTCATTCACAACAATCAATCAAGGCAAACCTTAATCCAAACAAATACGTATTCAATCAAGATCTAATTAGGCATTTATAACTAAAATGGCAATTTCGTAAATAAATGAGCATAGAACTAACATACATGAATCATGGGTTTTTAGCATAGATCTAGCAAATATAAAACATGGGTTTTGTTTCTATAACTTAATAAATGAACTTGCATAGGTAAACATCTTCACAAATAATGGATCTATACTTGGATCTAAGGAAAATGCACAAAATCACTATCTACAACACTCCAACAAACCACCAATCCAATATACTCCTTTGGGTCCGCGTGAGAGATAACCACCACTCACCAAATCACCCAAACACCTCAAAAACTAAACACTTCAGATCTGGACAGCGGAGATCAAGGCTTGATCCGGCAACATCTCGCTTCAATCGATGAAATCTAGCTCCAACGGATGAAGATCTTCAACTTTGGCACTTGAATCTTTGATCTCGATCTTCGATCTTGGATGGATGTTAGAACTAGATTGGAATAGAGAAAAGAAAATGAAGAAATGTTGTAGTCGAGCTCTCAAAATGGCAGCACTTCGTCGCTTCAAAAACCGGTGCCAAAAAGTGAGCCAAACCCCTCTATTTATAGGCTGAAAACCCCTTAGGTCGTCCAGGCCTTATAACTCGTTCTCGGTCTTAGGTCGTCGCCGACCTAAAATCCCCGACCTATCATAGCTCGTCACCGACCTGTCTACCTCATGACCCAACGGTCTAAACAAACTCCACGACACACGACTCAAGAACCCAAGGCCGACCTAACTATAAGTCGACTCAACCAATCACACGACCTACCGACTTAACCAAACCCAGGGTCACACGAGTTAACACACGGCCGACCTAATTCCTGCGACCTAAAACACTGCCGACCTAAAGACTCCAGCGACTTACTAGGTCCGACCTAACTCTTATGCGACCTAACAAACCAGGCCGACTCAATGACCTAAGCCCCCAACGACTCATCGTGCTTGCCGACCTATTCCCCTAGCGACCTAACGCTATCCCTTAGGTCGTTCAACGACCTATCTATACACAGCAACTCTAGGTCGCTAGTCCCCCTAAGTCGGTCAAATACTTATGTTGGTTCAATACCTTAGGTCGTTAACCCGTTCGACCGGCTCATCCCTAGGTCGCTCCTTTCCCTAACTCGCTCACACGACCTAAGACACTAAGTTGGTCACGACACAACTCCGAACCCTCAACCTGAGCCTCTATACGAGTTAACCCTTAACTCGTTTTTAACACTAAGTCGGCAGCTTTCTTAAGTCGTTCAAACGACTTATCAACAATACGACTTAGGCTAGAAACAACATAAACAATACTAACGACCTGTAAATCCTACGATTTATCAACACGTAAAATACGGGTCGTTACATTCTCTCCCCCTTAGGAATTTCGCCCCCGAAATTCCAAGCAAACATCAGCCATCAAAATTATTCCGCATGCCTACCATCCTTAGCAATCAACAAACCATGCATCCAATTCTAGCCTAGCATGCAGAATTCTAAAACTTAGAACAAGCTACAAATTCATGAGATGTCACGACACCTTAGGGCCATACCTTGAAGAGTTCTGGATGAACTGCCTTCACCCTCTCTTCCTCCTCCCACGTACAGTCGTTAACATCATCACTCCATTGTATCTTGAGCAACGTAATCGTCTTCCTCCTAAGCTGTTTCTTATCGGTTTCAACAATACGAAGCGGCTTACGAGGTCTCGTAACCACTGGATCAACCTCTAAGTCTTCACAGCTATCAGCAGAAACCACAGTAGTTGGGTCATGCACATACTTCCGTAGATAAGATACATGAAAGACATTGTGCACACCCGCCATCTTTTCCGGTAACTCCAACCTGTAAGCGAGTTTTCCAATTCGTTCGATAATCGGGAATGGTCCAACAAATCTCAGAATTAACTTTCCTTTCTTCCCAAATCTAATAGCACTCTTCAATGGAGAAATCTTCACAAAAACCATCTCTCCTACATCGAATTCCAAATCCTTACGACGATTATCGGCATAACTTTTCTGACGATTTTGGGCTGCTTTCATTCGTTGCCGAATGATCTCTATACAATCCGAAGTCTGTCGAATCATCTCTGGCCCAAGTATCATCTTTTCTCCAGTTTCCAACCAACATGTCGGAGAGTTACACGGTCTTCCATACAATGCCTCATATGGTGCCATACCAATACTCGACTGATAACTGTTATTATATGCAAACTCCACCAAATGAAGATGATCTTCCCATGATCCTCCGAAGTCCAAAACACATGCTCTAAGGAGATCTTCCAAAACTCGGTTGACTCTCTCAGTCTGACCATCTGTTTGAGGGTGGTAAGCTGTACTCAAACACAACTCGGTTCCCAAAACTTCCTGGAAGCTCTTCCAAAATCCACTAGTGAACAATGGGTCTCGATCGCTCACTATACTCTTCGGAACACCATGGAATCGAACTATCCACTTAACATAAAGCTCAGCCAGCTTCGATGCAGTCCTAGTCGATCGAACAGGAATGAATCTTGCACTCTTAGTCAACCGATCTACTATGACCCAAATTCCTTCATTTCCTGCCCTGGTCCTAGGTAGACCATCGATAAAATCCATCGATATCTGCTCCCACTTCCATGTAGGAACCTCTAATGGCTGAAGTAATCCACTGGGCTTCTTCTGCTCAGCTTTCACCAACTGGCAGTTCATACACTTGGAAATAAAATTTCCAACATCCTTCTTCATGCCTTCCCAGTAGTAAGTTCTCTTCATATCCCGATACATCTTATTCCCACCTGGATGAATTGTCAACTTCGAGTGATGACCTTCCCTCAGAACTTCATCTCTCAATCCATCAATGTCGGGAACAACCAATCGTCCTTGCTTCCGAAGCCAACCCTCTCGATCGACCTCAAATCCCTTATTCTTCTCTGGGTCCAATCCGGATTCCAAATCTCGGATAATCTTAACAAGCCTATCATCTCTCTTTTGGTTCTCGCCAATCCTTTCCACAAGAGTAGGTCTTATCGATAAGTTTGCCAACATTTCAGGTTCCAACTCACATCTGGGCCTGAAATCAAATCCAGCCAAATACTCAAGGTTCTTCCATTCCGAAAACATGGCTCCCAAACCTGCATGTCTTCGACTTAACGCATCAGCCACCGCGTTACCTTTTCCCGGAGTATAGGCTATACCAAAATCATAAGATGCTAAGAACTCTAGCCATCTTTGCTGTCGAAGATTCAAATCCTTTTGGGAGAACAGATACTTCAACGACTTATGATCTGTAAATAACTCAAATCTAACTCCCAATAGATAGTGTCTCCACATCGTCAAAGCAAACACAATCGCCGCTAACTCCAAATCATGAGTCGGATAATTCCTTTCATGCGGCTTCAGTTGTCGACTAGCATACGCAACAACTTTATCCTTCTGCATTAGCACTGCTCCAAGTCCAGTGCCACATGCATCGGTGTAAACCACCATCTCATCATTCCCACTTGGAATAGTCAAGACAGGAGCACTCGTCAGTCGCTCTTTCAGGATTACGAAAGCTTGCTCACACTTATCATCCCATTTGAACACTTGGTTCTTCTTCGTCAATCCTGTCAACGGTGCAGCTATCTTGGAAAAGTCTTTGATAAACCGACGATAATATCCTGCTAATCCAAGAAAACTTCTTACTTCAGATGCATTCTTAGGTCTTACCCAATCCTGGATTGCTGCCACCTTAGCAGGATCAACCGCTACTCCATTTCCAGAGATAACATGGCCTAAGAACCTCACTTCACTCTTCCAGAAGTGACACTTTGAAAACTTAGCCTTCAGCTGATGTTTCCGCAAGATTTCCAAAACAATCCTCAAGTGTGTCTTGTGCTCTTCTTCAGTTCTGGAATAAACCAAAATATCATCCACGAATACAAGCACGAACTTATACAACTGATCTCTGAATACTCTATTCATAAGATCCACAAAATATGCTGGTGCGTTAGTCAACCCAAACGGCATTACCAGCCACTCATAAAACCCGGATGGTGTCCTAAAAGCAGTCTTCGGCACACTATCCTTCGCCACTCTCAATTGGTGAAATCCCGTTGCCAAATCCATCTGAGAAAACACCTTAGCCTCGTGAAGCTGATCAAACAAGTCATCTATTCTCGGCAATGGATACTCGTTCTTTTTAGTCAACTTATTTAGCTCACGATAATCCACACACAACCTCAATGATCCATCCGCTTTGGTTGCGAACACAACTGGTGCACCCCATTCGGACACACTTCTCCGAATGAATCCTTTCCGTAAAAGGTCATCAACTTGCACCTTCAGCTCTTGCTGCTCCCTCGGTGCCATCCGCCTAAGAGGCATAACAACAGGTCTGGCTCCATCAACTAGATCGATACGAAACTCGATCTCCCTATGCGGCGGCAACCCTTTGACTTCGTCAAAGACATCCTCAAATCCATTCACAATAGGCACCGATGACAGTCCATCCCGTGGAACAACCAGCGAATACATGAAGCTCATGAAGACGCCTTCCTCATGCTTACATCGTATCACAACCTTTCGCCCTTCCACATTCCCGACTGTCACCTCCAGCCTCTCACAATCAATCCTAGCCGCATACTTCCTAAGCCAGTCCATACCCAAAATAATTCCGAATCCCACAAAGTTCAGAACAAAGCAATCACAAACAAACGAGCAATCATGACTCGACACAACTAGACCACGGCATATCATACACAAACATGACGAACCCCCGACTGGATTAGTCACAACCAATGGCCTATCAACAATATCCGGTTTCAAACCTAACCGGCCTACCAAATCATCACAAACAAAAGAATGCGACGCTCCAGTATCAAACAACACTCTAACTGGAACACCACAAAGAGAAAGAGTACCTTGAACTACCACACTCTTCCCCTTCTCTTCAGCTGTAGGAGCTTTTGAAGACGACGGCACAGCTCCCAAAGCATAAGCTTGCACAATCTGCCTATCTTTCCTCGGCTCTGGGCAATCCTTCTTGATATGTCCCAGCTTATCACAGTTGTAACACTTTCCCGGCACCTTGGGATTCTTACAATCTTTGTAAAGATGGCCCTTCTGCTGGCAGTTATAGCAAGTCACTTCGCTCTTCGGCTTCTTCTGGCCATCCTTTCCCTTCTGTTGCTGCTGCTTCCTCTTCTTGTTTCCATTTTGCTGGGGTTTAGATCCTTCCTTGGTTACAGAAACAACAGAACTTTCCCTAGGAAACAGACTCTCATGCCTAAGAGCTTTCTCCACCAGCTTCTCAAATGGATCGTCCAAATGATCCACTAACTGCCTCCCAAGATAAGCATCCAGACCAGTCACAAACTTTTCGTTCTTCTGGTAGGGAGAATCAATATACGATCTGGCATACTTGGACAAGGCTTCAAACTCGGAAATATACTCAAGAACAGGCCTCCCACCTTGCTTGAGCTCTACAAACCTTTTGAACAAAGCAGACTTCTGAGCAGTAGAGATGAACTTGGCTTCAAATTTAACTTGGAATTGCTCCCAAGTAATCTCTTCTTCTGAAGTATCTATGGTGATAGAATTCCACCAATCAGCAGCTCTTCCCTGAAGCTGTCTCGATGCAAGCTTCCTCTTGGTTGCATCCTCAATTCCCAAGTCCCCAAAGATTCTTCGGCAAGCATCAATCCATCTCTGCACTTCAATAGTCGACTCTGTCCCCAAGAAAGCTTTTCCTCCAAGAGAAGTATAATCCTTGCAAAGCTTGGCAAAATCCACCGGTCTTGGAGCTTGGACTTGAACTCCAACATCTACAGATGGCCCTGGAGCTGGTATCCTTCTCATGATCGAAGTCATCATCGCTTCGAACATAGTTCCATAATCAACCGCTCCTTCAGTAGCACGGCTTTCCCTTGCAGCTGGTCTTCCTCTTCGACTCATCCTTATTATCTATAAAAAGAATGATTAGAACACCTTAAGTAACAACCGCATAAGGAGTTCAAATCCTTCTAAACTACTATATTATATATAGTAATCATCCATCAAAATACAATTACGTCTCTCATACGTAGTTGCGTCAGCGAGCGTTGGCTAAAATCGATTAACCAAAGCTCTGATACCAAATGTGACGACCGCCCATGACTCCTGCACCAAAACAAGGAAATAGTGCGCTGAAAGGCGTGCCAGGTAGACATGGACGATAGTCAGGGTAAAATAAAACAGCAAACTCTATCGTACAACTCACAGCGCATGGATAAAATACAATAGAGAAATATATAGTGAAGCTCCATAACAGAAAAATCATCATATAAGCATCGTAGTAGTTTTATACCAACATGAATCATCCATACATCAAAGCCTCACTACAAACACTCAATCAGATATAACAGCGGAACACTCAGTACATATAGTAAGAAAACTAGTATGCAAAGCCTCCTGCTCGTCTTCGTCATCATCAGCGTAGATCTCTAAGAACAGCACCTGTCACCTGCTACCTAGTCTGCCCATCCCAACATGGATGAACAGCCCAAGGTAATAAGAGGAGACATAAAACCTTGAGTCAGACAAAGTCTTAGTGAGCAGTAAATCAACTATCAAACATACCAAAAGAGCATAAAGGATAAAAGGAATAGGAACCAAACCATCCCACTCCACCTCTTTCTACAGTGATAGCCCCCAGACACACACCAAGGAGAAGTAAGCATAACATAGCAGATAATTAAGGTAAAGCAATAATCACTCGAGTCAAGGGCGATGTTTTCCAAATACAAACCCCCAAGGCCTAAACCAAGATCAGATAAGCACCTAGAAAATACCGCTCTTGAGACCGAATGATGATACAACCAAACGTCCAAACATCCATGACTCTGGCTATCACTGTTATCCTTGCTTTGATTTCACCGTTGATTGAATGACCATCCGTCAAGGGCTAATGGTAACCCCGGTTCTAGGCATAGCTCCGCACGTCATCGTGACGCGTGCCTAGGACTTACCTACTCTGCCCAGAGTACTCAACTACCTACCTGTAGTCTTTTGGGTGTCCCGACTACCTGCCTGTAGTCGTTATGGGCGCCCCATGTACTCTTGCTTTTGAGCATGCTAGAATCTTCAACAACGATGAGATCCAAGCCTCCTAGTCATCCTCCTTGACGACTATCCTCATACTAGCTCAAGCTACCTCTCGAGCAATCCATTATCAACCAACTCGAACCATCCCTCGAGTCATCAACATGCTTGGAATGATCCCTGCCTGGATTACGCCAAGTCTACATCACATCGTACTTCGCTTTATCACACCATAGCAAAGTCTCAACTCAACAACATGGTTTGCCTCATCGCATCATGGCAAAGTTCCATCTCAACATCATCCAATCCATACATATGAGCTTCAACATCCACCTCATATGCCTTTAGCAGCTTTCTCCATTCAAGAGCCTCTTATGTAGCTTTTGAATCATCTTTGACCATACTTGTCCACATCTATCAACTAGATAGCTCATTCACAACAATCAATCAAGGCAAACCTTAATCCAAACAAATACGTATTCAATCAAGATCTAATTAAGCATTTATAACTAAAATGGCAATTTCGTAAATAAATGAGCATAGAACTAACATACATGAATAATGGGTTTTTAGCATAGATCTAGCAAATATAAAACATGGGTTTTGTTTCTATAACTTAATAAATGAACTTGCATAGGTAAACATCTTCACAAACAATGGATCTATACTTGGATCTAAGGAAAATGCACAAAATCACTATCTACAACACTCCAACAAACCACCAATCCAATATACTCCTTTGGGTCCGCGTGAGAGATAACCACCACTCACCAAATCACCCAAACACCTCAAAAACTAAACACTTCAGATCTGGACAGCGGAGATCAAGGCTTGATCCGGCAACATCTCGCTTCAATCGATGAAATCTAGCTCCAACGGATGAAGATCTTCAACTTTGGCACTTGAATCTTTGATCTCGATCTTCGATCTTGGATGGATGTTAGAACTAGATTGGAATAGAGAAAAGAAAATGAAGAAATGTTGTAGTCGAGCTCTCAAAATGGCAGCACTTCGTCGCTTCAAAAACCGGTGCCAAAAAGTGAGCCAAACCCCTCTATTTATAGGCTGAAAACCCCTTAGGTCGTCCAGGCCTTATAACTCGTTCTCGGTCTTAGGTCGTCGCCGACCTAAAATCCCCGACCTATCATAGGTCGTCACCGACCTGTCTACCTCACGACCCAACGGTCTAAACAAACTCCACGACACACGACTCAAGAACCCAAGGCCGACCTAACTATAAGTCGACTCAACCAATCACACGACCTACCGACTTAACCAAACCCAGGGTCACACGAGTTAAAACACGGCCGACCTAATTCCTGCGACCTAAAACACTGCCGACCTAAAGACTCCAGCGACTTACTGGGTCCGACCTAACTCTTATGCGACCTAACAAACCAGGCCGACTCAATGACCTAAGCCCCCAACGACTCATCGTGCTTGCCGACCTATCCCCCTAGCGACCTAACGCTATCCCTTAGGTCGTTCAACGACCTATCTATACACAGCAACTCTAGGTCGCTAGTCCCCCTAAGTCGGTCAAATACTTATGTTGGTTCAATACCTTAGGTCGTTAACCCGTTCGACCGGCTCATCCCTAGGTCGCTCCTTTCCCTAACTCGCTCACACGACCTAAGACACTAAGTTGGTCACGACACAACTCCGAACCATCAACCTGAGCCTCTATACGAGTTAACCCTTAACTCGTTTTTAACACTAAGTCGGCAGCTTTCTTAAGTCGTTCAAACGACTTATCAACAATACGACTTAGGCTAGAAACAACATAAACAATACTAACGACCTGTAAATCCTACGATTTATCAACACGTAAAATACGGGTCGTTACAAGAGATGTTATGTGTAATATTATTCATATATTGAATAGAGGAGGTAAGATGACTATATGCAACCACCCGCCATTTTCACACTCAGTTAGTCTTAATGACAGAATATCAAAGGGGTTTTATTCTAATAAAATATGGAATGAAAGAACAAAAGACACAGAATCTCGTAGCCCAAAATAGAAGATATAATAAAATAGCAGTGCATGAAGTTTCTAATTATTACTACATAAGGTTTCCAAAAATAAACATCGTGGTGGAATTAAATAATATTCACTAATAAAAACAACAGAATATAAGGAAAATAACTTAAGTGTTGAAATCCTCACATCCTTCTTCTGCTCCAAAGCAAGCTGCCTCCAAATCACTGAAATACTCAGGTTGACCCAAGCATAATGAAATAATACTAATACTCGAGTTAGAACTACAAATTTTTATGTAAGTTAACTCAATATAATATGAAATAGAGATCAAATAACATAACTGATGTTACTGGATTTTCCATTTACTAAGGATCCGCTAAACCATCTACACGTAGTATATACTATACATATGTAACGTCGATCAGTAATGTAAATATTAAAATTGCATTAAGGCTTTACATTAACTCCACTAACACATTTTTAAGCATGTAGTCTAAGCAGGTCTCGTAGTGCAATCAGTAGCGTCAGCAGATAGTGAGTCCACTATAGGTACAACACTAAAACAAAATTGTAGTAGTTGCATATAGTGATAATTGTATGGCAAGACACATAAGGTAATGCCCAAGGTAGGGTTCTATATTTTAACCTTTCTAGTTGATCGTACCCCCAACGGCCAACCGTCTCCATCAATCCAAGATCAAGGTGCACCAATAAAGTTCAAAATCAAGATAGTAATATGAAAGAAATCTGTTCGCTAAAGTTTGCTAAGTTATTGGCCGAAAATAGGTTCTTGTTTTAGTCATTTCAAATTGACACAAATGTAGGGGTCATCCATCTTCGTTCTCTTACTTCATTCCATCAATCATTCATTAATTCAACCTCAACATTCTAGATATCATCCACTACGTACATAGTTACAAAGTGGTTTCGATAATTGAGAAAGAGCATGCCATCATCTGACCGCGGTCTCTTTAATAACTAACCATTCATTTTATAAAAGTATGACGTTTTGTTCATTTAATTTTTTTTTAAAAATCCTTATAGAATTATCCGAAAGTGTTTAACATTAAAAGTTCTTAATTTTACCTTAGGAATCTACAGAAAAAGTCCCAAAATTTTCTATAAATATTTCTTATTTTTCATAGCAAATTACACCAAATTTACAATAACTAAGTTATTGTAGGCCTAAAAATTTACGAGAAAATTCCAATTTGAATTCCAAATTTCTTAAAACAATTTTTTAAAATTTTCAGCAACATCTTTGATTTCTATAAATCAATTTAATAATTTTCCCAAATTTTCAAAGTACTAATGTCAAAGATTAAATTATTAAAATTATTAGATAGTAAAAATAAAAATAGGTCCCTTTATTAAATATTCTCCTAATATTATGCAACAGCAACAGAAAAAGTTTCAAGTTAATTTAACAATTTTACAAATTTTTAAAATTTCTAATGATCCTATTTCAAAGAATAAAATATAGAAATTATTAAATTACAGAATTCCATACAGGTTCATTTACAAATATTTTTATTTTACTTTAATAAAGTTATAGAAAAATTTCATGCTAAACTGAAACTTTTTACGAATCACCTATTTATTCGTATTTAGTCAAATAATTTAGTTAGAAAAAATTACACTTAAACTTCCTAGCCAATTTTAGACTATGATGATCTAAATATCATTTGTCATAACATATCCAAAATTTAGAATTAAATATGTTCATTTAAAAAAATTCTGAAATAGGGATAAAATGACGTTTAATTTAGACTTTCTATTCCAAGACCAAGAAGGTAAAATTTCAGTTTCAAATCTTTATTTTAATACTAAATGTGAACGTTATTTAAATTCCAATTTTCAATAATCAACATAGTATTCTTAAACAAAGATGATGACAAAGTGCAATATAGTGTCCATAGAATGTCATAATAATCAACTAAATAGGAATGACAAAAAATAGTAAATTACGATCATCATAATACAATAGTAGCAACCATTCAACAATAAAGTAAATAAACATGACATCCATAAACAATCCATGTAAATCCCATACCTAAACTCCCAAATTTACATAAGAGCTAGTTTAGTAAATAAATCATAAAGATACTCTAATTGCTGAATTAAATATAGGTTCCTTCATTGAATATTTTTCTTATGGTGCAAATATTGTGTACAAAAATTTCCAACTCAAATTAATGATTTCCATCATACATTTTCAAATAGAGCTATTTTCTAGAATTGATTATAAAAATAACTATACGATCAAATTTAATATAAATTTATTTGCGAAATATTTTTCATTTTATACATTGAAGTCACATATAATCTCTCAAGTCATTTTAATCTAATTTTTGGAAACATATATTTTTATCAATCTGAATTCAAAACTTTATAGACAAATTTAAAACAACTATTTGAAAAAGCAATTTAACTGATTTTTTTTGGAATTTTAACTTTTATAACGTATTATTTTTCCAGGGCTAAATACTTCCATTTGCGAAAAATATTTCAAATAAGGACAAAATGGTAATTTTGTAGAAAAGCATATTTCAGGAACAAAACGATAAAGTTATATAATCTGACTTTTTTTCACACTCAAATTCATATGTCCGGGGTGTTCCAACACTTCATTACTGTTACTGTCGATCCTTACTTCAACCTTGTCGAAACCTAGAAGAGAAGAAGAGAAGGATTTATAAGAGATAATAGCATCAACAAAGCTTTTCAAAGGAGTTGAAGGAATGCTGCAGTAAAAATCGGATATACAACAAGCTTTCTAAGGGGTCGAAAGGGTACGAAAGGCACCCTTTCGCTTCATTTTCTCCCTTTTAAAACAGATGCTTCGGATGTATAAAGACGATTTGAATAAGTTAGGGAACACCTTTCCAAGGCAATGAATAACGTCCATTCACTTGCATTGTAAACCTTTCGAAACTAAAGGTATCGTATTCATTCACATTCCTCAAAAGGATGTTTTGCTATAGCAACCCCTTTGGAAGCATGAATAAGCCTTTTGAACTGGTCGAGACCATTCACAATTAAGAAGGAAGAGCTTAGTATAGTTCAGTGCCGCAATCTCTTACATTAGAGGATGGGGTTTCGCAACAATCAACAAGTGTGCCATCGAAATCTACCTTATGCCTCAAAACCTTCAACGTCTCGACTCTTCGAAGCTCCAAAGATAAACATTTCAACAGAGTCAAAAGTCATACCTTCTCTTACTTGAAACAACATAGCAATATAAAGTAGAGAAGCGCACCAATCCCTTTCGATGAAGTAGAAAGCGCTCAAATCCTTTCAAAAGCAACATAGAAGGATGCCTAAATGTGAACGGCAAGGAAAGGTCTCAAAGGCCACCATTCGGCCAAGTCCAAAGGACTGATTCAAAAGATGCCAACCCTAGTGATAAATAGGACCCTAGGAGTCTGGTTTGGGGGATACGAATTCATTCACATCATTCTTGTAATTTCTTAAACTTGTAAACCCTATTTCTGAAACTAGATTTTTGATTTGATCAATATGTATTACTTTAGTTTAATCAAAGAAAGATGATGGAATTTTTGAATATGAAGCTAATTTGTCATTACTATTGGATTCAGTTTGTGATCGGTTTATGTACATTTGATGTGATATCCCAGAATTTTTGGCAATATCAATTTAATAATCTTTATATAAAATTAAATTGATATTGACAATATTAATTAAAAATAATATGATTTGGTTTAATAATCAGAATAAATAAATATTTAATTAGTGATTTACCTTTTAAAGGTTAAAATAAATATTTAAATTATAATGTATATATATTTGTATATATGTTATAGTTTATCTTTGTTTGGAAATTTAATTTACATGATAATAAATAAATGAAGTTTTGTTTTTTTTAAACTCTAATAAAATATTGAGTAATTAGGAAATTATGATTTAAATCAATATTAAGTTTTCAAAATAAATAACTATTTGGTTTTAAAATACTTAGAACAAATGTTTAATTGTTTAAATATATCTTAACTTAAGAAAATGTTGATTTTATATCTTTTTAAATATTTCTTGATAAAATATGATTTGTGAATATATCAAAGTTTAAAATAGAATTAATATATGATGTATTAATTCATATAAGAAAAATAGTAAGTTATAATAAAGAAATATTTTTTTTTTATAAATTGATTCTTTAAAATATTTGAATAAGTTTTAATTTATAATTTATTTCATTTACATTTTCTTTAAATAAGGAATTTACATAAGCATAAATAAATATAAGAGAATTACATATATTTACATAGGTATAAAATGAATTAGAAAACTCTTTATAAACATTTAGAAATATAACTTACTTAAATAAAAGACAAGTGTTAACTTTTTAAGTATTTAGCTACATGTGTTAATAAGTTAGTAGCTTTAATGACAAGTGTCATTAAATCTTTATTTTCTTTTAATAATTTTGTTAAACTCATTTCAGCCTCTTTTAAAATATTTTCATTTCCCCTTTTCAATCTTCTTTTTCAAACCGAAAGTTAGTTGAATCAAAGAAAACACTTCACTTCAAAAAAATCTGAAACTCAAAACTCCTCAAATACAAAACCAATCAAATGCATAACAAACATGCATTCCATCTTCAAAACACAAACCTGTTCAAACATGCAATCTGTAATCTGCATTTCTTCTATGATATGGAAACATGGCTCTGCATTCAATCTGGAAAATCAAGTTGAAGTCTGCATTTTGTAAAATCAACCTAGGAACAAGCACGCACTTGTATATGGGAAGCCTGCAATTCTTTGTACATTCTAGAAGCATGCAATGCAAGTTTATAAATCAAAACAACTCAAGCTTAAAGGCTGAAACATTTCTTGCCAAAGGTTTTAAAAAGCAACAGGGGACTTCAGTTTTTCAAAAAGCATTTTTGAAAGTGTTCTGTCTGCATAATAAAGGTGAGTAACTTTTTGAATTAATAGGTGTAGGTTTTTTTTTTTTGCTTGTTCTGATCTGATATGAGTATATTTATGAATTCGCATTGAGTATTGACATGAATGGTTTTATGTGTGCATGATTGTTACCAATACACCCTGTTCTTCAATATAAACTGCTGTATTATCCAAGAATAATAATAAGGATCTTTGGGTTAAAACTTGTTTTAGATTTAAGGATTTAAACAAGATATGTCTATTTATTTCCAGGCCACAGTTTGAAACTTTAAAAAAAAAAAAGGAGGAAAGAACAACTCAGTAGCATCTCTGTATTGAATACAGGTGATAAATTCTTAAGTGGTAAATTTTCAAGTATCTTAATTTGAAGATTCAGGTTAATAAAACAAAACATCATACAAAAGTATGATTTTTAAAAATAATATTACCATTTATAATGTTAGAAACAGGTATAGTTTGAAATTTATTGTATTTTCACATATTAGCTAAGAACAGTTGAAGCTTACATTGGAATTGGATGAATTTGATTCTGAAGATAGTATAGCTATCAGAGATTATAGGAAAAATACTGGTTTGAATTTAAATTCATTGTTGAGGTTGGGATTTGGATTTGAATTTTTAAACCCTAGTTTTACTGGGTTATGAAGAGTCGATTACCACGGCCACTGTAGTGGATCGAGTTCGAAGTTCTTTTGGGTAATGGGGGTTGATGGATGGACGAAGTCATCGCCGAAGATTTGGAGGTGATGGTGGTCGGAATCGCGTCAACAAGGCGTTGACAGGTTTTGGGTGTATGTGTGTGACAGGTTTCCAGGTTTGAGTTTAAACTCGAATTCGAATTCGAGTGGAATTTTGAGAGACCTGATGTCTGAAGGCGGTTGTAGGGTGTCTGGTCGATGGGGGATGACCATGGATGATGGTCAGAGGTGGTCGGAGTTGAGGGATGGGTGCACAGTGGTGGTGTGCATGTCAGTGATGATCAGTGGTAACATGGTTTTGAAGACTCGTGATGTTCTCGGGTAAATCAAGCTCCAGCTCGAAGCAAAGTTCTATGTGACTCGAAGTAAATGCATAGGAGACTCGAGTATGCTCATTTGTCTCAGATTTAAAATGAAAACTGAAACCTGTTTCAGTTTTGAAATTTTTAAGTAAAATTTTAAATTGAAAATTTAAGTTCAACTAAAATTTTTAAAAACCTGAAAACCTAATATGAAATCAATAATTTAAACCTTGGGTTTGAAATCAAATTAAAAATTTAGTTTGGATTTTAAAAACAGAAACCTGTTTTCTGTTTTTTGAATTTTAAAAGGGGAGTTTAAATTGCCAACTGGAATTTAAACCAAGTTTAAAAATCTGGAACCAAGTATGAATTCAAAACTAGACTGTCTGAGATTTGAATTAATTTAAGTTTTTAAATTTAAATTGGGTTTAAACCTATAGGTGTAAATGCATAGATGTTTGCATTTGAATTAGAAGTTTAAATTTTAAATTAGAAATTTAAAATAAGTTTGAAATCTGGTTTTTAAATCTGGAAAATAAATTTAAGTTTCAGTTTTAAAAATAAAATGAGTTTTAAATTTAGTTTGTTTAAGTATTTGAAATGGTTAAATAAGTATTGGATTTAAAATGAAGTTGTAGAATGTTTTAAATGTGTTTTTAAATTGATTTGAATTTAAAATTGAATTGAGATTTAAATTCTTATGTTTATAAGTATATGTTCTTTTAACATAAGAGATAAAGGTTTTTAATTAATGTGAAACCTTGTTTAAGTGAAATTTATATCTTAAGTTTTAAATTGAAATTTTAAAATAGAATTTAAAGATTTGAAACAAAGTGTTTTTAAAATACTTTAAACAAGAAGAAATGTTTTCTTAAATTTGAATTTAAGAATTTGAATTTATTTAAATTATTAAGTTAATTTAAAATGGGTAATTAATTATTCAATTAATTAATTATGTGGATGATTAATTAAGTAATTAATGATTTTTAAATTGATTAATTAATGATTGAGATTAATTAATTAGGGTAAATAAATTAGTAATTAAGGATTACTAATTGGATTTAAACTAATGATTAAGGATTTATTTAATCAAGTGATTAAGGATTAATTAGATTGTAATTAATTCTTAATTAATTAATAATTAGAGATTAATTAATTGGTAATTAAATATTAATTAATTGATAATTAATAATGATTAGTATAAGTTAATTTCTTAATTAAGTAATTAAGAATAGTTAATGAAGGTCATTAACTCAAGATTTATTAATAATTAATTAATGTGATAAATTTTAATAATTGATTAGATTAATTAATCAATGATAATCATTTGTGAAATTTGTTTAAGATTAATTACTTAATAAAATTAATTAATGAATTAATTACTTAATGAAATTAATTGTGATTAGTTTAGATTAATTAATTTAGTTTAATTAATTTAAAACACTTGGTAATAATAGATAATTACTTTATGTAATTAATTGAATTGTAATTACTTAGGGAAGTAATTAATTAATAATTACTGGATGTAATTAAAGATGTTTAATGATGGAAGTAATTTAGATTTAAATTACTTTGGAATTAATCAAGGGATTGATTGAGATAATTAATTAAGGGTAATTAATTTATGGAATGAGTAATTAAAGGATGATTAATCAAGGGTGATTAACAATTATGATTTAAATTAAGATTAATTACTTAATGTAATTAATTTAAATAAGGTAATTAATTAAAATGTAATTAGAGATAATTAATTAATAATTAATGATGTAATTAAGATTGATTAATTAAGTTTAATTAATCATTAATAAGTGATTAAAGGTAATTAATTAATGTAATTAATTAAGGTTTAATGTAATTAATTATAATTAATTATAGTTAATTAATTAATGAAGTAATTAAAGGTTAATTAATGTATTTGGTTAAGCATAATTAATTTGTAAAATTAATTAAAGGATAATTACATAAATGTAATTAAGGAATAATTAATCAAAGGTGATTAATTAAGGTGATTGATTAATTAATTAAGTTGTAATTAATTAAAGGTTATGTAAGCAAAATTTATATTGATGAAGTAATTAATTTAATTCACTTTAAATTAATTAGAGAATGATGTAGTTAATTTAATTCACTTTAAATTAATTATAAATGGTGATATAGATCATTGCTTATATGGATGGATGATATTGTTAGCCTTGATTGGTTTGAATCTCAGATATGAGATAAGTAATGTTGAATGATATGGATGCATTGGTTGCATTGTGATGTTGATATAGATTATCTTTTGGATAATGATAGTATGGTTTATCTGATATGATGATAATGTTGATTATCTGTTGTGAATCTGTGATTTATCTATCTGTGTATATAGATAATTGAATTGTTTTAACCTTTAAAACAACTTGGCCTTAAAAGACACGCTTTGGATTTCGATGAGACCGGGATCGGGTTTCCATATTTGAATATCCGAAAACCACATCGATTCCAAATAACGTTAGGTCGTGAATTCAAGGTGGAGCTTTGTGAAGACTCGAGGTGTAAGGACTATGAGTCAGTATACTCTGTGGGTGATTCCGTAATGAGTTGACGGAATTAGTCCTTATAGGTTCGAGATGGTGAATCAGAGTGCAAGGGTTATTGTTGTTAACTCTGAGGGTGATTCCGAAACGAGTATAACGAGATAATGCCTTCGGTTTCGTTCGAACCCGGAACGAACTTGTATGGATTGAATGCTTTCAGAACATCGTCAGGTGGACGATGAGCATTCTAAGATAGATGTGTCCTATAAAGGTAATCGTAGCCTCAAGCCTCATCAACCGGGAATGGCTAAAACAGGGGAGGTGCAGCAAGGCTTCGTGGGTAGCCCCTACTGGAGAGCAAGATTGATCCCTGTCTAGAGGTCCCTTTATATTTCGGCTGTGTGGGCAGTTGGATGTACACCAACTGCGGGGTTGTCTTGTTCGGGACTATTCAGTAAGGAATGGTCCCGGCCTTGTGTTGCAGGGGAGTTAGGGTGGCTCCTCGGTACGTTGATCTAGGCCACGTACTGTGACGGGCGGTACCCCAGTAGCCCTGCCATTGTATGGAATCCAAAATCCAATAAGTGCCGTACGTATTAGTTGTGCCCAACTATGTTGGAATGTGAGATGTAAGCATTTCAGCTATTTCTGTATTTTATTTGAAAACCCTAGACACTATTATAATATCATCGGATTTCCTATCAAATGTTTTGGTTAGCGTAAGGTAAAAACTTTTCCATGTTTATGTGTGGGAAGTCTTACGTGATACCTTTCTTTTAAAAAGGTTTTTCAAAGTTAAGCAACTTTAACCTGTTACTCACACCAGACCCATGTCTGACCCGGAGTTATTTCTGTTTTTCTTTAACTCTTGGGTACTCAAATTTTTCGAGTAGCCAAGGGATTCAGGTTAGGATTCAGGTTTGCTTTGACGAATAATGGAGGAGCAATGGAGCAGGAGGCTTCTGCGTTGTAGATATATAGTTCCGCTGTGTGTTCTCTGTGATGTGATTGTGTTTGAGTTGTAAATACTAGACAGGTGTTTATAACTATCTAGTATATGTGATGTGTTTGCTGTGTATCTCTGATTGGTATTGTATATTATGTAAATACTTATGTTATTAATATAATTTATTCGTTCCGCTGTTGAGATTCCAGTGTTGTTTTCTTCTTTCTCTTCTTTCTTTCCTTCTTCTATCCCTTTCTATCTAATTGATGATGCGATTTTCTGGGAGTGGAAAATCGGGTCGTCACAGGTGGTATCAGAGCGTTAGGTTGAGTGAATACCTAGGCTCTGGAGTGGCGTCTATCTTGAGAGAGCGTATTTGTATTTTTATTATATATATATTTATATAATTACTTCTACCTATTTGTTGGGTTACCTGTTCGGGTTTTCCAATATAGGTTATTAAGGTAGGTAAGGTAGTGGGGTGTGTAACACAACTACTACCCTTGGTTGAAGTTTGGTGTTTAAGATTGGCAGTGTATTTGTCGGGACTGTAGACCTAATACCGTCTCGAGTGAGTTTTGTTTGGAGTAAGGATTTTATAGATCTCTGAAGGTAACCTGTTATGGTTCGGAGTCTATCTTTGTATTGGATGAGTAGAGTTTGGATCTGTCGGTTGGGCAGAAGAGAATGATGGTATCTTGTTATCTTAGTGAGTAGTAGTTGCGTGATGAGATGAAGTGACTATGGATGTTCTCGAAGATGTTTTCTTTGGAACAAGTTAAGGAGGTGAGTCTGCTTCGATGTTGTGGCTGGATTCAGCAGGATGTTTCTGTCCGGTTTGAAGCTCGAGTTTCTCGAAGAGCTTTGGTTTAGGAAGTTTTTGGCGTCGGTATCAGCAGTACAGCTCGGAGTGTTCTGTGTTGGCAAGAAGATATTCTAGTTAGCAGTTTTTCTGAAGGAATTCAGAAGTAGCAGAGAAGATTCCATTTTTACGATGGATTAGCCAGTTAAGCGTAAGCTGTTCTGATCGGTAGAGAGAGAACAGTTTCCTGTGGATATTGGACTGGTTGATCGCAAAAGTGACTTGCGATAGCTTGAGTGTTCTCTTGAGCTATGAGAAGTTTGTCCATATTTGAAAGTTGAGTTTTCTTATCGACTGGATTCTAGGGGTGATACCGGAGGTTTAGTGAAGTAGCATGGATCAGATGGGGTATCTGAGTTTTCTTTTATAGGTCTGTTAAACCATATTTCTGTGGTGTGTTATCCAGTTGTGCTCGAGTTTTCTTCTGCTTCAGATCAGAGTTGCGCAGCGGAAGCAGATTGGAAGTGCTTTTGTTTTATCTTTTCCAGGTAGGAGAAGTAAGTTAATCTTCTGATGTTGTGGAGTAGAGTTGGTATTCTTGGGTTGGAATTGATCTTGAGGAGATCATTTGATTGGATTGTTTTGGTCCAGTTTGTTTCTAGAGACATCAGCAAAGGTTGAGCTGATTAAGAGAGTTGGAGGCAGTCCAGGATTGTCAGTGGAATTTTGTGGATAAGAGATAAAGGAAATTTGGTTTTGGGATAAGTTTCCTTTGATCTGAGGAGCTATAAGATTGAGTAAGACTGGGTAAGTCAGTTTCGAGGTATTTGGATCTTTTCTGTGTTTTGTGAGGATTGGTGTTTGGTTTCCAGAGTTGAATTGCCAGTTTGGATAACTGGAATTTGATGTGTTTCACGTATCTCTGAGGGAGTACGTGTATGGTTTAATTCTGGTTGTGAAACCAGCAGTTCAGGAGGATGTGATTGTAAAGTCAGACTCGTCTGTAGTCTGATATATATTGTTTTGTTGGTAGATAGAGTTGGATAGGAGCCCTATAGCTTAATAGTATTGATTGTTTAGATTCTATAGAGCGAGTATCCCGATATTTATACCGGGGAAACTCGTGAAAATTATATCCAGGTTTTTCTGGATAATTAGGTTTGTTTTGTTTGAATTGGTTGTTATGGTTGTTAGCATATGTTTGATAATATATGCTTGTGTTTTAAAAATTAAATCTTTAATGAGATTATTAAATTACCTTTGTTTTAAATTTCGGGGACGAAATACTTTTAAGGGGGAAGGAATGTGATATCCCAGAATTTTTGGCAATATCAATTTAATAATCTTTATATAAAATTAAATTGATATTGACAATATTAATTAAAAATAATATGATTTGGTTTAATAATCAGAATAAATAAATATTTAATTAGTGATTTACCTTTTAAAGGTTAAAATAAATATTTAAATTATAATGTATATATATTTGTATATATGTTATAGTTTATCTTTGTTTGGAAATTTAATTTACATGATAATAAATAAATGAAGTTTTGTTTTTTTTAAACTCTAATAAAATATTGAGTAATTAGGAAATTATGATTTAAATCAATATTAAGTTTTCAAAATAAATAACTATTTGGTTTTAAAATACTTAGAACAAATGTTTAATTGTTTAAATATATCTTAACTTAAGAAAATGTTGATTTTATATCTTTTTAAATATTTCTTGATAAAATATGATTTGTGAATATATCAAAGTTTAAAATAGAATTAATATATGATGTATTAATTCATATAAGAAAAATAGTAAGTTATAATAAAGAAATATTTTTTTTTATAAATTGATTCTTTAAAATATTTGAATAAGTTTTAATTTATAATTTATTTCATTTACATTTTCTTTAAATAAGGAATTTACATAAGCATAAATAAATATAAGAGAATTACATATATTTACATAGGTATAAAATGAATTAGAAAACTCTTTATAAACATTTAGAAATATAACTTACTTAAATAAAAGACAAGTGTTAACTTTTTAAGTATTTAGCTACATGTGTTAATAAGTTAGTAGCTTTAATGACAAGTGTCATTAAATCTTTATTTTCTTTTAATAATTTTGTTAAACTCATTTCAGCCTCTTTTAAAATATTTTCATTTCCCCTTTTCAATCTTCTTTTTCAAACCGAAAGTTAGTTGAATCAAAGAAAACACTTCACTTCAAAAAAATCTGAAACTCAAAACTCCTCAAATACAAAACCAATCAAATGCATAACAAACATGCATTCCATCTTCAAAACACAAACCTGTTCAAACATGCAATCTGTAATCTGCATTTCTTCTATGATATGGAAACATGGCTCTGCATTCAATCTGGAAAATCAAGTTGAAGTCTGCATTTTGTAAAATCAACCTAGGAACAAGCACGCACTTGTATATGGGAAGCCTGCAATTCTTTGTACATTCTAGAAGCATGCAATGCAAGTTTATAAATCAAAACAACTCAAGCTTAAAGGCTGAAACATTTCTTGCCAAAGGTTTTAAAAAGCAACAGGGGACTTCAGTTTTTCAAAAAGCATTTTTGAAAGTGTTCTGTCTGCATAATAAAGGTGAGTAACTTTTTGAATTAATAGGTGTAGGTTTTTTTTTTTTGCTTGTTCTGATCTGATATGAGTATATTTATGAATTCGCATTGAGTATTGACATGAATGGTTTTATGTGTGCATGATTGTTACCAATACACCCTGTTCTTCAATATAAACTGCTGTATTATCCAAGAATAATAATAAGGATCTTTGGGTTAAAACTTGTTTTAGATTTAAGGATTTAAACAAGATATGTCTATTTATTTCCAGGCCACAGTTTGAAACTTTAAAAAAAAAAAGGAGGAAAGAACAACTCAGTAGCATCTCTGTATTGAATACAGGTGATAAATTCTTAAGTGGTAAATTTTCAAGTATCTTAATTTGAAGATTCAGGTTAATAAAACAAAACATCATACAAAAGTATGATTTTTAAAAATAATATTACCATTTATAATGTTAGAAACAGGTATAGTTTGAAATTTATTGTATTTTCACATATTAGCTAAGAACAGTTGAAGCTTACATTGGAATTGGATGAATTTGATTCTGAAGATAGTATAGCTATCAGAGATTATAGGAAAAATACTGGTTTGAATTTAAATTCATTGTTGAGGTTGGGATTTGGATTTGAATTTTTAAACCCTAGTTTTACTGGGTTATGAAGAGTCGATTACCACGGCCACTGTAGTGGATCGAGTTCGAAGTTCTTTTGGGTAATGGGGGTTGATGGATGGACGAAGTCATCGCCGAAGATTTGGAGGTGATGGTGGTCGGAATCGCGTCAACAAGGCGTTGACAGGTTTTGGGTGTATGTGTGTGACAGGTTTCCAGGTTTGAGTTTAAACTCGAATTCGAATTCGAGTGGAATTTTGAGAGACCTGATGTCTGAAGGCGGTTGTAGGGTGTCTGGTCGATGGGGGATGACCATGGATGATGGTCAGAGGTGGTCGGAGTTGAGGGATGGGTGCACAGTGGTGGTGTGCATGTCAGTGATGATCAGTGGTAACATGGTTTTGAAGACTCGTGATGTTCTCGGGTAAATCAAGCTCCAGCTCGAAGCAAAGTTCTATGTGACTCGAAGTAAATGCATAGGAGACTCGAGTATGCTCATTTGTCTCAGATTTAAAATGAAAACTGAAACCTGTTTCAGTTTTGAAATTTTTAAGTAAAATTTTAAATTGAAAATTTAAGTTCAACTAAAATTTTTAAAAACCTGAAAACCTAATATGAAATCAATAATTTAAACCTTGGGTTTGAAATCAAATTAAAAATTTAGTTTGGATTTTAAAAACAGAAACCTGTTTTCTGTTTTTTGAATTTTAAAAGGGGAGTTTAAATTGCCAACTGGAATTTAAACCAAGTTTAAAAATCTGGAACCAAGTATGAATTCAAAACTAGACTGTCTGAGATTTGAATTAATTTAAGTTTTTAAATTTAAATTGGGTTTAAACCTATAGGTGTAAATGCATAGATGTTTGCATTTGAATTAGAAGTTTAAAATTTTAAATTAGAAATTTAAAATAAGTTTGAAATCTGGTTTTTAAATCTGGAAAATAAATTTAAGTTTCAGTTTTAAAAATAAAATGAGTTTTAAATTTAGTTTGTTTAAGTATTTGAAATGGTTAAATAAGTATTGGATTTAAAATGAAGTTGTAGAATGTTTTAAATGTGTTTTTAAATTGATTTGAATTTAAAATTGAATTGAGATTTAAATTCTTATGTTTATAAGTATATGTTCTTTTAACATAAGAGATAAAGGTTTTTAATTAATGTGAAACCTTGTTTAAGTGAAATTTATATCTTAAGTTTTAAATTGAAATTTTAAAATAGAATTTAAAGATTTGAAACAAAGTGTTTTTAAAATACTTTAATCAAGAAGAAATGTTTTCTTAAATTTGAATTTAAGAATTTGAATTTATTTAAATTATTAAGTTAATTTAAAATGGGTAATTAATTATTCAATTAATTAATTATGTGGATGATTAATTAAGTAATTAATGATTTTTAAATTGATTAATTAATGATTGAGATTAATTAATTAGGGTAAATAAATTAGTAATTAAGGATTACTAATTGGATTTAAACTAATGATTAAGGATTTATTTAATCAAGTGATTAAGGATTAATTAGATTGTAATTAATTCTTAATTAATTAATAATTAGAGATTAATTAATTGGTAATTAAATATTAATTAATTGATAATTAATAATGATTAGTATAAGTTAATTTCTTAATTAAGTAATTAAGAATAGTTAATGAAGGTCATTAACTCAAGATTTATTAATAATTAATTAATGTGATAAATTTTAATAATTGATTAGATTAATTAATCAATGATAATCATTTGTGAAATTTGTTTAAGATTAATTACTTAATAAAATTAATTAATGAATTAATTACTTAATGAAATTAATTGTGATTAGTTTAGATTAATTAATTTAGTTTAATTAATTTAAAACACTTGGTAATAATAGATAATTACTTTATGTAATTAATTGAATTGTAATTACTTAGGGAAGTAATTAATTAATAATTACTGGATGTAATTAAAGATGTTTAATGATGGAAGTAATTTAGATTTAAATTACTTTGGAATTAATCAAGGGATTGATTGAGATAATTAATTAAGGGTAATTAATTTATGGAATGAGTAATTAAAGGATGATTAATCAAGGGTGATTAACAATTATGATTTAAATTAAGATTAATTACTTAATGTAATTAATTTAAATAAGGTAATTAATTAAAATGTAATTAGAGATAATTAATTAATAATTAATGATGTAATTAAGATTGATTAATTAAGTTTAATTAATCATTAATAAGTGATTAAAGGTAATTAATTAATGTAATTAATTAAGGTTTAATGTAATTAATTATAATTAATTATAGTTAATTAATTAATGAAGTAATTAAAGGTTAATTAATGTATTTGGTTAAGCATAATTAATTTGTAAAATTAATTAAAGGATAATTACATAAATGTAATTAAGGAATAATTAATCAAAGGTGATTAATTAAGGTGATTGATTAATTAATTAAGTTGTAATTAATTAAAGGTTATGTAAGCAAAATTTATATTGATGAAGTAATTAATTTAATTCACTTTAAATTAATTAGAGAATGATGTAGTTAATTTAATTCACTTTAAATTAATTATAAATGGTGATATAGATCATTGCTTATATGGATGGATGATATTGTTAGCCTTGATTGGTTTGAATCTCAGATATGAGATAAGTAATGTTGAATGATATGGATGCATTGGTTGCATTGTGATGTTGATATAGATTATCTTTTGGATAATGATAGTATGGTTTATCTGATATGATGATAATGTTGATTATCTGTTGTGAATCTGTGATTTATCTATCTGTGTATATAGATAATTGAATTGTTTTAACCTTTAAAACAACTTGGCCTTAAAAGACACGCTTTGGATTTCGATGAGACCGGGATCGGGTTTCCATATTTGAATATCCGAAAACCACATCGATTCCAAATAACGTTAGGTCGTGAATTCAAGGTGGAGCTTTGTGAAGACTCGAGGTGTAAGGACTATGAGTCAGTATACTCTGTGGGTGATTCCGTAATGAGTTGACGGAATTAGTCCTTATAGGTTCGAGATGGTGAATCAGAGTGCAAGGGTTATTGTTGTTAACTCTGAGGGTGATTCCGAAACGAGTATAACGAGATAATGCCTTCGGTTTCGTTCGAACCCGGAACGAACTTGTATGGATTGAATGCTTTCAGAACATCGTCAGGTGGACGATGAGCATTCTAAGATAGATGTGTCCTATAAAGGTAATCGTAGCCTCAAGCCTCATCAACCGGGAATGGCTAAAACAGGGGAGGTGCAGCAAGGCTTCGTGGGTAGCCCCTACTGGAGAGCAAGATTGATCCCTGTCTAGAGGTCCCTTTATATTTCGGCTGTGTGGGCAGTTGGATGTACACCAACTGCGGGGTTGTCTTGTTCGGGACTATTCAGTAAGGAATGGTCCCGGCCTTGTGTTGCAGGGGAGTTAGGGTGGCTCCTCGGTACGTTGATCTAGGCCACGTACTGTGACGGGCGGTACCCCAGTAGCCCTGCCATTGTATGGAATCCAAAATCCAATAAGTGCCGTACGTATTAGTTGTGCCCAACTATGTTGGAATGTGAGATGTAAGCATTTCAGCTATTTCTGTATTTTATTTGAAAACCCTAGACACTATTATAATATCATCGGATTTCCTATCAAATGTTTTGGTTAGCGTAAGGTAAAAACTTTTCCATGTTTATGTGTGGGAAGTCTTACGTGATACCTTTCTTTTAAAAAGGTTTTTCAAAGTTAAGCAACTTTAACCTGTTACTCACACCAGACCCATGTCTGACCCGGAGTTATTTCTGTTTTTCTTTAACTCTTGGGTACTCAAATTTTTCGAGTAGCCAAGGGATTCAGGTTAGGATTCAGGTTTGCTTTGACGAATAATGGAGGAGCAATGGAGCAGGAGGCTTCTGCGTTGTAGATATATAGTTCCGCTGTGTGTTCTCTGTGATGTGATTGTGTTTGAGTTGTAAATACTAGACAGGTGTTTATAACTATCTAGTATATGTGATGTGTTTGCTGTGTATCTCTGATTGGTATTGTATATTATGTAAATACTTATGTTATTAATATAATTTATTCGTTCCGCTGTTGAGATTCCAGTGTTGTTTTCTTCTTTCTCTTCTTTCTTTCCTTCTTCTATCCCTTTCTATCTAATTGATGATGCGATTTTCTGGGAGTGGAAAATCGGGTCGTCACATTTGACCAAAAGTCGCCTTTAGAGTGATTCAAAAACCCTTGGTTCAATCAAAATCCATAAAGCCTTAGCTTCTAACTTCAAGTTGTTGAATGATTAGCTTTCGAAGAGGATGGAATCATTCCATTAAATTCACATCCTTAGATCATTAGGACTAATCTCTAGGCCACCATAACTACTTCGAAAGGGGCATTCTAAACGGTAACTAAATCAACTTAACTAGTTTGAACGGCTTAATAAAAGAGATACAGGTGTTTCGACTGAGTCAGAAGGTCGAATAAGATGGAATTCAGACTCAACCAGTTGAAAAGGTATAATAAATTGAATCAGGCCGTTGGACCAAGTCGAAAGGTTGAACAAGAAGAAGCTCTAATGGTAACAACCTGTTTTGAAAGGTGGTTATAAGGGTACAGTAAGTTTTAATCATCTCTTTCTGATCAAAAAGAGTTTCGAAGGAGATATCTACACTTTAAACTCAGGTTTGAGGCATTGACAAGTTTTCTAATTAATATTTTTGGTGCTAGAATGATGGCTTGAACCTCCGATCTTGTTGAACTTCCAACTCCACTTTTCCTAACACAATTCAATACCAAATCTACCTATCTTAGGCTTTACATCATCATGTATAACGACATCAAATGGTCCGAATAAGGAGCCTCAAAGCTGCATCCAATTGGTTTTTTTTCCATAGAACAGCTAATGATTCTAAACTGCATGAAGAAAAAATGCCGAGATTGGAATCATTAAGGATCATAAAGAAAAAGAAAGCTGAATCTTATGTCACGATAAACGGAGTTCAAAGCCTTTTCACATTGGCCCAATATCTATCTTTGCCTTAGGAGGAACAAACAATGGAAGTGACAACTTGCTTGACCAAATGAGGTAAACAATTCAACTTTACCCTAAAGGCACAATCTTTGATGAGTGAACAACCACTGATTACAATGCCTTTGCACATAAATGGAATCAGGAAAAAAGTGGGATGTTGCCTACTTAAAAACATCAAAGTGTTTCAAAAAGAAAACAGAACTACGAAGGTGAAGCTCTAGAGCCAAGAAATAAAAAATCTAGAAACCATCCTCCAAAGACAAGCTTCAAGTCGAGACTCCTTAAGGAGTGCACATCAATCAAGAATGCTTATTTGCTAACCAAGGAAGAGCTCAACTATTGGCCATCACAGAAGAAGAAACCTAAATATCAAAGGAATCGTGGGGGGCCCTATTGTTACTACCACATGATGAACGGACATGAGATTAATCAATGTAGGGCAGTGGAAGGAACGGTGATTAGTTTCTTCATACAAGGCAAAATCAATGAATTTGTAAAGGGATCCTAATTGAATTCAATAGAGAATCACTTTACTAAGAAAAATCTACATGGTCAGGAGTAGAATTCTCTTTGCACTTAGACATTACCTTAAAAGGCCAAAGCCTTTGTTTGCATTGAGTTTGCCAAGTCAAAGTGCCTACTGGAGGGAGGTTAGAGTAAGCCATTATCCACGCCACGCTATGGCCTGGTTAAAGCTTCGAAAATCCCTTGACCATGCTATGCTAGGCCAAGTCAAGGGGCCTTCCGGATAAATGATGAAGCAAGCCCTTTGTCCCGCCATGCTATGGCCTGGAAAAGGAGACAAACAATTCCTTGTGTGCACCATGCTATGACCAGGTTTAGATGCCTCCTGGAGGGAGGATGGAGTAAGTCTTTAGTCCCGCCATGCTATGGCCTGGCCAAAGCACCAAACAAGTCTTCAGTCTCACCTATAAGGCCTGGATGGAGTGCCTCCTAAAGGGAGTTGAGGTAAGTCCTTGGGTCCTTCTTGTGGATAAGCTAACCAAGCGTACCAGAAAGCAACATACTAAGACGTCCAAGCTCGAGAAGTGACATATCAAACAATAGACTAAGACGTTCGAGCCCAAGAAGCGGAAAATCAAATAACGACAACATATAAGGCCTAATGGGTAACACATGTCAAAGGAGTCAAAACCCAAAGAGCAGTACATAACAGAAGGTTCAATTAAGAATCTACCATCTCCAACTAATTATCAAAGAAGAATTTCAGAATTTCACTTACAATATCGAATCCGGGTTTCGGTTCTTTCATTATAAGGTTTGGGACTTCACTTATTAATACCCCAATAAGGATTTCAGTTCTTTTATAATAATCTATAGTCTTCATCATACCTGAATCTGGGTTTCAAGGCTATTACTATTAATTACTGGACTTCGCTCATTAATGCTCGAATCTAGGCTCAAGATTTCAGTTATGGAGATTATTATTATTGGTTTTTGGTTATCATCCACTAATGCCCAAATCTGGGTTTTTGATCTTTTAACTTTTATATTTCATTCATTAATTCATGAATCTAGGTTCCAAAGCAATTGGTATTGAAATTTTTGTGAATTCCTAATCTTCAATTAAGCCTGAGATCTATTTTACTAATGCCCAAATCTGGGTCACCGGACCTTTACTACAAACTAACAAACAATGATTCCGGACTTCTACTACACAACTATTATTGGCTTTCTATTAGTTATCTCTAGAAGATTAATTCCTAAGCTTTAATAATTGAATCCCAATTAAATTTCTAAATCTTGATCATCGGATTTTTGGTATTTTGTCAGTAGAGTTAAGTTGGATTCCTGACTCTCTCTTCATTACCAAAGATGAATTTCATGATATTCAATCGTTTCCAATTATGGAATTACTTCTTACTTATTACGAAATGTTTACATAATGACATGTTAGCCTTTGAAAATAATATGTATAAACTTCTATACAGATTTCAAATTAATAATAAAGAATATTGTTTACTTTATACTTTTCAAGAAAATAAGATCGGTAAGGAGGACCAAATGGGCCAGCAAATAAAAAAACTGTATTCCAAGTTATCAAAAAGCAGATTCTAAAACAACATTATTAGGAAGGACTATAAACCAGATGATATTTATATAATTTACATAATTTATAAAATTATTTACAAGTATACAACATATATGTATGTTTTACAAGTTTTGAATAGTCTTATTTAGTTTTTCCTTACTTCGTCACAATCATCCATGGAATCAATGCGAGCCTCTAAAGCATGGTTGAAAGCTTTAGTAGCACCTTTGACTTTTGTTTTGTCTTTCTAAATCTTCAATGTGCTTTCGAAGAAGATATCTATAATGTTTGAGTTTTTGAATCCTAACCGCTTTACTCGTTTATACGCTGAGAATACCTCACTTTCTATTGGTCATCAAAATATCTCATCATTTCGAATTTAACCTTCCTACACCATTCTCCAACTACTCCCTCATCTAAGCCAGGGGGAGGGTTAGTCATAGTTGGAAATTTTTGACTACCTAAAGGTAAGGAACTTGCCGATTTTACAACAGACGAAGCGATCAGAGAAGTTGGTAAACTGATATTTTGAAAGTTATTTTCCCATGATAAATTCTAGGAATTTACACTAGGCTTGACTATCTAGTAATTTTATCTCTAAACTACTTATTTGTTAAAGGAGATTAGACATATCTTGATCAAATTCAATTGAGTGCTTTGATTTGACTTTAGACTTTAACTGAGAAACTGCTTCGTCTTTGATCTTGATTTTCACTTTGGGACTTGTAATAAGGTCCCTAAAGGTCATCTTCTAGCAAAAAATTCCTATACTACTGTAATGCTTCAGTATTTCCTTGAAGACGGGTAGACAAAGGATCATTAAAGGGCTTCCTCTTTTCAATATATGCTACCAACCTATCTCTTATGCTGGTAAAATGATATGTTGAATCTAACAAGAGTGGCGTGGTAGATAACTTTAACTCTTATTTAAACAAACAAAAAAATTAAGTTAATACTCAAATAACCAATCTCTTTTATTATAACAATAAAATATTACAACTTAAGTAGAAATGAAAAAAAAATTACAATTTCATCGGACACTTGTTTTATACTTAAAGTTGAGAAACAGCGTTTTTGACTTTGTTTAGGGAATTAGCTGAAAGAGTAACTATTGAATCAGAGGGAGCATTAAAACCTTTGAGGGTAATCATTGGAGGATATTTGCTATAGTCTCATTCCCTGGAAGGAGGACTATCACGACCACATATTAACATGGTATGATATGTTCGAATTTCCATAAGAAGTTTTTCTTTTTCTTCACCAAGAAAATCAAAACGAAGGCGAGGATGTTCTATGTAAATTGTCATAAGTCCCTAAGAAAGATGTATCTTGATAATTTTGAAGATTTCAAAAGGGAAGCCTTTTCTAGATAATCTCTTCTTAGTTTAACATTTTTTCTTAAATAATCTCTATAAACAAGGCCGCCTAAGAGACAATTATTATATGATAACATAACAAAATACAACTTAGTATAAAAGTAAGCTAGAACTGAAAAGTTACAAATCAATGTTATTACATAATTACAAATGTTTATTCGGTTCATACAAATTGAATTTTTGAATAACTCAAAAACAAATTTGTCATTATAATATCTAAGCTTGTCAAGAAACAACTCATGTGTAATCAATTTTACCAAGGGTAAATTTCAGCAAGCCTCAATATGTGGATCAGGTCCAGATTCATCCAAATATCTCCCATGTAAATGCCCAAGTAGATCCTTACTAAAATCACTTATTAACAAAAAATCTACATTCGGATGTCCGCAACGGGGTTTATATAGGAAGTCTACATGGATGTCCCTCTCTTCAGTCAACATCCAAAAGAGTGTAATTATTTCTCGATTGTCTTTCAAAAGTTTGTCATGCCAAAGGCGTATCATGTTCAGTCATGGGCTAGCTTCTTGATCTTTAAAAGACGCTAACACTGCGCACTTTTGTTAAGCCGATGATATTTGTAAAGGAGGGTATTATGCTCTTTAAAATGCTTATTTAACTCTTTTGTAACACCCTAGATTTTTGATAATCTTAATTAGGGTATTTAATTAGAAAAATTATATAAAATAAATTGTTGATTAGGGGATTGAGGTTTGATTTTATTGAAGGGGTACTCGTGCCATTTGATAGTGAACTAAAGAATAGTTTAAAATGAATTAGGGGAGGGTAGAATAGGAAAGAGCCATTGCTATATCCCTTAAACATAGTCCTGTATACACTTACATGTTCATTTTATTTCATTATCAAATTTTATAACCAAGGCCAGCCATAATTAACAAGGAAAAGTGGGAAAAAGAAAGAAGAAAGCTAGGAAGAGTTTTAAGCAAATCAAATGTATTCACATCTTAGTCTCCTTAATCATAAAAAGGTAAGGTGAATAATGTTTACATCTTTTTTTGAATTATTTTCGATTTTACGATGAACTCCAAAATAGTTTGCAATGTTTTGCCATGGTTTTGAATGATGGAGTTTTTGTATATACTTGATGATTTATACATGTTTATATTGATTTTATTATATGGTTTAAGGTAAAAACTTTATTAAATGATATCTTTATGCCTTGCGAATTTTTATGATGACCAGAAATAATATTTTGGAGTTGGGTTTAACTTTTCTGAAGTTTTTGGATTTATGTGGATTAATTATCAATTTTCTAATAAAGAAAATGTTAATTTGGTTAGTAATTATACAGATAATAATAAATGGTTGTCGTCTGAAACTTTTATAAGTGAGAAAACATAATAAAAGAGATTTTCTAGAAATTTTTTAGATTTTTCCTAATTATTTTGATGGGTATATAAACTTATTTAAGGTATAGGACATAAATGTATTATATATTTTAAAAGGAGAAAGTGTCTTTTTGCAAATAGTTTGAAATTGTTATTTCTTGAAAATGGGAGCACTTTTGGAAAGGTAATTTGGCAACCAATCAGATTTAAGCAAACAAGGCAAGTTTGGTATAAAAGAAATAATTTAAAAGTACAAATAAATAGGTTTTTCACTATTTCGTCTACTTGGCACAAGGTTCCGCCTCCATGCCATCGCCTCCGATACTGTCGAAACCAATGCATATTGTATTAGGCAACTAATATGTAATGAATTGGATGTGGGTGAAAGGTATAGGGTCAAAACCATGGTGTTTCGAAAGGGTTGAAAGTTTTTTTTTAAAGGAATATATGCCTGCTTTCTTTGGACTACGAAGCTTTCGACTTGGTTTTTTTTCAAACAGGTTAATTGGTTTAAAATGAAATGGTTTTGATTATGTAACGACCCAATTTTTCGACGCTCGAAAGTCGACATCAATACGTTCACTGTATCAAATGTCGAACAATCGAATTCCGAAAAACTGAACCGTTAGGATTAAAGAAGAAGAAGACAGAAGAAGAAACAGAAATAATAACAGAATCTCACATTTCACAGCGGAACAATATATAATAGATAAATGAATAATCTTTGAAACAAAAGCACTATATCAGTTCATACACCACAATACATCACCAGAGCGTTACAACAACATACAACGGAAAAGAATATCATGTACTACTGATACGCCTCGCCATCCAGCTTGCCTCCAGATCTCCACAGTATAATTCTAGACTTCGCTCCAGGATTACTGATAACTAGACTCTAGGCTACCCGTATGGAAAATTGTAGGGACCCAGAGTTTAGAAAGGGAACAATAAACTCCAGGTCAGTCATAGGACAGCTGTGAGATCTTAAAAAAAGTTATTTTCACAAAATAAAATAAAAGAAAATCCGCTATGCTTTTGGAAAATGAAACTACCATAAGGCCTCCCGCCACACACACAATGCAAACGCAGAATTGGATGAGATTTTCCCTTATGATAGTCAAACATGCTTGATACGCAAAATCTATTTTAATATTATCATTAGTGCATAGTGTGGAAAAACATTTCGAAAGTATAATATTAATCTTAGCCAGCATAGACATTTCGTAAAATGCCTACTATAGCTACCAATTAAACGGCGGGTCACCACCACAAGTAAAAGGCAGGCTATACAACTAAAACCGTACAGGGCGTGTATTGTTTTTTTGGATTTCCAACAAATGGTCAGGCTAAGGAACTTCCTATGCCATATGGGTACGCCTCTGGAGGGATGCTTCGAGAACCTAACCGGATCTATGCCAACACAAGGCCGGGTTACCTCTGTAACTAGGCAACTACTGACATGAGTATGCCATCTCCTGGTCGTTGCCAACCTTTATCCAAGGATCCTCAACACCAACAACCACAAAGCACAAATTTGCAGTAACCACATAGGTTGACTATCTGGGCTCCATACATGATACCACCCTTTTCCAGAAGGAAATGGACATACCCTATGGGACGCTACCCCCAATAACCTTGCCGTACCCTTCATGTTTCGACCATTTTCGAGTTGTGAGGTTCGATGAAGTCTCGTCCACAAAGCTATGCTTTTCACAAAATCCATGCTTCGATCAACAAATGATCAGCAACACTTAGCATGCCACATTAACAAACTGGAAATGTATCGCTAGTAACCATCAACTACATAAACTCAGAGCTCGTACGTCTCGGAGAAGGGTGTTAAACTAAGAGAATAAATTCTCCGCCACCAATAGAAATGTATTTGATAAAAGCCAGCTTTACATCTCAAAGTGTAACGTCAGACACCCATCCATACAAGTCCGTCCCGGGTTCGAACGGAACCTAAGGCACTTCAAATAAGCCCTTGCAAATTCGGATATTCGCTAATCACGTCCGTACTCCCCATCACAAAGGGTGATCAAATCTCTATACTGGAGCAATTCAGTGCAGAGACATTCGACGGGTAATCCTTTCATTTTCGAAAATACCCGGTCTTTAAAACCATCTTCAAATGCAATTGCATTTCGTCATATCATTATTCGGAATGGGTTTTATGATACAAAATCCTCTCTCGGCTAATCCGAATAACGAGTGCTTTTTTTAGAATAAGTGTTACATTCAGATTTCAAGTAATCATAGCAAATTTCCACTTTGATCTTTTAAACAAAAGATCCATCATAAAGATTCGATGTGCTTTTCGAATATCCATTTGGAATCCGACCCCCGGTCGCATCGAAATTCAAATGCCGTTTAAAGGCCAACTGTAATGATCTCGTTTTTAAATCAAATTTAAATTGGTAATTTATTTAATTTTTGAAATTAAATGGTGAATTAATTTGGTATTTTCCAAATTTAAATAGATATTTGTTTGTTTATTAATATAAATATACATAAATATGATTTTAAATAGAATTTCTAATTTGAAATTCAGAAATAAATATTTTGAATGATATATTGGATTTGGATTTATTTATGAATTAATTGAGAATTAATTTGAATATTTGTAATGAATGTATAAGTAAATTTGGGTTGGGAATTTGAGAATAAAATATATTATAAAATTAATTGGATTTAAAAGTTATGTTTTGAAAAATAATATATATGTATATAACTAGAATTGTAAATATAATATGATAATAAACAAGATTTACCAAAAAATTTAAAATATACATATCTTTTGGAAATTAATTAGAAAACGTATATAAGAATAAATTGGTTTGTAAATATACAAGTACGATTTAATTAAAGATTTAAAAAGCTTTTCTTATATATTTGACAATAAATATAGTTAGTAAATAATATATAAATTTTCAAAAGTTGTTTAAAATTAAGGATCTATATTTTAAAAGAAACTTACATATAATAAGTGTGTTTATTTATTATTAATAATAATTTTTAATATCATTTTTAAGGTTACATAAATGATAATAAAGAAAACATATTTATTTAAAAAAGAAACATAATGTAAAGTTGTATTTAAATATTATAAACATGAAAATTTAAAGTGCTTAAAATATAAAACATACCACATAATTATAATAAAGTAAGAGTTTGAAACAAAGTTATAAATTAATTATGAACAAGGTTTAAAACACAATTTGTAAATTAATTTAAAGAAAAGGGATTTTAACATAATATTTTTTGCATTTACAAGTGTAAAGGAATTAATAAGTACACATAACAAGTGTAAACATCATACAATATAAATTAACATTTGTAAACATTACAATAAGCATTAAAACAAGTGTCATACTTTTATATTTTCTTCTTATTTTTAAAATTCAAATAATAGAAGAAAATCAAGGCTATATGTATCTCCACTCTCCCGTTGTCATTTTCTTTGATCTGTCAAGGGCTAAAACCAGTAAAATCGAAACTAAAGAACTAAGTAAACAGCCCGTTTCCAAATTCAAAACCTGAAAGCAAACTAGAATCAAATTTAAACCAAATGCAGATCAAAGAAAAGGGAAATAGAGAGAATGGAACCTTGGAAAATAAACAGGAAAAAAAAATGCAAATCAAAACTGAAATCTGGAATCAAATTTCAGTCTTCAACCGAAAACCAGATCAAAGCAAGTGTTATCCCAACTTTTGGCAAAGTTGAGATATCCAAAATTTACTGAAAGACAATGATTACTATTCATGAATATCAACCATGCGTTGCAGGATAACCATGGATATCGATGAATTTTGTCCGAGTCCGGAACGGGCCACAATTGATAGGACACGACAAGAAAGATCATAGAAGTCTGCATTTCAAATTTCAAGTCAATCCGAGGTCGTATGCTCAAGTTATGATGGATTCAAGTTAAGAAGGATGGACGTTGCTCGGTTCGAACCCATCATGTTCGAACCCATCACGTTCGAAACCATCTGTTTCGAAACCATTATGTACGAACCCAACTAATTCGAACCCATACGAAGAGGTGGCGTTCGAATCCATCAGTTAACATCATCCTTCGACTCCATCGGCCTCGACTCCACTTCGAATCCATCAAGCTATTGCCTACTTCGACTCCATCATGATGTCCCCTCTTCGAATCGATGGAATATGCCCTTGCTTCGACTCCATATGGTTCGAATCGACCAGACGTTCACTACTTCGAATCGATGAACCAAACCTTTGCTTCGTATCCATCAAGCAAACCCCCAGATGACCTTGCCTCGAATCCATCCACAACCTAACTTCGAATCCATGGACTAACCCTTGCTTCGAATCCAACCAAGTCGCCTCGCCCCATGCTGTCTTCGAATCCAACATGATAACACAGCTTCGAATCAATCCAAGGAGAAGCATTTGGATCGATTCGAACGAACACCCTTCCATCGATTCGGAGACGACCTTCGAACCCAGCACACGAAGCCATCCTGAGAACACGGCAAAGAACTTGGACTCGACCCATTCAACTCGGCGACAAAATAGGATCGACTCGAAGAAGGCGCACCCTGGGATCGATTCGAAGTACTCGAATCAAACAGATCGATTCGAAGCAGACCATGACATCGACTCGAACCATACAGAATGCCGAACACACCAATTTCGAACCGATCATAACTCCTAATCCACTGATCCAAATCCAATGAAATTTTTACAGTAGTTCACCTACATGTTGAAGAATTACCACGCCAAATTTCACCACGATTGGATGATTTCTTGATCAATTCGAACCTAGGGTCGAATCGATCCCTATGTGGGCCCGGATCTCCAGGTTTCGGCCATGTGGGCCCCCTTACGTGCTGGAAGTAGGCTACCTGACTTTTAGGAGAAATATCAGCCTCCTACGCCTATAAATAGACTCCCAATTCATTCAGAAAAAGGACCGGATTCTCTTTGGCAAGATCAAGACTCTGAAGCATCAAGACTCCACCAAGGCTCTACTTTGCACTCAACAACCACCGTTGTACTTGAATTTCAGAACTATAATTCATTGTAATCCGCTGTAATCGATTGTAATCAGCGAAGAACATCAATAAAAGGAAAAACCTTTGAAGTGGACGTAGGCCGGAGATAGCCGAACCACTATAAATCGTGTGTTCTTGTTTACATTTACTATTTTGCTACTTAGATCTATGATTTGTGTTTGGATATTGCTGATTTATATTCCAACACTGGTGCTTTCACATTTATCGGGGTTTGTGACCAATTTTGGTGCAAACACTTTGGTGCTTTCACTGAGAAGAACTAGCACCCGCTACACCAGATTCGACATTCAGATTCAAAAGTTCGAAGAAACTCCAATCCGGAAACAATGACTCGACAAACGAGACAAAGAATTGATAGGAGCCAACAAGGAGGAAGCCAAGAAGCATCCTCAGGATCAGGAGAAGGACAAGCTTCCGTCTACATCACCAGAGACGAGATGGAGGCTATGGCTAATTCATTACGCGAAAGCATAATGAAGAGTCAACAGGAGATGCTGCAGAATTTCCTCGAGCAAATGAGGGCGGCGAATATGCAAAACCTTGGACCAACTACAACAGCTACGAGTACGGGACAAGGAATCAGGATTGCAGAAGCTAATGAAGGTCAGGTTCAAGACCAGAATACAAGAGTTGAAGGTGGTCAACAAGGCCTTGGGGGCAGACCCTCAGGGTCCGATACTGGAAGACCAACAGATGGAGCTCAACAAGCTGGAGCCAATGCATACGCTAACGAGCCACTAGAAGAATACGTACCAGAATTAGGCTCGGGGGGCAGGACAGGAACTTGACAAGGGGGCAACCCCTAGACGGAGATGAGAGAATGATAGGCCTAATGCGAAGAATCATGAGAGGAGGATTGCCTAGCGGAGGCCTAGAAGAAGTCAGTCGGAGTCCATTCACTCCAAACATCCGAAACGCAAGGAACCCTCCAAAGTTCAAACTACCAACGCTAGAACCATATGACGGGAGATCAGACCCGACTATGCATATTACCAGATACATCAGGCACATGGAAGTGCTAGGGGCATCCGAGGAAGTAATGGCACGGTGCTTCCCTCTATATTTGACAGATTTCGCTTCACTATGGTTCAGACAACTAGAGACTGGATCAATCGAAACATGGAGCGAGCTCGTTGATTGCTTCATGAGACAGTTCAGGGTCCACGTGACGCGACCCAAGAGCGTGATGACCGTAGCATCAATCAAGCAAAGGACCGGAGAGTCCATAAAAGATTTTCTACTAAGATTCAACGTGACAGTGACTTCTGTAGATCGCCCGGATCCATCGATGATTTTAATGGCGGCGGTGGCAGGAGTTGCGGAAGGAACCAAATTTAAAGATTCTCTAACGAAGGATCCACCGTAGGATCTCGGAAAATTCTTTCATAAAGCTGAGAAGTTCATTCGATTAGAAGAATCACGAGTCGAGAGTCGTGAAATAAATATCGCGCGAAGCGACGAAATCCCCAGAGAACAGTCTGTAGTAGACAAAGGAAAGAGAAAACAGGATGACAGACATGACGGTCCTGATAAACGGAAGAAATTCCGAGAACCAAGATTCAGGCAGTACACAGATCTGAATGCAAGCCTAGAAAGAGTCTTCACTGAAACCAGGGGGCAACTTCACTACCGAAAGCCACCTATAAGGGATCCCACCGAGCGGGAGCGTAGGACTGGAAAATATTGCCTATTCCATGAGCTGGATGGGCACACAACAGATGAATGCCGTCACCTGAAGGATGAGGTGGAAGAGCATGCCAGAGGTGGTAGATTGCCACAATATGTCAGAGAACGGACAGCGGCAACGAGATTTGAACAACTACCGCCTCCACCAAGCAGGGACGATCCTGGATCGGGATCACGACTCGTCATCAACTGATTAAAGATGGCAAGGGCCAAGTCCAGGATTTGGACTTTGGTCGAACAAGATTATTTAGATTTATTTTCAGAATAAACGGTTACTCCACTTACACATGTACGGGAACCGGAGAGATCCCTAGGCATGCTCTGAGATGGAGATAAACCGCCATGCCCGGAGAGGCAATCCTTAGTTTTTTCTGATGTTTGAGATTGAACATCTAGAACTTGAATTTTAATAAATAAATTAGAACTTCTTGCAATAAACCTTTTGACCGGAGAGTCAAAGGACGAACATTAAATATAAACATGATCGCTTTATGACCCTACCCGGAGAGACGGGGTCCGGAGTGCAAGAAGTGAGTCGCTTCGCCGGAGAGCGACAGGATCGACTCACTTAAGCGCTGTTTCCCCTTCACCGGAGAGTGACAGAATGGGATCCAGCAAGAGCCCGGAGAGGCTATGATCGGTCTCGAACGACCATGACATCGCTTAATGTTCAGATACACTGAACCGGAGTGCAAGAAGTGAGTTGCTTCGCCGGAGAGCGACATGATCGACTCACTTAAGCGCTGTTTCCCCTTCACCGGAGAGTGACAGGATGGGATCCAGCAAGAGCCCGGAGAGGCTATGATCGGTCCAGAACGACCATGATATCGCTATACGTCCTAACTGGGACCAGAGCGCAAGGGATAGAAGGCAACGCCAGAGAGCAATAGGATCTTTCTATTCAATCACTGAGTCTAGAATGGACTCAGTAAGGGTTTAGAGCAGCCAATAATAGTCCGGAGAGACTATGAAACTTCATTCTCAGCTTCTACGAAAAACAAACAAATGCTGATTTGGCTTCGAACAGCCACAAACTTGATTGATAATGCCACAGCTATCAATGAAACATGAATTCATTACACTTGATATAAGACCATTCAAAACATACCTTTTACAAAAAGGCATGTTTTGGGGGGCAAAATGTTATCCCAACTTTTGGCAAAGTTGAGATATCCAAAATTTACTGAAAGACAATGATTACTATTCATGAATATCAACCATGCATTGCAGGATAACCATGGATATCGATGAATTTTGTCCGAGTCCGGAACGGGCCACAATTGATAGGACACGACAAGAAAGATCATAGAAGTCTGCATTTCAAATTTCAAGTCAATCCGAGGTCGTATGCTCAAGTTATGATGGATTCAAGTTAAGAAGGATGGACGTTGCTCGGTTCGAACCCATCATGTTCGAACCCATCACGTTCGAAACCATCTGTTTCGAAACCATTATGTACGAACCCAACTAATTCGAACCCATACGAAGAGGTGGCGTTCGAATCCATCAGTTAACATCATCCTTCGACTCCATCGGCCTCGACTCCACTTCGAATCCATCAAGCTATTGCCTACTTCGACTCCATCATGATGTCCCCTCTTCGAATCGATGGAATATGCCCTTGCTTCGACTCCATATGGTTCGAATCGACCAGACGTTCACTACTTCGAATCGATGAACCAAACCTTTGCTTCGTATCCATCAAGCAAACCCCCAGATGACCTTGCCTCGAATCCATCCACAACCTAACTTCGAATCCATGGACTAACCCTTGCTTCGAATCCAACCAAGTCGCCTCGCCCCATGCTGTCTTCGAATCCAACATGATAACACAGCTTCGAATCGATCCAAGGAGAAGCATTTGGATCGATTCGAACGAACACCCTTCCATCGATTCGGAGACGACCTTCGAACCCAGCACACGAAGCCATCCTGAGAACACGGCAAAGAACTTGGACTCGACCCATTCAACTCGGCGACAAAATAGGATCGACTCGAAGAAGGCGCGCCCTGGGATCGATTCGAAGTACTCGAATCAAACAGATCGATTCGAAGCAGACCATGACATCGACTCGAACCATACAGAATGCCGAACACACCAATTTTGAACCGATCATAACTCCTAATCCACTGATCCAAATCCAATGAAATTTTTACAGTAGTTCACTTACATGTTGAAGAATGTCCACGCCAAATTTCACCACGACTGGATGATTTCTTGATCAATTCGAACCTAGGGTCGAATCGATCCCTATGTGGGCCCGGATCTCCAGGTTTCGGCCATGTGGGCCCCCTCACGTGCTGTAAGTAGTCTACCTGACTTTTAGGAGAAATATCAGTCTCCTACGCCTATAAATAGACTCCCAGTTCATTCAGAAAAAGGACCGGATTCTCTTTGGCAAGATCAAGACTCTGAAGCATCAAGACTCCACCAAGGCTCTACTTTGCACTCAACAACCACCGTTGTACTTGAATTTCAGAACTATAATTCATTGTAATCCGCTGTAATCGATTGTAATCAGCAAAGAACATCAATAAAAGGAAAAACCTTTGAAGTGGACGTAGGCCGGAGATAGCCGAACCACTATAAATCGTGTGTTCTTGTTTACATTTACTATTTTGCTACTTAGATCTGTGATTTGTGTTTGGATATTGCTGATTTATATTCCAACACTGGTGCTTTCACATTCATCGGGGTTTGTGACCAATTTTGGTGCAAACAGCAAGTTCTTCAAACCTGAGCAAGTTTCAGAAGATTTAAAACAAGTAAATAACTTTTTAATCTTCCATCTGGAAATGAAAAACTTGGAAGCTTTAAAATAAACCTGGTAAGCAAACAACAAGCAAAGGAAAACGCTTAACCCAAACAAATGCAAGGAACATTTCAAACAGCAGAGTACAAATTTAAGTCAACAACAGTTACAGATAAATTGCCAAATCAAATCAAAGAATCTAGATCGAAGATAATTATGTAGGCTTCTCTGTTCTTCTCTTTTTTACATCATCTCTAAGTGAGCAAACATTATTTTTAAAACTAGTTTCTTTTGTTTTTCATGCCTGTGATGATAATGATTTGGAAATATTGTATGAATGTTTATATATCTGCAAGTAGATATATATTTATATGTGTGAATTGAGGTGTGTATGTTTGTGTTATGTCCCTGCACCTCTCAATTGTTCTACAGGCAGTCATTCTTCATAGAAAAAAAAATCATATCTCGAAATCTAAAAAGATTTATGTAATAATCTTTAAAAGAAATGTGTTCATGCCCACCTGGTTCAAATCTTAAAAATAATTTCAAATGTTTATGTTAAGTATTTATTCGAAAATAATAAATGATAGTATAAAAATCAAAATGAATCGAAAATTCGATGTTTAAAATTGTGTGTTTTGATTATATGATTTGATTTGTGTTGCAAAAATATGAATTGAGATCTAGAAATCATAATTTTTAACATTGTGAATGTTGAAATATCTCGAGATGGTATATTTTCGTTTATTTGTAAAATTCTAACAAATCGCGATGATGGGTGGATCATGCTGGATGTCAGAGGTAGTTCGAGGAGGTATGATCAAGGGAAAAATACTCGTTTGAATTATAAACAGCTATGGTGACTGGACGATGTGATAGTAGGGTTTCAAAGGCCTGTTTGGTCGTGGTTGAAATTGAGTCGATTGTGTCGTCTCTGGTGGATCGGGTTTGATCGCATACAGGGGAATCGTGGTATTGTGTCGTGGCGAAGCTAGGGATAAGGCGGCGAGAGTTCAGTCGATCGGAGGTGGCGATGCGAGGTGACTTTATCAACCAAGTTGATCCCAGTGAGATATCGACTTGTTCGATTTTTAGTGGGATGTGTTTGCAAGTTTCTGGGTTGTCTGGATCGTTGTCGCAGTAGTCGACGATATGTGGGTGATCGCGAAGTTGGCTGGAGGGGCAGCAAACTCGTGTGCATGTGTACGAGTTATTGTCTGTGTCAGCTGGGTTTCTATGCTAGTTGGAGCTTGGGGCGAACTCGAAGAATTTGGTGAATTAACTTGGGAAAAAGAAGATGTGGGTTTCATTAAGTTTGGCTAGGTTAAATCAAGTAATGACTCACATTGTTTAATATGTAACAAGTTTTAAAAGGTGAAGGAAAAAAATTTATTGCAGGTTTCTCATGAAAAAAGTTTTTAATCTTTAAAGCAAATCAAGTTTATTTTAAACAATTTTATGGTTAAACCAAATTCTTTTGTAAATGTTAATCCAAGTTTTGAATTTAATTAAAAGACTTTTAATTATTAATTTAACTTAAAGGTTTTAAGATAATAAGTTGATGATGAATTTATTTCAAAGGTTTCATGATTTGAATGACAATTAATTGATAATTTATTAGTCAACAAAGGTAAATAAGAAGGATAAATTTCGCAATGTAATTCAAGGGATTAAATATTACCTACTTAAAGATTTATTTAATGTGATTAATTAAAGAAAAATTAATCAAGGTGATTAATTCAATTATGTGATAAATTAAAATTACTTAAGGTAATTAATTAAAGATTAATTATTTATTGACTAGAGTTGATTAAGTGATTAGGGATAATCGTTTATTGTAATTAATTAAAGGTAATTAATTAATGATTAAAGTTGATTGATTAAGTAATAAAGGATAATTAATTAAAGATTAATTAATAAAAGTGATTAGGGATAATCACTTATTGTGACTAATTAAGGATAATTAATTAAATGGTAATTAATTTAGAGTTGATTAATTAATTAAGGGTAATTAATTAAAGGATAATTAAATAATTAAAGATTAATTATTTAATTTTTTAAGATTTATTAATTTAGGTTTATTAATTTACAATTAAAGGTTGATTAATTTATTATTAAGGGTTAATTAAAAAATAAAGAATAATTAATTAAAATGATTTGTAATTAATTAATGTTAGTTAACCAGAATGTGTGATTAATCTGGTTTAAATTAATCAGATGATCAATTAACCTTACTTATGGATCTTTGAATTGCATAGAATGCTTTGAATTGTTTGATATCCTTGGTGTGTGATGCTTTGTGATATGAATTATTTTGATTCGATATGTGATAAAACTAATTTATTTATCTATGATGAATGTATATTATTTATCTGCGAAACTGTAAATGGAAGATAAGCGTTATAGATTATACCGCTTATCGATATCACTGTGCTTGAATATGTGATGATTGATGTTGTTGCACTATTGTGCAAAACCCCTAGACTACACCATACACACACAAATATGGATTGCACGAGGAAATCGGTTAAGTCATAGATATTTTGAAACCTAAATATTATTTTTGAAAGTTGAATTTTGAATCCAAATGGTTTTGGAAATGGAATTGGGTTAAACATGAAAAGCTTTTGAAAAGGAGTTTTGAAGATAAAAGTTATTTTGAATAACTTTATGAAGTTTTGAAATTTAAATAATTTGATTTGAATTTGAATTCAAGATTTGAAATTGAATTCAATGAATGGAAGTTATGGTTTAAAAAGGTCATACAAGTTATAAATGTGTTTATATGGGTTTTAAACCATTTTAAAAGTATTGTTTTGGGAATTTAAATTCAACCCAAAAAGACTATAACTTGTATATATTTATCAGGGTTTTCCAAAACAAAAAGTATTTGTTTTCAAATAATAATGGCCTTCATATAAAAAAAGAATTCCTAGTTTTTTCGAAAGGAAATAGTTTTGAAAGCGATCTTTGTTAAAGATTTTGTAAATCTTGTTTTTGAACTGAAATGGATCTTTTAATTAAAGGATTTGAATCATAAATAGTTTGGAAAGCCGTGAATTAATCCTTGTGGAAGATTGTTGAACCTTCTTTTGAAATTGAAGAGGATTTTAAATGGTGTATCTTTATATAAAAGATTTGAAATGGGAATTGTTTTGAAGTTATGAATGAATCTTTGGAAATGGTTTTTGAAAGCTATGAATTGAGTTTTTGATTTAATGATTAGATGAGTTAATCCAATTTGAAAGGGAAAATGTTTTGAAAGCCATGAATGAATCTTTGTGGAAGATTGTTGAACTTTGTGAAGTGAATCATTTTGTTTAAAGGTTTGAAAATGGTAATTTGTTTAAGCGATTTGAAAGGAAAGTTTTGGGTTTTAATTTGTGACTTAACTGAGATCCCATTTTCCACATGGTTTTAAAAAATTGCACTCATTATTTGGTTTAACCGAAAGAGGACCTTGTGTCATAAAACCCATTCGGAATAATGATACGATGATACAGATAGCATTGAAGACCGGTGGTGAAGACTGTGTATTTTCGAGAACAAAAGGATTACCCATCGAATGACTCTGCACTGAGTAGCTACGGTATAGAGAACTCCATATGTGATGGGGAGTCCGATCGGAAATGTGAATACCTGAATTGCAAGGGCTTCTTTGTAAAGTACCTTCGGTTCTGTTCAAATCCGGTACAGACTTGTATGGATGTGTGTCTGACGTTACACTTGAAGAGGTAAAGATGGTTTCTATCAAATACATTTCTGTTTGGTGTCGGAGAATTTATTCTCTTAGCTTAGCACCCTTCTCTGAGACGTACGAACTCAGAGGTTATATAGTTGATGGTTACTAGTGATACATTCCTAATTTGGTAAGGTGGTATACGAAGTGCTGCTGATCATTTGTTGATCGAAGCATGGCATTTGTGTAAAGCGTAGCTTTGTGTACGAGACTGCATCAGGACCTCACACCCCGAAAATGTTCGAAACAGGAAGAAAGCAGCAAGATTATTTAGGGGTCGCGCCTCTAGGGCATGTCCATTTCTTCTGGAAAAGGGTGGTATCATGGTATGGAGCCCAGATACTTAACTCATGTGGTCATGGCAAATTTATTGCTTTGTGGTTGCTTTGTGGTTGAGAGCTCTCGGATAAAGGTCGCAAATGACCGGGGAAGGCATACTTGTAGGTGTTACTTACGGACAGGGGTAACCCAGCCTTGTGTTGGCAGAGATCCGGGTAAGTTCTTGGGGCATCCCTCCAGCGGCGTACCCATGTGGCAATAGGAAATTCCTTAGCCTGACCATTTGTTGGAAATCCAATCACCAATACGTGCCTTGTACGGTTTTAGTTATAGAACCTGCCATCTAATATGATAGCTATAGTAGGCATACTATACTGGTATGTATGCTGGCTAAGATTAATATTATACCTGCAAATGTTTTCTACCATGCACTAATAATAATATCCGAAGGATTTTGGCGTAGTAAGCATATTTGACTATCATAAGGAGAAATCTCCCCCAAATGTGCTATTGCGTTGTGTGTGTGCCGAGAGGACATATGGTAGTTTCATTTTCCGAAAAGCATTGTGGATTTCAATTATTAAATGCTTTTATTGTTGTTTCAAAGATAAACTGTTTTCGTTTGCTCACACTAGTCCCATGACTGACCTGGAGTTTATTGTTCCCTGTGTAAACTCTGGGTGCACACAATTTTCAACACGGGCAGTCTAAAGTTAGATTTTTCAGATAATCAAGTAACAGGTGTAGATTCAATAGCCTTCGAAGTCTTTGGTTTGGAAATCGCGTTGTGGGTCGCATTTTGCTCAATTTAGCTTGATGATGGTTCGAGCTTGGAGCATTGGAGCTTTGGAATTTGAAGACTCGGTTTGTTGGATTCCTGCATTATCACTTGAAAGACTCTATTGATGGTCATTTTTCCACTGTCGATGGTCTCAAAGCATAGACCATCCTCGTTGTTGTTATCCTATTCTACTGTTGTATATTCATCTCTGATATTGTTGGAATTCATATCGTATCAGATATTGTATTCGTTGTTGTGTCAATGATATGTTCATTTCCTTCCGTTGTGTTATTGTACTTAATGTGTTATAAGCTCTGGCGAACCAGATTCGACGTTTGAATCCGCGGTGTTTGAATACGGGTGATGTATTCGGTGCCGATTTTCGAAGGTCGAGTCAGGGTCGTTTCAGTGGTATCAGAGCTGAAGGTTAAACTTTATCTCAGGAGTATAACACATTAAGTAGCACATTAGAGATGGGATAAAGTATACCCTAGAATGAGTATATCCCTAAGATATCCGTCTGGATGCCTCAGTAAATTCTCTCACTATCCACAGATAGTGAGCATGAGCGCAAGTTGAGGACGAGAAAGGGGACAGGGGAGTACCGCTACAAATGGTCAATACCCTGCAACAGCGGAAACAATTTTCTATCAATCTCTTTGATCATCGTTAAAATTTCTATTCTTTGATGGCTTTGTGGCAACTACAGAAGGAGCTTTTGTGTGATGGTGGCACTGCGAATTGTGTAGATAAGTTCCTATCTCGTATTCTCGTTATCATCTTTTTGTTTTAAACTTTAATAAATTTAAAATTCTATTGGAAATAAGTTGGTTAACTAAATATAAAGTTAAATTGGATTGTATCAATAAAAGGATTTCAGTCATAACCAAAGTTTGAAGTTTTTATTGTAATTTCTTGTGCGGAACAAAGTCCTAAGAGGGACAAGTTGATGTATACTTTGGATATCTAACCTGGATTGAGTATCTATTGTTTATTCTGTTGGGTCCCGATATATTCTACAAGTGGTTAATTATCTCTTCAAACTAACCGATGCCCCTGCTTATTTCGTTGATTTGGTGAGCCGAATATCTTGTGTAATATTGAATGAGTTTGTTCTCATAATTATTGGTGATATTCTGATTTGGTAAGCCAAATACATAATAGATAATCAGCTTGATTAATCAGTCGATTCTCTATCTTTGTGTATCCATCCTCTGTTGTCTCCCTGGCAAATTTCGGAGACGAAATTTTCTTAAGGGGTTATCTGCAACGATCCCGTTTTAAATCATATTTAAATTGGTAATTTATTTAATTATTGAAATTAAATGGTTAATTAATGTGGTATTTTCCAAATTTAAATAGATATTTGTTTGTTTATCAATTTAAATGTATATAAATATGATTTTAAACAAAATTTTAATTTGAAATTCAGAAATAAATATTTTGAATGATATATTTGATTTGGATTTATTTGTGAATTAATTGGAAGTTAATTTGAATATTTGGATTAAATGTACAAGTAAATTTGGATTGGGAATTTGATAATAAAATATATTATAAAATTAAATGGATTTAAAAGTTATGTTCTAAAAAATAATATATACATATATAACTAGAATTGTAAATATAATATGATATTAAAACAAGGTTTAGCAAAAGTTTTAAAATATACATTTCTTTTGGTAATTAATAACAAACATATATATGAATAAAATTGGTTTGTAAAAATATAAGTAAGATTTAACTAAAGATTCAAAATGATTTTCTTATATATTTAAAAAATATAGTTAGCAAATAATAAAGAAATTTTCAAAAGTTGTTTAAAATTAATGATCTATATTTTAAAAGAAACTTACATATAATCAGTGTGTTTATTTATTATGAATAATGAGTTTTAAAATCATTTTTAAGGTTATATAAATGATAATAAAGAAAAAAATATTTATTTAAATAGGAAATATAATGTAAAGTTATATTTAAATATTATAAACATGAAAATTTGAAGTGTTTAAAATATAAAACATATCACATAATTATAATATAGTAAGAGTTTGAAACAAAGTTATAAATTAATTATGAACAAGGTTTAAAACACAATTTGTAAATTAATTTAAAGAAAAGTGATTTTAACATAATATTGTTTGTATTTACTAGTGTAAAGAAATTAATAAATACACATAACAAGTGTAAACATTATATGATACAAATTAACATTTGTAAACATTTTAATAAGCATTAACACAAGTGTCATACTTTTATATTTTCTTCTTATTTTTAAAATTCAAATAATAAAAGAAAATCAAGGCTATAAATATCTCTACCTTTCCCCATGTCATTTTCTTTGATCTGTCAAGGAATAAAACCAATAAAATCAAAACTAAAGAAATAAGTAACCAGCCTCTTTCCAAATTCAAAACCTGAAAGCAAACCAGAAATCAAATTTAAACCAAATCCAGATCAAAGAAAAGGAAACAAGAGAGAATAGAAACTTAGAAATAAACTGGAAAAACAAAATGCAAATCAAAACTTAAATCTAGAATCAAATTTCATTCTTCAACCTGAAACCGGATCAAAGCAAATTCTTCAAACCTGAGCAAGTTTCAGAAGATTTAAAACAAGTAAATAACTTCATAATCTTCAACCTGGAAATGAAAATGTGTAAGCTTTAAAAACAAACCTGGGAATCAAACAACAAGCGAAGGAAAAAGCTTAACCCAAACAAATGCAAGGATCATTTCAAATAGTAGAGTACAAATTTAAGTCAACAACAGTTACAGATAAATTGCCATCTCAAATCAAAGAATCCAGATCAAAGATAATTATGCAGGCTTATCTGTTCTTCTTTGTTTTACATCATCTCTCGGTGAGAAAACATTATTTTTAAAACCATTTTCTTTTGTTTTTCATCCCTGTGATGAAATGATTTGGAAATATTGTATGAATGTGTATATATCTACAAGTAGATATATATTTATATATGTGAATTGAGGTGTGCACGTTTGTATTATGCCTCTACACCTCTCTGTTGTTCTACAGGTAGTCATTCTTCATAAAAATAATCATTCTCGAAATTTAGAAAGATTTATGTAATAATGTTTAAAGGAAAAGTGTTCATGCCCACCTAGTTCAAATTTTAAAAATAATTTCAAATGTTTATGTTAAGTATTTATTCAAAATTAATAAATGACGGTATAAAAATCAAAATGAATCAAAAATTTGATGTTTAAAATTATGTGTTTTGATTATACGATTTGATTTGTGTTGCAAAAATATGAATTTAGATCTGGAAAACATAATTTTTAACTTTGTGAATATTGAAATATCTCGAGATGATCAATTTTCGTTTATTCGTAAAGTTTCGACAAACCGCGATGATTGTTGGATCATGTTCGATGTCAGAGGTAGTTCGAGGAGGTGAGATCAAGGGAAAAATACTCATTTGAATTATAGACGGCTATGGTGATTGGACCACGTGATAGTGAGGTCTCAAAGGCCTGTTTGGTCGTGGTTGAAATTAAGTCGATTGTGTCGTCTCTGGTGGATCGGGTTCGATCGCACCCAGGGGAATCATGGTATTGTGTCATGACAAAGTTTGGGACAAGGCGGTAGGAGTTTAGTCGGACGGAGGTGGTGATGCAAGGTGACTTTATCGACAAGGTTGATCCTAGTAAGATATCGACTTGGTCGATTTTGAGTGGGATGTGTTTGCAAGTTTATGGGTTGTCTGGATCGTTGTCGGAGTAGTCGACGATGTGTGGGTGATCGCGAAGTTGGCAGGAGGGGCCACAAAATCGCGTGCATGTGCACGAGTTATTGTCTGTGTCAGGTGGGTTTCTGTGCTAGTTGGAGCTTGGGGAGAACTTGAAGAATTTGGTGGATTAACTCGGGAAAAAGAAGATGTTGATTTCATGAAGTTTGGCTTGGGTAAATCAAGTAATAACTCGGGTTGTTTAATATGTTAACAAGTTATAAAAGGTGAAGGAAAAGATTTTGTTACAGGTTTCTCATAAAAACATTTTTTAATCTTTAAGCAAATCAAGTTTATTTCAAAAAAAATTTTGGTTAAACCAAATTCTTCTGTAAATGTTAATCCAAGTTTTGAATTTGATTAAAAAAATTAATTATTAATTTAACTTAAAGGTTTTAAGATAATAAGTTGATGATGAATTTATTTCAAAGGTTTTAAGATTTGAATGATAATTAATTGATAATTTATTAGTTAATAAAGATAATTAAGAAGGGTAAATTACCCAATGTAATTCAACAGATTAAATATTAATTACTCAAAGATTAATTTAATGTGATTAATTAAAGAAAAATTAATCAAGGTGATTAATTCATTTATGTGATAAATTAAAGATTACTTAAGGTAATTAATTAAAAATTAATTATTTAATGATTAAAGTTGATTAAGTGATTAGGGATAATCATTTATTGTAATTAATTAAAGGTAATAAATTAGTGATTAAAGTTGATTAACTAAGTAATTAAGGATAATTAATTAATTAAAGATTAATTAGTAAAAGTGATTAGGGATAATCACGTATTGTAATTAAGTAAGGATAATTAATTAAATGGAAATTAGTTAAGAATTGATTAATTAAGGGTAATTATTAAAGGATAATTTAATAATTAAAGATTAATTATTTAATGATTTAAGATTGATTTATTTATTAATTAATTAAGGTTGATTAGTTTATATTTAACGGTTGATTAATTAATTATTAAGGGTTAATTAATAAATAATGAATAATTAATTAAAATGATTTGTAATTAATTAATGTTAGTTAGTCAGGATGTGTGATTAATCTGGTTTAAATTAATTAGATGAATAATTAACCTTACTTATGGATGTTTCAATTGCGTAGAATGCTTTGAATTGTATTATATACTTGGTATGTGATTCTTTGTGATATGAATTATTTTGATTCGAGCTGTGATAAATGTAATTTATTTATCTATGATGAATGTATATTATTTACCTATGAATCTATGAATGGATGATAAGCGTTATAGATAATACCGCTTATCGATATTGCTGTGCTTGAATCTATGATGATTGATGTTGTTGCACTATTGTGTAAAACCCCTGGACTACACCATACACACACAAATATGGATTGCATAAGGAAATCGGTAAAGTCGTAGATATTTTGAAATCTAAATATTATTTTTGAAAGTTGAATTTGGAATCCAAATGGTTTTGGAAATGGAATTGGGTTAAACATAAAAAGCTTTTGAAAAGGAGTGTTGAAGATAAAAGTTATTTTGAATAACTTGTTAAAGTTTTGAAATTTAAATAATTTGATTTAAATTTGAATTCAAGAATTGAAATTGAATTCTATGTATGGAAATTATGGATTAAAAAGGTTATACAAGTTATAAATGTGTTTATATGAGTTTTAAACCATTTTAAAAGTATTGCTTCGAAAATTTGAATTCATCCCAGAAAGACTATAACTTGAATATATTGATCTGTTTTTTTCCAAACGAAAAGTATTTGTTTTCAAATAATAAAGGCTTTCATCTAAAAGAAAGAATTCCCAATTTTGTTGAAAGGAAATAGTTTTGAAAGCTATCTTTGTTAAAGATTTGGTAAATCTTGTTGTTGAACTGAGATGAATCTTTTACTTAAAGGATATGAATCGTATATAGTTTGGAAAGCTATGAATTAATCCTTGTGGAAGATTGTTGAACCTTGTTTTGAAATTGAAGAGGATTTTAAATGGTGGATCTTTTATATAAAAGATTTGAAATGGGAATTGTTTTGAAAGTTATGAATGAATCTTTAGAAATTGTTTTTGAAAGCTATGAATTGAGTCTTTGATTTAATGATTGGATGAGTAAATCCAATTTGAAAAGGAAATTGTTTTGAAAGCCGTGAATGAATCTTTATGAAAGATTGGTGAACTTTGTGAAGTGAATCTTTTTGTTTAAAGATTTGAAAATGGTAATTTGTTTAAGCCATTTGAAACAAAAGTTTTGGGTTTTAAGTTGTGACATAGAAGAGATCCCATTACCCATATGGTTTTAAAATATTGCGCTCAATATTTGGCTTTGCCGGGAGAGGACCCTGTGTCATATAACCCATTCCGAATAATGATACGATGATATGGATATCATTTGAAGTCCGGTGGTGAAGACCGGGTATTTTCGAGAACAAAAGGATTACCCATTGAATGACTCTGCACGAAGTGGCTACGGAGTAGAGATCTCCATATGTGATGGGGAGTCCGATCGGGATTGTGAATATCCGGATTGCAAGGGATTCTTTGTTAAGTGTCTTCGGTTCTGTTCGAACCCAGAATAGACTTGTATTGAAGTGTGTCTGACAATACACTTTGAGAGGTAAAGCTTGTTTCTATCAAATAAATTTCTATTTGTTGGTGAAGAATTTATTCTCTTAGCTTAACATCCTTCTTGGAGACGTACAAGCTCAGAGGTTATGCAGTTGATGATTACTAGTGATACTTTCCAATTTGGTAATATGACATAGGAAGTGCTACTGATCATTTGTTGGTCGAAGCGTGACTTTTATGTAAAGCGTTGCTTTGTGGACGAGACTATATCAGGACCTCACACACCGGAAATGGTCGAAACAGGAAGAATGAAGCAAGGTAATTTAGGAGTCGTGCCCCTAGGGTATGTCCATTTCTTATGGAAAAGTGTGGTACCTTGGTATGGAGACCAGATACTTAACCCATGTGGTCACTGCAAATTTATTACGTTGTGTTTGCTTTATGGTTGAGAGCTCTCGAATAAAGGTCGCAAACAACCGGGGATGGCATACTTGTAGGTGTTACTTTCGGGTGGGGTAACATGACCTTGTGTTGGCAGAGATCCGGGTAGGTTCTCGGGGCGTCCTTCCAAAGGCGTACCCATGCAGAAATAGGAAGTTCCTTAGCCTGACCGTTTGTCAGAAATCCGATCACCAATATGCGCCTTGTATGATTTTTGTTGTAGAACCTGCCATCTAATATGGTAGCTACAGTAGGCATACTATAATGGTACGTATGCTGGCTATGATTAATATTATACTTGCAAATGTTTTCCACTATGCACTAATAATAATATCCAAAGGATTTTGGCGTATTAAGGATGTTTGACTATCATAAGGAGAAATCTCTCCCAAGTGTGCGATTGCATTGTGTGTGTGCCGAGAGGCCTTATGGTAGTTTCATTTTCCAAAAAGCATTGCGGATTTCGATTATTAAATGCTTTTGTTGTTGTTTCAAAGATAAACTGTTTTCGTTTGCTCGCACCAGTTCCATGACAGACCTGGAGTTTATTATTCCCTTTCAAAACTCTGGGTGCCCACAATTTTCCACACGGGTAGTCTAGAGTTAGATTTTTCAGATAATCAAGTAGTAGGTGTAGATTCAATAGCCTTCGTAGTCTTTGGTTTGGCAATCACATTGTGGGTCGCATTTTGCTCAATTCAGCTTAATGATGGTTCATGCTTGGAGCATTGGAGCTTTGGCAATTGAAGACTCGGTTTGTTGGATTCCCGCTTTCTCACTTGAAAGACTATTGATGGTCATTTTTCCACTATCGATGGTCGCAAAGTCTAGACCATCCTCATTGTTGTTATCCTATTCCACTGTTGTATATTCATCTTTAATATTGTTGGAACTCATATTGTATCGAATATTTTATTCATTGTTGTATCAGTGATATATTCATTTCGTTCCACTGTGTTATTGTACTTAATGTGTTATAAGCTCTGGCGAACCAAATTCGACATTTGAATTTGCGGTATTTGAATACGGGTGATGTATTCAGTGCCGATTTTCGAACGTTGAATCAGGGTCATTACACCAACATTGATAGTCGGTTATTTAACTATCAATCAATATTCACAACAATCACCAGATTTTAAATAATTTTCCCCCAATTATTTATTTTCAAAATATCTTCGCAAGATATATTTTTCACACTTCAACCCTATGAAAACAAATTTCAAATCACTTTCCTCACGCGGAATATATTCCCAAATATTTATTTATTTCCATAGAAAATTTACCGAGTTTGAATACTTTATTTAAAATATTAGTTATGAAATACTGTACTAATATCGCATATAAACTCAAGTCCAAATTAATTTTAAAAATAAAATTATTAGATAAAGTGTAATTGTTAAAATAACCATTTTCTAAATCAAATACCCATTCAATCTTTAAAATAACCACTTCTATATTCAGCTTAATAATATTCACTTTAAAGATTTTTAAAAACAATTTTCGAAAATAATTTCTCCAACAATATTCTTTTTAAAAACCAATTCTAGAACTTTTAATTTATATTTTAAAAGCTACTTTAAAACATACTCGGCTTTCTAGGGAGAATAAACTTTCCATTTCAAAATGGTAAATCAATCAATAAATCCTTCTTGATTTATTTCAATTTACATTTCAAATTTGTAAATCCCTTTCCACACTTTACAAATAAACCGATATTTATTCTTTTTTAAAACAAATTTCACTTTCCTTCCTAAATTTCCATTGTGAATTAAAATTTCCAAATATCCACTTATATATTTTAAAAAAAAATCAATTTCCAAATACTCACTTTCAACACTAAATCAAATTCCAAATTGATTTCCCAATTTAATTTTAAACACCAAATCAAATTCCAAATTGATTTCTAAATTTATTTCAAATACCAAATCAAATTCTAGATTGATTTCTAAATTTATTTTCAAAAATCATTAATCCAATATGCGCGCCTTCAATTGGATTTTAAAATCTAAGTTTTAAAATAAATTCTTTAACTTTTAAATAATACTAGTCAAAGTCCATTTATTTTCATTTATGAAAATCTTTTCCCTACACTTAGAATTTATTCGATAGGATTTCAAAAATCAATCTTTATCCTTTTAAAATTCCTCTTTTAAATTTATCCAATTCACTAAAATGAATTTATTTAAAATTTTCTACTTTAATTTCTAAAAATCCAATTTTACATTTTTGGTATCCTACGATACCAAAAATATATTCGGCTAAACTATAGCCTTCAATAAATTTCAATCACCAATTACCAATATAATCATTCACAGATCATCGATAAATTAACCCAAAACATATGAAAACAAATTCAACCATTTGAGGGATCCAGTTGGATCCCTCCAACCTGTTTCCCTACATCCACCGATGTTAGCACAACAATTAAATAACAATTCCACTTCTAGGTGGAATATCGCATTATATAGGATTATATCAAATCATTTACTATTATGCGGCGATAGGGTCTCATCCGCTATATAATGCGAGAAATCAACCACTCCAAATTTATATATACACACGACTATATACACTACCACATCCAAACAGTCAATCAATAACTGAAATTCTAATCATTTCAATTGAGTGAGAAGATCTCACCTTTTACTATGCATGCAATCCATTTTCATTCCAGCTTAATTTCTTTTAGATATTGACCTTATATAAATAATTATATCATTTATTAATATTTGAATAAATCAAATATCAATTTCCATTTAATAAATTTATTTTTACTAATGATTTAATAATTTTTTTAAACTAATTTTCCAATAATAAATAATATTTTTTTCTTTTTAAAACTCATACACTAAAAATAAAATCTATGTATATTTTGAATAATCTATACAGATTCCAAAAATCAAATTTTTGTATATATACTTTACAGCATTATAAATCTCCCAAACCTTATTAAATTATTTCCTTTTCCATACATATTTTCTTTATAGTAAAAAAATAAGATTACACCTTACTGTCGGATCGAGATTCCAACTTTGTCTCCATCGATTGAAACCCTTACTGACTAGCATGCAGACATCAGCAACTTTGATGCCGACCCAGCCTCGATCGCCATTACTGCCCTAACTATCACGACCCAGACTATGACACTGCTCGACCTCTTCAAGCATGCGCAAGTCGCTGATTCACCCTAAATTCGCCGCCAATCGCCTTGCTCGCGAGCTCGAGCTTGCCTCGGCTCCTCGCGGCGTCGCCGCATGCGATTCGACGCTGCTCCTCTCTGCTTGATCGAGCATCACGAATAAATCGATTTCGTGAATAATTTGGGATGCAATTTGCATTCCATAGCCACTATTTAAATTACCTTTGTTTACGAAAAATTTTCGTAGAAAAAGAAAACGAATAGTTTTTTTTGTTTGGGAAAAAAAATTATCGTTCAGCCCTTCAAATCATTTTCTTCGTTCGTTTTGTTTTATTTCATGTTTTTTATAAATGATGCATGAAACATAGAGGGCATGAAGATGAACACGCGTTGTAAAGAAAGAAACACGTTAAATTTGGATATTGCATGTGAATATAAATATTAATTTATATTCAAATTTAAATCGTCTCCAATTCGAAGTTCAAAATTTTAAACTCCTATCGAGGCATGCCGCTAGGTGTTTATAATGTTAAACCCCTATTCCAAACACAATTGAAAAGGTTCTGAGTCCAAAATTGATGGAGAAGATAGCTTTTTGAACCCAGTTATTAAATTAAATTTCGATAAAATTTTCAGCGTGTTTGCTTATCGTACGACCAAACGATCACTCCAAACACTACGAAAATTGAAATCCGATAATAGTACAATATTACGATCCAATGGAACTGGTTTCGTCGAATTATGAGACTGTACCTCGGAAGGCTATTTTTAAATATCGATTTAAGCGATATAAATTCGAAACTGAACAAACACTTCAAATATCAAAATTTAACACTTCCATTATCTTCAGTATCATCAATATAAATTTTCTAACCCTTTGAAATATTTTTAATCAGCTTAAAAATCAAGATTCAATATTTACCCAAATTTCAATAATTTAATTCAATAATTTAATTGTTAAATAAATAGATATTCTTGAATTTCAAGTTAAACCAGCTTTCAAATATTTAAAATCAATTAAATTTTTTGATTTCAAATGTTTAAAATTCTGGGTCGTCACATTCTTCCCCCCTGAAAAGAATTTCATCCAGAAATTACCAGTTAAGAAGAACGATCCTTAACCCGTTTACCATTTTCCTAAAACAAACAGTTTCAACAACTTGCCAAAACAAATCTTTTTATGAAAGACCCATTATCGCTTCAATTAGCTTTCCAAAATCTTCCATAGTTTCTAAAAAATATTATTTTCCTAACAATTCAAATTTAAATTTAAATTCAAATTTTAAATTTCCAAAATTTTCTCAAAAATTTTCTAACTCCCTAAATTTTCGAAAAATTTCGCCAGCGTCTCCTTTACGCTGCTAGCTCGGTACGACTATAACATGCCTCAACGGGCCTCCATATTTCAAAAAGAAAACAAAAGGCCAAGCTGCTAGACCAGAAATTCATCAAATTTCATACTGAAATTTAAATGCATACCTTTTTCGAACAATTCAAATTTATCTTCAAAATCAAAATCCTAATTTATCTTTTGCCTTTAGCACACCTGTATATCCTGCGCATCATTTTGCATATTTCTTTACAAAAGTTTGTATATTTATTTCATTCAAATTCATACGATGTACTTATATCATTCGTACGCAATACCAAATCCGATTGCCCAGTCAACCACACAATTTCACTTCCGAACTAGTATCGTCTACTAGACTTTCTAGTGCGGACTCAGATCTGGTTTCTTGATCAGAAACCGTCGTTCTCCTTGCATAGCCGTAAACTATGATAGAGAATTTCCAAAATCAACCCAAAATCCATATCCAGGTTCGTCATCGAAAATAGAGTGAAAAATTCAAACTCGGATCAATATAACTATCTCGAAATTCTGTACTTGAATTCTAGATCAAATCGTTATGCGAATAAAACAATATAAATATATCATACGTATTACTTCCAATTGATGATTAGATATATCAATTTTCTTTTATTCACATTGATTATTTTTATTCCCTTATTCAAAATTATCATTTCACGATTTCCAGTTTAATCTTCATTCACTTTTTAATTTAGAAAATTTTCTCAACTCTAAATTTTCACTTAAGAATTTCGCCATTTATTTCTTAAGTTCAATATAAATATTCTATATGCTTCTTACATTTATTTTCAATTCACCACCTTTGATTTTATCCATACTTTTATTTAAACTGGATTTCCAACTCCATATGAATTTAATTTTTATCGTCAATTAGTTTCACTTACTAATTTTTTATTTTAATGCTTTGCTTCATTGGATTCAACTTGATAAATTTCTATTTCACTTAATTTTAACTTAATTCAAATATCCAGTTTCAATTCAAATTTTAAGCCTTGATAAGTATTCTAACTTATTTACATTTCACACTTAATTTAATTTAACCTTTCTTTAAGTTAGATTTTATTTTAACAATTTCAAATTTATAAGTTGCCAAACTTAATTATATTCTACAAACATTTTATATAGGACTCCAGAGTCTTTCCATCTTTTCAAAATCATTTTTGATTCGGTTCAAATTATCTTTGAGAATAATCACATCAAAATCCTTTGCATTTCCAAATTAAACCCAACTTTTGCAAACAATTTTTTTAAAATTTAAAATGTTTTGGCAGAAATTCCTTTCTTGGAAACTCAAAAATGAACATCGATGATGCTGCAGTCATCATCGAAGTTATTTTCCAATGACCAAAAAGAGTTTAGTGCTTTTATCCCTTTAAAACAATTCTAAATATTTTTAATTTTCAAACTCAAAAGGGATTTAATTTCCAAATTTGCCAAATTTCAAATCTCAAAACCTTTCAAATCCTTTCAAATATTTCTCTGGAATTCTATTTCAAATTATAAATCACATTTACAATTTATTTTACAAATCCCATTTGTATACAAATTTATTTCTCAGCTTTTGGTTATGATTTCAATTTCTTATTCAATTTTTAATGATAATAATTTAATATTATCACTTCCTAATAACCAAGCAATCATATACTATAATAATTTATGGAAAATTGTTTCTTTCTATATACAAAAATAATTTGGGTAAAATTATTTCATTTACCCTATTTTAAGACAATACTGTTTCGGTTTATCTTGTTTAAGAGTTTAGAAACCCCTATCGATACAGTTGGCCAAACTGCAGCGACCAGAATCTATAAAAAATCAGCCGATAAGTCAACACAATACAAAACAATTTTTATATTCACTAACAAATACGCGCTCATATCTATTATTGCACTTAAACTCATTCTAGAGTAATACTGACCCTATCTCTAATGAGTAATCCCCACCAGAGCCAAGGTTATCATTAACTAAATGCTCCGATACCACATTGTAATGACCTAGGCTTTTCAACTATCGACAGCCGCCACACTCAACTGGTAGGCTTTTCAACCATCCCAGCCCCACCGTGGCATACAATGGTACCCTGAACTTGCTTTTACGACTAGCCTCTCGAATTCTTCACCTAACCGGTTAACCAACCCTTCCCCAGGGACATGTAGGGGAAAGAATCTCCCTTTCACCACCAAACGCGAAGGGAGAACCCCCTATCACGTTGTATTAAGCAAGGTTAGTCATGAGACTGGTGTAAGATCATCAAAATAATTATTTTCGCAAAAGAAAATAAAACGAAATCCGTTATGCTTTTAGAAAATTAAACTACAATAAGGCCTCCGGTCACACACAAAATGAAAACGCAGAACTGGAGGAGATTTCTTCTTATGATAGTCAAACAAGCTTGATACGCAAAATCCTTTTTAATATTATCATTTGTGCATAGTAAGGAAAAACATTTCTAAAGTATAATATTAATCTTATCCAGCATAGACATTTTCGTACTAAGCCTACTATAGCTACAAATTAAACGGCAGGTCGCCACCATGAGTAAAAGACCGGTTATACAACTAAAATCGAACGGTGCGCGTATTGTTTCTTTGGATTTCTAACAAATGGTCAGGCTAAGGAACTTCCTATGCACATGGGTACGCCTCTAGAGGGACGCCCCGAGAACCTAACCGGATCTCTACCAACACAAGGCCGGGTTACCTCTATAACTAGGTAACTACAGACACGAGTATGCCATCCTCCGGTCATTACCGACCTATATCTGAGCATCCTCAACACCAACAACCGCAAAGCACAAATTTTTAGTAACCACATAGGTTAAATATCTGAGCTCCATACCATACTACCACCCTTTTCCATAAGGAAATAGACATACCCTAAGGGGCGTGACCCCATTAACCTTGCCGCATCCTTCCTATTTCGACCATTTTCGGGTTGTGTGGTTCGAAGAAGTCTCGTACACAAAGCTACGCTTTTCACTAAAGCCATGCTTCATCAATAAATGATCAGCAACATTTAGCATGCCACATTACCAAATTGGAAATGTATCACTAATAAACATCAACTACATAACCTCTAAGCTCGTACGTCTCAGAGAAGGGTGCTAAGCTAAGAGAATAAATTCTTCGCCACCAACAGAAATGTATTTGATAGAAACCAGCTTTACATCTCAAAGTATAACGTCAGACACACATCCATAAAAGTTTGTCCTGGTTTCGAACGGAACCGAAGGCACTTCAAATAAGACCTTGCAAATTTGGATATTCACTAATCACGTCCAAACTCCCCATCATAAAAGATGATAAAATCTCTATACCGGAGCAACTCAGTGTAGAGACATTCGACCGGTAATCCTTTTGTTTTCGAAAATCCCGATCCTCAACACCATCTTCAAATGCAATCCCATTTCTTCGTATCATTATTCAAAATGGGTTTTATGACACAAAGTCCTCTCCCAGCTAATCCGAATAACGAGCGCTTGTTTTTAAAATAAGTGTTACATTCAGATTTCGAGTAATCACAAAAAATTTCCACTTTGATCTTTTAAACAAAAGATGCGTCACAAAGATTCGACGTGGTTTTCGAATTTCCATTTGGAATCCGACCCCCGGTCACATCGAAATTCGAATGCCATTTAAAGGCCAACATTGATAGTCGGTTATTTAACTATCAATCAATATTCACAACAATCACCAGATTTTAAATATTTTTCCCACAATTACTTATTTTCAAAATATCTTCTCAAGATATAATTTTCACACTTCAACCCTTTGAAAGCTAATTTCAAATCACTTTCCTCACGCGGAATATATTTCCAAATATATTTTTGTTTCCATTAAAAATTTGCCGAGTTCAAATTCTTAAAATAATTTAAATCAGTTATCCAAAATATACTTGGAAACGCTTAAAATGAAAACTATTCTTAATCACCTTATTTAAAATATTAGTTATGAAATATTTTACTAATATCGCATATGAACTCGAGTCCAAATTAATTTTAAAAATAAAATTATTAAGTAAAGTGTAATTATTAAAATAACCATTTTCTAAATCAAATACCCATTCAACCTTTGAAACAACCACTTCTATAATCAGCATAATAATATTCACTTTAATGATTTTTAAAAATAATTTTCGAAAATAATTTCTCCAACAATATTCTTTTTAAAGATCAACTCTAGAACTTTTAATTTATATTTTAAAATCTACTTTAAAACATATTCGACTTTCTAGGGAGAATACACTTTCCATTTCAAAATGGTCCATTTAAATCAATCAATAAATCCTTCTTGATTTATTTCAATTTACATTTCAAATTTGTAAATTCCTTTCCACACTTTTAAAAATAAACCGATATTCATTCTTTGAAAAAAAGTTCCCTTTCCTTTATAAATTCCTATTGTGAATTTAAATTTCCAAATATCCACTTATATATGATTTTAAAAAAATCGATTTCCAAATATTCACTTTCAACGCTAAATCGAATTTCAAATTGATTTCTCAATTTTATTTTAAACACCAAATCAAATTCCAAATTGATTCCTAAATTTATTTCAAATACCAAATCAAATTCTAAATTGATTTCAAATTTATTTTCAAAAATCACTAATCAAATACTCGTGCGTTCATTTAGATTTTAAAATCTAATTTTTAAAATCAATTCTTTAACTTTTAAACAATACTAGTCAAAGTCCATTCATTTTCATTTATGAAAATCTTTTCCCTCCAATTAGAATTTATTTAATAAGATTTCAAATATCAATCTTTACCCTTTTAAAGTTCCTCTTTTAAATTTATCTATTTCTTAAAATTAATCTATTTAAAATTTTCTACTTTAATTTTTAAAAATCCAATTTTACATTTTTGGTGTCCTACGATACCAAAAATATATTCGGCTAAACTATAGCCTTCAATAAATTTCAATCACCAATCACCAATATAGTCATTCATAGATCATCGATAAGTTAACACACAACAAATGAAAACAAATTCAATAATTTGTAGGATCCAGTTGGATACCTCCAACCTGTTTCCCTACATCCACAGATGTTAGCACAACAATTAAATACCAATTCCACTTCGAGGTGGAATATCGCGGTATATAGGATTATATCAAATCATCCGCTATTATACGGCGCATAGGGTATCATCCGCTATATAATGTGGGAAATCAATCACTCGAAATATACATACACTACTATATATACTACCTGATGAAGCGCTTACCTCAGTCGAAGGTCGCCGCCCTTCTTTAGGTCGTGGACGACCTATTCAAAATTGCGAGCAAACCCTAGGTCGCTCCCCTCTAGGTCGCAAGCGACGACCCACCGTATGTTGCCTGCCTCCAACACTAGGTCGCTCCACCTTGAATCGCGAGCGAGCTTCTGTAAGTCGCGTACAAGCCCTAGTCGCGAACGAGGTCGCGAAGAAGAAGGTCGCTCTACCAGCCTAAGTCGTGAAGCCCTAGGTCGTGATCAAGATGTGAAGACTTAGGTCGCTTCCCCAGCTTGAATCGTTCCACTATAGGTCGCGAACAATGGCAAAGTCGTGGGTACTTCGTGGAGATTAAATCGCGAACAGTTGTACTTGAAAATTTTAGGTCGCGAACAGTTGAAATATTTTAGGTCGTAGCCCGTATGTGTTGAGTCGTGAGTTGTGAAGGGCTGATACATTTGTTGTTTGTAATTCGTATTGTATTTTGTTGTGTTATTAAGTCATTGTACTTAGGTCGTTAATTGTAAATCGTAAGTTGTTAGGTCATCGAGGTTAGGTCGGCCACTTGTGTAGGTCATGTATGTGTGTTGTAAGCATATAAATAGACGTGTTGTGTCATTATAAAGGTTGTTGAATTTTGAATAAAATTTGGTTTGTGCTTTGTGCCTCCATTCAAATTGGAAGTTGAGTGTTATCTCCTTTCTCCACCTTCGGCATTCGAGTGCGCTCGAATCAACGATCGTTGAAGCCAATTCACGAAATCAAGTACGCTTGATCAATGTTCGAAGAATGGTATATCTTTTTTCACAGTATCGTGCGCGATCAACGTGTCAAAGATTGCTAGAATTCGGTATCTTTGTAATCAACGGATTTGGGCATTTGGGTATTCTTAAATCCATCGATTTATTATCGATTCACTTATTATTTCCGCTAATCGTGTGAGATCCTGGATGGATTCGATTTACATCGTCGAATTCGCTTCCTATGCTGCGTCAGTTTGGTATCAAAGCTAGATCGTGAGAAGTTTGCATCATTTGGAGAATTGGGTTTCGAGAATTTGTAGTTTGGAGATCAGATTTGCAATTGTTGAGAAGTTTGAAGTCATGCAACACTTGGTATTCAAGCTAAGTCAAGGCCGAGCTAGTTGGAGTTTGAGCCGAGTTGTACAAGTTGTTTGATCAAGGTCTAAAGTTGTGTTCGTTGAAATTTGTTGAAGATTAACAATGCCACCGAGACGAGCTCAACGTCATCGCAATATTAATGCTTTGTATGGAAGAGAAGAGGCCGATGAAATGGAGCAACGAATCAACGAGGGTTTCACTAAGAAGTTGAATGAAGGGATTGGTTGATTAGAGAGAATGATGCTTGAAATGAATCAAAGTAGAAGAAGGGTTTCACCTGAATCGAGTCATGGGGGAAACAGAGTTTCACCACAGTCGGATCGGGAGAGAAGAGGAGATTATGATTGGTGGAATGTTGACGATCGTGAAAGGAATGTAGATCGAAGAGATGGTGGTGGTAGAGATGTTGGTGGTCATGATCGACAACGATATGCATCAGATTTTGATGAGGAGTTTGATGGTGGCAGTGTTCATAATCGAAATCGAAGCCAAGGAAGAAATCATTCAGAGTATGATCACAAATGGGAGTCCAGAATGAAAATTGAAATTCCAGAGTTTAAGGGTGATATGCGGGCTGAAGAATTTCTAGATTGGTTATCTAATGTTGAAGAGATCTTTGATTTCAAGGAGGTTCCGGAAGATCGTAGAGTGAAGTTGATTGCTACTCGTTTGAGAGGGAGAGCAATGGCATGGTGGCAGCAGACAAAACTAACACGAGAATAGATGGGAAAGTCAAAGGTGTTTCATGGGAGAAGATGAAGAAGTTAATGAAAGCTACTTTCTTACCTTACAATTATCAAACTCTTATGTATCAACTCTTACAAAATCTAAGGCAGGGGACAAAGTCAGTTAATGATTATGCGGATGAATTTCACCAACTCATTGCTAGGAATGACATCATGGAGACGGAAGAACAGTTGACCGCTAGATTTGTTGGGGGGATGAGGATCTAGATCCAGGACATGGTAAATATGTTTGACCCTAGATCTGTGGCCGAAGCACACCAGAAAGCGTTGGCTTAGGAGAAGCAGGGAAGACGAGGAGGTAATATGTTTACAAATTCCAACAATCAAATGAAAGGGGCTAGTGGCAATGCGAATGTTTCCAAGGCTATCGCAAAACCGGTTGGTAGTGAAGTTGCTAAGACCAAGGTCAATAGTAGTATCAAATGCTTTAATTGTCAAGAGTTTGTCCACAAGAGCAATGAATGTCTAAAGCCGAAGAAGCGAGCAATGATTGCTGAGGTTGAAGATGAGGGTGCAGATGCAGAATGTTCTAATTCATTACCGGTTGAGGATGAACAAGAATTGTCGAGAGATGAGGGTTGTAATTTGATGATGACGAGGTTGTGTTTGACACCAAAGCAAGAAGATGATTCAAGTTGGTTGAGGAGTAATATTTTCCAGTCAACTTGCACTATTCTGGGAAAGGTTTGCATATTTGTTATTGATGCTGGAAGCTGTGATAACATAATTTCTACCGAGGCTGTGAAGAAGTTGGCATTAAAGACCGAGAAGCATCTGAAACCTTACAAGTTAGCTTGGTTGAGGAAAGGTGGAGAGGTGAAGGTTGGTAGAAGAGCTTGTGTAACTTTTTCGATTGGGAAGAAATATAAAGATGAGATTTGGTGTGATGTTGTGGATATGGATGTATGTCATCTGTTGCTGGAGAGACCGTAGCAGTATGATAGGGTTGTGCAACATGACGGTCGTACCAATAGCTACAGTTTCATCTTTGAAGGTACAAAAATCACTTTAGTTCCTAAGAAGCGACAACAAAAAGAAAACAAGATGGAGGAGATTGAAGAATTAAAGACTCTGTTGACTTTGAAGGAGTTTGTTAAAGAGGTGGAGGAGGAACCTGAAGTGTTTTTGTTGATTGGACGTGAGAGTAGTGAAGTGGTGGAAGTTCCTAAAGAAGTAAAGCCAGTGCTGGAAGAATTTGAAGATGTATTCCCTAAAGAGCTGCCAAAAGAATTGCCACCGTTGAGAGACATACAACATCAAATGATCTAGTGCCAGGTGTTGTTTTACCGCATAGGCCACATTATCGTATGAGGCCGAAAGAACACGAGGATTGAGAAGGCAAGTGGAAGAGTTTCTTGAGCAAGGGCGTGTTCAGGAGAGTCTAAGTCCATGTGCAGTACCAGCATTGTTGGTGCCGAAGAAGGATGGAACGTGGAGGATGTGTACCGATAGTCGGGCATTGAACAAGATTACTGTCCGATACAGGTTTCCTATGCCTAGATTGGATGATCTACTAGACCAGTTGAATGGAGCTACTATATTTTCTAAGATTGATCTGAAGAGCGGTTATCATCAAATTCGAATTAGACCAGTTCATGAATGGAAAACAGCGTTCAAGACACGGGAGGGGTTGTATGAATGGCTGGTTATGCTGTTTGGTCTTTCGAATGCACCTTGTACGTTTATGCGGGTGATGAATCAGATCTTTAGACCATTTATTGGGATGTTCGTGGTGGTGTATTTTGATGATATACTGATATACAGTGGAAGCCCAGAAGAACACTTGCATCATCTGAGAGAAGTGTTGATGATACTGCGACAGGAACAATTTTATGCTGCAACGAAGAAATGCGTGTTCATGACGCATAGTGTTTTATTTTTGGGATATGTTGTATCAGAAGGAGGTATACAGGTGGATCAAAATAAAGTTGACGCAATCACAAATTGGCCACAACCCAGGACAATAACAGAAGTTAGAAGTTTGCATGGATTAGCATCATTCTACCGAAGATTTATTCCACATTTCAGTAGCGTGATGGCACCAGTTACTGATTGTATGAAGGGAAAGCAATTTTCATGGCCAGAGGAAGCAGGATTTGCTTTTGAGCGGATCAAGGAACTGTTGACGTCAGCCCCAATTCTAGTTTTGCCGGACATTCAATTGGTATTTGAATTACATACTGATGCATCTAAGGTTGGAATTGGAGGGGTGTTAAGTCAGAGGGGCCGTCCTATTGCTTATTTCAGTGAGAAGCTTATGGGAGCAAAGATGAGATATAATACCTATGATATGGAATTTTATGATGTAGTGCAAGCCGTGAAGCACTGGAGACACTATTTGTTCCGTAAAGAATTTGTTCTATATACTGATCATGAAGCATTGAAACATTTGCAGGGACAGGACAAGATTGTAGCCAGACATGCATCGTGGATCGCCTACTTGCAACAGTTTACTTTTGTTGTGAAGCACAAATCAGGGGTAACGAATCGTGTAGCAGATGCCTTGAGCAAGAGGAATCATTTGTTGACAACGATGAAGGTTGAAGTGAAAGGATTTGAACTATTGCCAGAGTTGTTTGAAGAAGATCCTTACTTTACGAAGATTGTTGAGAAAGTCAAGGATGGGAATACTGATGAGTTTGTATTGGTAGATGGATTCTTATTCAAGGGGAATCGATTGTGCATACCAGAATGTAGCTTGCGAATGAAGATAGTGAAGGAGCTGCATGAGGAAGGACATGTGGGTAGAGACCGAACATTGCAATTGATTTCTCAATCATATTTTTGGCCTTCTCTAAGGAGGGAAGTTGAAAAGTTTGTTCGAAGATGTAATGTTTGTCAAGTTTCGAAAGGGACAGCTACAAATGCGGGAAAGGCATATGCCTTCACCTGTTCCTACAAAACCGTGGGTTGACGTAAGCATGGACTTTGTGTTGGGTTTGCCGAGGACTCAGCGGGGAAATGACTCTATCTATGTTGTGGTGGACCGTTTCTCGAAGATGGTACATTTTGTTGCTTGTAAGAAGACGGCAGATGCAGTCCATGTGGCACAGTTGTTCTTTAAAGAGATATATCGCTTGCATGGTTTACCAGAATCTATATTTCAGACATGGATACCAGATTTCTAAGTCATTTTTGATTGAGTTTGTGGAAGATGGTTGGAACGAAGCTAAATTTTAGTAGCGCCTATCATCCACAGACAGATGGACAAACGGAAGTGGTGAACAGGTCATTGGGAAACTTGTTGAGATGTCTTGTATAGGATAATTTGAAGAGTTGGGATATGAAGTTATGTCAGGAGGAATTTGCACATAATCATGCACTCAATCGAAGTACTGGATTCAGTCCATTTCAAGTGATATTTTCAGCAATGCCAAAGGGGCCGTTGGAGTTGACGACAGTGCCATATCAGAAGGGAGTTGTTAAATGAGCTGGTGATTTCGTGAATGAGTTGCAGTAGTGCCACAGAACTGTTCATGAACGATTGCTTGCAGAAAATGAGAAATATAAACAACTGGCAGATAAGAAACAAAGGAATGTGGACTTCAAAGTGGGTGATTTTGTTTACGCAGTACTGAAGAAAGATCGTTTCCCAGTTGGAACTTACAACAAGTTGAAAGCACGAAAGATTAGTCCAGTAGAAATCTTGAAGAAGATCAATGATAATGCGTATCGGCTAAGGTTGCCGGAAGAGGTTCATACTTCTGATGTTTTCAATGTCAAAAACTTAATTCCGTATTATGGGGAGGAATTTGTCGAAGATGACAAGAGTGTGAATTCGAGGACGAATTCCTTCCAAAAAGGGGAGGATGATGAAGCGCTTACCTCAATCGAAGATCGCCGCCCTTCTTTAGGTCGTGGACGACCTATTTAAAATCGCGAGCAAACCCTAGGTTGCTCCCCTCTAGGTCGCAAGCGACGACCCACCGTATGTTGCCTACCTCCAACACTAGGTCGCTCCACCTTGAATCGCGAGCGAGCTTCTATAAGTCGCGTACAAGCCCTAGGTCGCGAACGAGGTCGCGAAGAAGAAGGTCGCTCTACCAGCCTAAGTCGTGAAGCCCTAGGTTGCGATCAAGATGCGAAGACTTGGGTCGCTTCCCCAGCTTGAATCGTTCCACTATAGGTCGCGAACAATGGCAAAGTCGTGGGTACTTCATGGAGATTAAGTCGCGAACAGTTGTACTTGAAAATTTTAGGTCTCGAACAGTTGAAATATTTTAGGTCGTAGCCCGTATGTGTTGAGTCGTGAGTTGTGAAAGGTTGTTACATTTGTTGTTTGTAATTCATGTTGTATTTTGTTGTGTCGTTAAGTCATTTTACTTAGGTCGTTAATTGTAAATCGTAAGTCGTTAGGTCATCGAGGTTAGGTTGGCCATTTGTGTGGGTTGTGTATGTGTATTGTAAGCCTATAAATAGGCGTGTTGTGTCATTCTAAAGGTTGATGAATTTTGAATAAAATTTGGTTTGTGTTTTGTGCCTCCATTCAAATTGGAAGTTTAGTGTTATCTCCTTTCTCCACCTTGGGCATTCGAGTGCGATCGAATCAACGATCGTTGAAGCCAATTCGCAGAATCAAGTGGCTTGATCAACGTTCGAAGAATTGCAGATCTTCTTTCACGGTATCGTGCGCAATCAACGTGTCGAAGATTGCTAGAATCCGGTATCTTCGTGATCAACGGATTTGGGCATTTGGGTATTCTTAAATCCATCGATTTGTCATCGATTCACCGATTATTTCCGCTAATCGTGTGAGATCCTGGATGGATTCGATTTACATCGTCGAATTCGCTTCCTACGCTGCGTCACTACCACATCCAATAGTCAATCAATAAGTGAAAGTATAATCATTCCAATTGAGTGAGAAGATCTCACATTTTACCACGCATGCAATCCATTTACATTCTAGCTTGATTTCTTTCGGATATTGACCTTGTATAAATAATTATATCATTTATCAATATTCGAATGAATAGAAATTCAATTTCCGTTTAATAAACTTATTTTGACTAATGATTTAATAATTTTTTTAAAACTAATTTTCCAATAACAAATAATATTTCTATTTTTTAAACACATATACTAAAAATAAAATCTATGTATATTTTAAATAATCTATACAGATTCCAAATATCATATTTATGTATATATACTTTACAGAAATATAAAACTCCCAAATCTTATTAAATAATTTCCTTTTCTATACATTTTTTTTATAATATAAAAATAAGATTATACCTTACCGTCGAATCCAGATTCCAGTTTTGTCTTCATCGATCGAAACTCTTATTGACTTGCATGCGAACATTAGCGACTTTGATGCCGACCCAACGTCGTTGCCATTACTGCCCTAACTATCGTGACCCGTACTATGACACTGTTCGACCTCTTCAAGCATGCACGAGTCGTTGCTTCACCCAAATTTGCCGCCAATCGCCTTGCTCGGGAGCTCGAGCTTGCCTCGGCTCCTCGCGGCGCTGCCCCCGTGATTCGACGCTGCTTCCCCCGCTCGATCAAGCTTCACGAATAAATCGATTTAGTGAATAGTTTGGAATGCAATTTGAATTTTATAGCCACCATTTAAATTATCTTTGTACACGAACGATTTTCACAGAAAAAGAAAACGAACAGTTTTTTTTGTTTTGAAAAAAAAACCATCGTTTAGCCCTTCAAATCCTTTTCTTCGTTCGTTTTGTTTTGTTTCATTTTTTGATAAATGACGCTTGCAACATAGAGGGCACGAAGACGAACATGTGTTGTAAAGAAAGAAACGTGTTAAATTTGGGTATCACATGTGAATATAAATATTTAATTTAAATTCAAATTTAAATCATCTCCAATTCGAAGTTCAAAATTTCGAACTCCTATCAAGGCATACCGCTAGGCGTTTATAATGTTAAACCCATATTCCGAACGCAATGGAAAAGGTTCTGAGTCCAAATTGGATGGAGATGATAGCATTTTGAACCCAGTTGTTAAATTAAATTTCGATAAAATTTTCAGCGTGTTCGCTTGTCGTACGACCAAATGATCACTCCAAACACTACGAAAATTGAAATTCGATAATAGTACAATATTACGGTTCCAATCGAACTGGTTTTGTCGAATTCCGAGACTGTGCCTCGGAAGGCTATTTTTAAATATCGATTTGAATGATATAAATTCGAAACTGAACAAACACTTCAAATTTCAAATTAACTTTTAACTACCAGATAAATAGTGATATTTGAAATTCAGGTTAAAAATTAACTTTTAAATATTTAAAATCATTTAAATATTTCAATTTCAAATGTCTAAATTTCCGGGTCGTTACATTCCTCCTCCCTTATAGGAATTTCATCCCCGAAATTGCTTGTCAAGAACAATGGTCCATAACCCATTAACTATTTTTTCCAAGGCCAAACAGTTTTTGAAAACTTCCCAAAGCAATCTTTTTATTAGAGACAAACTTACTCTTACAACTTCTCAACTCACCCATCGGTTCCAACTAATATCACTACCTCAATAATTCAAATTATAATTTAAAACCAAATTTTAAGCTGTCACAATTTTCTACAAAAATTTTCTAAATCTTTAAATTTTTGAAAAATTTCGCCAGCGTTTCCTTTGCGTGGCTAGATCGAAACAACTACAAAACTGCCTCTATGGTCCAAATTTTCAAAGAAAACAAAAGCTAAGAGGCTAGATCAGAAAATAACCAATTTCATATGTCAATTTTAAATGCGTACCTTTAGTCAGGCAATACAAATTTATCTTCTGAAATCAAAAATTTCAATTTTCTTTTGTTTTTAAGTACATGTTTCCTACTTAGTAATCATATCTGATCACTCAATTCAAAATCATTTTATTTATTTTCTTTTTAAAATTTTCAATGTTTGCTTTAATTATGCTCGCACGATGCACATATATCATCCGTACGCAATACCAAATCCGATCGCTCACTCAATCACACTTCACTTTCGAACTAGTATCATCTGTCCGACTTCCTAGTGCGGATTTAGATCTGGTTCCTTGATCAGAAACCATCATTCTTCTTGCATTGCCATATACGATGATAGAGAATTTCCAAAATCAATCAAAAATCCATATCTAGGGGTTCATTGTCGAAAATCGAGTGAAAATCACTACTCGGATAGATATAAATATCTTGAAATTCTATGCTCAAATCTGGATCAAATCGCTTTGTGAATAAAATATATCCTACGTATTTATCTCAATTGATTATTAGCTATATCAAATCACTTCCTATTCACATTTATTTCAATCCCCATTCTCTTATCCACAATTTTCATTTCACACACCTTTATTAAATCTTCATTCAAATACTTACACAATATTTTCCTAATACCAATTTTACTTAAGAATTTCACCATTACTTTCTCAATCATATATAAATATTTTATACACTTCTTATATTTATTTCCACCTCATCACTGAAGTTCATATTCATTTTTATTCAATTTACATTTTCAGTTCCATTCGAACTCAATTTATCTAATTTTCTAATATTGAATTTTACCGACCACCTCCCAAACCACATTTAATTAGCCATTTCTCTAATCAGTTCCATACACTAATTTATTCATATCTCAATCAAATTTTATTTCCAAACTTTCAATTTTACTTTGCCCAACTCAAACTAATATTTTTTTCAATCTCACCCAATTCATATAATTCAAGTTAAACATCATTTCAAATTTTCAATTCCAATTTTATTTACTTACAAATTAGATTATTTTATTCATTCGCAAATTTATTTCCAACTCGATGAATTTTATTTCAGTGGTGGTTCCATTTAATCAACTTAAACTCTTTCCTCAAATTCGCTTTTATTTAACTTAATTCAATTTACATTCCAATTCAATTCAGATTTTAAACTTCTACAAGTTTTCCAACTTATTCACATTCCATTCACTAATCTCTTTAATTCACTTCATTTAATTGGCTTACCTTTCTAAATTATTTCATTTTCATGGTTACTTTAATTTAACTCTTCTTCAAGTTAAATTTTATTCTAACAAATTTCAAATTTTATAAGTTATCAATCCCATTTATATTTCATAAACATATTTAATTAAACTTCTAGAGTCTAAACAATTTCTTAAACACTTAAGAATATTTTTGAAATCATATATACCTGAACCAAACTAAACCTTTACATTCAAAAATCAAACCCAATTTCGTAAAGAAACACCAATTCAAAAAATTCAGGTAGCAATTCCTCTCTTGGAAACTTTAAAATGAACATTGATGATGTTGCGATCAACATCAGAATTATTTTCCAACGACTGAAGTGAGTTCAGTAATTTTATTTTTCAAAAAGAATTTCAAATATTTTAATTCCAAATCCCACAAGAATTCATATACAATTCAGAAAAATTTCCAAATGATATCACAATTATTCCACCAAAAACATTGAAATTATTTTAAAACTCAAAGGGGACTAAATTTTCCCAAATTTTTGAATTCAAATCCTTTAAATCTATATTCAAATATTACTCGGGAATTTTATCCCATTTTAATTATAAATCACATTTATAATTCATATTTACAAATTCCATTATGTCATATGGGTTAATTTCCTAACTTTGGTTATAACATTAATTTCTTATTTTAATTTCCATACAAAAATGGTAATGATTTAATATTATCACATTCTGACAACCAAGCAGCCATATATAACTATAATAATTTATGAAAATTTATTTCTTTCATATATAAAAATAATTTGGGTAAAATTATTTCATTTACCCTATTTAAACACTACAATGTTGAATTGTTCTATTCGAGCGTTTAGAGATCCCTATCAATGACGTTAATTACTCGTATTGACTAGAACCCATACGCCACGCAACAAACCAATCAACACAATTTAAAACAATTTTACATTCACTAATAAATATGCGCTTATATCGATTAATACACTCAAACTCATTCTAGAGTACTACTGACTCTGTCTCTAATGAGTAATCCCTACCAGAGCCAAGCTTCTCGATTAACCTCCTGCTTTGATACCAACTGTAATGATTCGCAAATCCGTACACCTTTGAGTTGGTAATATTCTCCAACGGTTCAACTCAAATTGGACGAAATTTTGAACCATTATGGGAATAGAAGAAAAAGGGTAGAAGAAGAAGAAGATAAAAAAAACAACATAGAATCTCACATTTGCAGCGGAACAGTAAAAAATAGATGGCAACTGACCTTTTTAAAAAAAAATTTATATTACATCATCAGAGTACAACACAATCTATGACACGGTACTGGATAGTTATAATAACTTGTCCGCACACAGCTGAATATAGAGCATACCATACATAGCGGAATATAAGTTAGATATGTGATATACGTCTCCGTCATCCAGCTCGACTCTTGAGCTCCATAGCGTCCTATCCTCTAGCTGTATTACTCAGTCTGACCCGAGCATTATAATAAAATTACGCCCGAGTCAGTCTGGAAAACCAGTGCGAGAAAACACATACAATTGAATTATTAAAGTTTTCAAAATCCTTTGAAATCAAAGGTATCTCGTATGACCATGCCACAAATAAACATGTCGTGTTTTTACCTTATGAAAACCAGAACATTTTTATCAAGCCAGCCTAATGTTATAATAGTGTCTATAGAAAGTAAAATAAAATATAGCTGAAATGCTTACATCCACGTTCCAGTAGAGTTGGGCACAATCAAAACTATACAGGCGCTTATTGGAAAATGGATTCCATACAACGGCAGGGCTACCGAGGTATCGCCCGTCACAGTACCTGATAGATCAGCATACCAAGGACCACTCCAAATCCCCTACAACACAAGACCGGCCTACTCCTCACCTGGATGGACCGAATAAGATCACCCTGCGGTTGGGATCAGCAACCGCCACGCAGCCGAGATCAAAGGGACTTTAGACAGGGAAGACCTTACCCTAATTGGGTGCTACCCACTTAGCCTTGCTACCCCTCCCTTATCTTAGCCATTCCCCGTTGATGAGGCTTGAGGCTAAGCATTACCTTTTAATAAAGAATTTCACTTAGAATGCTTAACGTCCTCCAATGACGATGATCTCTGATAGCATACATCCATACAAGTTGCCTTGGGTCTGGACAAACCGAATAACCATCTTCATCATCTTCGTGGTCTTCATTCGCTACATTCAAGCCGGATTGAAATGATTTTCGGATAATTAAGTCTGATCTCGATCTCTTCGAAACGATTAGCGCATAAGCCAATATTGATAGTCTTTATTTAACTATCAAATTTAAACAATAATTCAACAAATTATTTTACTTCCAATGAAGAACCCAAGCCTCATTAAATTTAGCTTTTAAATATATTAAATCACTTTATCCAAAAATATACACTTAAAATATTTAAAATAAAGCTACATAAATCACTTTATTCAAATGTACACTTAAACACTTAAATAAAAGCTACTTAAATCACTTTGTTCCAAAAAATAGTTATGAAATTCTATAATAATTTCCCAAGTAAAACTTCAGCCAAAAACTATTTTTAAAATAAAACTGTTATATATAGTATAAATATTTAATATTTATCCTTTAAATCATAACACTAATTTAACCTTTAAAGATAATTAACCACTAAAATCAACTTAATCGCTATTTACTTTAAAAAATTAAAACAATTCAAATGATAAATTTCTCTATTCTTTTAAAACATCTTTAAAACTTCTAATTTATACATAGAAATCTTTCTTTGAAAATTTACTTAGCTTTTCAGAAAATTCCACTTTCCACTCCATTATAGCCCATCAAATCATTATAAATCTTTCTCAATTTATCTCCCGTTTAATTTACGTCCCAATCTCTTAAATTTCCTTTCTCACATTTTTAAAAATAACACAACTATTTATTTTTAAAACAAATTACCATCTCCTTATAAATTTCCCCCATGAATATATAAATCCAAATTATTCACTGATAAATATTCACTTTATTTATGAATATTGTTTATAAATTCCATAGTCTAATTCTCCTTTTAATCACAGTTTCAAAACACTTAATCGATTTCCAAATCAGTTCCCTTGAATTAAATCCATTTTAAAGTTTAATTCTTGATTACTCAAGTTTATTCCAAAATCCATAAACCCTAGATTCACTCCTTTATAATGATTTATAACCTTATTTAAATCTGAAACATTAATTTCATATTTTCTATTTTTTCCCACATTGCTTCTTTATTTTTTTCTAAAAATCCGTTTTAAACTTCGGATTTTAAAAATAAATTCTTTTATAATTAGCCAAATCGCATATGTCCCATATTATTAAATCCTTGTATTCAATTATTTCAAAATCTCTACCTTTTCCATATTTAGAAATTATCAAGTACAAACTTTAAAATCAAACTATTCATTTTTTCCAAATTCATTACTTTTAAATTTATCCATCTTTACTATAAATTTCTTACTTTAAACTATCCCTTTTTATTTCCCCTTTAAAAATCCAATATTTCTATTTTTAAAATGCCACAAAATATCCAACAATATGTTAATATCAAATAAATTAACATAATATATCACAGATTATTCAACATTTCATATATCTCTAAAATGAAAATAAATTCAATGTTTTTGAGGAATCCAGTTGGATCCCTCCAACCTGTTTCCCTGCATCCATGGATTTTAGCACAATATAAAAATATGAATCCCATTTCGAGGGGGATATCGTGGTATATAGGGTCATCCGCTATTAAGCAGGGCGCATAGGGTCTCATTTGCTATATAATGCGGGAATATCAATCACTCCAATAATAATATATATATTACTATATATATGTAATCATCCAATAGATAATTATGGATCTATCAATCCAATCATCATCCAATAACGTAAATTTAAGCATTTAAATTTTAACAGTAATCCGAATGAGTGAGAGATTCTCACCTTTGATTATGTTTGTAACCTATTTCCATCTCGACTTATTTACTTCACGATTTTAGACCTTGTACAAACATCATATGGTTTATTAACATTTGAAATAATCGGACAATTAACTACCATTTAATAAATTAAATTAACTAATAATTTAGTTTAAACTAATTTTCCGTTAATATATTATTTTTAGTCTCTAAAATTATTGAACAAGTTAATTAAATGAGTTAATCACCATAATCTATTGTTTTAAAATAATATAGCAAGTAAAGATATGTATATGTGTAGATTTATTTTATTTTTCTTTGAAACTACATATAAAAAATCTATATACATTTAGAAATCTAATTTTAAATATAAACTCCTCAAACATTTAAAATTCCTATATATTTTTCCTCTTTCAAAATCATATATATATATATATATATATATTTATATATTTCTCTGACTAAAAAAAAGTTTTTCTGTTTCAAACCTTACATATATTTTCCAGTCTGTGTGTGTATATATATATTCTCCAGTAAATAAATTCTTAAAGTTCACATTTGAATTTTAAAAAGAACAAAAAGAAAACAAGATTCTTCTAACCACGACCAAACTGCGACTTCCAGCAACGTCCTCCCAGCTCAACCAACGTTGCGCACGTACACAGCCTCGACCCCACCACGCTCGAAGCCCCCAGCATCGTAACTCCTTACTTCAACGCAACACGTAGTGCCCCAAACTCTTGAACGATATCGTGGCCAAGCCCTCGTCGATCGAACGCGCTCCCATCCTTGCAGATATCGCTCGACTTCTGCGACTTCGATCCTCTATTTTATTATATTTTCGAATGAGAATCATTTTGAATTCATGGATTAGATTACGATTTTGCTAGAGAAGGAAGGAGGGAAATTTGATTTGTGAAAGAAATCTAAAAAGAGGGAGGGGGAAATACTTCGTTTGAACGAGAAGATATGTTCCAGTTTTTACTTGTTCGGTCATTCTTTTTTCTTTAGTGAACTTTGAACGAATTTGGAGGAGGAGAAAAAAGGCAACTTCAAACTTGATGTCAAGAAGATGAGAAAAAGAAGGATTCAGGATATAACAGAAAAGCGGCCATTTTTTTCTCTATTTGATTTGAAATTGTTTGAACCCATTTGCATTTTAAAAGGGAGAACGAGGGAACACGACAAGATGTAAACGTGTTTAAAACAACTTGCTACAATGACCTAAGGTGAAAGCAAAAAGGTCTGATGGGAATACAAGTTCTGAAAGTTTCAAAAGAATATATATATATATATATTAAACCATCTCGAAACCATAGCCTGAAATTTTTGACATTCTATCAAGGCATGCTGCTAGGCATTTATAATCTTATACCCCTATTTCGAACTCAGTGAAAAAGGTTTCGAGTCCTAATTCGTTCGTATGGAGAAGATTGCTTTTTGGACTCAATTATTAGATTGAATTTTCGATATAAATTTCAATGCGTCTACCACCGTACGATCACACAACAACTCCAAACACTACGAAATTTGAAATCCGACAATAATACACTATTACGGATCCAATGGAATTGGTTTCATCGAATTCCGAGACTGTGCCTCAGAAGGCTATTTTTAAATGTCAACTAAAACGGTACATTTTTTAAAAACTAAATATATCACCTTTAAATTCATTCTTAAAGCTTTTATTATCTTTAGTATTACCAACATAAATTTTACAATCCTTCCAATTATTTTTTACAGGCATGAAATTCTAGATTCAAAAATTTACCCAATTTGCAATTATTAAATTCAATAATTTGATTACCAATTGATAGTGATATTTGAAATTCAGGTTAAAAAATAACTTTTAAATATTTAAAATCATTAAATATTTCAACTTCAAATGTCCAACTTTCTGGGTCATTACACCCGCTATTAATTTTTTCGCCTCTGCCGCATTGAATCTACCGAGCATTTTAAGTGCATAGTGCTAGACCCTAAAATATATATTCATCACATCTAAAATACTGTATCAGTTACATAGTGACTACTAGATAATATACATGACATATCCTTCTATATATCAATATATATAAGAATTAGGTAAACTAAAATAGTCAAACTTGTTTACTCCAGTGCTAACACCAAATCTAGAGATCGGTGAGTCCATGTACCTATATAGTCTCCACTTGACCCGACTACTATAAAAATAAAAAGATCTGACTATATCTAATAGAAAGGTAAGATGATACTGATATAATAGATATACGACTTAACAATAAATAAGGCATCATATAAATATGCCAAAACCAATGATCATAATAAGGCATATTAAATAAAATCATCATTTCATAACTCCATCTATGACTTAACCATAAAAGAAGTCATCTCAAAATATGCCTAAATTTAATTAATCATAATAAAAAGGCAGATCAAACCAAATCACAATTTCATAAGTCCATATCAAGTCTAAAATGGACTATCATCTAAAATATGGTGATGACAATTGAAAATTCTCCAGAGCCCACAATATACTAAATAACTATCCCAAGATCTCTGAAGAAATAATCATCCCTAATGAAATAATAATGGTTATCAACTATCAGTTTAAAAACAACGATACAGAGTCTAATGAGCCAAAATAAACTGATAATAGTCTAATGAACAAAAAGACTCTCCCACATAGTGTAGTAGTCTAATCCCACAAAATAGACTACTATGCGATTTACCTAGTCTCACAAAATAGGTTAACATTGCCTACTGTAGCCAACAGGGTTGGTGCAGTTGGTTGATGGTCCGGACTGCGTGATCGAAGGTCACGAGTTCGAGCCCCGAAACTGACAACCCTGTAACAAGTACCCGAAGTATGTGTTTGGCAGGCACATACTTCCCTAGAGTTTACAAGCGAAGCTTGGTTCTCTAGGTAATTAAAAAAAAACAAAAAACAAAAAAAAACATTGCCTACTGTACACAAAATAAACTGATAGGTTTGCATATAACAAATGTTCAAGGGTCAAAAGACCAGCCGTGTCATACCATAACAAACCTATCCTCCATAATCAGTTTGCCTACCTAAATCTAAGAATGCATTGTCTTGTAGATCGATGAAAAAAAATGTGTCATCGTCTCCCAGGGATCCATTGACTTGAAATCTAAACATCCTAATATAATACAATTCTGAATATTAATTACCGTCACTCAAGTAATCATAAGAATTTAACTACCTGTTTTAATTAAATATTTATTACAATCAAGTTTTATTAGTTAAAAAAAATAAGAACGTATTTTGCTTTCAATGTTAAAATAAATAAATAAAATAGTTACAAAATTTACTTTCAAAACGGTTAACATTTCACTTTCAATTTTTTGACATAATGATACTACAAATACTATACAAATCTACTCTATACGTAGTTATACACTATCTAACTCTGGAATGCGATTTATTTGTTTACCATCTTTTTTTTCTATGTTTATTTAAAACACTAACAAAATTTACCGCAACTTGCATAACTGAAGAGTGTCACTATGGAATGTAATAAATTTTTACTTACCGCTTTAACTACGAGCGTTAGTAGTATAATATATGCTTCTTTGTTTCTCGGAATGTTAATTACATGTACACGCTTAAAATTCTAATATATTTTCTTCACTGCATGCATTGCAAAAACAAAGTTATAAATTGAAAATAAGGTGAAGAATGAAAAATTATCTTCTTTTCCACATACACACATGAGAGAAAAACTATGTGTACATAAATACTATTACGTAATTTAGAATGTGATACTCTTGTCTTTTTCACTATCATTATTATTGTCCAAAAATATTTCCATGCCCGGTAATTTCTTTTCCATATTAAATTGAATAGTTACAAAAATAACATTCATACGGTACTAACACTGCACAAATCTATACTTTCATATGCAACTTTTTATTTTGAGGCATAATGATACTACAGACACTACACAAACTTTTGCATTCACAAATGCATCAATATTGTAATAAAAATCAAAAAACATGCGATCTTAGGCCTACACCATGAAAATACTTTCAAAGTATAGACGGCTATACCCAACTATGCATATACGAACTTCATATACAGTAGATGATATTGATGAATAAATTTTCTCAGGTAACTCCAAAAAACAAAATAATAATATATTATAGAAACTTTATGATAAAAGATTATCTTTACATTGAACAAATCTCACATCCAAAGAATATATAATGTCATAAGTTACATATAACGTAAGATTTTCTCCCATGTAATCAGCACGGACTTCATACTAGTATAAAGATATAATTCTCCAAAATCATTATTTTTTTAAAATCCATAAACCCATTTTAAAGAAGATTTTCTTATTTACAAAAAATCTAAACTCTTTTAAAATCGTTTAAACCTCTTTTATAAATAAATCACTTAAAACTGAAATTATTGCTTTCATAATAGCTTTTATAGAATAATACCATATTTTATCCCTTGCCTCTAAAACATTTTCCAAAATTATATACTTAAAACAGAAATTTTAAAAAGGTTTTTTTTATAATAGATATTACTCATTTTAAAAGCTTTGAATCAAAGTTTTGAAATAAGAAATAAGTTAAGAAAATAATACAATTTAACTATATTCTATAAATTAAGTTTTAAATAAAGACCCAATTTGGTAAAAATTTATTTTGAAAACCTTTTAAAACATTTAAACAAGTCAAACAGTAAATCCATCAAAAATTCAAAATTTAGTCGCAACATTTCTATATAAAATATAGTTCCATAATATGGAAGTATTTAGCAACCCGAATTGCTTTCTGACAACTCTGATCACACATGCAATAAACAACAACCATACAATTGATCAAATATTTTGATGGTTTTCAAAATCATGAAATTTCATAATGGATTCAAAGGAATCCAACATTTAGAATACACAATTCAACCAATTCATTCATTAAACAAATTGAACCCACAACATGCAACTTATTTCAATAATTTCATCCAATCGTTACTAAAATTTTACGCAATACGTAAGTGATTTCTAAGCCAACTAAAGCATGCTAAGAGGAATATTATTATTCAGATATTGTAGTGTGAGTTAAAAGAACAACTCATTAAGTCGACAAGTGCGATACTTAAACTCTGCTCTAGACAATTTTGTGGTGTCAAATCTGCCATTTTCTTCCTATCCTCCAACATCACACCAGCAACCATCCATCACAACATGCATCTGCAATTTCTCACCAACAACCATCACTGGAAACCCTAACCCTTGATTGTTCTTCACTCAACCTTATGGCATTCACCAAAATACACAACCATAAGGTCGCGCTCGCTCATCACCTCATCCATGCCATCACCCACGCCTATGATTGGCCCATCACCAGCAGTTCACTCGACCTTCTCCACTCAGCCTTGCCCCATACAGTGTGTACGCCCTTGACCTTAAGCATCTTCATCAAGGGATGCGGCATCCCCTCTCATCGCCATCGTCGACCGCGGACATGGTAACATATAATTCGATCTTGCATTTTTTCAAATTGATTTAGAGCTTGGGGATTTTGGCGGAAGGAGAGAGTGATTTTGATTCAATGGGTGTGATTTTTTTTGCTGATGGGGAACAAAAGACGAAGTACTTAATTTGTTACTTGGGATTTGGCTTTCATTAGTTAATAATAACTAATTTTCTCCTTTTCTTTTTTAAACAACCTAATTATTTATTTAGAATAGAATTTCATTCCAATTTAAACAAATTTACACTTTGTTTTACGAATTATACTTCGATAGCTACACAATTCTATTCAATATTAGTTCACTCTAGATAATTATTAAATAGATTACAATAAATGAATTTATTTTCATCTATTCGTTATATTGATATAAAAAAATTGATTCATCTTCGATAATTAATTGATTTTTTTAAATAACAAATAAAACTCATTTTCATTTATTACAATTATATATGATTATTTACATCTTTAAATATTTTATATTTAACAATAGCACTTTATCCATTTTAATATATCTTTTAAAAATTATTTTATTAATTAATTCAACTTGTTAAAATGAAATATATTATTAATCAGACTTCAATTAAGTAAAATTTTATTTCTAAAATACTGATTATCAAAAAAATTAGAATGAAAATACTTCTATTACAATTAAATTTTTCCAATATTAGAGGTTCAAAAACATGGTTGCTATAGTCTTCTCCTTCTATGAAAATTGCATTCTCGCAATTTCGTATAAGAAGACATCACTTGCAATTCAACACTAACTCTGTTTCGAATTCTACAATCAAGTTGAAACTCGCTTGATTCTCTAAGTAATTAATAAAAGAACTAAGCTTATTATACATTCATAAATTAAAATATATCAATTTCTGCACTTTTATTTCTCCATATATGAAGTTTATTGAAAAAATTACTAAGCGTTGAAAATTTTGGAAAATTTCATCAGCGTCCCCTTTGTACGGAGAGCCATTTGCAATTTCACGGATATGATATATATGATATACATGATATACATCGACCACATTATCGGAATAACAATATGAATTAATGTTTCTAACACTTTTGCATTTTAATCTTAAAGCACGTCTTTATTTTAGCATTTAAAGCAAGTTAGTTAACTTATGTATAAGCAAAAGCAAGCTATGCTTGCACCATAATCCGCAAAAGCTCAAAAAATACCTGATCCTAACTCAATTATAAAATTAGCTGCATATGAAGAAATATAAGAAGTACGCACTCATTTAATATAAAAACAACATCTCATTCTTATTTAACACACTTTCTATCCAAATTGTAACGGTCAAAACTACTGCTTTAAATAATTGTTTCAAAGAATAAATTGTCGCATAGTGTGTTAATGTGTTAACTTCCCAAAAAAGTTTTGGATTACAACATATGAATTATAACATGAGTTAAGGGAGGCTAGTAGAAGTATAAAAATACCATCTTTATAAATATGTGCAGTTCCTTCTTATTAAACGTAGTGTTCCACCTAGAAAACTTCAAAATTTCACAAAACTATCTAAACAAAAGTTGTTTCTTATATTCTTACCTTTATGGAACAGGCAAGATAGTGTAAATTGGATAAACTGTTTAAAAGTTATGGACAAATGAATACTGCATATATTTTCAAAAATTCATTCTCGGGCCTGAGATTTGAATCCATTTTCGACCATGTTTACATAGTATTGAATTTCATAATTCCAATAAGTGACGAACACAAAAGCTTTTTCGATATTAAAATATATTTTAAATGGAAAAGTATTCATTAAATTCAAACAACATAATCTAAAGTTATGACCAGTTTCATTCAGCGTTTTTAAGATGAAATTTCTAAAGTATACTCTTATCTTCTACTTAGCAACTACCTTTACAACTCTTATTTAACCTTTTCCATGTAATGCACCACGCATTGGCAATATGCATGTAATCAAATAGACTTAAGGTTTAGCACAATGTTTACATGTATATTATTAACGAATATGAAAGGAAATAAAAATAGAAAGAGTTTTATAGACAAAACAAACTAAGTTTCATAAAGTTATATTCTAGTAAAGGCGAAAATATTTACGATGCCAAGAATTAAACTTTAACAACTAAAAGATAATGAACCTGAATCCACGTAAGCAAAAAAAGGCCAATGAAAATCTATGGAATATCCTACAAACCATGCAAGTTTCATGAAACACAGAACTAACAAAATATTGCTGTTTTTTTTTCAAAAACAAGTTCATCCATTGGACAACAAAATGAGTAAAATCCAAAAATTTTGGTTTAGAAATACGTTTTGTATTTCTGTTTTCAATATGTATGTCAAATATAAGAAGAATGGAGGAACGACAGAGGGGAAGGAAGAAAGACGGATGGGAGGATGAAAGGGATTGAGAGACGAAGGAAGAATGAATTGTTTCACATGCTTGTGTTATTTTCCAAAACATGAAAAATAAAATAAGTTGCTTTCTATTTTGTGCGTTAACTTCATTTTTAAAATTGGTCGTTTTTGACCATATACATGCATGATGTGCATTTTTTTGAACGAAAACCCAAAACAAAAAATAACAAACCAAACATTACCTTATATTTTTACAAATTCCATAAAGAGGAAAATACATTGATTTGTAAGAATTCTCCGCCATTTTGTTGAACTCTTCCTAATACATCCAGCAGCATATGTGTGTTCAAGTGCCCTTTTTTTCAAAACTCAAAATCCCATTTCCAAACTATTTACATGTACAGACAGCTGGGCACATATGATTATAATGCTATATTTGTCATGGAATCATGTTATACAAGAGAGGGATGCAAGTTGCATAATTTAACCATGTCAAGAATTGACTAATGGAAACTTGGTCTTATCTCAATTCCCTATTGATTTGTCATTTTTAATCTTAGCTTCCTACTCATAGTACTCCATTAAACTCCCCTCCCTTCTTCCATTCTCATCTTAAATCTTCTAAAATATGACTAAACATGTGCAAAAAAGTTTCATTGAGTCCTCCTAATAAACCACTGCCTTTATAAAGTTATAGAACTATTGAAGGTTTTCATATAATTTTAAATCATATCTACCAGTTTTTTTGTTAAAATTGAACTATGTTTACACAATATAACTTTCTCATTGATAGATCAATAACCAATTGTTTTAGGAATATTTATAAGCTACTGTCGGTGATTAATCTATATTAAATCTGAATACATATAACACATATTGATTCAACTGAGAAACACATATATGAAATTAACAGTGGAAGGCGTACCTGAATCCATCGATTAAGTTCTTAATTGATGTGAACATTAATTTGGATTAGATCTTCCAATGTGACAGAAGCTCAGATCTATAAATTCTCTTTAGAAGAGGGTAGAGAGATATGATAAGGCTTATATAATTTGGGGACTAACCTATATATATAGTGTGTGACATTTTTCAGTTCGACCCTTCAACAAACTAAAACTGTCACTCTGGTATCCACACATTATAATTATACATGACGAATAAACCCCTTAATTCTTAATATGTTTATTTCAAAAATAGATCACGTAATTAGACTTAATTACAAGATAGCCCACACATTCAAACATTAAAATATATTGCCTCGTTATGTTGAACTATTCCAACAATCTCCCCTGGGCCACATATGTAACTTTATAGAATGTGTTCAACTTTATGAGCTCTTAAATAGCTACATTAATAATATGGTATATTCAAAATAGTTTCATCTGTTGATTGTGTTAACATAGAACCAAAGTGATTTCATTACTATTTTGTAACTAAACCCATCAATGGTCACAGATATCAAAATAATCAAATGACATAGATCAATCATGTATGCGTAGCATGGAAATTACATGAAATGTGGTCCTTACGTGCCTATTCCTAGCTGGTCCTACTTCATTTTAATAAGATCAAAATTCCAAATAATATATATAAACAAATGAATTGCAAACGAAAACTTTATTTTTGACAGGAAAAACCAAACCATTCCATAACCAAAATATAGAGCAGTGTCGCGAAATTAGTGACTAAGTACAAACTCCCCCTAAACAAAAATATCCTTATATAAAAGATACACCCATTTTAGCAATATGCTCATGAAAGACCTTGGGTAGTACTCCTTTTGTAAGTGGATCCGCTAGCATAGAATTTCTCCAACTATGCTCTACGAATATTGACCCATTCTGTACATTGTCTTTTAAAAGTACAAATTTGATGTCAATGTAGTTTGACTTGCTTGAGCTTCCATTGTCATTAAAATATAATACTGCATATCTACTATCATAATATAATTTTAATGGTCTTTCAATATTATCAATAATGCACAGCCCAGTGATAAAATTCTGCAGCCATTTCACATGGATAGATGCCTCATAATAAGACACAAACTCCACCTCCATGGTGATAGAAGCTATGAGTGTTTGTTTAACGCTTTTCGATGATATAGCCCCTCCACTTAATAGAAATATGTATCACGAAGTGGATTTTCTGCTATCTGGGCATCCAGCAAAAGCAGAATCAGAATACCCAATGAAATCCAACTGAACTAATCTTCTATATGTAAGCATTTAATCCTTTGTTCTCCGAAGATACCTCATAAACCTTTTTGTTGTTTTCCAATGATCCATTCCAGGGTTACTAAGATACCTTCCCAACACTCCTATAATGTACGCAATATCCGGACGTGTACACACTTGAGCATACATTAGACTCCCTATAGCAGATGCGTATGGGATCTTCTACATTTCTTTTGCTTCAAGGACGTTATTAGGGCATAGTTTGAGAAAAAATTTATCTCCATTAGCGATAGGGGTATCGACTATTTTACAATATTGTATGCCAAACGTTTTAAGCATCGTTTCTATATAGTTATTTTGTGACAACCCAAGAATACTCTGTGGGAGATCAGGATATATTTTGATTACTAATACAAAAGAAGCATCCCTAAGATCTTTTATTTCAAAATTATCTGAAAGAAATCTCTTGGCTTTATGCAAAATATCTAAATTATTACAGGCAAGCAATATATCATAAACATATAAAATCGCAAATACGAATTTTCTCCCATTAAACTTGTGATACACATAGTTATCAATTATGTTTGCCTCGAAACCAAATGAGGTAACTACTTTATGAAACTTATAGTACCATTGACGAGAAGCTTGTTTGAGTCCATAAGTGGATTTATTTAGTTTTCAAACCAATCTTTGGATATCTGAACACAAAGTTTTCTTGTTGCAGCATATAAATTTTTTCCTCAATGTCTCATTTCAGAAACGCGGTTTTAACATCCATTTGATGTAACTCAAGGTCAAATTGTGCAACAAGCGCTAAAATAATTCTAAAAGAGTATTTCGATGAAACAGGAGAGAAACTCTCTTTAAAATCGATACCTTCCTTCTGAGTAAAACCTTTTGCTACAAGACGAGCCTTGTATCTTTCCGCATTACCTTTTGCATCCCTCTTGGTTTTAAATATCCATTTACAACAAATGGGTTTCGTACCTTTAAGTAAAGAGACAAGATCCCTAACTTCATTATTTTGCATGTGTTTATACTCTTCATTCATAGCTTCAATCCACTTTTGAGAATTAGCATCTTGCATGGCTTGGTGAAAGTTGATGGGATCATTTTCCGCGATTCCATTATTATCCTCTATTTCTTGAAGAAATCCACATAATCATCTGGAATGACATCTTTTCTCTCTCTAGTGGATCTCCTTAGTGGCAATTCATTTTGAGGTTTTTGAGTTTATTCTTGTGGAACATTGTCCTCATCTTGAAGAAGGTTTTCTTCAACATTGTTTTGTTGTAGTTCCGAATTAACTTCTTCATTAACGACAGGAATGATAATCCGTACACTGTTAGAAGAAGTAATTGTAGTAAGAATCATAGATAATGATTACTCCTCAAAAACATTGTTGCTTACTTCGTTTCTCCCCCTAACTCAACATCCTCAAAAAATGTTGTAGTTTCGTCTCAAATTTTTTGCTTAGTATGGGATCATAAAATTTATAGCCCCTAGATTGCTTAGAATAACCAATAAAGTACATGCTCACTGTTTTACAGTCCAATTTTCTTTCATTTGACCTATACGGCCTTGCCTTAGCCAGACATCCCCATTTATGAAAATGCTTTAGAGTGGGATGTTCGCCTGTCAAAAGCTCATAAGGTGTCTTGGCAACTGCTTAAGTGGGTACCCTATTAAGGATATAAACTGTTGTCTTTAATGCCTCCCCTAGGGTGATTCTGGTAAGGTAGAATGACTAATCATACTCCTTACTATGTCTTTAAGAGTTATGTTTCGTCTTTTAGCAACACCGTTCATGCTAGGTGAACCTGGCATGGCGTACTGTAGGACTATTCCACATTCCTCTAGGAATTGGGAAAATGGTCCTAGACATTGTTCACTCGATCCATCAGATTTAACATAATATTCACCTCCATGGTCAGATCTGACACCTTTAGTTCTTTTATTGAGTTTGTTCTTAACTTCTACCATAAATTTATTGAACATTTCTAAGGATTCTGATTTATCATGTATAAGATATAGTTAGCAATATCTTGAGTAGTCGTCTATGAATGTGATAAATTAGTGTTGACCATTCCATGATACCATAGGGAATGGTCCACAAATATCTGTATGTATCAATTTTAAGACGCCGGTCGCTCTATTGGCATCTATTTTATTATGTTTGGTCAGTTTTCCCTCGACGCACTCTACACAGACAACAAAGTTTGAAAAATCAACATATTTCAAAATGCTATCTGACATAAGTCTTTGAATTCTAGTTTTAGATATATGACCTAAGCGCTTGTGCCACAATGTGGTAGTTTTCCTTATTAGCTTTTTTTGTACCACACGATACCACATGCAAGGCTTCATAATAAGAGATATTAACACCAAGCATATATAAGTTATCATAAACATTGAGAGAACCGGTTCCAACAAGATTTGAATTTATTGATGAACTAAAAATACAATTCCCAAATGAACAAGAATAACCAGATTTGTCCAACTTAGAAATAGAAACCAAATTCTGTCTAAATGACGGTATAACAAATGTATCAAATAAATCCAAATAAAACCGAGTTCTCAATAACAACTTAAAATGCATAAGAGCCTCGACTTTAACCGATTTTCCATCACCCACATAGATGTATCTTTCAGCATCAATTGGATTTCGGTAGCTCGAGCAACCCTACATAAAAACACTTATGTGAATAGAAGCATCGGAGTCTAACCACCAAGTGTTTCTAGGTACTCTAGCTAAATTTACTTCAGAATGGACCAAAGCAAAGGATGTACCTTTCTTAACATGCCATGCATGATATTTGGTACAACCTTTCTTTAAATGTCCAACCTTCTTACAAAAGTAACAACCATCAGCTTCCTTATGTTGTTTGTTTCCTTTGGAACTTTAGCAATTTTTTATCCTTCTTCTCTTTTTGTCTTTTCCCTTAGGGGTGTATGCCGAATGAGCACTTTCAGTCTTATCATGCTTCAATCTCTCTTCTTCTTATACACAATATGAGATAAGCTCAGTAAGAGTCCATTTCTCCTTTTGACAATTATAACTGATCTTAAACTGGTTGTATTATGAAGGAAGAGAGATTAGTACGAAATGCATGAGCAAATCATCCGAAAGCTCAACCTTAAGTGCCTTAAATTTTGAAGCAACATTAGTCATTTCCATAATGTACTCCCTTATGTTCCCTTTGCATTGATACTTCGTGGAAATCAAGTGCTACAAAAGCGTGCTTGTTTCCACCCTATCATTTTTAGCAAAACGTTTTTCAATCTCAGCAAGGAAATCTTTAACATTAGTTATCTTTTCGGATACCGCGCCTCTAAATTCCTCTGGAATGCCGCGTTTTATGATCATTAGACTCATGCGATTTGAATGATCCCACTTCTCAAAGTTCTTTATAACATCAGAAGAACTTTCATCCGTAAGAGGGGTGGGTGCATCCATCTTAAGTGCTAGGTCTATATCCATGCAGTGAAGAACAAGCAATATGTTCTCTTTCCAATCCTTAAAGTCTGTGCTAGTCATGATAGGAATGTTGATAAGATTTATAGATATCGTAGTTCAATTAGCTATAATTTTAACATAAGATCAATCAAATATGCTCACATTGTAAAACAAAACCGTAGTAAATTTAAGTAATTGGTAAGTCTCTTCTCAAGATACCTGGCACAACATCAATATCAAGTCTTTGGACAGTAATATTAATTGTAAGTGGTACTTTTGTTGTAATGATCAAACATTGATAATAAGTTCTGGTCAAATATCAATCTTCAATTGGGCCGATTAGATATTCACTTGCAAAACTATTTGATTGTCACATATTTATCATCACACATGTATAAATGATTCGGCCAAATATTAGTCTTCCTTTAGGCTAGCTAATATTCGCATGAATAAATACACAAATACCAAAAAATATTTATGAATAACTAAAATAAGAGAGGTCACTTCGGTGAGATGTTATTTCAATTAGTTCACTTGTAATGTAGGATATTTACAATTAGTTTGTAAAGGAACACCAAATAATATTTGAATTAGTTTATTTTAACTCATCCATTTATGTGTATTCCATAAGTTTCAATTTTTTTTTTTTAATTTTATAGGTATTGAAAATATGGTTTCATGGCCATAAAAAAATTACATCAACCAAAATTGTAGTAATACATAACAAATGGTATTTGTAATAACAATTAATGATAAAATATTGCATACTTTATTTGACTATCAATATGCAAGATAGAAGATAAAACAAATTTTAACATAGCATGGTCCATACATGTTATATTACAAGAAATGAATAGCTGAAAACTGTAGTAGTGGTTGATCCCAAACATAGTGTGAAGCAACGAAAATAAATAATGCATGTCAAAATAGCTTATTAAATCAGTGCGACGGGTGATTAGCTTTCGATGAAAGCTTATTTGAATAAGCAAATATGAATACATATGTTATAATATTATAGAAAGTGAAACTTATTTTTAATGAGTGGGCTATATATATAAAATATACTTATCCATAAATATAAATGTATTAAATAATAAATAATATGTCTTTTCTTATTCCAAATACAAACATGCTGCATCGTTAAATTTATTGCAACTAACGCATCTACTTCATTTACGATAATAAATTAATTTATTTATTACTATAACAACCACATTTAATGCAATTATGATAAAAATAAAAGCAACTGACCGCTATGTGGTCCAATATGTATTACAAGAACATGAAAAGGAATGAAGATGCTTCCAAACGTGTGAATGAAACAAAACTTAACATGGTAACCATCTATAGTAACAAAAAATTATACAGTCGCAATACTAATGACAATAAAATATGAATAATAAAAGTAGCAACAATTAAAGACATCAGATCCGAACAAGCGGAATTAATTCATGAATTATTTGTATAGATCTAAAACAAAGGCATCAGACGAATCAATAAGAAAAGAGCAAATCTCACAGATCTGAAATAAAGGCATCGGATGAATCAACAAAAATTGTAAATCTCAGAACCCTAATTTCATGTATACTTAAAATTAGGAAATTTCTCGATAAAATCGATAATGGGTGGCTTTGATACCACTTGTTGATGATTAATCTATATAAGATCTAAATGCATATAACTCATATTGATTCAATTGAGAAACAAGTATGTGCAATTAATAGCGGAAGGTGTACCTGAATACGTCGATTCATAATTAATGTGAATTTGGATTAGCTCTTCCAAACTGACACAAGCTTAGATCGGTAAATTATCTTTAGAAGAGGGTAGAGAGAATATGATAAGACAAATGTAATTTGAGGACTATAAACCCATATATATAATGTGTGACATTTTTCAGTTTGACCCTTCAATAAACAAAAATTGTCACTACGGTATTCACACGTTATAATTTTACATGACGAATATACCCCTTAAGTATTAATGTTTTCCAAATAGATCACGCAATTAGACCTAATTACAAGATAGCTCACACATTCAAACATTAAAATATGTGGCCTCCTTATGTCGAATTATTCCAAGAGCTACATTATGATGAAAAAATAGGCATATTCACTCCATATATCAACTTGAAAACCTAAAATATTATTGACAGCAAAGCTTATTGACCAAAGAATCAAGCAACCACAAAACCTGTTGTAAAATCATAGGTTTATTAATGAAATCTAAGAGCAGCTTAGGAAAACTAAGAGTCAATGGCCTCAATCAATTTACATATTCATAAACAAGAATAAGCGCCTTCATCTTCGTGGACCTTTTTCTCCCAGTTCGAAACAAAATCTAAGGCATAAGCTTCGTGTTGCTTTTTTTATACTACATTATTCTTTATCAAAATACTTCATCAAAGATCAACTATTCAATTTAAAAGATTAGAAACTTTAAAGTATTTCAAACTTATTTCTAGCATTGTTTCATAAAACAAAATTAATTCATATAAATTGACTATTTAAAATAAATCAACTTTGAATTCATAAAAAATATTTATCTCATTTGCTTGCTTATAACGACTCATTAACTAGACAGTTCTACATAATACAACATTCAAAGCTCACTACCCAATCCATTAATATGATAAGTAAAAAAACATATACTTCCAGTGGAAGTATTTTTGAAGTACCAATGTGGTACACATACATACATATATATACATATATAATTGAACATTAATGATTATCTTACATATTTTAGATACTTGAAATTTCAAAGTAGGTCGTATTTAAGTTTGATTGCATTTATTTATTTCTAGGTTGTATCTTAAGACAATAGCTAAGGACATCAAAATAAAGCATGATGGTAATTTATGAAGAATTAACCTTTGTTTGTTACCAGTTACATGTGAATATATCTTTATGCTAACACTTTATTACATTTTATGGATCTGGACTGAAAAGTTTGGAGTGTACAGTATTAATACAAAATAATAAACATGCTGATTAAAATTATTCAAACAATGTATAATATAAATAAAATAGAATCAGAGTCACAGATCATAGTGGAATAAAATACATTATATACATAATAAAATGTGAGTCTACAAAATATTAGTGTAGACCCCCATAATATATATATATATATATATATACATTACATCTAACATACTATATTAGTTACATAGAGACTACTAGATAATATACATGACATATCCTTCTAAATATCAATATATACAAGAATGAACAATCAAACTAGTTTACTCCAGTGCTAACACAAAATATAGAGGTCGGCGAGTCCATATACCTATAGAGTCTCGGTCTGACCCGAGTATTATAGAAATAAACCCAAACTATACCTAATAGAAAAGTTAGATGATACTGATATCATAAATATATGATTTAACAATAAATAAGCCACAATAAAAAAATATGCCAAAACCAATGATCATAATGAGGCATATTAAATAAAATCACCATTTCATAATTCCATTTGTGACTTAACCATAAAAGAAGTAATCTCAAAATATGCCCAAATCCAAATAATCATAATAATAAGGCATACCAAACTATATCACCATTTAATGAGTCCATATCAAGTCTTAAACGACCTACCATCTAAAATATGGTGAGAAAAATTCAAAAATTCTGCAGAGCTCAAAAGATACAAAATATCTATCCTAAAATCTCTGAAGAAATAATCATCACTAATAAAATAATAATGGTAGTAACCTATCAGTTAAAAACATAGTCTTAACAAGCCAAAATAGATCGATAACAGTCTAATAACCAAAAGACTTTGCCACGTTGTGTACTATTCTCGCAAAATAGACTAGTACGTGAATTTACCTAATCCCATAAAATCGGCAAATATTGTCTACTATACACAAAATAAACTGATATATCTGCATATGACACCTGTCGAAGGGTCAGAAGGGCAGCCGCGTCAAACCATAACAAACATAATCCTTCAAAATAGGTCTTCCTACCCAAATCTAAGAATATATTGATTTGTAAATCGATGAAAAAAAATAAGTTAACGTCCTTTAGGGATCTATCGGCCTAAAATCCAAACACTATAAGATAATACAACTCTAAATGTAAATTACTATCACTTAACTAACCATAATAATTTAACTAACTGTCATGTACCAGATAGTAAATTAAAGTACGCACTAGAAGCTGGCAATTTCCATTCGAACTCTATTTTACAAAATAAACAAAATAAATTGTACGAAATGCCCCATACCAATTCGATAATTCAATCGTTTACTAATATTCTTTGTTTTATAGAAAGGCATGGAATCTCACTAAAATCTCAAGTCCAAAATTTAAAATAATAGAGTTTTAAATTAATTATATATATAAAGTTATAATTCTCCAAAATCATATTTTAAATACATAAACTCATTTTAAAGAAGAATTGCTTATTTACAAAAGATTTTAACTCTTTTAAAATCATTTAAACCTCTCTTATAACTAAATCACTTAAAACTAAAATTATAATTTCATAATAATTTTTATAAAAAATAGCATATTTTATCTTTTTCCCCTAAAACATTTTCCAAAATTACACTTAAAATAGAAATTTTAAAAAGGATTTTATTATAATTAAGTATTACTCATTTTTAAAGGATTTGAATTAATGATTGAAATAAGAAATATGTTAAGAAAATAATATGATTTATCTGTATTCTATAAATGAAATTTTAAACAAAGATTCAATTAGACAAAACTTTATTTTGACAACCTTATATAACAATTAAACGGTAGAAACAATAAATTCATTGGAAATTTAACATTTTGAGCCAACATCGCTTTATAAAATATATGGTCATAATATGGAATTATTTAACGACGCAAATTGCTTTCGACTTCATTGTTAGTGTCATCAACTCGTATTCAGCCATATTACTAGTGGCCGAAAATCATAACTTATAGCATAATACAGTCGACATTCATTGGGGATAATGATTACATATCCTACACTAGCCCCATGCTCATTTGATGCTCCATCAAGAAATAATTACCACCTAGGCTTTAAATCATCTTCCTTCTCTGATTGTTCTTTGATGAATCCTGTGCATTCATTCACGAAGTCGGCCAAAGCATGTCCTTTAATTGCATTATGAAGTTGGAACTCACTATCATATTGATTAAGTTCTATTCCCCATTTTTCTAAACTTCCCAATGTCTTGGGCTTACTGAAGACTCATTTAAGTGGAAAGTTGGTTAAAACCTTAATCGGGTGCGATTGAAAATAGGCACTCAACTTTCGAGCGGTGAGCATTAAGACGAATGCCAACATTTCCATAACTGAATACCTTAGCTCTGCATCCTTGAGCCTTTTCTAACATAATATATTAAAAGATGAGTGTGATGACCCATTTCCTCGATCCTTGAATATCGACACTAATACATCCATGGTATTCATGTGTCGTAAATCCAGGTGTCGAGGGGGTAGATTGTCAAGGGTAAAGTAAAGCAAAAGTAAAAAATAGGAACAAAATGTCTCATATTTCATTTAATTTTATATATAGATTGTATATACAACCACTCTCGCTAGGGTACATCAGAGTTATGGTATGAACTAACCCAGGCAGGAATAATTATAACTGCTTGCTTCCATGCTTGTTGCTAAAAACTAAACTTAGACACATCGAAAAATAAATAGATAGACAGATATCTACATCTGATGCTCCAGCTCCATGCTTCAAAACTCTTATAGAATGATGTACTAAAATACTCATAACAGGATCCTGACTACTTGGCTACTCAAGAAAATAGGGCACCCACAATTTAAAGGGAAAGCAAAATAAATTCCGAGTCAGTCATGGAACTGGTGTGAGAACACAAAGTGCAATGTTTTGAAAACAAAAAGGTATCGCATAAGACCACACCGCAAATAAACACGAACATGTTTTTACCTTACGATAACCAAATTTGTATTACGTAAAAGTAAGGGATATTATTCATATTGACGTATCTTTAAAAAAATTGCAAGAAAGCTTATTAATCTTAGCCAAAATTGTTGCATTGATTAAATTCCAGCATACTAGCCACAAAATGGGTTCTACAAACAAAATGGCAGACACTTATTGGAAAATAGATTTCCATACAAATGACCAGGTAAAGAGACTAGCTTCCAGTAGTACAACTCTAGAGGAATGTACCGAGGCCTATAGAACATCTACACCTCTACGAACACAGGACCGGTCTACCTCTCCCAAACTAGTACTGAATATGTCATTACCCCGGTCGTTACAGACCTATCGGAGACATCTCTTAGCCCAAAATCATAGTAATTTAAACCTGAATATTATAGCGGGTAGAAATATATCTTGAAGAGGATGATAATAACCTAATGGTTGCGAACCACATAGCCTTGCCACATCTACCCTGTTTCGTTCATTTTTGGGTGTGACGTTTGAGGTAACGACTACCTTTCTCATTGCACATTTCACTTTAAATGTTACACTGCCATTCCATGGCCACACAATTAGTTTCTGCAAACGTGTAACTCCTGAGCTCATAGTTCTTAGGAAAGGGTGTTAAACTAAGGGAAGTTGCTTTCTCCGCCATCAAACAAAAGATATGTTCATGGGGATCACTTATGTAACAAGAAATGCAACGTCGGACATTTGTCCATATAAGTTGTCCAGGAATAGGACAAACCGAAGGCTCTCTCCTACCACGTCCTATCTGAAGTTACCCTTATGATTAGTTGCGAGAAGTCCTTGCATCGAAGATCTTAAATGAAGAACTACTGCCACATAGTATGATATGGGAAATTTCCCCTAAGGACCAGTGACAAGCATCCCCTACATTCCATCTTCCAAATTATCTCCATATATTCACTTCGAATACGTAAATTGGTACAAAATGTTCTTCAGATAGTAATAATCAATATCTGACCTCGATTACTTCAAACCAATCATTGATAAAATAGGTCAAGTAAATAGGTGAATAATATTTGATTAATTTATTAAGTTTATCAAAAATATCCTTTAGAGATACATAACTTTAAAACATTTCTTTCCGGTATATATGGAATCATTAAACCTCTCCTGTCAAATCCTTTGATAACTTTAAACATTTGTTGAACTGGGAATAAATTCAAAATCGTTTCATTTTTCACTTAGCAAAATATTGATCCGAGTAAACGAAATTTACTATCCCCTCCATCGGGCCAGTCCAGATAGCCAGGGAGAGCATGAAACTGGTTTTCTAAACTAAAGCTTAGACCCTATCTCTTTGACACTTATTGGACGGTCAAGTTATTTGATCGACACTAAATCATTAAATATTTATCCATTCCACAAATCCTTTAAAATCATCATTAAATACTTATTTAATCATTTAAAAAAAAAATTAAAAGATTTGGAAAAGAATGGTATTGTTTAGAATTATATTTCAAAAGTTATAATAAAGAGTTGTGGTAAAGTGCCGTGGAAAGTGCTTATTTTTAAGCTATATTGATCAAAACAACTTTTTATCATTTGAAAATTCATTTTTGTAACTCAAATCACTTTTAAAATATTTTTAGAAATTATTTTGTATTTTTAAAATAATTTAAAATATCGTTTTCAAAGGAATCTTGTAATGGATTCCGAACTGCAAAACAACGATTTTTTTCAAAAATTTGTTTTGCTCATATCTCAAAATTTATTTATTAAAAATCTCGATTTTCTTCCTTTTTTGAAAAATATGGATATAGTAGTTATGGAAATTATTATCTCAAAGAATTATGAGCTATATTCAGTTCTATAGATTCATTTGACTTTTATGGGGCAAAATAGCGAACTACCGTTACGCGACGCACCTATTTTTGATTAAATTGTCAATTAGCATTCAAACTTCACCAACACATTTATATGTTTACTAAACATTTTAAACTTATTTTTTAAACGTTTTTAAATAGATTTAACATTCCATATACACCAACTCACTAAATAAAGGAAAGTTTTTCCTTCGTGCTTATAACATGTATTTCCGCGATTTGCATATATATTCAACATTTTTATTAAAAAAAACCATTGTCAACAATCATAATCAAACATATATAATATCCAATAGCATATAATATGAAATTTTAGGAGTTCACACCTTTGGTTTAAGTGATTAACTAAAAATCGGTTATAGCTCGGCTATTTGATTTTCAAAGCTAACGATCCTTCGGACATAAGCTCCTAAATGACTTGGCCTAAGCTTGGGATGGCTTGGAGAGCTCACGCCTAGGATGGAATAAGAAAAAGGCTCAACCTTCAATGGAATGTGGACATGGCCGTGAAACATAAGATTAAAGGTGGAGTTTTGGAGTTGTTTTGAGGTGATTAAATGTGTGTAATTATATATTAAAATTGTAAATTATTTATGGAACAAAATTATACATAATTTCTTTTAGGGTGGAAGCCATTAAAGAGGTGGACAAAGCTTAGAAAAATGAAGAAGGAGATAAATGAAAATGAAGAGGAGAGTGTAGGGTATTTACAGGTAAAGAAAAGGGAAAAAATATCCATGCATACATCATCATTTGCATCACCATCACCTACATCATCGTCATCACTCCCTCCAATCTTAATCATGGCTATAATCACCTCTCCCATGTGCGCATCACTTTCATCATTTCACGGTATACATATGTTGACTTTGGTATACTTAAGAAGTAAGAAAACTAAAAATATCTTATATATTTCAAATAATATTTATATACTTGAATATATGTGTATATATATGTTTGTATGCATGTTCTCAAGTATGCACATGTACATGTGTATGTGTATGTTGTATATCACACAATGGTATACAACTTCTATACGTTGCATAGTTACGGATTATGATTTCGATTTCTGGTCATATTTCATATTTTAGTTAATATGCTTATATTTGCAAAAAAAAATATGAAAATGAATTCATTATCAATTTTAACAAATTAAAATGATCATATTTCATTTATATAACCATATAAATTAGTATTAATAATTATTTACAAAATTATTGTAATATCGATAAAGCGAAATGAACATTTATTAAAGTAGTATACTTACGAGTTGTTACAGACCCCCTTAAAATAATTTGGTCCTCAAAATTAAGATAATAAGAAAATAGCTCAAAAGGAAATATATCCAATAGGATGGGATATATATAAAAGTATGGATAAGTGATTACACCCTAAGCAGTGAGTACACAATAACAGTATGATTTATGTAGTTTATACATCAATCCAAAACTCAGGATATGTCTTTTTAATTTTTTCATCCGTTTCCCAAGTGCAATCCTCAGCATCTCCACCCCATTGAACTTTGACAAACCTTACCACCTTCCTCCTAAATCATTTCTCATCATGATCAATGATTCTAACAAGCCGTGTAATTACTGCCAAATTCGTTTCTACCTCTAAGTCTTCCTACGCAACTGTTTCCATGATTTGTTCTAGGTCATGCATATGTTTCCTTAAATAAGATACGTGAATGACATTGTGCACTCCCGCCAAACTTTCTAACAATTGCACTCGATAAGCTAGTGGGCCGATTCATTCGGGAACGGGAAAGGTCCAATATATCAAGTTGCTAACTTCCCAGCCCTTCCAAACCTCACCCCTCCTCTCATCAGAGAGACTTTCAAGATGACAGAATCTCCAACTAGGATCTCCAAATTTTAATGCCTTTGGTTTGAATAACTTTTCTATCTGCTCTAGGCTTCCTTAGCTTCTTTCCAATCATATCAACCTTTTTTGATGCTTCTCGTATCACAGTAGGACCAAATATAATCCGATCTCCGGTCTTGATCCAACATGCTGGTGATTAACATGGTTGGCCATATAGAGCTTCATACGGTTCCATCCCGATACTAGTTTGATAACGTTGTTATAACAGAACTCTAAACAATAGAAATGATTTTCCCATGAGCCTCCAAAGTCTAGAATACATTCTCTTAGAAGATCTTCCAAAATGCAGTTTACTCTTTCCGTCTTTCCATCGGCTTAATAGGCAGTGCTTATATTCAGCCTTGTTCCCAAAGCTATCTCTAATGCTTCCCGAAACCGACTAGTAAAGATTGGATCCTGATCACTTATTATACTACTTGGAATTCCATGCAATCAAACAGTATCTTTTATACACATATATATCTCTATAAGGCTTTTGGTGGTCCTTATTGGCTTCCTGGAATAAAGTATGGACTTTTAATTAATCGGTCTATGATAACCCAAATGCCTTCGTTTTATTTCCTTGTTCAAGGTAATCTATCAATGAAATCAATTGATAATTGATCCCACTTCCAAGCAGGAATCTCCAAAGGTTAAAGTAACCCTGCAATTTTATGTTGGTCACTCTTGATTTATTGACAATTTATGCATAGGCTAACATAAATGGATATATCCCTTCTCATGCTTCTCCAACACAATGTGTGCTTCATATCTTTATACATGTTGTTAATTCCCGGATGAACATTTACTTTGGATTTGTGGCATTCATCTGACATCTCTTGCTTAAGATTTTCCACATTCGGAACATAAATTCGCCCACTCAACTGTAATACCCATGGTTATCTAAGCTTGAATTCTACCCTTTGTATATGTCTTTAATAATCTTCTTTAGAAATCTATCTTCTTTTTGCTTGCTGGTTATTCTTTCCAGAAGAGTTAGGGTTACTACCAAATAAGAAATAATAGCATTCTCCCTCCTCAACGCATCGTCTATTACATTGACTTTCCTAGGTGTATACAGAATATCTAGATCATAAGATGCTAGAAATTCTAGCCAACGTTGCTGCCTCGTATTCAAATCTTTCTTGGTGGAAAGAAACTTGAAAGATATATAATACGTAAAGAGCTCAAAACTTTCACCTATTTAAAGAGGGAATTTTATTTACTAAGGTCAATTCAAAGTTTTATTGAAATAAACTATGAAATATTCTTACCCTGCAAATAGTGCCTCCATATTTTCAATGCGAACACCATGGCTAATAATTCTATGTCATGTGTTGCATAATTTTTCTCATGAATCTTTATCTATCTACTTGCATAAGCAATCCCCTTACCTTTCTGCATCAGAACTACACCAACTCCTTCTCCACAAGCATCTATATAAATGGATAATCCACTATTTCCATTTATAATTTCTAAAATTAGAGCGGTTGTTGACCTCTTCTTAATTTCCTAGAATGCTTCTTCATATTTAGGAGTCCAGATAAATTTAGCATCCTTCATTGTCAACTTCGTTAAGTGATGGGCAATCTTTGAAAAATCTTGAATGAATCTTTTGTAATACCTTCCCAAACCTAAGAAGCTACAAATTTCCTTAGGAGTTTGTGGCTGCTTCCAATTTAGAACATCTGCAACCTTTATAGGATCTATTGAAATCCTATCCCTTGACACTGTATGTCCAAGGAATCTTACCTCCTTTTTCCAAAAATGGCATTTTGAGAATTTGGCTTTAAGCACATTATATCACAATATCACCAACACAGCTTCTAGATATCATTTGTGCTCTTCTTCTATCTCAGAATAGATAAGGACATCATCAATAAAGACTAACACGAATTTATTGAGTGCATCTCTAAATACTCTATTCATAAGGCCTGCAAAATAACTGGGTGATTTGGTCAGCCTAAAAGGCATAACTTCAACTTGAAAATAGCATTAGAACCTTTAAATGCAGCTAGAAGGATGCATTCTTTTGTGATTCTTTGTTGGTGACATCCCTGGCTAGATCCATTTTTAAGAATACTCGAGCACTATGCAACTGATCAAACAAGTCACCTATTCAGGGTAGAGGATACTTGTTCTTAATTGTTTGTTTATTCAGATCTTGGTAATCTGCACCCAACCTTAAAGATCCATCTGACTTGGAAACAAAAACCATTACCGATTCCTATCTTTACAAACTAGGTCTTATTAACCCTTTCTTTAATAGTTGTTTGGTTTGTTTATTTAACTCCTCCCTCTCTTCTGGATCCATCCTTTGATCAGATTTTTTAATTGGCCTTGCACTAGAAATTAATTTAATATGAAACTCGATTACCTGATGTGAGGATATACTCTTTACTTCTTCAAAACGTCTTGAAATTATTTGACAATAGTTCATATTCCTTCCTGGGATGAATCTAATGCATATAGAATACTGCCCTTCCTTGGACTAGGATCTTCATAAGATATTTCTATAAACTTCCTGATGCTAGGCCACAAACATATCATCCTTCTATCGCATTAGAGAACAGCTTTATACTTAGTCAACCAATCGATACAGAGTAAAATTTCAAATCCAGTGAAATCTAAGATAAACATGTCAAAAGGAAATTTGTGGAAAGAGTGGGAAATTTGGAATTTCTCACAACTCATACAAAGGTGAGTAGTACCACCTATACCATTTGTCGGGCAGATAGTGGCATCAACTAATTTAGGGTCAATTATTAATTCATCTAGGTTTCTTTAGCAAGAAAACTATGAGAAGCTCCTATATCAAATAATACTCTAACTAAAACATCTTTGATAAATATATTACCTTCCAACACTCCTTTTCTCTTCACATCCTGAGAGGTTGAAGGTTCATCCTTTATAGCAAAAATTCTAGCTTGCCTCCCTTCCTCATAATTAGACAATCCTTTATTATGTGCTCTAGTTGATGAAAATTATAGGAGAGGCTATTCCGAACCATAGGAGAAATAGAATCCTGGACTTTTGGACTCCTAAAATCCTTTATAATATGGCCCTTCCTCTTACAATTGTTACAAGTGCAATCCTTAAAGCGGTTTCCTTGAGATCCTTCCGTAGGTTTTCCTTGCTACAGCATTTCCCCACTATGATTGAACTTCTTTATTTTCCAACAGATGGTGTTGTTGGTGTTGGTCTGAGCTACCACCGGATTCTTCTTATCTAACGTTTCATAATGGAATCCTATATCCTCTAAGTCTTTAAATGATCCTTTTACATGAGCAGTCATCTTACTTTGGTACTTCTCATCCATTTCCAAAATAAACTTCTTATCTTTCTTAAAAGGCGTGTCAATCTGACCTGGCCTAAACTAAGATAATTCGTTGAACTTATTCGCATACTCCTCAAGCGTCATTTCATCCTGCTTCGGGTCTATTAATCTTCTATAAAGACGAGATTTCTCAGATGCTGGCATATACTACTCCTCCAAGACATCCTTAAACCTTTCCCAAAGAAATTATCTTCCGGTTCATTTTGGGTAATGCACTCTTATTAAGCCAGAGCCCCCTCCTTCAGTTACCACGAGGCCAAAAACCACTTTTGCTTAGTACTAATATGCAACGCCTTAAAGATTCTTTCGCTTGATTTGATCCAAGCTTGTAATTCAATGATAGCTTTTGTACCTTTGTATGGTTTCCTCCCTAAGTTAGTAGAATTTTTGCATAGGGTGGCAAAATTAACCTGGGGTTGCACGAGAGGTACTTCTTCTGCAGCAGTGGTTGGAGCTCGACCATTGGTTGTTGTGGTGTTGTTGTTTCCCCCTCTTCGTCCTCTACGAGTAATCGTGTATTTCTACCTGAATATAATAAGATAACAAAGATGAAATTATCTTAGGGAATTGGGTATTAAGCATATCACAACTTGATTTTTTTATCAATAAAGGTTTTAAATGCTCGCTCTCAAAGATTAAACTCATTCTACGTTATTGTTAACCCTTTCTCTAATGAGTCATACCCCTACTAAAGCCAAAGTTCTTGCTTATAATCTAAAAGAAGATATGAGAAGAGAGATAAAACGTATATTTATATATAGCAAATACAAGTACATTATCCCATACCTCGATCTTTTCTCCAATTTCTTAGGTTTACATTTCCAAAGTTCATTTTAAGCTTGAAATTTTTTTTATGTCTTCGTAAGCCTATATTCTGATACCAAGTTGTAACATCTTCTATCTTGAGCCCCAAAGCTAAGTACTGCGGATGATGTAGTTGTCTATAGTATTAACTTCCAGTGACAAAATACAGTAATGTTAATGGTATCCATAACATCAGAAGCACTTGAATATGAAACAAAATAAAAGATTCCAAAAACAACTTTGATAATTACATTTCCAAATCATGTTTTATATTCCATTACACAATCCCAAAATGTTTCCCAGACTTTGATCAAATATAATCTATCTATTACTTATATTAGAAAGGAGAAACCACAGTTTTGCAATTAACAACAATCTGACAAGTGGCACTAAATTTCTATTACCACGTGCTGCTCAAGAAATTTATTTTCTATTCTGTGATGCAACAATTAGTTAAGAAACCATCTTCCATCTACGGTTACGATAACCCAATGGTTAAAAAGCTATCAATGTTCATTTGGTAACAATTCTGGCTGATAATTCAATTGGAGATTTAGTGTTCATATCTTCGATTCTTCTTCTCAATTTGATTCCCGTCCTCATTGTTTCTATAAGCATGTTCCTTCTCCACTTTTCTATATTCCCACTGATCCATTCTTTTATCTTCTTCGATATTTTCCTCAATTATTACTTAAGTTGAAATACTTGTATGATTCAATTACAATATAGTATTTGTTGCAACTATTCATTTTAAAATTTCTTTTATCCGGCGTAACTGTGTTATTCTCCTGTATGATTGTTCCTGATGTAGATTATGTGTTTAATGAATCTTCTTAATCACCAGTTCAATATTTGAGTTTGTAATTAATATTAATGACATTAATTAGAACTTTGTTTTCTACACAGTCTATACCTACTGAGAAGTATTTCTATACAACGATTACTTATAAACTATATTCCAACTATTTTTAAATGATTGAATAACAAAATGAATAACAAAGCATATGACTAACTATTTGCATATAAATCTCCTGATATTATTTTAAAGTTTGCGAGTGTCGTCCTTTTGCGTATATTATACTCCGATCGCCCTCCATTTTTTACTTTCCAATGTAATCAGCCTTGAGTAAGGATGCTTTAATTTTCATTTTACATTTCTATATGATCTATCATTCATTATCAGTTTGTACTCTTTGTCTTCCCATGTTATTGATGTACTTGGTATGTTTGTTGAATAGTGTAAATGAATTTGAATTCATGCTCTAAAATGTCTGTAGTTATGACATTTAATAAACTATATTGTGCAGTTTCCATAAAAAATTTAGCTTAACAATCCATAAAAAAATTGTTTCCCTTAAAATTTATTTTTCCAATCTCCTTTAACATGCGCTGAAGGGTGATGCAGTGTCATTGGGTCACTACTTAAACTTTGAGTTAATATTTGTGCCAATGGTTTGATGCCCATTAGCTAAACTATGGCTATTTATTTATGCACCTCCATCAGTATCCAATATTTAAGATAATAGTTAGCGACTTCAGTAAGTGTACCATCATCTTTGGTGTGTACCTAAACATATGCATCATTTTTGAATCTCTGTTGGATTTTTTTCTGTAGTACTTCTACAATTCTGTTATTACAAGGGATCCTCTTTAAACTACAAACCATTGATGCTTGGACAAGGTTCATGGGTTTTGTTGTATAAATTATTACACTTACAAGAGATTGTCTCCAACATAATTTACTTATTAGTAAGTTATCCAAAACTTTTTTTATTTGGTATTTAACTTCAGCTTTCTGTTATGTTTAAAGAGATACCTATTGATATCACATAATAAAAATAAGCAATGACTTACTGCATTGATTAGTATAAATATGCATCAATAAAATAGTACATGTATTTGAATTTTTCCAAGGTTGCATAATAGAGGTTTAAAATTCAGAAATTAATACGTCTACACATTTTTTATAGGATTTGAGACAAAGGAATTTATAAGATTAATCACTTCAAGTTAAAAGTATTTGTTGTATGCTGCTAGATTTTTATTGCAATCATCGCTCTTATTGAATAAAGTTTATTTTATGCTCTAATAATTATTTTTGTTGAATAATGTACGCAACTTATAGATTTGGCTATTAGTTTATTATAACTTTGGCTACCTGTTTTCCTAAGAATACACTTGGCATAATTATCGAATTATTTTGTTTTTACACGAGGTGATGTATCATTATTGGTATTACTTTTTTCCTCTTATATGAATTTCACATATGGGATTTGGTTTATAATTGAGAATAATGAGTGTGTGCACTTGGCCATGATGGAAAGGAAGTTGAAAGTTAAGCAAAGGATGAAGAATTTTCTCAAACTCAATAGCCTATGGAATATCGGTTGTTAAACAAGGAAAGCACCATGGAAGAAATATTCTCCTTTAGTTCCTCATGTAACATACAAATACTAATTAGTAGGCATTATTTCTAATGACTTCATAAGAGTCACGTCCTTGGTATAATTTTATCCTTTCACTTTTAATAAAAATGTACTATAATCACCCATATTGCTTATAATGCGAATAAGTAAAGATAGTTTTTGGTAATACTTTTGCCGATTATTTTTCATTATTCTATGTTGTAGAACATGCACAATTATTTTGAAAATAAATAGTTATCTGCATTTAATTCTTTGTTTAAGTGAATCATATTTACTACTTCCCTTAATAAAGAATAAAATATATGACGTAGAAGTTTTAGTAAATGAGTATAATTGGTGGTGATTTTATGTTCTACATATAAACTTTATATTCTTGATGATTCCAAATATTCACACTTATTTACCATTGATGTTTACAACCATTTTGAAAGGGCATCATATTATCCCTATGTGGCATTATAGTATTTAGAGTTTTAACCCACAAGAATTCCGTAAATATTAATTTTCATACTTTGAAGTTAAAATAACACACAATTTAATTAGTTGTTTTAAAATATTGATATTGGCGGAACTTCTTAAAATTTAAATTAATTTTTCTTTTATTTTAATAATAATGCTTTTTTTTCCTCTACTCTATTATAATAGCAGTGTAGTTCTAAATTTATGAATGAAATACTCGTTTCAATGTTATTAATTAGTACAACTGATAATTAGCTTTTTAATTTTGAACCCAAACGGTACTAAGTATACTCCTAGCATTTCTTAGAACTCTTTTACCCATAAAATTAATGGTATACCCACATATCTTTCTACATTCGTACTCTCAATTTTTAAACATTGATAAGCAATGGCATAATTTTGATTTTTTTTTAAAAAACATATGGTTTAATTGTTAATTTCAAGCATTATAGCTTGCCTAAATTTAGCAAGGATAAAATTTATTCTTAACTTTCAAAAATAGTCTTATATTTCACAATAAATTATAATCCCAAGTCGAGTGATCCATGTTTGTTTTACGATGTTGATTGTAATCGAATTCTGTTGTCTCTCCATTTATTTCTTTCATTGGTAACTTACTTTATAGTTTATATGTATTTATGATTTGTAAAAAAAACTGTCTTGACTTCAAAATTTTCTAGAAATATGGTCAAAACAGGCAAGAAGGAGGTTTGCAAGGATAATTTTGCTATACTTTTGACCATGGATATGCATAGCCAATTTCAATTTTATTTTGAAGGTTGAAATAAAATCTACCTTGATGATTATGTTCATTATGAATTGTTTAAATTAGTGTGTTTAACAATTGATATGTTGATTTTTGTTGGTTTCAGATGGTATATACTTGAATAAAAATTACTTTGCATTGAATTATAAAGGTTTTGTACATTTTTATATTAGCATGAAGTCAAAATATATGTTGCTAAAAAAATTACAAATTTCATATTCGTACACTTTTTAGTTTTTGTTGCTTATACAAAGTATATGCAATAAATTGTGCATATGCCTAAGAAAATATCCCAATTTTCCTTTTATTTTTCGGATAGTGTAAAACATTGCATATATTATTTTACACTATTTATAAATTCGACATAATATATTTGAATATTTTATCGGTTGTTAATTTCTATGTCATGCATAATACTATACTCATTAGCTTGAATAAAAAATAAAGAAAAGTAAAATGTAAAGATTGTATATCCTTATTTATATTGGCGTACTGAATGAAGAAGATAAATTCAACATTTTAAGCCTTCAAACATTGGACAATATGACCTAGGATCCATTCACTTATTGAATAGACAGGAAATAAGCGATCATAAAAAGTGAATTCTGGCAAAAAAATAGAATATATAAATAAGAACCATTAATCCACTTCAAATATACACATCATACAATCATGTCAACGCTCAAAAATAGTTATTTACACAGCCCGTGTGCGTAGCACAGGCCCCACACTAGTTAATACAAAATACGCCAACAACGACGTATGAAGATGCCCCTTTGGATTATCAGAGTACTTCAATAGACAAAACAGACTTAATACATCACAGGATAAATAAAAATAACAACTCTGAAATAACTATCCATGCCTCCTACACATCTCTAGAAGCTTTATTTGTCCTCCTATTAAACATGTAAACCATGACTCTCGATCTACTAAAATTACTTTTGAGCACTCGAGAGTTTAAACAAAAAACATAAACTTCGAGTCAGACATAAAGTTTATTTTTTGAAAACCAATGGGCTAAGGGAGCCCTGCCCATATTATTCAACACAGAGAGTTACAGTTATCAATTCATCCTTAAAATCATATACGTATCACAATGCACAGAAACTCACATAATAACACATAATAAATTCTTGTTCTTTACATTCTTTCTTTCATTTTAGCCTGCTAATCCTTTTTAGAATTCTCATATTTATTATTCTGTATATAGCATCCGAGTCTTCCATCTTCAAGTTAAATATTCTTCTATTTCTTTCACTCCATATCTCATAAGCAAAAGCCTTCAAAACAATCATAAGAATCATTGCATTAGGAGTTTTCCACCTTGTTGCTTTGAAAATATTGAACCATTCAATTCTTGAGGATCTGTCAGGCTTATGAAATTTTCCATTAGAAAGCAACCTGCACCAGATTCTATGAGTAAAATTACATTTGAAAAATAAATGAATATTTGTTTCTGTATGACTATGGCATAGCACACAATCTTCATTGCTTATTACACCCAGATATGTCAATTTCTGTTTGGTATTTAAAGCATTTTCCATGATTTTCCATAGTAATAAATTTTCTTTTGCAGGAGAATTTTCTTTCCAGATTCTTGTCGCCGATGGGAATTTTCCTGAATTTATATTTTTAATCAGAGTTTTATACACCAGAGATATTGAGTGTGCCTATCCTTTTCTGGACCATAGAACTTTTAGCTTTGATGATGGTAGAGCCAAAGATGATATTGAAAGCCATAACTTTCTAACCAGATTTGAACTGCAGTAAGGTAGAATAATAGATCTTTCATTAATATATGTTGAAGCTTTTGCATTAATAGGAATACCAGTCTGCTTTTTTAAAGAGTAAGATAAACTTTCTTGTATTATGAAACCACTTTTAGCCCAAGAAGATGACCAGAATGATAAATCATTATTCTCTAGAGGATTACACTGAATCATGGGAAGAAAGGTATTTCTAATCTTTAATAAACTTCTCCAACTCCAACTGCTAATATAGGAATGTTCATAGACCAGAAGTCCTTCTCTTTTATTAAATTTTTCTTAATCCACTGTTTCCATAGATCATCTTTATCAGATAATATTTTATCAAAGTGTACAGATACTGCTGCAATATTCCGTAGCTTCAGATTTGTAATGCCAAGTCCTCCTTTATTCTTTGGTAGCTGAATCTTTTTATATGAAATTGGAATGAGCTTTTTTGAAAAAGGATCACCATGCCAAAAAACCTATTCAATGCACTATTAAACAAATATATAAATTTATTTGGAAGAATGTAGTGGCTCATCCAATAGCTTGCCATTGCACTTGCTATACTCTGAACTATAACCAGTCTTCCTGCTTGTGATAGTTTTGTATTTGGCCATGAAGAAAGTTTTTCAGTAATCTTCTCATATAATGGAAGACTGTCATTTTTAGTAATTCTGGCAGTAATAAGGGGTAAGCCTAAATATTTAGCATTATGATTCATTTCCTTAAGACCAGATATAGCTATGATTTCATCTTTCAGACTACCACTAAGCCCTGCTATTAAAATGTGTGGTTTGCTGAAGTTTATCTTTAATCATGTAATATCATGAAACACCTTCAGCACCTCAAAGATTGCAGAAATATTAATTGAAGTTGGTTTGGTAAAGATTACTAGATCATCAGCAAAAAGAAGATGTGTTATAAATGGATTCTTACATTTTGGATGTAGTTCCAAATTCTTTAGTTGAACTTGTTCCATTAGTAGATAATTTCGGATTTCCATCAAAAATATAAATAAAAGAGCAGAAGTTGGATCACCTTGACGAACTCCTTGAGTTCCTTTGAAAAAACCTTTTGCACATCCATTTCTTATTATAGAATAGTGGGTGGTAGATATACATGTATAAATCCAAGCTATCATTGGTTTAGGGAAATTCATTCTAGATAGAATTTCTATAATAGAACTCCATGAAACAGAATCAAACGCTTTTTCAATGTCAAGCTTCAACATACATCTAGGAGAAATGCTTTCAATTCCATAACCTCTTAAAAGTTCTTGAGTTAATAAAATATTATCACTAATATTTCTCTGAGGCAAGAAAGCAACTTGATTTCTGGAAATGATAGATGGAAAAACAGTTTGTAATCTACTTGCAATAATCTTGGCTATGATTTTGTATAAAACATTATAGCATGATATTTTTCTGAAATCATCTACATTGACAGGATTGTTAATCTTTCGCACTAGAACTATATTTGTTGTATTTACACCAATAGGTAATTTATTATGTGAGAAAAAATATTTGATAGCTTTGATGACATCTAATGTAATAAATTTCCATGAATTCTGAAGGAAAAAAGCATTATAGCCATCAGGGCCACCACTACTATCAGGCTTAAGAGAAAAAATTGCCCTTTCAATTTCCTCTGATGTTACCTCCTGAATCAGATTATTAGCTTGAAGTTCATCCAAGAATGGAGTTTGCAATTTATATAGAGGTAAAAGATTTCGAATCAATGGCTTAGGATTTGATAGAATAGATGATAAGTAATCTATGAAGGCTCTAGTAATTGAATCATCACTCTCCTGCAAATCTCCATTCAAATCTGTAATGCACAAAATCCTTCCTTTTGCCTGTTTAACTTTAATTGCATCATGAAAATATTTTTTATTCCTATCTCCATGTTTTTCATGAATTTCATGCAATACTTCTTTCCTCATTAAAGCTTCAACTTCTAGTGCCTCATCCAAAGCCTTTGATAGTTCAGATTCTTGGCAAGCTAATCTTGTACTCATAGGATTTTGCTGTAGTTGTTGTTGTATAAGAGTAAGCTGATTTCTTATTCCATCAGAAATTTTTGAACCATCTCCAAAATTATCTTTAGCCCAAACTTTTAATTTGTATTTCAACCATTGAAGCTTTACTTTGAGTGCATACATAGGATTTCCAAATATTAATTCCTGCCATACATGTAACACAATGCTATGAAATTCTGTATGATTAGTCCAGGTTTTATAAAATTTGAAAGAAGGGTTTCTGTTTATAATAAAATCTCCCCATGTTAAAATGACCGGAGAGTGATCAGATACTGAAGGGCTCAGAAATTTACATAAAAGATTAGGCCAAAGATTAATAGAATGAATATTATGAAATGCGTGATCAAGTTTACAAAAAGTTCTAGGACCATTTTTGCTTTTATTGGTCCAAGTAAACTTAGCACCAACAAAATTTATATGACTGAGAGATGAACTGATTAGAGCTTGTTTCAGTGGCGTTATTTCTTTTATAGATAGAGGAATACCACCAGAATTTTGTTCAGAAGCAAACATGCAATTAAAATCACCAAGAACTATCCAAGGAAGATTATGTTAGACAAGAGAAGAGAGATTGGAGAGAAAAGAAAGTCTTCTATCTAAGTTATTTTGAGCGTAGACGAAGGTAATCAGAAAAGATGTGTTTGATGGTAGAGATGTAGCATTGGAATGAATAATTTGATCATCCTCCAGTAACTTTTCCATTTTGAAAAAAGCTGAATTCCATAGTATCAAAATTCTTCCATATGAAGCACTTTGCAAATTATCTCATATGACCAATCTGGAGCAATATTTTTGCAAGCTAATCCAGCCTTTGCCTTATTTAACTTTATTTCAGTGATAGCAATAAGATGTATTTTTTGATCTTCAATCAATTTCTTCACTTCAGATTGCTTTGATAATAAATGCCCACCTCTGATATTCCAATATGCTATATTATTGTTCATCATCATAATAGTTTGGGAGATGCAAGAAATGTAGGATGCTTCCTTGTATGTCTATTACCACTTGAATGAGATGAAGATTCTTTAAAAGACATTGCAGACTCATAATTACTTCTTGGCTGAATTTCATCAATTTTATAGTTTTTCCCATTGTTAAGATCATTAGCTGATTCATTGAAGGAAACTTTATTTTTACCTCTTTTTCCTTTTTTATTATTTGATAAAACCGGTTCCACTATATTCCCCTTTGAATTACAAGGTGGTGGTAATATCAGGTGGTCAGGAGGAGTAATATTGATATATGGTGGAGATTGTTCAGTGATAACATCATTGCTGTTTTCAAAGACACAGAGCTAATATCATTTGCATAATTTCCTTGATCTAACAAAATAGGTGATTCCAAAGCCTTTTCATTTTTTGAATTTGCTGTTTCCTTAAGGATTTGACATTCCATATTAACATCTGAGCTCTCAACCAAAATCTCTTTATGTACCAGTATCTCATTTGTATAAACAGGATCTTTTGCAACAGAACTACTATCAAACATGTTGACTACAACAGAGCCATGATTTCCAGTTGAAACACCAGTTTCCTGATTGTTTACATATTGAGAACTAGAGGTCATATTTTCTTTTATTATCTCATTATTATTAGCTTCTTCACCAATATCAGACAATACCATAAAAGAATTTGTAATTGTAAGAAAACAACGCTCAGCGGAACAGGTTCCCCTCGCTAGTATCCATTTAAAAGTATCCTTTTACAAATCACAATCCTGCAACCAAACTGACTAAAACGATGATAGAAATATCATATATGCTCATAAATAGGTAACAAATAAATTATATGTCCGAACAAGTTAGTTTTGTTTGGCTAACCATTGGGCGACTCGGGCATACAGGACAAAATAAATAATCCAACATTTGTTCGACAAACTTCTAAATGGTCTATCCTTAACTTACTTCTCCAAGGGTCACCTGATCTTAATGGTATTGCGAGCTCCAATTACCTATCCTCCTTCTATGTACATATTCCTTTCTATATGCAACATTTTACCTATGGTTAAGCCTTACACACTAGAATTTTAGACTAAATATTAGCTAGGGGCTATAACTACTATATAGGGCATGATCCGATACAAGTCCCATCTAGTATTCAAATATCTTAATCATTTACTTACGGTTAACTACCCATCAAATATTCCTCGAAAACTTTTCAAATTGATTTACCCTTTATTTCATGCTTAAACAAGGAAAACATACTGTTTGTTTTACTCAAATCTCTTTGCTATGATATATGTTTTACTCGAAACATTGTTAATAAAAACCTTTGAAACTCTTGTTTAAAACATTAAACAATCTCTTTCGAAAACTTTAAATAAACACCTTTCGAAACCATTGAAAGTGGCCCTTTCAAAACAAGTTAACTACTTTACTTTGTAACAATAGGCCGAAAGGCCAAAACATACCTTTCAAAACCATTGACAATAGACCTATTGAAAGCAATAAAAGTGTCCCTTTAGAAAGCTTTATAAAACCTTACATACCCTTTTTAAAACACTTAAAACTTGCCTTTCGAAAGCCTTAGAAACCTTCAATTCAAATGCTAAAGGTAAACATTTCGAAAACATTGGGGAATCACTCCTTTGAAACCTTTATCATATACCTTTCGCCATTAAAGCCCTTTACATATGACAAAACTTTCGAAAGGTTTGGGTTAAAGTAAAAATATGTGGTGCATAGTTTTAAAACCTTTAAAACCATTCCTTTTGAAACCATTGGGTTTAGCTTTCAAAATATAAAAGGTCCTTAAAAGAATTGGGACGAAAGCAACTCTTTCGAAAGCATTTTCCTAAATAAAAGAAGTAGATGGTATCGAAACTAACCCTTTCGAAAGCATTGGAGAAGCAACATCAAGGATTAAAACAAAGGAATCATTTCGAAAGCATTGCTTCGAAAGGTAGAATGCGATAGCCTGAGTTTTTACCCTTTGGAAAGCTGGCGGCCCCTTTCAAAAGCTCTTTTTTGTTAAACAAATGACTGATTCGAAAGCTAGTCTCTTCGAAAGCTTCATTAGTAAGAAAAATAATTCTAAGTTTTATAAAGCAACTTCAACCCTTCAAAAGCCTTGTTTCGACTCCATACCTTTCACCTAACTCCAATCCACTATGTACTGAAACTGATACAATGTGTGTTGGTCTCGACTTAGATAGAGGCGGCAATACGAGATTGAAAGGTGCTGCTAGAAGTGGAGAAGCAGAAAAAGCATATAAAACTGATTTTTATCTTTATAAAGAAATTTCTTTCCAACTAACTTGATATATTTGTCAACTAAGGACTGGTTGCCAATAATTTTCCAAAATCTCTTCATACAGTGCTGCCGAATTTCAAAGATTAGTAATTTAAAACATTCACAAATTGCCCCTTCTCCTTTTATAAACATATAAAACATTTACGTCTCGTACCTTCAGTAATATCTTTAATAAAGTGCTTAAGAAAGTTCTACAAAAATTACCTTAAATCACTTTTAATATGTTTTCTAACATATTTAAATTTCTGACCCAAAGCTAATATATAACAGTAGTAATTAATTTTAAATCCAATTTAACCATTTTATTCACTAGAAAATTCATAATAAATCCACATTAATTCGTAAAATAATAAACTTGAAAAACATCTCTAAAATATTATTTTTGACCATATATCAAAATTGTAAGGCATTTGGATGCCATTTGACAGGTTTTTCAAATCAAAATTTGTCTTAAAAATCTAAGTGAACAAACATAATTTATCAACAAGCGTATATATCTATTTATCATTCAAAACATGTCATAATACTTTGCAAAACATGCAAGGATCTAATCTAGAACTGACAACAAGAAATATGAGATGCAATTTATTATTCACCTTATCTTGTTGTTAAGGAGTTGAGATGTGCTTTTGAATTATATTGATTAAGCTTCTTCCTTTTGATTTTAGCTTATCTTCCTCTTGCTTTCTCCTAATTATGGTCAGCCTCTGTACAATTTAGTTTTGTTTGTGAATGTGGAAATGAAAGTGGCATGAGGGTTTAGGACATAAAAATATAACCTATTCCTATTTTTCTCTTATAAATTACCATTGGTTATTTCATTTTAATTCCACCTTTTGTTCATTAGTTTATTAGGCATGGCTACCCTATAATTATACAAATCTCAATCCTTTAACCATTTACATTATTTCATTTAATTTAACTAATTAAATGTCATAAATAATGTTAATCAAAATTTGGGTTCTTACAATAGTATACCTTTAGGATTGACACTATATGATTATATGTTACTATTATGATATATTATATTCACTGCTACCTTACCATGATTTGAATTAAAATGAGACCGACTTGTTTAATGTTTTATAGTACTTAGGATAGACCGAGATGGTTCAGGTGCTTCTATTTGATGATTTCAAAAGTTGGATGGTGTAGGGGATAGTTAGATTTTCATTAGTGTTACTTTGTGGAGTGTGACGACCCATATTTTCGAGCATTTAAAACCGAATTATTTAATTGATTTTAAATATTCAATATAATAATTTTAGCTTGAATTACAAATATCGTTATTTATTTGATAATTAAATAATAGAATTTAATGATTTGAAGTTGAGTAAATATGAAATCTGAGATTTCAAGCCTTTTAAAATATAATTTGAAAGCTTATAAAATTTATATTGACAACATTGCATAAAATAGAAATGTTACAATGGAACCTAACCCTGAATTGGTCAGTTTTGAAATTTAATCGTTTAAATTGAATTTTAAAATAGCCTTCCGAGGCACAGTCTCGGAATTTGACGAAACCAGTTCCATTGGGTCCGTAGTATTGAATTATTATCGGATTTCAAATTTCGTATTGATCGGAGTTGTTGTGTGAGCGTACGATATATAAACGCACTTGAATTTATATCGGAAAATTTAAATAATTCATATTTGTGTTTGGTCAAAATATTTCAACTTCAGCCGCCTTCCCTTTCCATCACAACTTTTTCTCGTCCCTGAAGCCTATCTGCTTCACTCCACCATCTTTTCGTATCCCCTGTCCTTTCTTATATTAAAAATAAAATAAAATATGTAAACAAATAAAAAGGTCTATCATTCGATAATTTATAAGGAGAACGACTTATTCTTTCAACAGCTAACTCTTCGGTTCGATTAAATGCTGAGCCTTCTCGAACACGCTTTAAAGCAAATCCAAGAGATAAAATCATGCGTTTTCTTCCTTACGTTTCAAAACAAAACTGAAGCCAAATCAATTCTAGACTATAAAAAAAAAAACAAACGGCCGAAGCCTTCTCGAAATCTATGGCGGCCGCAATCAAATGGGGGAAGGGGCGCCGCGACTTTTATTCGAATCAAGCATCGATCGAAGTGATGTCGACTTCGATACAGGGGTGACTCACGTTGCCGATGGTAGCCGAGTTTTACAAGTCAATTCGTTCGAGATTTAATTACAAATCGAAGCCGAGATCGCATGCTTCGGTGGGAGTGGGTGGAGCGAATAGAGATACGGAGGGCGAAGGAACAAAGGAGGAGCAGTCACCGTTTAGGGATTGGGATTCCGTTCGTTAATGGAGGCGTGCGCTTCGAGTTGGGGAGGGGTAACGATTGAGGGTAGGGCGGCCACTGGAAGAGCGCGACATCGAGGGCAGAATTTTGACCAGGGCAGCTCGAGCGTGGCGACAAGTGAAGGTGCGATTTTCTTATTTGTTTTTGTTTTTTCTTTTTTCTTTTTTTTCCAATTTAATATTATCTGCTTTACAGTAAAGTTTAAAATAATTCAATTTTAATTTAACAAATATATATATAGATATATAGAGATTTTAATAATATTGTAGAGTTTGTTCAATTTGGATTTTTGAATCAACATTAGTTATTATATATATATATATATATATATATATATATATATATATATATATATATGGAGGATTTCAAAAGAATAGAAAAGAATAATACTTGTATTTATCTCCACTAACTGTTTCAATTAAAATAAATATTAAGATGGTTAACTTATTCAACTGCTTAATAAATTTATTTTAGTTATTGAGGATCGGTAAAGGAAAAGTAGTTAGAAATAAAATTTTAATTTTAATTAAATAAATAAATGGAAATTTAATTTCAACAAGTTCGAATATTAATAAATCGTCTAATATTTATACAAGGTCAAGAAAATGGTGAGAACAAAGCAAGATGGGAGTGGGTTGTCAAACGAAATGAAAGGTGAGTTAATCTCACTCAGTTAAATTTAATTTTAAATAATTGTTTGAAATGGTTGAATTAATTTATGTGCTGTAGTGTGGTATATATTGAGAATTGGCATTGTATATTGTGCTAACATCTGTGGATGCAGGGAAAACAGGTTGGAGGGATCCAACTGGACCCCTCAACTTATTTAATTATTTAATATTCTCTGTTCTGAATATTTGATATTCTGTAATGAATTTTGTGAAATATTGAATGATATGGCTTGATTGTTATAATCGGGCAATAATGAATTACCAAATATATAAATTGAGTTGGGAATGAAAATAAAAGAAGTGAAATTGTAAGTAAAATAATTATAGAAAAGATGAATAAATTTATGAATGAACTGGAAAGGAAATAAAGTGACTTTAAAATTTTAATAAATAAATTGTGAGCATAGAAAGGAAAATTTAAATAAACAGGAAGTTAATGAAACTTAAACATCAATGTTATTGTTTAAAAGAACAAAACATTTATTTTAAATTTAGGATTTAATTTATTTAAGAAGAATAAAGAAGGAATTGGAAATAACCTGAAATTTGTACATTGCAGATAAAGAATTTAAAATCAAACTGAAAATAATAATAAAGTCCATAATTGATGAATTTTGAAATGAACTGATAAGTAATGAAATTTATTTCTAATGGAATAAATTGAAAATCAATTTGGAAAATTGATTTAAGTGATTGAGATTGGAAATTTCTTTCTGAATAACCAAGTATGTTTTTAAATATAAGTAAATAGTTTTAAAATTGTTTAAAAAGGAATGTTTTGAAGAAAAAAAATTGATTATTTCTAATATTTAATGTGACGCCCCACCTCTATACCCACGCTAGCCAAGAACATTACTGTGAATGCTGTCAACTAGCACGGAGAATAAGGCTGTTGAGGAGCGACCATCTGTATAATTGCTTTGTGCGAGTACCGATATGCCAGATAAAATTATAACTTTTCATCTCAAGAGGAAATCCGACATACCGACACAAACTCAAAGCTACTACACAGTGGCTATAATATCTTCAGAAACAAATATAGAATTAAACATAACATAAATCAGTCACAGACAATTCATATCACAAAGGCGGAAATAGATATGAATACTACACTAGAAAGTGTACATCGGAGTAGTGGTCTAAAAAGATCCACAATATCACAAAAGAATAGTTACCCAAACTACACAAAAGAATAAGTATACATTAAGGAGTCTATATCTCAAATGTATACATCAAAAACTACTAATCTAAGTAGTTAGCCAAAAGTCAGAGTAAATATCCAGGATGAGAAGTCAAGCAGAAGCACTTGTAACATCTCGGTCTGACCCGAGTATTATTTAATAAGAAAATAATAAACGGATCAGTCTAACTATAAATATCAGATGAAGCGATATAAAATAAGAGATATGACTAAGCACATAATAATCACAATGCCAAGCTGTGATATATATATAAAAGTAATCGAAAATCAACTAGAGATTAATCGATATCACCAAATCTACACAAGTATCAAAGAAATGTCATTCTCCTTATTTCGTTCATCAAACCATAAATATTGACGATTACATCAACGTCAATCACAAAAGTCAATGACACACAAATTCACCAATGCACAAAAATTGATAAATCATATCAATAGAAATCACTAAAATAGGTGAAACACGAATTCTAGAATTCAACACACGAAATCCAGAAATCACAAGAAAGGTCAATGACACACAAATTCCAGAATTCAACACACGAAATCCAGAAATCACAAGAAAGGTCAATGACACACAAATTCCAGAATTCAACACACGAAATCCAGAAATCACAAGAAAGGTCAATGACACACAAATTCCAGAATTCAACACACGAAATCCAGAAATCACAAGAAATAAGGGGGGAGGCCTATCACACGAACGGGAGCATGAAAACTCACCACAGCTGTAACACATGAACGAGAAGCTATCTCATGGTAGCTAGCCATTAATTTGACACACGAATGGTCCGAAGACCTGACACACGAATGGTCCGAAGACCGTGGGTTGCTACCCCACAAGGAAATGAGACGAAGCTCAATGAAATAAGTTATTGTCCTCCACGTGGACAAAGAGACATCGCGCAATTGCTAGTCTAAATCACAAAAATGATCGTCATGATCATCAAGAAGTGTCAATTACAGTAAGCTAGTAAATATATGAGCTTAGCATCATGTCCCATAACCACTAGCTTAACTTAAATATTTACGAACAAACTGTAGATCTCCACTAGAAAATTGTCACAAGAGGTTCAATCGAACAAGTCCAAGAATTAACCAACAAAGTGAACGCTAGCGTTTCATACCACTTGTTTTACTAAGTCGTTTAATTAGATTTCTCATACGGGTGAGGTAAAGGTTTGTATATGCTAATAGATTGGAAAACGGTTTTATAACGAATTTGGTATTAAAATAGTATTGAAATCGTTTGAGTAAAGAGTTTTGATATTTACTACTAGTATAGAAAACCTTTATAATTTTAAAGTGACAAAACACAAAGAAGATTGTAGGAACAATCAATCACTAAAATTCACACACGAAGACGTGAATAAAAATCCAACGAAACCGATAAAGAATCCATCAAAATGGATATTCAAAAATCCCTAAAAAGGAGTCATCATAGTCATAATAATTGATAACAATCAATAGGAAACAACACGAATCGATTTAAGTTGGAAATTCAAACAACAAGGCCAAGTAGGCAAAAATCATTAGGTCGGTCGGCCGGCACACAGTACTCGGTCGACCGAACTTTGTATTAAAAAAACTCCTCGGCATCAGGTCGGTCGGCCGGACTCCCTGAGTCGGTCGACCGAACCTTAAAACAGAAAGTGCTTTTGCACTTGGAATCAGGTCGGTCGACCGAACCAGGGAGGTCGGTCGGCCGAACCTGATGCTCTGCTATTTTATGCCCATAAATTGATATGCAACTTCCACCAATTCGCAACCGAACGAGCACAGACGCTAGGGAATTATGCCTAATGGCTACCCGACCCTATTGGCTCCTCGATGCATCACCAAACACGTGTACAAACATCAAAGTTAGGATTTTTAACGAATTGAACTCAAAACACTAAAAATTGGAATATACACCGATTCAATCCAAACCAAAAGCAAATGCACACGAATAAGATTTAGGAATTCATACCTAACACTCGAAGATGATTCATAGATTTAGATGTGAGATTAAAAATCTCACCTTTTCACAAAATCAAACAAGAAGAAGCTTGAAAGCAAATGGAGAATCAACCTCTCTTCAACACGATCCAATTGAGCTTGAATCTATGCTCAAAACAAGAAAAATTCCCAAAATTAGGTTTAGGAATTTCTGAAATTGGTAAGAGATTATGTTGGAGAAGAAGAAGAGAATGCTTACCAATGGGTTCTTCTTGAGTTTGGAGCTTGGAATTTGATTTGCAAGAGAAAATAGGGTTTTGGATTTCTAATTTCCAATCTCTCCCACCGTTAAAGCTAAGAAAACTGAAAAGAGAAAGAAGTGAGGGAAAATGGGGAGAGTGGTTCAGTTTTGGAGTATAAGTTAAACATAGGGCTGAGCCCAAAACCAAACCCAAAGTGAAAAGTAGCAAAAATCAACTTTCTCCAAACATATTGAAGCTTATACTCAAAAAGGTCGCAAACGGCATTTTAAACTCAATGGGAGTGGTCCCGTGTCCTAATTCGACCGTATGCAAAAAGTAGCTTTTTGGACTAAAATCCGACTAACGATAAAATATTTAAATATATAATCGATAAATATGCGGGTTGTTACAGACTCCCCTCCTTAAAGAAATTGCGTCCTCGCAATATATAAGACGGAAATATAAAGTAACAACCATAAAAGCATATTCAGCACAAAAGAAGATTGAAATAAGAAGTTCACCTCAAAGAGCACGAGAAAGTAAGTCCGGATGTGTTCGCTCGATGTACTCTCTAGATTCCCAAGAACAATCCTTAGGATTTGAAGACCATTGAACTTTAACAAGCGGAACATCTTTATTTCGAAGTCGTTTGACCTCCGAAGCAATAACACGAATAGGATGTTGCTCATAAGTTAGATTAGGTGAAACTTCAATCTCTTCCACAACACCGGGCTCAAGAATAGAATCGGAATCACGAAGGCACTTCCGTAATTGAGAAACGTGAAACACGTCATGAATAGCAGAAAATTGAGCCAGTAATAAAAGGCGATAAGCCGTAGAACCAATACGTTCGGTGATAGGAAATGGCCCAATATATCGGGGCGCTAATTTTCCCGATCGACTGAAACGTACAACACCTTTCATAGGTGAAACACGAATGAACACAAGATCTCCCACAGAAAATTCTAACTTCCTTCTCCGGTTATCGGCATAGGATTTTTGTCTACTCTGGGCTTCTTTCATCCTATGTCGAATAAGTTCAATTTTTTCTGTGGAATCATGAATAAAATCTGGACCTAAAACCAGCCTCTCACCGGCCTCAAGCCAACAAGAAGGAGATCGGCATGGCCTTCCATAGAGTGCCTCAAAAGGTGTCATACCAATACTAGATTGGAAGCTATTATTATAGGAGAATTCAACAAGTGAAATATGATCCTCCCAACTTCCACCAAAATCAAGAACACAAGCACGAAGAAGATCTTCAAGAGTTTGATTCACACGCTCGGTTTGTCCATCGGACTGGGGATGATAAGCGGTGCTAAAATTAAGCTTCGTTCCTAAAGCTTTTTGAAGACTCTTTCAAAATCCACTAGTAAACAATGGATCATGATCACTAACAATAGAAGTAGGAACTCCATGCAATTTAACAATTTCTTTGATAAAGATTTTGGCCAAAAGAGGAACGGTTCGATTAGATCGAACAGGAATAAAATGGGCGGATTTAGTAAGTCTATCAACAATCACCCACAAGCTATCATGACCCGAACGAGAAAGGGGAAGGCCGTCTATAAAATCCATGGAAATTTGGTCTCACTTCCAAATCGGAATTTCTAAAGGTTGCAATAACCCACCGGGCCTTTGGTGTTCGGCCTTAACGAGTTGGCAAGTCATGCAACGCTTAACGAAGTTAGCCATGTCAAGTTTCATTCCCTCCTAATAATAAAGTCGCTTCATATCCGCGTACATTTTGCTGCTACCGGGATGAATGGTAAATTTAGAACGATGAGAATCTTCCGAAATGTCTTTACGAAGATCACCAATATTTGGCACGATAAGTCTACCAAATCTCCGAATGCCGCCACGAGAATCAATATCAAAGTCTTTCAAACCTTCAATATCAATTTTATCCTTAATATTTTGGCCAAGAAGAGCCAATTCAGGATCTAGCCTTTGAGCTTCAAGAATGCGGTCTAAAAGAGAAGGATGAGCCTCAAGGCTACATAAAACAAATGATGAGCATAAATCGGATACGCGCTCTCGAATCTCACAAGTGGATAAGATCTCGAGATCGTTCCATTCGGATATCATCATAGAAACAACAGCTTGTTGTTTTCGGCTAAGAGCATCGGCGACACGATTACCCTTACCCGGAGTATAAAGAATATCAAGATCATATGGTGCAAGAAATTCGAGCCAACGCTGTTGACGCAAATTAAGTTCCTTTTGAGAGAATAAATACTTCAAGGACTTATGATCAGTATAAAGAACAAATTTCTCTCCTAAAAAATAATGACGCCAAATCCGAAGAGCAAAAACAATAGCCGCAAGCTCTAAATCATGTGTGGCATATCTAGTCTCGGCAGGCTTCAATTGCCTAGAAGCGTAAGCAATAACACGTTCTTTTTGCATAAGAACGGCTCCCAAACCAATGCGACTAGCATCAGTATAAACAACAAAATCTTGATTCCCCTCGGGAATCACAAGAATAGGAGCATCCGAAAGAAGTCCTTTTAATTTCTGAAAAGAGGCCCCACATTTGTCCGACCAAATGTATTTAACGCCTTTCTTCGTTAAGGCAGTGAGAGGCACGGCAATCTTAGAAAAGTCTTTGATAAAACGACGGTAATAACCCGTCAATCCGAGAAAGCTACGAATCTCTGTCACACTCTCCGGTCTCTTCCAATCTTGAATTGCTTCAATCTTTGAAGGATCCACGGAAATTTCGGATTCAGAAACGATATGACCAAGAAACTTCACACGAGATTGCCAAAAATGGCACTTAGAAAATTTTGCTTTCAATTGATTTCTCCTAAGAGTTTCCAACACAATCCGAAGATGCTTTTCATGCTCCTCCTCGGTTTTAGAATACACAAGAATATCATCGATAAAGATGAGAACAAACCGGTCGAGAAAGTCTTTGAAAACTCGATTCATAAGGTCAACGAAATAAGCCGGGGCATTCGTTAGACCAAATGGCATAACAAGCCATTCATAAGATCCATAACGAGTACGGAATGATGTCAAAGGAATACTATCCTCTGCAATACGAAGCTGATGAAATCCAGTAGCTAAGTCTAATTGTGAAAAGACTCTAGCACCACAAAGCTGATCGAATAGATCATCAATCCGAGGTAAAGGATATTTATTCTTGATAGTGAGATCATTAAGCTTGCGGTAGTCAACGCAAAGCCTAAGCGTACCATCGGATTTCTTCACAAAAATAGCTGAAGCTCCCCAAGGCGAGGAACTAGAGCGAATAAATTGCCTCGTTTCCAAATCGGATAATTGGAGGCGCATCTCCTCATTTTCTTTATTGGACATACGATAAGGAGGACGAGTAACAGGTTGAGCTCCAGGGATAAGATTAATTCTGAACTCAATTGCTCGCTTAGGTGGTAATCCTAAAACGGGCTCAAATATGTCGGAAAATTCACGAACAACGTGAATAAGAGAAATAATATCTTCCTCATCGTCATTATCGTCATCACGAGGATTTAAAGAATATAAAGATACAACCAAGCTGGAATCCGAATCTTTAAGATCAACAGAAATCTGCTTAACAGATTGAGGATGTCGAAGATGAATAGTCCGCTCAGGACATAGGATATGAGCTTCATAACGGTTAAGCCAATCCATTCCCAAAATTATTCCAAAGCCTAAATAACGCATGACATGCAAATCAGCTAGAAAAGGAAAATCACACAAAATAATCTCGACATCTTTACACAATAAACTGATTGTCGCGGATCCACCAACCGGATTCGCAATTCTCAAAGAAGTCATTAAACACAAAACATCCAAAGAAAAAGTATCAACAAGTTCTTTTGATATAAAAGAATGGGACGCACCCGTATCAAAAAGAACTCGAATAGGATGATCACGAAATAAAATAATTCCATCAAGGATAGAATGAGAAATACCTTGGCCACGAGATGTGTTGCCAGGGGCTTGAGCAACATTAAGCTTTCCCTCCTTCCTATTTTGAAGTTTGGGACATACATGCATAAAATGGTCCGGGCTTTTACAATAGCGACAAGTACGAGGCTTTGAACACTTGTTCGCAAAATGGTCTTTGGAACCACAATTATAGCATTTCCCTTCAGTAGAGGAAAAGGTCTTTGCAGCAGGAGTTGCTTGTTTACCCTTTTTGTTGGGATACGGACCTTTAAATTTGTTTGACCTCTTCTTGTTGTTGTTGAAGTTTGGTTTGGAACCCACAACTTCAACATCATTTTCCCTATCCGCCTCTTCAAGACGAAGAGCGATATCAACGAGTTGGTCAAAAGAAACTTCTAACTTTAGAAGTAATGGTTTCTTGAGATTTTTGTTTAAGCCATAAACAAATCTCTGATTCTTCTTCAGAGGGGTGTTGATGTATTCAACCCCATATTTAGAGAGGGACTCAAAAGAAGCAACGTAGTCCGTCACGGAAGAATCACCTTGAACAAGGTCAATGAAACGACGAGCCATCGTCACTTTCTCAGCTTCTGGCACGAATTTTAATTCGAAGCGCTCTCGAAATTTCTCCCAAGTGAGATCCGCTTCATTAATCTCAGAAATGAGAAGTTCGTACCAGTCCAATGCTCTTTCTCGGAGCATACTAGAGGCCACCTGAACTCGGTGAAGGTCAATAAGATTCATGCGAGAAAAGATTCGATCACATGACCTTAGCCAAGCCTGTACTTCAATGATAGTTTCGGAACCTTTGAATGGCTCCCCACCTAAATTAGTGTAATCGCTGCACAAGCGTGCAAATCCCGATTTTGGGTGAGTAGGTTCCGGGTTAGCTCCAGCTGCTTGAGCATTCGTCACTAAATCAAGAAGTTGTTGAGCAGTCATAAAAACTCTATCTTGGGGTGGAGTGCTAGACGGTACGGCTCTGGGGCGGCCTGGTCTAGACATTTCTCTCCCTTTAGAAAGAAAGAAGAAGAAGAAAAAGGTTATTCACCAAATAGAATATCAAGCAATCTTGATAGATAAACAAGGAATCATAAGGAAAATAGGATGAATCGGTACGAAGACTCGAATTAAATCCTAAAGCACGATTCCTAAGAAAGACTTACGACGATGATCCTTGTTATAATATTCCATATTGTTCCAAAGTTTGGCTCTGATACCAAGCTGTGACGCCCCACCTCTATACCCACGCTAGCCAAGAACATTACTGTGAATGCTGTCAACTAGCACGGAGAATAAGGCTGTTGAGGAGCGACCATCTGTATAATTGCTTTGTGCGAGTACCGATATGCCAGATAAAATTATAACTTTTCATCTCAAGAGGAAATCCGACATACCGACACAAACTCAAAGCTACTACACAGTGGCTATAATATCTTCAGAAACAAATATAGAATTAAACATAACATAAATCAGTCACAGACAATTCATATCACAAAGGCGGAAATAGATATGAATACTACACTAGAAAGTGTACATCAGAGTAGTGGTCTAAAAAGATCCACAATATCACAAAAGAATAGTTACCCAAACTACACAAAAGAATAAGTATACATTAAGGAGTCTATATCTCAAATGTATACATCAAAAACTACTAATCTAAGTAGTTAGCCAAAAGTCAGAGTAAATATCCAGGATGAGAAGTCAAGCAGAAGCACCTGTAACATCTCGGTCTGACCCGAGTATTATTTAATAAGAAAATAATAAACGGATCAGTCTAACTATAAATATCAGATGAAGCGATATAAAATAAGAGATATGACTAAGCACATAATAATCACAATGCCAAGCTGTGATATATATAAAAGTAATCGAAAATCAACTAGAGATTAATCGATATCACCAAATCTACACAAGTATCAAAGAAATGTCATTCTCCTTATTTCGTTCATCAAACCATAAATATTGACGATTACATCAACGTCAATCACAAAAGTCAATGACACACAAATTCACCAATGCACAAAAATTGATAAATCATATCAATAGAAATCACTAAAATAGGTGAAACACGAATTCTAGAATTCAACACACGAAATCCAGAAATCACTAGAAAGGTCAATGACACACAAATTCCAGAATTCAACACACGAAATCCAGAAATCACAAGAAAGGTCAATGACACACAAATTCCAGAATTCAACACACGAAATCCAGAAATCACAAGAAAGGTCAATGACACGCAAATTCCAGAATTCAACACACGAAATCCAGAAATCACAAGAAATAAGGGGGGGAGGCCTATCACACGAACGGGAGCATGAAAACTCACCACAGCTGTAACACATGAACGAGAAGCTATCTCATCGTAGCTAGCCATTAATTTGACACACGAATGGTCCGAAGACCTGACACACGAATGGTCCGAAGACCGTGGGTTGCTACCCCACAAGGAAATGAGACGAAGCTCAATGAAATAAGTTACTGTCCTCCACGTGGACAAAGAGACATCGCGCAATTGCTAGTCTAAATCACAAAAATGATCGTCATGATCATCAAGAAGTGTCAATTACAGTAAGCTAGTAAATATATGAGCTTAGCATCATGTCCCATAACCACTAGCTTAACTTAAAAATTTACGAACAAACTGTAGATCTCCACTAGAAAATTGTCACAAGAGGTTCAATCGAACAAGTCCAAGAATTAACCAACAAAGTGAACGCAAGCGTTTCATACCACTTGTTTTACTAAGTCGTTTAATTAGATTTCTCATACGGGTGAGGTAAAGGTTTGTATATGCTAATAGATTGGAAAACGGTTTTATAACGAATTTGGTATTAAAATAGTATTGAAATCGTTTGAGGAAAGAGTTTTGATATTTACTACTTGTATAGAAAACCTTTATAATTTTAAAGTGACAAAACACAAAGAAGATTGTAGGAACAATCAATCACTAAAATTCACACACGAAGATGTGAATAAAAATCCAACGAAACCGATAAAGAATCCATCAAAATGGATATTCAAAAATCCCTAAAAAGGAGTCATCATAGTCATAATAATTGATAACAATCAATAGGAAACAACACGAATCGATTTAAGTTGGAAATTCAAACAACAAGGCCAAGTAGGCAAAAATCATCAGGTCGGTCGGCCGGCACACAGTACTCGGTCGACCGAACCTTGTATTAAAAAAACTCCTCGGCATCAGGTCGGTCGGCCGGACTCCCTGAGTCGGTCGACCGAACCTTAAAACAGAAAGTGCTTTTGCACTTGGAATCAGGTCGGTCGACCGAACCAGGGAGGTCGGTCGGCCGAACCTGATGCTCTGCTATTTTATGCCCATAAATTGATATGCAACTTCCACCAATTCGCAACCGAACGAGCACGGACGCTAGGGAATTATGCCTAATGGCTACCCGACCCTATTGGCTCATCGATGCATCACCAAACACGTGTACAAACATCAAAGTTAGGATTTTTAACGAATTGAACTCAAAACACTAAAAATTGGAATATACACCGATTCAATCCAAACCAAAAGCAAATGCACACGAATAAGAGTTAGGAATTCATACCTAACACTCGAAGATGATTCATAGATTTAGATGTGAGATTAAAAATCTCACCTTTTCACAAAATCAAACAAGAAGAAGCTTGAAAGCAAATGGAGAATCAACCTCTCTTCAACACGATCCAATTGAGCTTGAATCTATGCTCAAAACAAGAAAAATTCCCAAAATTAGGTTTAGGAATTTCTGAAATTGGTAAGAGATTATGTTGGAGAAGAAGAAGAGAATGCTTACCAATGGGTTCTTCTTGAGTTTGGAGCTTGGAATTTGATTTGCAAGAGAAAATAGGGTTTTGGATTTCTAATTTCCAATCTCTCCCACCATTAAAGCTAAGAAAACTGAAAAGAGAAAGAAGTGAGGGAAAATGGGGAGAGTGGTTCAGTTTTGGAGTATAAGTTAAACATAGGGCTGAGCCCAAAACCAAACCCAAAGTGAAAAGTAGCAAAAATCAACTTTCTCCAAACATATTGAAGCTTATACTCAAAAAGGTCGCAAACGGCATTTTAAACTCAATGGAAGTGGTCCCGAGTCCTAATTCGACCGTATGCAAAAAGTAGCTTTTCGGACTAAAATCCGACTAACGATAAAATATTTAAATATATAATCGATAAATATGCGGGTTGTTACATTTAATTTCTAAGCAAGTATTCCCTTATAATATATTACAGCATTAATTATTTAAGAGTGACTTAATATTTTATTTTTAAAAAATGGAAATCTAGTTTTATATTTTATTTAGTAACCTTATTTTCAAATATTAGTATAGTATATATTTTTAACAAATGATTGAAATAATTTAACTTATATGTTTAAAGTATATTTTCAAAGTAAAGTGTTTTAAATTATTTTAAAATCTATTTTTGTACTTGGTGATTTCAGAGAAGATATAAAATATTTGAGAAAGTTGATTCTGAGAAGAATGATGGTTTTGAAATTGTTTTCAAAAGATTGAAAATAGAAATATATCTTGTGAAGATATTTTTGAGATTAATAAATAATTTGAAAAATTATTTATTGGTTGATGGTTGTTTTGTGAATATAATTGATAGTTAAATAACCGACTATCAATATTGGACAATGCGTTGATCGTTTTGAAGAGACCGGGATCGAGATTCATTTCTCGAAAACCACTTCGATCCGGTTTGTACGATTCGTGAAACGATTTTGGATTCGAAGATGGAGCAGTGAAGTGCAAGGGCTAGCCGCTACTAATCCTGAGGATATTTCCGAAATGGATGTAGTAGGAATAGTGCCTTCGGTTCCGTTCGAACCCGGGACGGACTTGTATGGATGAATGCTTGCGAAAACATCATCAGGCGGACGATGGGCATTCTAAGGGATATATTCTATAAAGGTAAATCTTAGCCTCAAGCCTCATCAAATGGGAATGGCTGAAAATCAGGGGATATGCAGCAAGGCTTCGTGGATAGCCCCCACTGGAGGGTAAGGTCATCCCTGTCTAGATGTCCCTTTATTTCGGCTGTGTGGGCGGTTGCTGATCCCAACCGCGGGGTGATCTTGCTCGGGACTGTCCAGTAAGGGATGGTTCCGGTCTTGTGTTGCAGGGGAGTTAGGGTGGCTCCTCAGTACGCTGATCTAGACGAGGTACTGTGACAGGTGGTACCCCAGTGCCTAGCCATTAGTTGGAATCCATTTTCCCTACGCGCCCGTACGGTTTTGATTGTGCCCAACTATTGCTGAAACGTGAGATGCAAGCATTTCAGCTAGATTCTATTTACTTTCTATAGACATTATTATAATATCGGAGGATTTCTATAAAAATTGTTTTAGCTATCGTGAGGTAAAAACCCGACATGTTTATTTGTGTCGTGGTCTTACGAGATGCTTTTGTTTTCAAAGGATTTTTGAAACTTTAATAATCAATTGGGTGTGATTTTCTCACGCTGGTATTCCAGACAGACTCGGGTATTATTTAACTGTAATGCTCGGGTCAGACCGAGCATTATAGGATACAGGATGATGCTATGGAGCTCAGGAGACGAGTTGGATGACGACACGTACTCTCTTACTTGTTTATATATATATTCCGCTGTATTGAGTTGCTATGTATCCACTTGTATGTTATTGATGTGATCTGTGATTGATGTACTCTGATAATGTAATATATGTAAACAGATATATTTGATTTTGAGTAAGATTATTATTTATCTATTATATTTTATTCCACTGTGATGGTTAGATTCTGTTATTGTTTTCTATTTTCTTCTTCTACCTCTTCTTCTTTAACCCAAATGGTTCGTATTTCTGTGCAACTTGAGTTGATTGTTGTAGAATAGGGTTAACTCAAGGGGTACGGATTTGCGGGCTGTTACACTTGGTATCAGAGCTTAGGTTGGAGATAACCTTGGCTCTGGTGGGAATTGCTCATTTAAATTAGAGTCTGAAGTACTTTAGAATGAGTTTGAGCGTATTAATAGATATGAGCGCGTATTTGTTAGTGAATATAAATTGTTTTAATATTGTGTTGATTGGTTTATTGAGTGGCATATGAACCTTCGTCGGCACAATCTGTACAACTGTATCGAAGGGGTTTCTAAACACTTGAATAGAACAATTGACACGATATTGTTTTAAATGTGGGTAAATGAAATAATTTTACCCAAAAACATATTTTGATATAAAGAATAGTTTTTGAAAACTATTTAACGAATATATAGTTGCTTGGATGTTAGGAAGAATAATATTAAAGCATTATCATTGTTAAGTGAGAATTTAACTAGAAATTGAAGTATAATTAAAATTTAGGGGAATAAATTCATTTAAAATAAAATTTATAAATATGAATTATAAAGGTAATTTATGAATTGGAATAACATTAAAAGATAATTTATATGGGCATAAGCTATGCAAATGAATTATAGTAAACACTACAAGAAAAGTTGCTTTTAACAGCAATATAGCACAGCGTTTGGATGCAAACTGCAGTTGTCGATCCTTTCATTTATGTAAATACTGAAAACGTGGAACAAAAATACAAAGACATCCGAACAAAACGCTGTATTAACGTCTTTTCTAAAGCCAGCAAAAGTTCCCTCTATTATTTTCATTTTACCGCTTAAAACATATTTCCCCTTTCGCCCATGATAACAACCTAATTCTCAAATCATCCATTCCTACATCTCCAAATCTAAATCCGTGATACTTCCATTGTTCAAATCCCTAAAAATGATGCCTCCATATTACGCTCGATGCCATCACGAAAGAGATCCCCATGGTCGCTTCGCTATGCTTTGGTGCTTGCATTGGTATGTCGGCATCCACTTCGTCAATCGCAGGTACTCTAGCTATAACGAACAACTTGGACTCTAATCCTTTTTTAAATTTAGAATCTTGAATCCATGACCAAAATTTTTGGGATGCTTAGACTTTTCTCAGGTTAGAGTTCCTTTCCTAATAAATGTTAATCTTTCAGCTTTTGTAGACCATGTTGTTTTTGCTTCAAGTAGTTTTGATCAGCTAACCTAATCGTTATTCCTTTTTTTCGCAGGTCAGCTTTTAGCATCGTCTCGATCAATTAATATCATATCCACCGCTTCAGGTTAGCTATTTCTTCTCACTAGTATTGTTTCTTGATTCAACAATTTAAAAAGTTACAGTAAAATTTTCTCAGTTTGAAATTTAATTTGAAGTAGTCATAGATCTATATACTTAGTGAATTGAACATCATAAAAATCCAGTTTACAGGTAAGGAAGGGTTGGTTCTGGTTTGCCTTTTATGTGTCCGTGGAAATGATAATGAGACCAAAAAATGGTGCGGTTATTTTTGCTCTATTATAAAGATGAAAGGATTTTCTAATCAATAGTTGATATGAACAGGATCCATCTATCTTAATTATCAACCTAAACAAAGCCCCAATGAACTCAATTGTTTCAGTAAAGTTTTTATTCTACCTTTTAAGTTTTCAGTGTTTTTGGTTCATGACATAAGGATACTCTTGTTTTCAGTGTTAATATCACTCCTATGTTGTTGCATTAGAACTTAGAATTAACTTGCAGATTAAATGTTTAATTTTGAATTTTTTATCAGCAGCCTCCTTTTCTTCAGAAAGAAATTTGAATTTTTGGCATTATATAGTTCATTTTCACACACCGAGTATTTATTTTTACACATAAACTTATTGACATGATACCCTTTTTATTTTCAGTAGCATGGTTCTGATTTATTTAATCCAAGCAGGAAATTTCAAGCAGTAGTCACTAAGAATGATAAAGTACCGTATTTTTTTCTTGATCGCAACCATTTACTCAGGTTTTCGATTTATGTGTCATCAAGACGATTCTGATTTGACACAAGATTAATTTTTTTGAGTGGTTACTGTTGAACCAATACCTTTAATGTTGACATGAATGTTCATAAAGGCTCATGAAATGTTGCTTTAATTATATAAACAAAGCATAATGAAATACAACTAGCCTTCCCTGACTAATGATAGTGGAAAATAACATGTAGGCATGGAATATCATTATCATCAGAGTAGCTATATTGTAGCTGCATACACTTTCATGCAAACTGACTTGGTGATTAATTAAACATGAGTGGTCATCTTTATGGAATAGGTCTATAGAATGGTAGCTTTTTTGTTTCATATTTTTGACTTCTAACTTTACAGATTTATTTCTTTAGTAGATGAACCTCCATGTATATAGTTATGATAGCTCACTTTTTATTTGTATATATCATCAGAAGTGACTGCTTTCTTGTGCTAAGTTTAGGTGTACTTTGGATCTAGTTAAATGTATGAGGGTGGATGTAACATTATGGATTTTTCGTTGCCGAAAAACCGAATAGTTATGGTTTAAGAAAAAGAAAGAGGTAGAAGAAGATAGAAGATAGTAGAAAATAGAGAGAGAAGAAGATAGAAAATAGATATTTTAAAATAGAACGGAAAGAAAGGAAACAACTGAACAACATCAGAATCTCACAATCGCAGCGGAACAACATATAATAATAAATGAATAATCTTTAAACAAAGAACTATATCAGTTATTACATTTCATCATATTACATTACATCATATCATATCATCAGAGTGTACAACATCATACAACAACAAACAATGCAGCGGAAAAAGAAATACTATATAAACTAGTAATACGCCATGCCATCCAGCTTGCCTCCAGCAACTCATGAATGTCCAGAATATCCTGATAAACCTAACTCTTAACTGCCCGTGTGGAAATTGGTGGGCACCCAGAGTTTAGGAAGGAAAACAATAAACTCCGAGTCAGTCATGTGACTGGTGTGAGAACTCAAAACAGTTTATTTATCTTTAAAATCAAAATAGAGGAATATTTTTAAATTCAATTCGCAATGCTTTTAAAAATGAGACTACCATAAGACCTCCCACCACACACACAATGCAAACGCAGACTTGGAGGAGATTTCTTCTTATGTTAGTCAAAGATGCTTGATACGCATTAAAAGAAAACATTTGATATTATTACTAGTGCATAGTGTATAACAAATCATTTCGAAAGTAAAGATATAAATCTTAGCCAGCATAGGTACCATTATATTATGCCTACTAATAGCTACCATATTAGATGGCAGGTTCTACAACTAAAACCGTACAAGTTTCGTATTGTTTCTTTGGATTTCCAACAAATGGTCAGGCCAAGGAACTTCCCATTGCCACATGAGAATGCCTCTGGATGGACATCCCCGAGAACCAAACCGGATCTCTACCAACACAAGGCCGGGTTACCCCTAATTGAGTAACAACTGACCGAATATGTCATCCCCCGGTCCTTTGGGACCTTTATCAACCGAGCGCTCGTAATCAATTCACACAATCATAAAGTATTTTCAACATGATTAAGTATCTGGGCTCCATACCATGATACCACCCTTTTCCAGAAGGAAATGCACATATCCTAAAGGGCGCTACCCCTCATAACCTTGCTGCATCTTTCCTGTTTTGACCATTTCCGGGGTGTGAGGCTCGACGAAGTCACGTCAACAAAAACATACTTTATACAAAAGCCATGCTTTGGGTCAACAAATGATCAACACAATGATCACCCAGATAGACGATCAAACAAATGATCCTATCACAAATAATCAACACAATGATCATTTCAGCAACACTTAGCATGTCACATTACCAAATTGGGAATATATCGCTGATAACTTCAACTATATAACCTCTGAGCTCGTACGTCTCAGAGAAGGGTGTTAAGCTAAAAGAATAAATTCTCCGCCAGCAACAGAAATATATTTGAAAGAAATCGGTTTTATATCTCAACTTGTAATGTCAGGCATACAATCCATACAAGTCTGTTCCGGGATCGAACAAAACCGAAGGCACTTACAAAGAAGTCCTTGCAATCCGGATATTCACAATCCTGATCGGATTTCCCATCACTTATGGAATCTCTATACCAGGAGCTACCAAGTGCAGAGACAATCGACAGGTCATCCTATCGCTCTCGCAAATACCGGTCTTCAACATCGATTTTCAAATGCAATTCACAACAACGTATCACATATTCGGAATGTGTTATACGACCCCATGGTCCTTTCCCGGTTAACCCGAATAGTGAGCGCTTATTCAAAAATAAGCGTGGCATTCAAATTCAAACAAATCACATCAAATACCCATTCAAAGGGAAATATTGATAGTCGATTATTGAACTACCAATGGATATGCACACATCACCAGATTCCAAATAATTTTCCAAATTATTTATTTTTCCAAAATATCTTTACAAGATATATAATCTTCAACACTTCAAAAATAAATCAATATTTATTTTTAAACAAATTCCACTTTTCATTTATAAATTCCATAATGAATTTATATTTCAAAATATTCATGCATATACGATTTCAATTCGATTTTCTAATATTCATTTTCAATTTATCTTCAAAAAGATAAATCCTAAATATTCACTTCATATTGGAAAACATTTCCATACTTATTTAGTCATAAGTAATTCACAAATCTTTTTATTTCCAACACTGGAAAGTATTCAATATACTTAAATTGAAATTAAGTATATATTTCATTCTTTAAGGAAATCATTCTCTTACATATTTATTTGGGACAAAACGAATGTTGCGTAAAACATCGTTACGACAACCCAAAATCACTAGTATAGGGATTCGAAATTAAAATAGATATATAAATCCCAATACTATTCAAAACATTTCCTTTCGGAAATCATTTACTATAACAACAGTGTTATAGTCCACCATTTCCTTTTATTTCTCGAAAACGTCTATTTCAACAATGAATGTTGAAATCTATGGTTTCGAATCTCAACAATTTTTAAAACATCGTTAGATCGTTTTAATTCTATTTAAAACATTCGCATTCAATACATTTCCTTTAACATAATATTCACTATTCAAAAACGTGAATATATCTTGTTAACAAATTTCATCAATTCTATGCATTTTATTTCAAAGGATTATTCACTGTCTAAAAACGTGAATATAACTCTATTTCTAAGTTATAACAATTAACTTATCAAAATAAGTCATTTGCGAATTTATAAAACAACGTTTATAAATTCCATTTCTATTTATTTATAAAAACTTCCTTTTTATAAATTCCTTTATTAACCTATTCCAGTTTATATCTCAATTATAAACTAAAAGTTCATATTATAAGTCAAATGCTTATAAAACGATTATATTACAAAATCGTTCTTTTAAAGACTTTCCAATTTATAAATCTTATAACTTATAAGATTCATTTATTTAACCAAATCTATTTTTCAAATATCTTCACAAATTTTATAAACCTACTGTTTATAAAATTTCATTTATAACTTCACAGTTTATAATTCTATAAATTTCATTCATTTATGAAATTCATTTTCACTTCATTCAAACACTTATAAAAACTCGTTTTATAATGTCAATATTTCAATTTATAAATATCAATTTATAAATCTCTTATATAAATCAATTTATATTATTATTTTAAAACGTCTTTAATTTCCTTTAAAAACTTCATCATTTTGATTTATAAAATAATCAAATTTTATAAATCCTACATTTAAACTTTTAATAATAACTTCAAAAATCCAGTTTAAACTATTTTATAAAATCATTAGTTCATATTTCTCAAAAATCAGCTTTTAACTATATTTCACAAATACCATAATTTTTATAACATTAAAACTTATAACGTTTATTTATTTAAAATGGATCAATTCTGAAAATCTTATATATTTTCAAAAATCACTTTAAAGATCCTTTTAAAATCCCAAAACTTGGTCCAATGATGCTACACACCAAATAGTCAATCACGACTACAACGATATCATATATCGATATGATAATCCATCAAATATCAAAATATCTGAAATCAAATAAAAACTGTTGAGGAATCCAGTTGGATCCCTCCAACCTGTTTTCCTGCATCCAAAAACATTAGCACAATACAAATTTCGCTCCAGTACGAAATTATCGCGGTATATGTTTTTAATAATTATTATCCGCTTACTAACAGCGCAATAGGGTCTCATCCGCTAAAAAATACGGGAAATCAACAACTGCAGTATATACATATGCCAATATATATATATATATTGATATTATATATATAATACCAATTTCACTGTTTATGAAATATTCGCGGTATATGTTTTTAATAAATAACATCCGCTTACTAACGGCGCATAATGTCTATTTTAACAATCAATAGATATCAATCATCATTCAAACATGCATTCAACAATTTTAAATCTAACTATTTAAAATAAAATCGAAACTGATTCGATTGAGTGAGAAGTTCTCACCTTGATTTCAAATTCCGTTTTAGCGATTTGTTTCGAATAAAATTAAACGTACGTTTAATTTTACCCAAAATTCTCACTAACTCCAAACGACTCCAAACCAACTCCATCGCGTAGTTCTCGTCCATACGATTCCAACGCAACTGGGTTTGCATTTTTTCGACCTCGTATGAAAAAGTTATGAATTTAACAAGTTTACACTAATCTTTATAAACAATTTACAATAATTTTTTTAACCTACACTAGTTTCTAGCCACAAGATCCTACATCTCCTCATCTCCACCGTCCCCTTCTTTCTTCTACATCACGCACGCGTACAGGAACACATGGCCGAACAAACCCATGAAGCCATAGAACTAGGGTTTGATAATACACCCTCATTTCTCGACGAAATCACATCAAACCACTTGCAAATCGAAGCTCTTCGCCACCACAACACTCGCCCCCAACCACCTGAAGCTCGGCCCCCTGTACTGCCTTGGGCTGCATGCGCAAGCTACAGCCATCGGCCCCCCATAGCTCCCTCCACACGACACCAAACACGATCTCCACCGTTCACATCGAAGCTCTCGTTGTGATCTTCATCTTTGTAGTTGAATGTTTTTGACGAATGTTGACGGATTGGAAGAAATCGAAGGGGAGAGGTCGTGAGTTTCTGGCCATACATTGCTTGAACTGGCGGCCAGCAATTTAGGTTTAGGGTTTAGTGTTTTTTTTTTCTAAAATTATGAAAGGTAGGGGCTATTTATAAGGAATTTTCGAACACTATTCATCCGGAAATTCCGAACTCCGATTTACGCGCCGAAACTGACGTACCTAGGGTTTACCCCGCTTTCTGGACACAATGGAACAGGTTTTGGAAGCTAATTCGGACATCTGTGCGAGTTATGGCTGCAAACGTTCAATTTAAATTAAACCGATTTAAATCGATTTCTAGGCGTTTTAATTTGTACCGGACAAACGGTAAATCCAATCGACTTGAAATTTGAAACCTTACAATAATATCACATTACGGATCCGATGAAACTGGTTTCGTCGAAATCCGAGACTTTTTGAAAAATGGCTATTTTAACTCGCCAAATTTAAATTAAAAATAATTCGATGTGTTTCGAGCTGCCACGATCAAACGATAACTTCGATTGACACGAAAATTGAAATCCGGTAATAACTAACTATTACGGATCCAATGGAACTAGTTTCGTTCAATTCTGAGACTGTTCAAAAATTGGCTACTTTACAGTCGATAATTAAATATTAAAATATTCAATTTTCACAAATTAACTCTTAATTCGATTTTAAAAGTTCTAAAATATCATTCTAACTCCAACATGATAAAATAAAATTTTACAAATCATTTTCAATCATATTTAACCCAATTTTCAATTATTTCCATAATTTAACGTATTAAATTATCGATTTAATAATCCAATTAAATCCAATAATTCAAAATAAAATTTATTCGACTTATAAATTCACTTATAAATATTTAAAATTAATTAAATATTCAAATTTTAATTAAATAAAATTCTGGGTCGTTACAATCTTCCCCCCTTAAAAGAATTTCGTCCTCGAAATTACCAAGTAAGAAAAGTTACAGAATTTATTAATTTTCCCAAAATCCATAGTTAAACTTCTTACAAATCTTTACTAAGTTTTCAAATCATACTTAGTTATCTTTTCAAAAAAAATTACTATTGTTTAACTTTCAATTCCAAATCAAAGTTATAGTTTTCACAATTTTCCCATTTCCTCAAATTTTTTCTAACGCCCTAAATTTCCGGAAAAATTCGCCATAGTCTCCTTTGCGCGGCTCGATCCGAAAAAAAATGACAGTATATATATATCACAAATATACATCTCATCAAGTAATGAGGCATCCCGAAGGGAAAAAAGTGTAAAAGTACGATATTTAATCCGAGATATGTACCTTATATTTTATTAGTAAGCATATACGGCTAATATAGCGCGAAAGCGAGCTCCAAATGCGAAGCAAACGCGATCCGCACCTACTAAACACTCAACAAACAACATGAGAATATGCATATATGACAATAATCTCAATATACAACATATAGCAACATAACAACTATATATGTCAACATAGCAAATGTAGTAAAACAACAAATGCAAACATCAACCAACTACCATTCATAATCAAATGAATATTCATTCATATTCTCATTAATATTTAATGAATTGGTTTTTCAATTTAAATCATATTTGATTCATTTACATTGGATTTTTATCGACATTCATTCTCAATTCAATTACTTATCACTTACTAATTTAAATCCAATTCACATTCTATTCTATTCAAATTTATTTACCTTCAATTTGAATTCAATTACATAGCTTTCAATTTCATTAACACTTAATGAATTATATACAATCAACTAACAATCATATAACAACCAATGTATATTCATTTCAACCAAATTCCTTTGCTTATATTCATTCAAATTTGGTTTAACACCTTCACTTTCAATTGGTTTAATTAAATTGATATTCATTCAATTATTCAACTTTCAATAACATTAGGTTTCAATGAATTTACACTTTCATTCATTATTCCATTCCAATTTATTCACATTCAATTGATTAACATCCAATCCATTAATTCAATTCAATTTCTAAAGTTGAATTTTTATTTATATACTCAAGTTCATATCTATCACTTAACCTTATTAATTTACTTTGATATCAATATCAACTTCATTCAACAACACTTAAGTTATATTCCATTTAACTTTAAATTCACTTTTATTTACAACTCATATTCATGAATATATTCATATAGTTTCACTTCTTATATATATAAGTTTATTTTACAATTGCAAATCACTTTAATTATAATTTAACTCTTATAATTCTTTTTGCTTATACAATTCCTTTATTTAGTTTATTCAAACAACTAAACAATCAACTTATATACACTTTAATAATTCTGAAAAATTATTCATTTACATATAAAATATAATCAAGGCAAAAAATTTTTTATTTACCCAATTTAAAAACAATATTGTGTCGAATTGTTCTATTCAAGTGTTTATAGATCCCTATCAACAACGTTAATTACTCGTATTAACCAGAATCTATATACCACTCAACAAACCAATCATCACAATATAAAACAATTTTTATATTCACTAACAAATACGCACTCGTATCTATTATTACACTCAACTCATTCTAGAGTACTGCTGACTCTATCTCTAATGAGTAATACCCTACAGAACCATGGTTGTCGCTTAACCATCAGCTATGATACCAAATGTAACATTATGGATTTTTCGTTGCCGAAAAACCGAATAGTTATGGTTTAAGAAAAAGAAAGAGGTAGAAGAAGATAGAAGATAGTAGAAAATAGAGAGGAGAGAAGATAGAAAATAGATAATTTTAAAATAGAACGGAAAGAAAGTAAACAACTGAACAACATCAGAATCTCACAATCGCAGCGGAACAACATATAATAATAAATGAATAATCTTTGAACAAAGAACTATATCAGTTATTACATTTCATCATATTACATTACATCATATCATATCATCAGAGTGTACAACATCATACAACAACAAACAATGCAGCGGAAAAAGAAATACTATATAAACTAGTAATACGCCATGCCATCCAGCTTGCCTCCTGCAACTCCTGAATGTCCAGAATATCCTGATAAACCTAACTCTTAACTGCCCGTGTGGAAATTGGTGGGCACCCAGAGTTTAGGAAGGAAAACAATAAACTCCGAGTCAGTCATGTGACTGGTGTGAGAACTCAAAACATTTTATTTATCTTTAAAATCAAAATAGAGGAATATTTTTAAATTCAATTCGCAATGCTTTTAAAAATGAGACTACCATAAGACCTCCCACCACACACACAATGCAAAGGCAGACTTGGAGGAGATTTCTTCTTATGTTAGTCAAAGATGCTTGATACGCATTAAAAGAAAACATTTGATATTATTACTAGTGCATAGTGTATAACAAATCATTTCGAAAGTAAAGATATAAATCTTAGCTAGCATAGGTACCATTATATTATGCCTACTAATAGCTACCATATTAGATGGCAGGTTCTACAACTAAAACCGTACAAGTTTCGTATTGTTTCTTTGGATTTCCAACAAATGGTCAGGCCAAGGAACTTCCCATTGCCACATGAGAATGCCTCTGGATGGACATCCCCGAGAACCAAACCGGATCTCTACCAACACAAGGCCGGGTTACCCCTAACTGAGTAACAACTGACCGAATATGCCATCCCCCGGTCCTTTGGGACCTTTATCAACCGAGCGCTCGTAATCAATTCACACAATCATAAAGTGTTTTCAACATGAGTAAGTATCTGGGCTCCATACCATGATACCACCCTTTTCCAGAAGGAAATGCACATATCCTAAAGGGCGCTACCCCTCATAACCTTGCTGCATCTTTCCTGTTTTGACCATTTCCGGGGTGTGAGGCTCGACGAAGTCACGTCCACGAAAACATACTTTATACAAAAGCCATGCTTTGGGTCAACAAATGATCAACACAATGATCATCCAGATAGACGATCAAACAAATGATCCTATCAAAAATAATCAACACAATGATCATTTCAGCAACACTCAGCATGTCACATTACCAAATTGGGAATATATCGCTGATAACTTCAACTATATAACCTCTGAGCTCGTACGTCTCAAAGAAGGGTGTTAAGCTAAAAGAATAAATTCTCCGCCACCAACAGAAATATATTTGAAAGAAATCGGCTTTATATCTCAACTTGTAATGTCAGGCATACAATCCATACAAGTTTGTTCCGGGATCGAACAAAACCGAAGGCACTTACAAAGAAGTCCTTGCAATGCGGATATTCACAATCCTGATCGGATTTCCCATCACTTATGGAATCTCTATACCAGGAGCTACCCAGTGCAGAGACAATCGACAGGTCATCCTATCGCTCTCGCAAATACCGGTCTTCAACACCGATCTTCAAATGCAATTCACAACGACGTATCACATATTCGGAATGGGTTATACGACCCCATGGTCCTTTCCCGGTTAACCCGAATAGTGAGCGCTTATTCAAAAATAAGTGTGGCATTCAAATTCGAACAAATCACATCAAATACCCATTCAAAGGGAAATATTGATAGTCGATTATTGAACTATCAATGGATATGCACACATCACCAGATTCCAAATAATTTTCCAAATTATTTATTTTTCCAAAATATCTTTACAAGATATATAATCTTCAACACTTCAAAAATAAATCAATATTTATTTTTAAACAAATTCCACTTTTCATTTATAAATTCCATAATGAATTTATATTTCAAAATATTCATGCATATACGATTTCAATTCGATTTTCTAATATTCGTTTTCAATTTATCTTCAAAAAGATAAATCCTAAATATTCACTTCATATTGGAAAACATTTCCATACTTATTTATTCATAAGTAATTCACAAATCTTTTTATTTCCAACACTGGAAAGTATTCAATATACTTAAATTGAAATTAAGTATATATTTCATTCTTTAAGAAAATCATTCTCTTACATATTTATTTGGGCCAAAACGAATGTTGCGTAAAACATCGTTACGACAACCCAAAATCACTAGTATAGGGATTCGAAATTAAAATAGATATATAAATCCCAATACTATTCAAAACATTTCCTTTCAGAAATCATTTACTATAACAACAGTGTTATAGTCCACCATTTCCTTTTATTTCTCGAAAACGTCTATTTCAACAATGAATGTTGAAATCTATGGTTTCGAATCTCAACAATTTTTAAAACATCGTTAGATCGTTTTAATTCTATTTAAAACATTCGCATTCAATACATTTCCTTTAACATAATATTCACTATTCAAAAACGTGAATATATCTTGTTAACAAATTTCATCAATTCTATGCATTTTATTTCAAAGGATTATTCACTGTCTAAAAACGTGAATATAACTCTATTTCTAAGTTATAACAATTAACTTATCAAAATAAGTCATTTGCGAATTTATAAAACAACGTTTATAAATTCCATTTCTATTTATTTATAAAAACTTCCTTTTTATAAATTCCTTTATTAACCTATTCCAGTTTATATCTCAATTATAAACTAAAAGTTCATATTATAAGTCAAATGCTTATAAAACGATTATATTACAAAATCGTTCTTTTAAAGACTTTCCAATTTATAAATCTTATAACTTATAAGATTCATTTATTTAACCAAATCTATTTTTCAAATATCTTCACAAATTTTATAAACCTACTGTTTATAAAATTTCATTTATAACTTCACAGTTTATAATTCTATAAATTTCATTCATTTATGAAATTCATTTTCACTTCATTCAAACACTTATAAAAACTCGTTTTATAATGTCAATATTTCAATTTATAAATATCAATTTATAAATCTCTTATATAAATCAATTTATATTATTATTTTAAAACGTCTTTAATTTCCTTTAAAAACTTCATCATTTTGATTTATAAAATAATCAAATTTTATAAATCCTACATTTAAACTTTTAATAATAACTTCAAAAATCCAGTTTAAACTATTTTATAAAATCATTAGTTCATATTTCTCAAAAATCAGCTTTTAACTATATTTCACAAAAGCCATAATTTTTATAACATTAAAAATTATAACGTTTATTTATTTAAAATGGATCAATTCCGAAAATCTTATATATTTTCAAAAATCACTTTAAAGATCCTTTTAAAATCCCAAAACTTGGTCCAATGATGCTACACACCAAATAGTCAATCACGACTACAACGATATCATATATCGATACGATAATCCATCAAATATCAAAATATCTGAAATCAAATAAAAACTGTTGAGGAATCCAGTAGGATCCCTCCAACCTGTTTTCCTGCATCCAAAAACATTAGCACAATACCAATTTCACTCCAGTACGAAATTATCGCGGTATATGTTTTTAGTAATTATTATCCGCTTACTAACGGCGCAATAGGGTCTCATCCGCTAAAAAATACGGGAAATCAACAACTGCAATATATACATATGCCAATATATATATATATTGATATTATATATATAATACCAATTTCACTGTTTATGAAATATTCGCGGTATATGTTTTTAATAAATAACATCCGCTTACTAACGGCGCATAATGTCTATTTTAACAATCAATAGATATCAATCATCATTCAAACATGCATTCAACAATTTTAAATCTAACTATTTAAAATAAAATCGAAACTAATTCGATTGAGTGAGAAGTTCTCACCTTGATTTCAAATTCCGTTTTAGCGATTTATTTCGAATAAAATTAAACGTACGTTTAATTTTACCCAAAATTCTCACTAACTCCAAACGACTCCAAACCAACTCCATCGCGTAGTGCTCGTCCATACGATTCCAACGCAACTGGGTTTGCATTTTTTCAACCTCGTATGAAAAAGTTATGAATTTAACAAGTTTACACTAATCTTTATAAACAATTTACAATAATTTTTTTAACCTACACTAGTTTCTAGCCACAAGATCCTACATCTCCTCATCTCCACCGTCCCCTTCTTTCTTCTACATCACGCACGCGTACAGGAACACATGGCCGAACAAACCCATGAAGCCATAGAACTAGGGTTTGATAATACACCCTCATTTCTCGACGAAATCACATCAAACCACTTGCAAATCGAAGCTCTTCGCCACCACAACACTCGCCCCCAACCACCTGAAGCTCGGCCCCCTGTACTACCTTGGGTTGCGTGCGCAAGCTACAGCCATCGGCCCCCTATAGCTCCCTCCACACGACACCAAACACGATCTCCACCGTTCACATCGAAGCTCTCGTTGTGATCTTCATCTTTGTAGTTGAATGTTTTTGACGAATGTTGACGGATTGGAAGAAATCGAGGGGGAGAGGTCGTGATTTTCTGGCCATACATTGCTTGAACTGGCGGCTAGCAATTTAGGTTTAGGGTTTAGTGTTTTTTTTTCTAAAATTATGAAAGGTAGGGTCTATTTATAAGGAATTTTCGAACACTATTCATCCGGAAATTCCGAACTCCGATTTACGCGCCGAAACTGACGTACCTAGGGTTTACCCCGCGTTTCGGACACATTGGAACAGGTTTCGGAAGCTAATTTGGACATCTGTGCGAGTTATGGCTGCAAACGTTCAATTTAAATTAAACCGATTTAAATCGATTTCTAGGCGTTTTAATTTGTACCGGACAAACGGTAAATCCAATCGACTTGAAATTTGAAACCTTACAATAATATCACATTACGGATCCGATGAAACTGGTTTCGTCGAAATCCAAGACTTTTTGAAAAATGGCTATTTTAACTCGCCAAATTTAAATTAAAAATAATTCGATGCGTTTCGAGCTGTCACGATCAAACGATAACTCCGATTGACACGAAAATTGAAATCCGGTAATAACTAACTATTACGGATCCAATGGAACTGGTTTCGTTCAATACTGAGACTGTTCAAAAATTGGCTATTTTACAGTCGATAATTAAATATTAAAATATTCAATTTTCACAAATTAACTCTTAATTCGATTTTAAAAGTTCTAAAATATCATTCTAACTCCAACATGATAAAATAAAATTTTACAAATCATTTTCAATCATATTTAACCCAATTTTTAATTATTTCCATAATTTAACGTATTAAATTATCGATTTAATAATCCAATTAAATCCAATAATTCAAAATAAAATTTATTCGACTTATAAATTCACTTATAAATATTTAAAATTAATTAAATATTCAAATTTTAATTAAATAAAATTCTGGGTCGTTACAGTGGATGACTGATAGCATATTTTAGACACGATCTGTACGAAGAATTAAAGTTTTTGAATTTTTTTGGTTGTCGTAGTTGTTACATGCATATTAAGCATATTGAATTCCATCATATTTCTTGCTTGTAATATGTGAATATCCAGTGGCCTTTTCTGCAGCTATACAAAGAATTGTTTTTTACCTAAAGAATTATTAAATTTTAGGCTTTATTCTTGTGTTACTAAATTTGTGGTTTCTTTTGCTTGATAGACTGCCTGATGGTTCTCTGATGGAGATCACCAAAGTGTATCCACTAGATGCTGTTTTTGACACTCCTGAGGATGTTCCTGAAGATGTGAGTATCTCATCTCTTTTTTCCCTTTTCCTAACACATGGACTTTGCCAAACAGATTGACTAATATTTTGTATTTTGTATACACATCAACCATGCTTCTATCCAATGTACACTTGTATATGCAAAACTATTATATGTTTTGCAAAACTAAAAAAACAAACTGTGCTACCTTTTGCGAATAGATTCAGATCAACCATACTCGCAATCAATGTTTGTCTTTCAAGAATTTGTGCAGAAGTCTAAATTGATACACTTTTTAAGAGCAACCCAAAAACTATGCAGTAGCGTATCAACTTCCTCTCTATTACTATTACTATTGTCGTTATTCCTTCTATGCTTGTAGTCTTGTAAGACTTACTATGTTATATAATGGATTTCTATCATATTTATTTTGTTAATGTTCAATATACTTTAATCTATTTGTTAATGTGAATTTCCAAACATATGCTTTGAATTTTTCATGTCATGGTGTGCAGTGTTTTGAAATAATTGAGTGGCTAATAACCATGTATCTCAAGTGTTATGGCTTCTAGCTTTAGGTTGTGCATGGAGGTCTTGGTTATACAAAATTTTAATTCCGCTTCTCTCCCTAATATATGTTTCTGTCTATTTTATGTTTATAAATATATATTTTTTCCATATATTGGGTTTTTAAATTTTAATCAGTTTTTTTTATATTGTTACTATTCAGTAAAATCTTGATTATCTAAATTATTGAGAATAAGCTGCAGAATTCGAGCCATATAACGGTGTAAAACATATTCTTGAAATAGCTGATGTTAGAGACTGATACATGTTTCTTAAAGTTTATCCTTGAACCATTCAGTTTCAATTTTTATTTTTTGTTGGATAACAATGAGAAAGCTAAGATTATTGTTCAAGTGAGAAGAAAAGAAAAAGTGACAACACATATAATGTTATTAGAGTTGTAATTCTTTGACAGATGGAGTCCGAATATATTTACTCGAATGATTTCAACATTAGCCTTTTCTCCCCCTCTTTTCGACATCAATATGCCTATGTGAATTAGAATATAAGAACTTGTTTTGCTTTAAATAAACATAATATAATTAGCACTACAAGTTATCTATGTTTGAAAGCACCCCATATGGTATTTGCTTTAATAAGTAAATTGATGTATACAGGAAGTATGGTTAAGCGCCGGTGAGTAATTTGACAAGAGAAGCAGAGAAAATAAGCGCTGGTGAGTAATTTTTTCAGTTTCTTGTACTAATTTTGAATTGATCTTTATTGTGATCTAATAAAATATTTTATGTTGACAAATGACATTTAGTTCTATTAAAGGTAAATAATCGATACGATCGTCGACTTCATATTGATTGGATTGTATAATGCCTGAACATGCATCAACATGTTGTGACACAATTATAAATTTTTATCCGTGAACATCCACTTCAATAAAAAAAGATGATATTATATACCACCATAAGTCTCAGTTATAACTTTTGTACTTATCAGCTTGATGCAATACCTCTCAACTGTAAAGTACATGACATGGGTTACTTTGTCATGGTAAAGGTAGTGAATTTGATACTAAAAGATAAATTATCGTACAAGTTAGAAAATGTCTTTAAATTACTCGAATTCTTTTAAGTGACTGCCAATAGATAGTGCTGAATAACTTATACCAAGCTAACATATTTGGCAACCATATCGCCTGCAAGTTTTTCCTACAAAGTTAATCTAGTGGAAGAGCCTGCAGATTTGTCCAGAAACCATTTCATTTTAGATAAAAATTGATATACAAAATTATGAAAAAATAAGGACTTCTTAGATAATTAGTTGGATCGTTCAGCATAGTTATTACTTTGTCAACTCTCCACACTACATTTAACTAAAGACTAGCCACTACTTGAAATAAAGTGGCAAATTGTTGCATCTTCTATTTTCAGTACATTCATGTACAATGCGATGCATAAACAAGTTTACACTACAACAAAAACTTACTTCAATTGGCTTAACTGATTTATTTTTATGCAACTCAACTAGCAATCTCATTTGGCTTTTGATAGCCTAAAGTAAACGAACTGTATGTTCATTTTCCCAACCTCCTCACTTCAGTTAACTGTTAGAAGCTTATATCTCCTTCCTCCCCACCTCAAACCTTAAATACAAAACCTCTAACCCCTCAGAATCTAGAGAAGTAATTAAAGAAATTATAAAGCTATAAACTTCAGGTATAGAATCTCAAACCATTATTCATCTTTCATAGGATTTCTTTTCTTAGAATTTCAGTGATTGGACCTCGTTGTTGTCATGCTTTCCTTGCATTAATTAGTAGAGGCGGCAGCTGAAAGTAATAGGCAATAGCTCCTCTCCAATAAGCTAACAAATTTGGAAATTCAGGTGAGTGAATTTTACATCTTGTCCAAATCTAATTTCATGTGGGAATACTTGTCTGAATGTGAATTTTTAATTGGAGTTTGGCTAGTTGCTTGACTCTTTCATTGCTATGAATAGAAATAGTTTACCATCACCAAATTGCACACTGTAAATTATCATGTCATCTGATTTCCTTGTTGTACTTGTATGATATTTTGTTAATTTCATGCAAGTGTGTATACGTATGGATTAAAATAGCATGCTTCCACTACAAGAAAAGTTGTTTTTGACAACCGTAGATAACAGCGTTTTAATAAAAAAGGCTGTTATAGATGCAATTTTACGTTTATAAAATAAAACATTAAAACCAGATCGCTGCCTAAATCACAAAATTTTGAAGCGGGAACCTAATTATTTTGGCGGCCGCGTTCCTTTGTATTTTCAGCGTTTCATTTCGTTTCTTCGAGTTCCCACGTAAACTCTCGATACTTCATTTCCAATCCTAAGTAAATGACATCGCTGCCACCGTCTCGCATCACCTAATTCATCTAATCACCTGATTACACGGCCGCCACTGTCTCGCCTCATCGACCTTGCCGCCACTGTCTCGCGTCACCTGATTTGGGTACTCATCTGATTTCCCGGCATTATTTCAGTGGCCCAATTTTCTGTTTTTGCATCGGATCTTTTTCTCCCCAAGCCATCGTAGATTTGTTGTCCTTCCATCCAAGCTATTGCACCTCTGGGTGTAACCTACAGTACTCCAATAATTGATCAATTTAAGGTTTCATTGAATCTTTCTTAAAATTTATTTTCTTACTGCTAGCTCATTTGTTATTAGTTTATTTGCGTGACATATACTTTCATTGATGTGTATATTATAAATTTTCAGTTTACTTACATAATTGCATGGACTAAGTGCTAATATTTATTGTTAAATGATGGATAAATGCTTATTGTTCGTTTAATTATGGATGGATTGAAGCAGGTGATAATAGTTCATACACAGTTTATTTCTTTAGCTTCTTAGTTTAGCACAAGCTTGCTATATCATTTCACATGTTGGATGCATAAATTGTTTGCTGTCACTTTTAGTTTATAAATCGTGTACTTTATGCATGACATATTTCTCTACTTATCACTAAGGGTTATGCTGTTAAGATATCTTTTATTCGGCAAGAATAATTCTGACTATATTCTCTTAAAGTAATGGTAACCAACATTTCTGCTTGCTTATTTTAGAGGCACTGTATGAACCTGCATAGTGCATACTAATCCAAAATTTTAGAATTTATGAGTTATGCTGCTCCCACACTTTGAATGGGTTAACTTATAAGCATGACCTTCCTTGTATGCATGTTTTGCATTTACTCAACTTAATATGCACTCATCACTTGCAATTGAGTTTTGCACTCCAACCTATAATTCAGCATGTTATCCTTCACAACAAGCTTCTTCAAGTTTACAGCTGCACCAGTCTCGCTTCGAACTTCTTCATTTTACAACATCTACTTCAGTCTCACCTTACACATTTCAGCCTGCTCTAGTTACACACGGCTGCACAGATTTAGGTATTTGATGATTATATTTTATCTTAACTTCACATTTAAGGGTGTTTTGTGTGTGACCTTTTTTATTTGAACTACATTAACGGCCACTTTATTTAATATGCTGGTTTTGTAAGAGCTATTGTTTGGTCAATGGCATATTTTGATCATTAGACTTAATGCATTTGTACAATGTATCCTTGGGTATATATTCATACACTAAGATAGGAACTCCTACTCCTAGACAATTATCAAACATTTGAATCACATTTTTGTGGTTTCTGAGAGGTAGCACATACATTCCCTTTGCAAACAACTTCATTCTCTTTGCATCTATTACGAAAGACTTTCTTAATGGCAACTTTCATGTTGTTACATGTTATTCCTTTGACAACTATGCCATGCCCACTAAAAGGATGCAAGTTAATGGAAAATATATTCACAAGAATGTGTATTGCCACAACTATTCATGATATATATTATAAATATATGTGTGTGTGTGTGATGTCTATATATTTAGAATGTATATATTTAATTCAATATACTCTCTTTATTCTTTCGGTCAATTTCCATGTAAATATATTGTCACGAACATTATTTTTTTATACAAGAATTCCTATTTCTTTTATCATTAATTGATTGCATTAGAAGCTGAGTTCATATACTGTCAACTGTTTATTAGAGCTCAAGTAAAATCAACTTAGTATATGTTTAAGTTTTTCTATTAATTATTGTATTTTTTCCATATAGGTAGTTGTCAAAATAGCTTTAAGACGTTCTTACTCAACTTATGGACTTTCAAAGTAAGGGAAGAAGAAGGTTAGCATTGAATTTTCTTGTAAACTTGTCCGTCTTTGATTCTTAGAGCTCAATAAGCAACATCAAATATATATTTGGATTATTTATTAACGAGAGATGCATTCAAGCTCAAACATTCATGCTCAGACAAATGTACCTGTTTATGCTAGTAGTGGAGGTTTCAATTCAATTAGGACGTATTATATTCGTTAGATGTTTGGGCAAGTACAATTCATTTGGCTATAGGATTTTTCTAAACATTTTGACATATCAACTTCTAACTATTAGTTTTGTACATGGGAATGCGAAAGCAAATCAAGCTTCCATCAAGAATTACAGTTCAACATAATATTGGACGACAATTTAGTATTTCAACAAGTTGAATTGAAAATTTGAAATCACAATTCATTGTTGACCTTAATAATATTGTATTTGAGGAGCTAACACATTGAAGGTTCTTTATGTCAAATCCATATGTGGTTTTCTATACTTTTTATGAAGAATTTTTTTGTAACATTTTTGGAATATTAAAGCTTTGCCTGAAATGAGAACTCATATGTGCTTTATGATAAGTGAAAATTTAAAACCATGTATTTCAATCATGTTTAAATATTTATTAATAAATTAACCAAATATAAACATCAAAAATACACATAAAAGTGCTAATAGTTTATGAAGCAAAACCATCCCATGAATTTAAATATTTATAATAAGTGTTTTAGTGATTGTTATCAAAAGTATAATAACTGTAACATTATTATTGCATCAAAAGACATTTATTATTTTGATGGAGATGGCTAATATTTCAGTCCTATCAAAATTCGAAGAAAGAGATGATAGATGCTTCCAACTGAATAAATATCTAAAAAGCAAAAACCAGTTCGACCTGTTCAACAAGCAAGGACCATGAAATTTGAAGTGAAAATTTGTGTTGTATTCTGGTGTACATCCATAGTCCATACTTTGTCATAATTTCCATTGAATGAGTTTTCATTTCCAGTATAATTTCCTCATCTTTATTTTGGGAGGACTTACTTTCACCAAAGTGGTGGTTTCTCGCTCGATGGACAGTTAGCATTTGTTATTGATCACCTTTTGGATTTCATCCTGTTAAACCACTGAATGATATTTTTTTTTAAATGTCATACATTAATGGTAATCCTAGGAGGTGGTCTAGTGGTAAATGTACTAACGGGTTATAAAATATCACAGTTGGGGTCTCGGTAATAGCAATGCTTTATACCTTTCTATGTATATGCTTGATCTCTTTGTTTTGGGTTTAATGACTACTTTTCCTTTCAGAGCTTAACAATTTCCATTGGAAATGCCTGGACTTCTTAGGGTTTTTTAGGACATTCCATACCAACTTATTATTGTATAAAATATAAAAGAGTATGATTAACATCAAAATTTAAATAGTTGATTATGAAATCAATCTTCTGGGAACTCATGGTCTCAACCCATGAAGATAACTTTCTAAGAAACTTGTTTAGCTAAGGTTAATTGTAGAGATTACTTGTATCTGTTGAATTTGGCGACACCATAGGGAGAATTGAAGAATTAGAAATCCGCTTTAAGGAATGTATATACAATAAGCAAGCCTTAGAAATCCGCTTTAAGGATTAAGAAATGCAAGATAGCTCAAGATATCGTAACTTCTCAGTCTAAAGCAGCAGTGCGGTTTTGCACTGTACCATGTGCAACACTACTGCATTTGCAGCAGTGCAGTTTTGTACTACTCTACATGTGTTTGTTCATGATTTTTTTTAAAATCTGTATATTGAAATCATGAATATAAACTGTAATATCCAATAAACAATTATAAACTGTAATATCCAAGATTATATTGATAGGTATAGAATGCTATTATGGTCATACAATACATATGCAGATTGTACATGGAAAGTTCAATATTTCATGCATTCACTCAACGTTATCTTTCTTTCTCTTAGACAATCAATACTTCCAGATTGTTTTAAATAAAATATGCTTTCCATGTATTAGCAGATTCTTCCTTCTAGTTCATAAGGAATAGAAGACCTGTTCAGCATGACAGAGCATGTACAGTTGCGGTAATAAATTTCCAGCTTGTGATGGAATTGCAGAAGGTCATGGACACTGTTGAGTTGGAGCTTGTGATGGTATGGATGATTAGTGGGATGGTCGGTGAAATGTGTGTTGTTGAACTGAAAGGGATGTAACAAGGAAGTAGGTTGGTTTTGTGATCTAGCTGGTGGTTGAACTGGTTTGGAATTGTCAACTGTGAAGTGGATTGTTGAAGTTTGATGAAGTATTGTTTGATGAATGGTGAGGCACTGGAAATGTATGGTGAAGGCAGTGCAGAAGATAGGTGTGCTTTGTTGTAGATGATGGTATGAGAGGAGTAACATGGTGAACAGTAGTGTTGCAGCAGCGATGGTTAAACAGGGTGGTGGTGGTTGATGCAGGTGGTATGTAGTGAGAAATAGTGAAGGAGTTAGGCAATGGCAGGGTATGTACTGGTTGTACAGTGGCACAGTGGTGAAGTTGGATGCATAGGCATTGAAGTTTGATGGTTTTGTGGTGGTTGTCGAATGTAAATAGTGGGATGGGGTTTGCAGTAGTGGCGAGTTTGTTTTGTGATTTGATATGTAGGTAGTGGCAAGGGACTGTGTGGTATATGTGAAGGGAAGGCAAGTCAGGTGGAATTGGAGAGGTTTGTGTGTTGTTAAGGAAGTGGATAATGTTATGTTGTATGAAGTTGCACAGCAAAGGGAAGGCAAGTAAGTGGCAGAGGTTAGAGATTGTTGTATGCAAGTGGTTTAGTTACTGCAGTCAGATGCGCAGTTTTACAGTGAGGAGGTAGTGAGTGGGATTGATGGTTTAGAGATGAATGGTGGTGTAAATGTAATGACAATGCTTGGTGTCTGGTCGTGTAGTTGAGTGGATTTTGTTTATGGATATTATTGAAACTTGGTTTATGGATGTCTTTTGTTTATTAATATTCTCTTAACTAATTTATGTAACCAATTAATAGTTATTAGAACCTGTTATATATACTAGTTGCTTGAATATGCTTAAAATATAGTTTTGGAATCAAAAATAGAGTGGAATATTAAAGCTGTTATATAAATAGAAGACAGCGTTCGATTAATGCTGTCAATGAAGAAACAACAGCGTTTATTTCGTGCTGTAATTATCTTGAAATTGTCAATAACAGCGTTTTTTACATGCTGTTGAAATAGTTGATGATTCAATCACGGCGTTTTTAACATGCTGTCGAAATTGTTGATGATTCAATAACAGCGTTTAGAAAAAGCTGTTGTAAACAGTTAAAGTAGAATTTGAACATCTTCGACAACTAAATTATAAACGCTGTTGAAACATAATACAGAACGTCTGAAACGCTGTAAAAAAATTATTGACAGCTCGTAATAAACGCTGTCACAGAGATGTTTCAACAGCGTTTATAGAAACGCTGTTGTAAGTTATGTATATACGACAGCATGTCGTTATACAGCGTTTCTAATAACGCTGTTGTATCATATTACAGCGTTTATCAAACGCTGTTAAAAGCCTTTTGTGGTGTAGTGAAAATTGATTTAAGCAGGATTTGAAAATTTAAATCCCGGAGATTTTGGAAGTGTTTTGAAGATGAATAATAGCACAATTGTTTTGGAGATATTTCTGAAAAGAAATTGTTTTAAAAGGAATTTTGGAAGTGATATAGCATTGAAATCACTTGGATTATTGGAAAATAATTCAGATGGTGACGGCCGCATCATCAGTATTCATTTTCGAATTTCTAAGTGACGGATTGCTACCAAATTGATTTGTTCAGAAAGCTAGTTGTTTTTGAAAATCTAAAAGGAAATTTGTTGGGAATAAAACCAGGATTGGTTTAAATTTTTGAGAAATGAGATTTGAGATGTTAGAGATTTCAAGATGATTCTAAACCAAAGCCGGGAGTTTAAAAATCCTGATGAGATAATTGTAAGCTTATGAATTGAGATGATTTTAAATCAGGAAGGAGACATAAGCTTTGAATGTTGGAACTTGAATTTAAGGTGAAAGGTTAAAAAAAATGGAATTAACTTGGATTTGGAAATAAAACTGGATTGAAGTTAATTGAATAAGCTGAAATAATATCCAGTTGTATTCGAATTAAGTTGAAATCGAATTCAGTTAAATGAAACTGAGTTCAAGTAAAATTGAATTGGAATGAGAATTCAATTGAATTAATGAATGGAATAAAATTCTTACCTCAACAAATGAAAAATAAATTGAATAAGGATTGAAATTGAAATAAACAAATAAAAGAAATGTGTAAAAGAGTTATAATGCATGAAATAAAACATGCTTGGGATATAAATAAGCATGGAGCTTGAGTTAAAATAATAGATGGATATATTCAAGTCTAGAATGCATGGAATTGTGTAAATAATAATTTGTGACTTATAAAATTTGAAAAGTGGGATAGAAAACCCAAATTAAATATTTTTGATGAATTGAAAATAAAGTGGAGAACAAAACTTGAATTATAAATAAATTTGAACTTAAGCAAATTTAAATGAAGAGATTTTGAGATTAAAATCAAATTTTGGATTATAAGTTTGGGAAAGACTATTCAGATAATAATTAGTTGATGAAATTGGATAGTGAGTATATGATGAAGTTTGGAAATAAACTCAAGTTATAAATTAAATGCGACTTAAATGGTCGATGAAGTGGAAGTAATTAAGTAAATGGAATTTGAATTGTGAGTTCATGAAATTGGATGGTAAATTGAAAATGGCTTGTGAATACAGAACTTGAGTTATAAATTAAAATTTAACGTGAAAGTGTTAGCAAATTAAATATAATTGAAATGTATCGAATAAAATGAAAATGGATTATAATAGTAATAGTTTGTATTGCAATAAATCAAATTAAGTAGAAATAAATTAGATATGGCCTTGGAACCAATTGAGTTAAGTTGAATAGAAGAGAAAGATTTATTTGTAAAATGGAAATGAGCTTAGGTATAAAAATTTGAATAAATTGAAGTAAATTGACTTAAGATAAATGAATGAAGTATAGTTGAATTGAATTCAACTTGAACCAAGTTTAAAAATATTGGATTAGTTTTAAATCAAGGAAAAATAAATTTTTAATCGGAATAAAATTCGGTGAATTGCCGATAATATTTAATAGAATGGAATTCTAGAATAAATAATTTTAAACCATTTAAATTAGTAAGGGATTTAAATAACTTGAGACAATGAGGAAAAATAGAATGTTTCGAGTTTATTAGAATGGTTAAAGTGAATGTGGATAAACTAATTATATTGAATAAATAAACGATGGTATAAATAAGTATCAAATGAAGTGTTGGTTTAAATGAGTTGAGAAATGGTCATTGAATGAAATAGCCCGGATTGTTTTCGAGCTAAATAAAACAGTTTGGAATAAACAAATTGGAATGAAATGTAAATAAATGAATTATAAATGAAGTTTAAATGGAATGTGTCGAGCTAAATAAACGATTGTGAATAGGTTAAAATAAAAAGGAAATTTAATTGGTAAATAAGATGAACCTAAATTGTTAATGGTTTTGAATGGAACTTGTTTGAATAATGGAACTAGATGGGTTAATAAATGAAATACAAGTGAATGTATTCAAATCTGAAATGGAAGCGAGGATAATTGGATTGCGAATAAATTTGGAAATGGAATAGAATTAAGAATAAAATTGAGTGAAATCAATTTAAATTGATTATAAAACATAAATACTTATTTATTCACAAAAATCTCGTCAAATTGCATGGAATAAATTGTTGTTTGTTGTTAATGGGGTAATTAAACATTCTATGAGTGAGAGGAGTAAAATAAATTGATTTTGAAAGCAATTGAATTAAATATGAGCTCAGTTGCTTAAAAATAAATTAAATGTAAGCAGTTGAGTTTTAAACCATTCAAATTAATGAAGTTATATACGAATGGATTGTAAACCAATCAAATTGAATGAAAATGTTATAAATAAATGGAAATAGTTGAATTATCATGGAAATTGTATAAGTTGCTTATGGAAAAATGATTGGTGTGAATTTCTTTTAGAATTCATATGTTTTAAATATTGCAAGTAAGTAAAATGTGTTAAACTTCTTATATTTGGCACTTACAAGTTTAAACTGAGTAAGTACAGGTACCTGGAAGCCATGAGCCTGGATTGGGGTATGCTAACTGCTAAAAATTAATAAGCCGCTTGCTTAAAAATGCTAAATAAGGTACGCCTACGCAATAAAAATAGGAAATATGAACTGTTTTGATTCTTTACGACCGTGTGGGTCGATGTATATGTATTTATCTCTTTTGTCAAATTGCAAAAGCTCCTCCGTACAAAGGGGACTCTGCCAAAAATTTTCAGAAATTTTGGGAGTTAGAAAATTTTTGAAAATTTTGGAAATTCTGTTAACGGCAACAAATTCAAATTGGAAACTAAAATAAGTTAGTAAATGAAACTAATTAAAGTAATGACATGAATTAGTAATAAATGACAGATAAAATTTATATGTGTAGAATTAAAGATAAATTGAATTCATTTGGAAATGAAAGAATCAATTTGAATAAAATTAGATATAAAGTAAAATGGAAGATGAAACAAATATAAGAAACATGTAAAATGTTTATACGAAACTTAAGAGGGAATGGTGAATTCTTAAATGAAAATCGATACTACTAATATAATGTATGTCAATATTGGAATGAATAGTGACATTTAGTAAGGACGTCGATAAAATGTTTTGGAATGTTGTGAATGGATATTTGTGTTAAGCAGGTATGCAGGTATTATACAAGGGAAAAGAAAAATTGGGTTTGATATCAAAAGATAAAATTCGAAATGCACGCCAAAAGGTATGTATTTCAATTTGGTATGAAATTTGTTTGGGATTTGGATTGAGCCACTTGGCTTTTTGTTTTCTTTTGGAATTTGGGAGGCCGTAGAGCCATTTTGTAGTTGTACCGAGTCAGCCGCGCAAAGGAAACGCTGGCGAAATTTTTCGGGAATTTAGGGAGTTAGAAAAATTTTGAGAAAATTTTGATAATTCAAAATTGGTTTTAAGATTAAAACTGGAATAGTTGAACAAGTAAGTCATTTGAAAACTATGGAAGGTTTGGAAAAGTTGAGAAGTTTGTAAGAATTGTAATGGGCCTTCTATTAAAAAGATAGTTGGTAAGATGTTGAATTGTTAAGAACTGATTGGTTTTGGGAAAAAGTAAATGGGTAATGGACCATTCTTCCTAACTAGTAATTTCGGGGACGAAATTCTTTTAAGGGGGGAGGAATGTGACGACCCGTAATTTTCGAGCATTTAAAACCGAATTATTTAATTGATTTTAAATATTCAATATAATAATTTTAACTTGAATTACAAATATCGTTATTTATTTGATAATTAGATAATAGAATTTAATGATTTGAAGTTGAGTAAATATGAAATCTGAGATTTCAAGCCTGTTAAAATATAATTTGAAAGCTTATAAAATTTATATTGACAACATTGCATAAAATAGAAATGTTACAATGGAACCTAACCCTGAATTGGTCTGTTTTGAAATTTAATCGTTTAAATTGAATTTTAAAATAGCCTTCCGAGGCGCAGTCTCAGAATTTGACGAAACCAGTTCCATTGTGTCCGTAGTACTGAATTATTATCGGATTTCAAATTTCGTATTGATCGGAGTTGTTGTGTGAGCGTACGATATATAAACGCACTCGAATTTATATCGGAAAATTTAAATAATTCATATTTGTGTTTGGTCAAAATATTTCAACTTCCGCCGCCTTCCCTTTCCATCACAACTTTTTCTCGTCCCTGAAGCCTATCTGCTTCACTCCACCATCTTTTTGTGTCCCCCGTCCTTTCTTATATTAAAAATAAAATAAAATATGTAAACAAATAAAAAGGTCTATCATTCGATAATTTATAAGGAGAATGACTTATTCTTTCAACAGCTAACTCTTCAGTTCGATTAAATGCTGAGCCTTCTCGAACACGCTTTAAAGCAAATCCAAGAGATAAAATCATGCGTTTTCTTCCCTACGTTTCAAAACAAAACTGAAGCCAAATCAATTCTAGACTAAAAAAAAAACAAATGGCCGAAGCCTTCTCGAAATCTATGGCGGCCGCAATCAAATGGGGGAAGGGGCACCGCGACTTTTATTCGAATCAAGCATAGATCGAAGTGATGTCGACTTCGATACAGGGGTGACTCACGTTGCCGATGGTAGCCGAGTTTTACAAGTCAATTCGTTCGAGATTTAATTACAAATCGAAGCCGAGATGGCATGCTTCGGTGGGAGTGGGTCGAGCGAATAGAGATACGGAGGGCGATGGCACAAAGGAGGAGCAGTCACCGTTTAGGGATTGGGATTCCGTTCGTCAATGGAGGCGTGCGCTTCGAGTTGGGGAGGGGTAACGATTGAGGGTAGGGCGGCCACTGGAAGAGCGCGACATCGAGGGCAGAATTTTGACCAGGGCAGCTCGAGCGTGGCGACGAGTGAAGGTGCGATTTTCTTATTTGTTTTTGTTTTTTTTTTGTTTTTTTTCCAATTTAATATTATCTGCTTTACAGTAAAGTTTAAAATAATTCAATTTTAATTTAACATATATATATATATATATATATAGAGATTTTAATAGTATTGTAGAGTTTGTTCAAGTTGGATTTTTGAATCAACATTAGTTATTTTATATATATATATATATAAATATATATATATATATATGGAGGATTTCAAAAGAATAGAAAAGAATAATACTTGTATTTATCTCCACTAACTATTTCAATTAAAATAAATATTAAGATGGTTAACTTATTCAACTGCTTAATAAATTTATTATAGTTATTGAGGATCGGTAAAGGAAAAGTAGTTAGAAATAAAATTTTAATTTTAATTAAATAAATAAATGGAAATTTAATTTCAACAAGTTCGAATATTAATAAATCGTCTAATATTTATACAAGGTCAAGAAAATGGTGAGAACAAACCAAGATGGGAGTGGGTTGTCAAACGAAATGAAAGGTGAGTTAATCTCACTCAGTTAAATTTAATTTTAAATAATTAAATTTAAATAATTGTTTGAAATGGTTGAATTAATTTATGTGCTGTAGTGTGGTATATATTGAGAATTGGCATTGTATATTGTGCTAACATCTGTGGATGCAGGGAAAACAGGTTGGAGGGATCCAACTGGACCCCTCAACTTATTTAATTATTTAATATTCTCTGTTCTGAATATTTGATATTCTGTAATGAATTTTGTGAAATATTGAATGATATGGCTTGATTGTTATAATCGGGCAATAATGAATTACCAAATATATAAATTGAGTTGGGAATGAAAATAAAAGAAGTGAAATTGTAAGTAAAATAATTATAGAAAAGATGAATAAATTTATGAATGAACTGGAAAGGAAATAAAGTGACTTTAAAATTTTAATAAATAAATTGTGAGCATAGAAAGGAAAATTTAAATAAACAGGAAGTTAATGAAACTTAAACTTCAATGTTATTGTTTAAAAGAACAAAACATTTATTTTAAATTTAGGATTTAATTTATTTAAGAAGAATAAAGAAGGAATTGGAAATAACCTGAAATTTGTACATTGCAGATAAAGAATTTAAAATCAAACTGAAAATAATAATAAAGTCCATAATTGATGAATTTTGAAATGAACTGATAAGTAATGAAATTTATTTCTAATGGAATAAATTGAAAATCAATTTGGAAAATTGATTTAAGTGATTGAGATTGGAAATTTCTTTCTGAATAACCAAGTATGTTTTTAAATATAAGTAAATAGTTTTAAAATTGTTTAAAAAGGAATGTTTTGAAAAAAAATTGATTATTTCTAATATTTAATTTCTAAGCAAGTATTCCCTTATAATATATTACAGCATTAATTATTTAAGAGTGACTTAATATTTTATTTTAAAAAAATGGAAATCTAGTTTTATATTTTATTTAGTAACCTTATTTTCAAATATTAGTATAGTATATATTTTTAACAAATGATTGAAATAATTTAACTTATATGTTTAAAGTATATTTTCAAAGTAAAGTGTTTTAAATTATTTTAAAATCTAATTTTGTACTTGGTGATTTCAGAGGAGATATAAAATATTTGAGAAAGTTGATTCTGAGAAGAATGATGGTTTTGAAATTGTTTTCAAAAGATTGAAAATAGAAATATATCTTGTGAAGATATTTTTGAGATTAATAAATAATTTGGAAAATTATTTATTGGTTGATGGTTGTTTTGTGAATATAATTGATAGTTAAATAACCGACTATCAATATTGGACAATGCGTTGATCGTTTCGAAGAGACCGGGATCGAGATTCATTTCTCGAAAACCACTTCGATCCGGTTTGTACGATTCGTGAAACGATTTTGGATTCGAAGATGGAGCAGTGAAGTGCAAGGGCTAGTCGCTACTAATCCTGAGGATATTTCCGAAATGGATGTAGTAGGAATAGTGCCTTCGGTTCCGTTCGAACCCGGGACGGACTTGTATGGATGAATGCTTGCGAAAACATCGTCAGGCGGACGATGGGCATTCTAAGGGATATATTCTATAAAGGTAACGCTTAGCCTCAAGCCTCATCAAATGGGAATGGCTGAAAATCAGGGGATATGCAGCAAGGCTTCGTGGGTAGACCCCACTGGAGGGTGAGGTCATCCCTGTCTAGATGTCCCTTTATTTCGGCTGTGTGGGCGGTTTCTGATCCCAACCGCGGGGTGATCTTGCTCGGGACTATCCAGTAAGGGATGGTTCCGGTCTTGTGTTGCAGGGGAGTTAGGGTGGCTCCTCGGTGCGCTGATCTAGACCAGGTACTGTGACAGGTGGTACCCCAGTGCCTAGCCATTAGTTGGAATCCATTTTCCCTACGCGCCCGTACGGTTTTGATTGTGCCCAACTATTGCTGAAACGTGAGATGCAAGCATTTCAGCTAGATTCTATTTACTTTCTATAGACATTATTATAATATCAGAGGATTTCTATAAAAATTGTTTTAGCTATCGTAAGGTAAAAACCCGACATGTTTATTTGTGTCGTGGTCTTACGAGATGCTTTTGTTTTCAAAGGATTTTTGAAACTTTAATAATCAATTGGGTGTGATTTTCTCATGCTGGTATTCCAGACTGACTCGGGTATTATTTAACTGTAATGCTCGGGTCAGACCGAGCATTATAGGATACAGGATGATGCTATGGAGCTCAGGAGACGAGTTGGATGACGACACGTACTCTCGTACTTGTTTGTATATATATTCCGCTGTATTGAGTTGCTATGTATCCACTTGTATGTTATTGATGTCATCTGTGATTGATGTACTCTGATAATGTAATATATGTAAACAGATATATTTGATTTTGAGTAAGATTATTATTTATCTATTATATTTTATTCCGCTGCGATGGTTAGATTCTGTTATTGTTTTCTATTTTCTTCTTCTACCTCTTCTTCTTTAACCCAAATGGTTCGTATTTTTGTGCAACTTGAGTTGATTGTTGTAGAATAGGGTTAACTCAAGGGGTACGGATTTGCGGGCTGTTACATGGAGACTCGTGTTGTATCTGTTTTACATGTTGAAATAGAGACTACTTTTGTACACATATATGTTATTCGTGTTGTCTTGTACGTATATTGAGTTGATAACTTATAACTACTAATTTGAAGACTTTCTTATGTATAAGCCATTAGTTGCTTTAGCTTTGTATCATGTGTATATTCTGTTGTATACACTATTATTATGCGTGTTCAATGTTATCTTGTTGTAATATCCCGGAATTTCAAGGAGTTTAAAATGTTGATAATCTCTTAATTTAAATTATTTGAAATTGATAAATTATTATTTTCAAAGATAAATAACCAAGTAATAATAATATAATGACTTAATTAGGGTTATAAATTGGTTCTAAAATAATAATAATTATTTTATTTGTGTAAATAAATTCTAAATAGACTTATTGTTTTCATAATTTATAAGTGTGTTTAAATATATTTATATCTGTGCACTTAAAATTGATTTTTTTAAATAGTATATATTATTTGTAAATAATAATGTGCTTATTTAAAATTTGATTTTTATATTTATTTAAATTGATTTTAGATTTGGATTTTTAAATTTGACTTTGACATTGAATATAAATTTGAATTCAAGGGATACATACATCTTAAAATAAAATGATAATATAGTTTGAATTTAAAATATATAGATAATGTTTTTAATTAAAAATAAGATTTGTTTTTATAGAAATTTATTGATAGAAATTAGGAATTTTATTTATTTAATAAGAATAAATATAGGACTTTTGAAATAACATTTTAAATGAGTATGAAATATTGTATATAAATTTTATTTAAATTATATTTGGTTTTATTTCTTTTTAAAGATTGTATTTTATATAAATTTAGCAAACATTTGTAAATGTATAAATATATTTGTTAATTGGGAATTTAATTAGAAAAGTATTTTTAAATTAAGAAAAACATATTAGTAATTAGGAAATTAATTTAAAAAGCTTTTAAGTTTCTTTTAGAATTAAGATAAATACAATTTGACAAGTGTTAAGTTAGAAATCATTTTGTCAACAAGTGTTAACACATTAACGTAAATTTAAGACAAGTGTCGCCTTTATTTCAATTTTCTTTTAATTTTAATAAAATCTGAAATTTACTTATATAAACCACTTTCTTCCTCTTCATTTTTCTTTTCTCAGTTCAAACTCTGAAAACTTTCTCAAGCCTAAACCATTTCTCAGTTCAAACTTATACACTGCATACATCTTCAAATCTAAGAAGAAGAAGAAAAAAACCTGTAAACCAGAAACAACTCAAATTCAAAAACTCACCTCTGTTTCCAATATTCTTAAACCAAAATAACTTCTTTTATCAAAGACTGTCAACAAACCTTCAAAGCAAACATGTAACCCTTTTCAAGTGTAAACACTCCTCAAACTCAAGTTCAAATGCCTAAAACAATCCTCAAAACAAATCTGCGTCATCTTTCAAAGTTAAGGCAAGTTTCAATCCCATGTCTGCAGTATGTTTTCAAACATTTCAAGTATTTGCAAATTTTCAAATGCATGCAAGTTTTAAAGAGGCAACCTGAGGCAAATCTGAAGAGCAAACCTAAAACATTCCAGTTTAAAACAAATTAAAGGGATTAAGCATTTATGTTTCAAATGAGGGTTCATCTTCAAGTTCAAAGCATTTTGCAAGAACTCCAGTTTTTTAAAAAGCATCAAGTTCAAAGTTATTTTGCCAGCTTTCAAAATGCAAAATCTGGAAAGCAAATTTAGTGAAAAGGCTTCCTGTTCTTTTTTTCAAACCTCTGCACTTCTTTTAAATAGAGGTGAGTAAACACCAACTTCTAAATCCTAAGTGATATATGATCTATTGCTTGTTAAATTTTTTCCAATAATTAATGCCTGTGTGTTTATATATGAATGTAACATGAATGTATTCTTTGGGTGCATGTCAGGTTAAATTCAAGTCTTCTCTGTTTTCAGATTACAGAGTTTCAAATTAGTTCAAATTTTCAATTGTCTCATCTTCTGATAACTGAAGTCGCTTAGTTGCAAAACAATAAATGTTTTCTTAGTCATAATTTAAAACATAAAAATGAATTTGAGCTAAACAGTAGAAATTTATCTAAAAAAGAAGAAGACAGAGGAAGTTATTATATCTTGAAAAAATAAACTTTGAAATTTGCTGTTCCAGAACTATAATTTGAATTCATTTAGGAATTTAGGATTTTTAGGACAAGAATCACAATTTTTAAAATTGCATTGAGTGTGGAAATGGGGGTTTTCTAGAATTTGATTTTATGTCAAATTCTGATGATCTATGTTTTCGGGGTGTTCGAAATTTTTGATAGCGCTAGAAGCATGTTTGGGTAGTGTGGTAAAAATGGTGGCAGCGCTGGAAGATTGCCGTGGTGACGGAGGTGAGGATATTTGGGTTTTAACCCTAAATTTTGTAGGCCTGGGAATAAGGGATCAGTGCCACTTATCAGGGTTATCGAGTTTAATGGGTCTTCGGTGGTGGCTTCGTGGACGATCGGTGATGAAGTAGCCGGAGTTTCGCGTCATCTGACGGTCGGAGGCGCGAGATTGAGACGAATTTGGTCATGGTGTATGGAACCAGTTTTCAACTGGTAGGTCAATTTTGATCTGAAGCTATTGCTAGTGTTTTGAATGATCTGAGTTGTTGTTATGGCGATGGATGATCTGTTGGAAGGTTCACCTATGATCGGAGCTGTCTCAGGTGATGTGCATGTGCACAGGGAGGAGGAATTGTATCAGGTTGATTGGGTTTAATGTTAGTCTCGAGGAGATGCCTGGGTGGAATTGGGTTGCTCTCGGAGTGGATCTCGAGTTACCTCATGTAGCTTGTATTGTATAGCCTGTTAACAGTTTAGTGTTACAAGTTTTAAAATTTGAAATTTAAATTAAGCATTTGAAATTTAAGAAAAGAATTGAACTTAAAGGGTTCGAGTAGTTCTCAGATTCAAACTGAAGCAGTTTGATTTAAAAGAAATCTTCAAAAGTTTTTTTTAGTTTATAAAACAAGTTTTAAATTATATAAAAGGAAGTTTTGAACTTTAAATAATTTAAGCTAATATCCATTCTTTGAATTGATTTGCTTTTACAAATGAATTTGTATGAATGGTATTAAAATGTTTTTAAGCTAAAACCTTAATGTTATTTTCAAAACTTACATTGGAAATAAAAAAAGGAAATTTATAAGGAAATGTTTTTATTAATGAAAATGATTTATTAATTAACAATTAAGTTTTAAATAATTGATTAACTAAGGAATTGCTAATTAATAATTAACGAAAGTAATTGATGATTACTTTATATCATAAACTAATTAATGACTTATGTTAAGTAAATATTTCAAGGTTAATTTAAGATAATGTTTTATCTTAAATAATAATTAAGTGTTAATGATTTGTAATTAATTAAGTTAATTAAGACATTTTAAGTTTAATTAATTTATTTAATTGATTATTTTAAAGGATTAATTTAGTAATTAATTAGGTATAATTATTAATTTAGTTAACTAATAATTATGATGATTTAATTAATGACTAATGATTAATTAAATTATAATTATTAATTAATTAAGTAATTATACTAGTAATTAAGTTTTAATTGGGTTTTCTTAATTAATAATAATTAAAGGTTATTAATCTATAATACAAGTTAATTAAGAATTAATTAACTATTATTAAAGGTTAGTTAATTGTAATTAAGGATTGATTTATTATTACTTAATTTGTAATTAAGGTTGTTAATTAATAATTAAGTTTTATTAATTAATGATTAAGAGATAATTAATTAGTTAATTAAAGTTAATTGATTAATTATAAAAGTAATTAGTGATTGATTACTTTGTATTAAAGGATTGATTAATAATTAAGGTTTATTACTTAATAGTTGATGATATTAATCTATTAATTGAAGATTAATTTGGTTAAAGAGTAATTAAGGAATGAATTACCCGATTTTGATTTATAAGATAAGTGTGATCAAGTAAGTTAATTAATTTGTTAATTAAATATAGTCACTTGATAAATGATTAAGTATGTTACTAAATAAGTTTTGATAAGAGTAATTACTTAAGATAAGTAATTGATGAATAAATTACAGGAGGTAATTGGGATAAGTGAAATTACTGATTGAGAAGTAATTTTTAAACGGATAATTACTTGGTAAAGTAATTAAGGGTTTATTACTTTGTGTAATAAATCAAAGAATTTATAAAGTAATTAAAAGTAATTAAGAATAATTAATTACTGTTTATATCTATCAAAGTTGATTAAGTGAAAACAATTAATTTAAGCATGATTAATTAATGTAATTAATTAATAAATAATGTAATTGATTATAGTTAATTAATTAATGGAAGTAATTAATTAAGGTTCATTAATTAATATGATTAATGATAATAATTAAGAATTAATTACTTGATTAAGAGTTAATTAATCAAGGTCGATTAATTAAGATGATGATTTACTAATTGGTTTAATTAATGTTTATTTAAACAAGATTTGTTGTGATGTAGGTAATTAATTTAATTAATTTTAAATTAATTAAGAGATGAAGTAATTAATTTAATTCACTTTAAATTAATTAAAGATAGAGATAGTTAATTTAATTCATTTTAAATTAATTATGTTGTGATTAAGTAAATCATTACTTATGTATGAATGCGTGACATCGATTGTCTTGGATGGATGTAATCTCAGAAATGAGATAAGTAATGTTGTGTGGTATGAATGCTTGGTTGTATTGTGATGGTAATATAGATTATCTATTGTGATAATGACGTTGATTACCTATTTGTTATGAATCATCTGTTTATTTGATAATGTGGTTATCAATTGTGACTTGTGAATTATCTATTGTGTGTGTATATGGATAGTTGAATTTAATTGTTTAACTTTAAACAACTTGGAACTAAATGATACGTTTTGAATTTCGATGAGACCGGGATCAGGTTTTCATAATTGGATATCCAAAAACCACATGATCCAAATTAACGATAGGTCGTGAATCTCAAGTAAAGATGAAGATTCAGAGTGCAAGGGTTATTGTCGTTAACTCTGAGGGTGATTCCAAAATGAGTGTAACGAGGTAATGCCTTCGGTTTCGTTCGAACCCGGAATGAACTTGTATGGATTGAATGCTTTCAGAACATCGTCAAGTGGACGATGAGCATTCTAAGTGATGTGTTCACTAAAGGTAATCGTAGCCTCAAGCCTTATCAACGGGGAATGGCAAAAACAGGGGAGGTGCAGCAAGGCTTCGTGGGTAGCCCCCACTTGAGAGTAAGATTTACCCCTGTCTAGAGGTCCCTTTTATTTCGACTGTATGGGCGGTTGTATAGCTACATCCGCTGGGGTTGTCTTATTCGAAATTGTTCAGTAAGGAATGGTTCCGTCTTTGTGTTGCAGGGGAGCGGGCGTACTCCTCGGTACGTTCATCTAGGCCACGTACTGTAACGGGCGGTACCCAAGTAGCCCTGCCATTTGTATGGAATTCAAAATCCAGTAAATGCCAACGGTTTTGATTGTATTACCCACTTTTGTGGCTAGTAGCTGGAATTTAATAGATGTAACAATTTCGACTATTTCTTATTTATTTGAAAACCCTAGACCTATTATAATATCATCGGATTTCCTATCAAGTGTTTTGGTTAGCGTAAGGTAAAAACATTTCCATGTTTATGTGTAGGAAGTCTTACGTGATACCTTTTCTTTCAAAAGGTTTTTAAAGTTAAGCAACTTTAACCGTTTACTCACACCAGACCCATGTCTGACCGGTGTTTATTATGTTTTTCTTAAACTCTTGGGTACTTAAATTTTTACGAGTAGCCAGAGGAAATCAGGTTGGCCAAACGAATTCTGGAGGAGCAAATGGAGCAGGAGGCTTCTGCGTATAGCTACATAGTTTTCCGCTGTGTGTTCTCTGAGTCGTTTATCTTTGTGTTGTATTGAGTTGTATAACTAGACAGGCGTTTTTAACTGTCTATTATGTGTTGTTTAGCTATGTATCTCTGATGTATATGATACTATGTAATGTATTATGTGATTAATATAATTTGTTCGCTCCGCTGTTTAGATTCTGATGTTGTTCTTCTTTCTTCTTCTCTGTCTTTTCTCTTTTCTATCCCTTTCTTTCTTAAAAATGATGCGATTTTCTATGGTAAGAAACTCGGGTCGTTTCACTTGGTATCAGAGCGTTAGGTTGAGTGAATGCCTAGGCTCTGCAGTGGTGTCTTTCTTGAGAAAGCGTAATTGTAATTTTTATATATAACTATATATATATATATATTTCTACCTATCTATTGGGTTACCTGTTCGGATTTTTCAACATAAGTTATAAAGGTAGATGAGGTAGTGGTGTGTGTAACACGACTACCATTGGTTGGAGTTTGAATGTTTGAGATTGGAAGTGTATTTGTCGAGACTGTAGACCTAATACTGTCTCGAGTAATCTTTGCAGTTTGGTGTAAGGATTTCATCGATCTCTGAAGGAAACCTGTTAAGGTTCAGAGTTCATCTTTGAAGTGTAAGTTTGATTGCGGTCGTGTGAGCGGATTTTTGAGATTTGGATCTGTCGGTTAGGCAGAAGCAAGTGATGGTATCTTGGCAACCTCAGGAAGTAGTAGCAACGTGATGAGATGCAATGACTATGGATGTCTCCGAAGATGTTTTCTTTCGGAACAAGTTTAAGGAAGTGTGTCTGCTTCGGTGTTGTAGCTGAGTTCAGCAGGATGTATGTGTTTAATTGGAGGTCCGAGTTTCTCAAAGAGCTCTGGATAAGAAGTCTTTGGCATCTGTGATAGCGGTGCAGCTCGAGAGTGTTCTGTATTCCAGCAGGAAGATCTTTTTGGCTTAGCATTTCCTGGAGGTGGAATTCAGAAGCAGCAGTGAGGGTCGGTTTTTTCGATGGATTAGTTGATCGAGGATAAACTTTTCTGATTAGTGAAGAGAGAGCAGTATTTTTGGAATTTAGGTTGGGTTGATTACAAAAGTGACTTGCGATGGTTTGGTGTTTTTCTTAGATAGTCTTTTGCTTGGATTTGTGGCATCTCTAGAGGATGTAGAAGTTATGGAGTTGCTGAAGATTTTCTGATATATCTTCAGGAAAGTTAGAGATTTGCCCGTATTGGAGTTTGAGTTCTGAATCAACTTGATAGGAGTGATACCGGTGATTCATCTGGGTAGAAGGATGTCTCCTAGGTTGATTTTTTGTGTAGCAGCTCTGTATTTCTTGGAACTTCTGTTGAACCTTATTTCCGAGATGTGCTGTTTAGTCTGTGCCGGTGTTCATTCAACGACATTCTCTTCTGCTCCAGATCAGAGTTGTGCATCGAAAGCAAGGTGGCTGTTGTTCTTGAGTAGAAGCAACTGGAAGTTGCAGTGTTTTGGATTAGAGAGTTTCTACTGAATTTATTTTTCAGAATATGAGGCAAGCTGGCAAGTGATTCTGTTCTATCTTTTCCGGATAGGAGAAGTTGTTTTGTACTGTTGATAGTAAAGTTGGGATTTGATTTTGGATTGATCTTGTGTGGATTAGTTTGTTGTGTTGATCCAATTTGTTTGTAGAAGCATCAGCGAAGGTTAAGCTGATCAGGAAGGATCTGTAGGCCGCCCGGATCATCCGGAAAGTTTTTGAGGTTAAGAAACAAAAGAATTTGGAATTTGAAGTTGGAAGCTTCGATGTTGTTGAGATTTTCTCTAGTAAAGGAAGCAATAAGTTTTGGTGAGCTTCAAGGTATATTAGATTCTTTTGAGTTTTTGTGAAGATCGGTGTTTTGGTTTGAAGAGTTTAATTGCTAGTTTGGAAGACTGGAATTCAAAATATTTCACGTGTCTCTGAGGGAGTACGTGTTTTGGTCCATCACTGATTTTGAGACTAGTAGTTCTGTGAAGGATTTAGTAGTTGATCGGACTTGTCTATGGTCTGGTATCTTGTGTAGATTAAAGATCTAGCTGAGTAGGAACTCAGTAGCTTAGCAGTATAGCTAGTTTGGATTTAGTAGAGCGAGTATCCCTATGTCTGTACTTGGGAACTCGAGATAATTTTAGGAAGTTTATCTGGATCTGTGTCCAGATAGCTAGAGTTGTTTGATTGAATTATTTATTTGGATGAAATTGTTTGTTTGATTGATAATGTATGGATTATATGTATGTTTGAATTGGTTGAAATAAAATAAAACTTTGGATTATATTTATTTTAAATTTCGGGGACGAAATTCTGTTAAGGGGGGAGGAATGTAATATCCCGGAATTTCAAGGAGTTTAAATTGTTGATAATCTCTTAATTTAAATTATTTGAAACTGATAAGTTGTTATTTTCAAAGATAAATAACCAAGTAATAATAATATAATGACTTAATTATGGTTATAAATTGATTTTAAAATAATAATAATTATTTTATTTCTGTAAATAAATTCCAAATAGACTTGTTGTTTTCATAATTGATAAGTGTGTTTAAACATATGTATATCTGAGTATTTAAAATTGATTTTTTTTTAAATAGAATATATTATTTGTAAATAATAATGTGCTTATTTAAAATTTGATTTTTATATTTATTTAAATTGATTTTAGATTTGGATTTTTAAATTTGACTTTGACATTGAATATAAATTTGAATTCAAGGGATACATACATCTTAAAATAAAACGATAATATAGTTTTAATTTAAAATATATAGATAATGTTTTTTGATTAAAAATAAGATTTTTTTTTTATAGAAATTTATTAATAGAATTTGGAATTTTATTTATTTAATAAGAATAAATATAGGACTTTTGAAATAACATTTTAAATGAGTTTGAAATATTGTATATAAATTTTATTTAAATTATATTTGGTTTTATTTCTTTTTAAAGATTGTATTTTATATAAATTTAGCAAACATTTGTAAATGTATAAATATATTTGTTAATTGGGAATTTAATTAGAAAAGTATTTTTAAATTTAAAAAAGTATTTTTAATTTAAGAAAAACATATTAGTAATTAGGAAATTAATTTAAAAAGCTTTTAAGTTTCTTTTGTAATTAAAATAAATATAATTTGACAAGTGTTAAGTTAGAAATCATTTTGTCAACAAGTGTTAACACGTTAATGTAAATTTAAGACAAGTGTCACCTTTATTTCAATTTTCTTTTAATTTTAATAATGTGACGACCCGAAAATTTCGATCTCGAAATTTCCAGATAGTTAGCGAAAAGAAGAAGATAGAAGAAAAAGAAACAGAAACAAGACACAGAAAACCTCACATTCGCAGCGGATAAAATATAATATCACATAATAACAGTTTACAAAAGAACTGTATTCTGTACATTTACATTTATATACATCAGAGTTACAATATTCCATACAAACTGGATAGTTAAACAACTTGTCCAGATAACAACAATACTATATCAGAATCCCTCCATACGCTCCTACCATCTAGCTCGCCTCCTGAGCTCCAAAACGTCCTTACCTGAAAAGCTGTAATACTCGGTCTGACACGAGCATTACATCAAAGTAACACCCGGGTCAGGCTGGAAACCAGCGTGAGTAAACTCATCTAACAAGGAATATCCCAAAACATCCGACTTATATAAACCCGGGGTAACCTAACAATTTACAACTTAACAAGCTGTTATAGACATCATCTATTTCACACATTAATTTCTAAGTGCCAAAACTTATTAAATGGTCAAATTCACTTAAATCATTCCACATCAGCCTATTGATTTCACATATCAAATCTATATAGAATCGAAGTGGTTTCGGGTATTTTCTAATACCCGACTCCGGTCTCTTCGAAACCAATATCATCTTACTTAAATTATTCAAGTGAGATACAATTCTATTTAAAATACACGATGTCATGGTAATTCATTATCAATAAATAACCACATCTTCACAGTTAAATCAAACATTTCATATCACATATCATTACGAACCATATATTAGGGATAACAATAACTCAAAGGCTTCCAATGTCATTCTATGTATCCTTTAATTACATTTAAATAATTAGCCCGTAATTAATTTCACAAATCAATTATCCTTAACCAAATATAGTAATTAACTTTTAATTACTTCATTAATTAATTATTAACCATAATTATTAATCACCCTTGATTAATAACATCCCGTAATTAACTACCCTTAATTACTTATTTCAAATTAATTAATTACCGTTAACTAATTATCTTAATTAATCCCCTGATTAAATACATAGGAATTTAATCCAATTTACTTTCATCGTCAACCTCTTTAATTACATCCAGTAATTACCATTAATTACTTCCTTAAGTAATTACACTTCCATTGATCACATTAAGTAATTATTCATCAACCATCAAGTGTTTAAATTAATTAAACTTAATTAATTAATCTAAACTAATTACATTAAACTCAAGTAATTAATTTCTTAATTACTTTTATTAAGTACTTAAACTCAAACAATTCCTCAATTGATTATTATCAATTAATTAATCTTATTAATTATTAAAATTATTCACAATATTTAATTGTTAAATGACCTTCATTAACTATTCTTTAATTCTTTCTTAAACAATTAACTCGGGTTGTCCATCACAAATTACTAATTAATTATTATTTAATTACCAATTGATTAATCTCTAATTATTTTCTTACCCCTAATCAATTAAGTAATTAAATAAATTAATTACTCCTTACTTACCTTATTAATTAAATTAATTTCAAACATTTATCTTAACTTAATTTTAAGATAAAACATTCTTAATTATGTTTAAAAACAAATTTATTTTAATCTTAATTAATTAATTTAAACTAATATAATTAATAAATTAGTTACAATAAGTAATTAATAACTTTAATTATTTCCATAATGTAATCATACTTAATCAAGTTCCATAATTGATTAACTAAATTAATTAATCCAATTAGTTATCCAAATTAATTACATTAATTAATTATATTATTAATCCCATGTTAATGATCTTCATTAACTTATCATTAATTCTTTAATTACCTTTCTTAAGTAATTAACTTAAATTAATCAATATTGATTACAAGTTTAATTAACCTTAATTACATTATTTTAAACCCTTAATTAATTAAACAAATTAATTAATTAAATTATTTAAATTATCTTACTAATTTTAATGAAACAAAGATCATTAAATCTTTAATTTACTCTTAAAATAAAACATTTCTTATTAATGATTATTTTATCATTAACAAAGTAATTTAAAACAACTTATGTTAAAATTTGTTTTCAAATTACATTTTAAATTTTAAAATGAAATCAAACTTAATTTAATCAAAGTTTTAAAACATCTTAAAAACCTTTTTAAGCTTATGCTAAATAGTTTCTCATTCTATAAAAAGAATCTAAACCCATACTTATAAATCATATTTAAATTATGATTCAATATCAAAAGCTGTTTGAACATTTCAAAATTTTAAAAACATCTTTTATTTTCAAAACATGATTCAAATTTGAATCTTGTTTCCAGATTTAAACTTATGTTTAAATCTTCTACTTAATTTAAAGCTTCATCTTTACATTAAAATTATTTAAACTCTTTTCTTCTCAGTTGTTTAAACGTTTTAATTTAAGTAGTTTAAATTAAGATTTAAAAAAAAATATTGGAATTCAAACTCAAATTTGAAACCATACTTTGAGTTTTAGTTTTAAATTCTTGTTTTAATCTGCATTCAGGTTTTAAACCAAATTTTGAAACTGAATTGTACGGGTTTTCTAAACCTGTTAGCTTCAGGAAAATACCCAAGCCCCCTCTATCTTACTTCGAGTAAACCCCTTCATCACTTCGAGTCAAAACTCGATTTATCCGAGTATAACTCGAGACAAACTACACTGCACCCCAAACAAAACTCCCTAATACTTTCTCTGCTCCGTGCATGTGCACGGAGGCCATGGCCACCTCCGGCCAACACCCAGTCAACGAACATGTCGACGTTCATCCCTTAATCACATCGCCACCATCAAATCCCCTCAATTTACTCGAAATCAAATTCGAGTTTCCCCCAAACTAACCTGCCTGGCAGCAACAGTATGGAACCACCCATCATCAAACCTGAAAACAGCTCGTCCCCTCAACGCCGACCATCGGAGACGTTGGAACTCCGTCCACCTCTTCTTCAACACCCAAGCTACGATCTCCTTGAATATGGTTGCACTCGATCACTTGTGGCTTTCATGCCGATCAAAAACAATGCAGTGCCTAAATCTAGGTTTAGAAATAAATTTTGACCACCACCTTCACCCCAGTGAAGTTCCACCTCCTCCCTCATTTTTCTCATCACCACTGACCACCAATCCATCGCCAGAAGAAAACTCAAACACTCCAATCAACCCAATCATCAGAGAATGACTAAAATCCATTTTCTGTTCAAATGGGTATTGCAACCCCAAAACTAAACTAAACAATATGATTTTAGTTTTAAAAATCATCTTTTTGTTCAAGTTTTCATTTAATAATACTGAATGTATAATTTATTATGTTTGTGTTTTTAACATTTTCAACATACTCTGATGTTTTACAATTTTACAGGGACATCACCAATTTGATTTTACTTAATAAGTTTTGAACTAAACTATGGTCTAAATAACATAGTTATTACAGAATCTAAGCCTTAACAAAATATTTGACTAAAGCAAGAGGAATTATTATTATTATTTTCTCTTTTTTTCTCTAAAAGAAACTGGCAACAGAGAAGTGTTACAGTCATCACATGCATGCATATCCAAATTTCACATATATTTCATAAATAAACATTCACACAAACTTAATTATTTCAAGGGGAAAAACATGCAACAGGGAATACTTATTTTTTTTTTTTAAATTAGTGAAGTTACTCACACGCATACATTTATAATCAATTTCAAGAAAACATTAGCTATATTGCATGCAATAGATTTTATTCTTAGAACCATATACTATTTTTAATTAAAAGGTTTACTCACCTCATATTAGTTTTTTTTTTCTTTTTTTTTTCTTTTCTTAAAGAGAAACTAAAATTTTAAAACTGGAACCTGTAACTAAGGTCAGGGAATTTACACACATATGTATAGTCATATAGGTTCAAAACATCAGAATACTTATCTAATACAAACATGTTTTCACATGCAAACCATTCTCACTAAGTTTTTTAAAATGCTTATTCATGCATCAGTTTCAACAGGTTAGAGAATATAGAAAAGACAGTGTACTCATCTTTTAAAAGCAGAGCAGAAACTTGTTTTTCCCAGGCTTGAAATTGTTGAAGTTTTTATTAAAACTGCAGTTTGCTTTGTTTTCTTGTTTTGCTTTTGAAATTAAACTTCGGTTTACTTTAAGAAACTTCCATCTTGTTTGTATTTGCACCTTGCTTTAACAATTGCATGCATATCCAAGAAAAGGGAATGTAGGCCTGGAAGTTGTTTCTAAACAGAGATACAGAGATCTCTGATTGCATGTAGGCTTCAGAAATTTCAGAATTTGTGGAAGATGTAATTTGTTTGAAATTTTCTTTGTTTTGTTACAGATTGTCTTTATTTTATTTTAGTTTTTGAAAATGAAAGAAGTTTTGAAAGAAGATGTTTGAACTCAGGATTCTATGGCCAGGTTTCTCTCTAAAATTTTCTTTAAAATTAAATTCTAAATGAATTTTTTTTCCTTTGCCACTTGTAGCATCTCATTATACCATATCAACACTTGTAATCCTTTATGCATTTTGCATTTAAAACCTTGTCTAATTTATTTATTTATCATGTTAAAATATTACAAATTATATTTATGTCTTTATCTTTATATATGTTATCACATACATTCCATATAAATTAGGAAATTTATAAAAGAAGAACATCAACTCCCTATTTAAATCTTGTTTAAATTTTATTTGTTAAACTTACATTTGTTACACTGTATATACTTATTTTATTCTATTAATAAATATAATTTACATATGTATATAAAATGTATTTATCTTATATAAATAAGCTTCTTGATTTTAATAAACAAAAGTGAATTCAAATAAACATTTATTAATAATTAACTTATGCTTTGATCAGATTAAATGTGTCATATGTTTATATGCTTTGAAAATTTATTTTAACTCTATATATATATTTCAAATATATGTATGTATTAAGCAACACAAATTGAATTTGTAATCAAAAATTTTATTTAAAATCTATGTATATATATATACAACACAATTTCAAATATAAATATCTATCTGATCAGATTTATTCATTTAATTTAAAATTCAATATCATATTAATTAATCTAGTTTATTAATCAATTACAGAAGACCAAAAATTCGGGTTATTACATTCCTTCCCCCTTTGAATCTTTTCGTCCTCGAAAAGAAACGAAAGCATAATTTATTAAAATGCTTAAAAAAACAGCTAAAATATTCTTTGATTAATTTAAAACATTTTAAAAATCTATATAATATTGCCAAAATAGTTTTTATAAAAATACTTTTATAACTTGACGTCTCAACAAGTCCCTCCTCGTTCCCACAGAATTTCGGTCATACGTTGATCAGGCGTACGACTGAAAATCTATAAGTACTTAGCAGACCCGTTTTCAACATCCAGTGAAAATACTTGGAAAATAATTTTATTGAAAATATAGAAAACATTTTTGAAAATAGAGGATATATCTTTGGTGAGAATGCTCTGGAAATCATCACCCACATCCATGGTCACAGTTACATACCAGGGTTACGTTGCAGTCACAACAAAAGTCCATGTAACTGCAGGCTCTCCGCGGCCTCTCGATTATGCCATGGATCCCCACACAACAGATCACAGTTACACCCAGGGTTACGTTGCCGTCGCAGCAAAAGTCCATGTAACTGCAGGCTCTCAGCGGCCTCTGATTTTCGCTGTCCAAATGAAACTTCTCCACTCCAACATAGGTCGCAGTCTGCCGATATAAAATCAAACGCAGACTGTTGGCTCTCAGCGGCACACACGACTTTCGCTATGGTATACTCTACTCAAAATCCCCAAGAACTAGTTTAGTCCGGACTCCTCACAGGATCAACTTTAGAACCCCCTTGGGGCTCAAGGCAGCACCACCCGATGGTACTCCTGAGAAGTTCATTCCAAGGGAGCGCCTTTTTCCCCAGAGCCATCATCAAAACATTTTATACTATACATATATAGTATCTTTAAATCATACACCTAGTATGATATCATACAAAGCTCCTTTACACAAAATCGATTATCCCAAAATCGATAATTCTCAAACTAGGCTTTCCAAATTCAATATTGATTTTACCCAAAAATCAAAAGCCTTTCCAAATCCATAGGTTCCCAAAATCCTCATATGATCCTTATATATATATATATATATATATATATATATATATATATATATATTCAGATATATAAAATCGTTTAAAACTTGGATCATTTCAAACTTGTATAAAATCCTTTTATACTTCAAACACTTCCAAAAACCATTTTCTTCCGGCAAAAGATTCATCAAGGGGAGCATCTTTTATAAAACCAAGATTTTTAACTTTGTTTACTCAAAATCAAATATTCAAATTTGATTATTTCTTTCAATATCATATTCATTCAAATCCGTACGATGTACACATATCATTCGTACTCTATACCAATCTGATCGCTCACTCGATCACACAATTTCACTTCCGAACTAGTATCGTCCACCCGACTTCCTAGTGCGGACTCAGATCTGGTCTCTTGATCAGAAACCGTCATTCTCCTTGCGTAGCCTAACTATGATAGAGAACATCCAAAGTCAACAACCCATATCAAGGTTCGCCGTCGAAAATCAAGCGAAAAATCCCACTCGGATCGATATATCTATCTCGAAATTCTATGCTCGAATCTGGATCAAATCATTATGCGAATAGAATAACATACGTATACCCTACGTATTTATCTTTATGGTTATTAGCCAAATTAATTCCATTTCTATTCACAATCACTATGGACTAATATCATTTCAATTGAACCCGCTTCAATTCCAATCCTTTTTTTTAACACCAGTTTGAATTAACCCCAATTTCAAACTCTATTTCCAAATCAAGTTGAATTATTCTTAATTTCCTCCCAAATTTAATTCGAATTCCATTTGAATTTAAAACTATTCAACTTTAAATACAATTCCAAATTATTTAAATAAATTTGGACTAATTTCAAATTTAAAACATCTCGAATTATATAAATTCGAGTTAATACTTCAATTGTTGATTTAATTCCTTTAAATCAGTTTACCTTTTTATCCCAACAATGGATTACCATACTCCATTTCTCATTCATTTAAATAAATCCATTTCACAACGTAAGGATTTTTAACAATAATAGGATGATATCATTTAATTCCTCTTAAAACATTCATCAATTTACAATTTTCAGTTCTCAAACCCATTTTTGAGATCACACAAACTCCCAATTTTGAACTTCCATTTCAAATTTTGAACTTCTCATAAATAATCTTCTCACTTATTAAGTTCAAAAACTTATTAGTTTGGGTATCATTCTCATTCCAAATTTAAAACTCAATATTTAGAGTTTATCTCAAACCATCTTTGATATTACGCATATCCATACATAAATATATTTATTCCTTAACCAACCAGGCTATACTTTTAAAATTTAAGCCACCTTTGGTTTATTAATTCAAACAAATTTCTTTTAAATTTCAAACAACTCTTGTTTGAAATAGGACAATTTCATTCAATTGAATTAAATAATATTATTTCTTATTTCTTAAAATTAATTATATCATTAAATAATTCCAATTAATCACAATCGGTAATTAACTTATTTCTTAATTACCTTCATTAAGTAATTGTTCTTTAAATTACTTACGTCTAGTTACTTCATTAAGTAACTTCCTCTTAATTTATCATTTCCAATTATTTCCATAAATTAATCTCATTAGATAAGTTTAATTAATTACATAAATTAACTGATTATCCTTATCCTGAAACCTTTCCTAATTTCAAGATTTAATTTCAGTTTGAATCTATTTCAAACTTGTCTTTAATTAATTTCAATTTCAATTTGGTTGCATTCTATTACTTCTTTATTCTTACTATTACTTTTAGTTTAATTAATACTACAATCAATTTCCTTAATATAATAGATAATCTATTTCTTATATAAGATTCATTTACCTTTGAAATTATTTAAAAACATTTATATGGGAATATAACAAGTACGCTCTCTCATATTTATACACTCAACTCATTATAGGGTACCACTTACCCTATTCTTAATGAGTAATCCCACCAGAGCCAAGGTTCTCGCTTAACCTTCAGCTCTGATACCAAATGTGACGACCCGAAAATTTCGATCTCGAAATTTCCAGATAGTTAGTGAAAAGAAGAAGATAGAAGAAAAAGAAATAGAAACAAGACACAGAAAACCTCACATTCGCAGCGGATAAAATATAATATCACATAATAACAGTTTACAAAAGAACTGTATTCTATACATTTACATTTATATACATCAGAGTTACAATATTCCATACAAGCTGGATAGTTAAACAACTTGTCCAGATAACAACAATACTATATCAGAATCCCTCCATACGCTCCTGCCATCTAGCTCGCCTCCTGAGCTCCAAAACGTCCTTACCTGAAAAGCTGTAATACTCGGTCTGACCCGAGCATTACATCAAAGTAACACCCGGGTCAGGCTGGAAACCAACGTGAGTAAACTCATCTAACAAGGAATATCCCAAAACATCCAACTTATATAAACCCGGGGTAACCTAACAATTTACAACTTAACAAGCTGTTATAGACATCATCTATTTCACACATTAATTTCTAAGTGCCAAAACTTATTAAATGGTCCAATTCACTTAAATCATTCCACATCAGCCTATTGATTTCACATATCAAATCTATATAGAATCGAAGTGGTTTCGGGTATTTTCTAATACCCGACTCTGGTCTCTTCGAAACCAATATCATCTTACTTAAATTATTCAAGTGAGATACAATTCTATTTAAAATACACGATGTCATGGTAATTCATTATCAATAAATAACCACATCTTCACAGTTAAATCAAACATTTCATATCACATATCATTACGAACCATATATTAGGGATAACAATAACTCAAAGGCTTCCAATGTCATTCTATGTATCCTTTAATTACATTTAAATAATTAGCCCTTAATTAATTTCACAAATCAATTATCCTTAACCAAATATAGTAATTAACTTTTAATTACTTCATTAATTAATTATTAACCATAATTATTAATCACCCTTGATTAATAACATCCCGTAATTAACTACCCTTAATTACTTATTTCAAATTAATTAATTACCGTTAACTAATTATCTTAATTAATCCCCTGATTAAATACATAGGAATTTAATCCAATTTACTTTCATCGTCAACCTCTTTAATTACATCCAGTAATTACCATTAATTACTTCCTTAAGTAATTACACTTCCATTGATCACATTAAGTAATTATTCATCAACCATCAAGTGTTTAAATTAATTAAACTTAATTAATTAATCTAAACTAATTACATTAAACTCAAGTAATTAATTTCTTAATTACTTTTATTAAGTACTTAAACTCAAACAATTCCTCAATTGATTATTATCAATTAATTAATCTTATTAATTATTAAAATTATTCACAATATTTAATTGTTAAATGACCTTCATTAACTATTCTTTAATTCTTTCTTAAACAATTAACTCGGGTTATCCATCACAAATTACTAATTAATTATTATTTAATTACCAATTGATTAATCTCTAATTATTTTCTTACCCCTAATCAATTAAGTAATTAAATAAATTAATTACTCCTTACTTACCTTATTAATTAAATTAATTTCAAACATTTATCTTAACTTAATTTTAAGATAAAACATTCTTAATTATGTTCAAAAACAAATTTATTTTAATCTTAATTAATTAATTTAAACTAATCTAATTAATAAATTAATTACAATAAGTAATTAATAACTTTAATTATTTCCATAATGTAATCATACTTAATAAAGTTCCATAATTGATTAACTAAATTAATTAATCCAATTAATTATCCAAATTAATTACATTAATTAATTATATTATTAATCCCAAGTTAATGATCTTCATTAACTTATCATTAATTCTTTAATTACCTTTCTTAAGTAATTAACTTAAATTAATCAATATTGATTACAAGTTTAATTAACCTTAATTACATTATTTTAAACCCTTAATTAATTAAACAAATTAATTAATTAAATTATTTAAATTATCTTACTAATTTTAATGAAACAAAGATCATTAAATCTTTAATTTACTCTTAAAATAAAACATTTCTTATTGATGATTATTTTATAATTAACAAAGTAATTTAAAACAACTTATGTTAAAATTTGTTTTCAAATTACATTTTAAATTTTAAAATGAAATCAAACTTAACTTAATCAAAGTTTTAAAACATCTTAAAAACCTTTTTAAGCTTATGCTAAATAGTTTCTCATTCTATAAAAAGAATCTAAACCCATACTTATAAATCATATCTAAATTATGATTCAATATCAAAAGCTGTTTGAACATTTCAAAATTTTAAAAACCTCTTTTATTTTCAAAACATGATTCAAATTTGAATCTTGTTTCCAGATTTAAACTTATGTTTAAATCTTCTACTTAATTTAAAGCTTCATCTTTACATTAAAATTATTTAAACTCTTTTCTTCTCAGTTGTTTAAACGTTTTAATTTAAGTAGTTTAAATTAAAATTAAAAAAAAAATTGGAATTCAAACTCAAATTTGAAACCATACTTTGAGTTTTAGTTTTAAATTCTGGTTTTAATCTGCATTCAGGTTTTAAACCAAATTTTGAAACTGAATTGTACAGGTTTTCTAAACCTGTTAGCTTCAGGAAAATACCCAAGCCCCCTCTATCTTACTTCGAGTAAACCCCTTCATCACTTCGAGTCAAAACTCGATTTAAACCGAGTATAACTCGAGACAAACTACACTGCACCCCAAACAAAACTCCCTGATACTTTCTCTGCTCCGTGCATGTGCACGGAGGCCATGGCCACCTCCGGCCACCATCCAGTCAACGAACATGTCGACGTTCATCCCTTAATCACATCGCCACCATCAAATCCCCTCAATTTACTCGAAATCAAATTCGAGTTTCCCCCAAACTAACCTGCCTGGCAGCAACAGTATGGAACCACCCATCATCAAACCTGAAAACAGCTCATCCCCTCAACGCCGACCATCGGAGACGTTGGAACTCCATCCACCTCTTCTTCAACACCCAAGCTACGATCTCCTTGAATATGGTTGCACTCGATCACTTGTGGCTTTCATGCCGATCAAAAACAATGCAGTGCCTAAATCTAGGTTTAGAAATAAATTTTAACCACCACCTTCACCCCAGTGAAGTTCCACCTCCTCCCTCATTTTTCTCATCACCACTGACCACCAATCCATCGCTAGAAGAAAACTCAAACACTCCAATCAACACAATCATCAGAGAATGACTAAAATCCATTTTCTGTTCAAATGGGTACTGCAACCCCAAAACTAAACTAAACAATATGATTTTAGTTTTAAAAATCTTCTTTTTGTTCAAGTTTTCATTTAATAATACTGAATGTATAATTTATTATGTTTGTGTTTTTAACGTTTTCAACATACTCTGATGTTTTACAATTTTACAGGGACATCACCAATTTGATTTTACTTAATAAGTTTTGAACTAAACTATGGTCTAAATAACATAGTTATTACAGAATCTAAGCCTTAACAAAATATTTGACTAAAGCAAGAGGAATTATTATATTTTTTTTCTCTTTTTTTTCTCTAAAAGAAATTGGCAACAGAGAAGTGTTACAGTCATCACATGCATGCATATCCAAATTTCACATATATTTCATAAATAAACATTCACACAAACTTAATTATTTCAAGGGGAAAAACATGCAACAGGGAATACTTATTTTTTTTTAAATTAGTGAAGTTACTTACATGCATACATTTATAATCAATTTCAATAAAACATTAGCTATACTGCATGCAATAGATTTTATTCTTAGAACCATATACTATTTTTAATTAAAAGGTTTACTCACCTCATATTCGTTTTTTGTTTCTTTTTTTTTCTTTTCTTTTCTTAAAGAGAAACTAAAATTTTAAAACTGGAACCTGTAACTAAGGTCAGGGAATTTACACACATATGTATAGTCATATAGGTTCAAAACATCAGAATACTTATCTAATACAAACATGTTTTCACATGCAAACCATTCTCACTAAGTTGTTTAAAATGCTTATTCATGCATCAGTTTCAATAGGTTAGAGCATATAGAAAAGACAGTGTACTCACCTTTTAGAAGCAGAGCAGAAACTTGTTTTTCCCAGGCTTGAAATTGTTAAAGTTTTTATTAAAACTGCAGTTTGCTTTGTTTTCTTGTTTTGCTTTTGAAATTAAACTTCGGTTTACTTTAAGAAACTTCCATCTTGTTTGTATTTGCACCTTGCTTTAACAATTGCATGCATATCCAAGAAAAGGGAATGCATGCCTGGAAGTTGTTTCTAAACAGAGACACAGTGATCTCTGATTGCATGTAGGCTTCAGAAATTTGAGAATTTGTGGAAGATGTAATTTGTTTGAAATTTTCTGTGTTTTGTTACAGATTGTCTTTATTTTATTTTAGTTTTTGAAAATGAAAGAAGTTTTGAAAGAAGATGTTTGAACTCAGGATTCTATGGCCAGGTTTCTCTCTAAAATTTTCTTTAAAATTGAATTCTAAATGAATTTTTTTTCCTTTGCCACTTGTAGCATCTCATTATACCATATCAACACTTGTAATCCTTTATGCACTTTGCATTTAAAACCTTGTCTAGTTTATTTATTTCTCATGTTAAAATATTACAAATTATATTTATGTCTTTATCTTTATATATGTTATCACATACATTCCATATAAATTAGGAAATTTATAAAAGAAGAACATCAACTACCTATTTAAATCTTGTTTAAATTTTATTTGTTAAACTTACATTTGTTACACTGTATATACTTATTTTATTCTATTAATAAATATAATTTACATATGTATATAAAATGTATTTATCTTACATAAATAAGCTTCTTGATTTTAATAAACAAAAGTGAATTCAAATAAACATTTATTAATAATTAACTTATGCTTTGATCAGATTAAATGTGTCATATGTTTATATGCTTTGAAAATTTATTTTAACTCTATATATATATTTCAAATATATGTATGTATTAAGCAACACAAATTGAATTTGTAATCAAAAATTTTATTTAAAATCTTTGTATATATATACAACACAATTTCAAATATAAATATCTATCTGATCAGATTTATTCGTTTAATTTAAAATTCAATATCATATTAATTAATCTAGTTTATTAATCAATTACAGAAGACCAAAAATTCGGGTTATTACAAGTAAAATCTAAAATTTACTTATATAAACCACTTTCTTCCTCTTCATTTTTCTTTTCTCGGTTCAAAATCTGAAAACTTTCTCAAGCCTAAACCATTTCTCAGTTCATACTTATACACTGCATACATCTTCAAATCTAAGAAGAAGAAAAACCTGTAAACCAGAAACAACTCAAATTCAAAACTCACCTCTGTTTCCAATATTCTCAAACCAAAATAACTTCTTTTATCAAAGACTGTCAATAAACCTTCAAAGCAAACCTGTAACCCTTTTCAAGTGCAAACACTGCTCAAATTCAAGTTCAAATGCCTGAAACAATCCTTAAAACAAATATGCATCATGTTTTCAAAGTTAATGCAAGTTTCAATCCCATGTCTGCAGTATGTTTTGAAACACTTAAAGTATTTGCAAATTTTCAAATGCATGCAAGTTTTAAAGAGGCAACCTGAGGCAAATCTGAAGGGCAAACCTGAAACATTCCAGTTTAAAATAAATTAAAGGGATTAAACATTTATGTTTCAAATGAGGGTTCATCTTCAAGTTCAAAGCATTTTGCAAGTACTCTAGTTTTTTTAAAAGCACCAAGTTCAAAGTTATTTTGCCAGCTTTCAAAATGCAAAATTTGGAAAGCAAATTCAGTGAAAAGGCTTCCTGTTCTTTTTTTTTCAAACCTCTGCACTTCTTTTAAATAGAGATGAGTAAACACCAACTTTTAAATCCTAAGTGATATATGATCTGTTTCTTGTTAAAATTTCTCCAATAATTAATTCCTGTGTGTTTATATATGAATGTAGCATGAATGTATTCTTTGGGTGCATGTCAGGTTAAATTGAGGTCTTCTCTGTTTCCATATTACAGAGTTTCAAATTAGTTCAAATTTTCAATTGTCACATCTTCTGATAACTGAAGTGACTTAGTTGTAAAACAATAAATGTTTGCTTAGTCATAATTTAAAACATAAAAATGAATTTGAGCTAAACAGTTGAAATTCATCTATAAAAAAAAAGGAAGACAGTGGAAGTCTTTATATCTTGAAAAATTAAACTTTGAAATTTGCTGTTCCAGAACTATAATTTGAATTCATTTAGGAAGTTAGGATTTTTAGGACAAGAATCACAATTTTTAAAATTGCATTGAGTGTGGAAATGGGGGTTTTCTGGAATTTGAGTTTATGTCAAATTCTGATGATCTATGTTTTCGAGGTGTTCGAAATTTTTGATGGAGCTAGAAGCATGTTTGGGTAGTGTGGTAAACATGGTGGCAGCGCTGGAAGATTGTCGTGGCGACGGTAGTGAGGATATTTGGGTTTTAACCCTATATTCTGTAGGCATGGGAATAAGGGGTCATTGCCACTTATCAGGGTGATCGAGTTCAATGGGTCTTCGGTGGTGGCTTCGTGGACGATCGGTGATGAAGTAGCCAGAGTTTCGCGTCATCTGACGGTCGGAGGCGCGAGATTGAGACGAATTTGGTCATGGTGTATGGAACCAGTTTTCAACTGGTAGGTCGATTTTGATCTGAAGCTATTGCTAGTGTTTTGAATGATCTGAGTTGTTGTTATGGCGATGGATGACCTGCTGGAAGGTTCATCTGTGATCGGAGCTGTCTCCGGTGATGTGCATGTGCACAGGGAGGAGGAATTGTATCAGGGTGATTGGGTTTGATGTTAGTCTTGAGGAGATGCTCGGGTGGAATTGGGTTGTGCTCGGAGTGGATCTCGAGTTACCTCATGTAGTTTGTATTATATAGCTTGTTAATAGTTTAGAGTTACAGATTTTAAAATTTGAAATTAAATGAAGCTTTTGAAATTTAAGAAAAGAATTGAACTTAAAGGGTTCAAGTGGTTCTCAGATTCAAACTGAAGCAGTTTGATTTAAAAGAAATCTTCAAAAGTTTTTTTTTTAGTTTTATAAAACAAGTTTTAAATTTAATAAAAGGAAGTTTTAAACTTTAAATAATTTAAGCTAAAATCCATTGTTTGAATTGATTTGCTTTTACAAATGAATTTGTATTAATGGTATTAAAATGTTTTTAAGTTAAAACAATAATGTTATTTTCAAAACTTACTTTGGAAATAAAAAAAGGAAATTTATAAGGAAATGTTTTTATTAATGAAAATGATTTATTAATTAACAATTAAGTTTTAAATAATTGATTAACTAAGGAATTGCTAATTAATAATTAAGGAAAGTAATTGATGATTACTTTATATCATAAACTAATTAATGACTTATGTCAAGTAAATATTTCAACGTTAATTTAAGATAATGTTTTATCTTAAATAATAATTAAGTGTTAATGATTTGTAATTAATTAAGTTGATTAATAAATTTTAAGTTTTATTTATTTATTTAATTAATTATTTTAAAGGATTAATTAATTAATTAATTAGGTATAATTATTAATTTAGTTAACTAATAATTATGATGATTTAATTAATGACTAATGATTAATTAAATTATAATTATTAATTAATTAAGTAATTATACTAGTAATTAAGTTTTAATTGGGTTTTCTTAATTAATATTAGTTAAAGGTTATTAATCTATAATACAAGTTAATTAAGAATTAATTAACTATTATTAAAGGTTAATTAATTGTAATTAAGGATTGATTTATTATTACTTAATTTGTAATTAAGGTTGTTAATTAATAATTAAGTTTTATTAATTAATGATTAAGAGATAATTAATTAGTTAATTAAAGTTAATTGATTAATTATAAAAGTAATTAGTGATTGATTACTTTGTATTAAAGGGTTGATTAATAATTAAGGTTTATTACTTAATAGTTGATGATATTAATCTGTTAATTGAAGATTAATCTGGTTAAAGAGTAATTAAGGAATGAATTACTTGATTTTTATTTATAAGATAAGTGTGATCAAGTAAGTTAATTAATTTGTTAATTAAATATAGTCACTTGATAAATGATTTAGTATGTTACTAAATAAGTTTGGATAAGAGTAATTACTTAAGATAAGTAATTGATGAATAAATTTCAGGAGGTAATTGGGATAAGTGAAATTACTGATTGAGAAGTAATTTTTAAATGGATAATTACTTGGTAAAGTAATTAAGGGTTTATTACTTGGTGTAATAAATCAAAGAATTTATAAAGTAATTAAAAGTAAGTAAGAAGTAATTAAGAATAATTAATTACTGTTTATATTTATTAAAGTTGATTAAGTGAAAACAATTAATTTAAGCATGATTAATTAATGTAATTAATTAAGGAATAATGTAATTAATTATAGTTAATTAATTAATGGAAGTAATTAATTAAGGTTCATTAATTAATATGATTAATGTGAATAATTAAAAATTAATTACTTGCTTAAGAGTTAATTAATCAAGGTTGATTAAGTAAGATGATGATTTATTATTGGTTTAATTATTGTTTATTAAACAAGATTTGTTGTAATGTAGGTAATTAATTTAATTAATTTTAAATTAATTAAGAGATGAAGTAACTAGTTTAATTCACTTTAAATTAATTAAAGATAAAGATAGTTAATTTAATTCATTTTAAATTAATTATGTTGTGATTAAGTAAATCATTACTTACGTATGAATGGGTGACATCGATTGTCTTGGATGGATGTAATCTCAGAAATGAGATAAGTAATGTTGTGTGGTATGAATGCTTGGTTGTGTTATGATGGTAATATAGATTATCTATTATGATAATGACGTGGATTACCTATTTGTTATGAATCATCTGTTTATTTGATAATGTGGTAATCAATTGTGACTTGTGAATTATCTATTCTGTGTGTATATAGATAGTTGAATTTAATTGTTTAACTTTACACAACTTGGACATAAAAGATACGTTTTGGATTTCGATGAGACCGGGATCGGGTTTCCATAATTGGATATCCGAAAACCACATCTATTCAAATTAACGATAGGTCGTGAATCTCAAGTAAAGATGATGATTCAGAGTGTAAGGGTTATTGTCGTTTACTCTGAGGGTGATTCCAAAATGAGTGTAACGAGGTAATGCCTTCGGTTTCGTTCGAACCCGGAACGAACTTTTATGGATTGAATGCTTTCAGAACATCATCAAGTGGACGATGAGCATTCTAAGTGATGTGTTCACTAAAGGTAATCATAGCCTCAAGCCTCATCAATCGGGAATGGCTAAAACAGGGAGGTGTAGCAAGGCTTCGTGGGTAGCCCCCACTTGAGAGTAAGATTTACCCATGTCTAGAGGTCCCTTTTATTGCGGCTGTGTGGGCGGTTGAATAGCTACGTCCGTCGGGGTTGTCTTATTCGGTACTGTTCAGTAAGGAATGGTTCCGGCTTTGTGTTGCAGGGGAGTGGGCGCACTCCTCGGTACGTTCATCTAGGCCACGTACTATGACGGGCGGTACCCTAGTAGCCCTGCCATTGTATGGAATCTAAAATCCAATAAGTGCCAACGGTTTTGATTGTATTACCCACTTTTGTGGTAGTAGCCGGAATTTAATAGATGTAACAATTTCGGCTATTTCTTATTTATTTGAAAACCCTAGACCTATTATAATATCATCGGATTTCCTATCAAATGTTTTGGTTAGCGTAAGGTAAAATCTTTTCCATGTTTATGTGTGGGAAGTCTTACGTGATACCTTTTCTTTCAAAAGGTTTTTAAAGTTAAGAAACTTTAACCGTTTACTCGCACCAGACCCATGTCTGACCCGGAGTTTATTCTATTTTTCTTAAACTCTTAGGTACTCAATTTTTTACGAGTAGCCATGGGAAATTAGGTTGGCTAGACGAATTATGGAGGAGCAAATGGAGCAGGAGGCTTCTGCGTATAGCTATATAGTTTTCCGTTGTGTGTTCTCTGAGTCGTTTGTCTTTGTGTTGTATTGAGTTGTTTAACTAGACAGGTGTTTATAAATGTCTAGTATGTGTTGTTTAGCCGTGTATCTCTGATGTATATGATACTATGTAATGTATTATGTGATTAATATAATTTATTCGTTCCGCTGTTTAGATTCTGATGTTGTTCTTCTTTCTTCTTCTCTGTCTTTTCTCTTTTCTATCCCTTTCTTTCTTAAAAATGATGCGATTTTCTATGGTAAGAAACTCTGGTCGTTTCACTTGTATTGTTCTGAATGCTGCTAAGCCACCATAATTTCATTCTGGGTCTGATTATATATGGCAAATCCATTTTGAAAAAAATAACAATACTCATTTTGACATGTCAATACTCGCTCAAAGAAATATCAATAGATAGTCGCTCTTAACCAGCTTTATTCTCTATGCTAGCAGACAATATTACTGAGAAATATGTTTTGTTGGTGTGGGTCTTGAGATAGGACATTACAAGATCCTCAAATATTCTTCACAAGAGTGGTGCCACATCCGAACCCCAAGAATATCTTTAGTTCCATAGAATGCTCTCTTGCCGATAAAAGTGTAATTCTTACATAGAACCGCAAAGTTCAGAGTGGGTTGAACTTGCACTATCACTTCCTCTATTGGATCTACAACTGGCACATTTCTCGTTGCTCTTCTGTTTGTAATCATGCTATTTTCAAATCCTCTCCTTCCTTCTCTTTTTGTAGTCATTTTCTATTATCTGAGTAATGACAAGTATCATTAAAATACAAATATAGGATCAAAATGGTATAAGTAAAATGACACCAGAGGATTTGGGTAGAGACTTTAGAGGATAGATATTGCTATTATATAAACTAAAAATAAATTCTATTAGATTAACTCATTCTAAAGCATCACTTACCCTATCCCTAATGAGTTATTCCCCAAATCAGCTAAGGTGTTCGCTCAACCTTGCACTGCTACAAAATGTGACAACGCATCTTTCTGACCTAAGGAATGACACTTAATGCATCTACGGTATTCGTATGCAGATGCCTAAGCTTTCAAAAGACGAGTTGTCATAGGATAAAATAAAAGAACATAACAGAAATCTCATAATGGAATGGTAAAATATAATATAACACTACGATAGTACATAAATTTCCTTAACATGGAGTTATTAGAGTTACAACAAAAGTAGTACCATCATCCTAGGCAGTTATAACAATCTGCCTTTATACTTGTTCATACAAAATACACATACATAAATAAAAATAACGGCTGAAATAGATAGCTCAGTAGATAAGGAGCCTTCTACTTGATCATCATATTCAAAAAATCCCAAAGAAACCTGCAACTCCCATACTACTCAAATATAAATGAGTACCCAAGATTTTAGGGGAAACAAACAACTCGGGTCAGATAATAAGTCTGGTATGAGTAAAAATCTATACAGAGAGTGCAAATAAACAACAATATGTGAGAACACACCACCAAGTGTGAAATGGGTTTCCCCTCACAAGAACAAAATCCAACCATAAGTAATGGACATAAATAATTAAACATCGCAAAACGCACCAGACTCCTACTGATATAATTAAGGAAACAATTCAATGATTTGAATCAAACAAGGAGAACGACAATTTTCCCAGAATGACTAGGAGGGTGCATCCCCTTGACCAAAAGTATTCCTCTAGAATATACTTTAGAACTACGATGGCTCTCGAAAATCTCTAAGCTAAACCTTTCCAACCTTACCATGCATCCGAGTGCTTTACATCGTATATTGCACATAACCAAAACCAACCTAGATTAGATGTGATAATACCCTAGTGCGAGCAACCCCATATAGCTGGGCCCTCAATCGCTCTTATGTTTTAATCTTTCTGACAAAGGATGTCTACGCTCCAAATGAGCAACAAATCATCTTAGATTCACAAAACAAAAAGAAGGATATCGAATTCGATAATCGACAAACCAGCTATCCGGGATAACAAAAACGATCATATATGGAAATTAAATTTCATATACTCACCACCCGTTGCTGATTTAAAACTTTTATTATCCCATGATTAATAATGATGTCATACAAGTAAAGGTAGTATTACCTCTAGGCCTTGACTTGACATATATTGTTAACTCTCAACGTAGGGGCAACTTTCCCTACCTCGACGTTTAGTGCTAAGTATATAACTAAATCTTTTCCACATAAGTGATGTTACTTAATGTAAATTTAACTTCTTACCCTTGTCACCAAACTTCAATGTTTGGTACTAAGGATAGGACTAAAATCTTTACATAATAAAATCAAACTTTTAAGCTTTTAAAACTAAATTTCTTCTTAGATTTCACATCATAAATATTAACTTTAAAAAGCGTTACTAAAAATGGTTAATTAACTTTAAATATAACTAATTACTTCAAACATCATTATTTAAAATGTTTAATTAACTTTGAACATAATTATTAAAATGATTAATTAACTTTAAACACCACTATTAAAATGATTAACTAAAACTATTTATTATTAAATCTTGAACTAATCCTTTTATTTTAAGATTAAATTATAATTTACAAGTATATTTAGAACCTCAAAATTCCTTCCAAATACTTATAAAATTTTTATGAACCCATTCACAAAGAACTTACAAAATATATAGAGTAAATAACCTTTTATACTTTACGTAAATTAAAATATCTTCGAACTGCATTCATAACGACTATTGTTGTATGGACCATGAATTCTGATCTTGTTTTGTAAATCAAAATTGCTTCAAACCTTGGTTCAAATTTTTTTTAAAAGTTCCAAAGCACTATCAAATATTTTTTTTGTAACACCCAAGCAAGAGATCACATATAAAAGTTTTCAAAGGAATGATATTGCAAAGTGTCGGTATAGCAATAGTCGTTATAACGACATGTTACATGGAAAGAGACTATTTGTCATATACATTAATTTTTATAAACAACATAATAAAAAATTGAATCATTATAGGTGAGAAACCTTTTAAGGTCTCTCCACAAAAGTCAACTTTGAAATCTTCATTATGCATATCGAAGAGTGTCATAGCGGCATTTTCACTACGAACACTTTGACTTTAATTCAAGTCCCTTGCAGACAACCTATGTGTCATCAACTTGCAAGAATACTTAACAACATAAGTAATTAACTATGATCATAACAACAAACTATAATATTTAAAACTTGGTTTCCAAAAGGAGCTTTACTCATAGAAACAAGCTCAAACCAAACCTAAGCTACAACGAACTTGCAACCAACAAATGAGCCTAACTTTGTCTTAGAAAGACTTGACTTTTAAGGGGCTAGGGGGTCAACAAGGTTTTACCAAGGTGGTGTAGTGCTTAACCAAGGCTTGGTTGAGGTGGTTTTAGATGTTGCTTTAGTGGCGGAGTGGTGTAGACTAGAATGGAAGAAGTTTTAACAATTTTGCTCAAGTAAAGGTGAAAAAAGAAGAAGCAACCTAAAATTTTACAAACTAAACTCCATGGGTGGACAGAAGAGAAGGAAAAGAAGGTAAATTAGAAAATGAAAATGAAGTAAAGAATGAATATGAGACACTGGTTCTTCTTTTACAGAAAATAGAGATGGTAATTTACCGAAATACCCCGTTTATTATAGCATTACATACCCTCCGCCCAAAAGTTTCCACATCACTACCTACTCATCCTCACGCAAGTCCATGACAACACTCCACCATCTCTTCTTCAAAAATATAAACGTACTTTGTGATCATTGGTAGTCCTTGAGATGATGGTTTTGATGACAACAGCCTTAGAATAGATTATAAAATATAAATACTAATAGTATAAGTTTACATATATATGTATATGCAAGATTTAACCATGCAGGTACCAAGAATGAAGACTATACAGTATAGAGATTCAAGATATCAAGATTGAAGACACATGAGCATCAAGATTATCAGGAGTTCAAGATTTCAAGTAATTCATCTTTTAATTAGAAATTTTGTTAAAACTCCTAGAAATGCACTGGCATCTTAAAATCCAATTTATTCGTGGAATGGAATCCACTTCGAGCCTGTTAAAGGGATGGAACCCTAAGTAGGATGGAACCTACGGAAAATCTAGTGCAACTTTGTTTTGTATCCACTAATTTTTATTCAAAATGATTTTTACAAAATTATATCTTGTTTTCAAAACGTTTTCAAAACCTTCCTTTTAAAAGCATCAAAAACATCTATCCTGATTTCAAATACTTTTAGCCTCAAAATAATCTTTAATTTCAAAATCAAATTATCTGTGGTTTTAACTATCTTTAATAATAATATATTTAATTTTTATATATTTATACTTAGATTTAAATATAAAATTATAGTAAAATTTTGTATATACTATTCTATATATTTACTTATGTATTTTAACTATAGTCAAGTATATTTATAAAGTTTAAAATTGTTTTAATATAAGGTAGAAGTTATTTTCAAAGAAAATCAAATCACCAAAATATCCTTTGGGATGTCGACATGCTCATGTACCCTATGTCGTCATTGTGTCAATTGAATTCAAAATTTAAATTTCAAAAGAAGTGTCTATTCGTCATATCTCTTCATGAATGGACATGGTTGTTGTTCTTCAATAAATAGGGGACGTTTTCAACGAATTTAAAAACTGTTTTTCTGGTTTTTCACTCCTCTACTTCTTCCACATTTCTATATACATATTCTTACCATTACTCTGCCGAAATCGACATTGAATCTAGCTAGATTATCTCTGGTTTGATTGTCTATCACTATCTCAACAAGATCCTCAGTGCTATTCAGAGTTATCGGCTTTTTGTAATCAACTTAGCGAGAAAAGGTGTTATTGTGGCCTTGGAAATCAATCAAGAGAGATAAGGTGTGATTGTAGCCTTGGAAATCAGTTGGGTGAACTTGTTGCCTGGGAAATCAAGTATCTCTACCCAGAGGATTGTGAATCTGGAGGGTTTACCTCGTTGCCTTGAAATCGAGGGTGTAATTGTAAAGATTGTTTTTGAAAGGAAATTCATACTTGTGTGCGGGACTGGATGTAGGGTAACTCCGAACCAATATAAAATCCGGTATGTTCTTTCCTTTACTGCTTTTACTTTATATTTGCATTTGTGTTTGATTCTGTGATCATATATGTGTCTGAATATTGCATACATTTGTGTTTAAATTAACAAAAACTCAAAAAGATTTAATAATTCTCTAAAATACTATTCACCCCCCTCTAGTGTTTATCCTAGCCTTAAGATCCGTAATCCGCATTTCTCACGTTTGATATCAGAACAAGATTTTCAAAGTTTCATAATCTGGTTTTTGAAAAACTTTTTAAAATGGCTATGTTTGTTAATACTAGTTTAGAAATATTCAGATCATCATTGTCTCATGAGTCTGCATATAATCAATGTTCAAATTCAAGTTGTCTATCAAAATAGTTTGATGTGCAGGAAACATGCTCTATGGGAGTTGAGGAATCAATCCACAATGGACAAATTGTGCAGATCAAAAAGAACAAATGGGTACTGGATAGTGGATGTTCTAGACACATGACTGGCAATCCAGAAATGTTGAATGATATAATATACAAAGATGGAGGACTGGTTACCTTTGGAGACAATTCAAAAGGATATGTAATTGGCATCGACAAAGTCGGTAGCTCTGAAACTCTTATTATTACTAATGTTTTGCTAGTTAAGAATCTGAAACATAACCTGCTAAGTATAAGTCAACTTTGCGATAAAGGATATAAAATTAAATTTGAAAAAGATAAATGTCACATTGAAGATAATAATTCAACCATAATATTTGAGGGAATTAGGAAAAAGAGTATTTATATTCTTAGTATGAAAGTTTCAAATGATAACTTGTGTCTTTTGGCAAATACAAGTGACCCTTGGATTTGGCATAAGAGATTTGGGCATTTGAATTTCAAACTCTTATCTAGACTGTCAAAACATGATCTAGTAAGAGGTCTCCCTAAAATGAATTTTAAAGTAGATAGCCTATGTGATGCATGTCAATTAGGAAAACTTAGAAAAAGTTCTTTTAAATTAAAAGATATGATTTCAACTTCAAAATCTCTTGAATTACTTCACCTTGATTTATTTGGTCCATCTCAAATTCTGTCAATAAATCATAGTACATATGTTTTTGCAATTGTAGATGATTATTCTAGATTTACATGGACAATATTTTTGAAACATAAAAGTGATACTTTTGAATGTTTTAAGAACTTTAAAAAAAGAATTCTAAATCAACTTTCTCTAAAAATTATAACCATTCGTAGTGAACACGGTGGTGAATTTGAAAATGAAAAGTTTGAGGAATTCTTCAATAAAAAGGGAATAACTCGCAATTTTTCATTTCCAAGAACTCCACCACAAAATGGAGTAGTAGAACGTAAAAATAGGACGATTCAAGACTGTTCGAGAACCATGCTTTTAGATAGTAAATTACCAAAGTATTTTTGGGCAGAAGCAGTTGCTACCGCCTGTTATATTTTAAATAGAATTTTAATTATACCTTTAAATGATAAGACATCTTATGAACTTCTTCATAGAAAGAAACCTAAAGTATCTTCTTTTAGAATTTTTGGAAGTAAATGTTTTATTTTAAATACTAAAGATAACTTAGATAAATTTGATCCTAAATCAGACAAAGGTATCTTTATCGGATATTCTTATAAAAGTAAAGCATACAGAGTATTTAATTTAAGAACTAACAACATCGAAGAAATAATGCATGTTTCGTTTGATGAAAATCTCAAAAAATTTGAAGATACAAATGATGAAGAGGATTTAATCACTCAAAATCAAGAGCCTACTGAAACTTATAATGAAATTAATCATCCTAATAAAAGGATTAAACTTTTAAAAGATCATCCTATTGAAAATATATTAAGAGATATGCAATCTGTTGTTAAAATTAGACATAAACTAAGTCAAATGGGTAATGTAGCTTTTATATCAACATGTTGAACCCAAGAATCCAAAAGAAGCATCAACTGATGATTCATGGATTTTGGCTATGCAAGAAGAATTAAATCAATTCACTAGAAATGATGTTTGGGAACTTGTTCCTAGACCTGAGAATAAAACTATAATTGGAACTAAATGGGTTTATAAAAATAAAATGAATGAACAAGGAGAGGTAGTTAGAAATAAAGCCCAATTAGCCGCTCAAGGTTTTTGTCAAGAAGAAGGAATAGATTTTGATGAAACCTTTACTCCCGTAGTAAGATTATAAGCCATTAGGATTCTACTTGCTTTCGCAGATCATAATAATTTTAAACTATATCAAATGGATGTTAAAAGTTCCTTTTTAAATGGATTTATAAAAGAGGAAGTATATGTTGAACAACCACCAATTTTTGAAAATGAAAAATTATCAAATCATGTTTACAAACTTAAGAAAGCTTTATATGGTCCAAAACAAGCTCCTAGAGCCTGGTATGATAGACTAAGATCTTACTTATTACAATCGAATTTCAAAATTCGTAAAGTAAATAATACTCTTTTTATTAAAAGAAATAAAAATAATATTCAACTAGCACAAGTTTACGTAGATGATATCATTTTTGGATCAACTAATTTTGAAATGAATAAAAAAAATTTGAAATAATGACAAAAGAGTTTGAGGTGATTCATATGGGTGAATTAAACTTCTTTTTAGGATTACAAATAAAAAAAAATAGATAATGGTATCTTTATTAGTCAAGAAAAATATGCTAAAGACCTAATTAATAAATTTGGTTTGACTACTATGAGTGGAAAATCCACTCCCATGGCAACCAATGAGTACCTTAGTAAAGATCTCTTAAAAGATGTAGATCAAAAGTTATATAGAGGAATGATTGGATCACTACTCTATATTACTGCTAGTAGACCTGATATCATGCATAGTGTTTGTCTCTGCGCAAGATATCAATCCCAACCTAAAGAGACCCACTTAAAAGCCGTAAAACGTTTCATAAGACATGTTAAACACACTTTTGACTATGGCTTATTTTACCCTAAATGATTCTTTTGACTTAATATCTTACTGTGATGCTAATTATGCTGGTTGAAAATCAGACCAAAAAAGTACAAGCGGAACTTGTCACTTTTTGGGGCATTCTCTGATTTCCTGGTTTAGTAAAAAGCAAAACACAGTTTCTTTATCAACAACTGAAGCAGAATATATTTCTACTGCTTTGGCTTATTCTCAAGTAATATATATGAAACAAACTTTAAAAGATCATGGTTTAAATTTTTCAAAATCACCAATTTGTTGTGATAATACTAGTGCAATAAATTTATCCAAAAATACTACTCAACATGATTGACTAAACATATTAATATAAAACATCATTTTCTTAGAGATAATATAAATAAGGCAGTAATTATTCTAGATTATATCAATTCCGAGAATCAAATTGCTGATATATCAACAAAACCACTAAATGAATCTACATTTACTAAATTAAGAAGAGAATTAGGTATTTATTCAATAACTAAAATATAAAATATAAATAACAAAGTATAATTAAAAATTGAAACAAAATAAATCAATTAATAAAATTTAAAGGACCATGTCGACATACCCCCCAACCCATGTCGACATATAACGCTTTTTATTTTTAAAAATTTTCCCACTAAAATTCAAAATAATTGGTTACATATTCTTCTCATTTTCGAAATTTTATTCATTCTTTCTGTTATTTCTCTATTCTATCTTTTGAAATCAAATAATCAATGGCCTCTTCTTCCAAATCAAACAAAAATTCTACCTTTTCGTTTCCTTCTCCCACTTTTGGTCCATTTCAACGTACTACTCTCGCTCGTGTGACAAAAATGGAGGATTCTCTGAAGGATGCACTTCAATTAATGACTGAAATCCAAGTAATGCAACTTCGAATGGCCAAGGAACAAGAGAGGTAAGGAAAAACCTTAGGAATTTGCAAAAAATTCTAATGGACAATCATGCTAACCCAATCTTGATTAACGAAGACTCTTTAGGAGATCAAATACAATAGGCCTGTGAAGAAGAAGAAGAAATCCACATAGAAGAAGTGAACGCGGAAGATGATGACAAAGTCATTTGCATTGGATAAGTGTGCTTTGACAAAGAGGGAAATCTTGTCGAACAACGTGGAAATTTCTGTTTCCACTATCCAAACTATTCAATTCATGGATCTTCCATTTTCAAAGACACTCATTAGTTTCTTTTCTCTTTTTCCTTTTGGTGTATGTTCTTTCTTACGTTCCCCACGAAAATGTAAATACACCAATATAATTAATGAATAATTTTTGTTCTTATATGGACACTTAGTTAAGATAGTCAGTAGTTAAGATAGTCAATTTAGGACTTAGTTAAGTGTTGATTATTTATGATAACACTATCATTCTAATCGCATGTCATAGTGTACTAGATTTAGGGGGACTGATATAGTTTTTGTTAATAAATTTTAAGTTAGTTTTTGTTGATGACAAAGGGGGAGAAATATAAAATAGGATAGTTAGGCATAAATTAAGAGGGTGTTATTAGGATAGAAGTAATATTTTATAAACAAAGGTTGTCATCATCAAAAAGGGGAGATTGTTAGTCCTTGAGATGATGGTTTTGATGACAACAACCTTAGAATAGATTATAAAATATAAATACTAACAGTATAAGTTTAGATATATATGTATATGCAGGATTTAACCATGCAGGTACCAAGAATGAAGACTGTACAGTATAGAGATTCAAGATATCAAGATTGAAGACTCATGAGTATCAAGATTACCAAGAGTTCAAGAGTTCAAGTAATTTATCTTTTAATTAGAAATTTTGTTAAAACTCCTAGAAAAACACTGGCATCTTAGAATCCAATTTATTTGTGAAATGGAATCCACTTCTAGCCTGTTAAAGGGGTGGAACCCTAAGTAGGATGGAACCTACGAAAAATCTATTGGAATATTGTTTTGTATCTGCTAATTTTTATTCAAAATGATTTTTACAAAATTATATCTTATTTTCAAAAAAATTCAAAACCTTCCTTTTAAAAGCATCAAAAACATATATCCTGATTTCAGATAATTTTAGCCTCAAAATAAACTTTAATTTCAAAATCAAATTATCCGTGGTTTTAACTATCTTTAATAATAATATATTTAATTTTTAAATATTTATACTTAGATTTAAATATAAAATTATAGTAAAATTTTGTATATATTATTCTATATATTTACTTATGTATTTTAAGTATAGTCAAGTATATTTATATAGTTTAAAATTGTTTTAATATAAGATAGAAGTTATTTTCAAAGAAAATCAAATCACCAAAATATCCTTTGGGATGTCGACATGCTCATGTACCCTATGTAGACATATTGTCAGTTGAATTCAAGATTTAAATTTCAAAAGAAGTGTCTATTCGTCATATCTCTTCACGAATGGACATGTCTGTTGCTCTTCTATAAATAGGGGATGTTTCAACGAATTTAAAAACAGTTTTTCTAGTTTTTCACTCCTCTTCTTCTTCCACATTTCTATATACATATTTTTACCATTACTCTGCCGAAATCAACATTAAATCTAAATAGATTATCTCTTGTTTGATTCTCTTTCACTCTCTCAACAAGATCCTCAGTGTTATTCAGATTTATCGGCTTTTTGTAATCAACTTAGCGAGAAAATGTGTGAATTGTGGCCATGGAAATCAATCAAGCGAGATAAGGTGTGATTGTAGCCTTGGAAATCAATTGGGTGAACTTGTTGCCTGGGAAATCAAGTATCTGTACCCAGAGGATTGTGAATCTGGAGAGTGTACCTCGTTGCCTTGAAATCGATGGTGTAATTGTAAAGATTGTTTTTGAAAGGAAATCCGTACTTGTGGGCGGGACTGGATGTAGGGTAACTGTGAACCAGTATAAAATCTGATGTGTGCTTTCCTTTACTTCTTTTACTTTATATTTGCATCTGTGTTTGATTCTGTGATCATATCTGTATCTGAATATTGCATACATTTGTGTTTAAATTAACAAAAACTCAAAGAGATTTAATAATTCTCTAAAAAACTATTCACCTCTCCCCCCTCTAGTGTTTGTCCTAGCCTTAAGATCCGTAATCCGCATTTCTCACAATCATACCTTGTACTTTGTTATATTTATATATTAAAAAGAAAAGCCAAAGTTCGTATTAATGTCTTAAGTATATTTTTAAACCAAATTAAAATCAAATAATATTTTTAACAAAAGCGTATGATATTTATGTAAATGCATACACATGTACCCTAGTGTACACAACACATTTCGATAACTTTTAGTCGATGAAAAGTGTCAAAAATCCGAAAAATGATTTCCGATCATTTTTTTATTTTTCTCTGAACTGCTTATTTTTGTAAACCAAATTTTAAATCGACTTTACCATCATTAGTTATTATTAAAAAAAGGTATATTTTTGTTATAAAATACATTGTTTAAATATTAAAAAATATATTAAATATCCCAATTCAAAGTGATTAAACTAAGGTTGTTACAAGAACTCTAACTAATGTATTGTAAATCAGAATCATACCCCCACACCCTTTCCTTTCTCCCTATTTGTCGGTCCAGACAAAGGTCCTTCCAAATCATAAGCCTTTGCCTCTCTTGCTTCTTGGTAATCACTCTTTTTATGGCCTGGCTAATTATAGATAAAGCACTTTGCCATGTCCTTGTTCTCTAGTTGGGTACAGTTAGTATAATAGCACTTCTTTTATCCATAGTTAAAGCAAGTAACCATAGCTATATTTGGCTTTTGAGTTCCCTTTCCAAAAGTCATTTATCCCCTCTAATTCATTTCCCTTTTATAATATGGACTAAGTCCTTTCTTCTACCCTCATATGGCTCAACATCAAACTTCTTCACTCCCTGATACATGCGATCATACCTTCTCGCAATTTCCAACACCGCATCAAATAAAGCCAACAAATGAGCCATCGCCATGTGATTTAGTTCCTACTTTAGTCACTACATAAACTTTTCATTCTTCTTTAGTGGAGTATTAATATACTCCCTTCCATACTCTGATACAACATTAAAACGCTAAATTTTACTGTACCAAAGTCATTTCTCCATGTTATAGCTCAATAAACTCCCAGCACAACTCACTTTTATAGGATTCCAGGATAAACCAAGCCTCAAATTGCTCTTAAACTCTCCAAATTATTTCCTTCTCTGGGATCTCGGCAATTACCACATCCCACCAATCTAATGCATCCTTCTAAAGCTGACAAGAAGTCAACCTCCTTCTCCGAGCATTATTATAGACAAGTCTTTAAAAATACGGTCACATACTTTCAACCAATTCAACACTTCTAAGACTAACTCCTTCCCTATGAACTCATTTCCTCTATAGCTCCTGAAATCTTTGTTCGTCTTAGAGAAATCTTCTTCCCATATTACCTCCTATCTTGGCTCAACAACTCCAACTTATTACTGCCTCATAATCTCCGTCATAAATTGGTAGAACAAAGAATTTATATCCATTCCTCATTTAGCTATGGTAGGAACTTGAGTTCCAGTTTCATTATGAACTTCAAGGTCTTTATCTACCCCTTGTCAATGGTTATCATACCATTGGTTCTAGGTTTCCCTCTTACACTTCCTATGTTCAAACGTCGATTACATAGATCCATTCTTGCCTTGTGTATAACTAAGTGTTCATAAACGGAAGTAAAGAAAGTGAGCATAGAGGGGGAGATATATCCACCTATATATCTATCTATATCAAATTATAGGTACATTATATATATATATATATATACATATATATATATATATATATATATATATATATATATATATATATATATAGCGTTTACCCTTTCCCAATGTGTTTGTTTTCTACTAAATGTATTTCTACTTAGGTTTGTTTTACTTAGATGTTTCCCCTAACATAAGCTCTATTATAAAGTTGAAACATCTCGCACTTTATGACCCGAAAATGAAAGGGAAATGTGCTACAGTCATCACTAGAATTGTTTCAAGTGGCAAAGTGAGATAAGCATGAATTTTTCCTAGAACACTAAATAAATAAGGAGGCTGCATATCTTTTCCATTACATCCAATTGTTTTGCATAATCCATTACATAATTAAACCCAAATCGTTCCCACGTGAAGTGAATTCAGTAAAAACAATGTATTGGGTATTCGACAGGTCTAGATGCCAACACCACACATTGCTAGTTATTAATCCTAGTTTTACATGGTGGAATTCAAAATATATTTTTTTAAATAGCAAGCCTTATGCTTCTTTTTCAAAATATTTATTTGTGTTTCCGAAAGAAATTCTTGTCTAATCCATAAATGCAGCGTACTCAAAAGAGTACCTATGAGTTTATGGAAAAACAAAAATGAAAATAAAGATTAGATATAAAGTTTGGCATGAGTAAAACCTTTACCCTGAGCATCCATAGTGAGACCGTGCCCCTAACGCGGAATGGGTTTCCCCTCACTTTATCATTGTCAAAATACATTACAATACGTAACAACAATATATCCAAAAAAAGCAACCAAGCGCATAAACAAGAAGTGTACCCTACACTTAATATCAAAATATGTGATAATCATATAATCAGTCTTCATTCATTCATCCATTATCTAATCGTTAGTTTTAGGATTTTCTCATTAAGTTATCATTATATTATTTCAATGATTGCTATCTTAGGCCTGGCAATCATTAATTTATCGTTTACTTAAACAATGTCACATGGTGAATATGTCGACTTATTTTTCTATAGGAACCACCCTGACTAGAGTCTCCTAGACTCTCCAAAGAGGCTGAATGTTAACACTCAAAATACGTTCTAGTAAGCGTCAATAGCCTCATTAGTCCTTGAACCATAATCATTTACATTGCTGATGTATATTAGTTAAAGCTTCCTAATATGATGTTTCGATGCCCTTCCATAGCACCTTGCCATAACTCCCATTTAGAGTTTACAAATCTTTTAGGATCGAACCTTTATCATGGCATCCTACCATTAGACCGCCAGATTTTAGACTAATAGCCAAGGAACATTGCCATAAATGTTAAATTCATACTAATAGCCAAGGCATCCTGCCATTCAATCGAGTTGGTATATTTTTACGATAATGGTTCAATACATTCTTTCATTCATTAATTTTGCACCCTAAAAATTTAGATAAACATCTTTAACTTTTGATTAAAATGATAAACTATCATTTATTATCCTCTCTAAGCTTTCTTCATTTTTGAACGAGTTAACACAATTTTAACTTACCGTAATTCCACTTTGATTTCAGCTTTATGAAATAGTTCATTAACACTTAGAAATCGTCTTCCAAAGCGTCTCCAATTATTCATTATTTTACCCAGAAAAATATAGCTTCCCAAGCCATCGCACTTTTTATTCAATTATTGCTTATTGGCTGCCCCTTAATCTTGTGAACTAACTATCTTCTAGACCATCATGTGATAGTAACATGCATGTTATCACATGTTAAGGCTTTCCTGCCTTCATAAGTTCATACTACACAAGCATATTAGCCTCGTGAATATCTTCGTGAATCTATAGCAAAAACTTCATTACCAATTAGCAATACTAAGATATTGTTTCACTTCTCAGTTAATCTACCATGTTTTATTCAACAAAAGTAATACTAACTGTCGTGTGAAAATCCTAACAATAGGATCGTGTGTCATCTGATTGAAGCCCCTATGAACTGTTTGTTTTGTTTTCTCTTTATTACCTTCGTATGCTAAAAGGCCTTCATGAGTTATCCAGCTATATACATGTGCACTCTCCCTATTTAGCTATATCCATGTGTTATCATATTTTCAACTTTAGCTTCGCTGTGCCCTCGTGAGCCACCCATTTCATTTTGCAGTGTGCTGATTTTCATGGTTTACCTTCGCATGGATAGGTCCACGACTACTATTAAATATATTTTTGTCTAACCAATCATAGTAGAAACTGGCCCACCGTCACATGTTTGCCCATTTGTTTATCATCATGAGTCAACTGTTACATTTAATTTGCACATCATATTAAAATTTTATGTCATTTTAATGTGGTTTAACCATATTTTCTCCTAAAACATGAACTAGTTCCCTTTAATTTAATTTTGAACAATGAGTAAAATAATGTTCAATTATCCAAACACACTAAACATCATCTAAACAGACATTTACAGCAAAATCCGAATTTAAAAATGCTAGGAAGGGGTTTAAAGGATGATTTTACTCAATTAGCTCAAGAATACTTGATTTGATCTCTTTCCTTTTTAAAGTTGAAATTTTTAATCTTCTTTAGCTTGAATTTCTCTTCACTTCCCTTGAGTTTTCTCCTTTTTCTTTAATTGGTACTTTAGGTTTTATTTTATATGTGAAATGGAACGATGAATGAGGGGATGAAATAAGAGGACGAGGTTAAGGTAAATAGGATAGTAGTTTTGGGCTTAGCCACACTAATTCGTTTTTATTAACACACATCTTTCCAATCAAAACACTTACTTATTTTTATTAACAAGACCAATCATTTGCAATAATTAACTTTGGTCCATTTGATTAACCTTTTAAAGTGTCGCATGCTTAATTAATTAAATTTTTCATAGGTAATTCATGCAATTAAATCATTTTATTAATTAATAATATCTCTATATTATTAATTTAATTTACTTTAGCTTAATTTAACTTCACATATTATGGACGCTCCAAAATATAAGGTGTTCCATTCATTTTGCACATGTCGTAAGTCGATCAAAGGACGACTTGCAATTATTAACCAACTCAAACCCAATAACCCAACGACAATGTCAGGGCCATATCTGTCATTCTTATTATCCATGGAGGGCCATATATGGTCGAATGCAGCTGGGGAGCGCATTCCCAATACCAGAGAGAAATTCAGTTGATCGACCATCTTTATTCATTAGAGGACAGAGCATCCATAGCACTCGGATAAGAAATGGATCAGCACATCACCTTTACTACAGAAGATAGAAAACTAACCCCTACCCCTAACCCATGGTTATTACCCTTGCCATATCTAATGCAAATGTACATCGAGCCTTCATGGATGAGAAAACTTAGTCAACGTCTTGTTCAAGCATGTCCTTGAGGAACTTTAGCTTCCTACTTTAAGCGTCACCCCACGCCTTGCGCATCTATAGATTTGGGGTATTGGCATCCGATGAGGATAACCACTCCAATGACCACATTCGGTAAAGAGCCCATTGCTGCATAAATATATGTGAACTTTATAGTTGCTGATTTCCTATATGGTTATAACCTCTTAATAGGACGATCAACCCTAGTGGAACTCAATACAATTATCTGCTACAACTGACTCGTTATGAAGTTCCTAGTCCATGGTGAAGTCAACAAAATCAGGTATGTCAATAGAAAGCTAAGGAGTATTACGGGACCTCCCACAAACAAATAAAGAAGGGTGATTGATGCTTCAATAACAATTTACAATGATTACAAGCAAGTCACTCAAGTGAACCTTCAACCCAAGCATTGGTCAGGCTCGCGCCAAGACCATCCCCAGCTCTAAAGCAGAGACAACATCAATAGCTTCCCCTATAAAAAAAACAACAATGCTAATAAAGTTACAGCTATTAGGGACATGTTACCCAGGAGAAAGGTCGAGTCGGTCAACATTTTCACTTATGTCAGTACCTTCCTTAGCATGGAAGAGACTACCGTCGATAGTGTGTCAACTAGGAATAAACTTGACCCTAAGAACGCTCTGGTTCATGTTGGGACCACCCGAAGAAGCACATCCCCAACAACTAGTTGTGTGCCACCCAAGAGAATCCTCAAGCCCAACAATGTTCTAGTTTGTGCTAGGACTGCCTGCTATGCTAAAGACTTGGATGAGATGGATGCCATTTCCTTAGCCACTCCCATTGGAAAAAAGAGCTCATCATAGCATGAAATGAGCAAGTCGCACCCTTTTGGAAAATGAGGACGTCCAACACACCAACTCTTGCCCTGTTAACGTCGACAGACTCATATGTTTAAGCTGAGGGCAACCTTAATGCCTCGACTCAAGCATTAACGCTTGTCCCACCTAAGAATGTCACAGAGCACATGATTTACATGCTGAACCAATGTGACTTTGAATCCAAACCTAATGTGAAGGATGAACAAGTCGATCACCACGTAGGTGATTCAAATATTAAAGGCGGGTTGACCAATCCATTTTAGTTGATATCTATATATAACATCGACCCTAGCAAAGATGTCCATATTGGCACTAAGCTCAACCTAGAAGTCAGAGACGAGCTGGTCAAATTATTAATGCAAAGTAAAGACAACTTTGCTAAGAGGATAACGACATGAATGATATCGACCTAAGGATCATTTTCCATGCATTGCACATCGATCCAAAAGAAAACCCCCTCCGGTTCGAAGCATAGACCACTCAACCCATAAATCTACCAAGCTTTCAAAGAAGAGGTAGAGAAGCCATTGGCCAAAGGCTGTACGAAAAAGTTCGAAAATCTGGGGTAACAACCCGTATTCTATATAATGAAGGATCAATAGAATATTTATTTATTTTCATATGAGGTCATATGGTTCTAATAATTCGAAGAATGGTTCTTAGGGACATTTCCCACATCCATGATTTTTTTCCCAATTTCTATGTGATGCACTTGACCTTGTAAATTATTTATAGACTATAACTTTTGATAGGAGCCGAGTTAGGGTCTGAAACTACTTCCTTTAGATTCAAATAAAGGTTTTCCTTTTCTTAGAGTGGTCATATTAAGAAAATCGATCAAACGTTTGAAAGTTATGGCTGTTTGAAATTTTTTTATTTTGAGCAGCTTAAGTGGGTAATTAAGGCCATAAGCTTTGAGGACGATAATCCATTTTCATTTTTGGGTAGGTGATGGTTGGTAGAACCTCCTTCCCATCATTTCCCAACTCCCAAGAATAGTTAAAAAAACCTCCATTGACCTCCACTAAGCATAAAAGAACCGCTAAATATAATTTAATTAGCAAAATTCCACCATTAAGAGGAGAACAACATGATTAGCACTTGGGATTAGAGATTTTTTATAGGAAGAGCCTTGGTTTTTGTGCCTTTTATTTTTCATAAGGAGAGTTTGGTTTATTTTAAATTAAGGTAAGTGATTAGTTTTCTCACTTGCTAATTAGGTTATTAAACCTCCTGAATGATGGTTTAACAATTGTTTAAAAATACTAAAAATGTTTTTAGACCATGTTATATCATATACATGAATTTTTTTATGATTTAGGCTTGATTTGAAAAAATGCATTCTTATGCATTCCTAACCATGTTCTTATGGATCCCTAACCTTCACCTTAGATTTAGGTCTTGATTTGAGATTGTTTGGCTATGTGTTTGTTACTGAGTGTATATGTATTGACTGAATACTTATGTCATGTTGGAATGGTTAAAAACGTCGACTGATCGGTGACTATAGTTTTTAAGGAAATTTTGAGGTTTGCATCATAGATTAGTACCGACCCATGATATTTCATCCAATGAAGGTGCAATCGAGGAGGGGTGGCAAGAATGGTCTCATTAAACTATGCTCCAAGTTTCATATCATTTGGACTTCATATGCTAAAGTTGTGGATGGATCAGTGGTTATTGGAAGAGATGGATCAGTGAGGCTTTAACGTACGGATCGATGGAATTCCAATGTATGGGTCGAAGGGATTCAAGAGCATGGATCGACAGAGTGGCTTCGATATGGATCAGTGTATACGAACAAAGAGGCAAGAAAGTGGAGCCAACAATGAGCAATTTTGGGTAATTCCTATGGATCAGTACTGATCCATAGGGGTTGGCCTATTTTACTCGCAAATCATTTTGTAGCAAAAAGAAGTGTATTGGAGATTAGCTGTGAGGTCTATGATCTCTCTCCGTGGATCGGTACTGGTCCATGGGGATTTACCAAATCAAGGTGCAGTCCATAATGGAGCATTGTGAGGTGTGTTGGAGCTCTTGTGTAAAGTGTGAAATCGATTGGTAATGGGTCGTTGGCCGTGGACCAGTTGGCCTAGATCGACGTTCATGGATTGGTGCATATGCATGATTTTTGTTCAAAACTTGACGAGATCAACATGGGGTGACAAAGAGTGCCCTATAAGGCTACACTTTGACTTTCAGGTCATTTGGAGTTTGTATGCTCGAGTTATGGTCATTTGACAAAGGATAGCTATACTTCAAGACACAAGGTAGGTGATCATGCGTCAGATTGGAACTATTTAAGGTAGGTTATGAGAATCACGATGACACTTTATGACATATGATGGCTATATAGAGCAGTTCCTAATCACAATGACTTCAGGCAGAAGTTAAAAGGAAAGTTCCGGGGTGAGTTTTGCTATGGATAACACATGCGAATGGACTGTTGATACTCTAGATAATGGGGCACACTTGTAGAGATAAGTGTATAAAAGGATGTAGTAAGCGTCCAATGATGTTAGGACCTAATTTGCCCATAACAGAGTCAGTTGACGTTAGGACCTAGGAAGAGTTATATACTGTAGCTGGTTGACATGAGGACATAGTGATGATATGATAGAGTTCGTTAACGTTACAACCTATCTGTACCTTTATGGATAGATTGCCCAAGGATGTTGAGTGGCCCTTGATGACAAGATGGAGTATACGAGTATCATATATCCAACGCACTGAGTGAGTAAAGCGACGATGGATAAAGGTTGTTAGGTCTGTTTGATTGTTTTTATCACCTTAGGGATGTCATGCGATGTAGATATTATCAATGCAAATATCTGGAAACTTAGTACTTTGACATATAGCATGCCCATGATGACTATCATAGAGTAACATATTTCCATAATATGTTCTAACTCTATGGATGCGGTGACAGGTCAGATATGATTTTCAATATCATTTGTCCTATTTTAAGGACTTTATAGTATTTGATATTTCTGCCGCTCACACTAGACTGTAGTTTGACCTGGAGTTTTATGCTTTGCTTCCTATTACTCTGGCAATGAGTAAATTAAGGATATTAGGTCCGATGAGTACGTGGAGCTGGACAGGTGACGAGTAGGATGCTAATCTCTCGTATTATTATAAGTACTCATTTGCTATTCCCCTGCACAGCACTATGGAGATTGCTAGTGCTTTAGTATTTAAAGACAGTTATTTATGCGTTGTTATTTGATGTATAACTTTATCACTTATGCTATTTACTATACAAATCTATATACTATGATGTTGTATTTCATCCAGTTATTTATTATCTTGCCTATTTTATATCTGGGATGTTTACTATTATATTTTATTCGATGCATTATGAGATATACGATAGGTTTTGTGATGTTTATTTACTTTATTGATGAATGTTGTGCATCGATTAAGCACTACTACAATGCACTATACAGGTACGTTGGGTGCCGGCGGTGTAGGATGATCGTCACATTTGGTATTAGAGATTAGGTTGCATTGTTTAATCTAAGGGACACCGTGATACATTAGAGATAGGGTTAGAGTTCTTATCTTGGACTGGATCGAGAGTATATATGTATGAAAGCACGTACTTTTTATATATTCTGGTTTTCAAAAGTATGTAGTTGTATATATAGTATATACGCCGCACTACACATGCGAGTACTACTTAAGTAGAATTCCTTACAGAGAGACTGATCATCTTTATTATAGTTTGAACAATAAGTCCCCAAACAATGAAAGCTGCTAGGAGCACTATCTTTGGAGTTGAGGGGAGAGCTAGCTCGAGAGCTGCTTATCCCAATTTACAGACCATGTTTAATACTATAACGAGGAACATGCTGCAAAATGCTCAAGTAGCTGCTCCAAATGTTGCTATTGAAGGTGGTGCTCCATTGTAGGTGCCCAAAGTTGACTTCGCTAAGCTGAACAAGGAATTTACTAGTCTTCGAGGCAAACCATTCCAAGAATGGAATTGGTAATGGAAGTTTAGGATTAGCTCGAAACTTGTGAGTGCATATTTGATGATCTTGAACTTATTGATGCTATGAAGAGAAGAATGGCATCATATCAACTTCAAGAGATGAACTGGTGGAACGCTATGAAAATTGCTGCACCTAAGGGTCGGTTTATTTGGGATCAGTTTAAGGCCTATTTTAAAGAGAAGTTTATCCCATTTACTATGAAGTCGGTCTTGTTCCGTAACTTTGCAAATCTGAAGCAATGAGATATAATGATCTCCGAATATGTTGCTGAGTTCGGCGCTATATCAAAACATAAGATTTCCTTCATTGACACTTCATTGACACTTCATTAAAGTAGAATGAGAAGTTCCTTATTTGCTTAGATGATCACTTAGGAGAAAAGCTCATGAGTCACAATGATGAGACTTTTAAGATGCTAGTCAAGATGGCTTTATGACATGAGAGACTTTATCAAAAGCCGAAGGCTATTGTTCCAAAAGAAAAGCAGAAGTCATAATTGAGCGAGGGAGGCAAGACAAAGTGGAACAATAAGAGGAAGCAATTCAAAATAAGGATGTTCTAAAGAAGAAGCTAAAAGATTGACTTGCTTAATATGACCTTGGAGGGAAAGGCCATTTAGCAAGGACTAGAGATTCGAGAGAAAAGAATCCTTTAAATGCAACAAGTTGGTGATGCAGGCCAGCATGAGGAGCATAGGAATCTGTGACCTAACTCCAACGAGTTGGAGTATATACGACCTAGTGGAGAGGATTCGCGGGTTAACATGATAGGTCTCTCAAGCGAGCTACGACCTAGGAAGGATAACGAGTTGATTTTAACTCGCTAGCGACCTAACGAGCCCGGGCTCAAGAGTCGCGACCTAACAATGCCTCCAAGCCGCTCCAGCGACCTAATGATGAAGACGAGTTATGTGTAAGGTCACACAGTGAGATACGACCTAATGAAGGTCGTGAACGACCTTGCGAGACATCAAGACTATGTAGTTGCAGTGGATATGAGATGGGCAACAAGACACCTAAGCGAGATAGCATTCCAACGACCTAACTAGGTCGTACCTTCATTCCAGCAACCTAACTAGGTCGTGCATTCACTTGAGCCGCTTCCCTGCTTAATTCGCTCATATTTTAAGTCGCGAGAAGTCATAAGTCGCTAAGTCGCTGCCGGGTATCTTCAGTAGGTCGCTCAAGCCTGTGTTGTGAACGCAATTAAGTCGTTGGAAACCTTAGGTCGTAGGTCGTGTAATTAGGTATGTGTTGCAATGTGTTTGTATTTTCTTAAGTCGTAGGTCGTAGCTATGTTAAGTCTTGTATGATGAGTTGTAATAAGCTGTTTAGCTCGTGAGTCGCTATATGTACTTAGGTCGTGAACCGTTGTAATGGTGGGTCGTGTGAAGTTGTGCTTAAGAGTCTTGTAGTGGTTAGGTCGGCAATGACATTGGTAAGTCGTAGGTCGCCAAACGACCTAAGTTGAGTCGAGTGTTGCGTGGATTGTAAGCCTATAAATAGGCTGTTAGGAAATGAGTTGATGATGTTTTGATGACAACAACCTTATATAGTTATTATACTTTACTTTATAAAATATATACTAACATTTCCATATATATATACGTATATAGGAAGTATATGCAGGTATCATCGAAGACTGGTCAGTATAAAGACTCAAGCATCAAGATAAAGATTAGAGATTCAAGATTCAAGACTCTAGAGAATCAAGATTTCAAGATAAGTGTCTAGTATTTTGTTAAAACTTCATAATAGCACTCTCATCTTTCTTCCAATTTTCTTTTGGGATGGAACCCAATTTTTGTCGAAACCAGTGGCTTACAAACCCACGACAAGTAGCTTACAAACCTATGACAAGTGGCTTACAAACCCACGAAAATCAAAATCATTTAAACTACTTTGTACAAGTTCTCGAGTCCTATGGAGGAGATCTGTAGGAAGGTTCTTGCAATTTCAGTTTGAATAGATTTTTCAAAATGTTTTATAAATCTGTTTTCAAAATGTTTTAGCTTTCAAAATCATGTTTTCAAAAATGTTTTCAAACTTTGTTTTAGCCTTGAAATATTCCTCTATTCTGATTTTAAAAACTTCTATTTTTAAAACATCAAAACTTATTCTGATTTTAAATATTACCTATATAGTTGACGGTCTATATCAATTATATATATATATATTTAAAATAATGTTTTATATTCATTCTCTATCTCAAAATATTGTTTAAAAACTTTACTTTGTTTCAGAGAAGTTTCAACTTGTTTTAAATTCAATTGTCTTTACAAAACAACATCTCTATAATTTTGAACTAAGGGATGTCGACAAAAGGGGATACCCCATGTCGACATGGTGACAGTTGGATTCAAAATCCAATTTTCAAAAGAAATGTCTATTCGTTCGAAAACCTTTCGCCAATGGTTATGACTGTTGTGCATCTATATAAAGGCTTCCAAAACGAATTTTTTAAATAACTACTTTCTTATTTTCTTCACTCTTTCTTCTCCACCATTCCATATCCATAAAACTTTATATTTTTAAGATCGTGCCATCATTCTGCCAAATTCTCAATAGAAAATCATTTAGATACTCTCTCTATTTGATTCTCCATCATTCTACAAAAGATCAAAGTGCTATTCAGAGTTATAGGATTAATTTGTATTCAAAAAGTCCATACAGTCTATCCATTCAAAAGGATTGTTATTAAGAAGTATTATGGTGATCTGGTGTCCCGTAAATCAAGAGAGTTTACCCCAGACTCGGAGATAGGAGGGTTCCTCAAGGCCTTAGAAATTGAGGGTTGTAATTTGGATATTGGCTTATAAAAATCTGTATAAGGATATTGCCTTAGTGCAGGACTGGATGTAGGAGGATTCCGAACCAGTATAGAATCCGGTGTGTTCTTTCCTTTTACTTGCTTTACTTTACTATTTACATTTGTTATATGTTCTGTGATCATTCTGTGTTAGAATTCTGTTTAGATTTGTGTTGAAAGTTTTAATTTATTCATATAGTTCATATATTCTTTAAAACACTATTCACCCCCCCCCCTCTAGTGTTATTTCTGCCTTAAGATCCTTAATCCTCATCCCCAACAATTGGTATCAGAGCATTGGTTTTCATTATTTTCATAATCTGAAATTTTGAAAAGTTTTAATGGCACAACACACTAATAATGTCACTCCTGTCACCACTACTTCTGTCAACACAAGCACTAACACTAGTTCATTTGTAGAGGGTCAGTCTACTGTCAGACCACCACTTTTTAATGGCAGTAATTATGCATATTGGGCATGTAAGATGAAAATTTATTTACAATCCATAAGTTTAGATACTTGGAATATGACACAAACTGAATATGCTGAACCAACTACTAATTTTTCCCAGTGGGCTACTGAGCAAAAGACGGTTGCACAAAACAATTCTAAGGCTATGAATATACTATTTTGTTCACTAAATAGGAATGAGTTTAATAGAGTCTCTGTTTGTAAGTCTGCATTTGAAATCTGGAAAACTTTGCAAGTAACTCATGAAGGAACAAGCAAAGTTAAACAGACTAAAATTTCCATATTAACTAACCAGTTTCAATTGTTTAAAATGCAAGAAAATGAGTCCATTTCCGACATGTATTGTCGATTTCAAGATATTGTACATTCATTGATTGCTTTAGGAAAGGGTTTCTCAGAAGAAGATCAAGTCAGAAAGATACTCAATTCACTCACTTCAGAATGGGATCAAAAGACACTTACTATTGAAGAGGCAAATGATGTTAGTCAAATGAAGATCGAAGAGTTAGTCGGTAATCTAATGTCTTATGAAGTTCAACTACAAGAGAGAAAATAATCTAAGGCAACGGAAAAGAAATCGATCACATTCAAAGCAACAACTGGAGATTCAGAACAAGATAGTGATGAAGAAATTGCTTTCATGACCAGAAATTTCAGAAAGTTTCTGAAGTATAGAAAGATGAATAACTTTAAAAGAAATGATCAAAGGAATTCCAGAAATACTTTGGATAACAACAACAATTACAACAACAACAACAACAATGGTGATAGATGCTACAACTGCAACAAAAAAGGGCACTACAAGATAGATTGTCCATATCCAGACAAACAGGCATTTCAATCAAACAACGAGCAACTAAGGAAAAGAATAAAGGCATATGCAGCAACTCTTGATGATTCAGATTCATCCAGTGATGATGAGAAGAAAACTGATAATTCAAATCTGTGCTTCATAGCTATTCTCGAATCGGAAGACGATCGGAGTTTGGATCTAAAAATAGGTAAATCTTTTATTTCTTTTTGCTAATGACAAAGGGGGAGAAAGTTATAAAAATATATATGTGCTTGGTGTAAGGGGGAGTCATGGAGTAAGGGGGAGTTGTAGTTTTAAGAAGAAATCACGGAGTAAGGGGGAGTTATGGTATGGTAAGAATATTTTATAAATAAAGGTTGTCATCATCAAAAAGGGGGAGATTGTTAGGAACTGAGTTGATGATGTTTTGATGACAACAACCTTATATAGTTATTATACTTTACTTTATAAAATATATACTAACATTTCCATATATATATATATATACGTATATAGGAAGTATATGCAGGTATCATCGAAGACTGATCAGTATAAAGACTCAAGCATCAAGATAACGATTAGAGATTCAAGATTCAAGACTCTAGAGAATCAAGATTTCAAGATCTCAAGATAAGTGTCTAGTATTTTGTTAAAACTTCATAATAGCACTCTCATCTTTCTTCCAATTTTCTTTTGGGATGGAACCCAATTTCTATCGAAACCAGTGGCTTACAAACCCACGACAAGTAGCTTACAAACCTACGACAAGTGGCTTACAAACCCACGAAAATCAAAATCATTTAAACTACTTTGTACAAGTTCTCGAGTCCTATGGAGGAGCTCTGTAGGAAGGTTCTTGCAATTTCAGTTTGAATAGATTTTTCAAAATGTTTTTTAAATCTGTTTTCAAAATGTTTTAGCTTTCAAAATCATGTTTTCAAAAATGTTTTCAAACTTTGTTTTAGCCTTGAAATATTCCTCTATTATGATTTTAAAAACTTCTATTTTTAAAACATCAAAACTTATTCTGACTTTAAATATTACCTATATAATTGACGGTCTACATCAATTATATATATATATATATATATATATATTTAAAATAATGTTTTATATTCATTCTCTATCTCAAAATATTGTTTAAACACTTTACTTTGTTTCGGAGAAGTTTCAACTTGTTTTAAATTCAATTGTCTTTACAAAACAACATCTCTATAATTTTGAACTAAGGGATGTCGACATAAGGGGATACCCCATGTCGACATGGTGACAGTTGGATTCAAAATTCAATTTTCAAAAGAAATGTCCATTCGTTGGAAAACCTTTCGCCAATGGTTATGACTGTTGTGCATCTATATAAAGGCTTCCAAAACGAATTTTTTAAATAACTACTTTCTTATTTTCTTCACTCTTTCTTCTCCACCATTCCATATCCATAAAACTTTATATTTTCAAGATCGTGCCATCATTCTGCAAAATTCTCAATAGAAAATCATTTAGATACTCTCTCTATTTGATTCTCCATCATTCTACTAAAGATCAAAGTGCTATTCAGAGTTATAGGATTAATTTGTATTCAAAAAGTCCATAGAGTCTATCCATTCAAAAGGATTGTTATTAAGAAGTATTATGGTGATCTTGTGTCCCGTAAATCAAGAGAGTTTACCCCAGACTCGGAGATAGGAGGGTTCCTCAAGGCCTTAGAAATTGAGGGTTGTAATTTGGATATTGGCTTATAAAAATCTGTATAAGGATATTGCCTTGGTGCAGGACTGGATGTAGGAGGATTCCGAACCAGTATAAAATCCGGTGTGTTCTTTCCTTTTACTTGCTTTACTTTACTATTTACATTTGTTATATGTTCTGTGATCATTCTGTGTTAGAATTCTGTTTAGATTTGTGTTGAAAGTTTTAATTTAGTCATATAGTTCATATATTCTTTAAAACACTATTCACCCCATCTCTAGTGTTATTTCTGCCTTAAGATCCTTAATCCTCATCCCCAACATAGGCGTGTTGAGTTATTTTGTAAAAGAGTTGATTGTTGAATAAAATTCTTGTTTGTTAGCTTTGTGCTTTCATTAAATTAGTAGTTAAGTGTAAACTCCTATCTCCACCTACGGTATTCGAGTGCGCTCGAATCGTTGAAGCCAATTCGCGGAATCAAGTGCGCTTGATCAACGCTCGAAGAATTGTAGATCTCTTTTCACGGTATCATGCGCGATCAAGATGTCAGGGATAGCTAGAATTCGGTATCTTCGGATCTACGAATTTGGGCCTTTCAGTATTTTCAACCCACCGATTGCCACTTCCACCGTTTCATCTATTTTTTTGTATTATCTGCTGCGTCAGTTTGGTATCAGAGCTAGACTTTGCCAATCATAGCCAAGCCGAGTCTTGAAGCCGTGCATTGTTGAAGTTTTGAAGATTATTTGTGAAGTTTTTGAAGTATTTGTGTTGATTCAATCTTGCCGCCGAGAAGAGCTAACCGACATCAAAATGTGGAAGCGTTGTATCGAAGGGAGGAAGCCGAGCAGATGGAACAACGCATTAATGAGAAATTTGATGAAGGCATTAGGAAGTTAGAGAAATTGATGAATGATTTGAATCAAAGGATAAGGTCGACAGTCTCGAACCATGGAGGAAACAAAGTTTCGCCATCGGTTACGGAAGCAAGAAGGGTATCACCGCAATCTTTTAGAGAAAGAAGAGAAACATCAATTTCATCAAGAAGAGATCGCCATGACTATGGACATGAAGAAAGGAGAACTCCACAAGACTTTGAAAATGAGCCATATAGAGATGAAGAGAGACATAGTAGAAGAGACATGCGTGATCGAAGGGATGTTGATGGTCGAGATCGATATAGACGTACATTTGATTTTGATGAAGAGGGTGATAGAGTTAGCATTCATTATCAAGATCGAGACCAAGTTCGAAATTCATATCGGGATGTAGATGGTGATCGTCGATGGGAGTCGGGTATGAAGATGGAAATTCCAGAATTCAAGGGTGGAATGGTTGCAGAAGAATTCTTGGATTGGTTATCTAATGTTGAAGAGATCTTTGATTTCAAAGAGGTTCCGGAAAATCGTAGAGTGAAGTTAGTTGCTACAAGGTTGAGGGGGAGAGCTTTAGCATAGTGGCAACAAACTAAACTTACGAGGGAGAGAATGGGAAAGTCAAAGATTGAATCATGGGAGAAGATGAAGAAGCTGATGAAGGGCACATTCTTACCTTACAATTATCAATCACTTATGTATCAGAGGTTGCAGAATCTGAGGCATGGGACGAAGACTGTTAATGATTATGCTGATGAATTTTATCAATTGATTGCTCGAAATGACATTATGGAGACGGAGGAACAGTTGACTGCTAGGTTTATTAGGGGGTTGAGAATGCAGATACAGTATATGGTGAACATGTTTGATCCTAGATCTGTGGCAGAAGCACATTAGAAAGTGTTGGCTTGGGAGAAGCAGGGAAGACGTGGAGGTGGTTTTTTTACAAGTTCCAATATTCAAAATAAAGGTGCTAGTGGGAGTTCCAATGTTTCGAAGGCTGTCGGTAAACCAGTTGTGAATGAAGTTGCGAAGTCGAAGGTTAACAATAGTTTCAAATGTTATAATTGGCAGGAAGTGGGTCACAAGAGTAATGAATGTCTGAAGCCGTAGAAACGAACTATGATTGCTGAAGTTGAAGGTGAGGATGTTGGGGAAGGTTATTCTAGTCTAGTTGAGGAGGATGAACAAGATATTGCGTCAGGAGATGAAGGATGTAATCTTATGATGAGGAGATCTTGTTTGATATCGAAGCAGGAAGAAGAAGCTAGTTGGTTGAGGAGTAACATCTTTCAGTCGACATGCACTATTCTGGGAAAAGTTTGTAAATTTGTGATTGACGCGGGAAGTTGTGACAATATTATTTCTACTGAAGCCGTGAGCAAGTTGAATTTGAAGACGGAGAAGCATCCAAATCCTTACAAGTTAGCGTGGTTGAGAAAAGGAGGAGAGGTGAAGGTGGACAGGCGAGTTCATGTTCCATTTTCTATTAGGAAGAAATATAAAGACAAGATTTGGTGTGATGTTGTGGAAATGGATGTTTGTCACTTGCTTTTGGGAAGACCATGGCAGTATAATCGAGCAGTGCAGCATGACGGTCGAACCAATCGCTACAGTTTTATGTTTGAAGGTGTTAAGATTATTTTGGTTCTGAAGAAGAGACAACAAGGAGAAAGAAAATCAGAAGAGATTGAGGAGCTGAAGACTTTGTTGACTTTGAAAGAATTTGTTGAAGAAGTAGAGGAGTGTCCAGAGGTATTTTTGTTGGTTGTACGTGAAACGACTGAATCTGTTGAAATCCCAGAGGAAGTAAAGCCGGTATTAGAAGAATTTCGTGATGTGTTTCCTGAAGAATTGCCAACGGAGTTGCCACCATTGAGGGATATTCAACATCAAATCGATCTTGTACCAGGGGTAATATTACCACACATACCACATTACCGGATGAGTCCTAAAGAGCATGAGGAACTGAGAAGGTAGGTGGAGGAGTTGTTAGAACAAGGGCGTTTTCAGGAGAGCTTGAGTCCTTGTACAGTGCCAGCTTTATTGGTGCCAAAGAAGGATGGTTCGTGGAGGATGTGTACTGAAAGTCGGGCTCTAAACAAAATTACTGTGAGATACGGATTTCCTATGCCGAGGTTCGATGATTTGATTGATCAGTTGAGTGGCGCTGTTGTGTTTACGAAGATTGACTTGAAGAGTGGATACCATCAGATTCGTATAAGACCGGGTGATGAGTGGAAGACTGCTTTCAAAACAAGGAAAGGTTTATACGAATGGCTGGTTATGCCGTTTGGTTTGTCAAATGCTCCGAGTACTTTTATGAGAGTAATGAACCAGATTTTCAGACCATTTGTTGGGAAGTTCGTGGTTGTTTACTTTGATGATATTCTGATTTATAGTAGGAGTACGGAAGAGCACATCCAACATTTGCGAGAAATACTGTTGATTCTATGACAGGAGCAGTTCTATGCTGCAACAAAGAAGTGTGTGTTTATGACACACAGTGTTTTGTTTCTGGGATATGTTCTGTCAAAGGAAGGCACTCAAGTAGATGAAAGTAAAGTGGAAGCTGTCAGGAGTTGGCCACAACCCAAGACAATTACTGAAGTGAGGAGCTTTCATGGGTTGGTATCTTTTTATCGTAGATTCATTCCACACTTCAGTAGCGTGATGGCACCAGTTACTGATTTTATGAAGGAAAAGAAGTTTGCATGGTCATAAGAAGCGGGAATTGCTTTTGAGAAGATCAAGACACTATTGACGTCAGTACCAATTCTAATTTTACCGGATTTTCAGTTGTTGTTTGAGCTACATACTGATGCATCTAAAGTTGGGATTGGAGGCGTATTGAGTCCGAGGGGAAGACCAGTTGCTTATTTCAGTGAAAAATTATCTGGAGCCAAGTTGAGATATAGTACTTATGATGTTGAGTTTTACGCAATTGTTCAAGCAGTGAAGCACTGTAGACATTATCTGTTTCAGAAGGAATTTGTTCTTTATACGGATCATGAAGCTTTGAAGCATTTGTAAGGGCAGGACAAGATTTCAGCTAGGCACGCTTCATGGGTCGCGTATTTGCAGCAGTTTACTTTTGTTGTGAAACACAAGTCAGGGTGACGAATCGTGTGGCCGATGCTTTGAGTAGGAGGAGTCATTTATTGACGACAATGAAAGTTGAGGTGACAGGTTTTGAATTACTGCCAGAATTGATTGAAGAAGATCCTTACTTTATGAATTTGTTGAAAAAGTCAAGGATGGGAGTACTGATGAATTTGTGTTGGTGGATGGTTTTTTGTTTAAAGGGAATCAATTATGCATACCAGATTGTAGTCTGAGGATGAAAATTGTGAAAGAGTTACATGAAGAAGGCCATGTGGGTAGAGATCGTACATTGCAGTTGATTTCTCAGTCTTATTTTTGGCCGTCAATGAGAAAGGAAGTTGAGAGATTCTTGAAGAGATGTCATGTTTGTCATGTTTCGAAAGGGACAGCTACAAATGCGGGATTGTATATGCCTTTACCTGTTCCTACAAATCCATGGATAGACATTAGCATGGACTTCGTATTGGGTTTGCCGAGAACACAACGGGGAAATGACTCGATATATGTTGTGGTGGATCGTTATTTGAAGATGGTACATTTTATTGCTTGTAAAAGGACGGCAGATGCAGTGCACGTGGTACAATTATACTTCAGGGAGATTTATTGTCTTCATGGTTTACCAGAGTATAGTTTTCGACCAGGATACCAGATTTCTGAGTCATTTCCGGCTAAGTTTGTGGAAGATGGTGGGAACAAAGTTGAACTTTAGTAGCGCTTACCATCCATAGACAGATGGACAGACTGAGGTTGTGAACAGATCGTTGGGAAATTTGTTGCGATGTCTTGTGAAGGACAATCTGAAGAGCTGGGACGTGAAGTTATGCCAAGCAGAGTTTGCACAAAATCATGCAGTGAATCGTAGAACGGGTTTCAGTCCATTTCAGATTGTTTATTCGAGTTTACCAAGGGGACCGTTGGATTTAACGGTAGTGCCACAACCAAAGGGAACAGTTAAACGAGCTGTTGATTTTGTTGGTGGGTTGACTGAATGTCATAAAATCGTTCAGGAACGATTGGAGAAGGCGAATGAGAAGTATAAAAGATCCACAGATCTGAAGCGAAGAAGTGTTGAGTTCAATGAAGGAGATTTGGGGTATGTTGTATTAACGAAGGACCGTTTTCCAGTGGGAGCTTATAACAAGTTGAAATCCAGAAAAATTGGTCCTGTTAAAATTGTGAAACGGATCAATGAAAATGCTTATAGGTTGGAGCTGCCTGAGGATGTGTACACTTCTGACGTGTTTAATATTAAACATCTTGTACCTTATTTTGGAGATGAATCATCCATTGGGATAGAGCTTTTAAATTCGCGGACGAATTTCTCTCAACCCGGGGAGGATGATGCAGGCCAGCATGAGGAGCATAGGAATCTGCGACCTAACTCCAACGAGTTGGAGTATATACAACCTAATGGAGAGGGTTCGTGAGTTAACATGATAGGTCGCTCAAGCGAGCTACGACCTAGGAAGGATAACGAGTTGAGTTTAACTCGCCAGCGACCTAACGAGCTCCGGGCTCAAGAGTCGCAACCTAACAATGCCTCCAAGCCGCTCCAGCGACCTAATGATGAAGACGAGTTATGTGTAAGGTCGCACAGCGAGATACGACCTAATGAAGGTCGTGAACGACCTTGTGAGACATCAAGACTATGTAGTTGCAGTGGATATGAGATGGGCAATAAGACACCTGAGCGAGATAGCATTCCAACGACCTAACTAGGTCGTACCTTCATTCCTGCGACCTAACTTGGTCGTGCTTTCACTTGAGCCGCTTCCCTGCTTAAGTCGCTCATATTTTAAGTCGCGAGAAGTCATAAGTCGCTAAGTCGCTGCCGGGTATCTTCAGTAGGTCGCTCAAGCCTGTGTTGTGAACACAGTTAAGTCAATGGAAACCTTAGGTCGTAGGTCGTGTAATTGTGTATGTGTTGTAATGTGTTTGTATTTTCTTAAGTCGTAGGTCGTAGCTATGTTAAGTCTTGTATGATGAGTTGTAATAAGCTGTTTAGCTCGTGAGTCGCTATATGTACTTAGGGCGTGAACCGTTGTAATGGTGGGTCGTGTGAAGTTGTGCGTAAGAGTCTTGTAATGGTTAGGTCGGCAATGACCTTAGTAAGTCGTAAGTCGCCAAACGACCTAAGTTGAGTCAAGTACTGTGTGGATTGTAAGCCTATAAATAGGCGTGTTGAGTCATTTTGTAAAAGGGTTGATTGTTGAATAAAATTCTTGTTTGTTAGCTTTGTGCTTTCATTAAATTGGTAGTTGAGTGTAATCCCCTATCTCCACCTACGGTATTCGAGTCCGCTCGAATCAACGTTCGTTGAAGCCAATTCGCGGAATCAAGTGCGCTTGATCAACGCTCGAAGAATTGTAGATCTCTTTTCACGGTATCGTGCGCGATCAACGTGTCAGGGATAACTAGATTTCGATATCTTCGGATCAACGAATTTGGGCCTTTCAGTATTTTCAACCCACCGATTGCCACTTCCACCGTTTCATCTATTTTTTGTATTATCCGCTGCGTCAGTTGGGCACACTCAGAAAGACCGTTCAGTGTCGTTGATGTAGAAATAGGTGGTGAAATCATATGCAATCGATGATGCTACAACATCTTCAAATGCTCCATCGGCGATGGAGAAGCGGAAAGGCATCGTTATTCAAGGTATGTTTTCCATTTATGATGTTCCTATATGAGTTTTATTTGATACCAAGGCTCACATTCGTTCATATCAAGTGACTTGGTAGATAATTTAGGATTGGAACATGAAAAGTTGACCGACCTTTGATTGTAATTAACCCTGTTGGAAGCTCACTAGCTTGTGTATAGTTTATCGTTGTTTGGTCTTACCGAGTCATTGATGCTCTTTTCATTGTGATTTTTTTGTTTCGGGTTTCATTGGTTTTGGTATCATTTTAGGAATAAACTTTTTTCATAGGTACGGTGATGGTAGATTGTGGGGAGACATCGGTAATGATTGGGGTAGATGATAGGCGTACGATAGCGTTAGTCTACCTTCCTAATGATGATGTAATGGTTAGCTTTCCATATTCACTCGATATCCCATATAATGTGTTGTCATCAGTGCCCATTTCCTTGGAGTATCCAAACGTATTTGAGGAGGTGACTGGAATTTTGCCACATAGAAAGATTGAGGTCTATATTGATTTAGTTAAAGATGCAAAACCGATACTGATGCCTCTAAGGAGGATGGCACCTAGAGATCAGATAAAGCTTGAGGTGCAAGTGGATGACCTTATCAAAAAGGGTTAATTCGAAGGAGTATATCTGAATGGAGGCTCCAGCGGTATTCACCATGAAGGCGGACGACTCCCTTAGATTATGTTTTGATTAGAATGAGATGAAGAAAGTAATAAAGAAGAGCAAGTACCCATACCCCCCGTATTGATGACTTGTTTGAACGGCTACATGGTGCAATAGTGTTTTCTTAGTTAGATCTTGTGATGGGATTTTGCCAATTGAGAGTAGTGAAGGGGAATGCACTTATTACTACATATCCTATGCCATTTAGTTTCTATGAGCGGTTGGCCATGTCGTTCAGGCTAACTAATGCACCAGCACATTTGTTGATCTCATGAATCATGTCTTTAGGGGTTAGATAAACAAATTTATGCTTGTGTTTATCGAAGATATTCTTGTTTGTTCATGGATGGGGGAAGAACACAAGACACTTTTGAGGATTGTATTTGAAGTGTTGAGAAAACACCAGTCAAAGGCGAAGTTTATAAATGTCACTTCAGGAGGAGGGAAGTGCGATTCTTAGGTCATTATTATTTCTAAGAATGACATTGTCGTTAATCGTGCCAAAGCTACATCAGTCCAAGATTGGATTAGATTGAAAAACGCTACAGGTGAGAAGCTACTTAGGCTTAATTGGACAGTATAGACGATTCATCTAGGAATTCTCTAAGGTAGCGACACCGTTTACATACTTAACAAAAAAGAATCAGAATTTTACATAAGATGCAAAATGTGCGCATGCATTTCAGATCGAAAAGAAATGTTGACGAGTGAACCAGTATTGACTATTCCGAATGTGAATGAGGAGATTACGGTATAAGCTGATGCTTGTGGTACCAGTTGGCCACTGTATTGGTGCAAAGAGACAAGGTTGTTGCATATGCTAGTCGACAGCTGAAGCCACATTAGAGGAAATACTCGACTCATGATTTAGAGCAAGCAGCGATCGTGTTTGCTTTGAAGATTTGGAGGCACTATCTTTTAGGAGTGAGGTTCAAGCTATTCAGCAACCATTAATCATTGATGTACATCCTTTTGCAGGATCTTAACCTTCATTAACAACGATGTTAGAGATACGAGTCTCCTATGACTGTAATATTTCATATACACCAAAGAAAGGGAATGCGGTTGTTGATGCTTTTGGTCGAAGACATGCCAACTTGAGAGCTATGTTCTTAGAGTGGACACAATTAGAGTATTTGTTATTTATGATTTCCAACCGAGATGAGATAGAGCCAGAGATGTTGATGAGCTTGGCTATAAGACCTACTCTTATTGAACGAATTGTTCTAGCCAAAGAAGCGATGCTCGATTAGCCGAGATCATATCTAGATTAAAGTGGGAATAGAGTCTGCGGATATGAGATATTACGGAATCGACCAAGATGGTTGGCTCCATAAAATGGGAGATTTTTTTCTCGATTTCAATAGGTTGATGGACAAGGTGCTAAGATAGTGCCATCAATCAAAATTGACTATATATTATGGTGGTAACAAGATGTACCGTGATATGCATCTCAAAATGGGACATTCATCTCAAAATGCATGAACTGCCTGTTGGATAAGGCAAAACAAGAAAAAGCCTAGTTGTTTGATGTAACCGCTAGAAATTCTCAAGTGGAAAAAGGAACAAATATCAATGGCCTATCGAGAACTCGAGCATGGTACGATATCGATTAGGTCATAGTTGATTGATTGACCAAGAGTGCTAGATTTATACGCATCAATTCAAGTAGAATGGTACCCAAACTGGCCGACTTGTAAATGAGTAAGGTGGTATGATTCAACGGTGTGCCAAAGATCATTGCAAGTGGCCAAGGCCCATTGTTCACAAGTAGGTTTAGGATGAGCTTACATGAGGAGTTAGGGGCAGAGCTACACCTTAGCATAACTTATCAACCTCGAACTAACAGCTAAACAAAGAGAGTGAGTCATATCTTAGAGGATCTCTTGCATGCTTGCATACTCGACTTTGGAGGCTTGTGGGATGATCACTTACATCTTGTTGAATGCGCATACAACAACTGTTATCAGTCTAGCATCGGTACGGCACCCATTCAAGGCATATATGGTTGACTGTGCAATGTTTCTTCTTCTTTGTAGGAGTGGGCGAGAAACTTATACTTGGATCAGATATAAATACAAAAATAATGAAGAAGATTGAGATCATTCGGCAATGGGTGAAAGATGCCTAAGACAACCAACAAAGCTACACTGATAAGAGACCTCGAGATTAAGAGTTCTCTCTGGACGACATGGTATTTGTCAAAATCTCTCCATTGAAGAATTCCATTCGATTCGATAGTAGAGAGAATTTGGCAACGGGATTCGTTGGTCCATTTTCGATATTAGAGAGGATTCGGAACCTTCCTTACAGAGTTGACTTACCTTAAAGAACGGTAGGAGTGCATAATGACTTCCATGCCTCTTATTTGCAAAAAATTATGCACAACTCAGGCGTAACCATCGAATCCGCTAGATGATATCGAGATTGAACCAAAAGCTTTAAGACCTCAAAGGCAATTTTGTATCGTTGGACGAGATATGAATCAGCTTATGAGGAAGAATGTAGAGTTTGTAGAGGTTCAGTGGAGCGATAGTGAAAGAGATTGTACTTGGGTGATCGAGGAGAGCATGAGGATAGCATATTTAGAGCTCTTAGTGAGATTTCATATTTATCGTTTTCACTTTCGCTTATGATGCCATAGAAAACACCATGGTATAGTGTCATGCATGCTAGGATAGGAATAGATGTTTTTTCACTTATTGCTCTATATACATGTTTAATGTGTGATGGTTGCCTATTTTTGTACATATTGTTAGGCATGCGTGATGATCCTATTGACTTGATTATGGAATTTCGACGGCGAAATTCCTAAAGGGCGGAGAAAATAATGACCTATATTCTACGTATTAAAGAATCATATAATATTTATATTATTTTCATATATGGTCGTATGGTTCTAACATTTTGGAAAATGACTCTTAGGGACTTTTCAACATCCATGATTTTTAGCAAATTTCTATGCGATCATTTTGACCCTAGAAATCTTTTATGGACTATAAATTTTGATAAAAGCCGATTTCAGGTCTAAAACTACTTCCATTTGATCTGAATGAAGGTTTTCCTTCGGTATAGTGTTCATGTTAAGAAAAAGACTAACCAGTTGATAGATATGACTGTTTGAAGTTTTATTTGATTTTGAGTAGCTTAAGTAGGTAATTAGTGTCATTAGCTTTGAGGCCCATAATGCTTTTCTGTTTTAGGGTAAGTGAAGGATGACGAGACAGCATCCCCAACATTTTACAACTCCCAAGAATAGCTAAAAACTTCCATTAACCTCCAATGACCAGAAAGCAACCCCTAAACAACTTTAATTAGTCAAATTCAAATATTAAAAGGAGATCATCATGATTAGCACTTGGGATTAGAGATTTGTCATTGGAAGTGCCTTGGATATCATGCCTTCTATTGTTCATAAGGAGATATGGGTTTTGCTTTGGATTAAGGTGAGTGATTAGAAATCTCACTTGCTAATTAGGTCATTAGACCTCCTAAATGATGTTTTAAAAATTAGTTAAAAATATTTAAAATGAATTTAGACTATATTACACCATATACACGAATTTTTGATGATTTAGACTCGATTTGAGAAAATGTGTTCTTATGTATCCTTAACCATGTTCTTGCAGATCCCTAACCTTCAGCTTAGATTTAGGTCTTGATTTGAGATGATTTGGCCATATGTTTGTTACCAAGTGTTATATGTATTGATTGCTTGCTTGTGTCATGTTTGAATGATTGAAAACGCCTATAAAGTGGCAACTATAGTATTTTTAATGAAATTCAGGTTCCCACCATGGATCGATAACGGTCCATGATATTTCATCCACTAAAAGCATGATTGAGGAGGGGTGGCATGAAAGGTCCCATGACGCTGTGTTCTAAGTTTCATATCATTTGAACTTTTTACGCTCGAGTTGTGGATGGATCGATGGTTGTTGAAAAGATGAATTGGTGAGGCGGTGGAACTCCAATGTATGGATAAGAGGGATTCAAGAGCATGGACCATTATAATGTCCAGGGTATGGATCAAAGCATAGGAACATGGAGGCAAGAGAGTGGAGTCAACATTGACTGATTTTGGGTAAGTCCTATGGATTGATATCGATCTGTAGGGGTCGGCCTATTTCATTCACAAATCATTTTGCAGCAAGAAGAAGTGTACTGGAGCTCAAATATATGGTCTGGATCGGCCTCCATAAATCGATACTGACTAATGAGGATTGATGCAATCAGGGTGTGATCCATGATGGAGCACTGGGAGGTGTGCTGTAGCTCATGTGTGAAGTGTGGGATCGGTGGCGATGGATCAATCACCATGGATTGGTGGGGATGGTTCGGTCTTCATGGATCCGTACCTATCCATATGTTTTTTTCCAAACTTGACCACATTGGTATAGGGCGACGAGAAATGCCTTATAAGTCTAAATGCTATGTTTTAGATTGTATGGAGTTCGTATGCTCGAGTTATGGTAATTTGTTGACGGATAGCTATACTTCGAGAGGATGAGTAGGCGATGAGAATTTAAATTAGGGAAATGTTAGAGGAAGGTTACGGGATGCACGATGACACTCCATGACTTATGATGGCTGTCTAGAGTAGTTCCTAACTGCAATGACTTCAGATGGGAGTTGGAAGGAAAATTCCGAGATGTGTTCTACTATGAATGACGTGTGGAAAGGGATTGTTGATATTCAAGATGCTAGGGCACACTCATAGATATAAAAGTATACAAGGATATGATCAGAGTCCGTTGATGTTAGGACCTGATTTGACCATACTTAGAGTCTGTTGACGTTAGGACCTAAGTAGGATTATATACTATAGTCCATTGACGTGAGGACATAGGGATGATATGATAGAGTTCGTTGATGTTAGAATCTATCTTTATCCTGATAGACCGAGTGGTCTAGGACGTTGAGTAGTCCTTAATGACGAGATGGTGTATATGAGTATCATATATCCAATGCACTGGGTGAGTGAACATGAGGATGGATGATGGATGCCATGTTTGTTTGACTGTAAACCTTAGGAATGTCACACGATGTAAATATTATTGATGCAGATATCTAGAAACCCTTAGTACTTTAACATATAGCACATCCATGATGACTATCATAAAATACTATAACTTTTATATGCGCTACTCTATGGATGCAAGGACGGATTATGATATGATTTTTCATATCATTTGTCCTAGTTTATTAACTTTATAGTATTTTAGATTTGCACTGCTCACGCCAGACTATTATCTAATCTGGGTTTTATGCTTTTCTTCCTATTACTCTGGGTACTCTCAAATGAGTAGATTAGAAATATCAGGCCTAGTGAGCATGTGGAGCTGGACAGCTGGTGAGCAGAAGGTTATTCTCTCGTACTATTATATGTACTTATTTGTTGTTCCGCTGCACAACACGGTGAGGCTTGCTAGTGCCTTACAATTTAGAGATGGCTATTTATGAGTTATTATTTGATGTATGACTCTATCGCTTTTTCTATTTACTATATGGACCTATATACTCTAATGCTTTGATTCATCTAATTATTCACTGTCTTGCCTGTTTTGTATCTAAGATGCTGGCTATTACATTTTATTCGATGTGCTGTGAGGTATATGACAAATTCTGTGATGTTTATTTACCTCACTGATGATCACCCCCGCATTAACCAAGCACCCCTACAGCGCATTATATAGATATATTGGGTGTTCGTGGTGTAGGGCGGTCGTCACATCCGCTATAGGTAGTCAACTCCATACTGGTTAGAAAACCAAACTGACCTTAAAGAACTTGCATTGACTTCTCCAAGCTCAACAAAACCTACCCTAAAGACATCTTTCACTTCCCTCACATCCATTGTCTAATAGATACGACTAGAGGACGAGAGTTCTTAGCTTCATGGACGCTTATTTTAGGTGTAACAGATTTCTTTGCACGACCCGGACCAATAATACACTTCTATCATCACTAATGCCAGCCTATATTGCTATCACGTGATGCCATTTAGGTTAAGAACTATGGGTGCTACCTATCAATGGCTCATCAACTGCATGTTCATAGAACAGACCGACAGATCTATAGAAATATATGTGGATGTCATGCTGGTAAAGTCGATGATGTTCGGGAGGCACATATTGAACCTGGTTGAAACATATTTCATCAATATAATATGAAGCTGTATCCCAAGAAGTGTTCATTTGTCGTCCGATTGAGAAAAATTCCTTTTCTAACCTGTGGATGCTAAGGGAATTGAATCTAACCCTAAAAAAATCCAAACCATCCAAGACTTGCAAGTCCCGTAAACTATAAAGCAAGTGTAAAGCCTAAATGAAATGGTTGCAGCTTTAGGCCGGTTCGTGTCCATAACAACCTGCCGGTGTATGCCATTTTTCAACATCATCAAGAAGAGGAAATTGTTTGCTCAGAATGGCGAGTTCGCTAAGGCATTTTATGAACTGAAGAAGCACGTAGCTACACCCATCATACTGTCTAAGCTTGGTGATGGGGAAGAGCTTTACCTTTAACGTGAAAAACCTGACCACGTGATCATGGCAACATTAATAAAAGAAGACGAGAAGGCTCAATGGTCGATCCAATGTCAACAAGTGATTGTTAGATCCCAAAACAAGATATTGGTTGGAAATGCTAGCTTTTTGCCTACTCATTGCAGCTTCAAAACTTCGACCATATTTCTAAGCTCATCCAACCAAAATTCTAACCAAACAATCGTCTAAACAAATTCTCAGCCTTTCTAAATCGGTAGGCTGGCTACTAAAGTGATCCATCAAACTTGGGCAATGTTTCATCTCTTTCCATTCTTGCACTTCTATCAAAGTCTAGCCCATGGTAGATTTCATTGCCGAGGGTTAAAGCTCAAATAATAAAGAAGAAGAGTCTGTCACCAATCAACAAGCTTAGCATATGTATGTGGATAATGGGTCAAAGGTTAAACGGGCAGAGAGCAACATGGTACTTATCACCTATGAAGGAAGAGAAGTTTGTTTGTGGTTCGTCTCCCTTTTAAGGTGACCAATAATAAGTTGAGTATGAGTTTGTCCTGGTTAGTCTTAGGATGGAAAAGAGGTTATGCATGGATTCCATCCATGTATTCGACAACTCATTATTAGTCATCAATCAAATTGGCGATTATTTCCAAGTCAAATGCATAATACTAGCCTATATGTATTAGAAGCCAAGAAGATAATAGCACCTTCATCGATTTCAAGTAAGAGAAGATACCCAAGGAGGAGAATGTCAAGAATAGTAGCTGGGAAAGTAGCAAGAAATCCAGAAGAAACCACTCCTTAGGTTCCATTAGAAGTCTGAGAAGCCCCTTGCCACAATCTAAGGTCCACAGCAATAGATATTGATTCATCATCCATGGATAAGTGGATAGCTCCCGTGAACAAATATTTATCAAATTTAAAGCTTCCGACCGACTGCGAGGAATTCCTAAAAGTCCTTTACTAGGCATTCTCAATGCACAATCATGGATAGAAAGTTCTACAAGCAAGAGTACTCAACACCAATTTAGCGGTGTATGTTTAAAGGTGAAGCTAGCCACATACTAGAAGAGCTACACGAAGGATTTTATGGGGATTATGGAAGGAAAAAGTGCTTAGCAAAGAAGGTCACCAAGAAACGCTATTATTGGCCTCCTAGGATAAAAAATTCAATGAACATGTTAAGTAGTGTGACCGTTGTCAACATTTCGCTAAGAACGCCAAATCCTTTCGGACCCTTTCACTGCAATGAATTTTCCTTGGCCTTTCAACACTTGGGGAACTAACTTTATAAAAGAGATTGCCAAATCTAAGTGAAGGTACAACCATGCAATAGTCACAATCGACTACTTCAACAAATGCGTCGAGGCCGAATCCTCACTGGGGTCACCGCCCTAGGGTATCAAACTTTGTCATTAGGAATTTCATCTGTCAGTTCGGCCTACAAAAGAAATCATCACCGACAATGGCACTCAATACGAGAGCATTCTTTTTTAGGACTTCAATACAAGAAAGGAGATCGAGAGATGCTTCGCTTTCGTCACTTAACTTAAAGAAAATAGGCAAGTAAAGGCCATCAACAAAACCATCAAATCAACACTCAAGAAGCTTCTTACAAAGGTTTAGGGGAACCAGGCCAAGGTACCGATGCTCGTCCTCTTGTCCCATTGCACCTTCAAACTTATTTTAGTTGGCTATACTCCCTTCTCTCTTTCTTATGGGTTCAAACACTACAACAGAATACCCATTTTGCAATTGGCAATGCCAATTGTAATTGCCCTTTCGCAACTAGCACCCACCTGTCTTAATATGTCAAGGTACAATAGGATGATTGCATTTTACAACCGTTTATGACAGTTGCAGAAAACTGTTGCGGTGGTGATTTTTAATAACTGTTGCATTTTGTCTATAATATAAAGTGTGCTTTATCATCTTTGGTGAAATTAACCAAAAACAAAAATACACTACTATAAATGTGTAGATTTAGTTCAATGGTCGTATGCTACAGTACAAATATAGCACAACTATTTATACATAAAATAAAACTTACGATTTGGGTTTTGAATAGTTGACCGAGCTATTGACCAAGCTAATTGGACCAGTTTATCCTTTACAGACTACATAAAATTTCTTGATGGTATAATAAGTAATAAAAAGTGCACCGCTAAACAAAAATGCCTATAGTCAACGAACCTCATACACTGAGTTGCTAATAACTTTTTCTGTAGGGTTTAATTCCAACATAATAATTCTCCACAGAACATAGATTAAATTGCTAGTAACATGCACCCATGATTCATAGCTTTCAGCTCGAAATCTATAGCAGAAAGGTGTCGTCTCCATTGGAAGAAAACACTTTCCCAACTCTTCACTGGAATGTTACAATAGTAAATAAATTTATTAAAGCAAAAGAATAAAAATTTATGTAGTCGGCATGAAAATGAGATTCATAATGTAAGAAACTTACATTCTACTGTACACAAGTCGAAGCATAAACTGTTGTATTGTGTCCTTATTTGTTACCTCTAATGGATCCTGGTGTCTCATGTTTGATCTCCACAGTTCAGCTGCCTGATTCTTGCAAAATAAGTACCTGTAAACTAATATAAACTCTCAAAATTCGTAACATGGATTAAATTTTAGTTGAGAAATAAGGAAGGCCAAAGAAATATGGTTAAAAGTTATTAAAAAAAATGATGGAGTAAGAAGAAGAGAGGTAGATAACCAGCATTCCACAGTACAGTCCAATGTGGTTGATTATCCATAGTTGTATGGCCAACTCCAACTAATAAGGTATTAAGTATTAAACATTGTCCTTCCTTTGGTATATTGCTTGTTCACATGTATGTTCAGAAGAGATTGGGTTGTGAGCAAAAACATGACCCAACACTCCATCACAATGCCCATTTGGTCACAAGCTCACTTTACTGAGCTCAGCAGTTCAAATGTATGTCATGTAGTGGCATCTATAAAACGTCTCACAGGTTAGCAGAGAGATCGACACGCTATTAACAAATGGTATCCAAACCCTTGTTTATAGATTAAGGCTAGTTACAAAGAGTTTGTACTGCATTATTGTGTTCAAACTGTACATGAATGAAAAATATAGCAATATTAAGGTTAAATGGTGTAAGTGAAATGTGGATAACATGTAACGTTAGCAATGCCTTTACTTAAAGTGCAGAAGGTGGAATCACATACTAAAGAGCACTACTGATTAAAGCTATTAGATGTTGACTTAATGTCTGTTGTTTTCCACGCTAGCAGACCATATATGATCCAAAGAAAGCAAATGAACACGCCCCACCCCCCCCCCCCCCCCCCCCCAAAACACCCCCACACACACATATATATGCACTACTTAGATGTGAATCTGTGCATAATTTATGAGCAGTGTACAATATTTTGACATATGATAGTCATTTATACTTGAAGAGAAGAGGAAAAATGCCCTGACATCTTAGTTGCAACCAACGACATGTGTGGCTCGAACGCAACCAATGACAATTTAAAATAAAGAATTAGGGACAAACACTAGACTTCAGCTCATCATTCAACATTGCTCAAACATCGTCCGAAAATCCAGGTTCAAAAATAAAGCAAATACTAACATAAATCAAATATGTAAAAAATTTGGACTTATCTAACTTCAAGTAAACTTTAGACTTGAGAATCGCTTTGGTTATTCCTTCCTTAATCGTGTTACCACCTACAGCGAGCAGCTAGCAACTTTAAGCTCTTTAAGTATCAATCTACCCTCACGATTGAAGATTTCAGCCATTTTTTCTCTCTATTTTGAGCTATCTAGAAGAAATAGATGAATAAATTAAGTAGTCAGCAAGCTCGAAAATAATGGACAGGTAGCAAGAGGCAAGCAAAATTGTAAGTTTAAGCGGGAGTGGATTTGGGATGTAAGGCTAGGGGAATTGTAAGGGCATCTCCAGTGGTCAAATTCAACGCTGAATTGGACGAAAAAAAATCTTCAGTCGTTCGATTAACGGATAAAATTAAGCTGAATGTTCATCTGGGTTTGCGCGCCCATTAAATGGGCGTCCAAGCCCCCCCCACCCACCGTCTTCCAACGGCTATAACCGGCCCCTGCATTTGAATTCCAACAGCTAAAAACGGTCATATTTTGACCCCCAACGGCTATAAACGGTCATATTGAAAATTGCAACGGCTACGGCTATAAACGGTCATATTGAAAATTACAACGGCTATAAACGGTCATATTGAAAATTACAACGGCTATAAACGGTCATATTTATGATTTCACTACATATATCGGAATAATATTCAGATTGTAATACACACATCTCTTCTTCTATTACAATTCTATTCTTAATTCCTTAATATTGAAAGTATGTCTCATCCGTTTCAATCATTTACCGAAGCGATGAATATGGATAGCTGGGATTTAGATTCTCAACCCTTTCAAAATGTTCATCCCCAAACTGCCCCCCCTCTATCGTTCCATTCTTCTGCTCCATTGTCTGGCGATGAAGATAAGGATTTGTGTTATATTTACTGTCATTTTTCTAACGACTCGGTAAAGGGGAACGACCAAAGTGGAGAGGCGTTTTGGGCAAAAGTCATGACTGCGTACAATAAAAAACATGTTGAAAAGACGAGGTCAATGTCTGCAATCACGGATCGTTTTGGGAAGATTAATTGACAAACACAATTCTACGAGTCGCAGATTCACAAAATAATAATAGCAAATCCAAGTGGAATGGGTGGCGAAGCTTAATTGGTAGCGTTTTGTAAAATATGATTTTTAATTTACATTCATTTCTGATCACTTTGTTAATATATGATTTTGTGTTTCTGTTTTTGTAGAAAAGAATGGCGAACGATCAATTCTTGAAATTATTTTCAAGAGAAAATGGTAGAAAGAAACCCCACTACTATCAGTTTGCAAACTGCTATGACTTGCTTGTTAGTCAACAAAAATGTAGCTCAAACACCGCAAAAAGCTTAAGAGATGTCCGGACGAAGTCGAAGGGGAAGAAAAAAACAAGTAGATCTAAGCCGCCACCACCATCATCATCATCATCTCCATCACCATCATCATCGCTATCACCATCATCGTCATCTTCATCGTCATCATCGTCATCCCCATCACCATCATCCCCCTCGTCCTCATCATCCCCCTCGTCCTCATCTAAACCACCTGCATCATACCCACTGGGACCAGCATCACCTCTGCCTTGTGATCCGAAAGGCTCATATGCAGCAAGTCTAGCTGATAGCTGATCAATCTGGGCCTCTAGCATATGTGTATGCGGCATGTGCATATCATGCATTGGTGTGTGTATGTGCAAGAGTCATATCGCGAAATACACCAAGTGAAACTCTGGCCTGGTCCAATCTAGCAGCATACTACATAAAGATGATATTTGACATAGTAAGAAACCAAGCAGAAAATAAAGAAAAAATGACAATAAACAACAAACGTACCTCATACGGAAGATATAACCCGACTGAAGGCACACCAGGATAGTCGAGGTGATCTGGAAAGACTAAAGGCTGCTCAATCAAAGTACTTGTCACGTCATATGCTCTAAAAGTAGTATCAGGCTCCAACTGCATGGGAGTCTGGGAGAACTGTGACGGAATCGTGTCAAATGAAACTTGTGGTACCTGAACTCTACCGGCTGCCAGATGAGGTCCTATATGATCAGAGTTGACCCCACGAACATAATCTAGTACGATGAATCTACGGGGTGTTACTCTAGCCCAATAAGCATCGTAATCCCCATCGATGAAGAAAGTACTACTATCCACCCATCCATCCTATCGTAGAGCATCTGAATACTGATCGTCGATCACCCTATGTCTACCAAACATGTCCTCACAAGATAAAGGATTATATGGTATATGACAATCACCCGTAATCTGATAAGCACATCTCTCTCCCAAATACCACATAGGCATAAATGCAGGTGTATGCAAAGCAACCCTACGTCTAGATAGTGAATACGCAACCATCAAGGGATGGTCGTCCACCAGAAGACCTACATCTGCTAGATGAGTCCAATGTGAGGCCTAAGGAGTCCAAATGATGCTACCTCGACTACGCATATCAAGCTGTGACCTAGCCTCCATCAAGTCATGTCGTACACCTAAGGGGACATGATGTACGTACTGCATAGTCTCCCATTGTCTCATCCTAGGGAAGTAATGCTCAGCAGCCTGACTAGTTGTGTCCTGGATGCGGGGATGCATGTTTGCCATGTACTCGTAGTACCATAACGACAACATATACCAAAAAGCATACATCTGCCTGACATCGCCAAGCGTAAAAGAATCTAGAGTGGTATATAGGGTTCCTAATATCAATGTGCCCCAGTCAATAGTATGTAGCTGGTCTAATCTGGCAAGAGATGCTAAATAGTCTAGTCTAACCATACCTTTTTGGTTCGAAAAAAAGGTTGAACCAAACAGGTACAATAGAAATGCTCTATTAACTGCATCCATCATATCGGCTCTAGCTATATAACTGGTGATGTACTGCTGCAAGTAAGTCAACTTAACGGAACCACTAGTCACACAGGTAACATCTATCAATGGTAAAAAACAGTAAACAAATTGAGCGACTCGTATAAATCATCAAATGGAAAAGATCGAAGACCATGTCATCCAATCTCAATCCCACTAAACATGTAAAAATCAACTGGGATGATACCAAGCTCAAAATCTGAAAAATGAAACGTATGCGTGGTGGGCCACCACCTCTCAGCTAATGCCTGAATGAAAGGTCGATCAAAGGACTGAACATGTCTAATCGACAAAAATAGACCAAATGGACTAGCCTGTAGCCTCTCAATAATAGGACCAGGAAGATGGTCATAAAACTGGGTAATGCACTTAGTCCAACTACCCTGACAGTGAATGTAATGGTCCTATAGATAATTTATGAATTAACAATTTTTGATACAGTAAGGGTTATTTAATATGAGTATGTAATGTACATATTAAAATAACAAGTTATAGTAGTTTGCAATTTATACCTGTATGGTCGTCAAAGTGGTTTCGGCTCTATGCCGATAACCATCTGGCAGCTCATGTAGAACACGTAGATCGTTTGGTGCAACTCCAAGTGGTGGCGAAATGTGTAATGGTCTAGCTTGCTCCACTGGATGTCTGTGAGCCATTCTTCGGGCGATTTTGGTTGGACGCGGTGGCATTTCGTTTAAATTTTTTAATTTTTTTAAAAATTAAACGGAAAAAAATGAGAGCGAAGTGAGGGGTGAGGAGACGGTGCCCATTTTATGGGCGCCGAAGTTCAGGCGCCCATTTAATGGGCGCCTGATGCCAGGCGCCCATTTAATGGGCGCCTAGCCACTGGGGCCCCAACCCAGATTACGGGCTGAATGTTCAGCGGGCTGAATGTTCAGCCCGTAATCTACTAGAGATGCCCTAAGTTTGTGGGCGAGTGAAATTTATATATGAAAGTTGGGGTAGGCCTTGAAATCTTAGATGTCGCCATATATTAATAGTATGTTCATTATTAGTTATTTTTTTGTACATTAATACTAATAAATTATAATTTGGTAATTGTAAATCATAAATTATTATTTATATATAGTTGTGTGAACGAGATCTAGGAGCACGAGATGAATAACAATGGATCTTCACAATTTCAGTTATAAATTAGGTCCCTATTCTCAAAGCCCATTCACGAAAAGTCCCTAGTAACAAACTCATGTAAATTAGGTCGCTGTTTTGTTTTTTAACCAAATTGTCATTCTAGAAAATCGACACAGCATTGAAATTAGGTGCAAAAGCAGCATAAATTAGTCAAAAACTAAAAATATGGACCAAATTTTCATAACTTTTTCGGGGGGGGGGGACTTTTCTTCCGTCATCTTCCAATCCTAGGGACTTGGCAGTCGTTCATTTTATTAAAAAATCAATCTTCACCTCTACTACTAATAATAACAATTCCGTGAACCAAAATTCAACCGTGTCTTTTCGAGATTCTCAAAATGCCCTTTCTTAACCGCATCTATTTTCTTTCCCACGTCAACAAGCCCCAACTCTCATTTCTTTCTCATGCAACAAAGATGCGGCTCTAGATCCAACGCCATTTCAAATCCACCATCTTCCCCATCAACTCAATTCAAACTATATAGCTAATTTCATCGACTGATTTCATCGCCACCATCAACCCTACCCGTTAGCTTTCGATTTATAAAATTTACGTACTCCGATGTTACTATATTTTTGTTTGGCTTTTGCTTATAATTTGTTATGTTATTTCATAATAACAAGGGAAGAAGGATTTTAGTATAGGGAGGAAGAAGGCAGTGATTAAGTTGGTCGTCGATGGTACAGTCTATGATGATAATTCAGTTATTGAGATGAACCCTGAGACAACGGAAATGCTTCGGCCGTGGCTATTCGATTTTGTTGCAGGTATCATTCTCTTCTAATATTTTAACAAATTTGGATTGGCTTCTAAGGCTTTTTATTTTGCTTTGATTGAGAATGGACTGCTGTGTTGCGATGCTGATTTTAGATCAGAGTTAGAATTTCAAATCAGGTAATCATCATTGCGTATTTTACTTACTATTTTTTTTGCTTTGATCGACATAATAAATGCATACTAAATTTCAACCCCTAAGTTATATACCATTAGTGATATAATAATCTTTTTGCTACAGATTTGGAATTTGCGTTCAAATGAAATTGTATTGAGAAACATGCTTCAAATTTTGGGATTTGTACTACAAACCCAAGAGTTGGGTTAACCTCTAAAGAAGAGAATACTGGATTCCAAAAAAATTTATGTTGAATTTAGAAACTACACTATTTTAAACTGTAGAAATTAAATACAAGTTTCATCATGACTGTTCGAATTACTGTTAGGTTATGGATTTTATGGCCAATTTCACAGTATCCAAGTGATAATCATGCTTGAACTTAGCTTGGGCAAGTGATATTGAATGATGTCTGATTGCACTAATTTATCAAAAAATTGTGATATCCTGCTTTAATGATGTCGATAGTGTGTTTACTACTATAGTTTATTGTATTGAACTCACAACTAAGCGATCCATGTTTTCGAATGTTATAAATTACAAAAAAACAGACAATTTATTGTTAAGCAATATTTAACACAAACTGCATACTGAAAAGAACATATTGGGCATTAGTTTTAATATTCATATACATGTTTTTTCCTTTACAATAGTGTCTACACTGTATGCTTTTGGTTTTAAATTCCATATCTGTTACGATCTTCCAACTGAATTTCATGAAAACACTTCCTACGTATTACACATTTGTATTGTCCCTTCCCACCATCTTTCATCTATGCAACATTGATTGGTTATTGACTTCGTATCATTCTTACATGTTATTGAGTATAAGTGGCAATATCTTTATTCATCTCTGTTTGCCACTTCATTTATTAGCTGAAAATGTTGATTTCAAAAGAAAATTTCAAATTTTGGTCATAGGTTTAGATGTTACAAAGCTAATTTCTGTTCACATAATTTGCACTTATCTACCTGTACCACATGCATATATCTAACATTAGCTATTGCGATGCCAAACTAGATACAATTTGGAACATACACCCTGTTGTATAGCAAGACGAAGCAGTAAATTATATAATTGCAAAACATCCCATTCCCCTAACAAGCTAAATTAAGAAAAATAAACTAAAATTGGAGCACGTTGTGTGCGTAGCACGGGTTTTTACTCGTTATTAATTATTAATCATTAATTTTTAAATATTACATACCAAATTCAATTATTAGTTAAAATTATTAAACAATAAATAATAAATAATACTTCTTGATTTTAATTATTAAAAATATATATTAAATAATATTATTAAATATTAGTCCTAATTATTAATTAGTATTTCTTTATTATTTAATAATATTTATTAATTATTAAATAATCAACTTATTTTGCAATTATTAATTATTACTTTTTAAATACTAAATAGTGCATATTATTGTCAACTATTATTATAAAATAATAAATATTTAATATGTATGAAAGCATACTTTCTACAACAGGTATTTTCTTTTTATTTTAATTTTTTTTTAAATTTTAGTTTTTTTGAATATGAAACATTAAATATAATTATTAATTATAATTATAAGAATATACAAAATGTCACCTCGTAATTTTTAATATTACTTGTTAATTATAAATTATTAAAAAAATTAATTATGATTATTGTTAATTTTTTAATAGTCAACTGTAATTAATAATTATTTAAAATTATTTATTAAATACTAAATATCACTTCATAGTTATTGAAGTTTCTTATTAATAATTAATTATTAAACATCATTCTTTATTATTATTTATTTATAATTACTTAACTATTTAACCATGATTATTAAATAACAATTTTTAAAAATTAATTATTAATTATTAAATATTACTTAATAATTTTAAATACTAAATATTAATTGCATACTAAATTTTAAACATAATAATTTTTAATTATTTATTATTAATTATTAATCATATCCATAATTTATTAAATGTAATTAATAAATATTAACTATAATTTTCTAATTATTAATAATTGAATATAATAATTACCAAATAAAAATATACATTAATTATTGATAATCAATATTAGTTATAAACTATTAAGCTGTTAATCATTGATTAGAATATAAATGAAGACATATATAAAAGTCATTTATAATTATTAATTATTAATTATTATTTAAAATTGTTCAGCAAGTATTAATTATTTGTTATTAATTAAAATGTCCAAGTGGGAACCTTTCTATTCACTTAGATTACTGTTTGTAATTGACAACATTTACTTAAAAGTCGTTACACAATCACTTTAAACTTATGAGTAGGACAATGGTTAGAAATAAATATTTACAACGGTCAAAAATAATTAGCTAAATCTTAAAATTATTACAAATATATTTATGGCAATTTGTAGGACGATGCAGTTGTTAAAAATAAGTTCATTGGAACTCATAGGGAAACGAATTTGTTGAAAATATGTTTAATACAACTGGTAGAAAAGTGCAGTAGCTACAAAATATGTGTATTTCAACTTGCGGGAAAACAAAGCTGTAAATATATGTTTATTGCAACTGACAGGGAAATGCAGTTAGGAAAAAAATGTTTATTGCAACTGGCAAGAAATGCCAGTTGTTAAAGATCGTTTATTGCAACTGTCATGTGGGGCAAGTTGTAAACAACAAGTTGTATAAGGGAAATTTTCTTGTAGTGAAAGTCATGTATCCAATGAAGAAAACATCCCCTTACCTCAATGTTTGGGATATGAGCCCAAACTATATTACTAGCTGCTCAAGCTTTGGATCAACAACATTGAAGAATGAAGAACTAAAGTAATAATCCACACCGATGCCTATAAGAGGAAGATAGCCAAGTAGTACACTCTAGAGTGAATCTTTGGCAATTCAATGTTGACGGTCTTGTCTTGTGATGGGCATTAGCAAACACAAAGAACTCGGCTAAAGTGTGCTCAACCCGAATTGGGTGGGGCCATATTTATAGGCATCATCCTATCAAATGGCACTTACCTCCTCACCCGCCCGAATGGAACACGCATATCTTGCAGTTGGAACTTAAAGCATCTCCAGGCCTACATAATATAAGCCATAGCTCTAAAGTTATTATAAAAATCTTTTGAGCAGAATATAATTAACACTTCAAAGTTAATTCTATCAATGCACCAAAGGCTATCCACTGAGGGTGAGTTATTATGTACTCACCTCTTTACTTGGGTACTGTCAACCTCTACGTTCAACAACCGTGCGATCCATTCAATGGTCACCACATTGCTAGCAAGCTATCCAACAAAAATGAATTATGGTGAATTCACTTCCCTATTCGAGAACTACCCCAACCATTGGCTATCTAGTAAAGGGTGAGTTATTATGTGCTAACTCCCAAGCTTGGGGTTATCGACCTCTTTCGCCAAGGATTGCATGAGCCTCACTCACCTCCTTACCTGTTGGCTATCCAAGGAGGGTGAATCACCCTGTATTTACTTTCTTGTTTGGAAACTTCCAACCAGTCACATTGAGTTGGGTGAGACGTCTCTCACTTTTGTGCCAAGGTGCATACGCAACCGAAAGCTCGACCGCAATGGTCCTGATTCCCTTACCCACAATGCCACTTGTCCTTCCTAAGAGAACGGTGTGATTTTCAAGACTAGCTTTATTACCAAGAGTGATGCCAACGTCCAACATCCGTAGTGTGCCTATGTAAAAATAAGTCGGGCATAATATCAACAAACGATTGTCACCTAAGAGAACCCTCGAGCCACCGAGCACTCCAGTTCATGTCAGGACTATCCATAACTCAATTTTGTCACATGTCACTCAGGATAAACCTCAAGACCCTTAGCACTACAATTTGTGCCAGGACTGCTCCACTATTAACTAGCTGTATGCGACCAAGGAGAACCCTCGATCCACTGGGCACACCTATTCATGCAAGGCCAACTACTACAAAACATTGCCTTGTGTTTCCTAGGAAAACCCTTGAGCTACTCAGCACAACGGTTCTTGCCAGCACCACCCGTCAATAGCAACATCAATAGGTTTGGCCACCACATGCTTGCCTCTTTTTTCAACTACGATCGGGCTTCCATTCCGATCATAGTTGGCTTATCATTAACATAAGTTCCATATAAAGGCACTCTACATTATTCATATGAACAGGACATAATCAATGTCCATCTCGTTACCATGAACTACTATTTGTCAATCTTGTGAAAATGTTTTAGTTACACATAATACAAGGTCTATATCGAATACTCAGCATGCTACCCTATTAGTTACGTGCAAATTAGAAAGAAAAGAAGAACAATCAAATACTTGAACTAAATTTAACAAAACCAAAATATTTCAGTTCATTCACACTAAAAATGTAGGCACATTGCCCAACCCACTGGTATGCAGAAAGATAAAAAATATTTACAAAGCCAACCTGCTAGATAACCTGGCCAAGGAATCAATCTGCTAATTTTTCAAAATGGTTAGTACAACTATCCCAAATGCCTCCATCTCGACAGCCATCTCAGCTTGGGTTCCAGCGAGGGCCTCAACTTTAAAGTTTATGATGGGCATCGACAAGTGGTAACTTTCTCGAAATATGGCCTTTACCATATTCTTTAGCATATTCCTCTATACTTTATTCTCCATCATCCATTGAGATTCCACATCAGTCAACAACTGACATTTAGTTGTATGTTGGACTAGATCGTTCTATAGAGTTTTGAACTCCATCTCAGCCTTCTCTAACTTCCCTCTAAGATCCTCGGCAGCCTTCTCTACCCTATCACATGCCTCGACCACCTCCTTTAATGACTCGTTGGATACTTCCAGAGCATCCTACGTCGCCTTCTGGACCTCCTCTTCATGTTCTAGGAAGTATCATCCCACTGTGGACACAGTAATGGCCGGCTTGAAATGTTAGTTTTATAAGAAATTCCATAGAGCAAAGATAAAATTAGTTTGGAAGCTTCAAAGTAGGCCGCCCCATGTATGTGCACTAATTATGGACTCTGTAGGGAGAGGGATTCATTCGAATCTAGTTTGGTGAGTGGATGATAGGATCTCCATAGCCATAACCTTGAACGACCTCAATAGCAGATCCTCGTCCTCATGGTCCGTAGTCTAGTAATCTCAAGAGGACACAACCAAATGGCTCCAGCTCTTCCCTTTGGACCAACCCATCTATACTATAAATTTGCGCCTGCGTGGAAAAGAGAGTGTAGGCATTCCTTGATTACCTCCCCTTGGCCCACTATTTTCATTTGTCATCGTGGGAGTACCGGGTCTCTTAGTCAAGGTTAGAGGTAGGCTCAAAAATCTCTGGGGCTAGCATGGTTAACTTAGGAAGGAAATCCCAATAGTTAGGGTGGTATATCGAAGACTTTAAAGTTGATTTTGTCGGCCACTAAAACAACAAAATGCTGTAATTATTTCAAATACAAGAAGAAAGAGAAAAAGCAAGTAACAAACTACCATTTGGATCTGCCTGGCCTTGCCATTTGACAAGGGGCGAGCATTAAAAAATGAACCGCCTACATTATATTGGTCAGTCCCAACATGGGACTTGCCTGGTGGCATAGCATCGTATCTAGGATACAAAGGATCAAAAGCAGAATATGGCTTAAAGTAGGGACTTGCATCCTTACCAACGCCCAGTTCTTATAACTCTTCCCCTAAAATACTTTCCTTAAAACTCTCCTAAGTGTCCTAATCAACAGCAGGTGCTCCATGATGTGGAACCAAGATGTCAACCAGCTGTTATGGGTCAAAACTATATAATAAGGCATCAACACTACATCACCAAGTTTGTCATAATCAACCTCTTACCACTCTCTTTGCTCCAGTCCATGGATAACATCGTCGTATCCTCGGTTCTCATATGTGATCAGCCCGACTTTAGGATCCAAAAATGTGATTTTGGTTTAATCACGTTCTATCTTAGTCGATTCTTTGATGGGGCAACATGCGTTGCCACAGTGGTTTGTGTTCCCCTCATTAATCTGACCTGTTGGAGGTTATAATCGATCGTCAAGACCTTCAGATCTTGGACATTAGTGGCAGCCATCTTTAGACATTGGACATATTCACTCAACGAACCAAAGATAAGCTAGAAAAATTAGTAGTTTCACCTATCAAACAAGTAGTTAAGAAAATGAAATGGGGGATAAAACAAAAGAAAGAGAATAGTAAGGAGAAATTACTTGACGTTTAGAACTCGACAAGGGATGAAGAAATATTTCGGAATCCAGCCCATCGCAGCCTTATTAAGAATTCCCTTAAAAAGAATGGCTTAGTGTTTGCTTGAATATAGAAATAAGTGTCGATCAGATACCTGGTTTCCTTCTACAACTAGAAGAACATTTTGGCCAATTAAGCAATTTCTCAGAAAGTTTAAGATCAGTGTAGATGATATAGAACTCATAGAAGAAACGGTATCTATTGGGAGTATGCTGACTAGAGGCAAGCCTGAAAGCATTGAGGATGGAAATGAAGAGGGCATGAAGATGTAACATGGCTCCAAATTTAAAGTTTCCTAAAGTAAAACCGAAGTATCCTAGTGAAGTGTAGTCTGACCGCTTGACAACTATAGGGTATCTCATAATCCTCACGTTACATCCAGGACTAGCCATGCTCTTTGCTAGTTACCTTTCCTCTACTATATTAGAAGATTTGAGGTAGAGACATCATATTATATTGATCTAGTGGTTGCCATCTGAAATATAAGTTTACAAAATCAAATTACAGTTTCCCAACACCTAAGCCTAGGAGATCCAAGGATAATACCCCTGGAGGGAAGCTGGATAACTGTTCCTATTACATGCCCGGGATAGGCACTTCATGAGAGTTAGCTCATAACTCAAAGAAACTCTCCTAAGTTGAGTATGCAAGCTTATGTCCCAGATCTACTAGTCTTCTTAGTACAGGAAGCTCAAGGTCGTCACTTTGGGCCTAGAACCAAAGCCCAATATTAATAATTTTAGAACTCAAGGGCCATTGGAAATATACTAATATCGATCAAGCGTTGCTGACAACGATGGTCGATCGACATCAAATAATTAGAATAAAACATAGTTCCGACCAAGCAACGACAAGAAATCAAACATAAAATTAAGTGCTTTCAAGCAATAGAAAAAATACAGTTAAGTAAAAATTATTAATGGAAATCACCTTTCATTAAAAAACACCATTGGAGAATCAAAGAGAATGAAGGCTTACTAGCTTGCAAGCAAGAAGGTGAAATTCCATATGTATTTTGGGAGTCTTAGATGTTTTAATAGCATCAAATACGTTTTAGCTTCAGTAAAGTGTGGGGGAGAAGAAGACGAGGGGTATTTATATACCTACACCCATGATCATAGCCGTAGGGTTCAGAAGGCAATCAAATTAAAAACATCTGGTATAATCATTGTTAGCGTCCCATCTTACATGTTGGAAACGTCAATAGCCCCTTTCACATTTGGAAAAGTGAACTGTCTTAACCAAAGGTATTGCGCTATGTGTGGTACTCATTAAATGTGAAGTAGATGGTTTGATTAGTAGGATCTTCTTTGTTAGACAATCTCTCCCTTACTCATAGAGATGGGGTCGGGAGGCAAAATGTTGCACAAAATTTCACAAGTATGATTAGCTAGCCAACACATTAAGGCCAGGTTATTTTGAGGTATTTTTGCATATAGTTCAATCCATCAAAGACAACTGGCTAGTAATTTTAAGCTTGGTCCAAATCCATGTGAGCTAGTGTTACCCATATAATTTCACAGAAAGATATGGTATTGGATTCAAGGCACTAAAGAGATAAGATTGAATCACACTGCAAGAAGAGTGTAACGTCCGCCTTTTTGACCCCCAAATGTCGATACTAATACATCTAAGGTATTCGCATGCCGAGAACACAAGTGCCAGAAAGGCAGATTGTTAGGGTAAAATAAGAGAAGAAAAGAAAATGAACAAGAAAGAAGAGAACACAATATCAGAATCTAATAACTAAACGATGACATATAATATCAAAATGATAGCTTTACAAAGGAAAATTGTATAGATACAATAATCAGAGTAAACTAACCTATCATCGGCCTGGACAGTTATAACAACCTATCCTCACAATTGCCGATGTATAAATGGACAAAGCAATGCATCAGAAATAAATCTATGGTAGGTAGTCATCCATCTCCTCTCCTAAATCTCCAATGAATCATCAACGATATCAGGAAATATACATGGGGCTAACCCGAGCATTATGAAAAGAAAAACACCAAGATCGGTCTGCTAAATTAGCGTGAGAAAACTCAAGTAATTTGAGTTACTATATTCGTAAAACCTAAGAATAAAGGTACTCGTAAGACCTCGTGCAAATAATCACAGGCTGGTTTTACCTTACCATAACATAACCATTTTATATGAAATTTTAGTGATATTATAATAATGTCTACGATGTTCAATATAAATATAAGTCATAGATGAAATGTTGCATTACTTACATTTAAAAGCATATTTGGGTATATAAACAAAAGCACTAAGGTATGTTCTTATAGATGGATTTTCCATGGAGACCTCCTAAATGAGTTTGATCTCCTATGACATGGATCAGAAAATACTTTTCGACTGCCTTATATCACTAGATAAATATAAAATAAGGTAAACACAACTGGACCATCATTCGCACACTCACGTGAACAATGTGTACGAAGTATCAACAACTCTCCCCAACCAACATCTACAAGCATACTCTAGATATGGAGTTGTCGTACCCTTTATGGCTCAGCTAAACCCCAAGATCTTGCGTCCTACTTTGCCTTTAGTTATTGTCTAATGTTGAGGCTAGATTTGGCATCGTCACATGAGTATTCAACAAAACCGGATCACATAATGAATCCCATATGGATTCCATCATCTCAACGGATTCCTGAACCACATATGGTTTCCTTCATTCACCTCCAAAACAAAGAACCCGTGTCTCAGCCTTTAAGTTGTTTTTGATAAGTAGAACACTTACCGATCCTGTTCTCTCCAAGGCCGAGTCGATGAATTTTTTCTTTTACAACAATAATGAGAATGGTTGCATAAGGGAACTAAGTCTTGAATACTTTCTCAAAAGCAGGTAATATACTTGCACTATCATTTCATGCAAGGCATGGTCAAGTCACATAAACGACTTTTAATCCCTTTTAATTAATTTATCGTTTATTAATTAAAAACCCTACTTATTAGAAAAGCATCTTTTTATCTAATAAAACTTCTTTTATAAATCATCACTCGATTAATTAATAATCCTTTATTAATTAAAACTTCCTTTATATTATGGTATAAATATATTTAACTATTTAACTATACTCCTTTCAATACCTAAAAGGTATTAATATACGTATTCCAATGGTATAAGTGTATTCACAAATAGTTTAACAAGTTTTTCTTACTTGAAATATAATCAAAGAAATTAAAACAATTACCATCAAAATATTGTTATAATAAACTCGTTTTCGTTTATAAATTCAGCATATAAAATTTTCGTTCTCTTTATAAATGATTTTAATACTTTTTATTATGTTTAAAATTCCATTTTTAAAGATTTATAAAATTTCTTCCAAAATATAATTCAAGGTTATGTTGCAAAAACATGACTTGCTACAAATCCAAAACCATTCAATTTAATGATTTTCTTTAAAGCTCCGCTTTTAAAGGTTTAACTATAATTAAGGGTCAAAGTCAAGTGTTGCTAAAGACAATTGTCATAACAAACCCAAACATTTCATACTTTGAAAACATTCCACTTTAAAACTCCATTCTAAAAGATTTATTTATATTTAAGGGTTAAAGTCAAGTGTTACTCAAAAAAGTTGTCACAATAAACCCAAAACCATTTACTTGTATTTTTTCTACTAAATACCCATAAGTAAATATCTAATTATATCCTCAAGTGTAATTAATAATAAGTGTTAAAAACAATTGTTGTTAAAAACACTGTTTGCAACAACCCTAAGAAATTTACTTATACATTAATAACTTTAAACGTTTATTTCAGTATCAAAGTTTGTCCATAATTATTAAGTAAGGCAATATGCTTTTAATTTCCATAAAACAATTTATTTTAACTTAAGTTTTAAAATAAAAACTCCCTTTATTATATTTATAAAAACTTAATTTAATATTTAAAACTTATATATATAGAAATATTTTGAAAATACTTAATAATGTATTAAAATAATTTTATAACTACTTAAAATATATGATAATTATTTATATAGAATATTGTGTAAAAACAAGGAATTTTTTAATGAATAGAAAAAATAAGTTCTAATTTTAAAAGCTACTTAGTTTAGAAATTCAAAGTTAATTATTAAAAATATATTTAAACCGGGAACAAATTTTAGAAATCTCTATTATAAGTTAAAAGAAAATCCTAAATTGATTAGAAAAGATTATTAAATTTAAATATCATTTTTAAACAATTCTTATTTCAAGATAGAAAAGTTAAGCATTTATACAAGTGTTATCTAAAGTTTTGTTACCATTGTCAACATTGTTTTGCTACAACTTTGAGGCTTGATTTCAACACTTAAACAAATGATTTTTGGTTCACGCTTTTTACATTAGTTAGTATACTTCGGGTACTTGGATACAGTGAAGCAAAATCCTAACGAAAAGCTTCCAATTATTTTAGAGAATTTCTCGAAAACAGGGAATTTTGCCGAACTACACTTATAATGACTATTTCGCTATAAATTTTTGCATTTCATTCAACTAGCTATCAAATTAATTAGGCTTCAAAAATTTCCCAATAAGAATAGTATATTATTTGCTCCTTAAATATGAAAAGAAACATCTAAAGAAGTTTGTAGAAAAAAAATCATTCTTTCACTGAATGAAAAGAGTCGTTATGGCGACATTTTTACTTCAATATTCTGTTACTTTGATTTACTTCATTTATAACTTCTCAAAACATATTCTATACTTTTCTAAAAACTTATATAAGTGTGAGTAATAACCAAAACAGTTATTATTAAGATATATCATTAAATACTCATTTTCATAAGTTATAGTTCAAGGGATTCTAAGTGCGCTTATAGCGATTATCGCCATATGGTCAACTATTTATTCAATTCATTATCTTGTGTCATTCTCATTTATACACATATATGATTCAAAATTCAAACAAATCATATTAACATATGTACTAATAATCATGTCCATTTTAATTGTTTAAATTTCCTTAATTTAAGCAACAAAATTTCATTCTCTTTAAGGCAACTACTTTAACAAATTATATGCTTTTGGAAGCATATAATAAAACGATATAACTTTAAGTAGTTAGTGTCTATTATTATATATAATAGCAATCATATTAGCATGTGTTCAACAAGAAATTGTCAAGTGATATAAAAAGCAATATTATCAAGTTGATAACTTGATTCGAAGAGAGATTAAACAGATTTTTTCAAACCATAACTCTTCCTGCAAACATTAAATCAGTCATACACTTCCACTATCACTTCCTCTTACTCCTAGCTTATGGCCAAATCCTTCTCCTTCCACCCATTTCTTACGTCCTTTCCTCGTCCACCATTACTTGCTCATGCGCTTCACATACCTTCATAAGGCTCATAGCCTAAGCTCCCACCATCATCATCCTAACAATCACAGCCCTAAGGCTAGGACACTTCTTCCATCACTCATAAGTACACACGGCCCATGCAAAAATACCCCAAGACTCATGCATATAGGAAGAAGAAAAGAAGAAGACGAAGTGAAGATAATAATTGTTTTGGTTGTCAAGAATGAAATGAATATGAGAAGGTATTTATAGGCTTAGAAAATGGATGGAAAATATTCAAAATCTCCCTCCTTAGCCATAAAGTAAAGAGGACATAAACATGTAAGGCCATACCCTTACACACCATGCTTTCCTTGATTTGCGCCTTAATTTAAGGCTTGAATTTGAGGTCCTTATGTACTCTTATTCCCATAATTAAACATTTTCACTTCTAGTTATTTTTAGCTTGGGAAAAGATCTGTTTGATTCTTATCATATGTTTACACATGATAATTATTCAAGTTTAAATATATTTATACAACCTGTATTGAATAACAAGTTGATTTTTAACAAAACGTTTTCCAGTCACATTTTCCGTATTCATCCAAAGTGCATATTTTTGTAAACACCTTTCAAAAGTAAGTTTTTTGACATTAGTAATTAAATAAAAAGTGTTTAACAAGGTTATAAAATCATATTAAACCTAGGACATAAATATTTAAATAATTCATATATTTAAATATGAAGTGTTAGAAATTCCAGGTCATTACATTCTCCTCCTGGACTATTTCGTCCTCGCAATTCCTACACAAGCAATCAAAGATATAGCCATGCATTAATACTAACCTGTTTTATAATCAATAGCAGCATAGCTTATTGTTTGCTTATATCAAAGCCATCTCGTCGCACAAGGGTGATAAATAAACTATCAAGCGTACCTTTTGCTCAACCGCCTTAGGTTATGACTTAGTCGGTTTTTCATACTTCCTCAAATAATTGAGGAGCCTTTTCCCCAAACTTTCCACTGGATAAAAACAATGAAATTATAAATAAGCTTGTATGTTGTATATATATAATCTCCATGCAATATTGATCTAACCACTTGTTCAATAATAAAAATTTCACTTTCGAACAAGTATATCGATTTGACATCTTTAGTGCGGACTCTGATCTAATTCCTTGGTCGGATGTCTTTGTTCTCCTTTCATAGAGATAAATAACAATAGAAAACTTAGGGGGTCATATCAAGAATCCATATCCAGTGTCCACCATCAACAATCTAGTGAAAAATCCTTGTTCGGATTGGTGGTTTAAAATTATGTACTCGAATCTTAGATCATGAACCGCCTTACGAATAAAATGATCTACATGCAACTCAAGCACTCAACTCAATTTGTTACTTAACCAAACCAATTTCTTTCTAATTCTCATTCATATACACAAAATCATTTCTTACGTAAATTAAAATCTTTTGTGCATTGTTTTTTAAAACATTACGTAAATTTATAAACATTTCATAAAGACTTATCTTTATAAAATGTTACTTAATTTCATAATCATTTCAAAAAGCCGCAACTTTATTTATAAAACATTTCATACTTATCAAGATTAAGCGAAAATCATTTTCAAAACCAATTTCAAAAATATTTTCTTCAAAATCCATAGAAAATTCTTATATAAATCGCATAACAACATAATGATATAAGGAACTAGATTATACCAAATAGTATCGTATATCCCCTTTACTAGGAAGGGTAATAGTAAGAGAAGTGCTTTCCAACTAAACATGTCTTCTGACCATTTTTAGTCCATTTTGAGCTACATGAACTAGTTAACATTAAAAATACTTTGTTTCCCGAATTGATTTTTTGTTTCTAAGATTAATCTCAAACTTGAAAAAATCTTAAAGCTCTTTTAAAAACATTGTTCTTTAGAGTAGTTTTAAATCGTACTATTATTATTTCCTCAGAAACCTTTAGAAATCAGTTCCAAAACACGGGATTAAGTTCATAAATTCTCAATTTAAATCCTTTTAATTCATATTTATACTTAGCATATTTAGATAAGTCATATCTATATAAACCATATTTATATAAATTTACTTTCTTGTATTAAACAATTTCATAAGAATTCATCTATACTATACTATTATCACTGAGTTAGGTTTTGAGGACACACAAGAATTTGTAAATGAATAGTCGCGTTTCTTAGTTTCTTCGTTCTTACTATTCATTCCCGCATCTACTCACATTTAATAAATAAAAACCGTAATTTACTTCCTGTCCATTCCATAAAACCTTAACTCATAAAATAATGGAGGCAAATATCGACCGAGATGGAAATCAATGATTGCTTCCCTCCTTCTTCCTATGTATGCAAACTTCCACCTTAATTTGCCCGTTTTCTTATTTCTCCTCCAATCCCATATTCAGGTAATTTTCAATTCTTTCGATCTACTATTTTTGATTTTCAAACCTAATTTAACTCCTTAATTTGTTCGACTAATGTATGTCTTCATATTCACTTTACAGATGCTGATCATAAACTTAGAGATTCAGATCTTCATTTATTTTAGTTCTATTCAGTTTGGACATTGTATTACTCATAATATTTATCCATCTTTTTATTCCCGAATTGAGATTATTTTGATTTCAGATGGTAGATTTAGATTTCATTATTTTTCAACTGATTAGATAGGATTTGGTTTAGCGATATACGCCAACCATAATATGGATATGTATATACAGATCTGTTAAGCCTTATAATAATTTATTTTTTTACTGGTTTAAGTACACCGATTAATATTTTATACTATAAACCACGGAGGAGGAATATTATCAAAAATTCGATAAGCTTCTTGATGTTCTAAATATCGATCTCCATTATTTTAGTTACCTAGACCTAATAATTTGGGTGTTGGTTTCAAATTTACTGCTATTTTTCCAAAAGCTTCTTATAGTATATATTTATGCTATCAATTTTTTTAATACTTTTTCGTACCACATCTCAGTTTTATTAAAATTTGGAACTTTTATTTAATCAACTTGATAGCAATCAGTTTTAATAGTTTATTAAAATATATTTCTCATTGGGTAATATTTTGGGTGTTGGTTCCACCTTTGTTAGGTCATTAATTATAATTGTCGAAAGAAGTCTTACAAAAAGCTTATATTTGTTTAATAGTAATGAACTGATAATCAATATGGTAAACTCAGATATGTGTATCTCATTTATATTTCTTATAAGAAGCTCAAAGTAGTCCATTATGCGAACTTTGAAAGTATTAATAGTCCATATGCATCATATCTCAAATCTAATATATGGCATATGCAATAAATTTATTTGTGGTGGATATATTTTGTAATCAAATTCATAGCAGTGTAGATTCATGAACCTGACATTACTGTAATCAAAATTATAGCAATTAGTTACTGAATTGAACCTGACATCACTTAAAAAATCTAATAATTGCACATACTCTCTCCTCATCCATGAAACATTACTCCTATTGTGCATTGGTGGTTAGACTATATGCTATTTACATAAGAAAACGAGTACATGAGATAAATTTAGACCTAAAAAACAATAGGATGTTTAAAATAAAATCAAGAGAAAGAGGATATATCAGTTACATTTCTCTTCCCATTCTATTATGTAGTAGGTATACTAGTTTTTTATTAATATGAAGTAGGCATTCTTTTCATATTATTCACAATGCTTATTCGATTTTTTTATTCCAAAAATACTATCATTTGGGAATTTCTTATATAATTTAGAAGATAAATTCTGTTGTTTCCCCCTCATACTCTGAAACATTTATTTTGATCATGCAATTATGGATGGTACATGCTCCTTAGGTTTATAGGCTGAAATGTTTTTAGTTATAATGCCAACTAAAGAAATTGGCCTTTAGTATACACCAATCTTAAAATTCATTTAACATTTTGAACTAGTCTATTTTATACTAAAAATATTTAACCTGCATTGATATTATTTGATAATATAAATCATTTTTCCATGTGATGTTTTTTCTTCTAATACGTGCAAAATTTTGTGTACGTTAATCTTGTCTGTCATTTTTTACACTACAACTAAAAATTTATGCTCCATGAGTAACAAATTTTAGTATAATTTTGCAAGGTCCAACTAGTCTTACCTAAATTCTTTTTTGGGTTGCATTTTGGCATTGAATTCCAACCAGTCATATGCTTTATCATTGTTTAATAAACATAATAGCATGAGCATGAGAAGCGATGAGAGGTAGTTTTAAACATCACATAATTGACTACAATTGAAGTAAAACAATAAGCTAATCACTAAAATAATGCAAATGGTGCATCTTCGTTATGTGACATAATAACATCTTCTATCAAATATCTTTTTTTTGAAATGATACTCTATATACAACATGTCACTGGGACGACATAGCACATGTCAATAAACTTTCGAATCACGCTACGCAAGTTTTGAACTCGTGATCTCTCCCACCAAAGCCAAATTACTTAACCACTTGGACAATGGTGCTTATCTCTATCAAATGTCTTGATCACACTAATGGTGTACCTTCACGATGCCTTGATTGAAAAAGTGTTACATCAAGTACAACCATGATCCCATGATCATATAGTGACAATCTACACTAAATTAGATTTTTCTTTAGCAAAGTTGTTAACAATTCAGAATTTTCATTTCATTAAATTTTTTTCAAATGGTTAATTTGTTCAGTATTAATATAGCCATAGATTTCTATAATCTTATAGATAATTCATTAGTTTCCAATATACCAATATTAGACTAAAAAAACTATTAGGACAGTGGATAAACAGAAGCTTACATGTCTACGATTGATTCTTAAAAAGTTGGAAAATATATAGGTAACTTACTACCTATGTAGTTACATTTCATAAACTCAATAATTCAAAACAAATAAAATCAGTTGTAAAATGTGGATATTGTTACTTAGGTAAACTTAGGCTTAGCTTAATTTTTACGATCAAATTAAAATACAATTATCAGACATCCTAGCCATACAGTCATCAAAACTAATTCATATTTGGTAGAAAATAGTTCCTTCTATTGGTTTGTGTTACTAAAAAACACGCATGCACTCCAGTATTATAGTGAACATTAATATAATGGACTAATAAGCCTCTGCATTTTTCTCATAATTAAATCAATTTGACTGTTGTTTAGCTTTAAAGCAAAGGTAACAGATGCCGTTGAATAAGAAAATAATATTTATGGCATTTTTGCATTTTTAAATTTTTACGTACACCAACTATCTAACATTTGTTTTTTGAGATAATGTAGGTGATTTGGAAATAGATTCAACTTTAGTGGGTTTACTCCTATTCAGAAGGATAAGTTGACCAAGAAAAGTTGTAGTGGAAGAGAAAAATAGGAATTTGTAATGGTGGGAAATAGAAAATGACAAGCTATTGATTGGAAGTGGTTATAATTTTTATTGTGACTTATTTTGAAACTTCAAACTATGCAAAAAAATTAACTAGCATGCAAATTTATTAAACTATAATACATAATGATGCAATACACTTTTACTTTGTATGGAATTTTTTGGTTTACTATGAAGCAATGCGCTATTTTGAAGTATTGCTGCATCATAGTTTTCTTCCAATTGAATAAACAACTTCTTCCATTGGGTACAATCAAACAATATATTTCATCAAAGGTCAGTGCATCAACGCTTCTTTATTGTTGTGGTTTCTCCCTATTTTAACCATGCTCTAACTAACTTGATGCATTTTTGATCCATGAAGCTTATGTATGATTTCAGTGATTGGAAAAAATACAAATAAGAGACGGATATACAAGATAAGTTGGTGTATTAATATCTTTATGTACCAAAATTTATGCTTATAACTTATAAGCATACGCACGCTTCTCAATAATGCTAGATTTTTTTTATGGTTTTTTGTTTAGAAATTATATAATAAAACCATGTTCGGAGCATTGTTTTTCATTTAGAACTATTCATCAAAGATTGATATCTAGAAAATTATACATAAAGGTTGTTCACTTATAACTCATGCTATGTTCAGTAATGTTTTTCGTTAGCATTATAATAAAATTCTTATATATTTATTTATGGCCTATGCTACTTCAATATTTTTGTCACATCCGTGTGCGAAGCATGGATTCGCACTAGTCATTTTAATATCTTACCTTCTTTTGGATTATGCTAAGAACCTTTTACTAAAGTCAACCTTTTTAACCCAATATTATTATTGAACACCTTATAGTCAGATAGCGAAACTTAATTCACAAGGAATTCATTTAGATGCTTCCATTAATTACTATATACCTAACCCATGTTGTGAAAAGGAAAATTCAATAAGTAATAGCCAAATCCCATAATCTAGCCAAGCATAACTAATCGGTCAATAAATGATATAATTTAATATTATTATTTCCTAATAAACAAATACATAATAAATAACTATGTTCATTATTTGAAAACTATACTTTATATAAAATATAATCCTAGGTAAAAGTATTTAGTTTACCAATTTTGGAAATAATACTGTATCGGTTTGTTCTATTTAAATGTTTAGAAATACCTATCGATAACGCTAATAAGATGCATCGACTAGAAACCATAAGCACCCAACAGACCAATCGACACAATACAAAATATTATTATATCACAAACAATTACACCCTCATATATATAATACCATCAAACTCATTATAAGTCATTCCAATACACTATCTCTTAATGAGTTATACCCAACCAAAGCCGAGGTTCTCGCTTAACCTTTTGCTCTAATACCAAAATGTAGTGGTTCTGCCTTTTGGAGGTGACTATAATTCGTACCTCATTCCTAATTTTATGGCTAGCCTCTCGATTGTCTCAACCAACCCATAAAGGAACATGTAGGGGGTAATAGAAAAAGCTTCGTCATGCGTTTACCAATGTGAGAACCACATATCTCGCATGCCCTCGCACTCTCCGGTAATGATGACATATAACATCAAAACGATACTTTTACAAACGAAAAATGCAAAGATACAATAATCCGAGTAAACTAAGCTATCATCAACTTAGATAGTTATAATAATCAGTCCTCACAATTGTTGATATAAAAATAAACATGGTAATGTAGGGGAAATAAAATCAACGGTAGGTAGTCATCTAGCTCCTCTATTAGAGATCTAATGAATCATCAACGATATCTTGAAATATACACGCATTGACCCAAGCATTATAAGAAGAATAGCACCGGGTAAGTCTGGTAAACCAGCATGAGAAAACTCAAGTAATTTGAATTACAACATTTGTAAACCCTTTTAAAGAATAAAGGTATTTGGAAAGGCCACGCTGCAAATAAACACATACGAGTTTTACCTTACGACAACTGAACCATTTTATCAGAAAAGTTAGTGATATTATAATAATGTCCAGGGTGCTCAACATACAAACAAATTATAGTTGAAATAGTTACATTTGATAGCATATTTAGGTATACAAACAAAACCACAAAGGTACGTTCGTATAAATGGTTATTCTAGGAAGACCTCCTCAATGAGACCAATCTCCTATGACAAGGAACCAAAAATACCTTCTGAGCGTCGTATATCTCTATATAAAATATACCATAAGTTAAACACAACTGGGCCATCATCCGTGCACTTATGTGAACAATGTGTACCAAGTATCAACAACTCCCTGCTAGCAACATCAACAAGCATACTTTAGACGCAGAGTTTTCGTACCCCCCATGGGTCAGCTAAACCCAAGGATCATGCATCCTACTCTAACCTCAGTCATTGTCCCAATGTCTCGGCAACATTCAGCATCTTCACACGAGTTTCCAACAATACTCAATCACGTAATGAATCCTATATAGAGTCAATCGTCTAAATAGATTCTAGAACCACACATTTTTCCTTTAATCACTTCCAAAACAGAGAACCCATATCTCAGCCTTGAAATTGTTTTTGATAAACAGAGCACTTTCGATCTCGGTCTCTCCAGGACTAAGTCGATTAATTTGGTCTTGTTCAACAATAATGAGAATAATCGCAGAACAGAACTAAACCCTAAATACATTCCCATAAGTAAGTAATATAACTGCACTATCATTTCACGCAAGGCATGGTCAAGTCACATAAATGACTTTATCCCCCTTTTTGATTAGTTTATCATTTATTAAATGAAAGCCCTACTTATTAGAAAATATCTTTTTGTCTAATAAATTTTCTTTTATATGTCAACACTTCATTAACTAATACTCTTTTATTAATTAAAACATCCTTTATATTCTTGTATAAATATATTTAGTTATTCACCTATACTCTTTTCAACACCTAAAAGGTATTTATATACATATTCCAATGGTATAAGTTTGTTCACAAATTGTTTAATAAGTTTTACTTACTTGAAAAATAATCAAAGAGAATAAAATAGTTACTACCAAAACATTGTTATAATAAACTTCTTTTCATGTATAAATTAAGCATATAACACTTTCTATCTCTTTATAAAGATATCAGTACTTGTTATTACCTTTAAATTCCATTGTCAAAGATTTACAATATCTCTTCCAAAATATAATTCAAGGGTTTAAAAAAATGTTGCTAAAACATTGTTTACCACAAACACAAAACCGTTCCATTTAACCATTTTCTTTAAAACTCTCCTTTTAAAGGTTTAATTACATTTCAGGGTTAAAGATAAGTTTTGCTAAAAACAATTCTGACAACAAACCAAAACATTTCATGCTTTGTAAGCATTCCTCTTTAAAGCCCCCTTCTTCAAATTTATTTATATTTAAGGGTTAAAGTCGAGCGTTTCTCAAAAAATTTGTCACGCTAAACCCAAAACCATTTACCGATATTTTTTCTCTACTAGATATCCATTAATATATATCTAATTATATTCTTAAGTATAATTAATAACATGGGTTAAAAACAAATATTGCTAGAAAACTGTTTACAATAACCCAAAACTATTTACTTATCCACTAACAACTTTAAACATTTATTTAAAGAACAAAGCTCATCCACACTTATTAATGAAGGAAATACACATTTATTTGCTTCCATAAAATAATTAACTTAAGTGTTAAAATACAAACTTCTTTTATTATATTTATAAATACTTAGTTTAATATTTAAAACATATATATATATATATATATATATATATATATATATATATATATATATAGAAATATCTTTAAAATAGTTATTAATATGTTAAAAATAATTTTAAAACTACTTAAAATATATGATAATTATTCATATAGAATATTATGTAAAATTAAGGAATTTTGAGATAATTATAAAAACAAGTTTTAATTTTAAAAGATACTTAGTCTAGAAATTCCTAGTTAATTGTTAAAAATAATTTAAACTTGAAACCAATTTTATAAATCTCTATTATAAGTTAAAAAACAATACGAAAAAGATTGGAGAAAAATATTAAATTTAAATATCATTTTTAAACAATTCATAGTTCAAGATAGAAAAGGAAGCATTTACATAAGTGCTAAAGTTTTGTTTGAACATTGTTTTGCTACAAATTTGAGCCTAGATTTCAAAACATGAACAAATTATTTTTTATCCCCTCTTTTTAAATTTATTAGTATGCTTTGAGTACTTGGAAATCATAAAGAAAATTCTCAAAGAATAATTTTCAATTATTTTATAAAATTTCTCGAAAACATGGTATTTTACCGAACTGCACTTATGGTGACTATTTCACTATAAATTTTGCACTTCATTCAACTAGCTATCAATTGAATTAGGCTTCAAAAATTTCCCAATAAGAAAAATATATTATTTACTCCTTAAATTATAAAAGAAGCCCCCAAAGAATTTTGTGGAAAAATATCGTTATTTCGCTAAATAAAAATTGTCATTATAGCAACCTTTTTACTTTAATATTTTGTTACGTTGATTTACTTCTTCTACGACTTTTCAAAATATATTTAGTGATTTTATAAACACTTATACAAGTGTCAATAAAAACCAAGCAAGTTTTAATTAAGATACGTCATTAAAATCTCCATTTTCATAAGTTATAGTGTAAAGGAATAACGGTGCGCTTATGGCGACTATCGCTATGTGGACAATTCTATATTCAATTCAATATCCTGTTTCATTCTCTTTTATACACATATATGATTCCAAATTCAAAGCATGTCACTGTTAAACATGTATTAACATATGTACTAATAATCATGTCCATTTTAGATGTTAAAATGTGCTTAATTTAAACAACATAATTTCATTCTCATTAAGGACACTACTTTAAAAATCATATGCTTTTGGAAGCATATAATAAAAGGTTATAACTTTATGTAGTTAGTATCTACTATTATATATAATAGTAAGCATATTAAAGAATGAGTAACAAGCAATTATAAAGTGATGTAACAAGCAATATTATCAAGTTAATAACTTGATTCGAAGTGAGATTAACTCATTTTTATCAATCATATCTCTTCCTACCAACATTAAATCAATCACACACTTCCACTATCACTTCCTCTTATTCCTAGTTTATAGCCAAAGCCTTTACCTTCCTTCCATTTCTCATGTCCTTTCCTCTTCCACGATTACGTTCTCATGTCCTTCACTCACCTCCACATGGCTCATGGCCTAAGATGCCACCATCATCATCCTAAATCTCATGGCCATAAGGCCATGACACTTCTTCCATCACTCAAAAGTACACACATCCAAGGCCAAAATATCCCAAGACTTAGGCATATAAGAAGAAGATAAGAAGAGGAAGAAGTAAAGATAAGGAGTGTGTTGGTTGTCAAGAATGAAGTGAATATGATAGTGTATTTATAGGCTGAGGAAATGGATGGAAAATATTCAAAAATTCCTTCCTCAACCATGAAGTAAAGAGGACTTAAGCATGTAAGGCCATACCCTTACACATCATGCTCTCCTTGAGTTTTTCCTTGATGTAAGGCTTGATTTTGGGGTCCTTTATGTACACTTATTCCCTTAATTAAACATGTTTGATTTTAGCTTAGAAAAAGATCTGTTTGATTCTTATCATATTTTTACGCATGATAACTATTCAAAATATATTTATACAACTTGTACTAAATAAAAAGTTGATTTTTAACAAAATGTTTTCAGGTCACATTTTCGTTATTTATCCAAAGTGTATATTTCTGTAGATATATTTTAAAAATAAGTTTTCTAACATTAGTTATTAATTAAAATTTGTTTTACAAGCTTATAAAATTATATTTAATCATATTAAAGCTTGAATACAAATACATAAATAATTCAGATATTTAAATACGAACTGTTTGAAATTCAGGGTTGTTACAAAGAGGCTCTTCGACAAAGACCAACTGTGCCGAAGACATAATGCTAGGACAATTTGATAGCATAATGGCACTACTTCGCATCAAAATAATATGTCATCACTTTGATGCTAATCAGATGTGCATCTCTTTTGGATCACTCTTCATTCACAACACCTCTCGCTGACTTTGAAGGTATGCAAAAAGGGGCATAGAGAACACATCGCCTTTCATGATTAGTGGCGTGAAGAGGTCAAGTATAAACAACTCCCAAGATCAACAATAAATATCAAAGTGACCTTAGCATATCTCATTGATACTAAGCACCGCTAATTGCCAAGCACAAGCTCTCCACTAATCATCAAGAAGTACAACACCATGTATATCTTTGAAGATATTGCACTACTCTTTAATAGCGTTCAACATGGCATTTCGGTAGCATTTTTTACTAGCGTTTGAAGAACATTTAATATCTATGCGAAGCAATATTGATGTTGAAAACAATTAATATCCACAAAGATCTTAACACTACATCGTGATAACACCAAAAAGATGCAAAATGGAGTCGCTTTTCGCCGTTGTTCAGCGCAACACTTTGATCTATATATCACTTAAATGACACCGACATTATGCTTAGTAAAGCTATCAGTGTCGCTATGAATATTTTCACCAAGAATGTTGTTATCGTGGTCATTGCGGCATATCTCCAAAGAAATCTTAGCGATGACCCAACACTTAGCAACATCAAAGTCGATAAAGACGTTATCGACTCCATCACTAAGGCTCCACCTGCGTTGAAGATCCTACCACTCCACCTCTATAAATACATCCTTAGGGCCACTGTTTTGGGGAAAAAATTCTCACTTTTATTTATGACATGTTTTCAAATTTGTAAATCCTAAATCTATTTTGGGATTTTTCCATTTGTAGCACTTGAACAATTGTACATATACGAATTTGGGAAATTAAACAAGGACATGGCCTTTTTGACTTGATTTGGAATATGACTTGCATATTCGTGTGACATTGTTCATTGATTAATCTTGAACTAAGATTTGGACATTGTCAAACACATTGACTTAAATCTATTTGAACATATTGACTTTGATAATATCTTACCTATAACATATTAAATCGTACTATTAATGATCCACGAAATGATACTATCTTCGATACAAAGAATGACTATGGACTAGGAACCATGCGTTACATTACCAAATGACTTTGATAGTATTCAATACTCTACTATGACGACCTTGAATAGCTTCGAAGTGGCTTCTCATTGATTAATCCATCTTTACATGCTTTCGGGTGTTGACGAATTCATTCGTTAACATTTTGGCATAAGAAGTAAGGCATGAACCTTCGATTCCTTATAACTTTCTCCATATGCTAATTGCATAAGGTTCTTTTGTTTCAGGAAGAAAATGGTAAGAGCCAGGAACTGCAATGATATCCCAAATGAAGAAGCTAAATCACAGACATCCTAAGGAGATCGTATCATCCCAAGCTTCAACTTAGGGAATATGGAAGTTGGTCAACCTTCAACTTTAATGAAACTTGCATGCAATGAGACCAAAATTCAAGATTCAATATAACAAGAGATGGTAATGCTAGAGCTTCTTGAAGGGGCTCCGTCTTAAGAATCTTCAAGGGAAATGACGCTTACGGAAAGGGAAGATGAAGCGCAATCAGTAATTAAATTAAAGATGAAGAACGAAATGAAACCCAAGAAAGTCAAGCCAAAAAGTACCTTGAGCAATCGAATAGTTAAATTCAAGGAGATAATAGAAATTACTCCAATGATGAAACCATGCAAAATGACATTCTCAATCAAGTTACAGAGGATGTGCTTATGGATGAAAGAATCCTTAATCTGGACAAAAATAATAATCTTGGAAAGACTCCCTTTTCAGAAGAAATAATGGCTACTAGAATTTCATCTCACATCAAGACTTCTTCACTAAAGTATGATGGAACTACTGATCCAGATGATCACTATGCATCTTTTGAAAGCTGAATGGATTTTTACAATGCTTCAGGGGCAATTTGTTAAAAGCTCTCTCTAGTAACTATGCGTGCAGTGGTTATAAAATGTATAATAATTACTAAGGAGAAAGCAACTATTCCTGAGAATAATTTTCTTTTGAATTTTTGACACAGTTTTACATATATAAAGAGCCAACCGTGGATTCCATCATGCTAGCAAATAGCAAGTGAAGGCCAGAGGAACTGCCTGGCGAATACACGAAGATATTCAATACAGAACCATTAAAAGCAAAATGGTGTAACTAATAGAGAAAATCTCATGGAAGTTCATTCAACATTAATTGAGCAAATTCCTTTTTAGGAAGAACTTTATATTCATGGATGTAAAGATCTACGACATTCCTATTTTCAGGCCGGAACATTTATTCAAATGGAAGAGACATGCCCCACAACAAAGAAATTTCAATAAAACCAAGAAGAGGGAAGGCGTGACTCTGAACATCCTAGTAAGAGGTCAAAAGGGAACAATAATAGAAGAAAGAGTCGGAAGTAAATTTCTGAATACAAATATTTGAATTTAAACATGCCACTATTTCACATTTTCACCATGACAAAGGACGATGAAAATTTCACCACCTTTTCCAAAATATCTAGCCATCCTGAGCGAAATAGTGGATATGATTATTGCGATTACCAAAAAGTAAATGGGCATAAAAGTAACAAATGTCAGACATTAGAAGAATAATTCAGAACAAGATCAAGTTGGGGCTTCTAAAAGAGTTCACTAGGAAAGTTTGAAAAATTTTCCACTTTGAAGAGGATAACCTAAATCTTTGAAACTCAAATCTTTCTACAAGGAAAAAGTGGCCCTGTAACTTCGAATTCAGATTTTGATCAAACTATGAAGTCTTATGGCAGTTACTCATTGCGAATTATCTTTACTCATAAAGTTTTATAATTTGATTTGTATTTGAATTTAATCATGTATTAAAACATAATTTGAGTGCCTTTATAGGCTAAAACAAAACCCGTCCACTTCACTCCAAAGGTTTAGAATTTCCATGACTAAAGCATAACAACTTTCAAGCCATTCTGAAGGACTATAGCTCAAATATCCAGTATAAAGTGGTTCCCATTCTCAAAAGTTTGGATTAATCTACTTTCCAATGTACGCCAATTTCTAAGGAAAAGTAAATATCTAAAATCTTCTTAAAACAAGTTATTCTTAGGAAAAACATGCCCATATCCGTAAAGGTCTATCAGTTCATGAATGTTGCCTTTTCAAACTTACAAATAAGACATTCCTTTTTGCTATCAAAACCCTTAGATGGTGCAGTTACATATATATTTTATAAAGCTGAAAGTAAACACACCAACCAAATTTTCAACAAGACATTTTATTTCCGAAAAAGGATTTATCAAACCCATCTTGAAATAAATTATTTTCAAAAAGTAATAAAAATTAATTTAGTTACCCTATTGTTTAGGGAAGCTTATATGCACTTATTTCAAAGAAAGGTTGTGGACAATCCTCTAAAATTACATAGCATTAGTGAATGCACAATACTGATTTCGGCAAATTATGCCAAGATGAAAAGCATTTTCAAAGCTTTCTGAAATTGTTAGCAAGGAAACACTTATACTCATTTTCCCAAGAAAATATTTTAGAACTATCTAGATTTATCAATAAAAACTCTAATTAGAAGAGATTATTCTCAATTAAAAGGCAATTAGTTCATGAATCATAACCACTCAGTCTCCTTCTTGAGATTCGAGTTTCTATCATGAGGATGATTTGAAAACCCATTATCAAAGAGTTCAAGTTTCCAAATTATTTTCAAAAGTAATTCCTCAATTAATCAAAGAAATCCTTTTTCAAAAAATTCTTTCTTCCAAAAAGAAAGTCGTGACAAGAAAAACTGAAATTTATCCAATAATGTTTTCACAAGCATTGCAACTGGCCAAAATTTATTTTCAAAAACAAATTTTTCGAAAGGAAAACTTCTTCAAAGACTCTGATGTCCACTCCTAAGCACCATGAGCATCCAATGTCCCCTTAGAGCACCACTGAGTCTCCGACGTCCACTCCAAAGCAGCAATGAACCTCCAATGTCCACTTTAAAGCACTAAAAAGCCTCCTCCGAGAGCATATCCTAGAGGGAGGGATAAAAGACTTCAGCCTATCCGAAGCGCCTCCTAGCATGAGGGTCCAGCACCCACCAAAACCTCCGGTTAGTTCCTAGGTACTTTCAAAACCAAAATGGGACGAAGATTTCCACAACCCAAATAAAAGGCAAGCGTCAAGAAGGGGATCAAACAAGGGAAATGGACGAAGAAGTCCACAACTTAGAGCAAAGTCAAGGCCAAAGAAGGGGAACAAACAAAGGAAATGGATGAAGATGTCCTCAACTAAGAGCAAAGTTAAAGCCTAAAAGTGGGCATAAATAAAAAGAATGGATAAAGATATCTGTTACTCCCAATATTCTCCTTTCAGCCAAGTCGAAACCTCTTTAAGACAAAGTGCAAGGGAGAAGAATTCCAGTCCAACCTTTCGAAGGAGTCAAAGGGACGCTCACTACAACAAAAATACCTTTTCGCAACTGCTAAAAACAGTTGTGATAAGTCTATTACAACTGGCACCCGCCAGTCGTTATATCCGCAGTTGTAATAGATCCGAATTATTTTACAGCTGGCTTGAACAGTTGCAGAAGGAGTTGTAGAAACTTATTTTACAACTGCGACATGTTAGTTGTAAATGACTACTTACAACTGCTTTTAGCAGTTGCAAAAGGTCTTTTACAACTGCCCCTGCTAGTTGTAAAAAACTTATTTACACTGCGGAAAACCATTTACAACTGCTTTTAGCAGTTGTAAAAGGCTTTTTACAACTGCTTTTAGCACTTGTAAAAGGATGAAATACAACTAACAATAACAGTTGCAACAGACATTTTTACAACTGCTATAAACAACCATAATCATCTTATGACATCTGCTATAAATTTCTTAATATCATAACTAAAACCAATATTTCATTAATATTATACACAATCATGCAAATTACTTGAAACAACACAAAACATTTGCATTCAAGAAAATAAAAAACAATTCGAGTTTACACCATCAATGAATTCATAAGTTCAATACAAAACACAACTAAATCCATAACATGTTTCAGTAAGAGTACATATACATACTAATTAAAAGAGATAAATTCCTTATGCCAAGCAATAGTCGTCCCCACCGCTTGTCCAATAGTATAGATATCTAAAGTAGGTCTATATAAAATAGCTTCGGGCTCCACCGCTGAATCAATCCAAACCTTCCAAGCGTCTGCTCCAAGTGGTACATGATGCACTAAAACTGTAGGATCAGTAGATGCAATTGTTGCTTCTGCGACAACATTTCTTTGCCAACCCAATAATTTGCACTTTCTAGACTGATTCTGAACTTGTATATGACCACCATTTGAAACGTTGTTGCTACTCCGATGTGACTGCAAACAAAAATCATGAACATTTAATTTATCAATTAGCAGGTGTTTGGTGATGACAAGTAAATTGATGGTGTTTTGTAGCTTTGATGGTGAAGTGCAGTAGTGTTTGTGGTAGAAATGCTAAAGTGTGGGAGAATGGTGCAGTGTACAGGGTGATGTGCAGTGGGATGGTGGAGTTTGTATGTATGCTGGTTGTATGTTTGTAGTTGGTGAAATGATGAAGGCAAGGAATATTGTATATGCACTGAGTATGAGTTGTAGTGAGTATGTTGTATGTTGTAATGGTAGTACTATGTTAATGAACTGGGGATGTGTAGTGTGATGTGGATGGCAAAGCAGGTTTCAAGGCAATATAGTTGGACAGTAGTGGATGTTTCAAAGCAGTGTGATGAGGAGTGTGATTGCAGTGAAGAGGTAAGGTTTTAAGTGGAAGTTGTATGTGCGCCAGACTTTGGCGGAGGTGAATGTCAATGGTATGTAAGCAGTAAGGAGGATGTATGTTTGTTGAACTGATGATTTGAGTATTGGTGGTATGTAAGGAGGATGTATGTAAGTGGAATGATGGTGCTGCAGTATAGGATGTGCACAGTTATGTAAATGAAATTGTATATGTAAATGTAATTGCACAGTAAAGTAGAAGTAGGCAGAGTGGAAGTGAAGTTGACAGAAGGTGTATGATTGTAACTGAAGTGTTGTTGAAGTGGGGGATGTTGAAGTAGGGAAGTGAAGTAAAAATCATAAACATTTAATTTATAAACATTTAATCACCAAACACAAAAGAAACAAGAGGAGTTATCTACATAATATAGTCCGTGACTACTTCCACACAACTGTAAGCATATTTATCAACTCCACGCAGTAAAATAAAAGTTACAGAAATTGTTAATACTATTTTTTGTTTCTAATGATTATTTTGAAACAACTGTAATTCATGTAATGATTAACATAATTGAGTCCGGACTTTCAGACTTGGATACGGTAAAATCAAACTATAATTCACGTCAAACTATGAATCCAATTCACTATTTTATGAATTTTGCTAAACCAATTATAATTCAATAGTAAGACATGGTGCATATATATGATAAAATCATATGAGCCTACCAGTCAACTTAAGTCCCACGAGTTGGGTAAAGTTGGCCCATTCAATTATAGAAACTCGCAATTTTTTCAGGCAATTCGTTTGTAAATGCACATGTTGTAATGTTGACAATGTTAGCATATAATATTTTTCATATTTGAAACTTAGTTTCAACAAGCAAATGGATTGCGACACTGGAACTGTTAATGTGTTCCTCAAACTCAAACTTCAACTCAACCTGCACACTCCCCAAATCCCCAAATCTGCAAACTAGAAAAACTTTTGAGTTTATTTGTTCTTAAGTCTTGCTTTTATAATTCTTTAGTTTAAAAATTTTTATTTTTAATATTTGGACAAGTCATCACCATACATCGCCATCGACCATACAAGAACAGCTACATTTCCATACTTTTATACTCAATTTATAAAAAAATACCTGAGGCGTATCACCACGAGGAGTCACTGGCTCTTCCGCTACATTTTGTTTACCATTGATATTCTGTTAAAAAAAAATGTTACTTGCATTAATAAATTTTTTAGCGCATATCAATTACTCTAACATACTAAATCAAAATAACTTACAGCCATAAACAAATCAGAGAGCTCTTTCATTTGGGCCCGCAAGGTAGTAATTTCATTTTCCAATGCATGTACTTTTTTTGAACTACTCGTGTGAACTGCAAACTGAGTTGGTGTAACTCCAAAACCTAGGCCCCTTATTCTACCTCTATTTTCACGACCAAAAGCCTTCGACACTCTATCTTCCTCCAGCGATACCGTTCCTTGAGAACTCTGATCAGTGTTTTTATACTCTTTTATCTTTGTCTACAAATTAAAAAATATCCATTTTTCGCATGTCACAACATTCATGTAAGGTTCATATATTGGAGACAATCGTGAAAATACATGCCAATTAAAATATATCAAATTCAACTTGTTAGAAATAAAAAAAATAAAAAATTAATTGGATTAAAGAAAGGATAAAATGAAGTGAAAATGGAAAACAGTGAAATAATTAGATGTAATATATATGTATTCTTACCATGTAATTGCAGACAACAGAATTTGATGGTTCTCCATTTTTCTTTATGTGGCCTCTGCACCACAAATCCTCTCTAGTAATATCAGATGAGCAACCACTTTCTTTTTTCTGCAAAAAGAACTTAAAAACTAATTTCTAAACTGTATTGGATGAATTTTTTTATACTCATAACAAATGAATTTTATAAGTTATTTTTTCTTACCATATCTTCTGCAAGTCTTGCGTACCCCTTTCGACTCATAGTGTGTGGAATTGTATTCATTGCTCATATGGTTTTGTATTTATTGCTCGTCGACTACAAAAGAGAAATTCAATAAAATTAGATATAATAAATTGAAATGAAAAATTTTCAATAATAGCCACCAAAATAAAACCAACTACCTCAAACTCTTTCGTCAATTTCTCGTTGACAAAATCATTCCATTCTTGAGCACTCTTAATATTATCTGGTTTTAACATGCCTAATTTGTTGGAAGCATCGGGACTCTTTGCTGCAACTTTTATAGCTTTAACTAGCCATGACTTTGACTCTTTCCATCGCAGTCCCAACATTTGAAGGAGCATATGTTGATGTATGTCATCCAACTTGAATCTTGCCTGTACAGTGTGAACTGTGTTATCAATGATTATTTGAATTCAATTGTAACCTTCAAGCACATTTGAACGAATAAAACTAACAAAACTAACCTTCAAGCACATTTTAACGAAGAATCCAAAATTACCATGTTATCTAAAGAAGTTAAATTTAGTACAGTACTATTTGTAATACCTGAATACATGTCCATAGATCGACCTTCAATTTGTTGTCGACTTTCTTCCAATTGCTAATGGTCACGGGTACCATCTCTCTTGCTAAAGTCCCAATATATGATGATAAATGTTTGGAATTTAGACCAATAGGCTGATTTCGGTCATTGAACTCAATTTCTACCTTCTCATTCGGTGTTAAAGAAAATAATCTCATCATTATTTTTCCTCTTTTTCTTTTAGTTTTGACCATGTTCACCTCTTTGGATGAAGGATCTAAATTCGTAGGTGAAGCAGACCTTTGGGCAGCTGAATCATGAGGATTGGACGAGTGTGTGGTAATGATGTTTTGGAGGGGAGTTAAATCATGAGGAATGGACGAGCGCGTGGTAATGATGTTTTGGAGGGGAGTTGAATCGTGAGGATTGGACGAGTTTGTGGTAATTACGTTTTGGAGGGGAGTTGAATCAAGAGGATTGGATGAGTGTGTGGTAGTGAAGTTTTGGAGAGGGGTTGACTTACGGCAAGGAACGATGGACGGAGGAATTTCACCATGCTTGCATGGAGATTTTCTAACAGTAGCATTCATATCCTTAAGAGTACAAGCAAATTCAACTTCAACATCTTTCATTTTAGAGATTCTAATACCACCATTAGCTTCAGTTAGATCACGAGCAGCTGCAAGTGCAGCCAGATTTGCTTCTTTGATCTTTTCTTTGCTTGCTTCAAGCTCTGAAATTATTTGAACAAATATAGCATTAGTAAGGGTATAGTTAGGATTGAGATAAATATTTTTAACACTCAGGCATGAAATGAAATGAGTCAAATAAAAATCTGAAACTGAAACTATAGCATGAGCTCTAAAAATTACTTGGTGAGTGGCATGGGTGGCATACATGCAATCTGTCATATGGGACATCTCACTGATTAACCATGTTCTTTCTAAAGAATGCATATAATAGGCATATTGTGAAGATGTTGCAGTGTGAACAGTGGGAAGGTGTGTGAATAGTGTGATGGAATGAACTATTTGTGGTAATTGGTTGATCAGTGAGTAAGGCGGTGTGATGGAAGAGTTCGTGAGGACTGTGGCAAGGCAGTAGTAGTATGACCAGAAGTAAAGGGTGCAGCAGTAAAGTGGATGTGCACAGTTGTACAGTTATGTGCATAGAGTGGAAGTGAAATTGACAGAAAGTGTGGGGTTAAAAACAGTAAATAAAATTGTATATGTAAAAGAAAGTTGTAACAAAAAAAATTGTAAATGATTTGCAAAATGAAATGGAATAAAAAGAAAAGATTTGAGCATCATTTTAATTTCTCCAGGACAAAATTCAGTTGGTATTATTATTCAAGATGGTTACCTCTTCTTGATGTTGCTCGTTCTTACCCATGGATGCAACAAGTTCAAGCTTCTTTTACTAAGTGATCAACCTGGAAAAAAACCATAACATGTAGAAAATTAACATCATACTAATTATAGAATTTTTTATATGTAAAGACTATGATATCAGACTATGATTTCTTTCATATGCTAAGTTGTTTATAACTAAAATTTCCAATCAATTTCCAAATGAAACATGCCTATCTCGAATTGAATTCGAAACACAAATCAATTGGCGGCGTTTGAATTGAGGTTGCGATTTGTGGTTCTGGGTTTGTTTCGATTTGGGTTTCGGCGATTGATGAGATGTTCGATTTCGATGGGATGCTTGGTTTGTCTGGTAGAGTTTGAAGTGTGTACAAGTATAAGAAGTAGTGCAGTGGACTACTGTTGCACTGGGTTGAAGATGATAGGCATGAAGGTGTAGTTGACTGCAAGGTTGTGAAGCAAGCGATGAAGGCGTTGCGACGTAGAGTTGGAGATGGAAGACAGTGGTGCAGTTTGATGTTGGCTTTTTGAAAAACTTGTTCGGTCAATGGGCTGCTGAGGCAGGGAACTGTTCGGTGAAGTGTGATGTAGCAACAGTTCTGTGGAACTGTGTATGCGACGTGCACAATGGAGTTGTACTGTGTTGTATGACAGTTCAGTATAGTTGTTGAATGGTTTTGCAAAAGAATGTGATAGTTTTTGGTATGACAGTGTAATGGAAAATTTCTGGGTTGCACAGTTTTGCAAGGCAGTTTTGAGAAGGTCGATGGGGGAAGTTGCTGTGCACTCTGAACCAAGGGGCGATGGAAGGTTTTTTTTTGGAGTGGGGTGGGGTGGGGTGTGGTTTCGGCAGATAATGATGGTTTCAGTTTTGTATATGGTTTAGTGATGTTGAACTGTTTGCTGTAGAGAAGCACTGAATGATGGGAAAGCACGGTGAAGAGGAGATGATGGTTTTGAATAATGCAGGCAATAGTTTATTGTGGAGGAGCAAAGTTCTGGTGGATGATGATTTTTGGAGTGACAACGGTTTGGGAAGTTTTTGTAAGTGAAGTGGCTGTGCGGTCAGGTACAGGAATGTATGTATGTAATGTTGTGCACTGGTTTGAATGTGGATTTGTGCTTGAAGGTTGTTTGACAGGGATGTGGAGAAGTGAGATGTAGGAAGGCAATGGGGTGGTTGAATTTTTGTGCAGCTGTTGATGATGTTAGAATTGAAGTGGAAGGTTGAATATATGGTTGTATGAAGGATGCAGTGAAATGGTGGTGAAGAGGCAGTATGATGTGAACAAAGGTGGTGAACTGATGTATGGGTGGGCAAGCAGTGAAGATTGAAGATGATGTGAGAAATGCACAGTTGAGTAGTAGTAGTTGAGGAGTGCACAGAACAGAAGCAGTGCACAGAACAGAAGCAAATTGAACAGAAGAACAGAAGCACTGGAAAACAATGTAAAAAATGGAAATCTAACTCAATGTAAATTGAAATGTAAACTAAAGGGATAATTTTTTTATTCTGTTTTTCAAATGAGATTGTGTGTAAACTAAAGGCTATAGCAAATGCCTATCCATAATTCTACCTATTTTGGCATGCAACTTACCATCAAACTTATATAATATCATGTTATTGCTACAGTTTTCTCTTGGTACAACGGTACAACAAATACAATCATAAACCGAAAAGAAAGAGGAAAAAACATAATTCTGTTAGCAAGTAGACAAGCAATGGGAATAATCATTGACATAATAAAAATTAATATGATGCATAATGCATCAACAAGTATCATTTGGTATGAATCACTAGTCCACTTATATTATTCAATATCTCAACGAATATTGAATGATTTCAAGACAGATAAAGCTTAAAGTACAGTTGTTAAAACTGAGATCAAAGGAAAGTAACTATTTAATTGTTATGGGTTTACCTTTCAAAAAAGAGATGCACTTTTGAAATCAAAAATGAAGAAAGGTAATTCAATAATATTTAATTGTTAGTTTCTTAACCTAACTTGGAACAAAGGTCTTTATTTTGTGTTTGCACTATATATATGAGACATATAACTACATAACTAAACATTTTAAGGCATATGACTACATATAAAATAAATGAATGCTTTATTCATACCAAAATGCCATCGCAATCCTTCCTTATGTAACTTTCGTCCCCATTATCAACATCTCCATCATTAAGTAGTGACTCATCTAGTGGTTTACTAGTTGAGTTTTCCTCCTCCTCATATTTTTCCAATTCATGAAAACCTATAGGAGGTGCTTTCAAAACGACATATCAATTTGAAAAACTACTTTCTCTATAGAAGAACACTTGTACAGCTTGTGTTGCTAAGATGAAAGGATCGCTTGCAAATTGATTTTGGAACTGATGTAAATTAACTAATGTAAATCCATCTTCAACCTTAACTCCACGATAAATATTTGCCCAATCACACTTAAACAAAGCAACTTGAAATAGACGGTAGTCCAACAACAAAATTTCACGCAAGATGCCATAATAAATAATTTTCTCAACGGACCCGTCTGCCCGAATAGTATTTGCCTCAATGGAAACACCACTATTTTGCGTAGACTTCTCGTAATCCTTAGTATGGAAACGCCGTCCATTAACAATATAGCCAGTATACGAAACTACTTATGACCGAGGCCCATATGAAAGCCATTTTATTATTTCGCTAACATGTGAAACATTTCTCTCATCTTTAACCTGGACATATATAATTTTGTTTATAACGATATATGACAAAAATATGTGCATATATGATGGTTAATTGTTCTAAAGAAAGAAAATATAACTACTCCAACCTTTTTTCCAAACCAACAACTAAAAGTCTCTGAATGTAGTTTTGAAAATTCCACATCGTCTTGTAACAGTCGAGGATGCAAACGTTTTAACCCCTCTTTGTGCATTCTGGATCGCAAATGTATAAGTTAAAATTTAATTGCGTTCGTATAGAATAATCGAGTTGAACTTATACTTATTCTATGTACGGCTCCACTTCATCGGTGTTGAACGACACATACCGATGAGCAGCATCAATTACTTCCTCAGAAACTAAGATGGGTTTTCCTTTGGAAATTGGACGTCCATTGAGTATGGAATCACTTTGCTGCACTTCATTCCGATTTTTATTTCTCCAAACTTATACGCATCGTCAATATATCTAGCACAATACTTAATGCATTTTTTAGAAGAATAGCGCTCAGCTATGCATCCTTCGGTTCGGGCTTGATTTTTAACATAAACCTTCAGTATTTTCATATACCTACAATCAAGATATAAGCATAAAATGCTTTCATAAGTGCATGTTTTATTAATTAATTACGTTAAGTATTCATAAAAAAATATACCTCTCAAATGGATACATCCACCGGTATTGTACCGGTCCACAAATTCTTGCTTCCCTCCCCAAATGTATTGTCAAGTGAATCATGATGTCAAAAAAAGAAGGAGGAAAGAATCTCTCAAGGTCACATAGTGTTAATGCGACTTGATTTTCCATGGATTCTAATTTATCTCTATCAAGCACTCTTTGACACATGTCATTGTAAAATGAACATAGTCGCAATATTGCATTCCTTGTACCTACATGCAATAGCCCTCTCAAAGCTACAGACAATAGTTGTTGCAGCAAAACATGATAATCATGAGACTTAAGACTTGAAATTTTGTCCTGTTTTGCAAAACATTTCCCAATATTTGAGCTATACCCATCAGGCACCTTCAAATTCCTCATCCTATCATAAAAGATCTCTTTTTCTTGGTCTGTTATGGTGCACGGGGTAGCAGGAACTAATACTTTACTTCCAACATCTATAGGATGCAACTTCTTCCTTATACGCATTGCTTCCAAATCTTGACGTGAACTAATTCCATATTTTGATTTTCCTTTGATATCAAGCAATGTACCAAGATTACTCTTGCAAATATTATTCTCGACATGCATTACATCTAGATGGTGACGCAACAGAAGTGCCTACGAAAACCCAAAAATTGTGTATAATAGAGTGATAGTAAAATACTAATTACTAGAAATGGTTAAAAAAAAGATATTTTATTTTTAGCTATATTTTACCTTCCAATAAGGCAAATAAAAAAAAATGGATTTCTTTTTCCACATTTGGATTCCCTTTTTCTTTACATCCCCCCGTTTTCTTTTCCTACTATCTCTCTCATCTTCCTTTGTTTTTTTTCCCCACTCATTTACGATATCTTTAACATCATCGAAGATTTGAGTACCAGTATGTATTGGAAGCATTTGTCTATTTTCTATGGTTCCATCAAACAAGTTTTTCCAGTGACGGTATTCATGATTAGGTGCAAGAAATCGTCTATGACCCAAGTATGCGCATTTTTTACTAAATGGTAGCCATATTGAACATGTATTAATGCCACAAACAAGACATGCTCTCTTACCTTTTACAGTGCAACCTGCTAAATTTCCATAAGCTGGAAAATCATTTATTGTCCACATCAGAATTGCATTTAATCTAAATTCGCTGCGATCGTATGCATCATACACTTTTACCCTTTTATTCCATAATTTGTTCAAATCTTCAATAAGTGGTTGCAGATATATGTCAATATCATTTCCCGGCTGACGTGGTCCTGGAATTAATAAAGATAGCATTATATTATGGAATTAATAAAGATAGCATTATATTATCTTTATGCATACAAAGCCACGGAGGGAAATTATAAGCAACAAGAAACACTGGCCAACAACTATATGTTGAATTCCAATCACCAAAGGGGTTAAAACCATCACTTGCAAGACCGAGCCTTAAATTTCGTGGATCGGATGCAAAGGAAGGATACATTCTATCAATTGTAGACCATTGAGAGGAATCTATAGGATGTTGCAGTTTGAATCTTCTCTTTTATTACTGCTATGCCATCTTAATTGTTCTGAGGTCTCCGACGACATGAACATTCTTTTCAACCTTGGTATGAATGGAAAGTATCTCAAAACCTTCACAGGTATTTTAGCTTGCTTTCCATCTTCGCTTGTCTTGTTCTTTTTCCAACGAGATTTGCCACATTTGGGGCAAAAATCACAATGTGCAAGCTCTTTTCTAAATAGATAACAATCGTTTACGTATGCATGTATATTCCTATAACCTAAACCAAATGATTTAATCAACTTCTTTGTTGCATATGTAGAATCAGGAAGCTTGTTTTCCTTAGGTAGCATATCCCTAAGAAGCTTAAGAAGTTCCGTAAATGCTGTGTCGATTATACCATTTCGAGCCTTATGTTTATAAAGAAGTATTGTAGCAGACAACTTTGTATGGCTTGTACAACCAGGATATAAAGGAATTTCAGCTGTCTCCAACATTTTCTTAGTCCGTTCCCTATGTTTATCATTAACATGATACTCATTCTCATCGTCACCAATTTCTGCATCTAAATACATTCTTTATGTATCTGTCACTTCGTCGGCTTCATTTTGTGAATGACGTGCTTCTCCTGAAATATCCATACATCATATGTTGGATCAATTCCAAAATACACCAAATGTGTCACAACATCTCTTGGAGAATGCCAAACAAGATTCCTACATTGACGACACGGACAAATAATTTTTTCAGGATTACTCTCACTTTCTGCATGCTTATGTACGAAATTCCGAACGGCTTGCCTATATTCCTCTGTCATTCTACAAAAAATAAACATCTCCTTAGTCAACCCTAAATAGTTATACATATGAAATAACTAATCAAAAATTACAAAACCTTGGTAGGTTAACCCATGTTTTGTCCATAGCTTGTGTGGATCCGATTGGATGCACATGCAAAAGAAAATAGTAACTACACGACAAAAGAAGCTAGTAAGTTTTAAAAAGTCCATTCTTTACATGTACTTCATCAAGAAACTAGTGACCATGGACTCTATCATCTACTAGTGCACAAATCAACAGTCATTCAATCAGAAATCGAATGCTAGCAAATCACATTCACTAGTGCTAACAAAAATGGAGATAAGACTTGCATTGGAGGGTTGTAAGCTCTTTATCCTTTTATAAAGAAACCAAAAGGTGTCCCAAACAAATAGTTCGCATATCTAGGAAAAAAATCCTTTTTTTGCATGGAGACTCCACCATCATCCATTGTACAGAAATTTGAAAGAAAAAACAACTAAGCACCAAAAATTTGAGAGTGACTTGAAAACCATATATACAAGATAAACCAAATTCATCTTAAATCACAGAATGAATTGGATATACATATTTTCATCAAAATAAATAAACCTAAATCTAGCATTTGGTATGAAATGGTAAAGAGTCATTTAACTATCAATAATGATAATCAACAAATAACAGTAAGAACCAAATAAAATCAATTAAATCGCGGGTAGCAACATACCTATAGCTTCGTCGACCGCGACAAACACAAGCGAACAGCAACAACAACAAGCAAACGTGGGTGGCAACGGAGACGAGCAACGAAGACGAAGCAAACAAACGAATGTAGCAATAGAGACAGGTGACGGAGGCGAGCAGATGGCGGAGAGTAGTCGGATAGGGTTTGGAAGATGGTTTCGTCAATTTCAACGAGCGTGGTTTAATTCGTGGATGGCAAAGCAGAGAAGCGGGATGGGCTAGGGTTTAGATTTAAGAATTTGGGGCCAATTTTATTTTTCTTCGATGTAATGAGCGGGCAAATGAAAATAAAGGGGGGAAGTTGTAATTTTCTGTAATCCGGGGAGACCACTGTCAAAAACAGTTGTTGTACATAAATATTTACAACTGCCACAAACAAATGGTTGTTATAGACATATATTACAACTGCTGTACAATTACAGTTGTTAAAATTACATTTGTTACAACTGCTACAACCGAACAGTTGTTATAAAATATCTAATACAACTGTCAATTTGTGCAAGTTGTAAACGAAAAGTTGTAATATGATTATTTTGTTGTAGTGGCTACCATCATAGTTTAGCGGTTCCAGATCTTTCAAAGGCATCGGAAGGTCGCTCCTCACAGTGTCCAAGGAGTTCTTACCTTTCAAAGAATTCAAAGAAAGTATTAGCAACCCATTCGAAAGCTGCAGTAAGCCTTTCGAATCGGTCGAAACCCATACAGCCCCTAGGAGTTCTGCATTAGTTCAAAACAAGAGCATGGACTACACAGCGACATCGAAACTAATGATGGTTGAATCTCTTTGAAACCAATGTAATTGACCTATCGACCATGTCGAAGGCTCCAAACTTACATCACTAATAATAAGGAGGAAAAGACCCATCCAAAACACCTTTTGACAATGTCTAAAGGTGCTATAAAGAAAACAATACTAAGAGGCGAAAGAATGATAAAGCCACCTTTCGCCAACATTGAAAGGAGGTATGGTTTTCGATCAGGTTGAGAGGTTAAGAAAGAATGAAGGAATTGATAGAGCGTGACAAGAAGAACAAGGACACCTTTCGACAGCGTCAAAAGGAGGCATTGCTTTCAATCCGGTCGAAAGGTTCATAACAGCATATAAAGACACATCTTTCGATATCGTCCAAAGGAGGAATAGCTTTCGATTAGGTCGATAGGTTCATAACAACATATAAAAAGACGTCTTTCGACGACCTTGAAAGAAGTCATAGCTTTTGATCAGGATAGAAGGCACATAATAGCATGTAAAAGGTGAACCTTTCGACCAGGTCGAAAGGTTCACAACAACATATAAAAGAAGGACCTTTTGACATTCGAAAGAAAAGGCCTGGAAGGGAGGCCGCCTGCATCTATAAATAAGACCAAAGGGGTCACGTTTTGGGGATCCGATTTATCTCGTTCCAAACTTGTATTTCTTTAACAAAGCACTATAACCCAAATGCGGTGATCATTTGGGAATTTAATGAAATAAAATTTCTTTAGATGGAAAAAGGGAAGTCTTGAGCATTTTTGGTCACTTTACTATGTACTAAAGCTTTTGCTGAATTAACCTTAATATTTCTTGTTTAACCCCATCGAAAGGTACCTATCATCAAAGTCGACACCTTTTCAGGCCTTGACAATTTCTGCAGCCCTTCGAAGCCATCAAATTTGTGATCCAAAGCTTTTGACAAGGTCAAAACCTATTCTCCAACACCAAAACCAGGGCTTACAGATTTAATCTAAAGGAAGTCATCCCCATAGCTTTCGACAAGGTTGAGGCCTACTTTAAATCAACTGGATCATAAGACTTCCTTCTTAAATGTAAGGAAAGCTTAAACTCAAGCATTCAACAAGATCGAAACCTATATTTAAAGGACTTAACACAAGGAATTTAAATCTAATCAAAAGGAAAGCTTTCAAAGAAGATCACATTAGCTCATAGGATCGAAAGGTCGCTTAACCTAGAGACTATTGCTTTTGATACGTTGGAATGTCTAGTTTGAGAAATATCAGTTAAAAAAACCGAATCAAAAGGAAATTCCTAAGGGAATCATGCTCACTGCTCATGCAAAATTTTGTTCATCTTTCTTAGCAATACTTAGGGGTGTTGACAAGAAATCTCGTTAACATTTTTGGCACTAGAAGGAGGGCTTGAGCCTCCGACTTGGATAAATCTCCAACATCATAACCCTGCTTAATTCAATCCTACTTCATGTTTATCCACTTTGGTTTGACCATGGCCAGCAGATTTAAGAGATCTTAACAAGGATCTTCCGAACCACATTTGACAAGGTTCTCCCAAATAATCATTAAAAACTCAACCTGGATGAGGGGCAAAGACTAAGGCTCGAAGCCCTAGGAATTATAAACAAAAAGAAATTTGAATCTTATAATCCTGAGAAATGGAGTCTAAATCCTTTTCATGTTGGTCCTAACCCTATCTTTGCACTTGGAAAAAGAACAAATGGAGGTGACAATATCTTTAAACAAATTATAAGAACTATTCGACACAAAGGCGCGATCTTTGAGCAAGTAATAATGAATGATTACAATGCCTTTGCATAAAAATGGCAACCAAATACAATAAGAACACTTCCAACTCGATAAGTTCAATGGGTAGTGAAAAGGAATGAAATTGAAGAACATTAAATAATAAGGTCAAAGAGCAAAAAGTCAAAGTATTTTCCACATGAATCAAGATTTCTTGTCAACACCGAAAAAATATATTAAGAAGGATGCATTTCTTCATTAGAGAACAAAGGACGTGATTCCTTTTTAAGATTATCTTCCAAATTAACTTACTAGTTGATGAGCCCTATGTCAGAACTTTTGTCATCGTCGAAAGGTTAGGTCTTGGGCTCAGTGACCTTCTGGCTTTGTTGAGCTTGCTTGAAATCCTCCATAAGGGCTTTCTATTTTATTAGATCAAGTTTTCCTAAATTGAGTCCTCAAGAGATAGATTTCAATCTTGTCAAAAAGTTAGGGAGATAGCCTTCCATGAATTAGGGCAGGAGTTCATTACTTTGGTGAATAGATAGCGTCTTTCGACCTTGTTGAAAGGTTTGATCATTTATATCGAGCATATTTCAACCTTGTCCAAAGGTTTAAATAGTAGAGCCAATAGTTTTGAAACGTTGCAATTGATGCTTAGATCAATTGTGTTATCAACCTTGACGAAAGGTTCAGATTGTAGGGTTAACGACTTCGGAAGGTTGTAGTAAATATTTTAGTAGAAGTGTTGTCGACCTCGTTGACATGAACCTTCCGATGGGGTTGAACTTGAAGATGTGAGTTAAGCCAACAAAAGTTTAAAAAAACGGTAAGGTAATTAACAAAAACCAGGAACTTCCCTTCATTTCCAAGAAAAATCTTCATTTTATTAATTTCCCTAAATCACACACAATTAGGGTTATAATACTTTGATTGAGAAATTACAAGATTAGAATGAGAGAATTCGAATCCCTAAAATAAGACCCCTTGGGCCTTATTTATAGATGCAGGCGGCTCTCCTTTTGACTCCATGCTCGCAACTGGGTCGGAAGGTCTCCCTTTTATATGTAGCTATGAACCTTTTAACTTCGTCGAAAGGTTTGCCCTTCATTTTCCATTATAGACCTTTCGACATTGTCGAAAGATTGTTTTTCTTTAAGTCCACATGAACCTTTCGACTTTGTCGAAAGGTTTTCCTTCTTTATACTGTTGTGAACCATTTGACCTTGTCGGAAGGTTGCTCTTCTCCTTGTTGTTTTGAACCTTTCAACCTTGTCGGAAGGTTGCTCTTCATTTAATTGTTGTAGAGAGCTATGCGTCTCCTTAACGTTGTTGAAAGGTGGTCTCATATTCCTCGCTGGATTATGAGTGTTGCTTTTTTCGTAACACCTTTCGACTTTTTCAGAAGGTTTTCAGGAATCGTTTCAACCGGTTCGAAAGGCTTGCTATGCTTTCGAAAAGTTCACTATGGAGCCGCTCACACATTTTTTAACTTCTTCATCCTCTTCAAAAGGTAAGAACTCCTTGGATACTGTCAGGTGGGACCTTTTGACTCCTTCGAAAGGTTTGAAACTATTAAACTTTAATGACATCATCCCTTTGACTCCTTCAAAAGGTCTGGGCTGTGCCTCTCTTCCTTTGTCTTTATTAAAAGACCTTTCGACTTAGTCGAAAGGTGAATTTTTGAGTATCATCCTACATGTGGACTTTGAAAGATAGCCTTCGACTTCGTCAAAATCTCCTTATCGGAAGGTATGATTAACCAGACCATCTTGATGCTTTATGTGACTCCCCACCTCTATACCCACGCTAGCCAAGGACACTATAGGGTAATGCCGTCAACTAACACGGAGAATAAGGCTGGTTGGGAGCGACCATCTATAGTGTTGCTCTAACTATCTATTGAATACATCGACAATAATCATACTAAACCGGTCGACATATCCAATGAATACTTAAAACAAAACCATAGGTGGTTAAAGGATCTATCAGAACAGAATATAACAACTCAAATGTAATATACATCACAGAACAATAGATCATCATATACACATATACTGATACATAACAAAGTATTCAGAATAATACATGTCAAGTGGTATAGCAAACCACAATATACAGACGAATCCAAAAGAATACATATATCAGAGTTACAACAAAGGACTACAGAAAAAGCTATGGCAAAAAGGAACAAGCTGAATAGTCCATGCGGAAGCAAAATAGGCTAAGTCCAAAAGCACCTAACTTGAAACAACTCGGTCTGGCCCGAGTATAAATACACGGGTCAGTCTAGCTAAACAAATCAGTTAGATAAACTGAACAATAATAACCTGCAAGGTCACAATGTATATCAAATATCTCTAAAAGAGATAACACAATCATCTGACACAAGATGAATCATATCATAACAAGACAAGCCTCATATCATCGACATCTCAATAAACAAAGGATAAGAATATCCCAAAACAAGCTAAAAAGGCAATAACAAATACCAATAAGGTATACAAGTTCCACAAGGTAAACGCTACACATCATGCGGCTCAAAAAGACCAACACCGAAGGGCGATACCAAGAGAACATACATATCAAATGAAACATCATAAAAATTGCTCGAGCTTAGTCCTGTATAAACAAGGATCCATGAGCCCGAAGACTCCAAACCCAATATCACTCGAGCGGTAACGAATGTCCAACTCTGAAAGCGATACTATAGGGCAACCCAATATCACCCATGTGGCGCATAACGGCCAACATCGGAAGCGATACAATAGAGCTACCCAATATCACCCATGTGGCGCATAACGGCCAACATCGGAAGCGATATAATAGAGCTACCCAATATCACCCATGTGGCGCAAAACGGCCAACATCGGAAGCGATACAATAGAGCAACCCAATATCACCCATGTGGCGCATAACGGCCAACAGAGTAACCCAATATCACCCATGTGGCGCATAACGGCCAACATCGGAAGCGATACAATAGAGCAACCCAATATCACCCATGTGGCGCATAACGGCCAACATCGGAAGCGATACAATAGAGCAACCCAATATCACCCATGTGGCGCATAACGGCCAACATCGGAAGCGATACTAAAGGCAACAGGCCAGAAGGAGACAGTCCGAAGACACTATCCCAAAGGCAACATGAGTCACAAACTCCCAGAAAGGAATCCGAAAAGTGGTAACATGAGTCCCATAACCACCCGTTCGCACTAAACGGTTTACTATCCGTTAGTTAATTTCACGCTCAAAGCAGTACAAAGTTCACCTCATATCATCGGTAAAACAAACCCGAAGGTTAAAACGATCAATTGAATAGGTCGGGAATTAATCGGAAGGATAAACGCACAGATTCATGGTCCGTGTTTTGCCCAACCATTTAATCACCCTTCCAGTTCACTCGAAGTGCGAAATTGTGCGTGTGGTTTAAATAGAATTTATAAATCGGAGAAGCGAGTTTTAATACGAATTCAAGAAATTATTTATAAAACCCGTGAATGAATTCAAAAAGGAATTATCAAGATCAAATATGCATAAACAATTAATTAGAATCATTATGCATCGATCAAATTTGGAAAATTAAACGATCAAGGCAAATTGGCCAAAAAAAGCATATTCAGACGTCTGAAAGAAAGGATTCAGACGTCTGAATCTGGAAATTAATTTGTTTTCCAAAACAGAATTCAGACGCCTGAATCCAACCATCCAGATGTTTGAAATAGGCAATATTTTGCCTATTTCCTTTCTGGTCGAAATTTAACCAATTCAGACGTCTGGAATATAAATTCAGACGTCTGAATCTGGGAATAAATTTCTTCCCAAGAACAATATTCAGACGTCTGAAATGGGCATTTCAGACGTCTGAAACCAGGTGGCCAGGCATTTCCTGAACCTAGGCCAACTATGGCCAAAAAAATCAAAAGCGATCGGATGCGTGTTGATTATGGGCTTACGTCAAACGACTATCCAACCTTAACAACACACCCAAACACTCCGAAAAACATAAACATCAACCATATAAGGTTTTACATAGATTTGGCTTCAAAAATCAATAATTGGCAATTTCATCAAAGCAATCCCAATCGAAAGCAATTGAACATGAATATATATTAGGAATTCATTCCTAACATCAATGATATCACAAGAAGTAGACATGAGTTTAAAACTCACCTTTTAATCTCACAAACAAAGAAGATGGAGCTCAAACACAAGAAGAAGACCAACCAATCACTACTTCAACCCAACAAGCTTCAATCTAAGAACAAACAAGTATTTTCCTAAGTTAGGTTTAGGAAAACTTTCTGAAATTGAAGGAGAAAGAGTTGGAGAAGAAGAAGAGAGACTTCCCATAGCTTCTCTATGATTCTGGAGCAAGAATTTGGATTTGTAAGAGGATCTAGGGCTTGGAATTTCTAATTCTCATTCTCTTCCACCATTATCAGTTTTTAGTTTAAGTTTCTAAGAAATGAAGTAAGTGAATGAGGAAGAGGGGACCGAGTTAGGTTATAGAACAGTTTGGGTGAAACCCAAACCCAAAGTCCACTTAGCAAATAGCAAAATTCGACTTACTCCAAACATATCAAAGCTTATACTCAAAAAGATCGCAAATGCCATTTTGGAATCAATGGAAATAGTTTCGAGTCCCAATTCGGCCATTTGCAAAAAGTAACATTTTGGACCCAAAATCCGACTAACGACACTATATTTAAATAAAACATTTAAATATATAATCGTTAAATATGCGGGTTGTTACACTTTCTGATCTTTCCCAATGCTCTTGCGATTCTTCTTTCATACTTTTATTCCTAAGAATATTTTATGGATAACATTTAGCCCCTTCTTGTATGAGAAAAGCTTTTGTTCTTTAGGACAAAACTCAATGAACTTTCTTCTTTGCTTCCTGCCAAATAATAATTTCTATTAAGGTTGTAACTTTGTTATGAGACGTTATAGAACAATCTTAAATTTATGAAGCTTATATTCAAGATGTCGTTAGAGTAATATTTTCAAATAATTTGCTTTGTAATGGCCATAATTAAACTTCCTTAAGAGTGGAGTAATATCACTTGGTTTGCCAATATCTGTTCAAATAAATTAACCTTTGGAGAAAGTCTATCGCACACTCTAGACATTTCTTTCTCGAATTAAAACTTTTTAACCTGTGGAAATCAGTTTCTTACTATCAGGGACTTTTCCTTATCCCTCTATGTTTTCTTTATTTTCTACCTTAAACCATCAATTAATACTTCTCATTTAGTGAAAAAGTAGAAAGTTGTTTCATAATGATTCCAATTAGTGTCATGAAGATCTCATATTGAAATCAAATTTTAGATTCAATGGAAAAGTAACGACAACGATTTTTCGTCCACGAACGTCGACATCAATACGTCCACTGTATCAACTGCCGAGCAATCGAAGGCCGGAAAACCGTACCGTTATGGTTTAAGAAAAAGAAAAAGGTAGAAGAAGAGAGAGAAAGAAAGAAAAGCAACAGAGCAACGGAAAGAAATAACAGAACAATATCAGAATCTCACAATTCGCAGCGGAACAACATATATTAGATAAATGAATAATCTTTAAACAAAGAACTATATCAGTTATTACATTACATCATATTACATTACATTACATCATCAGAGTGTACAACAACAAACAACATCGAAAACGAAAAAGAAATATTATATACTAGTAATACGCCATGCCATCCAGCTTGCCTCCAGCAACTCCTGAATTCAGAAATATCCTGATAAACCTTTACTCTTGACAGCCCATATGGAAATTGGTGGGCACCCAGAGTTTAGGAAGAAAAACAATAAACTCCGAGTCAGTCATGTGACTGGTGTGAGAACTAAAACAGTTTATTTTTCTTTAAAATCAAAATAGAGGAATAATTTTTTTAAAGTCAATTCGCAATGCTTTTAAAAATGAGACTACCATAAGGCCTCCCGCACACACACACACAATGCAAACGCAGAATTAGAGGAGATTTCTCCTTATGATAGTCAAAGATGCTTGATACGCATTAAAAATAAAAATTTGATATTATTACTAGTGCATAGCGTAGGAAAAATTCATTTCGAAAGTAAAGATATAAATCTTAGCCAACATACGGCCATTATCGTATGCCTACTATAGCAACCATGTTCAATAGCAGGTTACCGCCACATTCCATGGCAGGTTATACAACTAAAACCGTACAAGTCTCGTATTGTTTCTTTGGATTTCCAACAAATGGTCAGGCCAAGGAACTTCCCATTGCCACATGGAAACGCCTCTGGAAAGACGCCCCGAGAATCTAACCGGATCTCTGCCAACACAAGGCCGGGTTACCTTTCAAACTAGGTAACTACTGACACGAATATGTCATCCCCCGATCGTAACCGATCTATCCAAGGATCCTGGATTTCCAACAACCACAAATTTTGCAGCAATAACATAGGTTAAATATCTGGGCTCCATACCATGATACCACCTCTATCCAGAAGGAATGACATACACTAAAGGGGTGCTACTCCCTAATAACCTTGCCGCATCCTTCCTGTTTTGACCATTTTCGGGGTGTGAGGTCCGACGAAGTCTCGTCCACAAAGCCACGCTTTATACAAAAGCTGTGCTTTGGGTCAATCAAATGATCATAGAAATGATCACCAAGATTAATCATCAAACAAATGATCATATCACAAATGATCAAACAATGATCAATTCACAGCAACACTCAGCATGCCACACTACCAAATTGGGAGTATATCACTAATAACCTTCAACTATATAACCTCTGAGCTCGTATGTCTCAGAGAAGGGTGTTAAGCTAAGAGAATAAATTCTCCGCCACCAACAGAAATATATTTGAAAGAGATCAGCTTTATATCTCAATTTGTAATGTCAGACATACAATCCATAAAAGTCTTTTCCGGGCTCGAATAGAACCGAAGGCACTTTCAAAGAAGTCCTTGAAATCCGGATGTTCACCAATCACGACCGGACTTCCCGTCACTAAGGGTGATAAAACCTCTATATCAGAGATTAGCCGATGTAGAGTAACTCGACGGTAATCCTTCCGTTTTCACAAATATCCAGTCTTCAACACCGGTCATCAAATGCAATCCATAACGACGTATCACATACTCGGAATGGGTTATACGACCCTAAGGTCCTTTCCCGGCTAACCCGAATAGTGAGCGCTTTTTCAAAAATAAGCGCGACATTCAAATTCAAGCAAATCACAACAAATACCTATTTAAAGGTAAATATTGATAGTCGGATTATTTGACTATCAATAGGCGTGCTCAACATCACCAAATTCCAAATAATTTCCCAAATTATTTATATTTCCAAAAATATCTTTACTAGATATATAATTTTCCACATTTCAACCATTTGAAAACAAATTTTCAAATCATTTTCCTTACGCGGAAATACTATCATTTCAAAATGGTTTATTTAAACCATTTAAATAAATCCTTACCGATTTATTTTATATTTACATTCCAAATCCGTAAATTTATTCCCACACTTCAAAAATAAATCAATGTTTATTTTTAAACAAATTCCCCTTTCTTTTATAAATTCCATAGTGAATTTATAATCCCAAAATATATATGATATACGATTTTCAGTCGATTTCAAATATTCACTTTCAATTTATCTTTACAAGGATAAATTCTAAAACGTTCATTTCACATTGGAAAAATATTTCCACACTTATTTAATAATAAGTAATTCATAAATCTATTTATTTTCAACATTTGAAAATATTCCATATACTTAAATCAAAACTAAGTATATATTTCATTCTTTATGAAATCATTTTCTTAACACATAAATTTGAGTCAAAACGAATGTTGCGTAAAACATCGTTACGACGACCCAAAATCACTAGTATAGGGATTCAAAGTTTAAATAGATATATAAATCCCAATACTATACAAAACATTTCCTTTCGGAAACCATTCACTATAACAACAGTGTTATAGTCCACCATTTCCTTCTATTTCTCGAAAACGTCTATTTCAACAATGAATGTTGAAATATATGTTTTCGATGTTTACACCTTTTACAACATCGTTAAAACGATTAACTTCAATTTATAATATTCATTTTCCCAAGCATATCCATTTTATTTATAATAATATATTCACTGTCCAAAAACGTGAATATACTTCCTTAACCAATTTCAACATTCAATTTATCAAATTCCATTAATTTCGAATTTATAAACGATGTCTATAAATTCCATTTCTATTTATAAACTTTGATTTATAAATTTCCTTTATTTAACAATTCCATTTGTATATCTCAATATATACCAAAAGTCCATATTATAAGTTGATTACTTATAATTCATTTATTTACAAAATCGTTCTTTTTTCAAAACTTCTATTGCTTATAAAATTCCTTTATATTTTATAACAACTTCAACTTATAAAATCTTCTTTATTAACCAATTCTATTTATATTCCATTTACATGCCGAAATCCGGTTTATAAGTAAATTACTTATAAATACTTTATTTTACAACATCTATTCGTTTTATAGTCTTCATATTTTATAAATCTATAATTTTCAATGAAATCCATTTTATTCTTCATTTTAACACTTAATAAACGTGTTTTATAATTCCAATATTTTTAATTATAAATATCCATTTTATAAATCTTTTATAAAAATTGTTTGTAACAGTTCAAAAATTCCAATTTAAACATTTCATCAAATTATTAACTATTTATTTCAAAAATCACTTTTCGCTTTCATTTTATAAAAATCATACTTTTATAACATTAAAATTTTAACATTTATTTATTTTAACAATTCAAAAATTTAAATAAAACGTATAATTTCAAAAATCACTTTAAAAATCCCTTTAAAAACCAAAATCATTATTTTAAAACTTTAGAAATGGATCCGATGATGCAGCAGCACCAAATAGTCAATCACGACATCCAAATATCATATATCGATATGATAAGCAACAAATATCACAATATCTGTAAATAAATCAATACAGTTGAGGAATCCAGTTGGATCCCTCCAACCTGTTTCCCTGCATCCACAAACATTAGCACAATACCAATTCCGCTCCAGTACAGAATTATCGCGGTATATGGGATTTATAAATTATTATCCGCTATTATACGACGCAATAGGGTCTCATCCGCTATATAATGTGGGAAATCAATTCCAAGTACATAACTAATACCAATTTCACTGTACTGTGAAATATTCGCGGTATATGTTTTTAATAAATAACCTCCGCTTACTAACGGCGCATAATGTCTATTTTAACAATCAATAGATAAAAATCATCATTCAAACATACATTCAAGAATTTTAAATCTAACTATTTAAAATAAAAATCGAAACCGATTCGATTGAGTGAGAAGTTCTCACCTTGATTCCAATTCCGTTTCAGCCTTTTTTTTCGAATAAAATTAAACGGACGTTTAATTTTACCCGAAATTATCACTAGCTCCAAACGACTCCAATCTAGTTCCATAGCGTAGTGCTCGACAAAACGAAGCCAATGCAAAAAGTTTCGTCCGAAACGGATCTCGTATGAAAGAGTTATAGCATTTTGAAGTTAATACAAATTTTTTTATATAAATAATTATAACTTTTATTTTTATTTCTAACCCTATGTAAATCTGGCCGCACGATCTTCTGCCCTGAATCAAGGCCGCACACGAGTGCTTCTTCCCCATGAGGAAGATACGTACACAACATAACCCAACACACGCCCATCTAGGGTTTCGAACACACCCACCTACGTCGCTCGAAACTCATCACTCCACCACCACTTCGAAGCTCTCGCTAAGAGCTACCTTCGGCATGAACCCCTTGGAGCTCGGCAATACCCTCTTCACGAAAAACCGTGTGCAACTTTAGCACTTCTAGCTCGATTTGCCGTTGATTCGTGAAGTCGTTTCAGATCATGACCGTTGAATAGCTAGTTCGCAACATGATCTACAACTTTCATGTTGAAAGTTTCTTCTAAATGTTTGTGGATTTGAAGAGATCAAGGGGAGAAGACAATGATTTTCTGGCCATTCAAATATAGGGTGGCGACGGCTGTAGTTTGACCTAGGGTTTTTAGAATATTTGCAAATGTGAACATGTAGAGGGCTTTTATAGAAAATATACGCGACACTATTCATCCCGGATTTTTCCGAACTCCAAACGAAGCGTGCCGGTTGGCGTTTCTAAGGTTTACCCCGCGTTTCGAACACAATGGAACATGTTTCAGGAGCTAATTCAATCATCTGTGCGAGTTATGGAAATAAACGTTCGATTTAAAATTAAATCGGTAAATCAAATTTCTAGGCGTTTTAGCTTGCTCCGGACAAACGGTAAATCCGATTGACTTGAAATTTAAAACCATACAATAATACCACATTACGGATCCGATGAAACTGGTTTCGTCGAAATCCGAGACTATTTGAAAAATGGCTATTTTAACTCGCCAAATTAATATTAAAACAATTTCGATGCGTTTCGAGCTGCCATGGTCAAACGACAACTCCGATTGCTACGAAAATTGAAATCCGGTAATAACAAACTATCATGGATCCAATGGAACTAGTTTCATCCTATTCTGAGACTGTTCGAAAAACGGCTAATTTCACTAGTCGATTAAATATTAAAATATTCAATTTTCACAAATTAACTCTAAATTCAATTTTAAAAGTTCTAAAATATCGTTGTAACTCCAACATGATAAAATAAAATTTTACAAATCAATTTTAATCATATTTAACCCAATTTTCAATTATTTCTGTATTTTCACATATTAAATTATCGATTTAATTATTCAATTAAATCCAATTATTCGAAATAAAATTTATTCGACTTATAAATTCACTAGTTAATATTTAAAATTAATTAAATATTCAATTTTAAATTAATAAAAATTCTGGGTCGTTACAATCTTCCCCCCTTAAAAGAATTTCGTCCTCGAAATTACCAAGTAAGAAAAAGTTACAGAATCCATTAACTTTCCAAAACAAACCGTTCAATTTAGATTTTACAAATCTCTTAAGTGTTTAACTTTCCCAAAATTCATAGTTAAACTTCTTACAAAATCTTTACTAAGTTTTCAAATCCAAACTTAGTTTCCAAAATTTTCCCAATTTTCTCAAAAATATTCTAACGCCTTAAATTTTCGGAAAAATTCGCCAGAGTCTCCTTTGCGCGGCTCGATCCGAAAAAAATGACAGTATATATATCACAAATATACATCTCATCAAGTGATGAGGCATCCCGCAGGGAAAAAGTGTAAAAGTATGGTATGTAATCCGAGATATGTACCTTATTTATATCATTAGCGAGCATATAACGGCTAATATAGCGCGAAAGCGAGCTCCAAATGCAAAGCAAGCGCAATCCGCACCTACTAAATACTCAACAAACAATGAGAAACATGCATACATGAAAGTAACATCAATATACAACATATATCACTACAACAACTACATATGCCAATATAGCAAATGCAACAAAAGTAACAAATGCAACCACCAACCAACTATCATCCATAACCAAATAAATATTCATTCATATTCTCATTAATATTCAATGAATTGGTTTTCCAATTTAAATAACATTTGATTCATTAACATTGGAATTAACTAACATTCATTTGTTCATTTTCCAATTAGTATATATTCACTAATTTATTCACATTGATTCGCTTTCAATCCAAATCAAATCCAATTCTATTCAAATTTACATATTATCCATTTGAATTTAATTACATAGCTTCCAATTTCGCTAATTCACTTTCATTAACACTTAATGAATTTATACAATCAACTAACAATCATATAACAAACAATGTTTATTCAATACAACCAAATTTATTCACTTTACATTCAATTTGGTTCAACACTTTTAATTTCAAATTGGATCATATTTAAATTGACTTCCATTCAATTTACTCAACTTCCAATAACATTAGCTTTTAATGAATTTACACTTACATCCATTATTCCATATCAATCCTTTTACATTTAATTGATTAACATTCAATCCATTTATCAATTCAATTGCTAATTCCTTTAACAATATAATGTTGAATTTCATTTATATAACTCAAGTTCACATTCTTAATGACTTCACTTCATTAATTCACTTATTAATTTACTTCCATACCGAAATTAACTTTATTCAACTTCACTTAAGTAATATTCCATCATTTCCCATTCTATAAGTTATACAACTTATTTATCCTTCTCATAATATTTTAAATAAGATTCCAGAGTCTTTTCAAATTTTCAAAACTATTTTTGAAATCAATTCAAATTATCTTCTGAATTTCAAAACCCAAATCCAAATTTTCCAAACAACTTTCATTTAAAAAAATTTGGCAGCAATCCCTCTTTTGGAAACCCGAAAATGAACACCAATGATGCCTCGGTCATCATCGGAATGTTTTTCCAGCGACCGAAAAGAGTTTAGAGCTTTAATTTCTCCAAAACAATTTTCCAAAATATCAAATCCTTTCAAAACACTTCTCCGGAATTTTTATTTCAGATTATAAATCACATTTATAAATCTTTTACTTATATAATTTTACTTCTTATATATAAGATTATTCCACCATTGTAAATCATATTAATTATAACTTCATACTTATAATTCATTTGCTTATACAATTCATTCTTTCACAGTTGTTGTTTTTATCTAACTTATTCAACAACCAAACAATCAATTCATATACACTTTAATAATTCTGAAAAAATTATTCCTTTATATATAAAATATAATCAAGGTAAAATTATTTCATTTACCCAATTAAAATAATACTATGTCGACATGTCTCGTTTAAGTGTTTAGAAATCCCTATCGATAATATGGCGTCCCACACACCGATCAGAATTCACAAACAGCTCAACGGATAAGCAACACAATATAAAACATTTTTATATTCACTAACAAATACGCACTCGTATCTATTATTACACTCACACTCATTCTAGAGTACTACTGACTCTATCTCTAATGAGTAATTCCCAACGGAGCCATGGTTGTCGCTTAACCATAAGCTCTGATACCAAATGTAACGACAACGATTTTTCGTCCACGAACGCCGACATCAATACGTCCACTGTATCAACTGCCGAGCAATCGAAGATCGGAAAACCGTACCGTTATGGTTTAAGAAAAAGAAAAAGGTAGAAGAAGAGAGAGAAAGAAAAGCAACAGAGCAACGGAAAGAAATAACAGAACAATATCAGAATCTCACAATTCGCAGTGGAACAACATATAATAGACAATGAATAAGCATTAAACAAAGAACTATATCAGTTATTACATTACATCATATTACATTACATTACATCATCAGAGTGTACAACAACAAACAACTTCGACAGCTGAAAAGATATATTATATACTAGTAATACGCCATGCCATCCAGCTTGCCTCCAGCAACTCCTGAATTCCGGAATATCCTGATAGACCTTTACTCTTGACTGCCCGTGTGGAAATTGGTGGGCACCCAGAGTTTAGGAAGAAAAACAATAAACTCCGAGTCAGTCATGCGACTGGTGTGAGAACTAAAACAGTTTATTTTTCTTTAAAATCAAAATAGAGGAATATTTTTTTTAAAGTCAATTCGCAATGCTTTTAAAAATGAGACTACCATAAGGCCTCCCTCACACACACACAATGCAAACGCAGAATCGGAGGAGATTTCTTCTTATGATAGTCAAAGATGCATGATATGCATTAAAAAGAAACATTTGATATTGTTACTAGTGCATAGCGTAGGAAAAATTCATTTCGAAAGTAAAGATATAAATCTTAGCCAACATACGACCATTATCGTATGCCTACTATAGCTACCATGTTCAATAGCAGGTCACCGCCATATTCCATGGCAGGTTCTACAACTAAAACCGTACAAGTCTCGTATTGTTTCTTTGGATTTCCAACAAATGGTCAGGCCAAGGAACTTCCCATTGCCACATGGACACGCCTCTGGAAAGACGCCCCGAGAACCTAACCGGATCTATGCCAACACAAGGCCGGGTTACCTTTCAAACTAGGTAACTACTGACACGAATATGTCATCCCCCGATCGTAACCGATCTATCCGAGGATCCTCGATTTCCAACAGCCACAAATTTTGCAGCAACAACATAGGTTAAATATCTGGGCTCCATACCATGATACCACCTCTATCCAGAAGGAATGACATATACTAAAGGGGTGCCACCCCCTAATAACCTTGCCGCATCCTTCCTGTTTTGACCATTTCAGGGGTGTGAGGTCCGACGAAGTCTCATCCACAAAGCCACGCTTTATACGAAAGCTGTGCTTTGGGTCAATCAAATGATAATAGAAATGATCACCAAGATAAATGATCAAACAAATGATCATATCACAAATGATCAAACAATGATCATTTCACAGCAACACTCAGCATGCCACACTACCAAATTGGGAGTATATAACTAATAACCTTCAAATATATAACCTCTGAACTCGTATGTCTCAGAGAAGGGTGTTAAGCCAACAGAATAAATTCCCCGCCACCAACAGAAATATATTTGAAAGAAATCAGCATTATATCTCAATTTGTAATGTCAGACATACAATCCATACAAGTCTGTTCCGGGCTCGAACAGAACCGAAGGCACTTCCAAAGAAGTCCTTGAAATCCGGATATTCACTAATCATGACCGGACTTCCCGTCACTAAGGGTGATAAAACCTCTATATCGGAGATCAGCCGATGTAGAGTAACTCGACGGTAATCCTTCTGTTTTCACAAATATCCATTCTTCAACACCGGTCATCAAATGCAATCCATAACGACGTATCACATACTCGGAATGGGTTATACGACCCCAAGGTCCTTTCCCGGCTAACCCGAATAGTGAGCGCTTATTCAAAAATAAGTGTGGCATTCAAATTCAAGCATATCACAACAAATACCTATTTAAAGGTAAATATTGATAGTTGGATTATTTAACTATCTATAGGCGTGCTCAACATCACCAAATTCCAAATAATTTCCCAAATTATTTATATTTCTAAAAATATCTTTACTAGATATATAATTTTCCACACTTCAACCATTTGAAAACAAATTTTCAAATCATTTTCCTTACGCGGAAATACTCTCATTTCAAAATGGTTTATTTAAACCAAGTAAATAAATCCTTACCGATTTATTTTATATTTACGTTCCAAATCCGTAAATTTATTCCCACACTTCAAAAATAAATCAATGTTTATTTTTAAACAAATTCCCCTTTCTTTTATAAATTCCATAGTGAATTTGTAATCCCAAAATATCTATGATATACGATTTTCAGTCGATTTCAAATATTCACTTTCAATTTATCTTTACAAGGATAAATTCTAAAACGTTCATTTCACATTGGAAAAATATTTCCATACTTATTTAATAATAAGTAATTCACAAATCTATTTATTTTCAACATTTGAAAATATTCCATATACTTAAATCAAAACTAAGTATATATTTCATTCTTTAAGAAATCATTTTCTTAACACATAAATTTGAGTCAAAACGAATGTTGCGTAAAACATCGTTACGACGACCCAAAATCATTAGTATAGTGATTCAAAGTTTAAATAGATATATAAATCCCAATACTATACAAAACATTTCCTTTCGAAAACCATTTACTATAACAACAGTGTTATAGTCCACCATTTCCTTCTATTTCTCGAAAACTTCTATTTCAACAATGAATGTTGAAATCTATGTTTTCGATGTTTACACCTTTTACAACATCGTTAAAACGATTAACTTTAATTTATAATATTCATTTTCCCAAGCATATCCATTTTATTTATAATAATATATTCACTGTCCAAAAACGTGAATATACTTCCTTAACCAATTTCAACTTTCAATTTATCAAATTTCATTAATTTCGAATTTATAAACGATGTCTATAAATTCCATTTCTATTTATAAACTTTGATTTATAAATTTCCTTTATTTACCCATTCCATTTGTATATCTCAATATATACCAAAAGTCCATATTATAAGTTGATTACTTATAATTCATTTATTTACAAAATCGTTCTTTTTTTTAAAACTTCTATTGCTTATAAGATTCCTTTATATTTTATAACAACTTCAACTTATAAAATCTCCTTTATTAACCAATTCTATTTATATTCCATTTACATGCCGAAATCCGGTTTATAAGTAAATTACTTATAAATCCTTTATTTTACAACATCTATTCATTTTATAGTCTTCACAATTTATAAATCTATAATTTTTCAATGAAATCCATTTTATTCTTCATTTTAACACTTAATAAACTTGTTTTATAATTCCAATATTTTTAATTTATAAATATCCATTTTATAAATCTTTTATAAAAATTGTTTGTAACAGTTCAAAAATTCCAATTTAAACATTTCATAAATTTATTAACTATTTATTTCAAAAATCACTTTTCGCTTTCATTTCATAAAAATCATACTTTTATAACATTAAAATTTTAACGTTTATTTATTTTAACAATTCAAAAATTTAAATAAAACGTATAATTTCAAAAATCACTTTAAAAATCCCTTTAAAAACCAAAATCATTATTTTAAAACTTCAGAAATGGATCCGATGATGCAGCAGCACCAAATAGTCAATCACGACATCCAAATATCATATATCGATATGATAACCAACAAATATCACAATATCTGTAAATAAATCAATACAGTTGAGGAATCCAGTTGGATCCCTCCAACCTGTTTCCCTGCATCCACAAACATTAGCACAATACCAATTCCGCTCCAGTACGAAGTTATCGCGGTATATGGGATTTATAAATTATTATCCGCTATTATACGGCGCAATAGGGTCTCATCCGCTATATAATGCGGGAAATCAATTCCAAGTACATAAATAATACCAATTTCACTGTACTGTGAAATGTTCGCGGTATATGTTTTTAATAAATAACCTCCGCTTACTAACGGTGCATAGTGTCTATTTTAACAATCAATAGATAACAATCATCATTCAAACATACATTCAATAATTTTAAATCTAACTATTTAAAATAAAAATCGAAAACGATTCGATTGAGTGAGAAGTTCTCACCTTGATTCCAATTCCGTTTTAGCGTTTTATTTCGAATAAAATTAAACGGACATTTAATTTTACCCGAAATTATCACTAGCCCCAAACGACTCCAATCTAGTTCCATAGTGTAGTGCTCGACAAAACGAAGCCAACACAAAAAGTTTCGTCCGAAACGGATCTCGTATGAAAGAGTTATAGCATTTTGAAGTTAATACAAATTTTTTTATATAAATAATTATAACTTTTATTTTTATTTTAACCCTATGTAAATCTGGCCGCACGATCTTCTGCCCTATATCAAGGCCGCACGCGAGTGCTTCTTCCCCATCAGGAAGATACGTACGTAACATAACCCAACACACACCCATCTAGGGTTTCGAACACACCCACCTACGTCGCTCGAAACTCCATCACTCCACCACCACTTCGAAGCTCTCGCCAAAAGCTTCCTTCGGCATGAACCCCTTGGAGCTCGGTCCTACCCTCTTCACAAAAAACCGTGCGCAACTTCAACACTTCTAGCTCGATTTGCCGTTGATTCGTGAAGTCGTTTTAGATCATGACCGTTGAATAGCTAGTTCGCAACATGATCTACAACTTTCATGTTGAAAATTTCTTCTAAATGTTGTGGATTTGAAGAGATCAAGGGGAGAAGACAATGATTTTCTGGCCGTTCAAATATAGGGTGGCGGCGGCTGTAGTTTGACCTAGGGTTTTTAGAATATTTGCAAATGTGAACATGTAGAGGGCCTTTATAGAAAATATACGCGACACTATTCATCCCGATTTTCCGAACACCAAACGAAGCGTGCCGGTTGGCATTTCTAAGGTTCACCCCGCGTTCCGAACACAATGGAACATGTTTGGTAGCTAGTTCGATCATCTGTGCGAGTTATGGCAATAAACGTTCGATTTAAAATTAAATCGGTAAATCAAATTTCTAGGCGTTTTAGCTTGCCTCGGACAAACGGTAAATCCGATTGACTTGAAATTTGAAACCATATAATAATACCACATTACGGATCCGATGAAACTAGTTTCGTCGAAATCCGAGACTGTTTGAAAAATGGCTATTTTAACTCGCCAAATTAATATTAAAACAATTTCGATGCGTTTCGAGCTGCCATGGTCAAACGACAACTCCGATTGCTATGAAAATTGAAATTCGGTAATAACAAACTATCACGGATCCAATGGAACTAGTTTCGTCCTATTCCGAGACTGTTCGAAAAACGGCTAATTTCACTAGTCGATTAAATATTAAAATATTCAATTTTCACAAATTAACTCTAAATTCAATTTTAAAAGTTATAAATATCGTTCTAACTCCAACAAGATAAAATAAAATTTTACAAATCAATTTTTATCATATTTAACCCAATTTTCAATTATTTCTGTATTTTCACATATTAAATTATCGATTTAATTATTCAATTAAATCCAATTATTCGAAATAAAATTTATTCGACTTATAAATTCACTAATTAATATTTAAAATTAATTAAATATTCAATTTTAAATTAATAAAAATTCTAGGTCGTTACAGGAAAATTCAAAAATCATCATAAAATCCAATAGCAGAATATAGAATTTATAAAGATAGGAATTCAGTAAATGTCCCTAAGGAAATCGGAGATCCGAAATTCGTAAATTGTCATAAAAATCCTCAAGGAAACTTAAATGTCCATGAAATTAGTCAATTGACAGAAGATCATAAAAAATTCAATGAGAAAATCAACAATAGAAAATCCACTAATCATCAGCGAAACCCATAAGGAAATCTCAAGATTCATTCGATCAAAAATCCAAGTTGTGGTCATTAAAAACCTCAGTAAGGACAATAGAAATATGAAATCCACAAAACATGATGAAAATATAAAGGAAACACAAGGTTCTTAAAATCAGGGACTTGAAAGTCCAATAAGCCGGTTGGGAATAGGAAAACCATAAATTCTCAACAAAATCCAAAGGAAAGTGTGAGTCTCAACAAATCAGAAGACAGACAGAAAACCATCCAAATTCTTCCATGTAGGTATAGAGAACTAAATTTGTGAATTATTATGAGGACCAGCAAGGAAATTCAAAATTCACGGTATCAAAAATCTAATAAGAAAACATCCCAATTCCACTGAGAATGCAAACTTCACAAATCACCATAAAGGTTCATAAGGAAATCTCAGAGTTCATTAAATCATAATTCTTATAAAGGACTATCATACACCCAATAAGGAAATCAGAAATTTATAAATCATCGTTAAAATCATCAAGTAATTTCAGAATTCATCAATTCAAAACCCCAATAAAAATCATCTAAAAATTCCGATAGGCAAATACAAAATTCATCAATCATCACAAAAATCAGTAAGGAAGCTTAAATTCCATTAAATCAAGGAACTAAAAATCCAAGAATAAAAAATGTGATCTGAAACCCATCAATTATTATTCAAAATCAGAAGGTTAATGGAAAATTCATAAATTACAATGGAAAATCAATAAAGTGAGCCAAGAAATCATGAACTCACGAAACAAGTGATCAATTAGGAAATCGTCATGAAAATACAATGGGAAATTGTAACATGTAATATTCAGGAATCACCAGAGAAATTAGTGGGGAAATTTATAATTCAGCAAGAAATCACCACAGTGATTTAATAAAGAAATCATGAACAGAAAATTAGCAAATTGTCACAAAAACTAACTTGAATTCCATAAATTATCATAAAAACTCCATAAACAAGTTAAGTATTTGGGAACTCCATAAACAAATGAATGATGGGAAATCATCATGAAAAATCATGTTTGTAAAATTCATAAACCATTTCAAAAGTTTATGAAGGAATTGGGAAACCTTGGAACCAGGAATTCAACATGAAGCTTTTAGAGAAATTCTCCAATCAAGTCGATAAATCATCATGAAGTCACTGTTGGACTTTAGGATTGATCAAATCCAAAAATGGAATTTTAGGCAAAGAAATTAAAGTCCACAAAACCAAGAGTTTAACCCAAATTTTGCGAAGATCTCATACGACAAATAAATTACTAGAAATCAATCCAACATCGAAATTAGAATCTTATCTGGTCATATTAAATTCAGTAAATTCAAACAACAAACTCCTAGACCTATGGGTTAGTAAAGTTGTTGATATACTGGTAGAGTTTCCTTTGTTCTAAGGGATCACTCTATCTCTGGGGATTCTGTAGTGGCTTACTCAATTTATCATTTGAGTGTAGACTTTAGTATCACTAGTGGCAACTTGTTGCTTGTTCCATTCTTTAAGCTTTGGTTGAGATCTTTACATTGTTACCATATTATGGATTCTCTTTTCCATTTTCCACTCTCGTGCCTTCTTTTGGGATATGGATTTCTTAATTCTTTTTCAAATCATGACGTTTTAAGATTTTTCAATTCAAATCTTGACTCTTTTGGGTGGATTTGGAGTCTTGATCTATTTATTATTATAGCATTAGACATCTTCGTCCTGTTGCTTCTGTATATATCCTTCTTTAGGATTTCAGCTTTATCCCAGTTGAAAGATAGATTTCTTTCTTTAACCCGTTATCCTCTTGGGTTTTAGCTTTTGCCTTGAGTTGCAGAGATTTTTGTCTTTATTCTTCTATCTAGAGCCCCCACTGGCTTGGACATCTCAGTCCGCTCTTTGATGAGACACTCTCTGGGCTTGGACATCTTATTCCATTGTTTGATGAACCTCTCTTTGGGCTCGGAATCTTAATCCATTGTTTGATGAGCCTCTCTTTGGGCTTGTACATCTTAATCTATTGTTTGATGAGCCTCTCTTTGGGCTTCCCTTGTCTCAAAGGGATGTATACTTCGCTGACCTTGCTCCAGAAGGTCGTTGATGGGTGATACCCTGACCCATCCCCTAAGTGGTGGTTTTGTGGTTAGCGGTTCCATCTCTCCTTCTAGGAGTTGTTAGTGAATAATTTCGTAGGCTTAAGTCCCTCCCTCTAGGAGGTGCCATGGAATAGAGTTGTGGGCTTATGTCCCTCCCACTAGGAGGTGCTACGAAATAACATCGTAGGCTTTAGTATTTGTATATGAAAATAATTTTGGGCTAAGTAAAATGGATTCTCCTTTGAGAGAAAGAATTTCATAGATAAACCCTTATTTTATACTGAAGAGTTTGTTTTGAAAAATAGTTTGGACTCATGAATCCTTTATTATGATAGTATTTTTCTCTCGATGTAGTCTTTTGCAAGAAATTTCTTGTTGTTCTCATAAGGGAGATATGAATCTCAAATAGGAGACTAGGAGGTCATGATTCATGAACCAACAGCCTTTTAGTCGAGAATAGGGTTCTCTAGTTTTGAGTTCCAATAAACTTTTTGTTCTTTAAAAATGTTTCTTGAAAAGGTATAAATAGGCTTTCCCTCGCCCATAATTTTGGTAAAATTTGTAGCATTGAAATTGCTCGGTTTGCAGTCTTTTTATGTACGTTTATTAATGATATATAATATCTCAAATTAGTTACATAAATCCGCCTTTGGGTAAATGAGTATTTGGTTCCCATTAGGCCTTGGGGTGATTAAAATAGTTTTCTTAAAAGGATGTCATTTGAGAAATTATCTTTTGTAATTGTTTGTTAAACAGATTTGGTATATATGGATTTTCTCCTAAAATTGCATTAAGTTTGGCAGTGGTTCAACATTACTTGTGAGGAAGCCTTGGTGTTGCATTGACTGAAATGTTTATAATTACCTTATGTCCGGCATTTGAGATGTCCTCTTTAAGTGTTCTGGAGTTTGTTATGCTCTAAGACTTGTTGAGTTCTCCAGGTTGATTTTGTTTTTACCTGCAATAACACTCAAATTTTAACCAGTACATGATCAATACACAGTACAAATTCAAGTATGAATGGAAATACAAATCAAATTAAAGAGCTATAAAAAGAAATAAAGGGAGAGCTCATAGTTGAACTGAAGTTGCGAGTGCACATGATTTGATTGGAATTTGCATTTTGGATTTGTTTAATTGCTTTCCTCTCAGTTTGAATGTGATGTCGTCCAAAGTTCTTTGACAAACTCCTGCAATAATTCTGACCTGATCATGCCTTGAAGTTTATCTGATAAGACACGATATCCATCAGTTTCATGCGCATTTGCTTTATGGTACTCGCAGTAACTTCCTCCTTTATTTGGCTCTGGGGCACTCCGACTTTTTAAGGTGCGATAAAATTCTCATTTATTTTAACCTTAGCATTTATGCAGGAGAGGGATTTGCTCTGGACTACACAATTCATTCCAGAACTCTTTCTTGACTTCCCTTCGGGTTTTCACTTTCCCTTTGCCTCTTGTCGAATCACTTAAGATCATATTTCTCTTCCTAGGATTCCCAATGGAATTCTTTCGTAGCATGATGCATCTTGACCATTGGAATAAATTTCTCGACTCGAAGAAAGAAATATTGTAAACTCTGCATCCAGTTATATAAGGTCCTTCCAGAAAGGAGTTTGTTCAATCAACCTCGATCTAACTACCATAGGTTTTTCTCTATCAGTTGTACTTTCTTCTTTTAATGCTTTTGTGTTGAATCTGTTCAAATATTCACCAAGAAACTCCCTTGGTATTTTTCTGATATTTTCTAGTAAATTAAAGTCCATAGTTGTATCTCAGAATATGGGAATTGATCCACGAAGTCGCAAAAAAATTGCTCATAAGAATAGATAGTTTCCGTTTGGTAACTACTATACCATTGATTGCTGCTCTGTGAAAGGTGATAGGAAAAGGCTTACATGGAACTGCCTCTGAAACATTATATAAGTTCATCCAATTTTCAAAAACAACAAAATGATCATCTGGATCAGTTGTTCCATCATATTTTAGTGAAGAAATTTGGAAGTTTGAGGTGAGAGTTGTTGCCATTATTTCTTCGAAAAAGGGGTCATTTTGTTGGATAACATGCTCTTCAAGATCTTAATTTTTTTTTCTCTAAGCGCATTTACCATTATATGGTGTAAGTTTTCATTTTGGTTGGTCTTGTAGGATCGATTTCACCCTAGAGGGGGGTGAATAGGTGAAAGTATTAATTATAAAAATTATTGCGGAAGCTTATAAAATTAATTCAACACAGATATATCAAAATAATGGTAGCACATAAAATATCAGAAAAATAAATGCAGAAATAGAACGACACAGAATTTACCCAGCTTCGGCAAAACCCTGCCTACGTGCTGCCCCTAAGGTTTCTACTAGAAACTAAGCAGTCAAACGCTTACACACGTAAACTCACGACACCTGCTATCGACGAGCCATAACTCTACGCTCAAAACCCTACCACATCTCAGCCATTGAGTTGCGAATTCTCAAACTACGCCACGTAGTTTGTCCCCTAGTCACACGACTAGAATTTGCAATGGTTTTGTAGAAGAATTTAAATTTAAAAAAATTTAAACCAATCAAAACTCTATTTGAAAAATTAAGCCCAAATATAATTGTTACCAATAAAGGCCGGCCCCCTTTTTATATATTTCTTTATCGTCCTGGTTCCCTTGAAAAATGGTGGCTTTCTCGTTCGTTCCTCTCTGATTAAAAATTAGGGCTTTGAAATGCCATCTTTAAATTGATCAATCGTATTAGGATTTCGCTCTCTTTCTCTGTCGATCGATCATCTCTTTACTTGGCTCACGGCTCCTTCGAAGATCAGTTTGTTCTTGCTTCGGTATGTAATTTTTGCTTTTACTTCTTTTGATTTTGCATACTTGAACTCGATGGATTTGAAGGCCGATGATATATAGGATTCGAATTCCTATTTTCTCGTTCGTATATAATCATTTGAATTCGTCAATTTATCTTTCTCGGCCGGTCGATGTTGCTTGGATGCTTGAGATTGATTCTGACTTTATCAATTTCGTATTTTAATGATTTCTTGAGGGTCACGGCTGTGATTTCTCTGACGTTGTTTTCCTTGCTCACCACGGTTCTAACTTTGATCAGTTTCTTTGAATTGAACTGTTGACTTCAGTCACTTGACTTTGTTTATGCGATTCCATGACTTGATAATGTCTTCGGCCATAACCGTTGCACGGATATTGTTTCTGGTCATTTTAATTTGAACTGCAGGTGACTTTCGAACTTGATATTGATTTTTGTTAACTCGTGTTTCTCATATTACCTACTATGAGAAAACAGTGATTTTGACTTTGCATTTCCTTTGCATACATGTTCATTATGTAGTTCATTGTATCATAAGTTTGTGGTTGACTTCTTTCTTTGTGCTCGACTTGGGACATTGTTTTGATTACGTGATAATGTTTGATGATGTTTTAGGAAAAAAAACTGTTACATGATCTTGTTCATTGAACTGTTGTATCACTTAGTGTTCATTAGCTTTTGGCTTCACTTCTTGGTTATGGCTGATCTCTGGTTTACTTTGACCTGATCTGATGCATGTTGTATCTGCATTCACCACTGTTTGTACACTTCCATTCTGCTGTGTCTTTGATGTTGGCTTGCATTTGATTTTGTACATATGATGGCATTCATGTGTATATTAGTCTGAAGCTTGTGTTCATCTTTGTTGTAGCATTGTGTACATGTGTGCACATTGATGTATATGCATTTGTACTGATGCATCACTTATTGCCATTCACTTCAAATCAGTTGCATTCGTCTGGTTTTACTTCATCATGCTTGTGTTTTGAACTTGCATTTTGAATTTTGATTTGTGATTGAAAACTTGTCTGGTTGACATGTATGGACTGTCTAGTTCTAGTCATTGTTGATTTGGTTCATTTGTTGGGTCATCATTTTTGGCAGTTCTAGTTTCATTTCATTTTTAATTTGCACCTTTATTGTTTCACTGTTTCACGGAACTGTTGCACTATTAGCTTCATGTATACTTTCTTACTTTAACCTGAACTGGTCTGGTTTGCTTCCATATCATGGTTGGTTTGAGTTTTGCTGTCACCACATGTATGTATACATGTGTATATACATATGTATATATATGTTTGTGCATTGTCTTCATGTAGTTTGCACCACTGCCTTTGTGCACTGTTTGGTTCATATTTCATTTGTACATTTGGATTTTGGTCGAGGCTTGTTTTAGTTGTCTTGACCATATTCATGAACTTGCACCTGTGTTGAATCCAGCTTGGAGCTTGGGTTTGACCTTGTGCTGATATTGTGACATTATTTTTTTGAACTTGAGTTGAACCCGACGTTTTGGGTTTGACCTGTGCTCACCTGTCCCTGTAATTTTATCAAGTGTATATATCGGTGTGCACGGCCTTGTGGCATGTACAGTGGTACACTGTGCACGTCACAAGCTGTTTGTGTATGATGAATACAAATTTAAATGATGACGAACAACCCAAATAACCGAGGCAAATATTATTTTCAAAATTCACATTTTATTTTATACTGCAAAAATATTTTATTTTCAATTTTACTACGTCAATGTATATTTTTGCAAATTGCTCAGATGCTGGATTCACATTGGAATGAAGTTGAAGATAAATACGAGTGTGAGTGAATGAATGATATGTAGTGAGGTCAAATGTAAATGTGAATCGTGATGTAATCAAAATTGTATTGTAATTGAAATTGTATATATATAGTGAGAGCTTGAAATTTGTTATATTCAAAAATTTGTGAAAATAAAGTAGTATATTAACAAATATATATAAATGAATATATATATATATATATGTTTATTATCATCAAACAAAATTCATATAATTTCATATTCAACAATCTCCCTCTTTTGATGATAACAAACATATATTTTTGATTTTGAATTTGTTAATTGTATTTGATTATTCAATTTGCTCCCCCTATTTGAATGCTTCCTCTCTATAAAAAGCTCCCCCTTCATATATGCATACAATTAAAAATATGCAAATGAGCCTAGATGCAAATAGAAAATATTTGACATTTACTTGAATTTATTTGACAAAATCTTAACTCTTCTCTTCCCCTTTTGTTAGCAGCAAAAGAGTAACAGTGTTAGAAATATAGAGATAAAGTGATCGATATTAATACAACATTAAAACTCAATCGAATATAAATATTAAATTTCAATAAAAAATCAAACAAAAATCATAAATACTCTATTAGGCGCATATTCCACTTTTAGAATGATGGGAATGATGTCTTCATATAAATCCATATAGCTGTGTCTATTTGTGATATATTTATATCAGAAATTTGAATATCTACCAACCATGCATAACCACTAGGACTTTTAAACAAGACTAGTAGTATTCCAATTTTATTTCTAAAATAAATAAATTCAAGTATCTTCTAACCACACATAACCGTGAGGACTTTTAAATGGGATTAGAATTAACTTGTTTATTTAATAAATCAATTTTGATATGCGTTCCATACATGCATAACCGTGAGGACTTTTGAATGAGCATGGAAGCACATAACAAATTCCAAGTAATTCACCCATGCATAACCGTGAGGACTTTTAAATGAGATTGAATACTTTGAATTTATTATTATTATTATTATTATTATTATTATATTTTTTTATTAAAAAAATGTAAAATTAAAAATGAATGGTTCCTGTTAAAAGTACCACATATCGGCAAACTATATTGAATTTTGATGAGTGATGGTCGTTAGAAATATGATAGAAATAGAGATGGTCATGGAATTTTTACCAACAAAAAGTTTTATAACTCTTATTTAAATTTCTAAAGAAATTTACCAATTATACCATCTCGAGTCATAATATATGATAAATATCAACACTCATCACTTTATCAATCACTATTTATCTTTTTTTTATAATTAGTAGGGAGTTAGATTAGCCAATGTTATAATTTAAAAATTAAATTCAAAAATAATTATAAAATCAATTTTTCTAAAAATGACCAATCTGAAAACAAGGTCAAAAATGATTTTCTAGAAGGGGTTTTATGAGAAAAATTTCTGCTATTTGAAAATTATTTGAAATGAAAAATATGCAGATATTTTCTTTGAAAAACGATGCAGTTACTAAATGTCTCATCATAAATCATGTTCCACTAGTAATTTTTCTATCAACTAGATCACCAGTGTAATCTGCATCTGAATTTCTTTTCACTCAAACTTATTATTAGTTGAATGTTTCAAACCAAATCATGAGTTGTGCAACGAAATATCTCAAAATCATTTTTAACAACTTTTCAAACGAAATTCTCTTGAATTTTAATTGAAGTCATGTAAATAATCAAAAACCGTGAATATATCGAGTCAGCCGTAAAATAACCAAATGTATAACATCCAATAAAACACTATTATTAATCCAAACTAATATGTATGAAGTAATTTAGAGGATTTTATAGTGTTCTTGGCATAAGAATATAATTGGCCAACAATTTTGAATAAATCAGAATCAAAATCATCATTTATTTCATCATCACATTATTGGCCGATTTAATTTAGACTATGGTGCAGATTATCACATTTAGTATATCGTTCAAAATATACCATTACCTGTTTTACCTTTACGATAATTTTTCGCTGTTGCCCATCGCGATTCTATCATCTTTGTACTAGGCTAAGGAACTTTGCTTTGTCGCCCGTTGTGTTTTTGGAACAGCCAGAATCCAGATAACACTGTTGTTGTTCCTTAACCTGCCACCACTCCTACACGATAAATGTTTTTTGTGACCTATTTGTTTTTATAGGTCCATGATTGTTAGTGGCAGAATATTTTAAAAAATAATTTTGTGTAGACCCAAAACTATTTATATATGTTCCTTTTGGCACCCAAATTTTTTTAACTTTGAGAGATTTTATATTTGTGCCTTTTGGAACCCAAATTGGTATAGTTTTCACGTGTTTGGGCGTATACCAACAATTGTTTTGATTATGTCCAAATTTTCTACAAATTGTGCACATTGAATTGACTTGATTAGTTTTTATTTTAACAGGTTCAGATAGATTATATCCAAGTCCTTATCTGACTGTATTAACAGTTTGCTTCCCTAAGAGCATATTCAACGATTTGTCACTTTTGGAAAATTTATCTAAAGTCGTTGACAGTTGTTGGACTTGTGTTTTGTGAGATTCATTTTCGTTTAATAATTGTGTGCACTTTTTAATAGAATTTTCTCTTCTAATATTTTCACTCTCTTTCAAAATCAAAATTTCATTTTCAAGCAATTTAATTTTAATTTCTGATTTTTTAATTTCTTCTTTGAATGTTGGACACTTATCACACTTAGGGATCCTATTTTGATAGGTTTTAACTAATTGTTCAAGCTGTTTATTTACTTCTATCAAACTATCTCTTTGTGATTCAATTTTAGCATACTTTTCCCTAAGTCGTTCAAAACAGCCTTTTACTTCTTGGAAATATATAAGTAATTCAGAGTGAGTAAGTTTTGATACGTCGCTTGGTTCGTCATCGTCGCTATCAGTTATATTACCTTGAAGGCACATATCTGCTTTCTCACTCTCACTGCTAATACTTTTATTATCTTCATTACTTGTATTCCACGTGGCTGCAAAATTTCTCCTTTTTGATTTCTTTTCAAAGTCGCGTCGATTTTGAGGACAATTGGGTTGGATGTGTCTGGGTTGGTTGCACTTATGACAGATGATTTTTCGTAGTTCTGTGTTATCTAAAACTTTGATTATTCTGCTTTTTAATTTTTGATTTAGAGCTAGATTTCCGTATTTGTGGTTCCACCTTTTTAATCTCTTTATTACCATTTCCAACTCTGCTGCTTCATCATCATCGTCATCGTCTTCACTTTCAGTTGTTCCTTTGAGAGCTATTGATTTCTTTCGAGTGTCTCCTCCTTCATGCTCTTCCTTGCATTTCATTTCTAGCTCATAAGAGGTGAGATTTCCGATGATTTCTTCAACTTTGATTTGTTTTAAATCTTTCGATTCTTGAATGGCAGTCACTTTTGCTTCAAATCTTCGTGGAAGGACTTTGAGGATTATTCGGACTATTTTCAATTCTGTGTATGTTTTTCCGAGAGCTTTTGATTTGTATGCGATGTTGGAAAGCCGTCCATACATCTCTTTAACATTTTCTTCCTTGGCTATTGTTAAGTTCTTGTATTCGCTACTCAGCATGGCAAGGCGAGATTCCTTGACATGAGATATTCCTTCGTGAGTCACTTCTAGTGCGTGCCATATTTCCTACGCAGTTAGATAATGTGAGACATGATTAAATTCAAATTGATCCAATGAAAATATAATCGAATTTAGAGCTTTGGCATTAGAATTCTGGAACTTATTTTATAGATCTGTCCATTGATTCTTCGGTTTACTTATTTCCTGATTATTTACAATTATAGTTGGTGCTTTGTAACCTTCTCAATAATATCCCAAGCATCAATGGTTTTCAGAAAAATTTCCATCCTATTTTTCCACTAAGCATATGCACCATTGAACATTGGTGGTCTAACTATGGACTGACCCTCCGCAAAAGCATTATTAAAAGAAGCCATTTTAAAAATTCAAATTTTTTAAACTAAAATTGGTTTTCGAAAAAAAATCGAATTTTTTAAAAAAAAAAGTTGACTTCTATTCCTAGCTTTGATACCACTTGTAGGATCGATTTCACCCTAGAGTGGGGTGAATAGGGCGATGCTATTAATTATAAAAATTATTGTGGAAGCTTGTAAAATTATTTCAACACAGGTATATCAAAATAATAGCAGCACGGGTAATAGCAGAAAAATAAATGCAGAAATAGAATGACACATAATTTACCCAGCTTCGGCAAAACCCTGCCTACGTGTTGCCCCTAAGGTTTCTAGTAGAAATTAAGCAGTCAGACGCTTAAACACGTAAACTCGCGACACCCTCTATCGACTAGCCTTAACTCTACGCTCAAAACCCTGCCACAACTCAGCCAATGAGTTGCGAATTCTCAAACTACGCCACGTAGTTTGTCCCCAAGTCACACGACTAGAATTTACAACGGTTTTACAGAAGAATTTAAATTTAAAACAAATTAAAAAAAATCAAAAATCTATTTGAAAATTAAGCCCAAATATAATTATTAACATTAAAGGTCGGCCCCCTTTTTATTTATTTCTTTATCGGCCTGGTTCCCTTGATAAATGGTAGCTTTCTCGTTCGTTCCTCTCTGATTAAAAATTAGGGCTTTGAAATGCCGGCTTTAAATTGATCGATCGAATTGGGATTTTGCTCTCTTTCTCTTTCGATCGATCGTCTCTTCACTTGGCTCACGACTCCTTCGAAGTTCGAGTTCAATCTTGCTCCGGTATGTAATTTTTGCTTTTACTTCTTTTGATTTTGCATACTTGAACTCGATGGATTTGAAGGCCGATGATGAATGGGTTTATATAGGATTCGAATTCCTATTTTCTCATTCGTATATAATCATTTGAATTCATCAATTTATCTTGCTCGGCTGATCGATGTTGCTTGGATGCTTGAGATTGATTCTGACTTTATCAATTTCGTATTTTAATGATTTCTTGAGGGTCACGGCTTTGATTTCTCTGACGTTGTTTTCCTTGCTCACCACGGTTCTAACTTTGATCTGTTTCTATGAATTGAACTGTTGACTTCAGTCACTTGACTTTGTTTATGCGATTCCATGACTTGATAATGTCTTCGGCCATCATCGTTGCACGAATATTGTTTTTGGTCATTTTAATTTGAACTGCAGGTGACTTTCAAAACTTGATATTGATTTTTGTTATCTCGTGTTTCTCATATTACCTACTGTGAGAAAACAGTGATTTTGACTTTGCATTTCCTTTGCATACATATTCATTATGTAGTTCATTGTATCATGAGTTTGTGGTTGACTTCATTCTTTGTGCTCGACTTTGGCCATTGTTTTGACTACGTGATAATGATTGATGATTTTTTAAGAAAAAAATTAAACTGTTACATGATCTTGTTCACTGAACTGTTGTATCATTAGGTGTTCATTAGCTTTTGGCTTCACTGCTTGGTTATGGCTGATCTCTGGTTTACTTTGACCTGATCTGATGCATGTTGTATCTGCATTCACCACTGTTTGTACACTTCCATTCTGTTGTGTCTTTGATGTTGGCTTGCATTTGATTTTGTACATATAATGGCATTCATATGTACATTAGTCTGAAGCCTGTGTTCATCTTTGTTGTAGCATTGTGTACATGTGTGCGCATTGATGTATATGCATTTGTATTGATGCATCACTTGTTGCCATTCACTTGAAATCAATTGCATTCGTCTGGTTTACGGCATCATGCTTGTGTTTTGGACTTGCATTTTGAACTTTGATTTGTGATTGAAAATTTGTATGGTTGACATGCATGGACGGTCTAGTCATTGTTGATTTGGTTCGTTTGTTGGGTCATCATTTTTGGCAGTTCTAGTTTCATTTCATTTTTAATTTGCACCTTTGTTGTTTCACTGTTTCACTGAACTGTTGCACTATTAGCTTCATGTATACTTTCTTGCTTTAACCTGAACTAGTGTGGTTTGATTCCATATCATGGCTGGTTTGAGTTTGCTGTCACTACATGTATGTATACATGTGTATATACATATGTATATATATATATATATATATATATATATATATATATATATATATATGTTTGTGCATTGTCTTCATGTAGTTTGTACCACTGCCTTTGTGCACTGTTTGGTTCGTATTGCATTTGTACATTTGGATTTTGGTCGAGGCTTGTTTTAGTTGTCTCGACCATTTTCATGAACTTGCACCTGTGTTGAATCCAGCTTGGAGCTTGAGTTTGACCTTGTGCTGATATTGTGACATTATTTTTGTTGCACTTGATTGAACCCGGCGTCTTGGGTTTGACCTATGCTCTCCTGTCCCTGTAATTTTATCAAGTGAATATATCGGTGTGCACGACCTTGTGGCATGTAGAGTGATACACTGTGCATGTCACAAGCTGTTCGTGTATGATGAATTCAAAATTAAATGATGACGAACAAACCAAATAACTGAGGCAAATTTTATTTTCAAAATTCACATTTTATTTTATACTGCAAAAATATTTTATTTTCAATTTTATTGCGTCAATGCATATTTTGCAGATTGCTTAGATGCTGGATTCACATTGGAATGAAGTTGAAGATAGATATGAGTGTGAGTGAATGAGTGATATGTAGTGAGGGCAAATGTAAATGTGAATCGTGATGTAATCAAAATTGTATTGTGTTTGAAATTGTAAATATATAGCGAGTGCTTGAAATTTGTACTATTCAAAAATTTTAATAAATATTTGTTTGAATAAAATATCCGTTTGAATTCAAATTCTGTGTTATTTATTTTATTCATCAAATGTTTATTTAATTTGTGAAAATAAAATAGTATTTTAACAAATATATTTAAATGAATATATATATATATATATATATATATATATGTTTGTTATCATCAAACAAAAATCATATAATTACATATTCAACAGGTCTCACTCTGTAACTACTCCTGTAGTCCTCTTGGATATGGCTATTTGATTGTTCAAGTGATTTATTTACTCGACTATCTTGGTTTAACCCTTAGTCTTCTATCTCATTTGGAGATTGCACTTCATCCTCTATTTCCATAATCTTTTGTTGATTCCCAGGCTGGAGCTCTTTCTAAATACTCCTTTGTTACTATCTTTTCTGGCTGTTGATTTTGAACCTTGATCAGATTGCTTTCCAATTTTGTTTGGTTGAAAGCTACCCTACTTCTATAATGCCTAAGTTAGGAATTGGGATCATGTGACCTTTAAAAGTTGACTATGATACAGCCTCTTCATTTGGATTGTTGTTACTACTCTTAGCTTTTACCATGCCCCTTTTTAGTCAAGGCTCTTTTTGTAATTGACCTTTGATGAAAGTTATCAGAGATTGGAGGTTCAAGCCCTCCTTCTTATGCCGAAAATGTTAAGAAGATTTCCTGTCGACACTCGAAAAATATGTTAAGAAGGATGGATTTCTTCTTTGGAGAACAAAGGATGTGATTCCCTTTTAAGATTGTCTTAATCTTATTAGTTAATGAGCCTTGTATATGAACTTTCGTCGTCGTCGAAAGGTTTAGTAACTGGGCTCAGTGACCTTGCGGCTTTGTTAAGATTGCTTTAAATCTTCCATAAGGGCCTTCTTTTTTTATTGGATCAAGTTTTCCTGAATTGAGTCCTCAAGAGATAGGTTTCGATCTTGTCGAATGATTAGGGAGACTGCCTTCCTTGAATTAGGGCAGGAGATCGATTACTTTGGTGAGCAGATAGTCGGTTTCAACATTGTCGAATGGTTTGATCACTTAATCGAGTAGATTTCAACCTTGTCGAAAGGTTTGAATAGTGGAGCCAATAGTTTTGGAAGGTTGCAACTGATATTTAGATCAAATTTGTTATCCACCTTGATGAAAGGTTTAGACTATAGGGGTAAGGAATTTGGAAGGTTGTAGTACATACTTGTAGCAAAAGTGTTGTCGACCTCGTCGACAAGAACCCTTCGATGGGGTTGGACCTGAAAATGTGAGTCAAGCCAACAAAGGTTTAAATAGATAGTAAGGTAATTAACAAAACTAAGTACTTCCCTTTGTTCTAGGAAAAACCTTCATTTTATTAATTTTCCCCAAATCACACCCAATTAGGGTTATAATACTTTGTTTCAGAAATTATAAGATTAGAATGAGAGAATTTGGATCTCCAAAACAGGACCCCTTTGGGTCGTATTTATAGATGCTGACGGCCCTCCTTTCGATTCCATGCTCTCGACTGGGTCGGAAGGTCTCCCTTTTATATGCAGCTATGAACCTTTAGACTTTTTTGAAAGGTTTGCCATTCATACATTCATTCATATCTCTTTGGTTGATAGGTTATGTTTAGAACCCATATACCTAATTACTTCCTTAAGGGTTTAAATCCGATAGGAGGTTATGTAACTCTGCGAATAAGTTGTGACTAGTTAGAACTTGATTTGTTTGGCAATAAGTTTGCATGCAATCCGTACGTTTTTTATTTCGTAGATTTCGAGATCATTTTTGTTATGGATTGGTTGGGTAAATATGAGGCTAGGATATTTTTTCAAGATAGCGAAATATCATTGAGACACTGTGATAGTCGTAACCAAATGATATTCTCAGTGGAGAATTCTGACCGGAATGCTTGTGATTTGTTAAGTGCTAAGGAATTAGAAGAAGGGTTAAGTCAACTTTGACTAGCAAAATAGTTTGCAGATTTTTTGAGCTGGTTACAGGATTACCACCGAAATGAGCTGTTGAGTTACGGATAGATCCTGTGCTAGGAGCAGAACCTATAAGTAGACCATCTTGTAGGATGACACCGACCGAGATGAAGCAATTAAATGTGCAGCCAAGGGAGAAATTGTATTAAACCAATCAGTTCATCTTTGGGAGCGACCGTGGTGTTCGTGAAGAAACCGGATGGGTCATTTACGATGTGTATCAAATATCGTAAGTTAGACTAGAAGATGATTAAGAGTATGTATCCTTTTTCAAGAATCAACGGTCTATTTTATAAGTTGTGTGGAGCCACAGTATTTTCCCATTTGGATTTGGTGACACGTTTTCATTAGTTGAGAGTGACAGGGAACAATATTCCAATAACACCATTTCAAACTAGGTATAGTTCGTACGGATGGTTAGTAATGCCATTCGCATTAACGAATGCACCGGATTTCTTCATGGAATTGATCAGCCGAGTTTTCCAAGAATACTCAGACAGATTCATTTTGGTGTTTGCAGATGACGTTTTAGTGTACTTTAAGGATGAAAGAGAGCATGAAGATCATCTTAGAGTAGTGCTTGAGACATTGGGGCAGCATCAGCTGAACGCGAAATTTTCCAAGTGTCATTTTTGGAAGAAAAGGTTAAGTTTCTTAGTCACGTGGTTTTAGAGAAGGGTTTGTCAGTCGATCCAGATAAGATCAAGCTGTTAATAACTAGGAGAGACCATAGATAGTGACTGAGATTAGAAGTTTTCTTGTACTTCCTGCATATAACCGGAGATTCATTAAGGATTTCTCAAGGATAGCAAAGCCTTTGACTAAGTTTACCAGGAAGAGCATGAAGACTATTTTGTTTGACAAATATGAGTAAGCAATCCTTAAGTTAAAGAATTTGTTGACCAATGCGCCCGTGTTAGTGGTTCCAGACGAAATCCAAGGTTTGGTTGTGTATATCGATGCATGCAGAACCAGATTAGGAGCTGTGTTGATGCCAAATGATAAAGTCATTGCCTACGCTTCACGACAGCTTAGGCCGTATGAAGTGAGATATCCTGCTCATGATTTTGAGTTTGGTGCAGTAACCTTCACATTGAAGATATGGAGATATTACCTCTTAAGGGGGAGATTTGAGCTATACATAGATCATAAGTCTTAGGATATTTATTCTCTCAGAAGGGGTTGAATATGAGACAACAAATGTGGTTGATTTTTTAGCAACTTATGGTTTTGGTATAGAGTATACACCTGAAAGGAAATAAATTAGCGGATACTCTTAGCAGTAGACATCAGAATGTGATGTTAGCTATGTTCGTAGAATGGAAAGTTTTTAGAAACTTGACCACTTGTAGTGTGCATTTAAGATCGACCGCGAGTTCTAGTCAGAGCGCCGCCATGTTCTCCTGTTTGGAAGTCCGACCCACATTGATCGAAAGGATTGATTCTAAGCAAAAAGAGGATCCATTATTAGCATAGAAGACTAGAAGGCTAGAGGTTGGATCGGAGAACAATAATCTAAAGTATTTTAGTCTTAACCAGAGGGGATGGTTGAAAAAGAAGGGATGGTTGTGTGTTCCAAAAGTTGAGAACCTGAGGAAAGAAGTCCTTAGAGAATCTCATAAATCCAAAGTTATGATTCAGCCTAGAGAAACCAAGACGTATCAAGATATGAAGAGGAGCTTCTTCTTGAACGGTGTGAAGAAGGATGTTGGCTTGTGAGTTAGGCAGTGTGTAAACTACCAACAAGTGAAGGCCGAACATCAAAAGTCGAGTAGATTGCTTTAAACATTGGAGATACCCATTCAAAAATGGGATTTGATATCCATGGATTTTATAGACGGTTGCAAAATTCGAATAGAGAAAATGAAAGCACATGGGTCATAGTGGATAGGTTGACTTGGAGTGCCCATTTCATTCCAGTTAATGCAACCAAAACTAAACCTGTTTTAGCTAAATTGTTTATGAAGAACATAGTTAGACTATATGTAATTCCTAGTATAGTTAACGACAAAGACGTTCTGTTTACTTGTGAATTCTGGAAGAGTCTATAAGATGTATTAGTTATGCAGCTCAAGATGATTACTGTATATCACCCTCAAAAAGAGAGAAACAATAAGGCACTCGAGGATTTATTGAGGGGTTGTGTGTTAGACTTTGGTGAATCTTAGGAAGATCACCTACACTTCGTTGGAGTTTTCCTATAATAATAGTTATCAGACTAGTATAGCGATGGCGTCTTTGAAGCTTTGTATGGAAAGCTATGCAAATTACTAGCATCTTGGTTGGAGACCAAAGACAGATTAGTCTTGGGTCCAGATCTGGTTCGAGAGGCTATGGAGAAGACTGAGTTCATTGGGGAAAGGACGAAGGAAGCTTAGTCCAGACCGAAGAGTTACTAGATAAAAGACGTAAAGATTTAGAATTCCCAGAGGGAGATAGAGTTTTCACTAAAGTATCACCAGTGAAGATTGTGGCACAATTCAAAAAGTTAGGGAAACTGGCACCGAAATACGTTGGTCCGTTCCTAGTTATAGAGAGGATCAGAAAGCACGCATACAAAGTAGAGTTGCCAAGAAAAATGGCAGGTGTCCATAATGTGTTTCATGTGTCTCATCTTTGTAAGTATGTGCATGATCAGGAGAATACTATTACTCCGACAGAGTTAGAAGATTTGATAGTAGAACTGAATCTGACCTTCGTTAGACAACCAGCTGAGGTTGTAGCGAGAGATGAGAAGAAGTTAAGAAACAAACAGTTTAAGTTGGTAAAAGTCTAGTAGGGTGACAATGAGAAAGACTGTACTTGAGAGGCAGAAGATAGGATTAGAGATACTTATCCTAATCTGCTGTAATGGTATATTCTATATTTGCTTTATATAGACTCTTTGCTAGTTAGGTAGGCTAGTATGTAGTTAGAAGATGTTACATATGATTTCTGTGTTTTGTATTTAGTCCTTACTGAATTTCAAGGACAAAATTCTTTAAGGAGGGAAGCTTGTAACACTATGATTTTAAATAACATTATTCAGGAGATTTAATTAGACAGATTAAATACAATAATGTACAGATTAGAGTGATAAGGAGAATGAGATTTGAAAATTTAATAGAGGCCATGTTTAAATAAATAGAGATTTAAAAGAATTAGTTTATGGAAATGGTTTCATATGTTAACCAATAAGACAATAAGGCACGGTTATTATGGGTAATAGCTGCCCAACATAACCTCATAACCACCAAACCCTTATTCTCATTTTCATTCCGTACGTTCATAATTAAAAAACATAAGAAAAGGGGAGCTCAAAGCTGGCCACAACCTAGGGGAAAAGGACATTAAAAACTCACAAAAATTTAGGAATCGAGTAAGGATAATTGAGAAAGATCAAATCTCAAGTTCCTTATCCAAAACAAGGTGAATAATTTTCAGAACCGTCTCATTTTCATTTTTAAAGAGAATTTTATTTCGGGTTTTAAGTTTAAACCTTTATGATGATTTTAGTTATGATATGCTTGGATTACATGATAGGTTTGGTTCAAACAAGTATGTCTGATAAATTTTTAATCGATTTTAAGGCTAAAGTCATATTGATTGGGTTTCAAATGCCATGGTAATTTAATATGTTATGTAAAACATTATTTTGGAGATGGGTTCAAATTTTCAAAATTATCCAAACTATGGATAACTTATAACGAATCTTTGAAGGAAGAAATAAATAATTGGTTTTAAAATTTATTTCGACTACTATATAAGGATTTTGGGTGTGAAATTTTTACATGTTAGATAACATATTAAAAGTGAATTTTGATGATTTTTTAGTGATTTTTCCTAAGTAATTTGCTATGGAAATTAAATTAATTAAATTGGAGGACTTAAGTGTCTAAATTGTTTTGTTAAAGGGAAGGGCCACTTTGTTGATCATTTAAGAAAAATTTGGATGAATTCTGCAGCCTTTTGAAAAAGATTTTTGTAAATTTTATGGTAACCAATTATACTTTTACAAATAGGCAAGTTAATTGAAAAACATTTATTTAAAAAGGCAATAAAAAAGTTTTGCATAGATTTACTGCTTCTCCACATCCATTTGCAACCTTTCAACCCCATACCTCCTCCCCCAACCAAGTTGAAACAAATACACATGGTATCAATGCTTTGATATGTAGTGGATTGGAGAATGGCGGAAGGTATAAAGTCGAAATTATGCTTTCAAAGGGGTCAAGGCCATTTTAAAAAGCTTTCCAAGGCCTTTGTTTTTCTTTCAAAAGGGATGCCGCCTGCCTTGATTTTAATAGACACTTTCAAAAGTATTTAATTGCATTCATATAGCTTTCGAAGGAGTTACCGTGGTTAACAAGATTTCTTGTCAACACCCCAAAGTGATACTAAGAAAGATGAATATCCTTTACAAGAGCAACGAGCGAGATTCCTTTAGGAATTGCCTTTTAATTTGGTTTTATTTATGAGTAATTCTCAAATCAGGCCTTTCAACTTTGTCTAGTGGTATAGACTTTGGAATGGAGTAAGCTTTATGTAAAATCCCAAATTTTTTATAATATTATTTAGGACATTTAGTTAGATAAACTAAATAAAAACAATGTGTTGATAAGGGGATTAGTATTTGATCTAATTAAGGCAGTCGTGCCTTTTTAACTAATAAATTAAATGAAGGGTTTAAAATGAATAAGAGGAGGGGTACTATGGGAAAGAGGCCATTCCTATATTGACTTCCTTAGGCCACGTATCTCTATACACATTCAGTTCATTTCAAAATTTTCTAAAGTGAGGCCATCCACCATAATAAGGAAAGAAGAAGAGGAAACTAAGGATAAGCTTAAGGAAAGCATATTCAAATCAAAATCATCTAAATCTCAAGCTCCTTAATCTCTAAATCAAAGGTGAATAATGGTTACCTCTATAAATTTTATGGTTTTAGTTTTAAGTTTAATTCCAAATGATTTTGTAAATGATAAAACAATTATATATACATGTTGATGATTTATCTATGTTTATATATATTTTATTACATGTTTTAAGAAGAAAACCCTATTGAATGACATCAGTTAGCCTTGTGAATTTTTATGATGATCTAAAAAGTTTTTTTTTAGAGATGGGTTTCAATTTTCAGAATTTTCGTGGAATTGTTATGAATTTTCTAAGGAAGAAAATGGTATTTTGGATTATTAAATTTTTTATGGGAAAAATAATTATTGTTTGGATTTGAAAATTTATATATTGAAGAGAACATAATAATTAATTTTCTAGAATTTTTCCAAAATTTTCCAAGATGTGTTAATAGTTACATAAAGTTATTTAAGATATAGGACTTAAATGTTTTACATATTATAAAGGAGAAAAGGGGTTTTTCAAAATTATTTATGTTTCCAAATAAGGAAAGTCGGTAGCATTTTTTAATATAAAATTATGGTAACCAATCGGATTTAGACAAGCAAGGCAAGTTGGGTACTAAAGAGTTGTTTTAAAGTACGATTTCAACCCTTTGGGAAAGAGCTTCTGCATCTATTCCAAACCTTTCGACAAGGTCCAAAGGTATCAAACCTTTCGACTAGGTTAAATACCAATGCACAAGGTATATGGTAACTGGTACGCAGTGAATTGGTAGGAGTCGAAAGGTTTAGGGATGAAAAGATAGAGCTTTCGAAGGAGATGAAATTTTGCTTTTGTTTTGAAGAAAATACGCCTACTAACTTTAGAAAAAGAGCTTTCGACGTTATAAATGGTTTAAAAGAAAAACGTTTTGATTGGTTTGCCTTCTTTTTCCAATTGTAACCTTTTGACAAAGTCGAAAGGTATAGCTATAGAGAAGGTTGAAAGCATAGCTGTCACTTCCTAACCTTTCAACACAAATGGAGTCAAAGGTTATCTTTTGTTTTTCAAAACTTGCCGCCTCTCTCCATTGATTTCAATGGATTGGTTCCAACACTAATATTTCATTATTTTCGAATGGTTTCGAAAGGTTTTTGTCTTTGAAGCAGATGCTTTCAACTCTAATGTTTTTTGATCCTTTTGCTCAACTTGAAGGCATAATCCAAATGTTTTTAGGCGAAACATTTTAAAAGGTTCAAAGTAGTTAACTTTAAATGGTTTCAAAAGATTTCCACTTGTTTTAAATTAAAACCAATGTCTTCGAATGTTTTTGTGTTACATTGCTTTCAAAATCTTCATTACTAATTTATAGGGGAGGTACCCCAAGCTTTCGACAAAGTTGGAAGGTGAAAATTTTCGACTAGTTTGAAAAGAAACCTTCCGACAATGTTGAAAGGTTAGACCTTTCAACAAGTTCGGAAGGTATGATTTTGCAATATTTTCGAAAGGCTAGGGTTTAAAGGATTTAAAAGGTTAATGTCATATGTTCTAAAACTTGTAAAAAAAGAAGGCTTTTTAAAAGGTTTTGATAGAGTTGCCTTCAATGATTTCGAAAGCTTTATTAAAGGATACGAAGGAGTTACCTTTAATACTTTCAAAGGGTTTTATTAGTGGTATAGAAGGAATTACCTTCTATGTTTTTGAAAGGTTGTTTAAAGACTTTAAAAAAAGGTTTCTAATATAATGACTAGGTAGATAGCCTGAGTATTTTAATTTATAAGGGAATTTAACTTATTTTGTAATGATAGATAATCCTTATTGAACATCATCAACAATACTTTGAGTAAAATATATATAACATAGTAAAAATAGCTTAGAGTAAAGCTAAAGATATATTTTCCTTATATATATATGGTTTGACGGAATAAATCATTTTGAAAAGGTTTTCAAGGAAAATTTGAAGGGCAGTTAGTGTAATCGACGGAAATTCTATGGAGTTAGAAAACAGTCGAAAAATTTCAAATTAAAAATAACCGCAAGCGCACGGTGTACGAATGTAGCATGTGGCGAATGCGGGTCGATCCGTAGGGAATTGATGATTTTAAAATTCTATTCAATCAAATTAAACCAAAGTCGAGTGAAAGTTAAACAAGAGAAATAGAAAATTAGCTAACTAACTAGAAGAAGAGAGATGCAAATATAAGAGTTTAATGACAATTTAGAGAATAAATCCACTCTCTATATCATGTAGTTCAACACATGAAATCATGATTTCTCTTTTATGGTCATTAGTGCTTTAATTGATGTGCTTATCATAAGTATGACATATTTGTGCTATTGATTAGCCAACATAAGCCATCAAACTATAACACATCCCTTAAAACACTTACTAACTCTCATGAAACTTGACAAAGAAAATGAAAATGAAATCTATTTTAAGTATGGTCTATTAACTATTGATTAGAAATATAGACCATCAAATTTGAATTTCAAATCACTTTCTTACGCCATAATCATATTTTGATGAAGAGGAAATTAGTGTTAGTGATTGTTTAAGCATAGCCTATTTGGTGTCAACAATATAGGCTATCAAGTTCAAAGCAAAAACAACTAGTAAACCATTTCTATCATCATCATTAAGCACAAAAAGATAGCATGAATTAACAAATAGTTGAAGCTACATAATTAGAGAGCTTCATTACCCCTAAATTGAAGGGGTTTAGCCTCTCATATTTGTCATTTGATTAACAAATGTAGCTAACAACAAGAAAGAAAAAAAAGAAAGGAAAATTAAAGCTAATGGAAAAGAGAACTATTCTACTTGCATAAAATAAAATAAATCTAAACTGCAACATGAAAGGAAAACAAACAAGAGAAAAAAAGCAATGTATTAAAGTTGCATAAAAAAAAGAATTACATAAAAGAAATGGCTAAGTAGCCATGAAAAGAAAAGAGAAGCTTTCTTTTATTTTGAGCCTTAAACTAATGAAAAGGAAGAGGAGGCTAAGTAAGAGAGAGAGGGATTACATGAAACATACGGTTATTTATACATGTATGAAACCCTAATTCATTTTTTTGGGGAATGCCCAAAATGCCCTTGAGATAGTGTGACCACCAAGTAATCATTAGCATGTCATAATCCTCATTTAAGTGTACATGAAGCCATTAATTCCATAAGCTTGTGCATTAGCCTCTAATTTGTATATTAAGATAGGTGGGTAGGTGGGGTCCTCCATGATCTTCACTTTGAATTATTTCCATCTTCATTCATTTATGTTCTTTTTTGTGCATGCATATCTTCTTCATGAAACAACTTGTAATTGAAATCAAGTTCCTACAAAATATTATGAAAATTTCCAATTAAATTTTCTCAATTAATATATGCACAAAAATGACCATTTTACCCATGGATGAAGATGAATATGTGACAATTTCAAGTTATATGAATTTTGGTTTAAACAAGTTAAAATACCTAATATGACCATTTATTTAATTTAAATAGATTAAATATGGTGGTAAAAATATGCACATTTACGTGCACATCAAATACCCCCACACTTATCTTTTTATTCGTCCTCGAATAAAGAAAACTAAGATAAATTCGTATTCGAAGGGAGCACGATTGCAATGAGCGTATGCAACAAGCCGTTAAACCTCTGGGTGTCTCCAGTAGGACGAGTGTTTTCTCGTGAGGGTTTTCAGCGGATACTACCCACAAAATTCAAATGTAGGATGAAAATATTTACAAAATGCAAGATTATTTACAAAGAGATGAATGCGAGTTTTTGAAAATATTTACAAATGAAGGACTTACTTTTAAATCAACACAAATAACTTTAATGTAGGTTTCGGTCATTATCTTGAAATTTAAATCATTCCCTCGTCAAAGTTTCCAATAAAGACGAAGCTATCATAAATATACTATAGTTTAACTCGTTATTTCGGTTGATAACAAAGTGTATTATGAAAAGGATTCTTAGTTGATTATCAAAGTTTATAAAGTGGTATTTTCATTTTTTTCAATAACAAATCAAATCAACTAAGTAAAAATAGTGTTAGGATTTCAATTGCTTGCTCTCTCATATTTGCAAGAAAAATTACACACCTAGCTCAGGTAAACCGAGGCCAAATATACCACCCTTGCACTACCTTTCGGGCTTATGTGAGGGGAGTACAGAGCATGGCGAGTGCACACACTTTCGTGCATACACCTATCGACCGTAGGTGGTTTTTATTTAATATGTTCTTTTTTTTTTACATGTGTATTCCATACATGCATAACCGTGAAGACTTTAAAATGAGTTTGAAAGCACATAATCAAAGATTTCAAGTAATTCACCCATGCATAACCGTGAGGACTTTTAAATGAGAGTAAATACTTTGGATGTTATTATTTTTTTATTTTTTTAAGAGAGAGAGAGAGAGTTTTGCAAAATTATCTTAGCACCATTTAAGTTAGAAGACAAAAAAATGTTATATCCTTTACTTTAAATTCACTACTTTTAAAACAAAGATTTTCAATTTATGAATCTTCCTATATACTAGGTAAATCACTGTTACTTATAATCAAACTTCATTTTTATTTTTTTATGACAAATAAATTTTCAAAATTTCAATTTAATAAACCAAAACGATATATTTATCTCATAGTGTTTCTTTTAAAAAATAAATCAAAACAAAATTTGTTTTCGGGATTTTTTTTAGTTTCTTTTTTGAGATTTTAAAGCAAAAATAAACCATGAAAAAAAATGAAGATGAGTCTCCCCCCACACTTGATTTTGACTGTGTCCCTTAGTCAACCCAAGTGGAAGGAGAAAAATAAAAACATAACCTTTATTCAAATGAAAATGGAAAGATGATTATTTACAAGACATCAGAAAGTATGCCATTAAACAGTAAATGAATCGGTCTTCCAAACACCGATTCATTTGTCTCGTCAAGTATGCGAGACACAGCTTAAGCTCGAAAAACCAAATTGTAAAAATTTCGAAGTTGGATGTCGTTTTGGAAAAACGAATTTTTTTTATTAAAAATTGAACGAGTTGTTTTGTTTCCAATGATTTTTGGGGTTGATAAAACAATTGATTAAAATTCACATTTATTTTCACCAAATTGAAATTCAAGTTTATCATTAAAAACTTCTTCCAAATTATCGATTTCAAAGTCAAAAGGGTTATCGAAATCTTCCCCATCAAAATTTAATGACTCATTTTTATAAATTCCATAAAACTCGTGTTCGTTAAATTCATCTTCCTTCTTTGGATTATCAACAACTTCGTCGCATATATCCATTTCAAAATCCAAAGTTGTTGTATTCAAATTTTCTAAAAAAGGAAGATCGAAGTTTAAATCGAGTTTCTCACCCTCAAAAGAATTGAAATCCAACTCAATTACCGTGTTTTCAACAACTTCATTAAGATTGTTATTTTAAGTTTCAAAAGTTGTTGTTTGAAAATCGTCAATTGTGGTAAAAGATGGATTATCACTTGACTCATCACACGTTGGAATTTGATTTTGTTTATCACGTAGTTTCATATATGTTTCAAACAACAAATTCGTGTGATCATCGTAAATTTCATTCAATTGCTCAACAAAATCCAATTTATAGTTATTAACTTGAGAATTTTCAATTTGGATTTGTTGAGAACAAAAAATTTCACTCGTATCGTATTCAAGATTATTCCCATTGCCAAATTCGTTTGAAAAGTTATTCCCATTTTCATGTTGAGTTTGAAATTCATTTTGGAGTTCGAAATTGAATTGGCATGGGTTATAATCATACTCGTTTGAATTTTGAATTGAATTCGAATTTTGAAATGCTTGACTCGAGTTATTACACAGACATGAATTACACAATTCATTTATACTTTGATTTTGTTGTGTAGAGAGTTCAAGTAAAGATGAAATGCTTTTTTTGAGATTCGAGGGTTGTTCATTGTTTTGAAAACTTTGTTGTTTGAAATTTGAATTATTTACACAATAGTTGTTGTTAAAATATAAACACAAATTTGGAGTGAAATCATATGGATTATATTGGTTTTCACAACTATTGTAAAATTCAAGTGAATATGGAAATTTAGACATTTTCAGGAATATGTTTCGTTTTTTTTATATAAAGGAAAAATATTTACAAATAAAACTTATTTTTCAAAACGGGAATTATTTTTTTTCAATTATTTTTTTGTTTTTGAAAATGTTTTATAATAATTTTTTTTTAGATTTTAGTTTTTATTTTTTTTGGATTTTTGAAATTTCAAAGGAAAAATGATTTAAAAATTTCAAGGGAAAAGAAATATTTACATTTTGAATTTTTTTTGTGTTTTTTAAATATGCATGAACTAATGCAACTAAATGAATGCAAGGGTAAATTCCAAATGATTTATCCTAAACCTAAAATTGTATAGTCACACACTGTCTTAAATCAACAAAAGTATTTCTCAGCCAGGTAATGGGCAGTGGTTATCGGTGCACCACGAATCACCGTAGCAATGCAGCCGAAGGCTTAAGTACCTTCAGAGGAACAACCACTATAATATTTACGAGTCACTGTAATATTTATAAATGGTTATTACTCTGCCATAGCCTAGACACTAAGAAACTAAATTGTTCAAAGAAGACAATTTGTCAATATACAATTAAGTGTTATCTATGTCTAATCGTTATTACTAATCACAATTCTAGGAAGAAATGGAAAGCAAAAATTAAACATGTATTAACAATGCAACTACGAATGGATTTTTTTTGAATTTTTTTATAAAACGCAAGCAAACAACAATGCAAGACAAATAAAAATAATAGATATATACAATGCAAGGCAAAGAAAATTATAAATAAGCAAGCACTTTTTTTGGCAAGCTCAGCAATGCAAGCAACTCTTCTTATCTGCTTGGACAACCTGAAAATAAAAGCAAGATATATATATATATATATATATATATATATATATATATATATATATACAAGTTTGTTTTTGGTTTTTTTTAAACAAAGAGAAATTAAAATGAAACGACTTGAAAACAAAATAAAACACAACAAAACAAATTCCCCTTCTTTTTTTAATATATATATATATATATATATATATAAGGATGAATTTCAAAACAAAACAAATCAAAACAAAACAAAAAAAGTTCTTTTTAGGGAAAAAACAAAACAAAAGGAAAGGAAAGTAAAAAAAATTTCAGAAGAACAAATACTTTTCAAACAAAACCAAAGTTAAAAGAAGAAACAAAAAAAATTATGTTTAGGCCTACAACACGGCCCAAAAGAAAGCTATCCCACACTTTATCGTTACCAAACCAAACAACTCAAACTCGCGCATACCACAAAGGCTACAAAACTCCAGACCAGTACCAATTCTCTCCTCCTTCCTTTTTTTTAAAAAAATTAATAAAACGCGAATTGGAATTGAAGCAAAGCACAAATTAGTGTCGGCGATTTGCAGGCTTTTTTTTTGCGATTGGGAGGTGGACTTGGCAAATTAGGTGAATTAAGGAGGTGTTGCAGCCGATTGCTGTGAGTTCGCTATTCTGCTATTCGAATTGAAGGAGGTCGAGGTGATTGGCGAGATTGAGGGAGGCCGCGGTGTTTCTGGTGGAGATGGTTTGTATATGGGTGGGGCAACGATGATCGAGAAGCAGGAAGATGGTTTTTGATGTGGTTCAGTTCGTTGTGGTTAGAAGGACGGCCATTTTTGATGGTAGGAGCAGAGGCCTATACTGTTGTTTTGTCGTCGGTGGTAGGCTGAGCAGTTTCGAAGGTCAGGTAAGTGTGAAATGGGATCAGTTGTGGTTTATGGCACCGTGATGGTTTGTGAAACTTGCGGAGTGGAAATTTATGTATGCAGGAATGGTATGTGTACATGATGTGAAGTGGATGGTCTTGAAGGAGAAATGATAGTGGAGTTTCAGTAGATACGTGGTTTATGACTGTTGGTGGATGTTTGGTGGAGGATACAACTGTGATATGTATGATTGTGGCAGGAAGAAGTTGAGGGTGGATCAATGATTTATGATAGTGGGAATGTTTGGGTAGTGGTGTTTGAATTTTGAGTGATGTTAGTGGGGAGTTCAATGGTCTTGTGGTCTGGTGAGTGAAGTTTGGCAATAGGCAGTGATGGTTTGGTTGTCTGGTGAGCGACAGGGGGTAGTGAACTGGCAAGTACTGTGTTGGGGGTATGAAGATGATGGAGTGATGGTTACTGCTATTTAATTGAGGCAGTATAACAGGGGGAGGGGATGGCGGTAGCTTTTAATGGGGATAGTTGGAGAAGTTTGTGAAGGGGAAGAGAAGTGAAGTCACTGGTATGGCAGTTTTGGGTATGTTGAGCGGTAGAATGGCAGGGTTATATGAGAATTGGTTTGTAGTGTGGAAGAGATGAGGTGATATGGTGGTAGATCAGTAGTTTGAAGGTGGACATGAAGAAGTGGTAGTGCGATGGGAGTTGTATGTGGAGGAGTGAATGATGTTGATGTATGTATATGGATGTTAGTAGCAATTCGGTGGGTGGTCTGAGGCAGTGGAAATGAACTGATATGATGAGAGAGTTTATGGTGGTGTTTGAGTTTGCTGGTAGTGTGAGAAGTAGTTGACAGTGAGTAGGCAGAGGGGTATGACTGGGAGTTGGTGAATGGGTATGCTGTGGATGAAAGCAAGATGATGTTTGGAAGAGCGATGAATGGTGAAGGTGTGGTAACAGTAGGAAATTTGGCAGTCTTATTTGTGGCAATGATGTGGATGTTGTGATGTAGTTTATGCAGTTGACAGGGTAGTTTTCAGTGGGTGGTTAATGGAGATGTGAATGTGTAAGAGGTTGAGTAGAATTTGAAATGGTGGAGCAGTCAGGGATGATTATATTTCGGCCTGACCCGAAACAATGCAGTTGACAGGTTAGTAATACTCGGTCTGACCCGAGCATTACATCAAAGTAACACCCGGGTCAGGCTGGAAACCAGCGTGAGTAAACTCAACTATCATGGAATATCGAAACATAAAACTTATTTAAACCCGGGGTAACTTATATCAATCTATATTTCACAAGTTATTATACGTCAACCATTTCACCCATCAATTTCTAAGTGCCAACACTTAGATTTTAAATGGTCCAATTTACTTATGTCATTCCACTTCAGCCTATCAGTTTCACATATCAAATTATAGGAATCGAAGTGGTTTCGGGTATTCACTAATACCCGACTCCGGTCTCTTCGAAACCATTGTCAACTTAACTTAAATTATTCAAGTGAAATACAATTCTACTTTAATACAGGATGTCACAGTAAAACATCATCAATAGAAAACCAAATCATCACAGTCTAAAATTAACATATCTTATCACATAGCATTACGAAACACATATTAGGGATAACAATTAATCAAAGGCTTCCCAAATCATTCTATTTATCCCTTAAATTTATTTCACAAATTAATTTATTCATAACCAAATGCAGCAATTAATCTTTAATTACCTCATTAATTAATTATTACCCATAATTAATAATTACCCTTGATTAACAACACCCAGTAATTCCATAAATTACTTTCTTAAGTAATTACACTTCCATTAATTACGAATTAGTTAATGATTAATTAATCTTTAATTATTTAATTAATTAAGTGTTAACTGCAATCTTCACTAATCCTTAATCACTTGATTAATCAATTCGTAATCATTTAATTGAAATCTAATTAATAACTTTTAATTACAGATTAATTAACCTTAATTAATTAATCTTAAGTCTTTAATAAATCAATTTAAAAACTCTTAATTTCTTAATTAATCATCCATATTATTAATTAATTAAATAATTAATTACCTATTTTAAATTTACTTAATAATTTAATGAATCTAAATTATCAAACTTTTATTTATCTTTAAGATAATCAATTTCTTACTCAAATAAGAATTTAAAACAATTTGTTTCTAAGTTTACTGTAAACGAATTTTAGACTTCATTTAAATTTAAATTATTTATTTAAAAGCAGAAGTTTAAACCCACTTCCAGGTTTCAAAACTCGGATTCAAACTTTTCTTAAATTTCCTATTTTACAATTTAAACTTCTGTTTAATTTCAAAACCAAATATACTTTTATAATTAAATGTTGTTTAAAACCCAATTTGGATTCAAAACTTAAATTATTTCAAAATTTAAGATTCAAACTCTGGATTCAGATTTAAACACAGGTTTTAAACCTATTTGAAAATTTCAGTTTGCATTGCAAACTTTACTTTTAATCTTTATAACGGAAACAGGCTTCTGTTTATACTAAAATTGGAACAAAAGTTACTCGAGCTATCGTCAATATTACTTCGAGTCTACTCTAAAATGACTTCGAGTAACTCCTTCGAGAAAATCACTCCAAATACCTGAGGACAACTCGAGCAAATGAAGCCCACAGTTAAAACTTCATCAGCAAACACCCTGGTTTACAACTTACACAATTTCCTCATTGTGGTATAGATCAACAAACCCAAACCTATGTTAAATCTTATGAATGACCTGAGAACAAGATCGAGCTCCAACCCAAAATCTCCGAGCTTCTCATTGAGACCCAACCTGAGACACTCTCCACCTCCAGAACACTGACACGACAACCCACTCGTGCACGTACACCGAAGTTTTACGCCGCCCTGACCTCTGCCGATACCTTCCACATGTCGGCGACGAACTCACAAGTCGATTCGACCACCAATACAACACCCCCAATTCCCAAATCAAATTTGAGCATTCTAGTCAAACTGGAACTTGACTTCGTCAGGAAACTAACCCAAAACCGCCATTGCCGTTCACCAGAGTTCACCGAACTCCGTCCACGGCCTTGCATGTCCCCATGCCACAAAAAGCATTCGCAACTCGATCGACAATCGAAGGCGTGCCGATCAAAAATCTCATCCTAGTCCAAAACTAGGTTTACAGCCTTCTCCGGCCATCACCCATCACCTCGGCAACTTACACACCCATCTAAAATTTTGCCAAACTGCCCCACCACTCCTCTATCACCAGAGAGAGCCCCAACCCTCCAGCACACAAAGGTCATCAGAATTTCCCAATTTACCAATTTCTAGTTAAACCAGAAATACACCCATATTCATTTACTAAAAATCATGATTTAAGTATTAAAAATCATGTTTTGCTTTAAGTGTTCAATCTATATACTTGAATCAATTAACCAGGATGATTGAGTTTCCACTATATTTATCTTTCTCTGTTATTTTCTTATTTCCAGAGACAAGACACAGATTATTTTATTTTGTATAAGTTCTTAAACTTTACTTCATGATACAACAACATATTGTGTTTGGAAACTTATACACTAACATTTATAAGATCAAGTGATGATGGATTTTTATCAATACTGGAGTCTGGAAATAAGGATGGTAAAATACAGGAACACACATAATTTCACTTATATATATACAGGAAATCTACTTATATGTATGAACATAGTATATACTTAACACAGATCTTATCATGCATCAGATTCAATATTTATTAAAGATGATGTTACTCACTTTATATAGAGCAAAGGTTTGAAAACTGCAAATATTATATATATATTTTTCATTGAAACATATTTCACACTTTACTCAACATTGGCCACGTGCAAACCATTTATCACAATTTAATTTCACAATTTACTGCATGCAACTGAGTTTAAAATCAGATTGAAACTTTGATTTTTCACAGTTGAAAAAAAATGAACAAAGGATGTATACTGTTATATGCAGTCACTCACCCATGTATTTATATACACAATTACATTTATTCATCTTAAATTTAGCATGCAACATTTAGGCTAACATCCATCAGTTTCTCCCTCAAACATTTACTACCAAAACCAAATCTATATTGTTAGATTTTAAATTCATTCACTGTTCTAATTTGAACAGAGATTTTCTTTCTATGATCTGTTGTGTACACAATTATAACCGCTTTTTTAAAAAAAAATGCATGACTGGGTTCACAAAAATCATCACATGCAACATTAAAATGTACCAGAACTTTCTGAGTCACTCACCTTGCATTAGTTGATCATATCAGCCTGGAAATTGCCTGATCTTTTTTTTTTCTGTAGCTTGATTTAATTGGTATTTGAGAAAACTTGTTTGATTGCTTGCTTTACTCAAAGATGAAGTTGTTTTCAAAATTTCAGAGGGATTTCTTTGATCTGCTTATGCGTTCCAGCTAAAAGATTACTTGATTGAAATTCTGTTTTGATTTGTTTACAGGTCATTTCTTTTGGTTGCTCTTGTTACAGACTTATGTTTCCCCTTTCTTTTTATTTTTATGTTATTATTTTAGCTAAGCTTCTAATATGATAATTATATTTTATTAAAGAAAAGAAAATGAACAAATGCCACTTGTTAATTTTCTAAGCTAACACTTATTTGGAAACCTAACACTTGTCATTTGGGTAAGCTAAGTAACTTACATTTGTTAATTAATATTCCAATATCCCAACCCTTGAATTTGACATGTGTAAATATATTTAAATGTTCTATTTAGTTAATATTTCTTAATTCACATTTAGCAAATCCTTTTAAAAGAAAAGTAATATAAAACAAATTTTATGCAAATAAAATCATACATATTATTTCTTTTTAAATCCAATTTACTTAAAGATGTTTTATCTTTTGAATTTCAAATTCAAATTCAATCCTTTAAATTCCATTAAAAATTCAATTCAAGATCTATTTAAAATAAATACATACATAAACAATCTTATCTAACTTAAATAATTTACTTATATAAACAATTATCATTACTTATTATTAAAAGAATACTTTGTCAATTTTAAGTTATTATATTAAGACATGATCAAATAAATATTTATGATTAGATTCATTTGTTAAATTTATAATTCAGTATTTCTATAAATTAACTCAATTATTATCAACTAATAGATACTCCAAAATCCGGGTTATTACATTCCTCCCCCCTTTGAATCTTTTCGTCCTCGAAAAGGAACGAAACCAGAGTTTATTAAGATGCTTACTTTTTAGAAAAAATTATTCTTTGAAGCACTTTTTAAAATCTATATAATATTATAAAATATCTTATAAAAATATCATTCTATATTTCGATGTTTTAACAAGTCCATCCTCGTTCTTATAGAAATTCGGTCATACGTTGATCAGGCGTAAGACTGAAAATCTATAAATACTTAGCAGACTCATTTTCAACACCCAATGAAAATACTTAGAAAATAATTTTATTGAAAACATAGAAAACAATTTTTGAAAATAGAGGATATATCTTTGGTGAGAATGCTCTGGAAATCATCATTCCCATCCGTGGTCGCAGTTAACCCGAGGGTTACATTGCCGTCCCGACAAAATCCACAGATAACTGTAGGCCTCCGCGCCCCTCGATTACACCATGGAACCCGCTACAGATCGCAGCTACAACTAGGATTACGTAGCTATCACAGCAAAAACCCATATAACTGTAGGCATCAGCGCCCTCGAATTCCGCTGCCAAAAGAATGAAACTTCTCCACTTGACCATAGATCGCAGTCTACCAATGTTGCGTTGCCTTCCCGGGAAAATCAAGTGTAGACCGTTGACACTCATCCTCCACACGATTTTCGCTATGGTCCCCACAGTAGATCGCAGTGACATCGAGTTACACTGTCGTCACAGCATAACCCAAATGCCCCTGTAGGCATCAGCGCCCTCGACTTTCGCTACCCAATAATCCCCAGGAACTAGTTTGTCCGGACTCCTCATAGGATCAACTTTAGAACACCCTTTGAGGCTCAAGGCAGCACCACCCCGGTCGTACTCCTGAGAAGTCCATTCCAAGGGAGCGCCTTTTTCCCCAAAGCCATCATCAAAATATTTTATACTATACATATATAGTATCTTTAAATCATACATCTGGTATTATCTCATTCAAAGCCCTTTTATACAAAATCAATTATTCCAAAATCGATAATTCTCAAACTAGGCTTTCCAAATTTCAATAATTGATTTTACCCAAAAATCAAAAGCCTTTCCAAATCCATAGGTTCCCAAAACCTTTTTCCAAAATCCTCATAAGATCCTTTATATATATATACAGATATATATATAATTTTTAAAACTTAGGATCATTTCAAACTTGTATATAACTCCTTTTATACTTCTACCATTTTCAAAAATCCTTTTCTTCGGGCAAAAGATTCAACAAGGGGAGTTTTATCTTAAATGTCAAAGATATATAACTTTATTTATCCAAAATCAAATATTCAAATTTGATTACTCTTTTCAATATCATTTTCATTAAAATCCGTACGATGTACACATATCATTCGTACGCTATACCAATTTGATTGCTCACTCGATCACACAATTTCACTTACGAACTAGCGTCGTCCACCCGACTTCCTAGTGCGGACACAGATCTGGTTTCTTGATCAGAAACCGTCATTCTACTTGCATAGTCATAACTATGATAGAGAATATCCAGAACCAATCAACAACCCATATCCAGGTTCGCCGTCGAAAATCGAGTGTAAAATCCCACTCGGATCGAAATAACTATCTCGAAATTCTGTGCTCGAATCTGGATCAAATTACTATGCGAATAGAATAACATACGTACACCGTACGTATTTATCTTTATTGGTTATTAGCCAAATCAATTTCATTTCTATTCACATTTACTTTGAATTTCATTCACTTACTCACAATTGCTTCAATCCACTTGGATTATCATTTCTATTCTTATCTCAATTGGGTATTTAACCAATAATAGTTTAAAACTCTGTCTAGTTTATTTAGAAAATAGGTTGAAAAATTAAAAACAGATAAGTAGTTGGAAAATAATTAGTAGTTTGTAAAATAGGTGTAAAATAGTTAGAAAATAGCTTGAAATAATTATAGAAATTTTAGATAATTGCAAAATAATTGTAAGATAGTAATTAGTTTTGTAAAATAGTTGAAATATAGTAATTAATTTATAAAATAGTTGGAAAATAGTTTCAAAAATAATTGTAAAACAAGTATAAGATAAATTTGGCTTTTAAAAGAAAGGTTGTATATATAATGAATAGCTTGGAAAAATAGGTTTATATTAAAACAATTTATACTAAAAATAGTCCAGAGTCAAAACTGTTCACTTTCCAATCTTCATTCTCAATCAATTCAATTTAAATTTCCTCTTACATTTAAATTGACCCAATTCAATTTTAAATAAATTCCAATTTCCATTGGACTTGATTCATTCCCAATTCAAGTTGAATTAATTCTCCATCCCTTTTCAAATTTAAATCAAATTCCATTTGATTTTAAACATATTCAACTTTAATTACAATCACAAATTATTCTAATCAATTTGGACAAATATCCATTCAATTGAACCCAATTCAATTTCAATCCATTTCAACTCCAGTTTGAATTAATCCCAATTTCAAATTCCATTTCCAAATCAAGTTGAATTATTCTTGATTTCCTCCAAATTAAATTCAAATTCCATTTGAATTTAAAACTATTCAATCTTTAATTACCATTCCAAATTATTCAAATCAATTTGGACTAACTTCAAATTGAACCTACTTCAATTTCAAATCATTTCAAATTAATCCAATTCAAATTTTCCATTTGAATCTTATACTCATACATCTTCAATCACCATTTCAATTAATTCAAATCAAATTCAATTTGAACTAATTCAAATTTCAAATTTAAACCATCTCGAATTATATAAATTCGAGTTAATACTTCAAATGTTGATTTAATTCCTTTAAATCAATTTACCTTTTTATCCCAATAATGGATTACCATACTCCATTCCTCATTCATTTAAACAAATCCAATTCACATTTTAAAGATTATTATTAACAATAGGATGATATCATCCAATTATTTCAAAACATCCATCCATTTCCAATTTAAAACTCAACCTTAGAGTTTATTTCTTTTACACTCATGGTTACTTTAAATCTTACACCACCTGTGGTTTTAATTCAAAACAAATTCCTTTTAAATTTCAAACAACTCTTGTTTGAAATAGGACCATTTCTTTCAAATGCATTAAATAACATTATTTGTTATTTCTTTAAATTAATTACATCATTAATTAATCACATTCGGTAATTAACTTATTTTGTTAATTACCTTCATTAAGTAATTGTCCCTTAAATTACTTACCTCTAGTTACTTCATTAAGTAACTCCCTCTTTATTTATCATTTTCAAATTATTATCCATAAATTAATCTCATTAAATAAAGTTTAATTAATTACATAAATTAATTGATTATCCTTATCCTGAAACCTTTCCCAAATTCAAGATTTAATTTCAGTTTGGTTGTATTTCTATTACTTCTTAATTTAATTCAATAATTTAACAACCAATTCCTTTACTATTTGTTAGAAAGATATATTACTTTATATATCAAAATATAATCTTATATAAAACCATTTAAAATCTTTATATAAGAAAATAACAAGTACGCTCTCTCATATACATATACACTCAACTCATCCTAGGGTACCACTTACCCTATCCTTAATGAGTAATCCCACCAGAGCCAAGGTTCTTGCTTAACCTTCTGCTCTGATACCAAATGTAACGACCCGGAATTTTCGATCCCGAAAATTCCAGATTGTTAGTGAAAGAAGAAAAGAGAAAGAAGAAGAACTGAAAGAAACACACAATCTTACATTCGCAGCGGATAAAATATAATATCACATAAACAATAGTTATACAAAAGAAACTGTACTTGTCAAATTACACTTTAATATATCAGAGTTATAATAAATTTAGAATCATAGAACAGATGAATCAATCTGTTTCAGATACTATAATATATCATAGCAGAGACTCTCCATACGATTCTGCTCTCCAACTCGCCTCCTTAGCTCCAAACGTCCTTACCTGAAAATCTGTAATACTCGGTCTGACCCGAGCATTACATCAAAGTAACACCCAGGTCAGGCTGGAAACCAGCGTGAGTAAACTTAACTATCATGGAATATTGAAACATAAAACTTATTTAAACCTAGGGTAACTTATATCAATCTATATTTCACAAGTTATTATACATCAACCATTTCACCCATCAATTTCTAAGTGCCAACACTTAGATTTTAAATGGTCCAATTTACTTATGTCATTCCACTTCAGCCTATCAGTTTCACATATCAAATTATAGGAATCGAAGTGGTTTCGGGTATTCACTAATACCCGACTCCGGTCTCTTCGAAACCATTGTCAACTTAACTTAAATTATTCAAGTGAAATACAATTCTACTTTAATACAGGATGTCACAATAAAACATCATCAATAGAAAACCACATCATCACAGTCTAAAATTAACATATCTTATCACATAGCATTACGAAACACATATTAGGGATAACAATTAATCAAAGGCTTCCCAAATCATTCTATTTATCCCTTAAATTTATTTCACAAATTAATTTATTCATAACCAAATACAGTAATTAATCTTTAATTACCTCATTAATTAATTATTACCCATAATTAATAATTACCCTTGATTAACAACACCCAGTAATTCCATAAATTACTTTCTTAAGTAATTACACTTCCATTAATTACGAATTAGTTAATGATTAATTAATCTTTAATTATTTAATTAATTAAGTGTTAACTACAATCTTCACTAATCCTTAATCACTTGATTAATCAATTCGTAATCATTTAATTGAAATCTAATTAATAACTTTTAATTACAGATTAATTAACCTTAATTAATTAATCTTAAGTCTTTAATAAATCAATTTAAAAACTCTTAATTTCTTAATTAATCATCCATATTATTAATTAATTAAATAATTAACTACCTATTTTAAATTTACTTAATAATTTAATGAATCTAAATTATTAAGTTTTTATTTATCTTTAAGATAATCAATTTCTTACTCAAATAAGAATTTAAAACAATTTGTTTCTAAGTTTACTGTAAACGCATTTTAGACTTCATTTAAATTTAAATTATTTTATTTAAAAGCAGAAGTTTAAACCCACTTCCAGGTTTCAAAACTCGGATTCAAACTTATCTTAAATTTCCTATTTTACAATTTAAACTTCTGTTTAATTTCAAAACCAAATATACTTTTATACTTAAATGTTGTTTAAAACCCAATTTGGATTCAAAACTTAAATTATTTCAAAATTTAAGATTCAAACTCTGGATTCAGATTTAAACACAGGTTTTAAACCTATTTTAAAATTTCGGTTTGCATTGCAAACTTTACTTTTAATCTTTATAACGGAAACAGGCTTCTGTTTATACTAAAATTGGAACAAAAGTTACTCGAGCTGTCGTCAATATTACTTCGAGTCTACTCTAAAATGACTTCGAGTAACTCCTTCGAGAAAATCACTCCAAATACCTGAGGACAACTCGAACAAATGAAGCCCACAGTTAAAACTTCATCAGCAAACACCCTGGTTTACAACTTACACAATTTCCTCATTGTGGTACAGATCAACAAACCCAAACCTATGTTAAATCTTGGGAATGACCCGAGAACAATATCGAGCTCCAACCCAAAATCTCCGAGCTTCTCATCGAGACCCAACCCGAGACACTCTCCACCTCCAGAACACTGACACGACAACCCACTCGTGCACGTACACCGAAGTTTTACGCCGCCCTGACCTCTGCCGATACCTTCCACATGTCGGCGACGAACTCACGAGTCGATTCGACCACCAATACAACACCCCCAATTCCCAAATCAAATTTGAGCATTCTAGTCAAACTGGAACTTGACTTCGTCAGGAAACTAACCCTAAACCGCCATTGCCGTTCACCAGAGTTCACCGAACTCCGTCCACGGCCTTGCATGTCCCCATGCCACAAAAAGCATTCGCAACTCGATCGACAATCGAAGGCGTGCCGATCAAAAATCTCATCCTAGTCCAAAACTAGGTTTACAGCCTTCTCCGGCCATCACCCATCACCTCGGCAACTTACACACCCATCTAAAATTTTGCCAAACTGCCCCACCACTCCTCTATCACCAGAGAGAGCCCCAACCCTCCAGCACACAAAGGTCATCAGAATTTCCCAATTTACCAATTTCTAGTTAAACCAGAAATACACCCATATTCATTTACTAAAAATCATGATCTAAGTATTTAAAATCATGTTTTGCTTTAAGTGTTCAATCTATATACTTGAATCAATTAATCAGGATGATTGAGTTTCCACTATATTTATCTTTCTCTGTTATTTTCTTATTGCCAGAGACAAGACACAGATTATTTTATTTTGTATAAGTTCTTAAACTTTACTTCATGATACAACAACATATTCTGTTTGGAAACTTATACACTAACATTTATAAGATCAAGTGATGATGAATTTTCATCAATACTGGAGTCTGGAACTAAGGATGGTAAAATACAGGAACACACATAATTTCACTTATATATATACAGGAAATCTACTGATATGTATGAACATAGTATATACTTAACACAGATCTTATCATGCAACAGATTCAATATTTATTAAAGATGATGTTACTCACTTTATATAGACCAAAGGTTTGAAAACTGGAAATATTATATATATATTTCTCATTGAAACATATTTCACACTTTACTCAACATTGGCCACATGCAAACCATTTATCACAATTTAATTTCACAATTTACTGCATGCAACTGAGTTTAAAATCAGATTGAAACTTTGATTTTTCACAGTTGAAAAGAAATGAACAAAGGATGTATACTGTTATATGAAGTCACTCACCTATGTATTTATATACACAATTACATTTATTCATCTTAAATTTAGCATGCAACATTTAGGCTAACATCCATCAGTTTCTCCCTCAAACATTTACTACCTAAACCAAATCTATATTGTTAGATTTTAAATTCATTCACTGTTCTAATTTGAACAGAGATTTTCTTTCTATGATCTGTTGTGTACACAATTATAACCCCTTTTTTTAAGAAAAATGCTTGACAGGGTTCACAAAAATCATCACATGCAACATTAAAATGTACCAGAACTTTCTGAGTCACTCACCTTGCATTAGTTGATCATAGGAGCCCGAAAATTGCCTGATCTTTTTTTTTCTGTAGCTTGATATAATTGGTATTTGAGACAACTTGTTTGATTGCTTGCTTTACTCAAAGATGAAGTTGTTTTCAAAATTTCAGAGGGATTTCTTTGATCTGCTTATGCGTTCCAGCTAGAAGATTACTTGATTGAAATTCTATTTTGATTTGTTTACAGGCCATTTCTTTTGGTTGCTCTTGTTACAGACTTATGTTTCCCCTTTCTTTTTATTTTTATGTTATTATTTTAGCTAAGCTTCTAATATGATAATTATATTTTCTTAAAGAAAAGAAAATGAACAAATGCCACTTGTTAATTTTCTAAGCTAACACTTATTTGGAAACCTAACACTTGTCATTTGGGTAAGCTAAGTAACTTACATTTGTTAATTAATATTCCAATATCTCAACCCTTGAATTTGACGTGTGTAAATATATTTAAATGTTCTATTTAGTTAATATTTCTTAATCCACATTTAGCAAATCCTTTTAAAAGAAAAGTAATATAAAACAAATTTTATGCAAATAAAATCATACATATTATTTCTTTTTAAATCCAATTTACTTAAAGATGTTTTATCTTTTGAATTTCAAATTCAAATTCAATCCTTTAAATTCCATTAAAAATTCAATTCAAGATCTATTTAAAATAAATACATACATAAACAATCTTATCTAACTTAAATAATTTACTTATATAAACAATTATCATTACTTATTATTAAAAGAATACTTTGTCAATTTTAAGTTATTATATTAAGACATGATCAAATAAATATTTATGATTAGATTCATTTGTTAAATTTATAATTCAGTATTTCTATAAGTTAACTCAATTATTATCAACTAATAGATACTCCAAAATCCGGGTTATTACAGTTAAGGTCAAAGAGCTGATTGTTTTGGAAGGTTACTACAAATGTAGAGCCAAATGAGATGTTGGCCTTGTCGAAAGGTTCAGATCATAGGGTTGATGGCTTGGAAATGTTGCAGTAGATATTAGAATTAGAAGTGTTGTTGACCTTTTTGATTAGAATCTTTCGTTGGAGTTTAACCTAGGAAGTAGAAGTTAATCCAATAAAGGATTTAGCAAACAGTAAAGAAACCAACAAAAATCAAGACTTCCCTTTATTCATCCAAGCAATCTTTATTTCATAAAATTCCCAAATCGACAATTTCCCAAATTAGGGTTACAATGTTTATTCAAGAAAATATAAGTTTGAAATGAGAGAATTCCAATCCCCAAAACATGACCCCTTGAGTCTTATTTATAGATGCAGGCAGCCCCCCTTTCAAGTCATGCTTTCAAGAGGGTTGGAAGGCCCCCCTTTTATATGCAGCTGTGACCCTTTTGACCTTGTCGAAAGGGTTGCCCCTCATATGCCATTATGAGCCTTTTGACCCTGTCAAAAGGTTTTCCTTTCTTGTACCTTCATGAATCTTTCGCCTTTATCGAAAGGTTGGCCTTTTACATACCGTTGTGATCCTTTCGACTTGATGGAAGGTTTTTCTACACTTGTTGTTCTGAACCCTTTGACCTTGTCGCAAGGATTACATTTCACTTGAATGTTATCGAGAGCTGTATTTCATCTTAATGTTATTGAAAGGTTTTCTTTCACTACTTTTTCTTTGCTGACTTTTGAGTGTTGCTTTCTTCATAACACCTTTTAACATTGTCGAAACGTATCTTGGATGATCTTAATCGGTTCGAAAGGCATGCTATGCTTTCAGAAAGTCAACATAGGGTTTCTAATATTTTATTCGACTACTTCATCTTCTTCGAATGGTAAGAACTCCTTGGGTACTGTGAGATGGAACCTTCCGACACTTTTGAAAGGTTTTTAAGTTGTTAACTTTGATGACTGCATCCCTTTGGGTCCTTCGAAAGGTTTGGTCTGGAATCCTCTTGCCTAGTCTTTGCTAAAGGACCTTTCGACTCGGTCAAAAGGTGAATTTTTTGAAGTAACATTTTCCCTCCCCCCATTCGAAGGGATGCTCTTGACCTTCCAAGTCATCTTTGTGAAAGCTAAAATCTTCCCACCTCTTGGCCTTCCTGCGTTGATTTAGACCATCCATTTGAATTTTACCCGACGGTCGAGAATTTTTGATGACTTTTCTTATAAAATAAACTTCCTCTCTTTCTTCATCTTTTACCTACAATCAAAATTATCGAGAAAAAGTAAAAGAATGGTTCAAAACTTTCTAAACTTTGCTTCTAGAAATCAAGTTAATTCCCAAATTCAATTCATAAGTTTTAGATTAATCTTTGTTTTTCTTAGTTTTCATTCAAGTTTCATCTATACCTCAACGAAATTACAGTTTTTTAGATCCCAAAAAATTCAATTTTGGTTCGGTTTGCTGAGAAATTTTCTCTTAATTCAATCTTTTAAATCAATAAAACTTATTTCTCACTTTAGATTTTATTGTTGACAATGATTATTATTGTAAATGCATTTATCGTGTTTTAGTTCTTATTTCAAACAAAATTGATTTTGCTTTTTGTTTGTAACCTAGGGTCTCGATATTAATGAAAATCTTTATACCCAATTTGAAATCGAGTTAGATCGATTTCATACTAACTCAATTTTGTTAACAAACATAATTTATTTATTCCTCAAGAAAATTTGAAAATTGGATATATAATCAGATTTGGTTCTTTTAAACTTGATCTAGTTTCCCCGAAACTTCAGGTGCACAGATGATAAATTTGGTGGCACAAAATGACCTTTTTGTCCCTTCGAAAGAGGTTAAGATCGAAATATTGGAGTTGCTTTCTTAGAACCTTTTGATAGGGTCGAAAGGAGTAGTGTTGCCAAATTGATCAATGTTGTCGAAAGGATAGGTAATTAAGTGGAGCGGATCTGCCCCTTCGACATCAAGCTCTCGACGAGGTCGAAGACTTTCAAACCTTTCGACTATTAGCTTTTGATAGGGTTGTAATTCTTCGACATTAGAGTCGTCTCTGCCCGTCCTTGTCGACACATTTATAGCATATATTAGTCGAACCTAACACCTTTCGGCTTTAATGTGTAGGATATGTTTCGACAACATTGACCAGACCTATCGGCAACGTTATCAGCACTAGTACTTTTACTTTGGAATTTTAAGTTATTGGTGTCGACCATGTTGAATGGTCTTACCACTTAGCTTTATGTTACATTCGAAGTGTATTCGGGCTTCCATAGAGCTTTCGACATTGTCGAAAGGTGATGAATGGATTATTATTTCATCGCTTCCTTTCGACTTTATCGATAGCCTAAGGAATTCGTACTATTATTTATTTACTATTTTACGCTTTTAATAATGTTGAGGTATGCTGTTTTAAAGTCGATGCCATTATCCTTTCGTCATGGTTGAAAGCTTGAGCTGTTGACCTTTCGACATTGTCGAAAGCTTGAGTTATTGACCTTTCGAAATTGTCATAAGCTTGAACTATTTAGTTTTTGATTTAAACAATTTGGACCATTTAAAACTTTACATCAGTTTTCATGCTTGAGCTATCTAAGTAGATTTATTTGTTTACTTCTTGAATGCTATCTAAATGCATAAATAATCATAAGTTTTAACTAAAATGTTTTCACCTAACAGAATCACGAGCTCTCCTAAAGTTGAAGTCATTGTCAAGCTTTCTTCCATTGTATCTCAAGATGAAGTCTATGCCATTCTAAAAGATTTTGGTATTACTAGGATTGAAACTATCCATCCTCAGGCAACTGGTAAAATTCATAACCCTCCTAAAGGGTATTTTTCTTATACTGCCATCCACATATGGCATGGCAGATTCCTTTTCCTAGAGTACTTGACTTCATACTATCTCATGTGGGAATTGCTCCGACTTAACTATCCCCAAATGTCTATACTCATCTCCGATCACTGGATATGTTGGCATTGGAATCTGGACTTCCTTCTCTTAAGTTGAACTACTAAACCTCTTGACTAAGTTGCCAAGGTTGAGTAATCTCAACAAGAAGATATACATAGTCAATGCCTATATGAAGCAAATATCAGATAGCATCAACAAATTCAAGGACTGAGAGAACTAGTTCTTCTTTGTAAATCGCTTTGTTGATGTTCGCGAGACTTTTGCCTCCCCCCATAAGTCTGGTCTAGTGTTGTCTTGTTCTACTTAATGCTTTTCGTTAACTAATCTTTTTCTTTATTAGGCGATTCTTGTAAGAAGCATAATGAGGAAAGCAAGAGGACAATTGATTCTTTGATTGCAGCTTTAAAACAAATTGGTTGCAGATTGACGCTTCTAACCCCTTTAACTTAAGAAAACAATCTTTACTGCCGATGGGCAAAAGAATAATAGGGACTCCTCCCTCTATCATGCACACCTCACACGGAAAGCGCTTTATCTCTCTTGGCGATGCTGAACACTTCACTCTAATGTCACGTATTTGTGCTGACCCTTTTGGTACATTATTGGTTTAGAATTTTCTTCTTGTTTTTTTATACCTAGTATTCTTTCAATTACTTTGTTTGACTTTAAATTCAACTGAATTTATTCCAGCTTCTTCCCAAGCCATTGTGTCTACTAGGAGTGCTGCCTCTCCTCCTTCAACATCTGACGTAACATCTATCATGGCAGCCTTTGCACAATCTAAGTGAACTTCTAAAAAAACCAATGGAGTCCCTAATGGCACGGCCCCAGAAAAAGTGGCTAAAGTTACTGATTTGGTGGAAGAGGAGAAGCACCTAACTCTTGAAAAAGTTTCAAAGAGCCCTATAGTCGAAGCCTCTAAGGATAAACCATCACAAACTTTGCTTATTTCTGATCGATTTCCACATATCCCGATCTCCGACTCTCTAGTTGCAATCATGTAGATGTAGCTGGCTTTGTTGATGGTTCCTTCCGTAAAGGAAACTCCTCCAAATTCGTCATCTTCTTCTTCTCCACCCACTAATTTTGAAGAATTTGTTGAGTTCGTCCTACGTTCTGAATCTTTTACTTCTTCTTCTCCATTGTCATTCACTCTAGACTTGGCGGAAAATTATCGCTCTCGGATGGAGCAAAAACTTTTGGTAAGCTCTCACCCAATTGACCCTATCACCATTTATCATCATTGGATTTCCCTAATCACTAATTTGTATTATACCTCTTGTCCTAAATTTTAGCAGCTGGATGGCTTTAAACGAACATATTTTAAAGTCTTCAACCGAATCTTCTAAGCTGTAGAAGGAAAATTCCGAGATTAAGACTCAAATATCTTCCTTGGCTGCCGCCTAAAATGACACTTCTAATGAGTTATAGTAAGTAAAGGCTTCCCTCTCTAGGATTAAAGTTGATTTGGAAGTGGAAAAGATAGCCCTTCAACTTACTAGTTATGAAAAACTAGCTATGGGGCTGACTCAGAATGATGAAAAAGCTCGCCCAATCACTGAGGATGCTTCTTTGAAGGATAAGTTCACAGAGACCAGAGCTTCACTCAAATAAGCTGTTCGTACCCTCTTTGACATAAGTGGAAAATATCTCAATTTGCTGATGTTATCCACGAAACTATGATGTTAAAAAATTATGAAGATACCCTAATGCTCTCTTACACTAATGTTCGTCGACGGAAATTCTATCGGTTTAGAAAACCGTCGAACGAATTTAAATTAAAAATAACCGCAAGCGCACGGTGTACGAATGTAGCACGCGGCGAATACGGGTCCATCCACAGGGAATTGATGATTTTAAAATTCTATTCAATCAAATTATACCAAAGTCGAGAATGTGATTAGTTAAAAATGTAAGAAACTAACAAAAACTAGCAAAAGAAAAATTGATAAAAATGTGAGAGTTTAAGAACAATTTAGAGATAAATCCACTCTCTAGATCACATAAATCAACAAAATGAAGTTATGATCTCTCTTTTCTTTTCACTAGTGTAATTAGTTGATGTGCTTATCATAAGTATGGTATATTTGTGCTATTAATTAGCCCAATATAAACCATCAAACTATAACACAACCACTAATACACTTCTAAATGTCATAAAATATGACAACAAAGTTGAAAGCAAAATCTATTTTAAGCATAGCCTATTAGCTATTGTTTAGAAATATAGGCTATCAAATTTCAATTTCAACATTCACTTCTTTGCCATAATCATATTTAAATGAAGAGGCAATTTGTGTTATGTTTATTTAAGCATAGTCTATTTGATATGATCAACATAGACTATCAAATTCAAAGCAAAACAATCATCATTAAACCACTTCAATCATTCTCATTAAGCACAAAAAGAGAGCATAAACATCAAGTTAAGTTGAAGCTACATGATTAGAGAGCTTCATTACCCCTAAATTGAAGGGGTTTAGCCTCTCATATTTGTTATCAAAACAACCAATGTAGCTTTCAACATGAAAGAAAAAGAAAAGAAAAAGAGAGCAAAATTAAATGAAAAAAACTATTCTACTTGCATGAAAGTAAATCTACCTACAACATGAAAGTAAATAAGCATGAAAAGAAAAAGAACATGTATTGAAGTTGCATAAAAAAAAATTACATAAAAGAGAAATGGCTAAGTAGCCATGGAAAAGAGAAGAGAGCTTTCTTTTATTTGATCTAAAACTAAACTAAAGAGAAGGAGGCCTAAAAGAGACTAAAGAGAAACTAAGAGAGGAGATATCATACATGAAACATATGGGTATTTATACAAGTTTAAAACCCTAATTCCTATTTTTGGGGAATGCCCAAAATGCCCATGAGAAAGTGTGGAGGCCAAGTTATCATTAGCATGTTTTAATCCCCACTGAAATGTACATGAAGCCATTAAATCCATAAGCATGTGCATTAGCCTTTAATTTGTACATTAAGGTAGGTGGGTAGGTGGGGTCCTCCATGATCTTCACTTTGAATTATTTACATCTTCATTCCTTTGTATTGATTTTGTGCATGCATATCTTCATGAAACCACTTGTAAAAGTCACCAAATTTCCTACAAAAAACATAGAAAATTCTAAGTAAATTTTCACAATTTAATAAATGCACAAAAATGACCATTTCACCCTTGTATGAAGATGAATGTGTGACAATTTGGAATTAATGTGAATTTTGGTTAAAACAAGTTAAAATACCCAATATGATCATTTATTTAATTTAAATAGATTAAATATGGCGATAAAAATGTGCACATTTACGTGCACATCAAATATCCCCACACTTATCTTTTTATTCATCGTCGAATAAAGAAAAAACTAAGATAAATCCGTTTTCGTAGGGAGCACGATTGCATTGAGCGTATGCAACAAGCCGTTAAACCTCTGGGTGTCCCCAGTAGGACGAGTGTTGTCTCGTGAGGGTTTTCAGCGGATGCTACCCACAAAATCCAAATGAGGATGAAAATACTTACAAAATGCAAGATTTATTTACAAAGAGATGAATGCAAATTTTTGAAAATATTTACAAATGAAGGATTTATTTTTAAATTGACAAAAATAAGTTAAATATAGGTTTTTGTTATTATCTTCAAAATTTATGTCGTTTACTCGTCAAAATTTTCAACAAAAATCAAGTTATCATAACAAATAGACAATAGTTTAACTTGTTTCGGTTGATAACAAAGTGTAATTATAAAATGGATCCTTAGTTGATTATCAAATTTTATCAAAGTGGTATTTTCATTTCTTTTCAATAACAAATCAAATCAAATAAGTAAAAATAGTGCTAGGATTTCAATTGCTTGCTCTCTCATTATTTGCAAGAAAAATTACACACCTAGCTCAGGTAAACTGAGGCCAGATATACCACCCATGTACTGCCTTTCGGGCTTATGTGAGGGTAGTACAGAGCATGGTGAGTGCACACACTTTCATGCATACACTATCGACCGTAGGTGGTTTTTATTAAGTCTTTTTTATTTTTTATTTTACATGTGTTCCATACACCATAACCGTGAGGACTTTTAAATGAGTATGAAAGCACATAATCAAAAATTCCAAGTAATCACCCATGCATAACCGTGAGGTCTTTTAAATGAGAGTGAATACTTGGATGTTATTATTTTTTATTTTTATATTTTTTTGAGTGGGAGTTTTGCAAAATCATCTTAGCACCATTTAACTTAGAAGACAAAAAAAATGTTATATCCTTTACTTTAAATCAACCACTTTTTAAAACAAAGATTTTCAATTAGGATGTACTTCATAATTAACACGTATGAATCTTCCTATATACTAGTTAAACCATTATTATTTGTAATCAAACTTCATTTTTATTTTGGTTAAGACCAATAAATTTTCAAAAAATTCAATTTAATAAACCAAAGCCATATATATATATATCTTATAGTGTTTCTTTTAAAAATAAATCAAAAGAAAAAAAAATTTGGGATTTTTTTTTAGTTTTTTTTTGTTTTTGTGATTTTAAAGCAAAAATAAACCATGAAAAAAAAATGAAGGCGAGTCTCCCCCCACACTTGATTTTGACTGTGTCCCCACAGTCAACCCAAGTGGAAGGAGAAAAATAAAATAAAAATCCTATATTTACAAGAAAGATTATTATTTACAAGAGATGAGAAAGTATACAATTAAAAAGTAAATGAAACGGTCTTCTAAAGACCGATTCATCTGTCTCGTCAAATGTGTGAGACACAGCTTAAGCACGAAAAACCAAATCATAAAAGATTTCGAAGTTGATTGTCGATTTGGAAAAACGAATTTTGTTTTATTAAAAATTGAACGAGTTGTTTTATTTTCAATGATTTTTGGGGTTGATAAAACAATTGATTGAAATTCAAGTTTATCGTTGAAAAATTCTTCAAAAGTATTGATTTCAAAATCAAAGTGGTGATTTAAATCTTCCCCGTTGAAATTTTACAACTCGTCATCCAAAAGTCCAAAAAATTCGTGTTCGCTAAATTCCACTTCCTTTATTGGATTATCAACAACTTTATTACATGTCTCAAGTTCAAAATTCAAAGTTGTTGTATTTAAATTTTCGAAATCGTGAAAAGGAAGATCGAATTTTAAATTTGGTACCACACCCTCAAAAGAATTGAAATCCAACTTAATTACCATATTTTCAACAACTTGATTAAGATCGTCATTATCAATTTCAAAAGTTGTCATTTGAAAATCATCGATTTGGGTAAAAGATGGATTATCGTTTGACTCGTCACACATTGAAATTTGATTTTGTTTCTCACGAAAATTTTCCAATGTTTTAATCAACAAATTTGTGTGAACATCATAAATTTCATTCATTTGCTCAACAAAGTCAAATTTGTAATTATTAACTTGAAAATTTTCGATTTGGACTTGTTGAGAACAAGAATTGTCAATTTCAATAAATGGTGGATTTGATTCTTCGGAAGTTGGGATTTGATTATGATTTTCACAAAAAGTTTTGTATTTCTCAAGTAATAAATCCCCGTTGTTTTCTTCCATTTGGTCAACAAAATCAAATTCATGATTATTAATTTGAAAATTTTCATTTTGAATTTGTTGACAACCAAAGTTTTCAATCGTATCGTTATTGAAACTATTCCCATTGCCAAAATTATTTGAAAATCGGTTCACATTTTCGTCTTGATTTTGGAATTCATTTTGAAGCTCGAAATTGAATTGGCATGGGTTATACTCGAAATCATTTGAATTTTGAAGTGAATTCAAATTTTGATTATTTTGAAAACTTTGATTCGAGTTATTGCACAAATATGAATTACACAACTTATTTATCATTTGATTTTGTTGTGTAGCGATTTCAAGTAAAGATGAAATGCTATTTTCAAGATTTGAAGGTTGGTCCTCATTTTGAAAATTTTGTGGTTCAAAATTCGAATTGTTTAAACAATAGTTATTGTTAAAATATCCATACGAATTTGGAGTGAACTCATATGGATTATATTGATTTTCACAACTAAATTCAAGTGAGTAAGAGGGAGGAAACTCGGACATTTTCAAGAATTTTTTTGTTTTTTTTTATAAAAAATATATTTACAAGTGGAATTTATTTTTCAAAATGGAAAATTGATTTTTGTTTTGTTTTTGGATTTCAATTTTTTTTGTTTTTGAAAAGATTTTTTTGGATTTTTGATTTTAATTTTTTTTGGATTTTTGGAATTTTGATTTGAAAATTTTCAAAAGAAAAGGAAAAAAACTAAGTTTAAAAATATTAACAATTTTTTTAGTTTTGGATTTCGAATTTTTTTTTGTTTTTTTTTTAAATATGCATGAACTAATGCAACTAAATGAATGCAAGGGTCTAATTACAAATGATTTCTCCTATATTAACCCAAAATTGTATAATCGCAAATTGTCTTAGATAAACAAGATAGTTCTCAGCCAGGTAACAGACAGGATTTATCGGTGCACCATGAATCACCGTAGCAATGCAGCCGAAGGTTTAAGTACCTTCAGAGGAACAACCACTATAATATTTACGAATCACCTTAATATTTATAAATGGTTATTACTCTGCCATAGCCTAGACACCAAGAAATTAAATTGTTCAAAGAAGACAAATTGTTAATATACAATTTATTGATTTCTAACCGTTATTATTAATCAAAATCTAAGATGAAATGTAAAGCAGAAATTAAACGTGTATTAACAATGCAACTACAAATGATTTTTTTTTGTTTTTTTTTTTGAATTTTTTTTATATATAAATTCAAATGCAAACAATCAACAATGCAACTAATAAAAACAAGAGATATATACAATGCAAGGCAAATAAAACAAAAAAAACTATTAGCAAGCAGGCAATTTTTTTTGGCAGCTGTCTTCCTTCTGAAATTCTGCTTTGGCAACCTGAAATATAAAACAAGAATATGTACAATTTTTTTTTTTTTTGAAAAGGAAACTTAAAAGTAGGGTTTTACTTAAAAAAAAAATTAATGGAAGAAAAAAAATTGCAGGTCCAAACAAATCAGAAAAAAAAAAACTTTAAACAATTTGAACCCTTAACAAGAGAAACTCAAAAGCTAACTTAACAAAATAAAAAGAAAATGAGCAAGCTTCAAATGATTGAGGCCCGGCCCACCTACTAATAAAACCAAAATTACTTCCCAAATTAATCTCTGTAAAAAAAATGACTTCACTGCTACAGTTAAAATTGAAACCGAAACATTCAAATCAATTCCCAATTCGTTTCCACTTCAATTCTTAAAAAAAGAAGGTCGCAACTCTGTTTTGAAGTTGCGTGAAGGTTGCTTGGAGGTGTGTGGTGATCTGATCGAAGTCACGGTGACTAACTGGGCTGAGTCTGTAGACGTAGCAGTCGAGGTTGGTGGGTTTCGAAGTAGAGGCGATTTGCGAAGGTGAAATTGCAATTGGCCGAGGCAGTGGCCAGATAACGATGTCGATGTCTTGGAGTCGCTTCGGTTTTCAAGCTATTGACAGTTGGCTACGGTCAGGGATGGCTGATGGTGTTTCGTGATATAGTGGTGATTGGAAGAAAGTATGAGTTTTGATTAGATTTTGATGATTGAAAATTGGTGGCTGCTGAGTTGAGTTCGATTCAGGTGATGGAGGGTATTTGAATTGCAGGTGATTGAGTAGTGAAGGTCGCGGTTCTAGGTGACGAGGCGAGGTGTGTGGTTGAGGAAACTGCAGTTGTAATGTCGTGATGGCTGCTGGGTGGTTGTAAGCTTCTCTGCGTGTAGTTGATGATTTCGAGGTCGATTATTTCAGTCTCTGGCAGTGGTTAGGCAGAAGTGGAGGTAGCTGGTGATGTTCGCGACTCTGAAGCAGTGCTTTGACAATTATAGCTTGCGATTTTGGTTGCCGTGGAAGGTGAGGAAATGGGATAGTGGTAATGGAATGTAACGGTGAAATTTTGTATGAATGAAGAAAGGTATGTGAATTGTGGGATGATATGCAGTGGTATAGCAGTTTACTGTTTGTGATTATGTATTTGAATGGAAGTTTTGTATGATATGCAGTGGTGTATTCGAATGGAAGTTGAACTTTGGGATTGCTAGGAGATGGTTGAGGTGGGTTGACAGCAGACTTGATGGAAGTAGATGGTGTATGCTGATGGACTGAGTTGGAATTGGTGGCACTGTTGGGTAGGTAGAAGTGTATGTTGAAGGCAGATATTGTGGGAAGTGATGTCGGGGTTGAAGTCAAATCAAAGTCGAATCAGAGAGTGGATGGTGGTGTGTCGCGTTGTAGGGTATTGCTCAATTGCTGTGAGATGTATAAGACAGTGATAAATAGAGAAGGGGGGAGGTTGAATTATGATGAGTGGTTTTGTGAGATGTTTGTTTGGGGAAGGCAATGGTCTGTAACAGGTGGCTATGAGTGTGGGAATTTGAGAAGTGAGCTGGCTGTTGTGTGGTGACTGGGAGACAGTGGAAGGCAATAATGGTTGATGGCAGAAATGTGGCAATGGATGATGTGTTGTATTGCAAGAGGGAGTTTGTGGAGATATGATGGTGGAATTGTTGATGAAGCAGTAGCAACTTTCTGTGGTGGTTTAAACTTGTTTATAGTTGTTTGTTCACAACTTGTTGTAGTTGTACTGAGATGATATGCAAGTATGGGTATTGAGTGTGGGTTGCAGAGGGGAGGAATATCACTGGCAGGCAGTAGTGTGTGTTAAAGGAGGGGATGGCAGAACTGTGTGACAGTGAAGTGTTGAAGCAAGATGGTGGTTGCAAGAAGTTGGGGTAGCTGCTGTCTGCACTGGTATGTGCACAGATGTGCAAAATAGAGGAACAGAGAGGAGAAATAAAAACAGAATTTGTGACAGAAAATAGAAGTTGTTTTGAAAATTGTAACAGAGCAGAAAACAGAAATGCAATGAACAGTTTTTTCTTTTCTTTTTTGAATTGTGATTTTGTATTTTTTTTTTAATATGCAAATGAAAAGAAAACAAGAACAACACACACAAAAATACACAAACACACAAATTTCTTTTACAAGGAAAATGCAAACACACACAAAATAAAAAGCACACAAAAATCAAACAACAATAATTCGAAGAATAGAAAACTAAAATCAAAGCAATTCCCCGGCAACGGCGCCAAAAACTTGTTCGTCGACGGAAATTCTATCGGATTAGAAAACCGTCGAACGAATTTAGAAATAAAATTTATACCGCAAGCGCACGGTGTACGAATGTAGCACGCGGCGAATACGGGTCGATCCATAGGGAATTGATGATTTTAAAATTCTATTCAATCAAATTATACCAAAGTCAAGAATGTGATTAGTTAAAAATGTAAGAAACTAACAAAAACTAGCAAAAGAAAAATTGATAAAAATGTGAGAGTTTAAGAACAATTTAGAGTTAAATCCACTCTCTAGATCACATAAATCAACAAAATGAAGTTATGATCTCTCTTTTCTTTCCATTAGTGTAATTAGTTGATGTGCTTATCATAAGTATGGTATATTTGTGCTATTAATTAGCCCAATATAAACCATCAAACTATAACACAACCACTAATACACTTCTAAATGTCATAAAATATGACAACAAAGTTGAAAGCAAAATCTATTTTAAGCATAGCCTATTAACTATTGTTTAGAAATATAGACTATCAAATTTCAATTTCAACATTCACTTCTTTGCCATAATCATATTTAGATGAAGAGGCAATTTGTGTTATGTTTATTTAAGCATAGTCTATTTGATATGATCAACATAGACTATCAAATTCAAAGCAAAACAATCATCATTAAACCACTTCAATCATTCTCATTAAGCACAAAAAGAGAGCATAAACATCAAGTTAAGTTGAAGCTACATGATTAGAGAGCTTCATTACCCCTAAATTGAAGGGGTTTAGCCTCTCATATTTGTTATCAAAACAACCAATGTAGCTTTCAACATGAAAGAATAAGAAAAGAAAAAGAGAGCAAAATTAAATGAAAAAAACTATTCTACTTGCATGAAAGTAAATCTACCTACAACATGAAAGTAAATAAGCATGAAAAGAAAAAGAACATGTATTGAAGTTGCATAAAAAAAAATTACATAAAAGAGAAATGGCTAAGTAGCCATGGAAAAGAGAAGAGAGCTTTATTTTATTTGATCTAAAACTAAACTAAAGAGAAGGAGGCCTAAAAGAGACTAAAGAGAAACTAAGAGAGGAGATATCATACATGAAACATATGGGTATTTATACAAGTTTAAAACCCTAATTCCTATTTTTGGGGAATGCCCAAAATGCCCATGAGAAAGTGTGGAGGCCAAGTTATCATTAGCATGTTTTAATCCCCACTTAAATGTACATGAAGCCATTAAATCCATAAGCATGTGCATTAGCCTTTAATTTGTACATTAAGGTAGGTGGGTGGGTGGGGTCCTCCATGATCTTCACTTTGAATTATTTACATCTTCATTCCTTTGTATTGATTTTGTGCATGCATATCTTCATGAAACCACTTGTAAAAGTCACCAAATTTCCTACAAAAAACATAGAAAATTCTAAGTAAATTTTCACAATTTAATAAATGCACAAAAATGACCATTTCACCCTTGTATGAAGATGAATGTGTGACAATTTGGAATTAATGTGAATTTTGGTTAAAACAAGTTAAAATACCCAATATGATCATTTATTTAATTTAAATAGATTAAATATGGCGATAAAAATGTGCACATTTACGTGCACATCAACTAACAACTACAAAATTTCCCTAATTTGGGCTATTCTTCACTTGAGCCTTCCTTAGCTAGAGGTAATGGGAAAAATTAAATAGTTGAAGCAAGGTATTGAACGTGAGGGTGAGGAAGAAGTTAACGCAGCTGAAGATCTTTCGTTTGATATCCCATCTTTTGACATCGAGTCTGATTCCAAGAAAAAGGGTGACAAAAATGACGATGTTGATCGAGAAGATGACGACGATGATATCGGTAGTGATAATGATGACGGTGGTGATGATGATGATGATGGTCCTACAGGAGGCCAAGGCCTTAGTGGAGATAAAGGGGGGCCTTCTGGATCCTCTGAAAAACATGATGGTGAACTAGCTAAATATCTTAAAAGGAGCCATCTTCTCAGAAGGATATGCCTCCTATATCGCTTGGGACCTCTGCTCCTCTTAGGGATGGACCTATTCCTTCTCATACTTAGGGTCCAAAGGAGAAGGAGCGGCCTTCCAGGCTTCTATTCCAGTTCCATAGGTATGGGCTTTTATGTTTAAATGTCTTACACTTCGAAGATAATAATTAGTGATAAATCCTCTATTTAGATAAAGAAGAAGTCTACTTTTCCCTATAGAACAAAATTTGACAGAAAACAGGTGGAAATTAACAAGTTATATAAGAAGTTAGACAAATTGATAAGGGAGCATAATGTTCTGTCTAAGAAATATCATAGCCTTGACAAGAGTACCTCCGCATTAGCGTTTTTGAATATCAAAGGGCTGCTCCTCTATTAAAGAAAGCGGGTCTCTGATACGACGTTCTTTTGAACGAAAATCAAGAATTACTAACTTTATTTTGGATGATTATCCAAAAGGGAGACATTTTAGTTAACTTTTTTTATAAAGCTTATTATAGACATTCTATCATAGATTTTTCATACTTAGGCGAATTCAGTGGGGGTCTACTTGGACGTTTTCATAAAAGATACTTAGATGAATTCGGATCTGATCCGCATCATTGGGCTTGTTGTAACTTACCATGGGCCAAGTCGATATCCCAAGATCTTTCCCCCAAAAAGTTTAATTACTATAAAGATAAATTGTTCCTGAGTTTTTCTTTAAATTTTTTTTGTATGAACCAGATGAATGATTATAACATGTAATAGTTAATTGATATATAAATACATGTTTTAGCTCTGTTCTCTTTATGGTTAGCTTACACTATTTTAAATGTCAGTTCTTTAGGTCGATTCGTCCCTAGAGACCACTTAATCCAATATGTTAACTGAGGAGATTTTACTTTAAAATGCATCGATTTTAAGGACATCGAAGTTATTAAGATATTTCTTTCTTTTGGATTTACAAAAATAGTACTTGGATTACCCTCGCCTCTATTTTGACTTTCTTGGTGATGAGAAGGAAACATTCCTCAAAGAAATCAGAACATTTCAATCTAAGTTAATTTGTGGTCGCGATATTCCACCAGTTGGGAAGTGGGACTGTAGCAAATGCCCGTCGATCATAAGCCCCGAAGGAGTTAATGTACCTTTTGATTCGACAGTTATGCTTTCAGCTAATTCCTTAGATAAAGTTAGGAAAGTAGTCTTTCAACTTTAAATTTGATCAAAGTGTTTGTTGTATCTTTTAGATTTGTGGCAATTTGAATTTTAATTCATATTATAATAATAAAAAATCTTTTATCCAAATTTTTATTTTACTCCATCTCTTTCGCTTAAATAGGAGCTACCGTCATTCACAACTTCTCTCTATCGAAACTTACTATCATGCATTGGTGCTATTAGAGAGAGTTGTTGACCACAACACTGATGCCGTGAAATGGCATAAAAGATACTTTCTTCAAAAAACCATTGCCAATGGTCACCAAGATCACATTACCTATCTTGAGGCTGAAATCAAGAATAAAGATGAGATGATTACTTCACTCAAATGACAAGCGAAGACTAATCCTATAATCGATTTTGATCAAAAGATGTCTGAATTTATTCAGCAAATAAGTGACATGGATTTAGAATTAAAAGATTTCCAGGCATATTGTGCCTCCTTCGAGTTCATTTTGGGTGACAAGACTTCAAAGAACAATCTTCTGGTCCCTCAAGCAAGCACTGCAGCTACCGAGCCTACATGGTCAATGCTTCTCATAGCTCGGAAATTTCCATCTACGCTCAACCCTCCCCAAGTATAAATGATAATGTAATGGGGAACTAGTGTCACAGGGTAAAATTCAAAATAGCTAAATATTTTAATGAGCAACAGAAAGCAAAGTACTCCTAGACCAATGAATATGCTGCCAAGAACCAGAAGGTGGAACGTGACAATTACTTACTTGACAAGTGTGTTGCAGAGTTAGAAAGAGAAAATACAAGGGTCAGGGCTGAAAATAGTGCTTTTAATCACACCTTGAAGAACAACATTGATGTAACTGATGTCGAGAACAAAATAAGAAAAAAGTTCTCAGTGCCATAATTCATCATGTTGTAGATCGTTCAGTTACGGAAGCTCATGATAAAGCTGCTAACAATTTATGGTCCGTTTATATGTTTGTAACTTTATCTTGTATGTATGTAAATAATGCTGTACTTTTTCCTAATTATTTTATACTTTATGTAAATCACATAAACTTTGTTCATATCACCTGATTTGCAATCCTTCTCTGTAAGATTACTTTTGAAATGTCTTTGAAGTGCTTGTTAAACGACTTTTGGACTTGCCGAATCTTTTGTTATCACTTGCCTTTTTTATTTTCCTAAGAAGCATGTAGCAAACAATATTTTTTTTACTGTTAATATAAAATTGACATATTCATTTATGTATGTCATTTTCATATATTAACAAATCATCTTGTTAATTGTTTGAATAATAGTCTATTCTAAATGTTAAGTTCTCATCTTTAACTATAATGAGAGATGATCGAGGGTTTAACTCCTTCCACTATCTGGTATGCCCAAAAATTGTTGATAGCAAATTCTGCTTTATCATCAGGACATAAATATTAGATTTAACCTTTACATAATAAAGAACCCGATTCAAAGGTGAATGTCTAAAACTTTGATGTAGTAACTCTCCAACCCATTCCTTAACATTAATGGGATTTGAAAATTTATAAGCTCAAAGCTCCCATTCGGAGACTTTTGATGGCGATATTTATGATAAAATTCCCTTCCCTAGATTCGAGCATGTGGTATGAATAGAAATCCAAAGATTTAGTACCAAGATTGGGGTTCACACAAGAAGTGGTCTTGATACCCAAATTTGAGTAAAATAAGTTGGTGACTGATAAAGACCCATAACTTGGATTTGGGCGTCAAATAATGAAATTCTTGTATGAAAGTCCTAAAACCATAGGTTATTAAAAAAAATCCTACTTTCGACTTAGTCGAAAGGTCTTTCAACAAAGAATAAAGAAAAGGAGTTTTGATCAAACCTTTTGAAGGAGTCGAAGGGATGCAATCATCAGAATTCATTTGTAGCAAACCTTTCGAAGGAGTCGAAAGGTCCCATCTCCTAGCATCGAAGGGGTTCAAACCTTTCAAAGAGGATGAAGAAGTTAAAGCAAGGGTAAGCAACTCCATAGCAACATTTTTGAAAGCATTGCAAGCCTTTCGAACCAATTGAAGCACATCCAGGATACCTTTGGACAATGGCAAAAGGTTTATGAAGAAAACAACACACACGAGTGAACAAAGAACGAAAGACAACATTTTGACAACATTGAAGGAAATCATAGCTCTCGACAACAATCAAGTGAAGAGCAACCTTCCGACAAGGACAAAGGGTTCGCAATAATCGGATGAAAAGCAACCTTCTGACAAGATCAAAGGATTCACTGTAGTCTAAAGAAGGAAAAACTTTTGACAACATCCAAAAGTTCATGTAGGCATAAAAAAAAAGAAAACCATTCGAAAAAATTGAAAGGTCCATGAAAGTAGATGAAATGCAAACCTTTCGACAAAGTGGAAAGGTTCATAGCTGCATATAAAAGGAGATCCTTCTGACCCAGTCGAACGCATGGAGTCGAAAGGGTGCCGCCTGCATCTATAAATAAGACCCAAGAAGTAATGTTTTTGGGATCGGAATTCTCTCATTCTAATCTTGTATTTTCTTTAATCAATTCATGGTAACCCTAATTGGATGCTGATTTGGGGATTAAATAAAATAGAGTTTTACATGGATAAAGAGTGAAGTCTTACGCTCTATTATTTACTTTACTATTAGAATATACTTTTGTTAGATTAACTTCTAATTTTAGGTTCAATATCACCGAAAGGTTCTTGTCGACAAGGTTGACAACTCTTCTGTAGCAAATAACTACCACAACCTTTTGAAGCCCTTAAACCTACAGTTTAAACCATTCGATAAGGTTGATAATATAATTGGTCTACCTTTCGACAAGGTTGATAATATAATTGGTCTGAACAGCATTCGGAACCTTTCGATGTGATTAACTTTTGAGACCCAAACCTTCGACTAGGTAGTGCTTATGCTATAAAATATCAATAACCTTTCAGAGCTATAATCCAAGAGGTCTAACCTTTCGATTAGATCAAAGATTACTCTTGAGGTATAAATATCTAGATTTACAAGGCTTAATCCATAAGACATCGTTCCCATATCTTTCGACAAGGACAAAATCTGCTTTATATAAGTGATCGAACCTTTCGACAAGGTCGAAAGCTTCCATGTATCCACCAAGAGGTTTGATATTCTACATAAACCCAAGGAGGTTTGTCACTCTAACCCTTCGACGAGATGAGACTAACCTTAAAAGGGTAAATTGAAGGAAATTCAGTCTAATAAAAGAAGGAAACTACTGAAAGGATCTCCTACTAATTCAATAAAGGCAGAAGGTTTCATAACCCAGCACTTAAACCTTTCGACGTCATCGAAAGGCCTGATTCGAAAACTATCTACCTTTGAGGATAAGTTTGAAGATAATTCAAAAGAGATTCACATCCATATTTCATAGAAAAGACTTTCATCTTTCTTAGCATTACATTGTGGCGTTGAAAAGAAACGTTTTAACATTTTTTGGGCTAGAAAGAGGGCCTGAACCTCCGATTTGATTAACCCATTAACGCTACAATTCTCTTACCCCCTTCGGATCATTCTTACATTAGATCTATCTACTATGGTTTGGTTATGGCTAGAATATTTAAGAGATCTGAGCAAGGGTCTTCCGAACCACAATCGAAAAGAATCTCCCAAGTAGACATCAAAAGCTCTAATAAAGATGAAGAGCGAAGACTAAGGCTTGAAGCCGTAAGGATTATAAACAAAAAGAAAGCAGAATCTTATGATTCTAAAAAATGCAATATAAATCCTTTTCATAAGGCCCTACCCCCTTCTTTGCAGTTGGAAAGAGAACAAATGGAAGTGATAATATCTTTAATCAAATGAGAAGAACAATCCAACATTATCCCAAACGCACGATTTTTAAGAAAGAGATAAGAATAATTACAATGCCTTTGCACATAAATGGTAGCTAACTGCAACAAGAGCACTTCCAACACAAAAGATTCAAAGGGTAGCAAAAAGAAAGATAATTGAAGAGCATGAAATGAGAAGGCCAAAACATAAAATGCAAAAGAATCATCCTCAAGAGTCAAGTTTCAAGTCTAGACCTCCAAAAGAATGCAACTTAACCACATCAATGAAAAACGTCTACTTGCTTAGAAAGGATGAACTTAACCATTAGCCATCACAAAAGAAAAAGCCAAAACCTGAAAGGAACTTGGGAGGATCCTTTTGTCACTATAATATGATGAATGGTCATGAAACCAAAGATTGCAAAGCCCTGGAGGGGATGATCATCAATTTCTTTAGAAGAGGAAAGATCATAGAATTTGTAAAAAGAACTTAAGGAAAGATTAATAAAGATCAACTATCGATAATGAGAAAATTTACATGGTTCGGAGTGAAATTCTCCTTAAATTCGAATACTACATAAGATGGTAGAAAAGCCTCTGTCCGCGCCGAGATGGTCAGGGTATAGCGCCTCCTAGAGAGAGGATGGAGTAAGCCTCCATCCGTGCCTAAGATGGCCAGGTTAGATCCCCGAACATGCCCTTAACTGCACCACGTTGTAGCCAGGTTAAGGCACTCCTATAGGGAGGATGGAGTAAGCCACTATCCGCACCTAAATGGCCAAGATAGAGCATCAAACAATCCCTTAACCGTGCCATGCTATTGCCAGGTTAAGGCACCTTTTGGAGGGAGGATGGATTAAAACTCTATCCGCACCTAAGATGGCCAAGGTAAAGCACCGAACAAGCCCCTATCCATGCTACAAAAGGGCTAGGGTAGGGCACCTCCTAGTGGGATGTCGGGTAAGTCTTTGGTTCCGGCCTCTAAGATGAGCTAATCAAGAGCTTCGGGCAATGGACTAAGATGTCCAGGCCCAAGAAGAGATCCAACAACAAATGTACTAAGATGTTCAGGCCTTAGAAGAGGCCCATCAAACATGGACTAAGATGTCCAAGCTTAAGTAAGGCTCAATCAACAATGGACTAAGAAGTCCATGCCCGAAAGAAGGCACAATTAGCCAAGGACTAAAATGTCTTAGCTTAGATAAAATCGGCTTATCTAGTTATGGACTAGGACGTCCAAGCTCAAGAGACAGCTAATCAAATTATTTAAATAACAAAGCCTAAAGGGTTCTTATATATCGGAAAGGGCAAAAGCAAAAGGAGTGTGACAAATCTCCATTAATTATTAGCCGAATCCGGGTTTCGGGAATTTCTTGACGTCATCTATTAATGCCCGAATTTGGGCTTTGGTATTCTCATATATGAATTTTATATCTAATACCTGAATATGGGTTTCGGGACATTCAACTCAGAACATCAATATATAATACTCAAATCTGGGTTTCGAGATTTTTATTCCTAAACATCAATAATTAAAACCTGAATCTGGGTTTTAGGTCTTTCATATAAAATATTCATTGTCAAATACCTGAATCTGAGGTTTGTGTCATTATCAATCATCAATTTATTATACCTGAATCCAGGTATCAAGACTGCTATTTATTTAAACCCTGATCTGGGTGCAGGATCTTCGGATTTCTATTCATCTCAAATGCCTTAAGCTAATCCAAAGAATATTATTAAAAAGATCACTATTAAGAGCCTCTGGATGGGAACTTCGGGCTTCTAATTTTTTAAATCCTATTAATGAATGGGTGAGAGAGTTAGTACTTCAAAGGTTCAGACAGTGATATCCAAACCAGGTTCTTTATTAAGTAAAGGTTATATTCCGATATTTATGTCTTCATTGTATAATGGAACTTGTTGTTAACCAATTTTGGACATACGAGTTAGGTGGAAGGAGATAAATTCTTGGTCATCTCTAAAGATGGGATCTTAACATACATTTTGCAAAATAATTTGTTAACCTAAGCAAAGGGTATATATAGACAAACGTGCCAATTTCAAGCTAAAAATTAAAAATATTGTGCGCTACATATTTCGCAGGGAAATCAAAATGACATGGAGTAACAAAAGATTCAGCAAATACAAAAGGTGCTAAAAGAACAATTCAAAGGCATATCGAAAAGTTGAACTGCAAAAAAGGGTCACAAATCAGGTGATATTTATAAAATTTCTATAATTTATATGAGTTATGAAGTCATTTACAAAAAATGAAATTATGCAAGAGATAGAAGATTTACATGGCTCAAATACATAAATAAATTACAAATCTTGAGCTGCGTTAGTAAGAGTCTTCACCACTAAAGGATTTACTACATGATTGATTTCTACATGGAGAACTTCCTTTAGCTTCGTTTCTTTCCTTCTGATGCTGCTCTAATCATCAATATCATCAATGTTTGTTTTCAAGGCGTGATTAAAGGCTCTGTTTGTAGCCCTAAGGGTTTTGTTTTCCCTTTCTAACACGATAACTTGCTTGTCAAGCAAATAATTGTCATGCTCTGGCTTTGGAATTTTAGCAACGTAATCGTTGATAGTCTGAGAATACTTCATCTTCTACTCCTCATCAAAATATTTTGCGATTTCGAATTTAATCCTCCAACATCAGTTCCTCACTACATTATCGTCTAAGCCTGGGGGAGTGTTGAGCATAGTGGAATTTTTTTTAGCTGTGAGTAGTTTAGACCTAGTAGGCCTGGCAGCTGAAGGAGTTGCTTGTAGGGCCAAAAGCTCAATCTATGCAGTCCTGTCTCCGAAGTTGAATTCTAGAGAGGCACACAGTGCCTAGCAAGATTTCAACTTTAACTCTAAATCACTTATTTCTTGAATAATTTTAGACATCCTTTGGTCAAAATCAGTCGTGGGGTTGGTCTTAACATGGCTCTTAAGTTTGGTGATCGTCTCATCCTTTTTCATGATATTGGCATCAAGATAGGATATATGGTCTTTGTAGCCACATGCGATGGTCTTTTGAATAAGATATCTTTTATGCTACTTCACAGCTTCGATGTTTCAACCAAAATGCTCGAGAAGTACTTCGTCGTGGACAACGATTTCGCCACTCCTTATAAATAATTTATCTCTGATAGCATCAATGCGGGAAAGTAAATTTTGAGAACAATGAATCATAGACGACTGTGGCACCTATTTAAATAAAAAAAGAGAAGATTAAAATTTAGACAAAAGATAACTTTATATTTATAGAAATGGACTACAACTCAAATAGTTACAAGATTGAGAAATACAACAAACACATTCATCAAATTTAAAGTTGGAGACAACATTCCTAAGTTTGCCTTGAGTATTTGCTGAAAGCATGACTGTTAAGTCAAAAGGTATAGTGACTCATTCAGGAGTTATAACTAGTGGACATTTAGTATAATCCCATTTTCTGACTGGCGGACTATCGTGACCACAAATTAACTTGGAATGGAATGTTTTAATTTCCTTTAAGAATAATTCCTTTTCTTCGTCGAGGAAGTCGAAGTGTAGGCAGGAGTTTTCCAAGTATAATTTTTGTAAATCCTGAAGAAAGTTATATCGGGCTAACTTCAAAGTCCTTAAAATTGGTCCATTTTTTGAGTAAACTCTCCTCGAGATAACATACTGACATAAGTGGTCTCTTGGGATGAAACAACATAAAGAATTGACATTCTAAAATATCACATTAGAAAAAAGCAAAGTATAGAAAGCTTAACAATAACATGAATTCATAAATCAAAAACTTGTGTAACAGTCGCGATTTTGTCGGGATCCGAAGGTCGGCGTTATTACGTCCACTATATCAAATGCCGCATAATCGAATGCCGGAAAACCGAATTGTTAAGGTTAAAAAGAAGAGGTAGAAGAAAAAGTTAGAAGAAGTAAGAAAACGGAACAGAAACAATATCAGAATCTCACATATCGCAGCGGAACAACATATAATAGATAAATGAATAATCTTTAAAACAAAGAACTATATCAGTTATTACTTTACATCACATCATCATCAGAGTGTACAACAACAATATACAACACAACAAAACAATGGACAGTTATACAAACATGTCCTTACGAGTGAATCTACAGCGAAAAAGATAATACCATATACAAGTGGTACGTCTCGCCATCCAGCTTGCCACTTGAGCTCCGTAGCACTACTGAATCCAAAATGACCTGATAACCTGACTCTAGACTGCCCGTGTGGAAATTGGTGGGCACCCAGAGTTTAGGAAAAGAAACAATAAACTCCAAGTTAGTCATGGGACTGGTGTGAGAACTTAAAACAGTTATTTAACTTCAAAACAACAGCAAGGGAAGTGAAAAATATCCGCAATGCTTTTGGAAAATGAAACTACCATAAGGCCTCCCTGCACACACACAATGCAAACGTAGAATTGGAGAAGATTTCTCCATATGATAGTCAAAGATGCTTCCTGCGCAAAACAATCATTTTGATATTATTATAAGTGCATAGTGATGAAAGCATTTCGAAAATAGAATATAAATCTTAGCCAATACGAGCATTATCGTATGCATACTATAGCTACCATGCTCAACAGCAGGTTACCGCCACATTCCATGGAAGGTTATACAACTAAATCCGTTCAAGGCTCGTATTTTTTCTTTGGATTTTCCAACAAATGGTCAGGCTTAGGAACTTCCTACTGTCAATTGGATCGCCTCTGGCGGGACGTCCCGAGAACCTAACGTTACGGTTAGATCTCTGCCAACACAAGGCCGAGTTACCTCTTTAACTAGGTAACTACTGCACGAATATGCCACCCCCCGGTCCCTTTGGACCTTTATCCGAGCGCTCGATAACCAACATCACACAGTAATAAATATAGTGTGTCAACATGAGTAAGTATCTAGGCTTCATACCATGATACCTCCCTTTCCAGAAGGAAATGACATACCCTAAAGGGAGCGACCCTCATAACCTTGCCGCATATTCCTGTTTTAACCATTTTCGGGGTGTGAGGTCTGACGAAGTCTCGTCTACAAAGCTACGATTTTTCACAAATCCACGCTTTGATCAACAAATGATCAATAAATAATCATCACACAACAACACTCAGCATGCCACATTACCAAATTGGTAATATATCGCTGATAACCTTCAACTACATAACCTCTAAGGGTGTTAAGCTAAGAGAATAAATTCTCCGCCACCAACGAAAATATATTTGAAAGAAATCTGCTTTATATCTCAAAATGTAATGTCAGACACGTAACCATACAAGTCTGTTCCGGGTTCAAACAGAACCGAAGGTACTTCAAAAGAAGCCCTTGCAATCCGGGTATTCACAATCCCGATCTAATTTCCCATCACAAAGGAAATCTCCATACCATAGCTAACGATGCAGAGACAATCGATAGGTCATACTATCTTTTTCACAAATACCCGGTCTTCACCAACGGTCTTCATTGCTATCCATTACGTCGTATCACTATTCGGAATGGGTAATCCGAATAACGAGCGCAATAATTTAAAAATAAGTGTAGCGTTCAATTTCAACCAATTCACGACAAATACCTATTTAAAGGTCAATATTTATAGTCGGTTATTTAACTATCAATCAATCTTCACAACATCACCCGATTATAAATAATCTTCCCAAATTATTTATTTTCAAAAATATCTTTAAAAGATATATTTTCCACACTTCAACCATTTGAAAACAAATTTCAAATCATTTTCACCTTTCAATCTTTGAAAACAAATATCAAATCAATTTCCTTAAACGGAAACACTTCCAAATATTTATCCATTTTCAATTTAAAATGGTTCACTTAAATCAATCAAATAGATCCTTACCGATTTATTTTAAACTTACGTTACAAATCCGCAAATTTATTTCCACACTTCAAAAATAAATCTATGTTTATTTTTAAACAAATTTCCCTTTCTATTATAAATTCCATAGTGAATTTACATTTCCAAAAGATCTATGAATATGCGATTTTCAAATCGATTTCTAATATTCATTTTCAATTTATCTTTAAAAGATAAAATCTCAGAACATTCACTTATATTGGAAAAACATTTCCATACTTATTTAATAATAAGTAATTCACAAATCCATTTATTTCCAACATTTGGAAAATATTCAATATACTTAAATCCAAATTAAGTACATATTTTATTCTTTAAGGAAAACATCCTCTTAAACACATTTATTTGAGTCAAAACAAATGTTGCGTAAAACATCGTTACGACAACTCAAAATTACTAGTATAGGGGTTCGAAATTAAGATAGATATATAAACCCCAATACTATACAAAACTTTTCCTTTGGGAAATCATTTACTATAACAACAGCGTTATAGTCCACCATTTCCTCCTATTTCCCGAAAACGTCTATTTCAACAATGAATGTTGAAATCTATGGTTTCGACACTTAATACAATTTAAAACATCTTTAAATCATTTAATTCTATTTAAAATATCACTTTTCCAAAATATTTCTTTAATATATTATTCACCGTCCAAACTCGTGAATATACTTTGTTAACGAAATTCAGTTTGTACATAATTTATTTAAAGGATTATCCACTGTCCCAAAATCGTGGATATATTTCCTTTAATAAGCTATATTCATTAAACTTATTAAAATAAGTCGATTTCGGATTTATAAAACAACGTATATAAATTCCAATTCCATTTATAAAAACTTCGATTTATAAATCTTCTTTATTAACCAATTCAATTTATAACTCAATTTTATACCAAAGATCTAATTTATAAGTTAATTACCTATAAATCTTGGATTTTACAAAATCTATTCATTTTATAACTTCACAAACTATAAATCTATAGGTTTCATCCACTTATGAAATCCATTTTTATTTCATTTTAATACTTATAAAAACTCGTTTTATAATTCCAATATTTTAATTTATAAATATCAATTTTATAAATCTTTTATATAAATCTTTTATAATAATTCAAAAATCTCAATTTAAACCATTTTATAAATTAATCAACTACTTATTTCGAAAATCACATTTCGGTTATACTTCACCAAAATCATAATTTCTATAATATAAAAAATTACAACATTTATTCATTTAAAACGAATTAATTTCAAAATTAAATTTTATTACGAATTCTCAACTTAAATTTTTCAAAAATCCAATTTTATTTATTTTTGGCATCCAACGATACCAAAAATATATTCGGCTAAAATTTAGCCTTTAACGATTTAAATCACAAAGATAATCATGCAGATTATAAATAGATCAATAAATAGATCAGCACACAACATTGAAACCAATTCAATCATTTGAGGAATCTAGTTGGATCCCTCCAACCTGCTTCCCTGCATCCAAAGATGTTAGCACAATACCAATTCCGTTTCGAGACGGAATATCGCGGTATATGGGATTTATAAAATACTATCCGCTATTATGCAGCGCAATAGGGTCTCATGCGCTATATAATGCGGGAAAATCAACTCCAAATACATATATAATACCAATTCCAATCAAGTTGGAATTGTCGCGGTATATGTTTTTAATAAATAACCTCCGCTTAATATACGGCGTATAATGTCTATTTAACACAATAGATAACAAATTATCATCCAATCACACAATCAAGCAATTTAAATTTAACTATTTAAAATTTAAATCGAAACAATTCGATTGAGTGAGAAGTTCCCACCTTGAGTTTTCGATAATAGTTGTTGCGTTTTATTTCGAATAATATTAAACGTGCGTTTAATTTTACCCAAAATTTTCACTAGCTCCAAACGACTCCAAACCAGCTCCGTTGCGTAGTGCTCGACAAAACTAATCCAACGCAATTCGTTTCGCACGTTTTCAACCTCGTACGACAAAGTTATGGTGTTACAAAGATTACACAATTATAATATAATTAACATTTGCAATTCTTTTATTAATTTTTAAACCATAACAATCATAGCCGCACGTTCAAGATGATGAAATCTCGGCCATTCACGCGCTCCATCTTCCCCAGGCCACAATATCGTGACCGAACCCATTATCACGACGTTGCTCTAATTTTTCGAGCCCTCTCCGATCATATAGCCGACGATCAAGTAGTGCCACATCGAAGCTCTTTACGTAAGCTACCTTCAGCCACCATAGCTTGAAGCTCGGTCGCCTCCTGGCGTTGGAATTCGTGCATGGAGCGTAGACGAATGCGGCGCCATAACTCCACCTCTGGTTGACGATAGTTGATCTCCACCGTTGATCTGATAGTACTCGATGTGCTCTATAACTTCGCAGTTGATAGTTTTCTGAAGAGATGCTTGGATTAGAAGAAATCAAGGGAAGAAGAATCGAAATTTTCGTCCATTGATGAAATAAGTGATGGCTTAGGGCTGAAACCCTAGTTTCTTTACAAATTGAAGATAGTGAAGTCCTTTTATAGAAAATTGCCAAATTACTATTCATCCGAAATTTTTCGAACTCCAAATCTCGCTCGTTGACTGGCATTTCCAGGGTTTACCCCATGTTACAGACACAATGGAATAGGTCTCGGAAGCTAATTTGATCATCTGTGCGAGTTACGGAAATAAACGATCAAATTTAAATTAAATCGATTTAAACCAATTTCTATGCGTTTTGGCCTGCCCCGGACAAACGGTAAATCCGATTGACACAAGAAATTTGAAACCTTACAATAATATAACATTACAGATCGATGAAACTGGTTTTGGCGAAATCCAAGAGTGTTTGAAAAATGGCTATTTTAACTCGTCAATTAAATATTAAAATATTCAATTTTCATAAATTAACTTTTAATTCGATTTTAAAAGTTCTATAACATCATTCTAACTCCAATATGATTTATTAAAATTTTACAAATCAATTTTAATCATATTAAATCTAATATTCAATTATTTCTGTAATTTGAAATATTAAATTATCCATTTAATTATCCAATTAAATCTAGGTATTCGAAAAAAAATTGTTCGACTTACAAATTTTACTTATTAATATTTAAAATCAAATAAATATTCAAATTTTAATTGACAGAAATTCTGGGTCGTTACAACTTGTTACATATTTACAATCATTCATCTGGTTCATACAAAATAGACTTAGAGAAAAATTCATGAACAGATTTATCCTTATAATACTTAAGCTTTTCAAGGGGAGGTCTTAAGAAATCGATTTGACACACGGTAAATTCCAACAAGCTCCAGGATGAAGGTCAAAACCGAATTCATCTGAGTGCCCTTTTTGAAAACGCCTAAGAAGACCCCTACTAAATTCGCCTTAGTTCAAAAAATCTATGATAGAGTGTCAATGATATGCTTTATACAAAAAATAAATTAAAATGTCTCTCTCTTCCATCGTCATCCAAAATAGAGTTATTAACTATTTAATTTTCCTTCAAGAGAGTTGTTGTACCAGAGACGTGATTTCTTTAGTAAATGAGCCGCCCTCTTATATTTAAAAGATGCTAAAGCGGAGGTACTCCTATTCAGACAGTGATATCTTTGAGATAGAGCATTGTGTTCCGTTATTAATTTGTCTAACTCCCTATATAACTTGTTAATTTCCACTTGTATGCTCTCATGTTTTTTTCTGTAAGGAAAGTTTGTGTAACGGCCCGGATTTTCGACCTTCGGAAGTCGACACCAATACATCCACTGTATTACATGCCGATCAATAGAATGGCAGAAATACCATATCGTTAGGGAACAGAAGAAATGGGTAGAAGAAGAAAACTGAAATAATAACACAGAATCCAATAATCGCAGCAGAACAATATATAATAGATGACACTGGTACTTATACAATAAGAATCATAATTGTTTTTTATATATTACATCACCAGAGTGCAACACATCAATAACACAACACCGGACAATTATAATAGCTTGTCCTCATTAAAATTGAACATACAGCCTACAATGCACAACGGAATATAAATCAGATACGGGTAATACGTTTTCGCCATCCAGCTCGTCACCTGAGCTCCATAGTATCCTATCCTGAATCTGTAATACTCGGTCTGACCTAAGCATTGTAATAAAATAACACCCGAGTCAGTCTGGAAAACTAGCATGAGAAAACACACTAAAATTGAATTATTAATGTTATCAGAATCCTTTGAAAATCAAAGGTATCTCGTAAGACCATGCCACAAATAAACACGATGAGTTTTTACTTTACGATAACCAAAACATTTCATATCAAATCCTTTGATATTATAATAGTGTATAAGTACAAATACTTATTCAAATAACAAAAGTGCTTGCATCTCACCTTCCAGCATAATTGGGCACAATCAAAACCATACGATGCTTGTTGGAGAATGGATTCCATACGAATGACTAGGTACTGGGGTATCACCTGTCACAGTACATGTCTTGAACAGCATATAGAGGACCATGCCGGGATTCCATGCAACACAAGTCCGGACTAACCTTAACCTGGAAAGATCGAATATGCTATCACCCCGGGTGTTCCAACCCTTTTTCGAGCTCCTTCCATGAATCCTAGTAATAATATCTGTGGGTATATAGAAAGGTGATAAACATACCCTAATTGGGTGCTACCCACTTAGCCTTGCTACATCTCCCCTACGTTTCAATCATTCCTAGTTGATGAGGCTAGAGGCTATGATTACCTTTCAATATATTTTCACTTAGAATGCTCATTTCCCTTCAATGACAATGTGCTGATAGCATTCATCCATACAAATCCATTCTCGGTCCGAATGGAACCGAAGGCACTATTCCTGCTACATCCATTTTGGAATAATCCTCAGGATTAGTAGCGATTAACCCTTGCACTTTACTGCTCCTTCTTCGACTCCATGCTCTTGTTTTCCTTTCAAAAATGTACTCATTGGATTGAAGTGGTTTTCGGATAGCTTATCCAAACCTGGTCTCTTCAAAATAATGCTCGATATTCCTAGTAAACTCAACCCCGGTTCTTTAGGAAATAAACAAACGAAATGAGATCGGGGAACGCCTCCTAACCGTTAGTGGACAAATTTCCTTATCATTGTCCTAAAAGACAGAAATGAGTTTATATGTATAGTATAGCACCTCGAACAGTAACCGTACCATATAATTCACGTATTTCTCCTAGATATTCCCAAAGTTATATATTAGGTTCAGATTTGACAGTTGGTTATTTAACTATCAAATAAACAATCATTAACGAAATATGTCATTTTCCACATAAAACATCAAGTCTCACTTTATTTAGTTTTATATAAATTAAAACCCTTTATCCAAAAATATGTACTTATCTTATCGAATTTAGCATATTCACAAACTATCTTTTTTCAAAAATATTTTAAAACCCTTTTCAAAATAATATGGGAAGTACCACTGCAGTATTAAACCATGGATTCATTGCTCAATGGTTACGTCTCTATCCCAGAGAAATCCAAGACTTAACTGCAGGCACCCACTGCCTCTGGTTTCGCCGTGTGAGTATACAAATACTTCCTAAAAAATTTATTTAATAATTTCTGAAATAATACTTATGAAATTCCTATAATAATTTTCCAAGTTAAACCTTAGGGAAATACTCTTTAAAATAAAAGATATTATAAAATATTGAATATTGAATAATTTATCCCTTTAAAATAATACTACTGATTAATCTATAAATAATAATTAACTTACTGTAAACTAACTAAATCAATATTTAAATATAGTTTAAGCAAATTTTAAAACAACTAAATAATTAATTTTTTTGAAATATACTATGAACACTTTTAATTTTTCTAGATAATACTTAAAATTTCCCTTTTTAAAATAAACTTAACTTCACAAAAAAAAATTTCAACTCCCACATATTAACTTGAATATTAATAAATCCTTCTTGATTTATTTTTAATTTAATTAACGTCCCAATTCCATAAATTCCATTTCCACATTTCTAAAAATAAATCTACCATTTATTTTAAACTGATTTTCCCATCCCCTTATTTATAAATCCCGTAGTCTCATTTCCCGTTTGTAACTGTTTTCACAATGCTTATATGATTTAAAATCGATTTTCCAAATTATATTCCATTTCTAAATTAGTTTCTTAAATAACCCAAATATCCCAAAACCCAACTAAAATCAGATTCCACTTTCTTTTCACAAGAAATTTAGTATAACAATTTTATATCTTCTTTCTAAATTTTATTTTTATCTTTCCAAACTATTTTAAATCTCGGTTTTAAAAATAAATCTCTGTTACACTTAACAATATCGCTTAAGTTCTATTATTGAAAATCCTTTTATTTACATTATTCAAAATCTCTATTTTCCATATTTCTAAATTATAAAGCACAAATTTTAAACTCAAGCTATTTATGTTTCCCAAATTCATTTCCTTTAATAAATCCAATTTTTATTATTAATATTTTACTTTCAGTTTTCCTTTTTACTTTCTTCTAAAAATTCAATCCTCATTTTTATGGTATTTTGAAATGCCAAAAATCTATCTAGTAATACCATAACATCCAATAAATTCAATTTCCACTATAATCTATCAAAGATTATTCAAACACACCATACATCAATATATATGAAAATAATTCAATTTTTTTGAGAAATCCAATTGGATCCCTCTAACCTATTTCACTGCATCCATAGATACTAGCACAATATAAAAATACTAATCCCACATCGAGGGGAATATCGCGGTATATAGGGTCATCCGCTATTATGAGGGGCGCATAGGGTCTCATCCGCTATATATATGTAGGAATATTAATCACTCCATTATATATACTACAATATATAATATCACATACCATTGATAATAATTTGTCAATTCTATCGATTAATCAAAATATTAATTTTAACTTTTTAAAATTAATTACGGTAATCCCTAAATTTAGTGAGACAAACTCACTTTTATTTCCTGTTGCTTTCGCATTCCATTTCCGATTAAATCCGAACACGATTGAAATTATCTGAAATTTTAAGAAGCTCCAAATTCGTCAGAAGCATTTCCCATGCGTAGAAGATGACAATACGATTCCAGCGAATCTTGAATGGTCGGATCATACCTCGTACGCATGAGGTAAAAAATTTATAAGTTGAAGATAATTTAATTTAAACATAAAAATTAATTTAATTTAAAACTTTAAAGCCATACCCAAAGAAACAAAGCCTGGCCCAAAATACACTCAACCCCTTCTTTCTTCTTCCTCCCTTCCCCAAGCAGTTGCTTGTACACCCATGTCGCATGCACGCTTCGATTGACACGAAGAACCACCCACCAAAATCACCAGCTAACCTTGCAAATCACTATCTCTCGAAGAAACGCACCTCCCCATACCCTCGTCGTGTCACTCGATCCCCTCCTTCCTGAGACGACTAACAACCATGATTTCCCACCTGTTGACAACATGATTTCAAAAAGCCTATATAGCTCCACCAAAACGCAACCATAGATGCCCCTTACCCTCACGAGGTCAGATACTACCTCGGAATTTCTGTTGAGCTCTCAATCAATAAGAAATGCTAAACCTAGATATAACTCCATCTTGACCCTCACCGTCGATCACCAGAACAAGGCGCAACCCTCAAAAAGTTTCCTAGGGCGAAGATCATGCACAAATATGAATTTTGAAGCAAGTTTCAATTTTATTAGTCAAGTAGATTTTGAGAATTTTATTTTTAAAGATTTCATTTTTTTCTTGCTTTTCACTGCCGTGCTTGCATTTTTCAAGAGGAAGGGAAGGATAAGATATTGCATGTAGGATGCATATCTACAATAACACTGAAGTGAAGGGAAAAAGTTGATTTGAATATTAGGTCAATCAATACAAATATATATTCTTATTTAAATTTAAATCGTCTCGATTCACAACTTAAAATCTCGATCTCCTATCAAGGTGTTCCACTAGATGTTGATAATGTTATACCCTTATTCTGAACGTAATGGAAAATGTTTCGAATCCTAATTCGGTCGTGTGGAGAAGATAGCTTTTTGGACCCAATTATTATATTGGATTTTCGACTTAAATTTCAACGCATTTCTACCCTGTACGACCAAACGATAACTCCAAACATTACGAAATCTGAAATCCAATCATAATATAATATTATAGATCCAATGGAACTGGTTTCGTCAAATTCAGAGACTAAGTCACGAAAGGCTAGTTTTAAATGTCAATTTAAATGACATATTTTTAAGACTAAACAAATTACTTTCAAATTCATTTTAAAAAGTTTTATTATCTTCAGTATTATTAATATATATTTTATAAGCCTTAAAATTATTTTTAACAAGTGTAAAACTCAAGATTCCCTATTTTAACCAATTTCTAATTATTAAATTCGATAACTAAATTATCTAATAAATGGTTATATTTGAAATTCAAGTTGAAAATTAACTTTTAAAATCAGTTAAACAGTAAAATTTCAAATATTCAAAATTTTGGGTCATTATAGTTTGACTTCTTTTATATCTAAGACAAATGATTTATAACTAATTATTATCTTCGAAGTATAAGATATTTAAACAGGGAATTCCTTACCTATGAAAATGGAATGGAAGCCTAGGGAGCTTTTTCCTTCTCTTATGGATCTTCAGAATGAGTTGGAGTAGTTTCCTCCTCTGGAGAGACAATTGGACCAGGGGATGTTGGTGGCATATTTTTTGAGGGGTTTGCTTTTTCTTAGGAGCTTCGACTTGAGCACGACTGTCCATTCATAAAGCAATAGAAGGCACTCGTTTGTCTCCACCTGGACCATGATCTCCAGAGGGGTTATCATCGTTATTACCATCATATTCACTATGCTAGTTAATTTCGTCGTCGTCATCTTTTTCGGTTGGGTCCTTATCTTTGTCATCCACCTCCCCTGAATCGGATTCAATGTCGAAGGAGGGATATCAAAAGAGAGAGCTTCCTTGTATTAAACATCTCCTCCTTGCCTTCAGGCTCGATTGCGTAACTAATTCGTTCAATTTTACCATGACACTCTTGGCTAAAATTGGGTCGAGAGTGGGAAAGCCAAAGTCAGGACATTTGTCATGATTGTCGACATAGGCAAGCATTAGTGCATCTTCATAATGTTGCAGCATCATGGGCCCCAAGGTGGCTTCAGCAAACTCAGAAACATGCTTTTGGAAATTGAAGAGGGTTTGAACAGCTAGCTTAAGTGAAGCTCTAGTCCTTTTAAATTTGTCTTTCAATGAAGTATTCTTAATAACCAAACGAGCTTTCTCCTCTTTCGATTCTTTTAAAGGAAGCTCCTTTGAAAGTTTCTCATCAGTGGAGAGTTAGTGAGCCTTTCCCTTTGCTTCAAGATCAACTTCAGCCTTGGTTAAGGAAGCCTTGATACATTCCAACTTAGAGGAAGAATCATTTTAAGTAGCGGTCAGAGAAGATAGTTGATTTTTCAGTTCAACATTTTCCTTCTGCAACTTGGAGGATCCAACAGAGATTTTGGGGACATGTTCAGTTAAAGAAATCCAGTTACTAGAAATCTACAACAAAAATAGAGGAGAAACACAAGTTGGCATTACAAAGATCCAGTGATGACAGCATTAAATGGGTGAAAATTTACCAAAAGTTATTACTCCATGAGAGAGCGATGATATTCCGCCAAGTATGAACTGAATGATGGCAAGGAAGAACAGGTAAAAGATTCTGAGTACAAAATCTTCTTGACTAATTCATTAAAATTGGTTGACAAAGGAATAGAAGATAACGACTCCGAAGGAATCTACGCCTTAGAAGGAGTCCCTAGTAGAGTGAGTTGCATATATGCTAATGCAGTTGGAGAGCCGGTAGTGGTGATATGAGGAAAGGGTGCACGTGTAGGTGGAGTTGACTCCAATATTTCTTTTAGAGGTTCAATAGTAGACCCTTTGATGCTTTCTCAGAAGACATACGTGACTTTTCCTCCTCCACATCAGTAATTTTAGCTGCTTTTGCTAGAGGAGCGTCTTCGAGAAGCACTGTTAGTTTACTTTTTGAAAAACACCTGGATCTAACAAAATCCTCCAAGACTGATGTCACATCTGAAGATGATGGAGGAGGAGAAGCTTCACTTGAAGATACAACGGTCTTTGAAGAAGCTGGAGAAAATTTAAGAGGATATTAAATCAGCCAAAGTAATTCAAAATTTCATAGACACAAACAAGAGAATACTAAGCTAATAGTTACCTGAAGTGTGAGCATAGATGGGTGACATCGAAGTAAAGTGCTTAGCATCGTCGATGGAAAGGAAGTGCTTACTGCGAGTGGTGTGCATAATGGTGGGTGGAGTGCCTAGAATCTTTTAGCTTGGCAACAACAAAGAATGGTTTTTGGATTCGAAAGAGTTAAGAGCGTCAAACTGCTCCTAAGTTGTTCTGGAGATGCTGTTAAAGAGTCGATGGTTTTTCGGTCTGCATCACTAAGTGTCTTGGGAGAATCACCTAGAAAACGTGAGAGATTAGTTAACAGAAAAAATAGTAGAAAACAAAGATGACATTGAAATACACTTACGAGGGGACACAAAATTCCCGTGAACATCTACAAAGCACTTGATGAAGAAAAATTGGTTTTTCCAATCCTTATACTTATTAATTCCATCTAATATCAACTTCTTTTATACATTAACTCTAATGATCTGCTTGTTAAATTTTCTTAACCTTGCGAGCTTGGTCAAAGAGTTTAAAACTTCAGGGTTGAGCAAAGGAAGTGGGGATTCCAATACCATCATTTCAAGAGATAAATGATGGGTATAAATGTTAGGAGAAAGTTGTATTAGAGCCACTCCAATGTGAGATAAGTAGGAAATCAAGAAGTCAAAAAATGAATGAAAGCCACCATGTCATATGTAGATGGCCATGTATGCAAAATACCCTTCTGGAGGGTTGTCTATTATATCATGCGTTTAGAAGGGATGGTTTCAATCCCAGTGATACCAAAGTCTTTCAGCATGGCATTGATTTCACTTTTATGTTTGATGGAAGATTGCTTAGCAGCGACTTCAATCTTTGGAGAGCTCGTGATTCTGCCAGGTGAAAATGTCTTAATTAAAAACTCTTAATCAATTATGAATTTAAAAAGAAATCAATAATTTAAGTGTAAATAAGTTCTCTTAGATAGCTTAAGCATGAAAACATACATAAGGTTTGGAAGATAGTGCAAAAAGTTTCGAGTCAAAAACTTAATAATGAAAGCATTCAACAAAGTTGAAAGTTTTATAATGAAAGCTTCCGACAAAGTCGAAATGGTTTACAGTAAAGGCGTTCGACAAAGTTGAAGGGTTATAGATCATGCTTTCGACAATATCGAAAGGTTAGCAATTTAAGCTTTCGAAAATGTCGAAAGGAAAATAACATCAACTTTGACCATCATACTTCAACAAAAAGCAAGTAAAAATATAACTTCCTAAAGCTATCCACAAAGTCGAAAGGAAGAAGTGGAACATCAACCCATTCAACACCTTTCGACAATGTTGAAAGCTCTATGGAAACCTAGATGTGCTTCAAGTGTTAAGTAGCAAGACATTTCGACATGATCAAAACCAAAACCTTAAAATTCCTAAGTTAAAAATATTGATATTATTGATGTTGTTGAAGGTCTACTCAAAGTTGTCAAAATATGTCATATCCATTGAAGTCGAAAGGTTTCCGATTTGGCTCATGCGTACTTTAAATGTTACGACAAAGATAGACATAAATGACTCTAACGCTGAGGAATTTCAACCTTGTCGAAAGCAAGTAGTCGAAAGTTTTAAAACTCCCCTCCTTGTTGAGAGCTCGTTGCCGATAGGCTAAACCACTAAATTATCTAACCTTTCGACAACAATGAAAAGTTAGCATCTCAATACCTTCCGACCCCATCAAAAGGTACAAAGAGGGCGAATCCATTATTGCTCCCTCAGTACCTTCTAAGGGGTAGAAAGGTTATTTCGAGTTACCAAGTTGTACACTAGTGGGTTCCAGGTTAACATATTGGATTTAACCAAACCCAAATCTAATAATAAATGTAATTTTCAAAAATGATTTAATCTAGAATCGATCTAATTCAATTTCGAAGAAGAATAAAAATTATCAAAAAGTTAAAAAACCTAAGATTAAAAAAATAAACAAACTAAATTTAGAGACTATGGATTAAAAACTAAACCAGATAAGGGGATTCCCTTTATCAAACATTACCAGCTTGAAATCTAAAGCCCCAAATGAATTTTTTTCAAAAACTATTTTAGGAGAATTTTTTTCCATAAAAACCAAGTTGAAATTGAAATCCAATTTTGGATTTAGAAAATGAAAAATTTGATTAATGATGGATAAGAGTGGAGATTAGACTAAAATTATGAATCGAATTCAAGAAATTACCTTGTTTTTGTATATCGAGATTCAAAAATTTTTTAGGGAACTCTTTTACTCGTGCTCGATGATTTCAATTTTAGGTAAAAGAGGAAGAAAGAGAAGAAGCCTACTATATAAGAAAAGTCATCCAAATTCTCAACCATTGGATCAGATTTGAAAGGACTTCTTAGATCAACGTGAGAAGGACAAAGGGCGGGAAATTTTATAGCATTCGACAAAGATGACTTGAAAAGTCAAGAGCATCCCTTTGAATTAAAGGGGGGCAAATGTTACTCAGAAAATTGACCTTTCGACAAAGTCGAATGGTCTAACAGAGACTAAGAAAAGTAGTTCAGATTAAACCTTTTAAAGGATTCGAAGAGATGCAGTCATCAAAATTCGTTAGCAGGAAACTTTCAAAGGAATCGAATGGTTCCATCTTCAGCATCCAAGGAGTTCAAACCTTTCAAAGAGGATGAAGAAGTTAAAGCAAGTGTGAGTAACTCTGTAATAACCTTTTCGAACGGATAGCAAGCATTTCAAACTAGTTGAAGCACATCCTAGATACCTTTCGACAATGACAAATGGCTTTTGAAAAAAACAGCACACACAAGTCACTAAAGAAAGAAATAGAACCTTTCGACAACATTAAAGGATAGCACAGCTCTCGGCAACAATCAAGTGAAGAGAAACCTTCCAACAAGGTCAAAGGGTTCGCAACAATCGGATGAAAAGCATGACAAGGTTGAAGTGTTCATAGCAATATTAAGAAGGAAAACCTTTCGACAATGTTGAAAGGTTCATGGAGGCCAAAAGAAAAGCAAACCTTTCGGCAAAATCGAAAGGTCCATGATAGCAGATGAAAGGAAAACCTTTTGATAAGTCGAAAGGTTCGTAACTGCATATAAAAGGGGAACCTACCAAACCAGTCGAAAGCATGGAGTCGAAAGAGGGGCCACCTGCATCTATAAATAAGACCCAAGGGGTGATGTTTTGGGGATCGAAATTCTCTGATTCTAATCTTGTATTTTTTTAATCAATACATGGTAACCTTAATTGGGTGCTGATTTGGGGATTAATTAAAATAGAGTTATACGTGGATAAAGAAGGAAGTCTTATGCTCTATTAATTACTTTACTGTTAGAATATACTTCTGTTGGATTAACCTATAATTTTAGGTTAAATATCACTGAAATGTTCTTGCATCAACACTTCTGCTACAAGTAACTAACACAAACTTTCGAAGCCCTTAACCCTATAGTTTAAACCATTCAACAAGGTTGATAATATAGTTGGTCTAAACAGCATTGGTAACCTTCCAAACTGATTAACCTGGAGACCCAAATCTTTCGACTAGGTCAGAAGTGCTTATGCTATAAAATATCAATAACCTTTTGGAGCTTTAATCCAAGTGGTCTAACCTTTTGAATAGATCGAAGACTGCTCCTAGAGTATTAAAACCTGGATTTATAAGGCTTAATCCACAAGAGAACATTCCCATACTTTTCAACAAGGAAAAAATATATACATCATATAAGTGATCGAACATGTCGACAAGGTTAAAAGCTTTCACGTATCCACCAAGGAGTTTGATATTCTATATAAACCCAAGGAGGGCCGTCACCGTAACCCTTCGACAAGATAAAAACTAACCTTAAAAGGATAAATTCAAGGAAGTTCAATCTAATCATTGAAGGAAACTCTTGAAAAGGATCTCATACTAATTCAATAAATGCAGAAGGTTTCATAACCCGACACTTAAACCTTTCGACATCATCGAAAGGTCTAATTCGGAAACTATCTACCGATGAGGCTAAGTTTGAAGGCAATTAAAAAGAGATTCACATCCGTTATTCATAGAAAAGACTTTCATCTTTCTTAGTACAACTTTGGGGTGTTGACAAGCAATCCCGTTAACACCCTAATTTGGGTTTTAATAGTTGATGTTTAGAATGAGAACCCTGATACCTAGATTCGAGTATGAGTAAGTGCAGTTCTACTCTGCTCCTTTGCTTCTATCTCCTTTGACATGCATGAACCTTCCAGGCTTTGAACGTATGTAGAAATAATTTGATTGACTTCCTCTTGAGCTAGCATGTCTTATTCCATGATCGGATATGCTTTTTATCGAGCTTGAACATCTTAGTTCATGATTTTATATGCCTCATCTCGGGCTTTGACATCTTAGTCCTTCGATCAATTTGCCTTTTTATGGGCTTGGACATCTTAGGCCTTTATTGAACGAGCCTCCCCCTGAGCATAGACATCTTAGTCCCTTATTTGTTCTGCCTTATCTTGGGCCTAAACATCTTAGTCCTTTGTTGTCTGGTGCTCTTGGTTAGCTCATCACAGAGGCCAAAACCAAGGACTTACCCGACCTCCCTCCAGGAGGCTCCCTACCCTGGCCTTTTTGTGGTTCGGATAGAGTATTATTCGTTGCTCTACCCTGGCCATCTTATGGCGTAGATAGAGGCTTACTCCATCCTTCCTCCAGGAGGTTCATTAACCTAGCCATAATATGGCATGGATAAGAGCTTGTTTGGTGCTTTAACCTATCCATCTTATGGCATGGATAAAATCTTACTCCATCCTCCTTTCAAAAGGAGTCCTGACCTGACCAATGGTGCGGACAAGAGCTTTTATGGTGGTTTAACCTGGAAATCTCATTGCACAGCTAAATGCTTACCCTCCCTCCCTCCAAGAGGTGCTCTACCCTAGCCATCTCAAGGTGGACATAGGCTTTTCTACCATCTAAGTTAGACTACCATCTCATGTAGTATTCAAATATGAGGAGCATTTCACTTCTGACCATGTATATTTTCTCTTTACATAAAGTAGATCTTTATTGATTTTTTCTCAAATCGTTTTTGCAAATTCACTGATCTTTCCTTGCCGAAAGAAGTTTATGATCATCCCCTTCAAGGCTCTGCAATGGTAAGTTTCAAGACCATTCATTATATGGTGGTGGCAATAGGATCCTCCCAAGTTTTTTTTTCACATTTTGGCTTTTTCTTTTATGATGGCCTACAGTTAAGCTCATCTTTAGTAGGCAAGTAGACATTTTCCAAAGATGTAGTTAGGTTGTATTCTTTTGGAAGCCTCGATTAGAAGCTTGATTCTTGTGGATATCACTTTGACCTTTTACTTTTTGGCGTTATTGTTTCATGTTCTTCAATTGATTTCCTTTTCACTACCCATTGGACTTCTTGTGTTGGAAGTGTTCTCATTGTAGTTAGTTTCCACTTGTATGCATAGGCATTGTAATCATTCATTATTTCTTTCCCAAAAATTATGCCCATGGAATAATATTGAATCATTTTTCTCATTTGATTAAAGATATTGCTACTTCCATTTATTCTTTTTTGAGTGCAAAGATTGGGGTAGCCAACATGGTAAGGGTTTAAGCTCCATTTTTCAGAGTTATAGGATTCTGCCTCTTTTTGGTTTATGATTCTAAGAGCTTGGAGTCTTAGTCTTTGCTCTTCATGTTGATTAGACCTCCTTATGATTGCTTAGGAGATCCTCGTCAAATGTGGTTTGGAAGAACCCTGTTCAGATCGCTTAAATTTAATGGCCATGATCAAACTAAAGTGGATAAGCTTGAAGTAGGATTAATTAAGCAAGGTTAGAGAATGATGGTGCTGGGGACTTTATCCAAGTCGGAGGTTCAAGCCCTCCATCTGGTGCCAAAAATGTTAACAAGAATTTCTTATTAACACCACAAAGCAATACTCAGAAAGACGAATATCCTTTACAAGAGCAGTGAGCGAGATTCCCTTAGGAATTGCCTTTCAATTTGGTTTTATTAATGAATAATTCTCAAATCAATCCATTCGACGTCGACGAAAGGTATAGACTTTGGAATTAAGTAACCTTTCTTCTTTATTAAACTTGTAAGTGGTCTCCTGCAAAGGTTTTCCTTTCAATTAGGCTGAAATTCCATGAGTTAGTCCTCTATATAGGTTGTGATTTAGTAGGAAGCTTAATGCTTTAGATTGGATTAAGTTTTGATTATTAAGCTAAGGTGGGAGGTAATAAGTAGGTTTTAATCTTTTCGAAGATTATAGGAATGACCTCCTTTTGGTTAAACCTTACAAGTCTTGGTTTTTGTATTTAGAGAACCGATTTCAACATTGTCGAAAGGTTTAGTTCACATAGCTAATGGTTACGAAAGCTTATGGTAAATGTTGAGACCGTTGAGTTATCGGCCTTGTCGAAAGGTTCAAATCATAGGGTTGATGGCTTCGAAAGTTGTAGTAGATATTAGAATCAGAAGTGTTGTTGACCTTGTCAATCGGAACCTTTCATTTGAGTTTAACCTGGAAATTAGAAGTTAATCCAACAAAGGATTTAGGAAAAATTAAAGAAACCAAGAAAATTCTAGACTTCACTTTATTCATCCAAGCAATCTTTATGTCATAAAATTCCCAAATTGTTAATTTCCCAAATAAGGATTACAATATTTTATTCAATGAAATATAAGTTTGAAATGAGAGAACTCCAATCACCAAAACGTGACCTCTTGGGTCTTATTTATAGTTGCAGGTGACCCTCCTTTCGAGTCCATGCTTTTGACAGGGTCGGAAGGTCCCCTATTTATATGCAGCTATGAACCTTTCCACCTTGTTGAAAGGTTTGCCCCTCATATGCCATTATGAACCTTTCGACCTTACCGAAAGGTTTTCCTTTCTTATACCTTCTTGAACCTTTTGCATTCATCGAAAGGTTTGTTATTTTATATACCGTTGTGAACCTTTTGACCTTAATGAAAGGTTTGTCTTCACTTGTTGTTCTAAACACTTCGACCTTGTTGGAAGGATTGCATTTAACTTAATTGTTTTCGAGAGAATTTCCTCTTAACGTTGTCGAAACTTTTTCATTCATTACTTTGCCTTTGCTGACTTTTGAGTGTTTCTTTCTTGATAGCACCTTTCAACATTGTTGAAAGGTATCCTTGATAGGTCTTAACCAGTTCAAAAGGCTTGTTGTACTTTCGAAAAGGCCACCATGGGGTTGCTAATACTTGCTTTGACTTCTTCATCTTCTTCGAAAGGTAAGAACTCCCTGGATACTGTGAGATGGAACCTTCCGACAACTTCGAAAGGTTTTTAAGCTGTTAAACTTTGGCGACCACATCCCTTTAAATCCTTTGAATGGTTTAGTCTAAACTCCTCATGCCTAATCTTTGCTGAAGGACTTTTCAACTAGGTCGAAAGGTGATTTTTTAGAGTGATAACTGCCTTTTTGTTTTAAGGTTAACTTTCGACTGAGTTGCCGTATATTATGTTTTAAAGAGAAGCTTTCAATAAGGAAGTTTTGAATCAAGTTGAAACTCTGAGGTCGTCTTCTTACCTTTCAAATAGATTGAAAGTATTCAATGAGTTTGAAAGGAAAACTTTTGTTTTATAAATATAATAAGCCGCTCCTAATGCTTTCGAAAGGGCTTCAGCGGCCATTTAAACAAAAGCTTTCGAAGGTAATTGCTTTGAAAGGTGATTTGAAGCTACCATTCTAATGTTTCTACTTAAAAGATTAAAGCTTTCGATAGGATGGTTCCGAAGCCATCTGTTTTCCCCAAACTCTTACTTGAGGGTGAAATTCAAAATGGGTATTTTCATTTATGTTCACTTTGACCCAAATGCTAAACTTAAGACTAAACCTAATGGTTTTAAAAAAGGTACTTTCAAATGGTTTTGATGTTATGCTTCTATGGGTTAGAAATATAAGCTTTAATACTTTCGAAAGGATTGTTTTGATGGTTTCGAAAGAAAGGTTTTGATGCTTTCAAAAGAGATATTTTAAGCATTTCGAAAGGTATATGTTTAAGTATTTTGAAAAGAAGATTTGAATGCTTTCGAAAGATATATTCAAATGGTTCGAAAGTAAAGATCTAAGGTTTTGAAAGCCTTTGTTTTCAAAACAAAGAACCTAATCTCATTTTTTTAAAGGAAGACCCATAGCAATATATGAGGTTTGAAATAGCATTTAATTTTGGGGTTTTTGAAGAAGCTTTTCTTGATAAAATAATAGGTTAAAGGGATTGACATGTTTCATGTGGAAATGACTTCAAGGATATTAAACCATAAATGTTGGTATTGTCATGTTATTGTATTTGCTTCTTCTATAAACATATTCACTGAATAATGGACCCATAACTGCATTTTAGGAAGAACGGGCAGAGTAACCAAATAGATTGACCCAGTAGTGAATATAAATTGAGTTAACTCCTGTATGAGTAGTGTTACATCCAAGGGGTCATGTAGACCAGAACATAGGATGCCTAAAGACTGATCAAATAAGTTGTTAGTTTAGATAGGTTCATAGTAAACCCATGAAAACTATTTTTGAAAAGAGTTATTGGCAAGGGCCAATATGTTTGTAGTGATCCCATGAAAACTCTATCCAGATAAAGTTATTGACATAAGTTAATAGGTACATTGTCAACTTATGAAAACTATGATATAAAAGAAGTTATTTGAGATTCCAATGGGTTTGGGGAGAACCCGCAAAATAATTGAACGTATTTATTAGTAGGGGCTAATAGGGTCTTAGTGATCCCATGAAAACTATGAGACCAGACAGATAGTTCATAAGCTTTAAACAGGTCATTAGTCAGCCCATGAAAACTAATAGGTTAATAGTGACCCTAGAAACTATAACTGAGACAGATAGTCAAATAAAAGGGGATGAGAAATCCAGAATAGTTTGCGCGTTCGTACATCATCATTATATTTTAAATTGCTATGTTTTAACAATTGTGGATGTGGGTGCACAATATATGGTTATTTTACATTTTTTGGTAAAATATTAGCGAGGGAAAAACCTATTTCGTTAAGCGGCTTGGTCAATAGATATTTAAATGGTTCGAAATGCTTGGTTATTATTCATACCAGGCATTATGTCTGACTCGAAGTTTATATTTTTCACTTAAACTCTCAGGTGCTCAATTAATCTTGAGTAGTTTGAGAGTCGTGGTTTTCAAGTTCTTCTTTAGATGAATAAGCTTTGAAGACATGCAAGAGTCAAGCTAGCTATTAGGAGTTCTTTTCTAGTTGATTCTGTTTTGTTTTTATGTAAAGGAAAAATTGTTTAATTGCCAATGTACAGACTTTGATCATCCAAGGGTGCAACTTCATATGTCGCTCTTGGCATATTTTGTAATAATTATATTTTTTCTGAACATGGTTCTCGAATTTAAGATTTTGCAATGAATTCGAAATTTGATTTGAAATGGAATGAGAAATTTGTTTAATGGTTTTAATTTTTTTTCATATCCATGTGTTTCAATTATACTAATGTATCTCACATTACCCCATTTGGTCACTAAGAATTAATAACTGTTGATGACTGCAACATCTATAGCTGTTAGTTTTGGGCCTCCAAGTGGTGGATGTTACATAAATAGAGAGGACATCACCTTTCATTAGTAATGGCATGAAGTGATCAAGTACAAACAACTCTGAAGGTCACCAGCAAGTGACCTTAGTGCATCTCATAGGTACTAAGCAACGCTACTTGCCATCCACAAGCTCTCCGTCAACCATCATAGAGTACTACACATGCAGCTCTTCGAAGATACTGCATTGCTCTTCGATAACGTTCTACTGGCATTTCTAAAACATGTTTTACCAGCTTTGGAGAACATTGCATAACTATGCGAAGCGATATTGATGTTGGACACTGTTAATATTCAGGAAGGTCTTAACAGTGCACCGTAATAACACTAAAATTACGTAAAGCAGCACCGCTCTTTTCTGTTGTTCAACATGGCACTTTGATCTTCATATCATTTGAAGGATGTCGGCATTATGCCTATAAAGCAATCATTGCTGCTAAGAATGTTGCCCTTAAGGTTATTACTGCATATCTCCAGAGAAATCTAGGCGAAGACCTAACACCTAGCAACATTAAAGTCGACAGGGGCCTTGTCGACTCCATCGCAAAGGGTCCACTCATGTTGAAGCCGTACCACTCCACCTCTACAAATACGATCCTAGGGGTGCTGTTTTAAGGACCGATTTCTCCCTCCTCGTTTCTTATATGTGTTCAAATTTGTAAATCTTAAAGGAATTTGGGGATTCTACCTATTGTAGAACTTAAACAATTATACATATAAGGATTTGGAAAATTAAATAAGAATATGGCCTTTTTGACTTGATTTGGACTATGACTTGCATAATTGTGTGATATTGTACATGTTGAGCTTGAAACAAGATTTGGACATTGTTGAACACATTAACATAAATCTCTTCGAACATATTCCTGGATAATATCTTACTTATAGCATATTAACTCATACTATTCATGATCCTTGAAATTATAATATCTTCGATACAAATGATGGCTATGGACTTGGAACCTTACGCTAGTTAACCTTATGGCTTCGAGAGCATATAATACTTTACTTTGATGACCTTGACTAGCCTCGAAGGCACTTCACTTTGGTTAATCCATCTTTTACATGATTTTGGGTATTAATGAATTTATTTTTTAGTACCTAACACTCCTTATCCCTGCCCTATTTGAGTCGACCTACATTAAACCTAGCTCTATCCCAACAAATTCGACAAACAAATCACAGAAAGATCGACCTTGACTACCAAGCCTCGCTTGGCCTGGCAAGATTTGACAGCCATCTCATATAACTTGGTATGGCTTAGAGCGATCCACCAATGGCCTTGCTCTCTCAACTTACCTACAATCAGTCCTATGTAGCCTATCTCTCGCTATGTCTTGGTATGTTCCTTAATGATTTAGCTTTAGCAATTTCAGCTTTGTGCTTAGCAAGCTTCATAAAAAAGCAACCGACCATTACTGTACATGAAGCTTCTCTCTAGCCTTGCTACATACAGAAGTGTGCTGAATGTGAAATACAACCTAGTATGACCTGGTACACCTACCGCTGCAGCCTATCTACCAAAAGCATGCCAACCCCAGTTGCAGGTTGCCTTTCTCAGCACAAAACATGCCATCTATAGAATCAAGGCTGGCATGCTCCTCAACTACATATTCATACCACCTTTACAGTTGTTCTCCATCCATCCAATTGAATGGACCAATGGTCAAGAGTGGCTCCCACTTGTTTAATTATGCAACATCAGCCATCACTTCCCATATTAGTTGCTATAAAGACCCCTTTCCATATAACAATAAAGGGGTTGAAAATTGATTGATTTACATGCTCAAAATCTTCATTCACAATAAGCAACTCTTCGCAAGCTCTTAAATTTAGTACAAATGTAAGCTTAAGTGCCAATTTCTTATTATTCGCTTATAATTCCCTATGATTTTAAGCGATAAACATAGTAAGATATTTTCATAATGAATGTAAACATGCTTATGCCGAACCAGTCTATACGTTGTGTCATTTACACTATTTGCTTGCTTTATTCTTGATTTTACATTTTAATACCTTGTATTAGTAAGTAACCTTTCGTCATACAAATGTGTTAGTCTAATTTCGAGGTTGATTAAATTTGCAGTCAATGTGGGTGATGAAGGAAGAAAGATGGGGATGAGAGAAGAAGGGAGTTGATGTAGAAGTTGAGGAGACCATAGTAGAAGTGGTTAAGTATATGGTAGAATTTGTGGATAGAACAAGCATTCCACGTTATAGCAATGCGAGGGGATAATTTATGGTAGACATGGAGATTAAGACCATGTGGGTTCATGCTGTTATGAGAATTCGGGGAGTGGAGGATGAGAAGTACAAAGAGGATGCTATAGGAGGATGGAAATGTGCTTATGAACTTGCTAGATTTTTGTTTTCAAGTGAAAGTGGTCTATTAGAGGGTATGAGTGACTATAGTGGAATAAGTGACTGTGATGGTGTGGTGCGGTAGAAATGAATCGAATTGGCTGTGGATAAGATGAGAATTTGGAGCTAGGGATACGGATGAGAGACATGGAAAGAGATGAAGAGGTGCTAGATGAATAAATGATTTAGGTTGTGGCGATGATGTAACAAAAGATAATTTATAAGATAATTTGGCATAGGTTTAGGGAAGCTATTGAATGTCATTTAGATTTTGGGTATCATCAAAATTTAAAATCCCTAAACACTATAAAAAATGAATGATTTTATGCTTACACATTTTTTAATGAATATGACCATTATGAAATTTGAATTTAACAATGGTTATAACCATTCCAAAACTGAATATTTATAATGATTAGATCCATTACAAAAGTTACTATAAAGTCGAATATAGAAATATTGTAATTCTGATCATTACCAAATTCCATAAGTCTAAATCTAACATAGATTTGGCGAAGAGATTTGATATAGTATCTTTCACTGTCGAATAACATTTGAACAATGAAATTGGATTTTAGCAAAGCTATGTAAATAATAAATTTGGCTATAATGTTACAATACGTGCTAAGTGACATGTGAAAGTAAATATTTGAATCGTTTGATACTAATCACTAATTGAATTTACACCATATAGTCACACAATAGAAATTTTGAACACTCCTATTTCCCCAATTTAATTGATTATAAATGTTATGAATTAATTATTATAATTAATATTTATGAAACAGTAATTATAGAATTTTATTTTATTTGTGTTGATCAATACATAATAGTGTATATATAATATTTTTAAATACACTTATAAGTATAAGATATCTTTACTCATTTAAATTGGATTTAAGTGTGCTAATTATTGATTTGGCTTAAAGCGATCAAGAAGCCCATAGGATGGGCTACAATAGTGAGCCGTTTGGATTAGTGAGGCCAGCAATATGATTTTATATAGAGGTGGGATTTTGAATTTAAAAAAGGGAACCAATTGGAGAGAAATGTAGATCTTGATCCAAAAAAAGTCACTCCTATTTAATCACCTCCAACCCTCAAAGTTTGGTCTCCTCTTTTTAGCTCTCACTAACCAGCAAAGGCCAGCTACTCCCCTTCTCGTATTCTCAAATTTTCAAGCTCAAAATACTAGATCAAATACAATCTAAGGATTGCTGATAGCTACATTTAGGAGGGTAGCACGTTGTGGATTCTAAAATTGCTTCATGGTGTTCTGATTCTATGTTCCATGGTGTATTATCTATGCATTAGATGAAAGGTAAAATTCTCCTTTTACAAAGATATATTAACATATATAATGTTTATTATCTGATATATGTGTTCAAATAGCTGTTGAATATATCACTAATTTGTATAGCATTATCCTGTCTTTATATGATGGACCATATATATTTGTATATATAAATAAAAAATTATTTTATATATACATGATCATACATAGTTTTCATGCCTAATAAAATAAAATAACATTTACTTTTTAAAAATTATAATATTCAATGAATTGAAGTAAACTGCTATAAAATGAATAATGTCAACTAAAATATTATATTTAAATATACACATACACATATTATAATTTATATAAATATATTTATATAATTATTTAGCATAATATATACATATATTGCGTTTGGAAGAAAAGTAATAGTTTTTTATAGTTTTTCGTATGGAAGTCGAATATAATAAATTCATAGATTTCGTACAAAATTCCATAGATTTCGTACAAAAATGAAATTAAAAAATAATTTTTTTATAAAAGCAAAGTAAAGAAAAGGAGTATCATTTTATAGTTTAAAAATATGCATATGTATATGTATATGCATATGTATACGTATATCATTATTTTTCACAAAATATATTTATAGGTATCCATTATACATGTATAGTGTTCCTAAATATTATTTAATACACACACAGACACACACACACACACACATATAGTACATTTATACATGAATAAAAAACAAATTATATATATGAATATATGTGTGTATGTATATATATCTATGTATTGATAAAAAATTAACATATTTTTTGAATTTGAAAATATTTGATATTTTATTTTATAGTCTAGATCGAAATCTACATTTTAAATTTTGAATCTAATAATTGAATCTGAAATATATATATTATTTATATTAAATTTAATATTACTTTATAAACTATACACACATACGGACACACATATATATTAGAAACACAGATGTCTAGAAAGGGGCTAATATGTCCATTGTGGTGTAAATCTCAATATCTATATGTGGACTTGTCAAATAATATAACCATTCATGTGCACATGCATGCACACGTGCACACCTGTATATATTATATACATATTATATTATTTAATATAATTTAAAATAAATAAAACTTTACTAATAAATTAAGTAAAATATTTATTTTATTTGAAAAAAATATGGATAAGATCCTAATAAATTTAGACATCATAGGCCTAATAAGTTCCGGATGGATTTTTTTAATTTACTCACTTACTCTACCATGTGCTAGTCTAGTTCCAAAAATAGTATCAGTGCCAAATTGCATATGCGGTCTTAATGAGTATTATCAGGCCAACTTAATAAAGTCTACTCATATAGTAGGACGCCTAGAAAAGTAGTGTCTAAGGTTGAGTTTTGCTAATCAAGTACCTTGCCCTGCCTAATTACTGGTCGTTCGAAAGGAGGAGGTAGGCCCAAAGGATATCCTCAATATAAAGGCCCAAATTGGTTTTGGTCATATGCTAATTTTGAAAACCTATTTCGAAATTAAAATAAAAATTTTAACTTAAAAGGTTAAATCTAAAATAAATAATAATCGTGTTTTAAATTTAAAAGGGAAAATTTTATATAAATAATAATTAATAAATGTTATAAAAATAATATTCAAAATTGTTTTCAGAATATAATAATTATTTTTGAACATTATCAATAATTATTTAGATCAATTAAATAAATAAATAATCAAAAATTAATTAATTAAATTAAAAATATAAACATTGATATATGTATCATTATCTTCAAATGTTAAGGTAATATACGATTATGTATGTATATAATTTTCAAAGCTAATTATAATTAATTAAAATTATTTCTATTAAATAAATTAATTAAATGTTAATAAATAAACAATATTATACATATAAATAAGATATATGTGTATAATTATAATGTTAAAGCTCAAATATTCAATTTATAATGTTTAAAATGAATAAAATAAATTTAAATAAAACGTTTGTTAATGAGTTGCTTAAATTAACTAAATTTAATTAATAAAATTATTACAAGATTATACATAGATTATTATATAAGTTAATTAAATTATAAGATGTTATACAAGAATCAAACTCATACAATATAATTGCATAATGGAAGGTGGAATAGCAAGGATCCAAAAATAGACTTATGGAGTAAAAACATACGTGTAATACATATATATGACAACCCACCTTTCTGACCCCTGGTAACGGCAATTAATACATCTAAGGTATTCGAGTTTCGTTGCCCAAGCATCTGAAAGAAAAAATTTCGTGGGGTGAAATAAAGAACAGAACAGAAAATCTCACAACAAAACTGTTAAATAGAACATAACAGTAATATAGTACATAAGGCTGCTCCCTAACTTGGAGTTATCAAAGTTACACAAAAATACTACTATCAGCTTGGGCAGTTATAACAAACTGTCTTTACATATGTTGAAATAAAATAGACCTAAAAGAACTAAACAAACAGCGGAAACATATGACTAAATAGATAAAGGCCTCCTGCTCGAACGCCATCTTCAAAAGAGCCCACAAAAGACTTTCTACTCTTAGAGTACTAAAATATAAATGAGTACCCGAGAGTTTAGGAAAAACAAACAACCCAGGTCAAACAATATGCCCGGTATGAGTAAAGCTTCAAACAATAAGTGTAACTAAACAAAAACCCATGAGATCACACTGCCAAACGCAGAATGGGTTTCCTCTCACAAGAACAACATCCAAATATAAAGAATACCAATAAATAACATAACAAAGAGTTCTATGCTCTTCCCGATGTAAAAATTTTGAAGGTTCGAATCAATAAGGAAAGGAAATTTACCCGCTTATCGAAAGTGTACATCTATAATATATACTTGAGAACTCTGATGGCTCTCGAAAACCTCCTAGCCGGACCCCTCCAACTATTACAGAGTATCCGAGTATTTCACATCTCAGTTTGCATACACGAATCCAATCTAGAGTGGATGTGAAAATATCCTAATGGGAGCACCCCTATATGGCTTGGCCCCTACTTGCTCTTTGGGTTTAGTCATTGCCGACAAAGGATAATAGAGCTCAAGTGAGCAACACATCGTCTTAGAATGGCAAAATACAAAGAAGGATGGTGAAATCGAATGTCGACAGACCGATTATCAAATATAACAAAATGATCGTATATGGATTGTAAACCTCATACTCCTTACTACTAATCAATTTCAAACTTATACTATTTCTTGGTTAAAAATGAAGTCGAGCAAGTATAGATAGTGTTACCTCTAGGCATTGCCTTGACGACAGTTTTAACTTTCGAGGTAGTGACAAGTTTCCATGCCTCGAGGTATAATGCCAAGAGCATGATTAAATTCTTTCCATATAAGCGACATCGTTTATGGAAATTCCTTTTCCATTACCAAATCGAACTTTTACTTTTTAAAACCAAACTCGTGCTTGGGATTCTCATTACAAGTTTTTAACCTTAAAAAACTTTATAAAAATTGTACATTAACTTTAAAATAGCTATCAAAAGATTTAATCACTTAAAACATCCTTATTAAATAGATTAATTATCTTTATTTAACATTAATAAGAATGATTAATCATATTTAAACATCGTTAATTAATTTGATTAATTAACTTTAAATACCCATATTTAAAAAGGGTTAATCATTTTAAAACATTGTTAATTAAATTTAAATAATTAATTTTAAATCTCATTAATGAAGTTGATTATTTAATTTTAAAACATCATTTACTAATAAGGATTAACTAATTTGAAATATCATTAATGGAAAAGATTAATTAAATTTAAACTAATTATTTAGCCTTAAAAGTAATTAATTAAAATGATTAATTAATTTTTAAAAACCATTAATTAAAATAATTAATTAACTTTAATCAATCATTATTCAGGAGATTATTTAAACTTAATCACCATTAGATAAAATGTTTAATTAATTTTAAACATCGCTAACTAAGTATTTAATTAATTTTAAACACATCATTATTAAGATATTAATTATCCTTAATCCTCATTAATTAGAATTATTAATTAAATTTAAAATAATTATTAGATTATCAAATTAATTTTAAATCCATCCTTAGTGAAAAGCTTAATTAACTTTGTAAATTATAACCCAAGCTTGAAAGTAAAACAAAAGATGTCGAAGAGATGGTGGTTTCCGAAAGTGCCGATATAGCGATAGTCACTATACAGACAATTCGAGAATTACTTTCATGTCATTGTGATTTTCATCCAAACCTCACATCGCATAACATAAACATGGCATATAGCCAAAGTAAATGATATTTGTGAAAATAAAGAAGGCATCGCTTATACAAATATGCTTCGAACCACAAAACTAGTTTTGATTACTTACTAACTACTCATGATGTCAACTTTTTAACAAGCAACCAAGTAACAAGATTACAACAAACATGCATAATCAAGTGACTTAAATAGTTACAATAATTTGAAGGAAATAAAGTCCAAAACTTTAGTTAAAAACGTGAGCTCTACTCACCTAAAAGCTAACCAAACAACCTAGAATTTGGTCATCTTCTCAATAATTTTTTGCTATTGATGTGCACGTAAATGTGCATATTTTTACCACCATATTTAATCTATTTAAATTTAATAAATGATCATATTAGGTATTTTAACTTGTTTAAACCAAAATTCAAATTATTTTCAAATTGTCACATATCCATCCCCTACAGGGGTAAAATGGTCATTTTTGTGCATTTATTAAATTGTAAAAATTTACTTGGAATTTTCTATGTTGTTTTGTAGGAAATTTAGTGAATTTTACAAGTGGTTTTATGATGAAATAAGCATGCAGAAAGAAGATACAAAAGAATGAAGATGGAAATAATTCAAAGTGAAGAGCATGGAGAACCCCACCCACTTACCTAGATTTTCAATTTGGAGCTGATGCACATGCTAAAAGACCATTAAAGCTTCATGTACATTTAAGTGAGGGATTATTGAAGCTAACGATAACTGGCCACCACACTTCCTAGAAGGGCATTTTTGTCATTCCCCAAAAATATTAATTAGGGTTTAACACTTGTATATATACCCTTTATGTTTCATGTAACCTTCTTCCTTAGTCTCTCTTAGTTTTAGTTTAGGCTCAAAAATAAATCAAGCTCTTTTTTTTTTCTTCATGGCTACTTAGCCATTTCTTCTTTTAAGTAATTCCTTTTTTTAATGCAATTTCAATACATGCTTTTTTCTTCTTTTGTTCATTTCTTTTTATGTTAGTAGTGTAGATTTGTTTATTTATGCAAGTAGTGTAGATTTTCCATTATGCAATCAGATTAGTTGCTTTTTTCATTACCTTTCATTTTCCTTTCTTTTGGTTCAATGTTGCATTCTACATTTGTTCATATGATAACAAAAATGAGAGCTTAACCCCTTCAATTTAGGGGTAATGAAGCTTTTAATTATGTAGCTTCAACATTTTGATAAATTTGATCTCTTTTGTGCTTAAAGGAATGTTGATGTGATTTTTGTTTCATGCTGAATTTGTTAGTCTATGTTGTTCATAACAAATAGACCATGCTTAAACAACCACAGACAATAATTACCTCTTCATTTGCATACGATGACGGTAATGAAGTGAATGTGAAATTAAAATTTCATGGCCTATATTTCTAAACAATAGTTAATAGGCCATGCTTAAAATATATTTCATTTCTAAATTTTTTTTCTTGTTTTCATGAGAGTTAGTAAGTGGTTTAAGGGGTGCTTTATAGTTTGATGGCTTATGTTGAGCTAATTAATAGCACAAATAAGCTATACTTATGATAAACACATCATTTAAATTCACTAATGACCAAAAAGAGAGATCATAATTTCATTTTTGTTGAAGTATGTGATCTAGAGAGTGAATTTATTCTCTAAATTGTCATTTAACTCTTATATTTGCATCTCTTATCTTTTAGTTAGTTAGCAAAAAATTTAATTCTCTAGCTTAACTTTCACTCGACTTTTGTATAATTTGATTGAATAGAATTTTTAAAATCATCAGTTCCCTGTGGATGGGCCCGTATTCACCACGTACTACAAGTGTACGCCATGCGCTTGCGGTTATTTTAATTTAAATTCGTTCGACGGTTTTCTAAACCGATATAATTTCCTTCGAAGAACAGCAATGTTGCTCTCAGAATTTGGAGTAGTTATCAGAAGTACGGTACTCGGAAATACTTTTCTCTTCAATTTGAAAAATAATAATTACTCAATTTGGGTTTAATTTATGGAAGATATAGTAAGAAGAAGAAGAGATATTTTCGGGCTTGAAAATCTAGGTCCGAAAATACTCTACGAAGAAATGAATTTTTGGCCTAATTGCAAATGAAAAATAAAAAATTGGTATAAAGGAAAGTTGTAGCCAACTCGATTCCGTTCAATTTGGAAAATATAATTTCTTTATTTAGAGTAATTTTGAGGGAGATATGGCCGTGAAAAATGGAGGTAAAATCTAGGAAGAAAATGAAAACTAGAGGATGGATTTTCTATTTATATTCTCATGCAAAGTGGCTAATTCCACTTATACCCTCACATCCAATGGTTGTCACATCACAATGGCTGCCTTATCCCCTTATCCTTGAGCCACCTTGTTGTCCCCCTCTCTCTTTTGAAAGCTAACATGATTTTAATAAAAGTTGTACTTATGTTTCTTTCAGTATCTTTCATTTTAAACATTTACTTAAATATTATTTTATCCTTAACAAATGTCTCATCATTTTATACATATATTTTTAAGTAAATATATATACAACATACATACTTATTTTTATTTATAAAGGTGTGTTATAAATTTGTACTAGAGTTTACAATGTTTTCAACAATTTTTAGTCGATGAAAAGTCAAAAATTCGAAAAACGAATTATAGTAACATTTTCGATTTTTCTTTGAACTACGTATTTTTGTAAACTAATTTTGAAAACTATTTCATCGTTATTATTTATTATTTAAAATAGGTAAATTTTGATTATAAAACCATCATTTGAATATTTAAAATTAATTAAGTATTCTCAAATTAAAGTGGTGAAATCCAGATCGTTAAATTATACATGATCGTGGATGTATTCTTCATTAGAATCACAAGGGCATTTTCTAAGAAATACATTATTCCACAAGTCTATTTCATTAAACTAAATATATTAAAGATTATGATTCTTTAATATAAGTTATCCTCTACCATTTATATATTAATAAATTACATGCATACTCTCTTGTTGTTAAGCAAAAAAAAGCTAGAGATGTTATGTATAGTATTATTAATATATTGAATAGAGGAGGTAAGATAACTATATGTAACCACCCGTCATTTTCACACTCAGATTATCTTAATGTCTGAATATCAATAGTGTTTTATTCTAATAAAATAAGGTATGAAAGAACAAAAAATACAGAATCTCACAACGCAAAATAAAAGATATAATAAAATAATAGGCATGAAGCGGCTAATCATTATTATTACATCAGAGTTTCAAAAATAAATAGCATGGTAAAATTAACAAATATTCAATAATCAAGGCAATAGAATATAAGGAAAATAACCTAAATGTTGAAATCCTCACATCCTTCTTCTCCTCCAAAGCAAGTAGCCTACAAATCACTGAAATACTCAGGTTGGTCCAAGTAAAATGAAATAAAACAAATACTCGAGTTAGAACTAAAAATTCATATGCACGTTAACTCAATATCATGTGAAATACACATGCAAGTAAAGCCATAGATCAACAAGTTGCAATAAGTCCGATAGATATAATAGTTTTTCAAAATTCAATGGAAAATAGAGTTTTTCTAAAGAAAGGTACTTCATAAATAATAGATGGCATATACTTCCATGATATGCCTCGTTAAGACCTTGCAACCCCCTAAACTAAATGGGTGCCTTGCAAAGGAAAATAGTGCATATCATGTCCATATATTAACAATACAACAGTCTGATAGCCTACAACCAAGATGTTAAGTAGATGGAGGAGTAACAAGAGATAGATACACTCAAAATCATCTATACGAGCATCTTGGGGTTATAAAACAAAAGAAACTACAAAAAAGGCAACAAAATACCAACAAAATACGTGCCAATACAAACTAAAATAATAATTAAATGGAACATCTCTCCACCGTCAATAGATAAGGCTCGAATATCTTTAAGAAGGACCAAAGAAAGAGAAAACAACTTTACATGGTCTAGATCTAAAACTACAATCATGGAAGCCGACTTAGAAAAATCTTCATGAGAAAGCCCATCATCCATCTGATATCTAAGAGAGGGGAGCGACTTCAAAATCAAGGAGGATGGAAATCCTGCATTGGATCTACAAAAATTCCAAAATTAGCAAAGATAAGTTCTGATTCTTTGTTTACTTTTCTTCAATCTAGATTAGTCTGCATCAGCAGTCTGCAATCATGACTTATATGTGTAATTCTAATTTGAACTGGAAGCTCAATACCCTTAAAAGCCGATTATTCCTTTCGCACCAAATATTCCAAATAATAAAAGTGAAAGCTATGTTCTTAATCCGATATGGTAAAGTGTTACTTTTCTGGTTTGAGCATAGATTTTCCAAAACTTGGTTGAGTTCCATTGAATTTCCGTAGTTAAGTTGAATATTGTTCATAGCTTCTTCAAGTAGTTTTTCGGAGTATGGGCATTTGAAGAATAAATTATCCCTATCTTTAATTTGGTTTGTGCATTGAACGCAGTACTTATCAACCGCACTGTTCCATTTACTAACTCTGTCCTTTGTATGTAATCTGTTTAATTTTGCTAACAGAGCACATATTGACATTTTGAGTGCATACTTATTATAACAAATCGCATTAGTACTGTTAAATTCAGTATATTTAGTTCTGATATGATTCCAAGATGATTTACTACTGAACTTCCCATTTTTTTGGGGATCCAGTGCAAACAATCACCTTGCATGTGATCCTCAATTTTAATATTCTTTACCGTGTTTTGAATTTGAGAAGATATACCTTTCATGTGATTTTCCATGTATTTTTTGATATTAGAGAAGACATTTTACTATGATTATCACTATTAACGGCCACAGAATTACATCTATATAAGTCTATTAGAGAGTAACCATTGATACAAGGATCTGACCATATTTTAGTTTGATCACCATTTACCATTTTCCGGTCAATAACACCTTTGCACCATTGTCTTGTTATTAAAATAGATTTCCATGTTTAAGATCATTGTTATTAAAAGCTGCATTCCAATGGTTTGGATTTCCGCATTATCTATTGTGCGTTCATTTAGCCCATACTGATTCACCTTGTATAAAATTCCAAACCATTTTAAGAGCCAGTGCTTTTGCAACTTCCTCTATTTTCCTAAAATTAAGTCCCCCTTCATTTTTTGTTTTACATACATTATCCGAACTCAAGTTATGGGCCTTGGATTTCCACATAAAACTAGCACAAATTGAGTTTAGTATCTGAATTACTACTACTTGAAAATTAGTAAACTGTAATCAAAATTGAAACATAGGATAGATCGCCGATTTTACTAATTCCACTCTACCACTTATACTGAGCAATTTGTTTTTCCTGTGACTTGAATTTTTTGTTGATTTTGTCAATTACCAAATTCTCTGCCTTTGAGTTTATTGTTAGACTGTGGAATTCCTAAGTATATCATAGCAAGATTTCCAATATTGATATTTAATATATCAGTAATAAGTTATTTGTTAGTGGCTCCTTTGCTTAAAAATAATGTTGGTTTGTTTTCATTTAAATTAATCCTAGCTAAGTTCCTTAAATTCTAAAATACATGCTTGATATTGTCAGCATTCTCTCTAGTGGCTTTGGACATAATCAAGATATCATCAGCATAAAGTAAATGTGTGAGCACTGCCACTGTTTTGTAAATTAGAATGATATTACCTTTCAGATGCTCCATATCTAGACTAATTGCAAGAAATTCCATAGCTACAGCAAATAAATAAGGCAATATGGGATCGCCTTGTCTTAAACCGCTTGAACTCTCAATAAAAACATAAGGAGAAACATCAATTAGCGTCGAAAATGAAGGGATAGAGATAAATTCATAAATAATATTAGCAAAGTGAGTAGAAAACCCCATGGAAATTAGCATTTGATGAATAAAAACTCTACTAATTTTATCATAGGCCTTATGTAGGTCAATTCTCAAACAAAAGTTGTTTGAGCTTTTCCTATTAAATCCTTTGACTATTTCATAGGCCAGTAAAGAATTTTCAGATATTACTCTCCTTGGGATAAATGCATTTTGATTATAAGATATAAAGCCATTCATATAAGGTTTTAGTCGATTACAGATGAGATTGGCTAAAATCATATAAATGACATTGCACGGTGATATTGGCCTGAAATTTATCATTTCAATTGCTTCTAGTTTTTTTTAGGATTAAACAAGTGAAAGTGTTATTTATTTCTCTGATAATTCTACCTGGTTGGAGAATTCTATTCATGGCATTCCATATATCATCTTTAATTTGCTCCCAATGCAATTTAAAGAATTTAGAATCGATGACATCTAGGCCTGGGTGCTGTTGTCATTTATTTGAAATACTGCAATTTTAATTTCCTCCAATTGAAAAGGCGTGCCTATGTTTTCTCTAGCACACTTAGATAGGTTCCTCTTATGTATTATGTTTGGGAATTGATGTGTATCTTTTATTATAGAAAACAGCCTAGAGAAATATGCAACTACTTCAGTCGTAATTTTTTCTGATGCTAATAACCATGTGCCATTAGAGTTAAGGATAAGATTGCTTCTTCGATTGGGATTTGTCACATTGATCTTATTATAGAAGAATTAGTTGGCATATCCCATTTGATCAACTAATTTAATTTCATCTGCAATTTTTCTCATTATGTCATGTATATAAGCTATCTGTAAACTATTCTGATTTATCAACTGGACATTCATTGGATTTTGTACTAGTAGGTTGTATAAATGATCAGCTTCCTCTTTTAGTTGAATCAATGTTTTCTGAGTGTTAGGCTTATTATTCCTCTATGTTTTAATTGCTATTTTGGCATCTTTCAGCCTGCATAAGAGAGTATATAGACTACACTGGAATTCTTTCGAGAGAGCTTCACGATTGGTCAAGTAGTAGCCAGCCTGAAGAAGCCCTGAGTTGATGTATTTGAAAGGTATTCTATTTTTCCTCACATTTTGTGACATGAAATTAATATTAATAATGGAATGATCACTAATAGAATGATTACCAAAGTGAATTCCAAAATGATAGAAACTATCAATCCAAAGTTTGTTAACAAACACACGATCAATTTTGCTATGAATAGAAAAATTAATTCCTCCTCTCCATGTGAAAAAACTACCATTACAGTTAGGCTCCACGAGTTTAGATAATGAAATGCAGTCAATAAATTCCTGATCCCCCATTGACTTATTAATTCTATCCTTTGTAAATAAAATTGAGTTAAAACCGCCTATTACTATCCATGGAGTATTAAATTTCGATGACACTTCCAAAAGATAATTCCAAAGGTCCTTTCTCTTCATCTCTTCATTATAGACATAAACATTCCTATATAATATGCTAACCCCAAAAGCATTGTGTGAAATACAAGAAATATAATGATGATTAGTATGTAAGACGATGTTTGACCACTGACCCGAATCCTAAATCATTATTGTTCGACTTTTTTGATCATTAAAAATATTATGAGAATATTTCCAATTGCTACTTAATTTGCACATAAATGTCTCAATGTTATCTTCTGATAATTTATTTTCTAGGATACCCAACAGGGATAATGTGATGCCTCACCCCGAGACCCACATTAACAAAGAGTATTACTAGGTAATACTATTTGCTAATGCAGAGAATAGGGATGGTTAGGACCGACCATCTATAGTCTAGTCTTAAATATTTATGGAATACGTCAGTTAGTGCTCTATATTTTTTATCCTCTCAACTGAATCGACATATCCAATAAATGCTTAATACAAAATTACAGGTGGCTATAGGATCAATCAAAACAAAATACAACAGCTCATATGCATGACGCATCAAAGAACAGGAAGCATACTTATATATATAAATGCACACACATATATATTGATACATCCTAATATAATACAAATAATACATCATAAGTGGTATGACGACCACAATATACACACGAGTCAAAACATAATACATCTCAAAGTAGCGACAAAAAGATAACAAAAATGATGTATCAAAAATGTGATAGTAAAACAAGTCCATGCGGAAGCAGAATAGGCTAAGTCCAAATGTACCTAACCTGAAACACCTCTGTCTGACCCGAGTATAAAATACACGGGTCGGTCTAGCTAAACATATCAGTTTATAAGGATAAGAAATAATAGATGCATAAGATAATGTTCTTCTTAAACAAGAAGGAACAATACTGAGTATGAGCATGAGTATAAGTATGGTATGGTTACTTTAAGTGAATATATGATATCACATACACAAACATATAATCTCAAAAGAGATAAGACAATCTGTAAAATTTTAAATATAGAAAGCCTCATATAATTGGCACATCACAAATCATAAATAGTGGTTTAGGGAAAAGTATAACTCCTAAAAAGGAGAAATCCCAAACCTGCCATATCGACAACTCAGAGAATCTCAAAGAAATCACCATCTCAAAAATATGCCACAAGGCAATTAAATATAATTCTCCAACATAGGAGAATATAATACCAAATAAACACCAAAAGGCAAATCTCATGTAATAACGCCAATAGGCAAATCTCTATAATGCAAAAAGAAAATCTCAAATAACACTGGTGTAGGCACCTTAAATCTCAAAGATAGAACTCCCAAAAGTTCAAATTCCCGAAAGGTAATCGCCACAAATATATTGAATGGTTCAAAGGACCTATTCTAAAAAGGGTGATATATTAGGGAAAATAGTCAAAGAAATCATCTCAAAAGTATTTACACGTGCACATGGCCGGAGACTTGCCAAGTACTGTTATCTTAATTAGGTACCTCGACCAAAGGCAAAACATCATAATGACAAACACGCCATAAAAAAAATATGCCGTAATGGAAAATACGCTGCAATGGCAAACGTCTCGAAGACAATTATGCCACAATGGCAAACGCCATAACGGCAATGACTCGAAGGTCCAGCATTGGCACGCCACAATGGCAAATGTGTCACAAACACTCGAATAGGAACCCGAATTGTGTTAACGTGCGTCCCATACCACACGTTCGCACTAGATGATTTACTAATAGCTAGTAAATTTCACACTCAAAGTAGTAAAATTTTTACCTCATCTCATCGGTAAACTCGACCCGAAGGTCAAAATGATCAAACAAACAAGTTAGGAATTAACCGATTAGATAAACGCATGTGCCCCATACCACGTGTTTTACCGAACCATTTAGTTCTCCTTCTCATTCACTCGAATAGCGCAAAAACATGTATTTTATATATAAAATAATTTATTTGAGAAAACAAGATTTTAAAACCATTTTCCGAAATCAATTTTGAAGACGATATTTGAAAATTCCCTTACTATAGAGAATAAATAGATTTTACAACTTAAAATAATTTAAAAATATTACATAATAATTATTTAAAAATGCAAATTTATTTTAAATATTATTTCAAAATCGTATGAAAAAAAATCTATGCCCTAATTCAAAGAAATCACTCAAAACTGTCATTCAAATTCAATTCAAATTCGATTCAAATTCAATTCAAATTTGAATTTCAAATTAATAAAAACTTGGCTAGCCTGTTGATAGGCAACATAGCCCTAAAAACATTTCAGAAATATCATAAAATCATGAAGTAAAAGTCAAAAGTCGGACGGAAAAATACATAAAAGCTTTGGCAAAATAATACCCAGATCTGAAATCTTCTCTGGGTCAACATTCAAACATAAAACAGGTGGACAAACGACCTTTTATTGAACTAAAAACTGGTGTGTACAAAGTAGAAAACTTCATCTTTTTTTAAAAAAAAAGAATCAATGAATTCCAATAGAAAATGAAAAAGTTACACTGCCTCAAACATGGACTCAGAACATGTTTGTAACAGTGCAACAAGAATGTGCCCAGGCCTGAAAATCCTTTCTGGCTTCAACTTTCAGACATAAAACTGATGATCAAACAGCCTTGGATTGAGCAAAAAATTTATGAACGTAAAGTAGAAAATTTTAGCTTTTGAAAAAAAAAAGAATCACGCAATTTGGACATTGTATGAGAAAGTTATGATATCTCAAATTTGAACCCGGGTAGTGTTTTCACTGTAAAAATCTGGGAAAAAAACATACTCCGGATCAATGTTCGGCAGCATATTTCTATAAGCTATATAGATCGAAATCACATGACATTTGATGTGATTATATTAAAAAACTTTATCTTTCAAAAAGAAGATGAATCTTTGAATTCCGACTGTAAATGTAGAAGTTATGTTGTCTCAAACATGAACTCAGACCATGTTTGCAGCAACACAAAACAACGTGTACATGTAATTTCTAGGCTGTGCATTGATTTTACAGCAGGGTTTTTAAGTATCAAACAAAATAGTTTTGCTATGAATTTTTCATATGTATACTAAAGCATATAAACTATCAAGAGAAGAAAATCCGGCAGCATTTGGTTGCCGAAATTGAGGGAAAAAGGCATGCAAAACAGCATCTAGACTCAATTTCACAGAAAACTAAAACATTAACAAAAAATGCTATTTTTCAATAATTTTATTGCAATTTAAAGCTTTTTTTACCAGAATATGTGAGTTAATCAACTCACCTTGCCATAGTGAAGATAAAATTTCGAATTTGTGCTGAAAGATGCAAGCTTTAAGGTGGAATAGGCTTCAAATAACCTATAGGATTCAAAAACAATACATGCTAGAAAAATTCTACACTAAATTAGAAAAATCCATTCTCAATTTATGATTTTGATGAAACTTTAGGATTTGGAGTGAGATTACCTTTTATTTTCATTCTAATTTGAAGAAGTTTCAGCTTGAATTGAAGAAAATTGGCTTGTAATTTGAAATTGAAAGAAGAGGAATTTTCTTTTTATTGTACTTGTTTCTGGAAATGAAGAAGAAGGAAGGCTAAGAAAATGACCATACAGTAAGTGAATTTTCCTCCTCCTCACTTATCTGGTTAAGGTTAATGGTCTTTGGACCCAAGAAGGGAAAAATAAATAACTTAGCCTAAGCAATTAATTCACATGCAAAACAAATGTTCACCTATTTACATTATACAATAAAAAAAGTCATTATCTTTTCAATTTTTCCAACCAAACAAAATATGTAAATTTACATACTCATGAAATAATTTAATTTACACCATATAAAAATATTAATTTGTACTTTTAAAACTTTTTTATTATTAAATCTTTTATTTCACAATAATACAAAATTTTCACGAAATAAATGTAAAAGTCTACATTTTTAACTTCTAAAATTGAACAAAAATAAGTTTCTTATTTATAAAAATATTTTAAACCATTTCCAAACTTAATTTATAGCTAAAACATATTTTAAAACCAATTTCCACCTTTTTTAATTAAATAAAAAACCTCAAAAAATCAAATACTTCTTTTAAAAACTATTACGAAACAATTGGGCAATAATTAATATAATTATTGAATTTTCTCTAAAATAAAGTCATTTTCTTTATTTAAAGCCCATATTCAATATATTATCACTCCAACAAAATAAGTAAAGTTCTAATCTTTATTTTCACAATTTAATTCCTATTTTTATTGTTTATTCCAAAAAAACAATTTAATTTCTCGAATTTTAATTTAGTTTACAATATTAAATTATAATAACCATTATAATTTAGTATTGATAGGTAATCTCCAAACTGTGTTTGTTATAGACTCCCCCGCTTAATAAACTTGCATCCACGTAATTTCTAAAGATGAGTTTATATTGAACCTATTAATTTCATTAATCAAAAGAAAGATAGAGAAGCTCGAGTTTAAAAAAAAATTCTCTCATTCTCAAAGTAGAATTGTAGAAAACCAAGCTACGTCTTGCTCGATTAATTCTATGGTTTCCAAAGTGCTAATATTGGAATTAGCGATCCATTGAATTTTGCAAGCAACATATAAGATTTCGAAGGCGTCTCACTTTCGAATGAGAACATAACAAGATACTACATAAAGAATCAATCGAATGAGATTGATTTCATATAAGCTCCTCGAGTAGGTTAGGATTTAGCACAACTGCATCCCGAACTCTAACCAACAAAATGATTATCGATATGATTTTCCCGCTATGGAAGGAACCCCATCGGTACAGGATAGACGCAAAAGAGGCAAGATAGATCAACCCAAAGGTGGTTTCTTCAAAGGCCGCCATACTCAAACGACCGCATAAATGCACGTCGTTAGAAAATGACACGAGAGTAAGATAAACGCAAGGAACTAAAATATATGTATAGACTCGCAATCAAAAATTCATAGTTTCATAATTCAATATTTTTATAATTATAACTAAAATTTTCAAAACTTCTTGCTTGTACTTTAAATTTAAATTCATTACTCTTCATTAGAATAAATAAAGTTTTAGTTGTTTGTTATCTAATTCTTCCATAGGTAACATATTTTTTTTCTCAAATTTTCTAAGTGTTCGAAATTTTCGAAAATACTAACGGAGTCTCCTTTGTACAGAGGGCAGTATAAAATATTATAAAAATGATTTAAATAATATATATCGGCCATTAGGTCGAAACACAAAATATATACCATTTAACTCTTAAGATTAATCCGAAAACATACCTTTCCTTTTTAGCATTTTAAAGCGATTTTGCACAAACTTATATATATATAATATTTTTCTAAATATATATTCCAACTATCATCTTTTTAGCTATATTTAACTAAAATAGATGATATTGGCTCATGATCATAAATTAGAAATGCTACACTTAACTATTGAGGGAAATGGAACAATTTTATTTCAGACTTGCTGTAAAGAAGACCTATTTTGACCTAGTAAACAACAAAACCAAAAAAGATTTATAAAATGAAAGTTGTTCTACTCAGTCTATGTTTTTCAGAAATATAAAGACGATCCAAATCTGATTTACGGTTTGAAAGTTATGTTAAATTTACTTTTAGTTTAATCTTAGAAATTTTCTTAAGAGGACATAAATGTCTATCCACATTCAAACCTATTTTGGACTCAATAAAATGCGAAATGTTTTAAAGTGCTAAAAAATAACTTTATAGCATACTGAAATATCTTTAATTTGCAAAAATATTAAGCTCGTTTGGAGTTATAAATTTCAAGTTATCGCTGTTTTAGTACAGCACATTTCCAAACAAAATTTCATCTTTTAAATCAATTTAAAATTTAAAATTTACCCAAACCATTTTAAGCTAAAACTAAATTTCCAAACAAGCTTTTTGCTAAATCATTTATTAAATGATTTTTTTTCCTTAGAAAGCTAAGACTTACAAAAATATGATCGACCCTATGTAATCATAAAATATTTATTAAGTGAGAATATTTTCATCACTCTAAAATCTAACTTTAAAACAATTAAAAAAAACTCATGTTGGAAGAGTTACTATTCTCTTTCATTATCAATAAGTGATTATGAATTATCCACAAAAATAATTTTTAGGATATATATAAAATGTTTAAAATTTATTCTCACAATTAAAATTATTACACTACATGAATTGTTCATTTATCTAAACAATCCAAATTCACATTTCCACTTGTCACAAAAATTAAATTTCCTTCTAATTATCAACATAAAAATAAGTAAAGTTGAGAATTAACTCAAATCTGTTTTTAAAATAATTTTGTAATTTCAAACCCATAAGTTTTAATACCATTTAAGTTGAAAAAAAAAACTAGCTCATAAATTTATACTAAACGTTCTAGACTAACACTTCTTTATTTCCTCTTCAGATATAGTTTTATATCTATCCTCTACTATTATCAAACAACTGAGTGTCAAAAATAAATTATATAGTCATCACTACTAATTTGAACTCAAATATTGAATTAATATTTTAAATTTTCAAACCAGAGTATCCTTTTACCTTAAATGCATCATTTTATTAATCAAAGCATCAAATGATATTTTCTTCTAATTAAGACGTCCCCTTATTTAGAATTATTCACTTTTTCTTACCCAAATTACCATATTCAATTTTTCAAATTTCAAATAACATAAGGGTATTGCCTTGCCATGGATTTGTATTGAATGACCCCATCAATTAGCTGTAGAGTAGACCAAATGATCAAAATTGCCTCGCCACTCATCCAACACTCACTGTGGTTCAATGGTTTCATTAAACATTCAAAATAAAAGCTAATACTCCTTCATATTAACTATTTTCAAACTTTACTTATTAAACTCAATTTACCGTGTGTGACTTTCTCATCACAACGTTTTGGAAATTCCTATCGATAACGTTGGCCAAACGCATCGACCAGAATTCTTAAAGCACTAGATAGACAACCTAACACAAATATTCATTTTTTAAAATGAAACACCTCATATATAATACTCAAAATATTCTTTTTTTTTCCCAAAAATAAAATCCATTTTCTCTTAGAAACATATCTTCAATTTTAAAAAAAAAATTGAAAACGCAACTTACTACTTATTCTCAAAATCAAGGAGCACAAATAGAGCTCATCGAGATATTCCTAGAATATTCGATCCTCAAAATAGATGGAATAGACTGGAGTGCACATTATTCCGAACTGCATAACGAACCGTCCACAAGACTAATAACAAGTGAGGAATGCAGTAAGAGTAACGCTATCCTCCGTGACATGTACCTCATGAAAAATCTGTGTAAAGTCAAGCTTTGGAATGGCTTTAGCACCACACAACGGATTAAAAAGTGAGAAATGAGATATAAGAGTAAGGTTAAGATATCTTCTCGAATGAGAAGAAGAGCATTAACAACATGACATTACTTCAAATGAAGTAATTTTACAAATTATATCAACAATTTAGTATCCAAAGAAAATATCTAAAAAGATGGCAAGAACCACAATATCAAATAAATTCAATGAATCATCTCATTTCCCCAGTGGACATCCTTGTTGGAGGATGACCGAAAGGCTAAGAACTGGGAATGAAGTCAATACAATATTCAATTTCTTGATTAGGAGTCATACCCAAACGGACTCAAAAAAATCAACAAAGTCACAATGACTGAAATTCAAGATATATCATCAACATCTCGAAACTCAAGGGTGAATATAGAGACTTTGAAATCATCATTCGCATTCCAAAGGACTAGAAGCAACAAACCAACTGAATAAGGATACCTAATATATGATTCTTCGAATCACAGAATGTGTCTTGATAATATGCAATCCACTCCATTTCAAATCATACCAAACTCTAAATAGAAAATGGTGTGCTAATTCACACGGAAGGATGAGCTATAAGCAGCAACCCCGAATCCTCATACATCATGCCAAATGTTGCCGATCCCCTCAATAGGGTTCACAATCCTCAAAGAAATCACAAGATAAGAACATCAAAAGCATCAAAAAATTCCTCCGATATAGATGATTGTCAAGCACCCGTATCGAAGAGGACTCGAATAGAACAATCACAATTAGACATATCCAAAACATCTATCTCAAAGGACACGATAAGGTATAGGACATGATGATAAAGGGATTCGTAACACTTGTATAACACTTAGATGTATCATAATATGCGTTTCCGTTCTGTGTTTATCATAATTTGTTATGAATTCAGCTTTGATACAAAGCTGTGACGCCCTACCCCAAGATCCACATTAACAAAGAGTATTACTGGGTAATACTGTCTACTAATGCAAAGAATAGGGCTGGTTAGAAACGACCATTTATAGTCTTATCTTAACTATCTATGAAATACGTCAATTAGTGCTCTATATTTTTCTTTCCTCTCAACTTGATCGACATATTCAATAAACGCTTAATACAAAACTACAAGTGGCTACAGGATCTATCGAAACAAAATACAACAACTCAAATGCATAACACATCGTAGAACAGGGAACAAATACACACACACACATATACTGATACATCCCAATATAATACAAATAGTACATCATAAGTGGTATGGCGACAACAATATAAACACGTGTCAAAAACATTATACGTCTCAAAGTAGTGACAAAAAGACGATAGAAAAGCTATATCAAAAAGGTGATAGTAAAATGAGTCCATGCGGAAGTAGAATAGGCTAAGTCCAAATGTACCAAACCTGAAACACCTAGGTCTAACCCGAATATAAAATACACGGGTCAGTCTAGCTAAACATATCAGTTTATAAGGATAAGCAATAATAGATACATAAGGATAAAGGTAATGTTCTTCTTAAACAAGAAGGATAAGTATAAGCATGAGTATAAGTATGGTATGGTTATTTTAAGTAATGCTATGATATCACTTACACAAACATATAGTCTCAAAAGAGATAAGAAAATCTATAAAATATTTAATATAGAAAGCCTAATATAATTGGCATATCACAAATCATCAATAGTGGTTTAGGGAAAAATATAACTCCTAAAAAAAAGAAATCCCAAACCCGCCATGTCGGCTACTCAAAGAATCTTAAAGAAATCACCATCTCAAAAATACGCCACAAGGCAATTAAATATAATTCTCCAACATGGGAGACTATAAACCCAAATAAATGCCAAAAAGAAAATCTCATGTAATAACACCAATAGGCGAATCTCGATAATAGTGCCAAAAAGCAAATCTCAATAATAATGCCAAAAAGCAAATCTCAAATAACGCTAGGGTAGGCAACTCAAATCTCAAAGATATAACTCCCAAGAGTTCAAATTGCCGAATGGTAATCGCCACAAGTATATTGAATGGTTCAAAGGACCTATTCCGAAAAGGGGCGATACATTAGGGAAAATAGTCAAAGAAATCGTCTCAAAATTATTTGCACGTGCATGTGGCCGAAGGCTTACCAAGTACTGTTATCTCAAATAGGTACCTCACCAGAAGGCAAAACATCACAATGACAAATACGCCGCAAGGGCAAATGTCTAGAAGACAAATATGCCGCATGGCAAACACCACCATGGCAATGACTCGAAGGTCCAATACTAGCATGCCGCAATGGCAAATGTGTCACAAACTCTCAAATAGGAACCCGAATAGTGTTAATGTGCATCCCGTACAACACGTTCAAACTAACCTCTAGTAATTTTACTCTCAAAGTAGTCAAAAGTTTACCTCATCTCATCGGCAAACTTGACCCGAAGAACAAAACGATCAAAACAGACAAGTCAGGAATTAACTGAAAAGATAAACGCATCTGTCCCATACCAAATGTTTTACCAAACCATTTAACTCTCCTTCTCATTCGGTCGAACAGTGGAAAAACATGTATTTTATATATAAAACAATTTATTTGAGAAAACAAGCTTTTAAAACTATTTTTCGAAATTAGTTTTGAAAACGATATTTGAAATTCCCTTATTGTAAAGAATAAATAGATTTTATAGCTTAAAATAATTTAAAAATATTACAGAATAATTATTTTAAATTCCAATTTATTTGAAAAATAATTTCAAAATTGTTTGGAAAAATCTGTGCTTGTAATCATAGAAATGACTCAAAACTGTCATTCAAATTCAATTCAAATTTGAATTTCAAATTAATCAAAACTTGGCTAGCCTATTGATAGGCAACATAACTCTCAAAACATTTTATAAATATCATAAAAACATGAAGTAAAAGTCAAAAGTCGGATAGTAAAAGAACATAAAAAGCTTAGGGAAAATAATACCCGGGTCTGAAATCTTCTCAGAGTTCAACTTTCGAACACAAAATAAGTGGACAAATGACCTTTGGTTGAACTAAAAATTGGTGTGCACAAGGTAGAAAACTTCATATTTCAAAAAAATAAAGAATCAACGAATTCCGACAGAAAATGAAAAAAAAGTTACGCTGCCTCAAACAAGGACTCAGACAATGTTTGTAACAGCGCAACAAGAATGTGCCCAGACTTGAAAATCTATTCTGGCTCCAACTTTAAGGCATAAAAAAGAGGACCAAACGGACTCGGATTGAGCTGAAAATTGATAGACAAAAAGTAGAAAACATTATCTTTCAAAAAAAAGAATCACACAATTTGGACAAAGTATGAGAAAGTTAGGATATCTCAAAGTTGAACTCAGCTAGTGTTTTCACTGTAAAAATCCAGGCAAAAACATGCCCCGAATCAATGTTCGGCAGCATATTTCTATAAGCTATATTCATCAAAATCACTTGAAATTTGGTGTGCTTATAGTAATAAATTTTAGCTTTCAAACAAAAGAAGAATCGTTGAATTCCAACTGGAAATATAGAAGTTATGCTTTCTCAAACATGGACTTAGGCCATGTTTGAGCAACACAAAACAATGTGTACAGGTAATTTCTAGGTTGTGCACTGATTTTACAGCAAGGTTTTCATGCATGCAAAATAGCACCCAACATCAATTTCACAGAAAACTAAAACATTAACAAAAAATGCTATTTTTCAAAGATTATTTTGTAGTTTGAAGCTTTGTTTTGCTAGAATATATGAGTTAATCCACTCACCTTGCTGTACTGAAGATAAAAATTCAAATTTGTGTTGACAGATGCAAGCTTTGAGGTGGAGTAGGCTTCAAATAACCTGTAGGACTCAAAAACAGTACATGCAAGTAAAGTTTTACACTAAATAAGAAAAACTCATTCTCAGTTTTTGATTTTGATGAAACTTTAGGATTTGTAATGCGGTTACCTTTTAATTTCATTCTAATTTGAAGAAGTTTACGCTTCAATTGAAGAAAATTGGCTTGTAATTTGAAATTGAAAGAAGAGGGATTTTCTTTTTACTGTACTTGTTTCAAAAAATAAAGAAGAAGGAAGGCTAAGGAAATGAATGTATAGTAAATGAATTTTCCTCCTCCTCACTTATATTGTTAAGGCTAAAGGTCTTTGGACCCAAGAAGGGAAAATAAATCACTTAGCCTAAGCAATTAATTCACATACCAAACAAATTTTCACCAATTTACACTATACAATAAAACAAAGTCATTATCCCTTCAATTTTTCCAACCAAACAAAATATGTAAATTTACATACTCATGAAATAATTTATTTTACACCATATAAAAAGTTTAATTTGTACTTTTAAAACACTTTTATTATTAAATCCTTTATTTGATAATAATACAAAATTTTTACCAAGTAAATGTAAAATTCTACATTTGTAACATCTAAAATTCAACAAAAATCATTTTCTTATTTAGAAAAATATTTTAAACCATTTTCAAACTTAATTTATAGCCAAAACATATTTTTAAACCAATTTCCACTTTTTTACTTAAATAAAACACCTTAAAATCAAATACTTCTTTTAAATGCTGTTAAAAAAATTGGGCAATAATTAATATAATTCTTGCATTTTCTCTAAATAAAGTGGTTTTCTTTATTTAAAGCCCATATTCCATTTATTATCACTCTAATGAAATAAAATAAAGTTCTAAGCTTTATTTTCATAATTTAATTCAAATTTTTATTGTTTATACTAAATAAATAATTTAATTTCTCCAATTTTAATCTAATTTACAATATTAAATTATAATTATCGTTATAATTTAGTATTGATAGGTAATCTCCAAACCAGAGTTTTTTTTTTTGAAAACCCAGGAGAACCTGGTCAGTATACTCCCGAGGAGGGTACAATAAAGCCGTTCGCTTAGGTAGTAGCCGCACTCGACGTGTTATGTTTTTTTGATTATTTGCTTTTTCCTTTCAACTAGTTTACCAAAACATTCCATGCATGGTTGTCAATGACTTCTGATGAGGTGGCCTTGAATTCAATTTGGATCTCCTCTGATCTGGTTTTCCAAGAAGTTTTTGCTATGGTTAACATATGAGCTTCAATACTGAGCTTTTCTACATCTGAGCAGCACAGCTTGTTTGATGGGCAGTCTCATATAACATGATCTGCTAATTATTTGTCCTCATTGTTGTTGTCAGCTATATGTATGTCCATATCCAAATTAACAGATTTGGATTTCTGACTTACAGTTGTATTAATAGTCGATAACTGATTATTCAACTGGACTTTTGTGTACTCTTTTATATTATGAGTTACTTATTTCACCATTATACTGAGATTTACTATGAGAAAATTCTTGCTCTAAGTTGTTCATTTGTTCTTCACTATTTGCATATGTCGACATCATTACCTTATTGCTTTCATTTTGTTAACTGTCGTCAGTGTTCATTTCTATGTAGTTGCAAGTCTACCCGTAAATTTTTATAATTAAAATAGTTAATTTAATAAGATTTTTGTAACTAAATTTAGAAAGAAATAAAAGCTTTATAATTTATAATGGAGTGAGTGTTAAAACAAAATGTAACAATGGTAGTTAATATTAATTATTGACAATTGGAGTGAAATCGCAATAATGAAATAGTGTAAATTGTTGTACTTGGTTATAAAATTGAAAATAAGTAAATAAAAGTAAATATTGAATTAGCCAATGAAATGATATATTGATTAATAGTAACTAAATGTAAATTAATGTAATAATGTTAATGCAAGTTGATAAATAACTAATTTAGTGCAATCCCAATTAATTGAAACAATTGTAAGGTTATAATTGATTGTAATTAGTAAATTGGAAAATAAATTCAAAGTTATATTAATTAATGAAATAATACGTAATAAATTGTAATTTGATAGAATCAATGCTAGATAAGTAATTATAATAATTGTTGGTTGATAATAAAGTATGAATAGGATTAAATTAGGCAAATAGTAATAATTATTAGTTGTTTACCCATTTATTTAATTTATTGAACAAGATTTAAATCCATTGCAATTAAACGTAATTAAAAACTACATTAATATGAATTTAGTTGATGACTATAAAAATATTAGGGTAATTGGATATATACTAATGTTAAATTTATCCGTAAGATGATGATTGATCGAATAAAGAGATTGAAAACAAATTGAATTTGTTTATTTGAATTTACTTAAATTGAAGGTAAACACTCTAAATTTTGCAATAAATCCTTATTTGATTGACATGGAAATTTTGGTTAATGAGTTATAAGTTATTTGTAATCAGAAATGATAAAAATGGTAAATAATTAAATTTGAATTGAAGAAGTGATTAATTAATTTGGTATTAATTAGTTAATTAACATGAAGGGTAGCCATATTGGCCACTGACTCGTATTTCGACGAAACCAGTTTCATCGGATCCGTAACGGTAAAGTATTATAGGATTTCAAGTTTCGTAAAGATTGAACTTGTCGTTTGATCGCACGGGCTCGAAACGCCTAGAAATCAACTTAATTGAAATCAATTGAAATCAATTTGAAATAACTTGATTATAGCATAACTTCTTCATACGATGGAATTTGGACTTGAAACCTGTTTCATTGATTTCAAAATATTCAAAAACATATATTTTGATATATGCATTGACTCATTTTTGTTCCGGAGTCAGAATGGGTTTTTCGGGCCATTTATCGTTCAACTTTCGATCCAAATCAATCTGCTCCATTCTAATTTCAGCTTTGCCTATATATACCCCGTTATAAACCCTAGGCTATTTCTCATGTTCATTATTCTATACGTACAATCCGATTTGCACTTCCTCATCTCAATGGCACACAAACAAAATTCAATTCCAAATCCAATTCCAATTCAAAATCAAATCCAAAAAATTCAAACTCCATAAACTATATCGAATTATATAACGATTTGAAGCTCTTGACGATCGCATCTCAGATCTATAATTCGTTTTCCAAATTGAATGACTGTTCATCCAGAAATTGAAGAACTATTTTCGACCATCCATTGCTTCGAAATCAACTCCGCCTGATCGACAAATTGGTGGTACCATGGTGTGAAGAGCAGCGAGCGTAGTCCATCGGTGTGCTTAGTTGGGCGTGTTAACGACTAGATCGGTCGAATTAATTCGAATCAGGGCAACTTTTCAATGTGGCGGCTGTGATTTTCTTTGGGGGGTTTAGTCGCCTGTCGTCGATCGTTGATGTCTGCCATCGAGGAGGTGGAGGAGACCTCATTTGGGCGGAGCGGCCTCGAGCAGGAAAGCATGGAGGAGGCGCGCGTGATCTTGAATGTGGTCGCACGATGGGCAGGTTTGAACGAAATGCATGATTAGGGTTCTGCATGTTCTCAGAGGCGATGACGTGGCCTAGCAGGTGATCCTTTTATTTTATTTTATTGTAAATTTAAAACGATAATGCTCCAACGAGCATTACTTTTACATACGAGGTGCAACATCCCAAAATTTATTAATTTGAATTTGGTAACTTGTTTGAACTTTTGAAATTTAATTTGAAAAGTTTCAAAAGAAATAAAATATTATTAATATTAAATACTGCAAAGATATAAGGATAGAAATAAAATATTTGGTAGTTTAAGCTTTAAATAGATAATAATAAAAAAATTATAAAAACAAGAATTTGTGTTAAACCATAAAATAAAATATATGTTATAAATTAAATGTTGATAGTTAAACTTTGAATAGAAATAAAATTTAGAATTTCTGTTAGTAATAAGATTTTATGGTTATATAGCAACATAAGATAAACTATAAAAATAACATATGGAATACATATAGAATTGTATATGAATTGTGTAAACAAGAAGATAATAAAGCAAAAAAAAAATGTATGCAAGAAAAAAAATCTACAAACAAATCTAAGTACATATAAAAATAGGATTACATGTAAACTTAGATGGAAACATGGCATTAAATGCTTTCTTCTCAGCACAAAAAAAAGAAGTCAATTCGAAATAGAAGAAACAATTTCAGCCTCCAATTGAAAGGAAAATATCTCTGGTCAATGAAAAAAAAACTCGACCAAAAGAAAAATCTTGCACCAGAAAACACCTACCTGAACAAACTGTTTCCTTTATATATAAACATCCATATTTTTTTCATTTCGTTAATCAAAACATAGCAAAGCCAGAAAGAAAAAAAAGTAAAGCATCACTATATTTTTAAACTCAAAAACAATCCGCTGAAAAAAAAGGGAAGATCAAAACTGCAGTTTTAAAACAGATATAGTCTCTGTTCAAACCTTTGTCAAGTGAGTAAACCTAATATTTTAAAATTGAAATCTAGGTATATAGTTCATGAAACTTTGTGCTTTGCTGTATATTGGAAGAAGATTTGTTCTGTATGTTTTCTGTGTTACTGGAAACTTTTAATGACTTGTTCTTCTATAATTTTGGTTTCAGAGCAAAGTGAATTAGAGGAAAAATCTAATAATTCTTCATACAAACCTTTTTAACTTAGGATTTTTAAATAAAATAAGTTTGTTTAAACTTGAATCACAGCCTAAAATTTGTTTAAAGCTTAAAAGTGAAGTTGTGACTCTGTAACATCCAATTTTACAGTAAAAAGTAAATTTTTGGATAAATTCGAATATTGTAAAATATTGATTCGATTATATAGCTTGAATCAACATTCAAAAACAAGATTTTTAAAACAAAATTGGTGATTTTTAGTGAAGTATTTTAAATGCAGTCTCAAGTTGAACCGAAAATGCTTTTTCGGCCATTGCCATCGATTAAGGAATTTTTGAATGTTAAGTTCTACTTGAAGCTTGCTTGGCCATTGATGATCTCGGGAAAATTGTCGAATAATTTTTCTATTGTGTAAATTGGTGGGACGAGGTGAACTTAGGGTTATGTTTGAAGTTTTGTAGCGGGTTGGAAATGTGGTGATTTCGTCACCATGGATTGGTCGAGTTGCTCGAGATTGAGGGGGATGTTTGTGCAGGGGGTTGACATGATGTGGCCGAAGTTGTGGCATCGCTAGTGTCTGAGCAACCGCGACGAGGTGTTTTGCTGAGGGGAGTTCGAGTTACAGTGTCGAGCAATATGCTTATTTTCGATTTCGAGTTTTTGGTGTCTAATCGAGTGTCGATTTTGAGTGTGGGTGAGGTTTGCGACTTGCCGAAGGTCGTGACGTTCATCGGAGCGGCAGCGCGACGCCGTGCACGTGTATGGCGTGGATTGTGGTATCAGTGTTTATGGGTGGTGAGCAACTCGTGACGTTACTCGTGTAAAATGGTCGGTTGCTTCGAGTTTTAACCTGAACACGTGAGCTTGTTTTCCTGATATATAGTTTAAACTTAAACTTAACTAGAAAAAAAAAGAGAAGAAGAAGAAGTTCATGAGGAAGGGAGAATGTCTCGGGGAAAAGAGTGAACAACTCGGGTTATAACTCGGGTAACCTGGGTTTTTTGCTTGGGTTCTAGTTCAGAAGGGTTAAGCCTTAAAATTTAAAGTTAATAATGTTAAAGAATTTTAGTGCTAATGAAGAAATTAATGTTTGACAACTTAAGTAAGAATTTATAAATTAAGTAAATACTTAATAATGTTTTAAAAATCCAACTAACCTTTTAATTAAGTGATTAGTGTAAGACAAGTTTTAAACTTAATTAAAGTTTCCAAGTTAGAAATAAATTGATTTTCAAAGCTTAAAGAAGATTTTTAAATGTTAATTTAGATAAATAACCAATTGTTTGGAAAGCAATCAAGAATGATTAAATTAATAATTATAATTAATTAAGTAATTAAGGATTTATAATTGTAATCAAAAAAATTGGTTAATTTATAATTAAGTGTCTAATTTATTTGTAATTAAGAATTGTTAATTAGATCATTTAAGTTGACCAATTTATAATGGGTAGTGAATTAAAATAATTAATTAAGGAATAATTAATTAATAAAGTTGATTAAGATTTAAATAATTTATCATTAATACAAATTAATCATTGGTTTAAAATAATCAATGAAAATAGAATCTGGTTAATTCATTTGAATCACATTCACCTTAATTGATAATAATTAACTATTATTGTGCACTGGATTGATATTTCTGTTGTGGTTGTGATACTGTGTGATGTGAAATGCTCTGTGCTGAACTGTGATTTGTGATTTAATTCTGTATTGATGTGAAAACCCTTTTGCCTGTAAAACGGCATTTGAATTTCGATGCGACAGGGAGTCGGATTCCAGTTGGTTATCCGAAACCCTCATCGAACCCAGAATGTGAATCTTTGTGATGGATACATCAACGTATTTTTAAATTGAACGCTTACTATTCGGATTAGCCGGGTGAGGACCTTTGTGTCGTATAACACATTTTGAATATGTAATACAACGAAATGGATAGCATTTGAAGATGGTGGTGAAGACCGGGCGTCTTCGAAAACGATAGGATAACCTGTCGAATGACTCTGCACTGAGTTGCTCCGATATAGAGATCTCCATATGTGATGGGGAGTCCGATCGGGATTATGGATGCCAGGATTGCAAGGACTTCTTCGGAAGTGCATTCGGTTCTGTTCGAACCCAGAAAAGACTTGTATGGTTGTATGTCTGACATTACAATTTGAGGTATAAAGCTGATTTCTTTCAAATACGTATCTATTGGTGGCGGAGAATTTATTATCTTAGCTTAACACCCTTCTTTGAGACGTATGAGCTCAGAGGTTATGTAGTTGAAGGTTATTAGTGATATACTCCCAATTTGGTAGCGTGGCATGCTGAGTGTTGCTGTCATTTGTTGATCGAAGCATGACTTTGTGAAAAAGCATAGCTTTGTGGACGAGACTTCGTCGAACCTCCCAACCCGGTATGGTCGAAATAGGAATCGTGGCAACAAGGTTATCTGGGGTAGCACCCTCTGAGGGTATGTCCATTTCCTTCTGGATTATGAGTGGTATCATGGTATGGAGCCCAGATACTTACTTTGTGGTTGCTGCAAAACGTATTGCTTTGTAGTTGGCGGTTGAGAAGCGCTTCGGATAAAGGTTGGTAATGACCGGGAGGTGGCATACTCGTGTCAGTCGTTACCTAGTCACAAAGGTAACCCGGCCTTGTGCAGCAGAGATCCGGTTAGGTTCTCGGGGACGTCCCTCCAGAGGCGTTCCATTTTGTGTGGGAAGTTCGTTTGCCCGACCATTTGTTGGAAAATCCAATCATACAATACGAGCTCTTTACGATTTTAGTTGTACAAACTGCCATTTACTTATGGTGGTCACCACTGTTTAGATGGTAGCTATGTAAGCATAGTACGAAATGTCAATGTTGGCTAAGATAAATATTATACTTTCAAAATGTTTTCACACTATGGACTAATAATAATATTTAAAAGTGTTTTTCTCGTATCAAGCATTTTTGACTGTCATAAGGAGAAATCTCCTCCAAGTTTGTCCTTGCATTGTGTGTGTGGTGGGAGGCCTTATGGCAGCTTCATTTTCAAAAAAAAAGCATTGCGGATTTCTTTCAAATTCTTTTATTTTGCTAAAAATGAACTGTTTTATTTCAAACAACTGTTTTGTTTTCTCATACCAGTCCCATGACTGACCTAGAGTTTATTGTTCTTTACCTAAACTCTGAGTGCCCATAATTTTCCACACGGTCAGCCTAGAGGCAGGTTATCTGTGTTTTGGAGCTAGCTTGGATTTTGAAATCTTCTTGAAGCTTTGGATCTGGAAATCTTTTGAAGTGTTGGAGTTTTTGAAGACCTTGTCGAAGTTGAAGTATGTTGGAAACTTATTGAAGTTTCTGTTGTCGTATTATTGTTATATCATATTTGTATCACTCTGATATCTGGGATTGATGTTGTATTAGATATTGTATCATGTTGTATCTGTGTTGGTATATGATATTCATTTTGTTTCCGTCGTTTATATTCATCTAATGTTGTTATAAGCTCCATTCGACTGGAATTCGATGTTTGAATCTTTGGCAGTCGAATACAAATGAGGTATTTAGTGTCAATTTTTTTGAACATTGGATTTCGGGTCGTGACACGAGGTCTGATTCATGCGTGGTTTTCTCCGCTAGGATCGTATTGTAATTCTGGACAGTTTGACACTAGTTTGGATGGATTCTGAGACTGTTTAAATTTTGGGTTTAAATTGAATCTAAATTCAATTTAAATTCAAAAGGTGAATGTTTTAAACCACTCGCAACTTCTAAAATTTCTTATGTTTGTTAAATTGATTTATGATGTGATTAGAAATTTATTTATAACTGTTTGACATATTTTGAATCATCATATCAGTTTATTTGAATTTATGTGAATAAAATATTTATTTAATTTATTATTGAATATAAACTGCCAGTAAATACCTGTTATTTATTATCTGTTCTATATTGATGTTATTGATTGAATTGGATGATTATTTTCATAAATGTTTGATGATTGATATTGGATGAATGGATGTTGTATTTTATACTGTTATAAACTACAAGTTGTTATGGATATTTATTTCATTCGGGATTGCGGTTTGAAATGAAATATAACCGTATTTATTTTTTTAATTACGTATTGAAATGATAAATATCCGTATCACTTGACCATATGATAGAAATTATATACAGACACCGTGGTCTATATATAAAAATATTTTGAAATGATTTATAGGGTTTTATAAAGAAATATATGGTTTTAGATAAATATTGGTATTAGATATTGTACAAATGTTATTCTATCCTTGATTTTAAGCTATGTATAATTTGTTTTAGTATAGAATAAGCTTGATAACAAGTTTTATTTTTATTGAATATAATATGGTTATTCATTTGTCTATTATATGTTGTTCCGCTGCGATTGTGAGATTCTGATATTGTTTTCTGTTGCTTCTTCTTTCTTTCTTCTTCTACCTCTTCTTCTTTAACCCTAACAATTCGATTTTCCGGCCTTCGATTGCCTGGCAGTTGATACAGTGGACGTATTAATGTTGATTTTCGAGCGTCGAAAAAATTTCGGGTCTTTGCTTTTGGTATCAGAGCGTTCGGTTAAGCGACAACCTTGGCTCTGTTGGGTGTTACTCATTAGAGATAGAGTCAGTAGTACTCTAGAATGTGTGTGAGTGTAATAATAGATATGAGCGCGTATTTTTTAGTGAATATAAAATTATTTTATACTGTGATGATTGGTTTGTGGAGTGGTATATGGATTCTTGTCGGTATAGTCTGTACAACTCTATCGACAGGGATCCCTAAACACTTATATAAAACAATTCGACACGATATCGTTTTAAAATAGGGTAAATGAAATAATTTTACCTAAATTATTTTCGTATATAAAGGAGAAAAATTTTCTATGAATTATTATAATATATGATTTCTTGCTTGCTAGAAAGTGATGATATTAAATTATTATCATTAATGTTGAAAAAGAAATTGAAATCGTAACTCCAAAGTTAAGAAATAAATTCACATACAAATAGAATTGGAGAATAAAAATTGTAAATGTGATTTGTAATTTGAAGTAAAATTCCAAAGAAATATTTGGAAATGTTTTGAAAAGAATTGGAAAATTTTGGAGATTTGGAAAGTTTAAATCCCTTTTGATTTTGAAAATGAATTTCAAAGGTTTTGGAAAAGTGTTTTGAAGGGATGAAAGCTCTAAACTCTTTCAAGTCGCTGGAAAATAATTCCGATGATGATCGCGACATCATCAGTGTTCATTTTCGAGTTTCCAAGAGAAGTATTACTGCCAAATTATTTTAGTGAAAGTTGTTTGCAAAACTGGTTTGGATTTTTGAATTCAAAAGATAATTTGAATTGATTTCAAAAATGATTTTTGAAATGTTAAAAAGACTCTGGTATCCTATTTTAAATATTTATGGCAATAATAAATGAGCTGATAACTTGTACAATTTGAATTTGATAGAATAAATTTAACTTAAATGATGGAGTTAAATTAAAGTAAGTATAAGTGAATCAATTAAATAAAGTGAATTTAAAGAAAGGTCTAAGGAGTCTAAGTGAAATGATTACTTAAAGAAAATTTATTAAGTTAAAAAAAATTTGAATTAGTGACAAATGAATTGGAAGTGAGTTTGAATTATGAAAATAAAGTTGTGAATGAATAAATAAATTTACAATTGTAAGTAAATGAAATTGAAATTGAATGTTGAAATTCATTTCGAATTTATAAATAAATAAAAAAACTTGTAAATTGGAAATTGAATAATTGAATGGAAGTCAATTTAATATCAACCAATTGAAATTAAAAGTGTTAAACCAAATTGAATGTAAAATTAATAATTTGGTTATGTTGGTTATGATTTGGTTGTTATATGATTGTTAGTTAATTGTATATAATTCATTAAGTGTTAATGAAATTGAATTGATAAATGGAAAGCTATGTAATTGAATTTGTAAATGAAAATAATTTAAAATAGTGATATGAATCAATTGTGAATGAAAGATAATTGATAAATTCAACATTTAGAAGTTAAACTGAATCCAAACAGAATTGAAAGTGTAAATTGAATTCGAATGAAATTGATAATGAAATCTAGAATGAAAATGGATATATAACTTCAATAGTAAAGTAAAAATGGTATAAGAAGTATATATTGAAAATTTTGTAAAGAAATGTGCAAAATAAATTTGAAAGTTGTAATTGGATATTATGGCTAGCAGGATGTACAGGTGTATTAAAGGAAATGGAATTAGGATTTTGATTTTGAAGATAAAAATTGAATTGCTCGACAAAACCGTATGTATTTGAATTTCAATATGTAATTTGATGATTTTCTTGTCCAGCCACTTGGTTTTTTCTTTTCCTTTTGAAATCTGGGGGCCATGGTGCCATTTTTGTAGTCGTACCGAGCTAGCCGCGCAAAGGAGACGCGGGCAAAAATTTTCGAAAATTTAATGCATTAGAATATTTTTTTGAGAAGATTGGAAAATTTTGAAAACTATAACTTTGATTTTGGAGTGAAAAGTTAAACGATATAGTTGGTTTTGAAAAGATAACTAAGTACGATTTGAAAACATAGTAAAGTTATAGTAAGAAGTGTAACCATCGGATTTTGGAAAGTTAAGAAGTTAAATGAATTTGAAATCAAGTTGGAACGATTTGTTTTTGAAAAGTTAATAGATTTCAAGACTTTTTCTTACTTGGTAATTTCGAGGACGAAATTCTTTTAAGGGGGGAAGTTTGTAACGACCCAGAACTTCTGTCATTTGAAATTCATATATTTAATTAATTTTAAATATTCATGAATGAATTTTTTTAAGCTAAGTGAATTTTATTTCAAATATCTAGATTTAATTGGATAATTAAATCGATAATTTAATAAATTGAAATTACAGAAATAATTGAAAATTGGGTTTAATGTGATTAAAATTGATTTGTAAAGTTGTATTAAATCATATTGGAATTAGAATGATGTTGCAGAACTTTTAAAATTTAATTAAAAGTTAATTTGTGGAAATTAAATATTTTAATATTTAATTGACGAGTAAAAATAGCCATTTTTCAAACAGTCTCGGATTTCAACGAAACTAGTTTCATCGGATCCGTAATGTTATATTATTATAAGATTTCAAATTTCGTGTCAATCGGATTTATGGTTTGTCCGGGGCAAGCCAAAACGCATAGAAATTAGTTTAACCGATTTAATTTAAATTTGATCGTTTATTTCCATAACTCACACATGTGATCGAATTGGCTCTCGACACCTATTCCATTGTGTCCGGAACGCGGGTTAAACCATAGAAACGTCGGTCGGCACACTTCATTTGGAGTTCGGAAAATTTTGGATGAATAGTGTTTTGGCAAATTTTCTATAAATGCCCCCGTTATTCTCAATTTTCATTAAACCCTAATTCAGAAACTCTAGCCGCCAGAAACTGATTAATGGCTGATAATACATAATTTTTCTCTCTTAATCTCTTCCAATCCACTCGATATTATTGAAAACTTTCTGAAGCAAAATTTTAGAGCATCACGAGAGCTTCAAATATATATGGTGATGATCGTGAACGACGCAACGACCGAGGAGACATCTGCTCGCATTCGACAGTAGGTTGCGCACATTTTTCTATGTGTGGGCTACCGAGCTTAGACAAATCATGGCCGATGGTGGCTCGTGCGATGGGCTATTCGATGGTGGTCGTTGATCGTTACAAAAATGTTCGTACGTGGTGCGATAATTGATGATGGAGCGACGGCATATGGGTTCGTTCGCGTTTATTTTACTGGGGGGAAGAAGGAGGAAACGACGGCCCTGATCCTAGGGTTTGAAAGCAAAGGCCGAGATCAAAAGGGTATAAAATAATAAAAGAATTTGTAAATTAATATATTAAAATTCGTATAAACTTTAAAAAGCTGTAACTTGTTCATACGAGGTCAGAATTTGACGAAACGACTTGCTGTCGGGTTCGTATGGACGAACACTACGCGATGGAGCTAGATTGGAATTAATTGGAGCTAGTGATAATTTTGAATAAAATTAAACGCACGTTTAATTTTATTCGGAATAAAATACTGCAACTGTTATTTGAAGCAAGGTGAGAACTTCTCACTCAATCGAAATTGTTTCGATTTAAATTTTAAATATTTAGATTTAAAATTTCTTGATTGTGTTGATTGTATGCTTAGATGATAAATTATTATATATTGTATTAAAATAGACCCTATACGCCGCATATTAAGCGGAGGTTAATCATTAAACACATATACCGCGATATTTCACCTAGAAGTGGAATTGGTATTATATATGTACTTGGAGTTGATTTTCCCGCATTATATAGCGGATGAGACCCTATTGCACTGCTTAATAGCGGATAATATTTTATACAAACCCGTGTACCGCGATATCCCATATTGAAACGGGATTGGTATTGTGCTAACATCTATGGATGTAGGGAAACAGGTTGGAGGGATCCAACAAGATTCCTCAAGCGTATTGATTTATTTACAGATATTGTGATTCTGTTATCATAGGATATATGATGTTTTGGATGTCGTAATTGTTATATTTATTGCTATTGCAGCATTGGGCCTATTTTGCAAAATTAAAAGTGTTAAAGTGATGATTTTCAAATTTAAAAGGATTTTAAAGTGATTTTTGAAAGTAAACGTTTTATTAAATTTTGGAATTGATTCATTTTAAATAAAGAAACGTTATAATTTTAATGTTACAAAAATTTTGATTTTTAAGAAATATAGTTGAAATGTGATTTTTGAAATATAGAGTTAATGATTTTAAAAAAATAGTTTAAAATGAGATGTTTGAATTTAATATAAAAGCTATATATATAAGATTTATAAAATTTGATTTTTATAAATCAAAGTGATGGAATTATAAAGGAGTTTTAAAGACGTTTTAAAATGATGTTATAAATGAATTTTATAAAAGAATAGAATCTACGATTTGTGAAGTTATAAAATGAATGAATTTGTAAATAGAGAATTATAAGTAATTTGCTTATAATTTGGACTTTGGCGTGTAAATGGGATTGGATAGAATTGGTTAATAAAGTGCTTTTATAAGTTGAAGTTGTTAAAAAAAATATAAATGGAATTTATAAACATTGTTTTATAAATCTGAAATCGACTTATTTTGATAAGTTAATTATTATAGCTTATTAAAGGAGATATATCCACGATTTTGGACAGTGGATAATCCTTTAAATAAAATGTGTAGAAATTTTGAATTTGGTAGACGAAGTTTATTCACGATTTTGGACAGTGAATAATATATTAAAGAAATGTTTTAGGGAAATGATATTTTAAATAGAATTAAAATGATTTAAAGATGCTTTAAAATGTATTAAGTATCGAAACCATAGATTTCGACATTCATTGTTGAAATAGACGTTTTCGAGAAATAAAAGGAAATAGTGGACTATAAGACTGTTGTTATAGTAAATGATTTTCGAAAGGAAATAATTTATATAGTATTGGGATTTATATATCTATCTTAATTTCGAATCCCTATACTAGTGATTTTGGGTTGTCGTAACGATGTTTTACGCAACATTCGTTTTGACTCAGATAATTTTTTTTAAGAGAATGTATTCCTTAAAATATAAAAATATATACTTAATTGTGATTTAAGTATATTGGATATTTTCTCAATGTTGAAAATAAATAGATTTGTGAATTACTTATTATTAAATAAGTATGGAATTCCAATATGAAGTGAAATATTTTGAGATATATCCTTTAAAGATAAATTGAAAAGTGATTTGAAATTTGTTTTCAAACAGTTGAAGTGTGGAAAAATATAAATTGTAAAGATATTTTTGGGAAAATAAATAATTTGGAAAATTATTTGGAATCTGGTGATGTTGTGCATATCTATTGATAGTTAAATAACCGAATATCAATAAATCCTATTCCGAATAATGATATGTCGTAATGGATAGTATTTGAAGACCGGTGTTGATGTTCGGATATTTCCGAAAACGGAAGGATTACCGTCGAATGTCTCTGCATCGGCAGATCTCCGATATAGAGAGTTTATCACCCTTTGTGATGGGAAGTCCGGACAGATTAGTGAATATCCGGATTATAAGGGCTTCTTTAGAAGTGCCTTCGGTTCCATTCGATCCCGGAATGGACTTGTATGGATGTGTGTCTGACGTTACAATTTGAGATGTAAAGTTGGTTTTCTATCAAATACATTTCTGTTGGTGGCGGAGAATTTATTCTCTTAGCTTAACACCCTTCTCTGAGACGTACGAGCTCAGAGGTTATGTAGTTGATAGTTACTAGTGATACATTCCCATTTTAGTAATGTGGCATACGAAGTGCTGCTGATCATTTATTGATCAAAGCACAGCTTTTGTATAAAGCGTAGCTTTGTGGACGAGACTTCGTCGGACCTCACACCCCGGTAATGGTCAAAACAAGAAAGATGTGGCAAGGTTATTAGGGGATAGCGCCCCCTTAGTGTATGTCATTTCCTTCTGGATAGAGGTGGTATCATGGTATGGAGCCAAGATATTAACCTATGTTGTTGCTGCAAACTTATTATTTTGTGGTTGTTGGTGAATCGCGCGATAAAGGTCGGTTGCGACCGGGGGATGGCATACTCGTGTCAGTAGTTACCCAGCTAGGGGTAACCCGGCCTTGTCCTGGTAGAGATCCGGTTAGGTTCTCGTGGCGTCCTTCCAGTGGCTTACCCATGTGGCAATGGGATGTTCCTTGGCCTGACCATTAGATGGAAATCCAAAGAAACAATACGAGCACTGTACGATTTTAGTTGTAGAACCTGCCATTTACTTATGGTGGCGCCCCACTGTTTAGATTGTAGCTATAGTAGGCATAAGTGCGAAATGTCTATGCTGGCTAAGATTTATATTATACTTTCGAAATGTTTTTCTGCACTTTGCACTTATAGTAATAATATCAAAGAAATTTGCGTATCAAGCATGTTTGACTATCATAAGAAGAAATCTCCTCCGATTCTGCGCTTGCATTGTGCGTGTGCGCGGGAGGCCTTATGGTAGTTTCATTTTCCAAAAGCACTGTGTATCTGTTTTGAAAATATTTCTTTGTTTGTTTTCAAAGATAAACTGTTTAAGTTCTCACACCAGTCCCATGACTGACCTGGAGTTTATTGTTCTCTTCCTAAACTCTGTGAGCCAATCATTTTCTACACGGGCAGCCTAGAGTCAGGTTATCAGGTCATTCTGGAATTCAGGAGATGCTGTCGGGATCTGGAGGCAAGATGGATGGCATGGCGTATCAACAAGTATATAGTATTTCTTTTCCGCTGTTTGTTGTTGTAAACTCTGATAATGTAATGTGATGTGATGTATAAAATGTACAGTTCTTTTGATTTAAGGATTATTCATTGTCTATTATATGTTGTTCCGCTGCGATTATGAGATTCTGATATTTTTTTCTGTTGCTTCTTAATTCTTTCTTCTTCTACCTCTTCTTCTTTAACCCTAACAATTCGATTTTCCGGCCTTCGATTACTCGGCAGTTGATACAGTGGACGTATTAATGTCGATTTTCGAGCGTCGAAAAAATTTCGGGTCTTTCCAGTAAGCCTCACGAAGTTGTCTTTTACAAATGTAGTCATAGAACCCTCTAGAAGCAAGACGATGGAGTCCTTTTCGAGGAGGATATGGAAGGTACTATGGCTAGTATCTAGGACCAATGCGGTCATTGGTCATATAGCTACGTATATATTAGTTATTACGTTTTAGTCTACTAGGGAGTTGTAACACACCAAAATTTATCAATTTAAATTTGGTAATTCTTGAACTTTTGTAATATAATTTGAAAAGTTTCAAAATAAACAAATAATAAGTGATAATTTAAATGAATAAAAATTTCAAATTTCTTTTGAGTTTAATATTTGAAATATTAAAAGTGTTTTTTAAATCAATTGAATTTAAATTATATATATATATCTGTGTGTGTGTGTGCGTGTGTGTGCGTGTGTGTGTATATATGTGAATATATATTTATGTGTGCATATATGGGTAGATTTGAATTTATATATTTAATTTGATTTTTAATTTGAATTTAAATTTTAAATTAAATGCTTTAGTAAAATATTTTGGATTTCAAAATGTAACGACCCAGAATTTCTGTTAAATAAAATTTTTATATTTAATTAATTTTAAATATTAATAAGTGGAATTAAACAGTCGAATAAATTTTATTTCGAATAATTGGATTTAATTGGATAATTTAATCGATAATTTAATAGTTGAAATCATAGAAATAATTGGAAATTGGGTTAAATATGATTAAAATTGATTTGTAAAATTTTATTATATCATATTGAAGTTAGAATGATGTTATAGAACTTTTAAAATTGAATTTAAAGTTAGTTTGTGAAATTGAATATTTTAATATTTAATTGACGAGTTAAAATAGCCATTTTTCAAACAGTCTCGGATTTCAACGAAAGTAGTTTCATCGGACCCATAATGTGATATTATTGTATGGTTTCAAATTTCATGCCAATTGAATTTACCGTTTGTCCGGGGCAAGGCAAAACGCATAGAAAATTCGTTTAATCGGTTTAATTTAAAATCAATCGTTTATTTCCGTAACTCGCACAAATGATCGAATTAGCCTCCGAAACATGTTTCATTGTGTTGGGAACGCGGGGTAAACCTTAGAAACGCCAACCGGCACGCTTCGTTTGGAGTTCGGAAAATTTTCGACGAATAGTAATTTGCAAATTTTCTATAAAAGGACCTTCATTTCTTCAATTTACACTCAAACCCTAGGGTTAGCTTCAACCGCCAATTAAGAATTCAATGGCCGAAAACTTGATTCCTCTTCCTTCAATTTTCTTCAAATCCACAGCTCGATTCAGAAAACGTTCAACTACAAAAACAAAGATCATGTCAAGTTCTATAAAATCAACGGTCACGATCGTTTTTCATTGAGTTGATCGACGTGAATTTGGGGTTGAACGGCTGAAAGTCATGCTCGTTTTTTTCGAGCCATAGAGGGCCAAGCTCCAAGATGTTGCAGCCGAGTGTAGAGCTAGCAATGGCGCTTCGAATGGTAGTAGTTGATCGACGTGGTAATGTGTGATGAAGTCGTGTAAATGGGTGGAGCTATGGCGGCCGTGGGTTTCTCAAACGAGGGGGGCGCGTACGTTACCTGATGGAGGAAGAAGGGGATTTGCATTCCAGATCTGATGGCAAGGGGAATGGAAGGCTCTGATATGTTTTAGGTTTAAAAATAATAAAGAAATTTGTAGTTTAATTACATTATAATTCGTGTAATAATAAAAATATCATAACTCTTTCATACGAGGTCGAAAACGCGCGAAACAAGTTGCGTTGGCTTCGTTTCGTCGAGCACTATGCAATGGAACTTGTTTGGAGTCATTTGGAGCTAGTGAAAATTTTAGGTAAAATTAAATGCGTGTTTAACTTTATTCGAAATAAAACGCGAAAACTGAACTGAAACTCAAGGTGAGAACTTCTCACTCAATCGAATAGTTTCGATTTAAATTTTAAATAGTTAAATTTAAAATTGATGATTGTACGCCTGGATGATAAATTATTATATATTGATTGTTAAAATAGACACTATACGCCGTATATTAAGCGGAGGTTATTTATTAAAAACATATACCGCGATAATTCCATCTTGATTGGAATGGGTATTATATATGTACTTGGAGTTGATTTTCCCACATTATATAGCCGATGAGACCCTACTGCGCCGCATAATAGCGGATAATATTTTATAAAATCCTATATACCACGATATTCCGTACTGGAACGGAATTGGTATTGTGCTAATGTTTGTGGATGCAGGGAAACAAATGGAGGGATCCAACTTGGATTCCTCACCAGTATTTATTTGATTACAGATATTGTGATGTTTGTTGATTATCATATCGATATATGATATTTGGATGTCGTGATTGACTATTTGGTGCTGTTGCATCATCGGATCCATTTTGAAGTTTTAAAATAATGATTTTTGATTTTAAAAAGAATTTTAAAGCGATTTTTGAAAGTATACGTTTTATTAAATTTTGAATTGTTAAAATAAATAAACGTTATAATATTTATTGTTATAAAAGTTATATTTTTGGAAAATTGTACTTAAGTATGATTTTGGAGTTATATAAGTTTTAAATAACGTTTTGTGAATTATTAAAATGATTGGTTTATTTAAATTGAGATTTTTGAATTATTATAAATGGTTTATATGAAAGATTTATAAAATTGATATTTATAAATTAAAAATATAGGAATAATAAAACGAGTTTTATTAAGTGTTAAAATGAAGTATAAATGGATTTCACAAGTGAATGAAATTTATCGACTTATAAATCGTGAAGTTATAAAACGAATAGATTTTCATAAAATAAAAGATTTATAAATAATTAACTTATAAAATGGATTTTGGGTATAAAGTTGAGTTATAAAGTGAATTGATTTAAAAAGGGATTTTATAATTGAAGTTTTTATAAATAGAAATGGAATTTATAAACATTGTTTATAAATCCAAAATCAATTGAATTTGATAAATTTAATATAGAAGGTTATTAAAGGAGATATATTCGCGATTTCGGATAGCGAATTATCCTTGAAATGAAATGTGTAGAAAATATTGAATTTGGTTAGTGGAGTATATTCACGATTTTGGACAGTGAATATATTATTAAATAAAATGGATATGTTTTGGGAAAATAAATATTATCAAATGAAGTTAATTGTTTTAACGATGTATTAAATTGTGTTAAACATCAAAGCCATAGATTTCAACATTCATTGTTGAAATAGACGTTTTCGAGAAATAAGGAAATAGTGGACTATAACACTATTGTTATAGTAAATGATTTCCGAAAGGAAATGGTTTATATAGTATTGGGATTTATATATCTATCTTAATTTCGAATCCCTATACTAGTGATTTTGGGTCGTCGTAACGATGTTTTACGCAACATTCGTGTTAACCCAAATAAATGTGTTTGAAAGAATGTTTTCCTTAAAGAATGAAATATATACTTAATTTGGATTTAAGTATATTGAATATTTTCCAAGTGTTGAAAATAAATGGATTTGTGAATTACTTATTATTAAATAAGTATGAAAATGTTTCCAATATGAAGTGAATATTTTGAGATTTTATCTTTTGAAGATAAATTGAAAATGAATATTTGAAATCGATTGAAAATCGTATATCAGTAGATATTGTGAAATATAAATTCAATATGGAATTTATAAAAGAAAGGGGAATTTGATTAAAAATAAACGTTGATTTAAATGTTGAAGTGTGGGAATAAATTTACGGATTTGGAACGTAAGTTTAAAATAAATTGGTAAGGATTTATTTGATTGATTTAAACGAACCATTTTAAATTTAAAATGGATAAATATTTGGAAGTGTTTCCGTTTAAGGAAATTGATTTGAGATTTGTTTTCAAATGTTGAAGTGTGGAATTATATATCTAATAAAGATATTTTGGAAAATAAATAATTTGGAAAATTTATTTGAAATCTGGTGATGTTGAGCATGCCTATTGATAGTTAAATAACCGACTATCAATATTTACCTTTAAATAGGTATTTGTTGTGATTTGCTTGAATTTGAACGCCACGCTTATATTTGAATAAGCTCTTACTATTCGGGTTAGCCAGGAAAGGAACTTGGGGTCATATAACCCATTCCGAATATGTGATACATCGTTATGGATTGCATTTGATGATCGATGTTGAAGACCGAATATTTTTGAAAACGGAAGGATTACCGTCGAATGACTCTGCATCGGCTGATCTCCGATATAGAGGTTTTATCACCCTTAGTGACGGGAAGTCCAGTCGTGATTAGTGAATATCCGGATTGCAAGGGCTTCTTTGGAAGTGCCTTCGGTTCCGTTCGATCCCGGAACGGACTTGTATGGTTGTGTGTCTGACATTACAATTTGAGATGTAAAGCTGGTTTCTATCAAATATATTTCTATCGGTGGCGGAGAATTTATTCTCTTAGCTTAACACCCTTCTCTGAGAAGTACGAGCTTATAGGTTATGTAGTTGATGGTTACTAGTGATACATTCCCATATCGGTAATGTGGCATACGAAGTGCTGTTGAGCATTTGATGATCAAAGCACAACTTTTTTATAAAGCGTGGCTTTGCGGATGAGACTTCATCGGACCTCACACCCCCGAAATGGTCAAAACAGGAAGGATGCAGCAAGGTTATTAGGGGGTAGCGCCCCTTTAGTGTATGTCATTCCTTCCAGATAGAGGTGGTATCATGGTATGGAGCCCAGATACTTAACCTATGTTGTTGCTGCAAATTTATTACTTTATGGTTGTGGAATCTAGGATCCTCGGATATAGATCGGTTACGATCGGGGAATGACATATTCATGTCAGTAGTTACCTAGTTTGAAAGGTAACCCGGCCTTGTGTTAGCAGAGATCCGGTTAGGTTCTCGGGTCGTCTTTCCAAAGGCGTACCCATGTGGAAATGGGAAGTTCCTTGGCCTGACCATTTGTTGAAAATCCAAAGAAACAATACGATCTTATACGGTTTTAGTTGTAGAACCTATCATTCACTTATGGTGGTCACCACTGTTTGGATGGTAGCTATAGTAGGCATAAGTGTGAAATGCCTATGCTGGCTAAGATTTATATCTTTACTTTCGAAATGATTTTTCCTACACTATGCACTAGTAATAATATCAAATGTTTCTTTTTAATGCGTATCAAGCATCTTTGACTATCATAAGGAGAAATCTCCTCCGATTCTGCGTTTGCATTGTGTGTGTGTGCGGGAGGCCTTATGGTAGTCTCATTTTCTAAAAAGCATTGCGAATCTATTTTAAAATTATCCTGTACTTTGTTTTAAAACATAAACTATTTTAAGTTCTCACACCAGTCCCATGACTGACTTGGAGTTTATTGTTTTCCTTCCTAAACTCTGGGTGCCTACCAATTTCCACACGGGCAGTCTAGAGTCAGGTTATCAGGATATTCTGGAATTCAGGAGTTGCAGGAGGCAAGTTAGATGGCATGGTGTATTCACTAGTATATAGTATTTCTTTTCCGTTGTTTTGTTGTTGAACACTCCGAGGATGTAATGTAATGTGATGCGATGTGATGTGATGTAATGTAATAACTAATATAGTTCTTTTGTTTAAAGATTATTCATTTATCTATTATATGTTGTTCCGCTGCGATTGTGAGATTCTGATGTTGTTTCTTTCTGTTCTGTTCTATCTTTTTCTCTCTTCTTCTACCTTTTTCTTCTTGTTTAACACTAACGGTACGGTTTTCCGGCCTTCGATTGCTCGGCAGTTGATACAGTGGACGTATTGATGTCGGCGTTCGTGGACGAAAAGTCGTTAACGTTACACAAAATAATGTGTATATAGGTAATTTATTTAATGCATAATTGGGTTAAAAATATTTTCTTTTAAATTTTATATATACAAATAAAAGAGAAATGCATTTTTTTAAACGTTAAGAAGAAAAACATTTAAAAATTATGTATATGTATTATTTATCTCATGCAAGGGACACATGGAGAGTAGGTAACATATGTATTAACAAGTGTTTAAATTTAACAAATGGATCAACAAATGTAATTCATGTAGAAAGAATTAAAACAAGTGTCGTTACCTCATTTTTTTATTTTCCATAGGAATTCATAGAAAAGAAAATAAAAATTATATAAGCTAATTTGTCTTCTTCTTCTTACTCTTTTATTCATTTCAAAAACCTGTTCAAACTTAACATCAGCAAAAGAAAATCATCAAGAACAAACATAACTTCCTCAAGTTTGAAATCAAGAAACAAAATTTCCAGAAAAAAAATCTGTAACAAATTCTCTTAAATATATCTAGCCAGAAAAAGGAATTCAAGGATAATTTCAAATCTTCAACAAGTACATCAGAATCAAGCAGGAGTCAACTTCAAAGATTAAAGGAGAATCAGGAATCAACTTAAAAAGGGAAAAAAATTAGCAAACACAAGCTTTAAAGTGCAGACCAGAGATCTTCCTTCTCTCTGTTTCATTTAAAAACAAACTGTAAGTAAATTAAATTTTAATTTGTTGTTAAAAAAATTAAGTAAGTAAAATCCATCAAAAATTAAGCAAGTTCACACAAAATTAGTTGCAGACAACAAACTCTAGATCAAGTTAAGAAAAGAAAGGTAGTTCCAGGTTTTTGATTTTCAAATCCAGATAGGAAAACTCTCTGCTAAATTACACAGGTGAGTAAACTCTCTGATTAAAACTTGAAATTGCTATTGTGCACTATATTGAAGTCTGAATGATAAAATATATGTTTACATATATGTGTTTATACATGAAAATTGGAATGCATGTCTGTGTACATCAATAGGAACCCTGTTCCATGCCTACAGGTTCAAAACTCTATAAAAAATTAAAAATAAAAATCCAAAAGCTCTATCTCAAGTTGTTGTTAGGCTTTGAGATCAAAAGAAAATGTAACGACCCAACTTCCAGACTCCAGGAAGTCGCATCGCTAAGAAGAAAGAAAGGGATAGAAGAAGAAAAGAAAGAGAAAGAAGAACACAAACAACATTCAGAATCTCACAGCGGAACGAATAAAATATAATATACCACATAAAACTTTACATAGTATCATATACATCAGAGTTTTACAGCCAATACAACACATACTAGACAGTTATAAACACCTGTCTAGTTATACAACTCTAAACAGTATAAGAAACAACTCGGAGAGAGACTCAAAGATACCAACACAGCGGAAAATAGATAACTACAACGCAGAAGCCTCCTGCTCCATTTGCTCCTCCATAACTCGTCAAAGCAATCCTGAATCACTTGACTACTCATACATAATATGAGTACCCAAGAGTTTAATAAAACAGAAAATAAACACTCGGGTCAGACAGGGGTCTGGTGTGAGTAAATAGTTTAAAAGTTGCTTAACTTTTAGAAAAATCCTTTGAAAACAAAAGGTATCACGTAAGACTTCCCACACATAAACATGGAAAAGTTTTTACCTTACGCTAACCAAAACATTTGATAGGAAATCCAGTGATATTATAATAGTGTCTAGGGTTTTCAAGTAAATTTGAAATAGCCGAAATTGTTACATGATTAAATTCCAGCTACTAGCCACAAAAGTGGGTAATACAAACAAAACCGTAGGGTCTCGTAGGGAAAATGGGTTTCCATCAATGGCAGGGCTACTGGGGTACCGCCCGTCACAGTACGTGGCCTAGATCACCGTACCGAGGAGCCACCCTAACTCCCCTGCAACACAAGGCCGGACCCGTTCCTTACTGAACAGTTCCGAATAAGACAACCCCGACGGTTGGAGCTCAAAAACCGTCCACACAGCCGAAATATAAAGGGACCTCTAGACAGGGGTAAATCTGACTCTCAAGTGGGTGCGACCCACGAAGCCTTGCTGCACCTCCCCTGTTTTAGCCATTCACGGTTGATGAGGCTTGAGGCTGCGATTACCTTTAAAGAACACATCTATCTTAGAATGCTCATCGTCCACCTGCCGATGTTCTGAAAGCATTCAATCCATACAAGTTCGTTCTGGGTTCGAACGAAACCGAAGGCATTATCTCGTTACACTCATTTTGGAATCACCCTCAGAATTAACGACAATAACCCTTGCACTCTAATCCACTATCTCGAATCTATAAGTACTATTCCGTCAAACTCATTACGGAATCACCCACAGAGTTATACTGACGTATAGCCCTTACACCTCGAGTCTTCACTTGCTCCACTTGGATTAACGACCTAACATTTAATTGGAATCGATGTGGTTTTCGGATATCCAAATATGGAAACCCGATCCCGGTCTCACCGAAACCAAACGCCATTTTAATGTCCAAGTTATACTTAAGGGTTTTAAACAATTAACACATTTTATTTTATCTATTTCACACAGATAGATAAACTACATATATCATAACAGATAACCCATAACATTATCACACAGATAATCATCACAACAGTCAAACAACACACAACAACCATCACAACCAAATAATCCATCATACTGTAACTAAGCATCCATATCCTATAGATACTACTCATCTCATTTCTGAGATCACAATCATCCAAAGGTATATCAATATCATCCATAAGCAATGATATATTACCCATCATTTATAATTAATTTAAAATGAATTAAATTAATTACTTCCATCCTTAATTAATTTAAATAAATTAAATTAATTATCCACCTATAAATCTTGCTTATAAATCCATTGATTAATCAACCTAGTTAATTAATCATTCATTAAGTATTCAACTTGATTAAACATCTATGATTAATCATTCACTAATTACAATAAGTAATTAGTCTTAAATTAATTTTATAAAATAAATTAACCTTAATCATAAGTAATTAACATTTAATTACTTAATTTATCAATTAACTATAATTAATTACATTTATCCTTAATTAATTACAATTAATTAATCACTTAATTAATTAATTAATACTCAATTAACAATTCTTAATTACATCATTAATTATAATAATTAATGATCTCTAATTAATATTTAAATTAATTACTCAATTAAAATTTAATAACATTTAGTAATTAATCCAATCATTAATCACCTTGATTAATACTTAATCCTGTAATTAACTACCCTTAATTACTTATTAATAAATTAATTATCCAATAATTAATTATCTATATTAATTAACCCTTGATTAATTAAAAAGTAATTATCCAAATTACTATTAAAATAAATCAACTTTCCATAATTACATCCCAGTAATTATCAAATATAACTTCTCTAAGAAATCCTGCTCCATAAATTACATTAAGTAATTATTATCATTTAATTACAAAATTATTTCTTAAATTAGTTAAACTAAATTAATTAATTAAAACACATTATCAGAATTAATTACCATAAATAATTAATCTCTTAAATTACTTTTGATAAAGAAATTATACTTATCAATTACAATTGATTATCTTAAATTAATTAATCTAATTAATCCATCAAAATTAATTACATTAATTAATTATTAATTATCCTTAGATAATTAGCAACATTTCATTAATTCCTTACTTAAGAATAATTACCTTAAATTAATTATTCATTAATCATATCTAATTATGAATTAATTCAAGTTATTATTTAAAACCAAATAAATAAGTAAATCCTTAATTATTTCCAAAATAATTCATTTACTTATTTATAACTTAATTAATATTCAAAATGTATTTAAACAATACATTTCTAAAATCTAATTCAATCTTCATTTTAAATTTAGGATTTAAAAATGTTTAACTATATAAACATTTCCAAATTTAAATAATCAAACATTTGCAAATAAATAGATTATTTTAACTTTCAATTTAAAGTTAAACTTATCATAATTTTTATTTCAATACCTAAAAGAAAGAATTCTTTAAAATTTAAACCTTTATTTGAAATCATATCCATATTTAAATTTTACTTAAAAACATTTCTGTCCAATATTTAAAACTTTTAACTTGATTTGAATTCAATCAGGTTTCAAAGTAAAAACTGAAATCATATAAAAATTTGATTTCAAAACCCAATTTAAATCTTGCTTATTATTTAAGAGTTTCATTTTAAAACTTTGAATTCAAACTAAATTCCAATTCAAATCTACACCTAAATTTTGAATCTTGTTTTAAATATTGAATTTCTTTTTTTAAAAATTTTTAAAAAAAACAAACTGTTTAAAAAATTAAAATATCTGGATTCATTAGATCCTGAACTATATTTCACTATTTCAAGATCAAAATTTAAATCCTACCTAAATTTAAATTCATCATTTTGAATTCAAAAGCCTACTTGAGTTTAATTCAAACCCATACTTTAATTCAAATCATTACTTTTAAACATTGGATTTCCCAGATTTTTAAAAAAAAACAACACTGCACAGATTTATCACCTACACAACTAAACCCGAGACACCATCCATTTACTTCGGGTTAAATCTATACTTCCTTCGAGTCACAGTACCAAATTCCCGAGGTTGACTACGAGCCACCCAACCCTGCACACCAAAACTTCCACCAGAGTCAACAAAGCCTGTCAACCATCATCACAACTCACTCTGGTCATCTTATGGCCTCTAGCTCCGGCCACTGCTCCTCCTATACACCTTCTGCAATACCCCAAATTCTCAGTCCACTCGAACCACCACATAGTTTCAGACAGTGACAAAACTTCATCACTTTTCAATTGGAGTTCAAACCTGAAAACCACTCTTGCCATCAACACAAAATCTTTGACCAACTTCCCCTATTTTCCCCTCATTTCCCAGTAAAACTTCACATTCCATGCAGAAATACAGGTTCAAAATCCATTTTATGCTTTGATATCCCCAAATATAACAAATTCTGCACAGACTAAATTTCTAACTCCTCAGCAGATATTAAAACTGTGATGCTTGTTTTTAATAATCATGTTTTAAAACATGTATTAAGGCTTTAAACTTGTTTTGAATAATTTAGAGATGTTGGAAAACTTTTACTTTGAAAACTTGTCTGTTATTTCCAGTAGTAACAGGTTTTGCTTCCCTAAACTAATTTTTTTTTTTAAATTTACAAACCTAATCTATGCAGAACAAACACAACATGTATATACAATAAATTCTAAATAAGATCCTGTCATAAAGAAATGAATTTGTGTTTAAACACAAGTAGTAACAGAGACATGTCTGTAGAAAATTCACAACACACATATCTGCTTACTCGAGATTAATGTATGCAGGCAAGTTACAACAGTCAACAAGCATATTCAAACTCATGCACATATAAAATTTTAAACAACATATAAATTTGGGGTCACTCACTAAAAAGAAAGAACAGATCAGTTCTAAATTACCACTGTTTAACAATTTCCTATTTGAAAGGCATTTGAATTATCTTTAAGCTTTGCAAATCTTGTTAACTTAGTTTTTAAAAGTATAAAAGTAGAAACTGTTTTTAAACAAATATTTACTCACCTTTAAAATGAAAACAGAGAGCATTCCAGATGCAATCCAATTTCCTGCAGCCTGAATTTCCATTGCACTGATCTGAGCTTGTAGTTGATTACAATACACGTTGATTGCAGGCCTTGGAACTGCATGCTTCCAGATTCACCTTTGCTTGTGTTGATGTTTACAGATTGAAGAAGTTGGTTTGTAGAACTTTGTTTGTTTCCAGGTTTAAAAGAATTTGCAGATGAAAATTCATTTGCAGGGTATAAAGCTTTTGATTGCAAATTAAAAGAGTTTTGCAGATTTCAAACTTGATTGCAGATCTAAGGAATTTGCAGATCTAATCAATTTGCAAATGTGATTTCTAGAGTGAAATGGATTTTAGTTTTCTCAGATCTGAATTTTCATTTAGTATAGAAGATAATGGTGTTTGAACAAAAGATATGTTAAAGTTTTATTCAAAATAAATAAATTCAAATATGATTTGTATTGCCACTTGTTGTTTAAGTATGAAAATAAATTACAAGTGTCTACTTTAAAAAATGAATGTTAAACACATGTAAGATTAAAGATATAAATAAATTTCTTTGTTTACTAATGTTTTAATTAAAGATAAAATCATTTCTAATTTAAACTTAAGATGTTTTGATATGTTTATTTATATTTAGTCTCTAAATAATTGCTAATGAAGTATCTTTAACTAATTAAATATTTGCTTGAATATTTGAAAAAATATATTATTTAAAACCAATTTCAAAAGAGAAATTTTTAAAAAGAAAAGAACAAAGTTGAATTATATTTTACTCAAGAGTTTCAAATATACTATACTCTAATATAAATAAACTAAATTTATTTCAAAACAATGTTTAAAGATAAAACAAAATAAACTTTATTATAAAAATACAATTCTTAACTATATATTTATAACAAAATATTTACTATAATTACTATTGAAAATACAAGATAGATTTATTAATTGACTTAAGAAAAGTTCCAATACTATTTTCAATTTAATTAATCAATTCATAAATTATACACCTGTATATATTATAATTTTCAAAATATTCTTTATTAAATTTAAAATAAAATCAAAACACCTATTTACAATGTATACACATATATACATTATAAATAAAATATTTTAAATCAGCTTAGAAAGGAAATTTTATCATTAAAATATTTTCAACATTTTAAAACAATAAGATTCTCAAACTCAATCATTATTATAAATTTTCAAAAGAAAATTATTTATTAACAAAATAATTATAAATTTTCGAAAGAAAATTATGTTTGAATTGGATTATTAAATCAGTATTTCGCATTTTAAAATAATTATTAATGAAATTATTAAATAAATATTGCCCAAATTTCCGGGACATCACATTCCTCCCCCCTTAAAAGAATTTCGTCCCCGAAATTTTAAAGCAAAGGTAATTTAATAATCTCCTTAAAGATTTTATTTAAAACACAAGCATATATCAAACATATGCTAACAATCAAAACAACCAATCAAACAAATCTAATTATCCAGACAAATTCTGGATAAAATTCTATCGAGTTTCCCCGAGTATATATATATACCGGGATACTCGCTCTAGAGAATCCAAACAATCAATACTAAGAAGCTCCAAAACTCCTATACAACTATATCTACAACACTAGACAAGTTATCAGACTACAAACGAGTCTGACTCAACAATCAAAACTCCAGAACTGCTGGTTCCACAACCAGAGATAGATCATACATGTATTCCCTCAAAGATACATGAAACTCATCGAATCCCAGTTATCCAAACTGGCAATCCAATCCTGTAGATCAATCACTTAACCTTTAAGAGAAAACAGAAAGGTCCAATCTCTTATCCACAAATCTTTCCTGTCGAACCTGGGCTGCCTCCAACTTCTAGATCTATCCAATCCATCACACAAACTCTACTACAAATATCCGAAGACTTCAGATAAACTACAATTATTCAGGAAAACAGAACTGATTCACAAGACATCCAAGTCTCCAGATTAAAGTGAATTTCCCGTAGAAATCCTCTGATCCAAGACAAAACACAAATCCTCAAATGAATCGGGTGCTCCTATTCTGGAATAGTTGCCACCATGCTTCCACTGTGTAAATCTGATTTGAGAATGTTGTTGATGAACACAGGTATAAACTTGATCAACTTATCCTGAAAACATTGTTCATCAATTTCCATAAAATCTCCAAAAACCAAGTCGAAACAGAACTCAATCTTCCGATGCAGATGCAAAACTTAACTCCTTTGAAGACATCCAGAAAATATCAAACCACTTCGATAACTCAAACATCTTCTAGAGATGCACCAATCCAAACAAAGGTTACTCAAAAAATTTCTGGATCATCGCAAGTCACTTTTGCGATTCTACTTAGTTCAGATCGTTCTCTTTTCAACAATCAGAACAGCCAAAAACTTCAATCAAAAGGGAAACTAGTGGTCCACCTTCAACCACAAACATTACACCAGCTGAGCTTCCAGAAGAAATGGACAAGCTTCAACATCTGCCCGGCTTACAGACAAAAGAATCACAGAAACTTCCGAACCATCTAAGAAACATGCCACTCACTGCTGCTACTGCTGCCAAAACTTCCTTACCCAAAAACTTATCGAATCTCAAAGCTACACCAGCCAGTTCCACAAAAGAGCCTTCAAAAGACAGATACCCCTCAGGAAACTCGACTTCAAACCAAGCACAAAACACTCTGCCAAACTGAGTCTCAAACTCAAATACAGACAGATCTCCTTCCTAAGGTTGCCAAAATACCATTGCTGACTTCAGTACTCCAAACTGATCCAGACTCAAGAAAAATCCACTCACACGAGTGAGATCAAGCTTAAAATCCAAAGATACACTCCGAATCTTAAAAAGATTCTCCTTCAGAGATCAGAAAGATCCTTCACACCAAACTGCCAAACTACTCAAGATGCCCAACACTGCCCTAGCAGATCTCTTCCAAGTTCAAACACTCGGAACTCCAACCATTGGTAGTTGTGTTACACACACCACTACCCTATCTACCTTTATTACTTATATTGGAAAACCTGAACAGGTAACCCAACAGATAGGTTGAATTAAATATATTTATATTTAAAATTACAAGTACGCTCTCTCAAGAAAGACACCACTACAGAGCCTAGGTATTCACTCAACCTAATGCTCTGATACCACTTTGTAACGACCCAACTTCCAGACTCCAGGAAGTCGCATCGCTAAGAAGAAAGAAAGGGATAGAAGAAGAAAAGAAACAGAAAGAAGAACACAAACAACATCAGAGCCTCACAGCGGAACGAATAAAATATAACATACCACATAAAACTTTACATAGTATCATATACATCAGAGTTTTGCAGCCAATACAACACATACTAGACAGTTATAAACACCTGTCTAGTTATACAACTCTAAACAGTACAAGAAACAACTCAGAGAGAGACTCAAAGATACCAACACAGCGGAAAATAGATAACTACAATGCAGAAGCCTCCTGCTCCATTTGCTCCTCCATAACTCGTCAAAGCAATCCTGAACCACTTGACTACTCATACATAATATGAGTACCCAAGAGTTTAATAAAACAGAAAATAAACACTCGGGTCAGACAGGGGTCTGGTGTGAGTAAATAGTTTAAAAGTTGCTTAACTTTTAGAAAAATCCTTTGAAAACAAAAGGTATCACGTAAGACTTCCCACACATAAACATGGAAAAGTTTTTACCTTACGCTAACCAAAACATTTGATAGGAAATCCAGTGATATTATAATAGTGTCTAGGGTTTTCAAGTAAATATGAAATAGCCGAAATTGTTACATGATTAAATTCCAGCTACTAGCCACAAAAGTGGGTAATACAAACAAAACCGTAGGGTCTCGTAGGGAAAATGGGTTTCCATCAATGGCAGGGCTACTGGGGTACCGCCCGGCACAGTACGTGGCCTAGATCACCGTACCGAGGAGCCACCCTAACTCCCCTACAACACAAGGCCGGACCCGTTCCTTACTAAACAGTTTCGAATAAGACAACCCCGACGGTTGGAGCTCAAAAACCGTCCACATAGCCGAAATATAAAGGGACCTTTAGACAGGGGTAAATCTTACTCTCAAGTGGGTGCGACCCACGAAGCCTTGCTGCACCTCCCCTGTTTTAGCCATTCCCGGTTGATGAGGCTTGAGGCTGCGATTACCTTTAAAGAACACATCTATCTTAGAATGCTCATCGTCCACCTGCCGATGTTCTGAAAGCATTCAATCCATACAAGTTCGTTCTGGGTTCGAACGAAACCGAAGGCATTATCTCGTTACACTCATTTTGGAATCACCCTCAGAGTTAACGACAATAACCCTTGCACTCTAATCCACCATCTCGAATCTATAAGTACTATTCCGTCAAACTCATTACGGAATCACCCACAGAGTTATACTGACGTATAGCCCTTACACCTCGAGTCTTCACTTCCTCCACTTGGATTAACGACCTAACGTTTAATTGGAATCGATGTGGTTTTCGGATATCCAAATATGGAAACCCGATCCCGGTCTCACCGAAACCAAACGCCATTTTAATGTCCAAGTTATACTTAAGGGTTTTAAACAATTAACACATTTTATTTTATCTATTTCACACAGATAGATAAACTACATATATCATAACAGATAACCCATAACATTATCACACAGATAATCATCACAACAGTCAAACAACACACAACAACCATCACAACCAAATAATCCATCATACTGTAACTAAGCATCCATATCCTATAGATACTACTCATCTCATTTCTGAGATCACAATCATCCGAAGGTATATCAATATCATCCATAAGCAATGATATATTACCCATCATTTATAATTAATTTAAAATGAATTAAATTAATTACTTCCATCCTTAATTAATTTAAATAAATTAAATTAATTATCCACCTATAAATCTTGCTTATAAATCCATTGATTAATCAACCTAGTTAATTAATCATTCATTAAGTATTCAACTTGATTAAACATCTATGATTAATCATTCACTAATTACAATAAGTAATTAGTCTTAAATTAATTTTATAAAATAAATTAACCTTAATCATAAGTAATTAACATTTAATTACTTAATTTATCAATTAACTATAATTAATTACATTTATCCTTAATTAATTACAATTAATTAATCACTTAATTAATTAATTAATACTCAATTAACAATTCTTAATTACATCATTAATTATAATAATTAATGATCTCTAATTAATATTTAAATTAATTACTCAATTAAAATTTAATAACATTTAGTAATTAATCCAATCATTAATCACCTTGATTAATACTTAATCATGTAATTAACTACCCTTAATTACTTATTAATAAATTAATTATCCAATAATTAATTATCTATATTAATTAACCCTTGATTAATTAAAAAGTAATTATCCAAATTACTATTAAAATAAATCAAATTTCCATAATTACATCCCAGTAATTATCAATTATAACTTCCCTAAGAAATCCTGCTCCATAAATTACATTAAGTAATTATTATCATTTAATTATTAAATTATTTCTTAAATTAATTAAACTAAATTAATTAATTAAAACACATTATCAGAATTAATTACCATAAATAATTAATCCCCTAAATTACTTTTGATAAAGAAATTATACTTATCAAATTACAATTGATTATCTTAAATTAATTAATCTAATTAATCCATCAAAATTAATTACATTAATTAATTATTAATTATCCTTAGATAATTAACAACATTTCATTAATTCCTTACTTAAGAATAATTACCTTAAATTAATTATTCATTAATCATATCTAATTATGAATTAATTCAAGTTATTATTTAAAACCAAATAAATAAGTAAATCCTTAATTATTTCCAAAATAATTCATTTACTTATTTATAACTTAATTAATATTAAAAATGTATTTAAATAATACATTTCTAAAATCTAATTCAATCTTCATTTTAAATTTAGGATTTAAAAATGTTTAACTATATAAACATTTCCAAATTTAAATAATCAAACATTTGCAAATAAATAGATTATTTTAACTTTCAATTTAAAGTTAAACTTATCATAATTTTTATTTCAATACCTAAAAGAAAGAATTCTTTAAAATTTAAACCTTTATTTGAAATCATATCCATATTTAAATTTTACTTAAAAACATTTCTGTCCAATATTTAAAACTTTTAACTTGATTTGAATTCAATCAGGTTTCAAAGTAAAAACTGAAATCATATAAAAATTTGATTTCAAAACCCAATTTAAATCTTGCTTATTATTTAAGAGTTTCATTTTAAAACTTTGAATTCAAACTAAATTCCAATTCAAATCTACACCTAAATTTTGAATCTTGTTTTAAATATTGAATTTCTTTTTTTAAAAATTTTTAAAAAAACAAACTGTTTAAAAAATTAAAATATCTGGATTCATTAGATCCTGAACTATATTTCACTATTTCAAGATTAAAATTTAAATCCTACCTAAATTTAAATTCATCATTTTGAATTCAAAAGCCTACTTGAGTTTAATTCAAACCCATACTTTAATTCAAATCATTACTTTTAAACATTGGATTTCCCAGATTTAAAAAAAAAAACACTGCACAGATTTATCACCTGCACAACTAAACCCGAGACACCATCCATTTACTTCGGGTTAAATCTATACTTCCTTCGACTCACAGTACCAAATTCCCGAGGTTGACTCCGAGCCACCCAACCCTGCACACCAAAACTTCCACCAGAGTCAACAAAGCCTGTCAACCATCATCACAACTCACTCTGGTCATCTTATGGCCTCTAGCTCCGGCCACTGCTCCTCCTATACACCTTCTGCAATACCCCAAATTCTCAGTCCACTCGAACCACCACATAGTTTCAGACAGTGACAAAACTTCATCACTTTTCAATTGGAGTTCAAACCTGAAAACCACTCTTGCCATCAACACAAAATCTTTGACCAACTTCCCCTATTTTCCCCTCATTTCCCAGTAAAACTTCACATTCCATGTAGAAATACAGGTTCAAAATCCATTTTATGCTTTGATATCCCCAAATATAACAAATTCTGCACAGACTAAATTTCTAACTCCTCAGCAGATATTAAAACTGTGATGCTTGTTTTTAATAATCATGTTTTAAAACATGTATTAAGGCTTTAAACTTGTTTTGAATAATTTAGAGATGTTGGAAAACTTTTACTTTGAAAACTTGTCTGTTATTTCCAGTAGTAACAGGTTTTGCTTCCCTAAACTATTTTTTTTTTTAAATTTACAAACCTAATCTATGCAGAACAAACACAACATGTATATACAATAAATTCTAAATAAGATCCTGTCATAAAGAAATGAATTTGTGTTTAAACACAAGTAGTAACAGAGACATGTCTGTAGAAAATTCACAACACACATATCTGCTTACTCGAGATTAATGTATGCAGGCAAGTTACAACAGTCAACAAGCATATTCAAACTCATGCACATATAAAATTTTAAACAACATATAAATTTGGGGTCACTCACTAAAAAGAAAGAACAGATCAGTTCTAAATTACCACTGTTTAACAATTTCCTATTTGAAAGGCATTTGAATTATCTTTAAGCTTTGCAAATCTTGTTAACTTAGTTTTTAAAAGTATAAAAGTAGAAACTGTTTTTAAACAAATATTTACTCACCTTTAAAATGAAAACAGAGAGCATTCCAGATGCAATCCAATTTCCTGCAGCCTGAATTTCCATTGCACTGATCTGAGCTTGTAGTTGATTACAATACACGTTGATTGCAGGCCTTGGAACTGCATGCTTCCAGATTCACCTTTGCTTGTGTTGATGTTTACAGATTGAAGAAGTTGGTTTGCAGAACTTTGTTTGTTTGCAGGTTTAAAAGAATTTGCAGATGAAAATTCATTTGCAGGGTATAAAGCTTTTGATTGCAAATTAAAAGAGTTTTGCAGATTTCAAACTTGATTGCAGATCTAAGGAATTTGCAGATCTAATCAATTTGCAAATGTGATTTCTAGAGTGAAATGGATTTTAGTTTTCTCAGATCTGAATTTTCATTTAGTATAGAAGATAATGGTGTTTGAACAAAAGATATGTTAAAGTTTTATTCAAAATAAATAAATTCAAATATGATTTGTATTGCCACTTTTTGTTTAAGTATGAAAATAAATTACAAGTGTCTACTTTAAAACATGAATGTTAAACACATGTAAGATTAAAGATATAAATAAATTTCTTTGTTTACTAATGTTTTAATTAAAGATAAAATTATTTCTAATTTAAACTTAAGATGTTTTGATATGTTTATTTATATTTAGTCTCTAAATAATTGCTAATGAAGTATCTTTAACTAATTAAATATTTGCTTGAATATTTTAAAAAAAATATTATTTAAAACCGATTTCAAAAGAGAAACTTTTTAAAAAGAAAAGAACAATGTTGAATTATATTTTATTCAAGAGTTTCAAATATACTATACTCTAATATAAATAAACTAAATTTATTTCAAAACAATGTTTAAAGATAAAACAAAATAAACTTTATTATAAAAATACAATTCTTAACTATATATTTATAACAAAATATTTACTATAATTACTATTGAAAATACAAGATAGATTTATTAATTGACTTAAGAAAAGTTCCAATACTATTTTCAATCAATTCATAAATTATACACCTATATATATTATAATTTTCAAAATATTCTTTATTAAATTTAAAATAAAATCAAAACACCTATTTACAATGTATACACATATATACATTATAAATAAAATATTTTAAATCAGCTTAAAAAGGAAATTTTATCATTAAAATATTTTCAACATTTTAAAACAATAAGATTCTCAAACTCAATCATTATTATAAATTTTCAAAAGAAAATTATTTATTAACAAAATAATTATAAATTTTCAAAAGAAAATTATGTTTGAATTGGATTATTAAATCAGTATTTCGCATTTAAAAATAATTATTAATGAAATTATTAAATAAATATTGCCCAAATTTCCGGGACATCACAGAAAATATGTTTGAATGATCATGGCCTAAGTTTTAAAAATAAATGTGGGTAAATTAAAAAAAAATTGTCCGGAAATGGAAAATTATTGGTAAACCCAATTTGAACAGAAATCTCATCAAACACGATTCCAGATTTTTAATATATAAGTTAAATTGTCTTTGAAGTTGATGAGTTTTAAAAGTGAAATTTTTTTTTATCAAGTATCCATTGAGGAAAAGAGGGATGAACGAAGTTGTCATTTTCTCGATGTTTTGGCAATCTATGGAGTTTGGGTGCCCGAAATCATGGTCGAGGCTTGCTGGAAGACTGCGGAGTTTAGGAAAAATATTGGATTAAATTCTGAATCAACATGGGTGTTGATTTCGATCGAGTTAGGGTTTAAGGTGTTAAACGAGTCACGGTTAGAAACGTGATCGCCGCGCCATCTCTAGGCCATCGGAAGTCATAGGACCGGGACCTCAGAAGCGTGGGATGCTAGTGGAGCTTTGGATGGGGTGTCATGAATTCTGATGATCAGAAGTGGGGGAGCGAGGAGATTGTTTGAGGCGCTTATTCGTTCCAGTTTTGGGTCTGGGGACCCAAATACAAAATCGTGATTGTTTCGAAATTTTGAGTGTTTGAGAGGTTCGGGAGCATCGATGTGGACGTGTTGATGACCAAAAATTCAACTGGAGGCGACCGGAGGAGTTGTGCATATGCACACAGTTGGAGTTGTGTCAGGGGGCAGCGGATTGGGGGAAGAAAAGGAAAAATCTAAGCAAGCTTCAGGAAGTAGGGGTTCGGACTCGAGTATTGGCCTGAAGTGATTTGGGGTTATACGAGTATTGTCTTAGACAAAAAAATTAAAAAAATTATAAAGCACACGGGTAGTTTTTATGGATAACTCGAAGCAAGCAGTATAGCATTTCAGGGAAGACTCGAAGCGGCCTCAGGGGGTCAGCGTACAGGACAGTTTTGCTCAAATAAAATAATAAAATTCAAAACTTTCAAACAATTTTTAAATCATGTTTTTAAATGATAATTTTGATTTGAGTTTAAAACAAATTATGGTTTAAGTAAGACATTTTTTTTAAAAATAATTTAATTTAATTTAATTTTGTCACATTATTTTATAAAATTAATTATATAATGTAATTAAGAATGATGTTAAGATTGAATAAGAATTTATGTTTTAAAAGTAAATAACTATAATTTTCCATATAAGAAATGGTTTCTAGGATTTTCCCTCCACGATGTTCTTCAGCTCCTTTTGAATTTTAATGGCGTCGTCCTCTTCTTCTCTTTCATCTTTTTCCCTTGACTCTGCTTCTTTCCCTCCTCTTTCATCTTCTTTATCATCTTTATCATCTTCTTCATCATCTTTAACATATTCTTTCATTCCATCGTTATCTTCTTCTAATGTTCTTTCTGTTTCTTCATCTCTTCCTTTTTCTTCCGAATCTTTTCAACTTGGAACTGTGGCTCCTGGTATCAAGAATGTTTCATCTTCCGCGAATGCTAATTGGTCTTCCCTTTTCAAGTCTCTTCCCCGTAATGCTGGGTCTTACAAGCCGATTCAATTTGATATACCTAGGGATAAATCTCATATTGTTTTACCAGATCAAGTCAAAGGGGAAGGTGTAAAGTACTGGAATAATCACCTAGTTGGTTTCTTCTTGGATGGTACTCTTTCTTTTTTAACTGTTGTTAATTTCTTGAAAAGGTATTGGAATATCAAGGGTGAGGCTCAAATCTAACGGGTTTAACTTCTATTTTAATTTTTCTAATCAGGAAGATAAAGATCAAATTCTTAATTCTGATCCTATTTTTACAAGAGGTAGAATGTTCATAATTACCAAATGGGATCCATCTATTGGTATTTCTCAAGCTCGGATTAAAAGAGTTCCCGTATGGATTCATTTTCATAGAATTCCTCTTTTATTATGGACGCTTGTAGGGATTAATTGGTTAGCTTGTCATGTTGGTAGGTTAATCTGTTTTGATAATAGTACTGAGAAGCTGCAAAGATTCAAATATGCCAAGGCTTTAGTTGAGATTTCACCTGAATTTGAACTTCCGGAATCTATTGCAATACCTGATTTGGGTGAAAACTGTCCAGAGGTAAAATTGTCATATGATTGGAGACCAAAAATTTGTATAAATTGTAAAAAATTTGGTCATGATACTGTTAGGTGTGAATTAGTTAACAAGATCAACGAGAATGATGCACAAAAGATTGTTAATCAAAGTGAGAATGGTGATAGGAATCAAGAGGACCCTGGATTTAACAATAGCAACTTTATTGATCAGAATTGGAAAAATGTAGACAGGAGGAAAAAGGCAATATGGAAGAAAAAAATGATAATGGACAAAGGAAAACAACAATTGAGTGTTGATACTATGATAAGTGAGGAAGTTGGAAAAGGAAAAGGTAGTGAAGGTAGTACTATTAACCCTTCATCTCTGTCTACGGTTACCTTAAATCCATTTTCAGTTTTGTAAGATCCTTCTCTGGTTTTTAATAAAGAATCAGAAACTACATTGTCATCTTCATCTTTATCTTTTGATACTTTATCTACTTCCTCAATTGACAATGCAGCTAAGGTTTCCTTTTTATCTACTTCTTCTAGTTCTTCCTCATGCAGTTCACAATTTATCTTTCAATCTCCTTCTTCTAGCTCACCTTATCTCCATTTATCTCCACCTGATCACATCATCCTTCCAACTTCTTCTAAATCAGATGAAAGTATAAGTAATGCTAATATTCCTGGTGATTTGAATAATGGAAAAGATTATAGAGTTCAGGAAGTACTTCCTTTATCTTCAACAAAAATTAATTCTCATTCAAGACATACAAGGAAAAATCCATCCCCTTTACTTCCCCCTCTCCCATTGAAATGAATAATATTGCTTTTTGGAATATTAGGGGTGCTAACTTGCCCTCTAAACAAGTTGAAATTGGAAATCTTATCAAAGACAATGATATTCACTTGATGTGTGTTTCTGAAACAAAGTTAAATATACAGTCTACTCTTAAGACTGTTAATTTGATATCTCCTACTTGGTTATTTGATCACAATTTTGATGAATCAAAATATGGCAGACTGTTAACTTTATGGAATCCATCACTTTTTAAACTCTCCAAGATTATTGCCACTGACAATTCATCCACTATAGCTGTGTTCATTTACCATCAAATTTGAATTTTCTTTATACTTTAGGTTATGCTCAAAACTCTTTATCATTGAGACAGTCTTTTTTGGATCAACTTCCCACTCTAAATCCATCTTCTCATCCTTGATTGATAGGTGGTGATTTTAACTGTATGCTTGCTAGTGATCATAAATATGGTGGTTGTCCCTTGTCTCTAAAGGATATTGCTCCTTTTAATAGTGCTATAAGTCAAGCTAATTTGATTCCAGTTAGATCTTTTAGTCCAATCTTCACTTGGTCAAATAGTAGCAGGAGTGGAAATACAACCCTTTGTAAATTGGATCATATCTTTGTAAACATTCCTTTTCTTCATATCTGGCCCAAACCATTTGATGATACACTTCAGCCTTCCTTATCTGATCATTGTCCATTAATTTTTCATTGGGGAGTTGATGATAATCGTGGTGGTAATTTTTCTTTTAAATTTTTAATTTTTGGACAAAGCATGTAAATTATCCTATTATTCTTAAACAGGTTTGGAATATGCAATTTGGCAGGAATCCTTTAGCTAATGTCTTACTCAAGATGAAGGCTCTTAAATTTCAATTAAGGATCTGGTCTGCAGCTAATTTTGGAAAGGACTAAAAGCTATCTACTCACATTAGGAATGAGATTTTTAAGGTACAGGAAGAATTAACTGCTAAACCACATGATACTAGTTTACAACATGCTGAATTGGAAATAAAAAAGTATCTTGAACAAGTTATTGATAGGGAACTGTTATCACTTAAACCGAAAGCTCACTTGAGAATTGAGAAGGAAGCTGATAGAAACACAAAGTACTTTCATAATCTTCTAAAAGTTAAGAGATCTAGAGAATCTATAGTTCAGATTAAAGATATGAATGGTAATGTGGTTAAATCCTATGATGGTATTAATGATGCTTTTGTTCAATATTTTTCATCCATATTAGCTCCTTCTAATTCTTTTGTTCCCAATATTAAACCTCTCTTTGATATTAATCTTCCTCTCCTAACTTCTTCTCAATCTGCTTCTCTTATTAATGCCATAAAGCATGAGGAAATTAGATCTACTGTGTTTAGTTTGGATCCACTTAGTTGTGGAGGACCAGATGGATTCAATGCTTTTTTATACAACAAATTTGGAATATTATTGGTGTTGATGTTGTCAAAGCCATTCAATTCTTTTTTCTCAAAAATTACCTTCCTGCTAGTCTTTCTGCCACTGCAATTGCCTTAATCCCTAAGATTGATAACCCTACTTCTGTTGCTGATTTTAGGCCAATATCTTGTTGTAACATCATTTATAAAATCATTTCAAAAGTATTGGCTAATAGATTGCAGACAGTTCTACCATTCATTATTTCCAATAATCAGGCTGCTTATATTAGGGGAATATCTATTAGTGATAACATCCTCTTAACTCATGAACTATTATTAGGGTATGAAAGGAAAAAAATTTCTCCTAGATGCATGATAAAGTTGGATATAAAGAAAGCATTTGATTCTACTGCATGGAGTTCTATTTTAGCTATTATGCCTAGGATGAACTTTCCAAAACCTTTTCTAGCTTGGATTTTTACATGTATTTCATCACCTATGTATTCAATCTCGAGAGAGGGTGGTTTGCATGGTTATTTCAATGGTGCACAAGGGGTTAGGCAGGGTGATCCGATATCAGCATACTTGTTCATTATTATTATGGAATTGCTCAATTCTATTTTAATGGATCTTGTTGTGAAGAAGACTTTTAACTTACATCCTAAATGTAAACATCCCCAAATTACTCATCTTCTTTTTGCTGATGATCTCATAATTTTCACAAATCCAACTCATAGTAATATTCAGAGTATTTTGTCTTCTCTTCAATTATTTTATTCCATTACTGGACTTCAAATAAATCTTTCAAAATCTAATATTCTTATTGGTGGTTTGTCTCTTTCAAAGAAGAATGTTATTATTAATTGCTCTGGACTTCGGGAATTGCCTAAAAATTCTTATTATCTGAGTTTACCAGTTTTAAGCTCTAGAATTTCAAACCAAAATTGTTTGCCTCTTTTTGAAAAAATTATTGAAAGGTTGCGGCTATGGCCTTGTAATAAAATTTCACAAGCTGGAAGGCTCACTATTATTCAATCTATTGCTGTGGCTATGACTACATATTGGACAAGACATTACATCCTTCCTATCAAGTTGATTAACATGGTTTCAAGTGCTCTTAATAAATTTCTCTGGCATGGTGATCCTTTCTCGAGGAAGATTATACCCATATCTTTTTTCAAACTGTTTGAACCTAAAAAGTATGGTGGTCTTGGTATCACTAAAATTTTTCTCTGGAATAAGGCAGCTATCTCTGTTTACTTTAATAAAAAAATTACATCTGATAAAAACTTATGGTCTCAATGGGTGAATCAGAATCTTGTTGGTAAAAGGAACTTCTGGAATATGAAAATAGCACAGAATTGTAGTTGAAGTTGGAGATGTATACTCAAGCTCAGGGAAACTTTCCTACCTTATATACAATGTAATTATGTAGTGATTAAAGGTCTATCTTTTTGGCATTCTCCATGGGCTAAACAGGGTTTGATTATAAGTTCTCTAGTGGGTTATAATCTAAGAAGAAATTCTGGAATCTAAGAGGATGCTATAGTTGAGGAATTTATTCATGATGGTACTTTTGTATTACCATATTTCAGCTCCTTTCAATTAAGAAAATTGTGGAATATCATCACCAGTTATCAATTTACTACTTGTGACAATGCTTTAATTTGGTCAGGTAAGCATAAATGTCATTCTATCAAACTTGTATATCAGTATCTTTGTAAGTGTGATATGGTCTTCCCATGGCATACAAGACTTTGGAATATTGGTTGTTCAGCTAAACAGAATCTGATGTTGTGGAAGGTAATGGCTAATGCTTTGAATACTAAGGACAGGCTTTGTAGAATGGGTATTATCTCTGAAGATTTATGTGTTCTCTGTAATTCAGAATCTGAAACTAATACCCATTTATTTTTTCAATGTCCTTTTGTTTATCAAATATGGTATAGGCTGTTATCTAATGGTGGTTTTTATAAGCCTTCTGTTGTTAGTTCTATTGAATGGTTCAATGTATTCAAAGCAACTAGATGGAAGACACGTTCAACTAGGCTTTTGCTTAAGCTTTTAAAGAATTTGATTCATACTGTGTGGACTTAAAGGAATAACATGATATTTGGTATTGGAATAAAGAATATGTCTCAGATTTATTCTATGATTCATTGCAGCATTTTGAGGGATGTAAGAATTGACAATATTTGAAGACTGATTGTTGTTGGGACTATTGCCATTCAGCTTTAGTACTTTGCAGTATACATTGATTCTCAGGTGCATTTTGGGTCTTGTTTACTGCTGCATGCAGTGATTTATGTTTCTGGTCCAGTTCATTTGTTTTTGTATCACAGTTGTTGTTTCTATGTTTATATATTGGTTATACTTTAGTCAATGTGTTGTCATGAGCTTAGAGTAGTGTGAGTTGTAATAGTTTGTAACTGAACATTAGTAAATAAAAATGAGCCTTTGCTCTTGCTTTTTCAAAAAAAAAGAATAATGTTAAGATAAAATGCTATGCAAACCAATTTTGATCTCTCAAGATAATTTATGTGATAAATTTAACTAAGTTTACAAAATAATCAAATTGGTTAAGATAAGAAGGTTTATCTTTTAAATTTGATAAGTAATTTATAATTTACTTAAGTGATAAATATTTATTTAAAAATAAACTATTTAAAATAATTACTTAATATTTAATGATTAATTAAGTAAATAATTAAGGTTAATCAAATTGTAATAAATTAAGAGAATTAATTAAGGAATAATTAATTAATAAAAGTAATTAAGATTTAATTAATGAAAAATTAAGGATTAATTAATTAGGGTAATTAATTAAGGAATGATTAATTAATGAAGATGATTAAGATTTAATTAATTTTAATTAAATAACTAATCATTGATTAAAGATAATTAATGAAATTAATTATGTGATTAATTTGTTTAAATCACACGATTGATTCATCTTAGTTGTAGATTATTGATAACTATTGCATGATGTGTACTGATTGATATCTCTGATTGCAATTGTGATGCTATGTGACATGAATTACTTTGTGCTGAGCTGTGATTCTGTATAATTCTGTATGAATATGAAAACCCTTTGGCCCGTAAAACGACTTTTGAATTTCGATGCGACAGGGAGTCGGATTCCAGTTGGTTATCCGAAACCCACATCGAACCTATGAATCTTTGTGAATGACATATCCACATGCTTTTAAATTGACGCTCACTATTTGGTTTAGCCGGGAGAGGACCTTTGTGTCATATAACCCATTCTGAATAGTGATACGACGAAATGGATGAGCATTTGAAGACGGTGGTGAAGACCGGGTGTCTTCGAGAACGATATGATAACTTGTCAAATGACTCTGTACTGAGTTGCCCCGGTATTGAGTTCTCCATATGTTATGGGGAGTGCGATCAGGATTGTGGATGCCCGCATTGCAAGGGCTTCTTCGGAAGTGCCTTCGGTTCTGTTCGAACCCGGAACAGACTTGTATGGATTGTATGTCTGACATTACATTTTGAGATATAAAGCAAATTTATTTCAAATACATTTCTGTTGGTGGCGGGGAATTTATTCTCTTAGCTTAACACCTTTCTCTGAGACATACGAGCTCAGAGGTTATGTAGTTGAAGATTATCAGTAATATATTCCCAACTTGTTAATGTGGCATGCTGAGTGCTATTGATCATTTGATGATCAAAGCATGGCTTTTGTGAAAAGCGTAGCTTTGTGGATGAGACTTCGTCGAACCTCACAACCCGGTAATGGTCGAAACAGGAAAGATGCAGCAAGGTTATTGGGGGTAGCGCCCCTTAGGTTATGTGCATTTCCTTCTGGATAGAAGTGTTATCATGGTATGGAGCCTAGATACTTAACTTATGTGGATATCGCAAATATATTACTTTGTGATTGTTGTTGTTGGGGCCTCGGATAAAGGTTGGTTACAACCGGGGGATGGCATACTCGTGTAGTAGTTACCTAGTTACAGAGGTAACCCGACCTTGTGTTGGCAGAGATCCAGTTAGGTTCTCGGGGCGTCCCTCCAAAGGCGTAACTATGTGGCCCAGGAAGTTCCTTAGCCTGACCATTTGTTGGAAATCCAATTACCAATACGAACCCAGTACGGTTTTAGTTGTAGAACCTGCCATCTAATACGGTAGCTATAGTAGGCATACTATAATGGTACATATGCCGGCTAAGATTAATATTATACTTTCGAAAATGTTTTCTACACTATGCACTAATAATAATATCAAAGAGTTTTCTCGTACAAAGCATATTTGACTATCATAAGGAGAAATCTCCCCCAAGTGTGCGATTGCATTGTGTGTCTGCCGGGAGGCCTTATGGTAGTTTCGTTTTCCAAAAGCATGAATGGTTTCCTTTTTAAATCTGTTTTTATTCAAAGCAACTGTTTTTGTTTATTCATACCAGTCCCACGACTAACCTTGCTTATCTTTGTGAAACGTGATGGGGGGTTCTCGCTCTTTGTTTGGTGGCGATCAGGAGACTCTTACCCCTACACGATCTCTGTGAGGGGTTGGTTAGCCGTAAGATGTGATAGTCAAAAGGCTGGCCGTAAAAGCAAGGGCAAGGTACCGGTGTCATGCCACGGTGGTGGGTTACCCACTGTCGGACGGCCGAAGGCTTGAACCGTGACAAGTGGTATCAGAGCTAAAGGTTGAGTAAGAAATTTTGCTACGGAGTATAACACATTAGGTGGCTTATTAGAGATAGGGTGAAGTATACCCTAGAATGAGTATAAACCGAGACCAAAACCCTAATTTTCTTGGTCTATTTCTTTTAAACTGCTGATATTCCTTAAAATATCTCGTCCATATATCTAAATCAAGTTTCTTACAAATTACAGATAGTAAGAATGAGCGGGCAAAGAGGAAGAGCTAGGGGTCAAGGAAATGCTACAACAACTAGTCAAGTTCCCCCAACAGCAGAAGCAGCAATACCTACTCAAAATCAGCCGAATCTGGCTGATTTGTATAAAAGCTTCTCGAGACTTGGTGGTAAGCCGTTCACTGGCAAGGAGTCAATTGTTGAGGCTCAAGCTTGGATTAGATCGAGTGAAAGAATTTTTAAGGGGCTAAAGTTAGAAGACGACCAAATGCGACTAATTGCTTCTTGGCAACTCCAAGAACAAGCCTTAGCCTGGTGGAAAACAGTCATTGTAGATGAACCGGAAGAAGAGTTTACTTGGAGTCGATTTAAGGAGGTGTTGGAAAAGTGCTATATGCCGTCGGCAGGAATTTCCCGAATGTACCATGAATTTATGGACTTAAAGCAAGGAAACTTGTCGTTTGAGGAGTACTTAAACATGTTCAACGAACTATCCCGTTTCGGTCCAGAATTGGTGAACACGCCTCTAAAGAAAAATGAAAGGTTCATTCGTGGGATGAACAAGAAGTATCATGAAAGAATGACAGCACACGTCAAAGAATCTTTTTCTGATCTTATTGATATGGGGTATAGGTATGCCACCCTGGATATGCAGGAAATTCCAACAGAAGGAGGAAATTCAAGTAATCAGAATTGGAAGAAAAGAAAGTTTGGGGGAAAGAAACCACATCAAGGAAAGGATAAGAAGAACAATCAAGGAAATCCGGCTAGAGATATAACTTGTTACAATTGCCAATAAAAGGGCCATTATTCAAACAGCTGCAAAAACCCGAAGAAGCAAGTTAAGAAGGAGCAACCTGTGAATAATGTTCAAGGAGATAGAGAGTGTTATTTTTGTCACAAGCCTGACTATGTAGTTATTGCCCGGTGATGAAGCAAGCACTGGTGGAAAATGTTTATGTGATAAAGGAAGACCCTTCAACTTCGAGAGCAGATAAAGGAAAAGGTGTTCTGGAAGGTAATCTTACTATTTATGATAAAGTTGTTAGAGTTTTGTTTGACACGGGCGCAACACATAGTTTACCTCACAACAAGCCGTAAATGAATTAAAACTTAAACCTAATTTTGTCAACGAGCACATTTGTGTGAAAAACCCAGTTGGTGGTCCTATAAACCTTTGTCTACGATGTAGAGACATTCCTAACTCGTATTCTTGTTACCAATTCCCTATCAGTCTCTTTGTTCTTGATTTTAATGAATTCGAAAATTTTACTCGGAATGGATTGGCTAACAAAATACGAAGCAAAATTAGATTGTAACAATCGAACGATCTTGATCAAAACAAACCTTGGAAATTTTATAGAAATATCTTGTGAGGATCCGAGTCCAAAGAGAGATGAATTGATGTATATTTTGGGATATCCGGAACCCTGTCTGGAGTCTATACCTGTTGTTCGGGAATTTTCCGATGTATTCGAAGAAGTAAAATCCTTACCTCGACGTAGAGAAAAAGAATTTAGAATTGACTTAGCACCCAATGCCGGTCTTGTCGTTCACGCAAGTTGCAGGATGGCACCCAAGGAAAGAATTGAATTAGTCAATCAAACTCAAGATTTGCTAGAGAAAGGATTGATTCGCCCTAGTGTTTCAGAATGGGGTTCAGCTGTCGTGTTTGTGGCTAAATCGGCCGGATCATTGAGATTGTGTGTATATTACCGCGATCTCAATAAAAAAACTCTCAAGAACAAATTCCCTTTACCTAGAATCGACGATCTATTCGATCAACTTCATGGCGCTCGATTCTTTTCTAAGATGGATTTAGCTCAGGGATTCCATCAGCTGCGAATAGCCGAGGATTGTGTTCATTTGACTGACTTCAGGGGACCTAACATGTCCTACGAAAGGTTAGTCATGCCTTTGGACTAACCAACGCTCCCGCGTACTTCGTAAATTTAATGACCCGGGTGTTTCGAGAAGTATTGAACAAATTTGTCCTTGTGTTTATTGATGATAACTTGATTTACTCAAAAACCTAAGAAGAGCATGCTGAACATCTCAGAATTGTTTTGGAGATATTAAGGAGGAATATCGTATTCGTTAAATTTTCTACATGTCACTTTTGGGTCAAAGAAGTCGGATTTCTCGGTCATATTGTTAATGAAGAATGGATTTCTATTGATCCAAGCAAGATTTCTGCAATTCTGGACTGGAAGCGACCCACTACTCCTAGAGAAGTTCGAAGTTTTCTGGGTTTAGCGGGATATCATACAAAGTTTGTCCAGGATTTTTCTAAGTTGGCAAGTCCATTGACTAAGCTAACAATGAAGAATGCTAAATTTGATTGGACTCCAAAATGTGATGAAGCTTTTCAGGAATTGAAAAGGAGATTAACTACCGCTCCCATTCTCGCTATCATTAACGGGAACCAAGGGTTATCTGTCTACACTGATGCTTATGGAGATGGTTTGGGTGCGGTACTAATGCAATATGGGAAATTAATTGCCTACGCGAGTAGACAATTACGCCCGCATGAGAGAAATTACCCAAACAAACGATTTGGAGCTTTAAGCTGTTGTTTTCACTTTGAAAATATGGCGACACTATCTTCTGGGTAAGAACCTTTTTCAGCCTTCTTAATGATTTAAAAAATTTAACTTAACTAAATAAATATACTTAATGAACTCTCTTTGTTTTAGGTGAAAATTTGAATTATTCACCGACCACAAACCTTTGAAATATCTCTTCACCAACAAAGATTTCAATCTACTGCAATAATGATGGTTAGAATTTCTAGCGTCATATGACCTAAATATTCTGTATACACCCGGGAAAGTCAATGTAGTTGCTGATGCTTTAGGTAGGAAGCATGCTATTCTTGCTCATCTTGTTTTAACTCCTACTCTCCTTGAGAAAATCGCCAGAAAGCAAAATGAAGACAAATTTCTTCGAGATATTTATGGGAGAATTCTTCGAGGCGAAGATACTAGTTTTGAAACCAGTCATAGTGGAGTTATTAGGCTGAAAGGCAGGTTGTGTGTGCCAGATATCCCAGAATTAAAGCGTGAAGTTTTAGATGAATGTCACAAGTCAAAACTCAGTATCCATCCAGGAGTTAATAAGATGTATAGAGATATCGAAAGAACTTTATGGTGGAAGACAATGAAAAGAGATATATCTATATATATGAGTCGCTGTGCTACTTGTCAACAAATTAAAAGCGATCAGAGGAAGATGGTGGGTTTACCTCAGCCTTTGGAGGTACCCAATTGGAAATGGGATCAGGTATCGATGGATTTCATCGACGGGTTGCCCCGCACTCGAAAGGGGAATGAAGCAATCTGGGTTATTGTGGACCATTTGACTAAAACAACCCATTTCATTCCAGTGAAATCCACCCGGACAGCAGCAAGTTTAGCTGAGCTATATATCAAAGAGATTGTCCGTCTGCACGGTATACCGAGCAATATAGTGAGTGATCATGACCAGATTTTCACAGGTAGATTTTGGGAGGCGTTTCAAGCTGCGTTGGGAACAAAACTGAATTTCTGCACTGCTTATCACCCACAGTCTGATGGGCAGACTGAAAGGATAAATCGAATATTAGAGGATCTTTTGCGAGCTTGTATTCTCGGCTTTGGTGGTTCTTGGAAGGACTATTTACATTTGGTTGAATTTTCATATAACAATATCTATCAAGCTATTATCGCAATGGCTCCTTTTGAAGCTTTATATGGTCGTCCGTGTCGATCACCGGCATGCTGGATTGAATCCAGTGATAGACTCATTCTTGGACCAGATATTATTAAAGAAGCCACTGAAAAAGTAGATTTTATTCAAGAGAAGTTAATAACTGCTCAAAGTTGCCAAAAGAGTTATTACGAACGTCAGAAGAAGAGCTTTGGAATTTCAAGTTGGAGATTCCGTTTTCTTGAAAGTATCTCTAATGCGGGGTGTGTTAAGATTCGGGAAGACTGGTAAGCTGGCACCACTATACATTGGTATTTTTCCTGTTTTGGAAAGGATCGGTCCTCTAGCATATCAAGAGCAGCTACCTAACGGTTATCTGGCGTACACGGTGTATTTCACGTTTCACATCTTCGAAAGTACGTGCACGATCCAGACAGTATTATCGAAGAGGCAGCTCAGCAGGATCTCGAGATCACACCAAATTTAACGGTTAAAAGAGAACCAATAAAGATTGTGGATCGGGATGAAAGGAAATTAAGGAACAAAATTGTGAAACTGGTTAAAGTGCAGTGGAGCGGTGATCCAAAGGACTGTACTTGGGAGATAGAAGACAGTATGCAAAAGTCTTATACCAATTGCAGAGTGGATATCTCGACTTAAACTGGTAAGCCATTTCTCTATCCTTTTCTGAATTCGTATATTCTTTGTTTTATTTTCTCTCTCTTTCAAAATTTCAAGGATGAAATTTTCTTAAGGGGGAATCTGTAACATACCAAAATTTATCAATTTAAATTTGGTAATTGTTGAAATTTTGATATATAATTTGAAAAGTTTCAAAATAAATAAATAATAAGTGATAATTTAAATGAATAAAAATTTCAAATTTCTTTTGAGTTTAAAATTTGAAATATAAAAGTTTTTTAAATCAATTGAGTTTAAATTATATATATATGTGAATATATATATATGTATGTGTGCATATATGGGTAGATTTGAATTTATATATTGAATTTGATTTTTAGTTTGAATTTAAATTTTAAACTAAATGCTTTAGTAAAATATTTTGGATTTCAAAATAATATGTATATAGGTAATTTATTTAATGCATAATTGGGTTAAAAATATTTTCTTTTAAATTTTATGTATACAAATAAAAGAGAAATGCATTTTTTAAAATAAAGAACAAAAATATTTAAAAATTATGTATATGTATTATTTATCTCATGGAAGGGACACATGGAGAGTAGGTAACATATGTATTAACAAGTGTTTAAATTTAACAAATGAATCAACTTATGTAATTCATGTAGAAAGAATTAAAACAAGTGTCATTACCTTATTTTTTTATTTTCCTTGGGAATTCATAGAAAGGAAAATAAAAACTATATAAGCTAATTCATCTTCTTCTTCTAACTCTTTTATTCATTTCAAAAACTTGTGCAATCTTTACATCAGAAAAAGAAAATCATCAAGAGCAAACATAACTTCCTCAAGTTCGAAATCAAGAAACAAAATTTCCAAAAAAAATCTGTAACAAATTCTCTTTCCATATCTCAAGCCAAAAAAAGGAATTCAAGGATAATTTCGAATCTTCAACAAGTACTTCAGAATCAAGCAGGAGTCAACTTCAAAGATTAAAGGAGAATCAGGAATCAACTTAAAAAGGGAAAAAATTAGCAAACACAAGCTTTAAAGTGCAGACCAGAGATCTTCCTTCTCTCTGTTTTATTTAAAAACAAACTGTAAGTAATTAAATTTTAATTTGTTGTTAAAAAAATTATGTAAGTAAAATCCATCAAAGTTTAAGCAAGTTCACACAAAATTAGTTGCAAATAACAAACTCAAGATCAAGTTAAGAAAGAAAAGCAGTTCTAGGTTTTTGATTTTCAAATCCACATAAGAAAACTCTCTGCTAAATTACACAGGTGATTAAACTCTCTGATTAAAACTTGAAATTGCTGTTGTGAACTATATTGAAGTCTGAATGATAAAAAATATGTTTGCATATATAGTTTATACATAAAAATTGGAATGCATATCCGTGTACATCAACAGGAACCCTGTTCCATGCCTACAGGTTCAAAACTCTGTAAAAAAATAAAAATAAAAATCCAAAAGCTCTATCTCAAGTTGTTGTTAGGCTTTGAGATCAAAAGAAAATATGTTTGACTGATCATGGCCTAAGTTTTAAAAAATAAATGTTGGTAAAATAAACAAAAAAATTTGTCTGGAAATGGAAAATTATAGGTAAACCCAATATGAACATAAATCTCATCAAACACGATTCTAGATTTTGAATATATAAGTTGAATTGTCTTTGAAGTTGATGATTTTTAAAAGTGAAATCAAATTGTTTTTATCAAGTATCCATTGAGAAAAAGAGGTATGAACGAAGTTGTCATTTTCTCGAAGTTCTAGCAATCTATGGAGTATGGGTGCTCGAAATCATGGTCGAGGCTTGCTGGAAGACTGTGGAGTTTGGGAAAAATATTAGATTAAATTCTGAATCAACATGGATGTTGATTTCGATCGAGTTAGGGTTTATGGTGTTAAACGAGTCAGGGTTTGAAACGCGATCACCGCGCCATCAGTAGGCCATTGGAAGTCATAGGGCCGAGACCATCAGAAGTGTGGGAGGCTAGTGGAGCTTTGGATAGGGTGTCGCAAATTCTGATGATTAGAAGAGGGGGAGCGAGGCGATTGTTTGTGGAGCTTGTTCGTTCCAGTTTTGGGACTGGGGACCCAAATACAAATTCGCGATTGTTTTGAAATTTTGGGTGTTTGAGAGGTTCGGGAGCATCGTCTTGGACGTGTTGATGACCAGAAATTCAACTGGAGGGGGCCGAAGGAGTTGTGTCAGGGGCAGCAGATTGGGGAAGAAAATGAAAACTTGAAGCAAGCTTCCGGAAGTTGGGGTTCGGACTCGAGTATTGGCCCGAAGTGATTTAGGGTTATACGAGTTTTATACTTAGACAAAAAAATTGAAAAAAATATATAAAACACATGGGTAGTTTTTATGGATTACTCGAGGCAAGCAATATAACGTTTCGGGTAAGACTCGAAGTAGCCTCAAGGGTTCAGCGTGTAGGACAGTTTTGCTCAGATAAAATAATAAAATTCAAAACTTTCGAACAATTTTAAATTCATATTTTTAAATGATAATTTTGATTTGATTTTAAAGCAAATTAAAGTTTAAGTAAGATATTTTTAAAAGTAATTTAATTTAATTTAATTTTGTCAAGTTATTTTATAAAATGAATTATATAATGTAGTTAAAAATGATGTTAAGCTAAAATGCTATGCTAACCAATTTTGATCTCTTAAGCTAATTTATGTGATAAATTTAACTAAGTTTACAAGATAATCAAAATGGTTAACAAAGATAAGAAGGTTTATCTTTTAAATTTGATAAGTAATTTATGATTTACTTAAGTGATAAATGATTTACTTAAAAATAAGCTATTTAAATTAATTACTTAATATTTAAAGTGTAACATCCCAAATTTTTTAATCAAAATAAACTATATATTTAAACTCTTGGGGTTTGATTTGAAAATGAATTTGAAAAAAAATCTAAAACAAATAAAATAAGTGAAAATAATGTATGAAATGAATTCTAATTTTATTCTATGTTTAAAAATATTGAGATGATAAGTGTTTTTTTTAAGAAGTCATTTGGAATTAAAATGTTTATATTTCAAATTAAAAATTTAAGATTTGAATTTAAATTTGGAATAAATATTTTAAAAAAATTAAGTAGCATTGAAAATCATTGAGAAGTAAAGTACACAATGGTCAAGACAACTTTTCTTTTAAACATTGTACATATGCATATATACATACAAATGAATAAAATGTATGTATATTGGTTTATAAAAGTATATGCATATAATATAGGAAATGAAATCTATAAATTTCTTTTGCTTTGTTACATCAAAAGCTGAAACTTACCTTCACAATAAAATTTAATAATTAACAAAATCTATGTTTTAAGATATCTTCTTACAAATGGCACAAACCATCATCTCCTCAATAAAATAATCAAATAAAAAAATTCAGAAAACCCTTCACCTTCTAAAATTCGAATTTTTAAATCCCCAACACCTGATAATCAGTAATCAAAAGATATTTGCAAGTTTTACTTCAACATTCAAAGAAAAAGAAAGAAAGTTCAAAAGAAAACCAAAATGTTTTCTTCCCTTCAAGCTAAAAAAAAAATATCTGAAAATATTTTCTCATGCTTCATAACAGTAGTGTGATACTTTCAGGTAAGCGTTGTTTTAAAAATTTATAGTTTATGAAATTTTGATTTTTTTTAAATCAAGTGTTGACAATCAAATTCAAAATGAAAATTGCAGATTTGTGAAGCAAAAGGGGTTTCTGGTTTCAAAGGCAGTGCATAGTTTTTCTTTTTGGGAATAAATTAAAAAAGGAAAGTAATCTTTCTTTGTAAAATGTGAACTTGAAGTTATAATCTCTTATAAAGAAAGAGTTTAATCCAGTAATCTTTAATCAAATTATTTGTAGGGGGGTCAAGGATTAAAAGCTACCTTTTGGTTTTGGTTTTCAAGTTCTGTTTTTTTCAAAACTGCAGGAAAGAAGAAGCTCCCCTGATTTTTATTTTTCCTTCAAAACTGTAAGTAATCTAGAGGGTTTTGTCATTAATAATTAAGTAAATGAATACAACTTGGGTTTAATACAACAATATCTAATTTTTTCTGCAGGAAGAATTAAGGTTAGAGTTTTAATCTATTTTGGATTTCAAGTTTCAGAAAAGAGAAAAAAAGTCTTCTATGCTATAAATCTCAAGTGTAAGTAAAATAGAAACCCCTGTTTTTGATAATTTAAATGCATGAATACAACTACAATTAATCAGAGAACTGTACCCATCAATTTCAGATCTAAAACCCCAAGAGAATTAAAGTAGGAAAAAAGAATATTGCCAAGACTCATCTCTCTGTTTGAAGACAGTCAGTAATCTCTGGAAAAACAAGTGAGTAAACCTTGTTTCCTTTTATCATGGTTGCAATATGTATGTTTTGGGTGATATAGGAAAATTAAATTTTGTTTGCTTGCAAGGAATTTGAATGCATGATTTGATGTTTGGTTTGTTATGATTGACTGTACAAAATTTTAGTCCCTGTTTTAGTTCAGAAAAAAAAATGGAAACCTGTAAGAAAATCTATTTGTCTTTTCCCCCCTAAACCTATTTGATTTGAATGATTAACTAAGGTTAGCCATGCATCCTTGTTTCAGTAAGCAAGATAGATTTTGTTCAAACTTTCACCAACATTTTTCTCTAGAAATAAATCAAAGCAAAGTTGATTTCCTGGAAACTGTGAAACTTAGATTTCATATAGCCTTCTTTGTTTTGCAAGAATAAAACATATTAAAACCCAGTCCAATTTTTCTCTACTTTATTCCTTCTGAAATAAATTTGTAACAAGTTGAATTTGTGTTGAGCTTGCACCATGTTCAGAAACTAATCAAAACAGGCTATAGTCTTACTGGAAACTTTGGAAGAAAAAAAAAATTTGTTGTTAAGCTTAAACTCTGGTTACAGAGTGAAACACATCCAAATACAATGCCCTTTTCCCCTCCTTGCTCCTGAAGCATGTTGGAAATTTAGATAAAATGATTGTTTAAACTGGTATTCCATCTTAACAGTTAATTAAAGCCAATAAAAACAGGTTTTAACTTCATTGGAAAATGTAAATACAGTCACAACCCAAAATAGGTGAAATTTCGAACCTCATGGAATTGAATTTCAATGACACCAATTGCATTACCATCAAGAATAATGATTTTTGAAACAAGAATTTGAATTTTACAATCGTCAATTTTTGGGAAAAAGGGATTTGATCAGAAATTGAATTTTTAGAAAATTATAGGGATCCTTGTAGTTATGGATCTCGAATTCATGACCAAAGTTAGATTTAATGTTCGTGATTTCCAGAAAAATACTGGAATAATTTATAAATCCTTAAATTTTTTATTTGAATTCAAAGTATGGTTTTAAAACCCACGTTTTTGTTCACGAGAAAATGGGTCGCTGGTGATTTCTCGGCGCATCGAGTTGTACGAGGGTATGGGGTTTAGCTTCGTGGATCATCGGTGGTGATGTGGTCGCGGTGGTGCGAGGTCAGGTGGTCGGCGTCGCGTGGTCGGGGTGGTTTTTGGCGAGCTGTTGCCTTTCCAGTTCGAGGCAGATAGCTCGATTTTGGTTCGAGTGGAGATGGGACGCTTCGATGCGTGGGGGTGGTTGCTGGGATGGTAGTTGACATGCGGCAATGTTCGCCTGAGGTCGGAGTCGCCTCCGGTGGCCGTACATGTGCACATGGATGGGGCGTGTATCAGTGTGATGGGTTTCGGGGGAACGAGTAATAACTCGAAGCAATGCACGAGAGAACTGGGAAGAAACTCGGGGCTAGGGCCGTGCGTTTTGTAGTGTATCGGGTTGGGTTTTTATAACTTGATCAAATTTTGAAAAAATATATTACACGGGTCGTTTCAGGGAGGAACTCGAAGTACGGGGGAGGTTGGCTCGGGTACGACCCGAAGCACGTCTCGGGTATGCAAATGAAACAGTAACACTGTTTTTAATAAAATTTTTGAAAACGCAATTTAATGTATTTTCTAAGTGGAGTAACGATAGTTGTTAATGTAATGTGAAACTAATAGTTTTTAAAATTTCATGAAGTTCAAAATATTTTAAATTAATAAAAATTGTTTTAAATGTTTAACTTAATAAAAAGTTTAAATATAAACTAATATACAAATACAAATTTCAAACCAAGTTTATAATGATGAAGTAGTTATTAACAAATTGATGTTTTAAAACAATTTTTAAAATTTAAAAGAGAAATAAATAAATTAAAGAATAGGAAATTTATAAAACTAATTTAACTTAATAAATTAACAATTAGGAAAAATAATAAACTAAAGAATAATTAACTTGGCCAATTAAAATTAAGTAAAATTTAACATTAATTTGAAATGATTAATAAAGACAATTATATGGCTAATTCATTTTAATAACAATCACTTGAATCAACGACAATTGACCATCATCAAATACTCTATCCTGGATTGACATTTTCGTTGTGTTGTTGTGATTGCTTTGTGATGAATTGTGATTTGTGATTTGTTCCTATATGTTTGTGAAACCCCTTTTTGCCCGTAAAACGGCATTTAAACTTCGATGCGACAGGGAGTCGGATTTCAGTTTGTTATCCGAAACCCACATCGAACCCTGAATGTGAACCTTTGTGATTGATACACCCACATGTTTTAAATTTGAAGCGCTCACTGTTCGGATTAGCCGGGAAAGGACCTTTGAGTCATATAACCCATTCCGAATAGTGATTCGACGAATGGATTGCAAATTGAAGACCGACGGTGAAGACCTGGTGTCTTCAAAAACGATAGGATAACCTATCGATTGTCTCTGCACCGAGTTTCTCCGGTATAGGGATTCCCTAAGTGATGGGAAGTCCGATTGGGATTGTGGACGCCCGGATTTGCAAGGGCTTCTTCCTTTATTGGACGAAGTGCCTTCAGTTCTGTTCGAACCCAGAACAGACTTGTATGGTCGTGTGTCTGACACTACACTTTGAGATATAAAGCCGATTTCTTTCAAATACATTTCTGTTTGGTGGCGGAGAATTTATTCTCTTAGCTTAACACCCTTCTCTGAGACGTACGAGCTCAGAGGTTATGTAGTTGAAGGTTATCAGCGATATACTCCCAATTTGGTAGTGTGGCATACTAAGTGCTGCTGTATAGTGATGATCATTTGTTGATCATTTGTGATCAAAGCATGGCTTTCGTGTAAAGCGTAGCTTTGTGGACGAGACCTCATCGGACTTCACACCCCGGAAATGGTCGAAACAGGAAAGATGCGGCAAGGTTATGAGGGTCGCGCCCTTTAGGGTATGTCATTTCCTTCTGGAAAAAGGTAATGTCATGGTATGGAGCCCAGATGCTTACCTATGTGGTTGCTTCAATCTCATTATTCTGTGTGGTTGTTGCTTTGTGATGGAGGGCCCTCGGATAAAGGTCCCAAAGGACCGGGGAGTGGCATATTCGTGTAGTAGTTACCTAGTTATAGAGGTAACCCGACCTTGTGTTGGCAGAGATCTAACCGTAACGATAGTCTCGGGACGTCCCGCCAAAGGCGTACCCATGTGGCATAGGAAGTTCCTTAGCCTGACCATTTGTTGGAAATCCAATTCCCAATACGAACCCCGTACGGTTTTAGTTGTATTACCTACCATTTATTTATGGTGGCGCCCCACTGTTTAGATGGTAGCTATAGTAGGCATACGATACTGGTCGTATGTTGGCTAGGATTGATATTCTACTTTCGAAATGGATTTCTACACTATGCACTAGTAATAATATCAAAGAATTTTCCGTACCAAGCATATTTGACTATCATAAGAAGAAATCTCCTCCAATTCTGCGATTGCATTGTGTGTGTGGCGGGAGGTCTTATGGTAGTTTCATTTTCCAAAAGCATACCGGTTTTCCTTGTATATATCTGTTTTACTTGAAAGCAATTATCTTTGTTTACTCATACCATTCCCATGACTGACCCAAAGTTTATTGTTTCCTTTCTAAACTCTGGGTGCCCACCATTTCTACACGGGCAGCCTAGTAGCAGGTTTTCTATATTTTGGTTCTAACTGCATTTTGGACTATTTTGGTTTGGAGATTTGTGGTGATTGGAGGCTCATACCTTAGAGACATTTTGGAAGCTTTTGGATCTCGAGGTGCTTAGTTTGGCGTTCACTATCATTCTCTATCTTTTTGCAAGAATTTTGGCATATGATATGTAGTTGTTCTATTATGACATTCTATTTGGAGATGTGATTCATGTATTATGTACTCTGATGTTGTAACAGATATTATTGTGGTGTTGTATCTGTGATGTGATGCATGTTATGCATTTTATTTCCGTTGTTATATATATTCATCTAATGTTGTTATAAGCTCCATCCGACTGGAGTTCGATGTTTGAATCATTGACAGTCGAGTACAAGTGAGGTATTTGATGTCAATTTTCGAACGTTGAATTTCGGGTCGTGACATGTGGTATCAGAGCTAAAGGTTGAGTAAGAACTTTAGCTACGGAGTATAACACATTAGATGGCTCGTTAGAGATAGGGTGAAGTATACCCTAGAATGAGCATAATTGATTAACACCTCAAATCTTTCTTAGTCTACTTCCTTTAATTGCCGATGTTTCTTAAGATATCTCTTCCAAATATCTAAGCCAATTTTTCTTACTAATTACAGATAGTTAGGATGAGCGAAAGAAGAGGCAGAGTTAGGGGGCGAGGAAATGCCACAGCACCTAGCCAAGTTCCCCATACAACCGAGGCAGCTTTACCTATTCAGAATCAGCCGAATCTGGCTGACTTATATAAGAACTTCTCAAGGCTTGGGGGTAAGCCATTCACCGGCAAAGAGACGATTATTGAGGCCCAGGCATGGATTAGGTCTTGTGAGAAAATTTTTATGGGGCTCAAGCTACAAGATGATCAGATGCGTCTCATAGCTACTTGGCAACTTCAAGGTGAAGCCTTAGCTTGGTGGGAGACGGTCACTATTGATGAGCCTGAGGACGAGTTCACTTGGGGCAGATTCAAAGAAGCATTTGAAAAGCGCTACTTGTCATCATCCAGGATTTCTCGTATGTACCAAGAATTCATGGATTTAAAGCAAGGAAGTCTGTCGTTTGAGGAGTATGTCAATAAATTCAATGAATTGTCATGCTTTGGTCCAGAATTAGTGAACACACCGTTGAAGAAGAATGAGAGATTCATTCGTGGGATGAATAAAAAGTTCCACGAAAGAATGACTGGCCACGTCAAAGAATCATTCTCAGATTTGGTTGATATGGGATACCATTATGCTACACTAGACATGCAAGAAGCACCAAGGGAGAAAGGCAACTCAAGCAATCCGAATTGGAAGAAGAGAAAATTTGGAGGCAAGAAACCTTGGCACGGCAAGGAGAAAAAGAAAAGCAATCAAGGGAGCACTATGGAGAATGTCACTTGCTATAATTGCTCGGAGAAAGGCCACTATTCTACCAACTGCAAAAAGCCCAAGAGAAATCAATCCGCTAAGGGAAAGCCTAGGAAGTGCTATTATTGTCAGAAGGAAGGACATGAAGTAAAAGACTGCCCAGTTATGAAGCAAGCCCAAACAGCTAAAGTATACTCAGTCAAAGACAAGCCCACATCTTCTAAAGCAGAGAAGGGAAAAGGAGTCCTGGAAGGTAACCTTACCATTTATGATAGCATTGTTAGAGTTCTTTTTGATACTGGCGCTACACACAGTTTTATCTCTCAACAAGCTATTAATGAATTGAATATTGAACCTGATTTTGTTGATGAGCCTATATGTGTAAGGAATCCAGTTGGAGGTCCCGCAAACCTCTGTCTTCGATGTAGAGATGTTCCTATTTCATATTCTTGCCATCAATTTCCTATTAGTCCTTTTGTTCCAGAATTCAACGAATTTGAAGTCTTACTCGGGATGGATTGGCTAGCAAAATATGAAGCCAAACTGGATTGCAAAATTTGATTGATTTCAATCAAAACCGAATTTGGGGATTTCATCGAAATTTCTTGTTAGGACCCTAGTCCTAAAAGGGAAGGGTTGATGTATAATTTGGGTTATCCTGAACCCAGCTTGGAGTCTATTCCTATTGTTAGAGATTTTCCAGATGTGTTTGATGAAGTGAAATCTCTACCTCCTCACCGAGAAATAGAATTCAGAATCAACCTTGTGCCTAATGCTCGTCCTGTCGTTCATCCAAGTCGCAGGATGGCACCTAGGGAAAGGGTTGAATTAGTCGAGCAAACTAGAGATTTACTAGAAAAAGGGTTGATTCGACCCAGTGTTTCTGAATGGGGCTCAGCCGTCGTATTTGTTGCTAAGTCTGACGGATCTTTGAGGTTGTGCGTGGATTACCGCGATCTCAATAAGCAGACTCTCAAGAATAAATTCCCACTGCCCAGAATTGATGATTTATTTGATCAGTTGCACGACACTTGTTTCTTTTCAAAGATTGATCTAGCCCAAGGATTCCATCAATTACGAATCGTCGAAGACTGTATTCATTTGACAGCTTTTAGGGGTCCCAATATGTTCTATGAATGGTTATTCATGCCTTTTGGGCTAACCAATTCCCTAGCATACTTTGTGGACCTTATGACTCGTGTGTTTCGGGATGTATTGAATAAATTTGTGCTCGTATTCATTGATGATATTTTGATCTATTCCAAGACCGAAGAGGAGCATGCCGAACACCTTAGAATTGTCTTGGAAATATTGAGGAGAAATATTCTATATGCTAAATTTTCCAAATGCCACTTTTGGGTCAAAGAAGTCAAATTTCTTGGCCATATTGTTAATGAAGAAGGGATTTCTGTAGATCCCAGCAAAATTTCTGCCATTCTTGATTGGAGGAGACCTACTACCCCAAAGGAAGTTCGAAGCTTTTTGGGCCTAGCAGGTTATTATCGGAAGTTTGTTCAAGACTTTTCGAAGTTAGCTAGTCCTTTGACCAAGCTAACAATGAAGAATGCAAAGTTTATTTGGACACCAAAATGTGAAGAAGCTTTTGAGGAATTGAAGAAGAGATTAACCACTGCTCCTATTCTCGCTATTATCAACGGGAATCAGGGTTTATCCGTTTATACCGATGCTTGCGGTGAAGGCTTGGGTGCAGTATTAATGCAAAACGGAAAGGTGATTGCCTACGCGAGTAGACAATTACGTCCTCATGAAAGAAATTATCCGACCCATGATTTGGAGCTTCTAGCTGTTATCTTTGCTTTAAAAATATGGCGACATTATCTTCTGGGTAAGGATCTTTTCAGCTTTCTTAACAATCTGTGAATTTAATTTAACTTAACTTAACAAATATACTTATCGAATTCTTTTTATTTCTAGGTGAAAAATTTGAATTATTCACCGATCATAAATCCTTGAAATATCTCTTCACCCAGAAAGATCTGAATTTGCGACAACAACGTTGGCTGGAATTTCTGGCATCCTATGACCTGGATATTCTTTATACACCGGGAAAAGCCAATGTGGTTGCCGATGCTTTAAGCAGAAGGCATGCTGTTCTCGCATACCTTGTTATTGCCCCTACTCTTCTTAAGAGGATTGCAAGACAGCAGACCGAAGACAAATTTCTTCGGGAAATTCGTAGAAGAATAGTTCGAGGAGAGAATTCCAGTTTTGAAATTGATGATAATGAAGTTATAAAGATGAAAGGCAGGATTTGTGTCCCCGACATTTCAGATTTGAAACGAGAAGTGTTAGATGAATGTCACAAATCAAAATTCAGCATCCATCCAGGAGTCAACAAGATGTATAGGGATATCAAAAGAACTTTCTGGTGGAAAACGTTGAAGAGAGATATATATATTTATGTGAGTCGTTGTGCCACTTGCCAACAAATCAAGAGCGACCAAAAGAAGATGGCAGGTTTGCTTCAGCCTTTAGAGGTGCCCAAGTGGAAATGGGACCAAGTGTCAATGGATTTCGTCGACGGTTTGCCTCGCACTCGAAAGGGCAATGAAGCGATTTGGGTCATTGTAGATCGTTTGACTAAGTCCGCCCACTTCTTGCTAGTAAAAGCTACCCGCACAGCTGCAAGTCTAGCTAATTTATATGTGAAAGAAATTGTCCGTCTCCATGGCATTCCTAGCAGCATAGTGAGTGATCGTGACCCGATCTTCACTAGTAGATTTTGGGAGGCGTTTCAAGACGCATTGGGAACCAAGCTGCATTTCAGTACTGCTTATCACCCATAGTCCGATGGGCAGACAGAGAGGATCAATCGAATCTTGGAGGATCTATTGCGAGCATGTATACTTGATTTTGGTGGTTCTTCGGAGGACCATTTACATCTGGTCGAGTTCTCTTATAACAATAGCTATCGGGCCAGTATAGAGATGGCTCCTTTTGAGGCTTTATATGGTCGACCATGTCGATCACCGGCATGCTGGATCGAGGCAGGTGATAGACACATTCTTGGTCCGGACATGATTAAAGAGGCCACCGAAAAAGTTGATTTTATTCAGAAAAAACTGAAGACAGCTCAGAGTCGTCAAAAGAGCTACTACGATCATAGAAGACGGGATTTGGAATTTCAGGTTGGGGACTTTGTTTTTCTTAAAGTATCTCCTATGAGAGGTGTATTGAGATTTGGGAAGACCGGTAAGCTAGCACCACGATATATTGGTCCTTTTCCTATTCTGGAGAGGATTGTTTCTCTAGCCTACCGTGTGCAGTTGCCTAGCTGGTTATCGGGTGTGCATGATGTATTCCACGTTTCTAACCTTCGGAAGTACGTGCACGATCCGGACAGCATTATTGAAGAAGCTGCCCAACAAGATCTTGACATCACTCCCAATCTAAGCGTTAAAAGAGAACCGATAAAGATTGTGGATTGTGAAGAGAAGCAATTAAGGAACAAAGTTGTAAAGCTTGTTAAAGTTCAGTGGAGTGGCGATCCAAAGGACTGCACTTGGGAAACTGAAGATAATATGCAGAAATCTTATCCCAAATGCAGGGTGGATATCTCGGCTTAGCCGGTAAGCCATTTTCTTATTCTTTTTGAATCATATATTCTTTGTCTGTTTTTCTCTCATTTTCAATTTCGAGGACGAAATTTTCTTAAGGTGGGGGTGTTTGTAACATCCCAAAATTTTTAATCAAAATAAACTATATATTTAAACTCTTGGGGTTTGATTTGAAAATGAATTTGAAAAAAAATCTAAAACAAATAAAATAAGTGAAAATAATGTATGAAATGAATTCTAATTTTATTCTACGTTTAAAAATATTAAGATGATAAGTGTCTTTTTTTAAGAAGTCATTTGGAATTAAAATGTTTATATTTCAAATTAAAAATTTAAGATTTGAATTTAAATTTGGAATAAATATTTTAAAAAAATTAAGTAGCATTGAAAATCATTGAGAAGTAAAGTACACAATAGTCAAGACAACTTTTCTTTTAAACATTGTACATATGCATATATACATACAAATGAATAAAATGTATGTATATTGGTTTATAAAAGTATATGCATATAATATAGGAAATGAAATCTATAAATTTCTTTTGCCTTGTTACATCAAAAGCTGAAACTTACCTTCACAATAAAATTTAATAATTAACAAAATCTATGTTTTAAGATACCTTCTTACAAATGGCACAAACCATCATCTCCTCAATAAAATAATCAAATAAAAAAATTCAGAAAACCCTTCACCTTCTAAAATTCGAATTTTTAAATCCCCAACACCTGATACTCAGTAATCAAAAGATATTTGCAAGTTTTACTTCAACATTCAAAGAAAAAAAAAGAAAGTTCAAAAGAAAACCAAACTGTCTTCTTCCCTTCAAGCTAAAAAAAAATATCTGAAAATATTTCCTCATGCTTCATAACAGTAGTGTGATACTTTCAGGTAAGCTTTGTTTCAAAAATTTATAGTTTATGAAATTTTGATTTTTTTAAATCAAGTGTTGATAATCAAATTCAAAATGAAAATTGCAGATTTGTGAAGCAAAAGGGGTTTCTGTTTTCAAAGGCAGTGCATAGTTTTTCTTTTTGGGAATAAATTAAAAAAGGAAAGTAATCTTTCTTTGTAAAATGTGAACTTGAAGTTATAATCTCTTATAAAGAAAGAGTTTAATCCAGTAATCTTTAATCAAATTATTTGCAGGGGGGTCAAGGATTAAAAGCTACCTTTTGGTTTTGGTTTTCAAGTTCTGTTTTTTTCAAAACTGCAGGAAAGAAGAAGCTCCCCTGATTTTTATTTTTCCTTCAAAACTGTAAGTAATCTAGAGGGTTTTGTCATTAATAATTAAGTAAATGAATACAACTTGGGTTTAATACAACAATATCTAATTTTTTCTGCAGGAAGAATTAAGGTTAGAGTTTTAATCTATTTTGGATTTCAAGTTTCAGAAAAGAGAAAAAAAGTCTTCTCTGCAATAAATCTCAAGTGTAAGTAAAATAGAAACCCCTGTTTTTGATAATTTAAATGCATGAATACAACTAAAACTAATCAGAGAAATGTACCCATCAATTTCAGATCTAAAACCCCAAGAGAATTAAAGTAGGAAAAAAGAATATTGCCAAGACTCATCTCTCTGTTTGAAGACAGTCAGTAATCTCTGGAAAAACAAGTGAGTAAACCTTGTTTCCTTTTATCATGGTTGCTACGTGTATGTTTTGGGTGATATAGGAAAATTAAATTTTGTTTGCTTGCAAGGAATTTGAATGCATGATTTGATGTTTGGTTTGTTATGATTGACTGTACAAAATTTTAGTCCCTGTTTTAGTTCAGAAAGAAAAAAAAAATGGAAACCTGTAAGAAAATCTATTCCTCTTTTCCCTCCTAACCCTATTTGATTTGAATGATTAACTAAGGTTAGCCATGCATTCTTGTTTCAGTAAGCAAGATAGATTTTGTTCAAACTTTCACCAACATTTTTCTCTAGAAATAAATCAAAGCAAAGTTGATTTCCTGGAAACTGTGAAACTTAGATTTCATACAGCCTTCTTTGTTTTGCAAGAATAAAACATATTAAAACCCAGTCCAATTTTTCTCTGCTTTATTCCTTCTGAAATAAATTTGTAACAAGTTGAATTTGTGTTGAGCTTGCACCATGTTAAGAAACTAATCAAAACAGGCTGTAGTCTTACTAGAAACTTTGGAAGAAAAAAAAAATTTTGTTGTTAAGCTTAAACTCTAGTTACAGAGTGAAACACATCCAAATACAATGCCCTTTTCCCCTCCTTGCTCCTGAAGCATGTTGGAAATTTAGATAAAATGATTGTTTAAACTGGTATTCCATCTTAATAGTTAATTAAAGCCAATAAAAACAGGTTTTAACTTCACTGGAAAATGTAAATACAGTCACAACCCAAAACAGGTGAAATTTCGAACCTCATGGAATTGAATTTCAGTGACACCATTTGCATTACCATCAAGAATAATGATTTTTGAAACAAGAATTTGAATTTTACAATCGTCAATTTTTGGGAAAAAGGGATTTGATCAGAAATTGAATTTTTAGAAAATTCTGGGGATCCTTGTAGTTATGGATCTCGAATTCATGACCAAAGTTAGATTTAATGTTCGTGATTTCCAGAAAAATACTGGAATAATTTATAAATCCTTAAAATTTTGATTTGAATTCAAAGTAGGGTTTTAAAACCCACGTTTTTGTTCACGAGAAAATGGGTCGCTGGTGATTTCTCGGCGCATCGAGTTGTACGAGGGTATGGGGTTTAGCTTCGTGGATCATCGGTGGTGATGTGGTCGCGGTGGTGCGAGGTCAGGTGGTCGGCGTCGCGTGGTCGGGGTGGTTTTTGGCGAGCTGTTGCCTTTCCAGTTCGAGGCAGATAGCTCGATTTTGGTTCGAGTGGAGATGGGACGCTTCGATGCGTGGGGGTGGTTGCTGGGATGGTAGTTGACATGCGGCAATGTTCGCCTGAGGTCGGAGTCGCCTCCGGTGGCCGTGCATGTGCACATGGATGGGGCGTGTATCAGTGTGATGGGTTTGGGGGGAACGAGTAATAACTCGAAGCAATGCACGAGAGAACTAGGAAGAAACTCGGGGCTAGGGCCGTGCGTTTTGTAGTGTATCGGGTTGGGTTTTTATAACTTGATCAAATTTTGAAAAAATATATTACACGGGTCGTTTCAGGGAGGAACTCGAAGTAGGGGGGAGGTTGGCTTGGGTACGACCCAAAGCACGTCTCGGGTATGCAAATGAAGCAGTAACACTGTTTTTAATAAAACTTTTGAAAACGCAATTTAATGTATTTTCTAAGTGAAGTAACGATAGTTGTTAATGTAATGTGAAACTAATAGTTTTTAAAATTTCATGAAGTTCAAAATATTTTAAATTAATAAAAATTGTTTTAAATGTTTAACTTAATAAAAAGTTTAAATATAAATTAATATACAAATACAAATTTCAAACCAAGTTTATAATGATGAAGTAGTTATTAACAAATTGATGTTTTGTAACAATTTTTAAAATTTAAAAGAGAAATAAATAAATTAAAGAATAGGAAATTTATAAAACTAATTTAACTTAATAAATTAACAATTAAGAAAAATAATAAACTAAAGAATAATTAACTTGGCCAATTAAAATTAAGTAAAATTTAACATTAATTTGAAATGATTAATAAAGACAATTATATGGCTAATTCATTTTAATAACAATCACTTGAATCAACGACAATTGACCATCATCAAATACTCTATCCTGGATTGACATTTTCGTTGTGTTGTTGTGATTGCTTAGTGATGAATTGTGATTTTTGATTTGTTCCTATATGTTTGTGAAACCCCTTTTTGCCCGTAAAACGGCATTTAAGCTTCGATGCGATAGGGAGTCGGATTTCAGTTTGTTATCCGAAACCCACATCGAACCCTGAATGTGAACCTTTGTGATTGATACACCCACATGTTTTAAATTTGAAGCGCTCACTGTTCGGATTAGTCGGGAAAGGACCTTTGTGTCGTATAACCCATTCCGAATAGGATTCGACGAATGGATTGCAAATTGAAGACCGGCGGTGAAGACCGGGTGTCTTCAAAAATGATAGGATAACCTATCGATTGTCACTGCGCCGAGTTGCTCCGGTATAGGGATTACCTAAGTGATGGGAAGTCCGATCGGGATTGTGGACGCCCGGATTTGCAAGGGCTTCTTCCTTTATTGGACGAAGTGCCTTCGGTTCTGTTCGAACCCGGAACAGACTTGTATGGTCGTGTGTCTGACACTACGCTTTGAGATATAAAGCCGATTTCTTTCAAATACATTTCTGTTTGGTGGCGGAGAATTTATTCTCTTAGCTTAACACCCTTCTCTGAGACGTACGAGCTCAGAGGTTATGTAGTTGAAGGTTATCAGCGATATACTCCCAATTTGGTAGTGTGGCATACTAAGTGCTGCTGTATAGTGATGATCATTTGTTGATCATTTGTGATCAAAGCATGGCTTTCGTGTAAAGTGTAGCTTTGTGGACGAGACCTCATCGGACCTCATACCCCGGAAATGGTCGAAACAGGAAAGATGCGGCAAGGTTATGAGGGTCGCGCCCTTTAGGGTATGTCATTTCCTTCTGGAAAAGGGTAGTGTCATGGTATGGAGCCCAGATGCTTACCTATGTGGTTGCTTCAATCTCATTATTCCGTGTGGTTGTTGCTTTGTGATGGAGGGCCCTCGGATAAAGGTCCCAAAGGACCGGGGAGTGGCATATTCGTGTAGTAGTTACCAAGTTACAGAGGTAACCCGGCCTTGTGTTGGCAGAGATCTAACCGTAACGTTAATCTCGGGACGTCCCGCCAGAGGCGTACCCATGTGGCATAGGAAGTTCCTTAGCCTGACCATTTGTTGGAAATCCAATTCCCAATACAAACCCCGTACGGTTTTAGTTGTATTACCTACCATTTACTTATGGTGGCGCCCCACTGTTTAGATGGTAGCTATAGTAGGCATACGATACTGGTCGTATGTTGGCTAGGATTGATATTCTACTTTCGAAATGGCTTTCTACACTATGCACTAGTAATAATATCAAAGAATTTTCCGTACCAAGCATATTTGACTATCATAAGAAGAAATCTCCTCCAATTCTGCGATTGCATTGTGTGTGTGGCGGGAGGTCTTATGGTAGTTTCATTTTCCAAAAGCATACCGGTTTTCCGTGTATATATCTGTTTTACTTGAAAGCAATTATCTTTTTTTACTCATACCAGTCCCATGACTGACCCGGAGTTTATTATTTCCTTTCTAAACTCTGGGTGCCCACCATTTCTACACGGGCAGCCTAGTAGCAGGTTTTCTATATTTTGGTTCTAGCTACATTTTGGAGTATTTAGGTTTGGAGATTTGTGGTGATTGGAGGCTCATACCTTAGAGACATTTTGGAAGCTTTTGGATCTCGAGGTGCTTAGTTTGGCATTCACTATCATTCTCTATCTTTTTGCAAGAATTTTGGCATATGATATGTAGTTGTTCTATTATGACATTCTATTTGGAGATGTGATTCATGTATTATGTACTCTGATGTTGTAACAGATATTATTATGGTGTTGTATCTGTGATGTGATGCATGTTATTCATTTTATTTCCGTTGTTATATATATTAATCTAATGTTGTTATAAGCTCCATCCGACTGGAGTTTGATGTTTGAATCATTGACAGTCGAGTACAAGTGAGGTATTTGATGTCAATTTTCGAACGTTGAATTTCGGGTCGTGACATAAAGATTAATTAAGTAAATAATTAAGGTTATTCAAATTGTAATAAATTAAGAGAATTAATTATGGAATAATTAATTAATAAAAGTTATTAAGATTTAATTAATGAATAACTAAGGATTAATTAATTAGGGTAATTAATTAAGGAATGATTAATTAATAAAGATGATTAAGATCTAATTATTTTTAATTAAGGATAACTAATCGTTGATTAAAGATAATTAATGAAATTAATTATGTGATTAATTAGTTTAACTCACACGATTGATTCATCTTAGTTGTAGATGATTGATAATTATTGTATGATGTGTACTGATTGATATCTCTTATTGTAATTATGATGCTATGTGAGATGAATTGCTTTATGCTGAGCTGTGATTATGTATATTTCTATGTGAATATGAAAACCCTTTGGCCCGTAAAACGGCTTTTGAATTTCGATGCGACAGGGAGTCAGATTCCAGTTGGTTATCCGAAACCCACATCGAACCTGTGAATCTTTGTGAATGACATATTGACGCAGCGGATAATTCGAAACAAACTTCAATCGATGAAATGTAGCAATCGGTGAGTTGAAGATACCAAAATGCCCAAGTTCGTTGATCCAAAGATACCGAACTCTAGCTACTCAAACACGTTGATAGCGCACTATACCGTGTTCAAAGATCTACGATTCTTCGCACGTTGATCTAGCGCACTAGATTCCGTGAATCGGCTTCTACGATCGTTGAATCGAGTGCACTCGATTAACCGAAAGAGGAGATAGGAGATTATACTCAACTACCAATTGGTATGAAAGCACAAAGCTAACAAAAGAGAATTTTATTCAAAAATCAACAACCCTTACAAAATGACACACACGGCTATTTATAGCATTTACAACTGACCCCCCCTTGAGTCGCATACGACTTACGACTCATCCTGGGTCGGCAACGACCTACGACTCACGACACAAAAACACACAGTGCAAGCGACTTAAGAAAATACACTACATGCCAACAATACACGACTCAACACTACATACGACTCAACAATTGTCACGACTCAACCGACTCAACACATTACAGACATATACGACTTAAAGGTACAACGACTCATACGACTCAAGACTTCACCGACTCATATCCTCCCTTCGGCATATCTCTTCAAGCGAGTTAACTCCGGCCGACTCATCTAGGTCGTGACTCGTTGACTCGGCACAGTCTCCTTCTGATAGCCGGTTAGCTCGGAAACGACTCATATCTTCACTGACTCGTTCACGACTCAAATTAGGTCGACTCATCATGAGTCGTAACTCGTTGACTCGGCACCCTTCCTCTTTGTATCCAGTTATCTCTTCCTTCAGTCTTTCCTTAGGTCGCTGCCATCCTTCCTTAGCTCGTAACCGACTCAAGCTATCATTGACTCGCGACCGACTCAAATCCGATACCTTCTCTATGCGACTTATGGTTATCACTCCCCCCTGTAACTCCTTAAGTCGGAAACGACTCATGCCTTTATTGAGTCGTGGACGACTCATAAAGTTGCACCATAGACTCATATTTTCAGGAATTAAATACTGCGCAATTTCCTCTCTGGCCTTAGCTGCATCATCCTCCCCTGGTTGAGAAAAATTCGTCCTCGAATTTGTACATTCTTCTTCATCTGATTGTTTACCTCCGTAATATGGAACAAGATGTTTAACATTGAACACGTCAGACGTGTAAACATCTTCTGGCAGCTTCAACTTATAAGCATTTTTATTAATTTTCTTCACAATTTCAATCGGACCAATTTTTCGCGCTTTCAACTTGTTATAAGCACCCATCGGAAAACGATCCTTTGTTAATACAGCATAAACCAAATCACCTTCCTTAAATTCAACATTTCGGCATTTCAAATCTGCAGACTTCTTATACTTCTCATTCGATTTCTCCAATCGTTTCTGAACGACTTTATGACATTCAGTCAGCTCATCAACAAAATCAGCAGCTCGTTTAACTGTTCCCTTCGACTGTGGTACTACTGCTAAATCCAACGGTCCCCTGGGTAAATTTGAATAAACAATCTGAAATGGACTGAATCCCGTGCTACGATTCACTGCATGATTATGTGCAAATTCAGCTTCGCATAACTTCATGTCCCAACTTCTCAAGTTATCCTGTACAAGACAACGCAACAAATTTCCCAATGACCTGTTAACAACTTCTGTCTGTCCATCTGTTTGTGGATGATAAGCACTACTAAATTTCAGTTTCGTTCCCACCATCTTCCACAAACTCAACCAAAAGTGACTCAGGAAACGAGTATCTCTATCCGACACAATAGATTCTGGCAATCCATGAAGTCGATAGATCTCCTTGAAAAATAACTGTGCTACTTGAACTGCATCCGCTGTCTTCTTGCAGGCAATAAAATGTGCCATCTTCGAAAACCTGTCCACCACAACAAATATCGAATCATTTCCCCTTTGAGTTCTAGGCAAACCCAAAACGAAATCCATGCTAATATCAACCCATGGCTTAGACGGTACAGGCAACGGCATATACAACCCTGCATTCGTTGTTGTTCCCTTTGACACCTGGCAAATATGGCATCTCTCCACGAATCTTTCAACCTCTTTTCTCATCGACGGCCAAAAATAAGACTGTGAAATCAACTGCAAAGTACGATCACGGCCCACATGCCCTTCCTCGTGTAACTCCTTGACAATTTTCAATCTCAAGCTACAGTCTGGTATACATAAGCGATTCCCTTTAAACAGAAAACCATCAACCCACATAAATTCATCGGTACTCCCATCCTTCACTTTTTCAACATATTTCACAAAGTAAGGATCTTCTTCAATCATCTCTGGCAACATTTCAAACCCCGTCACTTCAACTTTCATTGTCGTTAATAAATGACTCCTCCTACTCAAAGCATCAGCTACCCGATTTGTCACCCCTGATTTGTGCTTAACGACAAAAGTAAATTGCTGTAAATATGCAATCCATGATGCATGTCTCGCTGAGATTTTATCCTGCCCTTGTAAATGTTTCAAAGCTTCATGATCAGTATAAAGAACAAATTCCTTCTGAAACAGATAATGCCTCCAATGCTTAACAGCTTGCACAACAGCATAGAATTCAACGTCATATGTACTGTATCTCATCTTTGCCCCTGACAACTTTTCGCTGAAATAAGCAACTGGCTTCCCATTCTGACTCAGAACTCCTCCAATACCAACCTTCGAAGCATCAGTATGCAATTCAAACAATAACTGAAAATTTGGTAAAACAAGAATTGGTGCAGACGTCAACAATTCCTTGATCCTTTCAAAGGCAACCCCCGCTTCCTCTGACCATACAAACTGTTTCCCCTTCATGCAATCAGTCACTGGAGCCATCACGCTACTGAAGTGTGGAATGAATCTTCGGTAGAATGACGCTAGCCCATGAAAACTTCTCACTTCTGTAATTGTCTTTGGCTGTGGTCAATTCCTGACTGCTTCAACTTTACTCTGGTCAACTTGAATACCTTCTCCTGAAACAACATACCCAAGAAATAAAACAGTATGCGTCATAAACACACATTTCTTCGTAGCAGCATAAAATTGTTCCTCACGAAGAATAATCAATACTTCCCTCAGATGTAGAACATGCTCCTCCGTACTTCTGCTATAAATCAGAATATCATCGAAATAAACCACGACGAACTTCCCAATGAATGGTCTAAAGATTTGATTCCTCACCCGCATGAATGTACTAGGTGCATTGGACAAACCAAATGGCATAACCAACCATTCGTATAATCCCTCTCTTGTCTTGAAAGCTGTCTTCCATTCGTCTCCAGGTCTGATTCGAATTTGATGATAACCACTCTTCAAATCAATCTTCGAAAATATAGTTGCCCCACTCAACTGATCCAGCAAATCATCCAACCTCGGCATAGGAAATCTGTAACGAACAGTGATCTTATTCAAAGCTCTACTATCTGTGCACATCCTCCATGTTCCGTCCTTCTTTGGTACTAACAATGCTGGCACGGCACAAGGACTCAAGCTTTCCTGAACACGTCCCTGTTCCAACAACTCTTCCACCTGCCTTCGTAACTCCTCATGTTCCTTCGGACTCATTCGGTAATGTGGTCGATGTGGTAACACTGCTTCCGGAACAAGATCAATTTGATGTTGAATGTCTCTAAGTAGCGGTAACTCTTTAGGTAACTCCTCTGGAAAGACATCTTCGAATTCTTTCAAAACCGGCTTTGCTTCTTCTGGAATCTCAACTTCTTCACTACTCTCTCTCCCAATCAACAAAAACACCTCAGGTTCTTCCTCCACTTCCTTGACAAACTCCTTCAAAGTCAACAGAGTTTTCAATTCCTCAATCTCTTCTAGCTTGCTCTCCTTCTGCTGTTGTTTCTTGGGAACCAAAGTGATTTTAGTACCCTCGAACATGAAACTGTAACTGTTGGCACGACCATCATGTTGTACTGCTCTATCAAACTACCACGGTCTGCCCAACAACAGATGACATACGTCCATATCTACAACATCACACCAAATTTCATCTTTGTACTTTTTCCCAATCGAAAAATTAACACAAGCTCTTCGACACACCTTCACTTCACCGCCCTTCCTTAACCATGCTAGCTTGTACGGTTTAGGATGCTTCTCAGTCTTCAAGTTCAATTTCCTCACAGCTTCTATAGAAATTATATTATCACAACTCCCAGCATCTATGACAAACTTGCAAACTTTCCCAAGAATAGTGCATGTCGACTGAAAAATATTGCTTCTCAACCAACTACAGTCCTCCTCTTGCTTTGGTGTCAAACAACTTCTCCTCATTATAAGATTACAACCTTCATCTCCAAACAATTCTTCTTCCTCCTCAACATAAGGTACATTTGAACATTCTGCCTCCTCACCATCATCCTCCTCAACTTCTGCAACCATGGTTCTCTTCTTCGGCTTCGGACATTCATTACTTTTGTGACCCAACTCCTGACAATTATAACATTTGAAAACACTGCTAACTTTCGCCTTCTCAGTCTCCTTCACCATTGGCTTTGTAACAGGTTTAGGAACATTAGAACTTCCACCAACACCCCTTGCTTGATTATTGGAATTAGTAAACACACCACCTCCACGCCTTCCTTGTTTCTCCCAAGCTAACGCCTTCTGATGTGCCTCTGCCACAGATCTTGGATCAAACATATTAACCATATCCTGGATCTGCATTCTCAATCCCCCAATGAATCTAGCAGTTAGTTGTTCTTCTGTCTCCATAATATCATTCCTGGCAATGAGTTGGTAAAATTCATCAGCATAATCACTAACAGACTTCGTCCCTTGCCTCAGATTCTGCAACCTTTGGTACATAAGTGATTGGTAGTTGTAAGGTAAGAAAGTAGATCTCATCAACTTTTTCATCTTATCCCATGATTCTATCTTTGACTTCCCCATCCGTTCTCGAGTAAGTTTAGTTTGCTGCCACCACGCCAAAGCTCTCCCCCTCAACCTAGTAGCAACCAACTTCACCCTTCGATTCTCCGGGACCTCCTTGAAATCAAAGATTTCCTCCACATTAGATAACCAATCTAAAAACTCTTCAACAACCATCCCGCCTTCAAACTCCGGAATTTCCATCTTCATACCCGATTCCCATCGACGATCATCTTCAACATCCCGATAAGAATTTCGAACTTGGTCTCGATCTCGATAATGAATACTAGCTTTATCACCTTCTTCAACGAAATCAAAAGTACGTCTACATCGATCTCGACCATTATCATCCCTTCGTTCATGCATGCTTCTTTGACTATGTCTCTCTTCATCTCTATATGCTTCATTGTCAAATTCACGTTGACTTCTTCTCTCTTCATGTGCATAGTCATGATGATCTCTTCGTGATGAAATTGATGTTCCTCTTCTATCTCTACAAGAATGTGGTGATACCCTCCTCGCTTCCGTAACCGATGGCGAAACTCGGTTTCCTCCATGGTTCGAGTTTGGTGATCTCCTCCTTTTATTCAAATCATTCATCAATTTCTCCAATTTACCAATGCCCTCATCAAATTTATCATTAATACGTTGTTCCATAAGCTCGGCTTCTTCTCTACGATACAAAGCTTCAACGTTTTGATGACGATTAGCTCTCCTTGGTGGCATGATTGAAAACTTTCACAAACACTTCAACAAAACAACAAGTCACGGCTCAACAATGCACGGCTATGCTTTATACGACTCAACCCTTGACTCGGCAAGAGCTTGACTCGGTCCAACTTGTCTCGGCTTGATCTAGCTCGGCAATAGTTCTACACGGCTCAACCTTGACTCGGCTATGACTTCACTACTTAGCTCGATCAAGCTTCTAATGATCCTCCTTAGGCTCGGCTACCTCAATAGTATACACGGCCCAATTTCAACTTCAAACACCTTTCAACACTTAGATCCAAGAATCAATGGATCAAATACTTCACACTTGTTGCAACTTCAATATGAACACGATGAACAACTTCAACTTCAAAAACTTCAAAAACTTGGCTCCATGAATCAACTTAGCTATGATTGGCTAAGTATGGCTCTGATACCAAAACTGACGCAGCGGATAATTCGAAACAAACTTCAATCGATGAAATGTAGCAATCGGTGAGTTGAAGATACCAAAATGCCCAAGTTCGTTGATCCAAAGATACCGAACTCTAGCTATCTCAAACACGTTGATAGCACACTATACCGTGTTCAAAGATCTACGATTCTTCGCACATTGATCTAGCGCACTAGATTCCGTGAATCGGCTTCTACGATCGTTGAATCGAGCGCACTCGATTAACTGAAAGAGGAGATAGGAGATTACACTCAACTACCAATTGGTATGAAAGCAAAAAGCTAACAAAAGAGAATTTTATTCAAAAATCAACAACCCTTACAAAATGACACACACGACTATTTATAGCATTTACAACTGACCCCCCCTTGAGTCGCATACGACTTACGACTCATCCTGGGTCGGCAACGACCTACGACTCACGACACAAAAACACACAGTGCAAGCGACTTAAGAAAATACACTACATGCCAACAGTACACGACTCAACACTACATACGACTCAACAATTGTCACGACTCAACCGACTCAACACATTACAGACATATACGACTTAAAGGTACAACGACTCAAGACTTCACCGACTCATAGCCTCCCTTCGGCATATCTCTTCAAGCGAGTTAACTCCGGCCGACTCATCTAGGTCGTGACTCGTTGACTCGGCACAGTCTCCTTCTGATAGCCGGTTAGCTCGGAAACGACTCATATCTTCACTGACTCGTTCACGACTCAAATTAGGTCGACTCATCATGAGTCGTAACTCGTTGACTCGGCACCCTTCCTCTTTGTATCCAGTTATCTCTTCCTTCAGTCTTTCCTTAGGTCGCTGCCATCCTTCCTTAGCTCGTAACCGACTCAAGCTATCATTGACTCGCGACCGACTCAAATCCGATACCTTCTCTATGCGACTTATGGTTATCACTCCCCCCTGTAACTCCTTAAGTCGGAAACGACTCATACCTTTATTGAGTCGTGGACGACTCATCAAGTTGCACCATAGACTCATATTTTCAGGAATTAAATACTGCGCAATTTCCTCTCTGGCCTTAGCTGCATCACACATCCACATGTTTTTAAATTGACGCTCACTATTCGGTTTAGCTGGAAGAGGACCTTTGTGTCATATAACCCATTTCGAATAGTGATATGACGAAATGGATGAGCATTCGAAGACGGTGTTGAAGACCAGGTGTCTTCGAGAACGATACGATAACCTGTCGAATGACTCTGCACTGAGTTGCTCCAGTATAGAGTTCTCCATATGTGATGGGGAGTCTGATCAAGATTGTGGATGGCCGGATTGCAAGGGCTTCTTCAGAAGTGCCTTCGGTTCTGTTTGAACCCGGAACAGACTTATATGGATTGTATGTCTGACATTACATTTTGAGATATAAAGCAGATTTCTTTCAAATACATTTCTGTTGGTGGAGGAGAATTTATTCTCTTAGCTTAACACCCTTCTCTTAGACGTAAGATCTCAAAGGTTATGTAGTTGAAGGTTATCAGTAATACACTCCCAACTTGGTAATGTGGCATGTTGAGTGCTGCTGATCATTTGTTGATCAAAGCAAGGCTTTTTTGAAAAGCGTAGCTTTGTGGACGAGACTTTGTCGAGCCTCACAACCCGGTAATGGTCGAAACAGAATAGATGCAGCAAGGTTATTGGGGGTGGCGCCCCTTATGGTATGCGCATTTCCTTCTGGATAGAAGTGGTATGATGGTATGGAGCCCAGATACTTAACTTATGTGGATATCGCAAATATATTACTTTGTGATCGTTGTTGTTAGGGCCCTGGATAAAGGTTGGTTACAGCCGGGGGATGACATACTCGTGTAGTAGTTATCTAGTTACAAAGGTAAACGGGCCTTGTGTTGGTAGAGATCCAGTTAGGTTCTCGGGGCGTCCCTCCAGAAGCGCACCCATGTGGCCCATGAAGTTCCTTAACTGACCATTTTTTGGAAATCCAATTACCAATACGAGCCCAGTACGATTTTAGTTGTAGAACCTGCCATATAATATGGTAGCTATAATAGGCATTCTATAATGGTACGTATGCCGGCTAAGATTAATATTATACTTTCGAAAATGTTTTCTACACTATGCACTAATAATAATATCAAAGAGTTTTATCGTATAAAGCATATTGTGATGTCCCGGAAATTTGGGCAATATTTATTTAATAATTTCATTTATAATTTATTTTAAAATGTGAAATACTGATTTAATAATCCAATTCAAATATAATTTTCTTTTGAAAATTTATAATTATTTTGTTAATAAATGATATTTTTTTGAAAATTTATAATAATGATTTAATTTGAGAAGCTTATTGTTTTAAAATGTTGAAAATATTTTAAATGATAAAATTTCCTTTCTAAATTGATTTAAAAATATTTATTTATAATGTATATATGTGTATACATTGTAAATAGGTGTTTTGATTTTAATTTTAAATTTAATAAAGGATCTTTTCAAATTTATAATATATATATAGGTGTATAATTTGTGGATTGATTAAACTAAAATGAAAATAGTATTGAACTTTTCATAAGTCAATTTATAAATCTATCTTGTATTTTTAGAAGGAAATTATAATAAATATTTTGTTATAAATATATATAGTTAAGAATTGTATTTTTATAATAAAGTTTATTTTGTTTTATTTTAAAATTGTTTTGAAATAAATTTAGTTTATTTATATTAGAATATGTTAATTTGAAAACTCTTGAATAAAATATAATTCAACATTTGTTCTTTTCTTTTTAAAAAGTTTCTCTTTTGAAATTTGTTTTAAATAATTCTTAAAATATTCAAACAAATATTTGTATATGTTTGGATAATTCATTTGTAAAGACTAAATATATATAAACATATTAAAACATCATAGATTAAATTAGAAATGGTTTTATTTTAAATTAAACAATTGTAAAACAAAGAAGTTTATTTTATATTAGAAATCTTACATGTGTAAGCTTCATGTTTTAAAATAGACACTTGTAATTTATTTCCATACTTAATTAACAAGTGGCAATACAAATGAATATTTGAATTTATTAGTTTAGATAAAACTTAACATATCTTTTGTTTTCAAACATTTTTATCTTCTTCTAAATGAAAATTCAGATCTGAGAAAAAGAAAATCATCTTCACTCTAAAAAATAATAATTCCACAACTCAATCTATATTCTACAAACAAACTCAATCTGTCATCAAAAAGTTTTTTTTTAAAACCCTACAAAATTCATCTGAAATTCTTTAAACCTGCAACCCCAAATTTTGTAACTTGTGAAACAAAAGCCTTCAACCTGTGAATTCAAATCTGCAAGCAAACCAATTTCTTCAATCTGTAAATTCACTTTAATCTGGGAAGCATGCAGATCCAAAGCCTGAAATACATCATGTCATCATCAAATGAAATCCCCAGGCTTGCAAACAACATGCTGTCACCATTTTCAACTAGCCTGCAAACAATTTAATCTTCAATGATCAATGCAAGCAAAGTTGAAAATGGGGAGCATACAGACCAAACCATCACCAAATGCAGTTCCCAGGCCTGCATACTTCAAGTTATAATCATCTCTAACCAACATGCAAGCTCTGATTCAATCTACAGTGGAATTCAGGCTGCAGGAATGTGCTCACATTGGAATGCATGCTGTTTTTTTCAATCTAAGGTGAGTAAATTTTCTATCTTAAAAACAGTTTTCTCTTTTAAAATTTAACTATCAAAAATCTACAGAAACTAAAGCTAATTCAAAATGCTCCAAATAAGAAAACTGTAAAATAGTAGTAATTAAAAACTGTTCTGTTTTCTTTTAGTAAGTAACCTTAAAATTTTATAGGTTGTACTAAATTTATCTATGCATATGTATATGATAGAATTGAGTATGTCTTGATTGTTGTATGATGGATGTTTTGTGTTTTTCTTGAATATGCTTGTGACTGTTGTAGATGGATGTTCTGTGATACTTTATAGATTATGCAGATAAATGTTGTGTAAATGGTTTTACAGTCATGCTTCTGTTATTACTTGGATTTGAATTCAAATCCACTTCTTTATGACTGAATCATGGTTAGAGAATATTGTGTAAACATAATGTGTGTTCAGTATAGTTTAGGTTTGAAAATTTTTTAGTTTAAAAAAAAAGAAGAAGAAGAACCCTATTACATCTGAAAACAGTAACTACAGACAAAAGTTTTCAAAGTAAAAGTTTTCCAAACATCTTTAAAATTATTAAAACAAGCTTAAGCTTAAATGTATGTTAAAAAAAGAAAGCATGGATATTTAAACATGTATCAAGTTGTAAAGGCTTATGAGGAGTCTGTGATTATGGTATGTGCAGTAATTAGGATTCTTGAGGATATCAATTCATAAGTAAACTTTGGAATCTGAAATTCCTTCTGAAGATAGAATGATGACTGGAGAGAATGGGGGAAATAAGGGGAAGATGGTCAGAGATTAAAGGTGATGACTGTAGGTTTTTTTTAAGGTTTGGTCTGTCTTGGTGAATTAGTTTCCAGGGTGTCATTTTGCTTGAACCTGATTTTCAAGCTACAGAGTATTTGTGTTGGGGTTTGTATCAAGTGGAGAGGTGGATAGCTTCCTGGAGATGGCCAGAGTTTAGACCATAAGATGATCAGAGTGAAGTGTTAAAATGAATGACAGTTTTGGTTGGTCTCTGGTGGAAATTTTGGTGCAGGCTTTGGGTGACTCGGAGTTGAACCCGTGCAGTTGGTGTTATAACCCGAAGTAAGTAGGCATTTAACTCGAAGTAAATTGAGGGTGGTCTCGGGTTGTGTAAGTGCAGGCCTGAGTATTGTATTTGATAAAAATCTGGAAACTCAACATGTTTAAAAGCTTTGATTTAATTCAAGTATAGGTTGAATTGAATTCAAGTAAGTTTTGAATTCAGAAAGTTTAAATGATAAATTTAAATTTAAGGAAGATTTAAATTTATATCTGAAAAAAAAACAGTAAAATAAAATTTTCAGGTTTTGAATCCAGATTTTTAATTAAAACAGTTTTGTTTTTTTTTTAAAATTTAAAAGTGGATTCAATATTTAAAACAAGATTCAAATTTAGGTTTGAATTGAATTTAAGTTTGAATTCAAGTTTAAAATTGAAACATTTAAATTTTAAGTAAGATTTGAATTTGGTTTTGAAATCAAATTAAATATGATTCCAGTTTTTATTTTAAAACCTGTTTGAATTCAAATCAAGTTGAAAGTTTTAAATATTTGACAGAAATTTTATTAAGCAGAATTCAAATATGAATCTGATTTTAAATGAAGGTTTAAATTATAAAAGAATTCTTTCTTTTAAGTATTAAATAAAATTATGCTATGTTAACTGTAAATTGAAAGTTGAATTTGATTTTTGAAATGTATTGTTTAAATACATTTTGAATATTAATTAAGTTATAAATAAGTAAATAAATTATTTTGGGAAATAATTAAGAATTTACTTATTTGTTTGATTTTAAATAATAACTTGAATTAATTTATAATTAAAGATGATTTATGAATAATTAATCTAAGGTAATTTTCTTAAGTAAGGAATAAATGGAATGTTGTTAATTATCTAAGGATAATTAATAATTAGTTAATGTCATTAATTTTGATGGATTAATTAGATTAATTATTTTAGGAAAATATATTGTAATTTGATAAGTATAATTACTTTACCAAAAGTAATTAAGGAATTAATTATTTATTAATTCTGATAATATGCTTTGTTAAATTAATTAATTTAGTTTAATTAATTTAAGAATAATTTAATGATAATAATTACTTAATGTAATTTATGGAGTAAGATTACTTAGAGAAGTAATAATTACTGGAATGTAATTAAGGAAAGGTGATTTACTTAAAAGTAATTTGGATAATTACTTTTGTAATTAATCAAGGATTAATTAATATAGATAATTAATTATTGATAATTAATTTATTAAGGAGTAATTAAGATAGTTAATTACTGGATTTAAGTATTAATCAAGGTGATTAATAATGGTATTTAATTTAATTGGTAAATGTAATTAATTTTTAATTGAGTAATCAATTTAAATATTAATTAGAGATCATTAATTATTATAATTAATGATGTAATTAAGAATTGTTCAATTAAGAATTAATTAATTAATTAAGTGATTAATTAATTGTAATTAACTAAGGATAAATGTAATTAATTATAGTCAATTAATTAAGTAATTAAATGTTAATTACTTATGATTAAGGTTAATTAATTTTATGGAATTAATTTAAGACTAATTACTTATTGTAATTAGTGAATGATTAATCATAGATGTTTAATCAAGTTGAATACTTAATGAATGATTATTTAACTAGGTTGATTAATCAATAGATTTATAAGCAAAATTTATAGGATGGGTAATTAATTTAATTTATTTTAAATTAATTAAAGATAGAAGTAATTAATTTAATTCATTTTAAATTAATTATAAATGATGGATAATATATCATTGTTTATGGATGATATTGATATACCTTTGGATGGTTGTGATCTCAGAAATGAGATGAGTGGTATCTATAGGATATGGATGCTTAGTTAAAGTATGATGGATTATTTGGTTGTGATGGTTGTTGTTGTGATGTTTGACTGTTGTGATGATTATCTGTTGTGATAATGTTATGAGTTATCTATTATGATGTGAATATGTAGTTTATCTATCTGAGTGAAATAGATAAAAGTAAAATGAGTTAATTGTTTAAAACCCTTAAGTATAACTTGGACATTAAAATGGCGTTTGGTTTCGGTGAGACCGGGATCGGGTTTCCATATTTGGATATCCGAAAACCACATCGATTCCAATTAAACGTTAGGTCATTAATCCAAGTGGAGCAAGTGAAGACTCGAGGTGTAAGGGCTATACGTCAGTATAACTCTGTGGGTGATTCCGTAATGAGTTTGACGGAATAGTACTTATAGATTCGAGATGGTGATTTAGAGTGCAAGGGTTATTGTCGTTAACTCTGAGGGTGATTCCAAAAAGAGTGTAACGAGATAATGCCTTCGGTTTCGTTCGAACCCGAAACGAACTTGTATGGATTGAATGCTTTCAGAACATCGTCAGGTGGACGATGAGCATTCTAAGATAGATGTGTTCTCTAAAGGTAATCGCAGCCTCAAGCCTCATCAACCGGGAATGGCTAAAACAGGGGAGGTGCAGCAAGGCTTCGTGGGTCGCACCCACTGGAGAGCGAGATTTACCCCTGTCTAGAGGTCCCTTTATATTTCGGCTGTGTGGACGGTTGAGAGCTCCAACCGTCGGGGTTATCTTGTTTGGAACTATTCAGTAAGGAATGGGTCCGGCCTTGTGTTGCAGGGGATGAAGGGAGTAATCCTCGGTACTGTGATCTAGGCCACGTACTGTGACGGGCGGTACCCCAGTGGCCCTGCCATTGTTGGAAACCCATTTTCCCTACGAGACTCTACGGTTTTGTTTGTATTACCCACTTTTGTGGCTAGTAGCTGGAATTTAATGAATGTAACAATTTCGGCTATTTCTTATTTACTTGAAAACCCTAGACACTATTATAATATCACTGGATTTCCTATCAAATGTTTTGTTTAGCGTAAGGTAAAAACTTTTCCATGTTTATGTGTGGGAAGTCTTACGTGATACCTTTTGTTATCAAAGGATTTTCTAAAGTTAAGCAACTTTTAAACTATTTACTCACACCAGACCCCTGTCTGACCCGAGTGTTTATTTTCTGTTTTATTAAACTCTTGGGTACTCATATTATGTATGAGTAGTCAAGTGATTCAGGATTGCTTTGACGGGTTATGGAGGAGCAAATGGAGCAGGAGGCTTCTGCGTTGTAGTTATCTATTTTCCGCTGTGTTGGTATCTCTGAGTCGTCTCTCTGAGTTATTTCTTGTACTGTTTAGAGTTGTATAACTAGACAGATGTTTATAACTGTCTAGTATGTGTTGTATTGGCTGTAAAACTCTGATGTATATGATACTATGTAAAGTATTATGTGATATATTATATTTTATTCGTTCCGCTGTGAGATTCTGATGTTGTTTGTGTTCTTCTTTCTCTTTCTTTTCTTCTTCTATCCCTTTCTTTCTTCTTAGCGATGCAACTTCCTGGAGTATGGAAGTTGGGTCGTTACAACGTGGTATCAGAGCATTAGGTTGAGTGAATACCTAGGCTCTGTAGTGGTGTCTTTCTCGAGAGAGCGTACTTGTAATTTTAAATATAAATATATTTAATTCTACCTATCTGTTGGGTTACCTGTTCAGGTTTTCCAATATAAGTAATAAAGGTAGATAGGGTAGTGGTGTGTGTAACACAACTACCAATGGTTGGAGTTCTGAGTGTTTGAGCTGGGAAGTGATCTGCTAGGGCAGTGTTGGGCATCTTGAGTAGTTTGGCAGTTTGGTGTGAAGGATTTTTCTGATCTCTGGGGGAGAATCTTTTCAAGATTGGAGTGTATCTTTGGATTTTAAGCTTGATTTCACTCGTGTGAGTGGATTTTTCTTGAGTCTGGATCAGTTTGGAGTACTGAAGCCAGCAATGATATTTTGGCAACCTTAGGAAGGAGTTCTGTCTGTATTTGAGTATGAGACTCAGTTTGGCAGAGTATTTTGTGCTTGGTTTGAAGGCGAGTTTCCTGAGGGATATCTGTCTTTTGAAGGCTCTTTTGTGGAAGTGGCAGGTGTAGCTTTGAGATTCGATGAGTTTTTGGTAAGAAAGTTTTTGGCAGCAGTAGCAGCCGTGAGTGGCCTGTTTCTTCATTGGTTCTGAAGTCTCTGTGATTCTTTTGTCAGTAGGCCGGGCAGATGGTGAAGCTTGTCCGTTTCTTCTGGAAGCTCAGCTAGGTGTGATGTTTGTGGTTGAAGATGGACCACTAGTTTCTCTTTGATTTGAAGGCTTGGCTGTTCTGATTGTTGAAAAGAGAACAATCTGAACTGAGTAGAATCGCAAAAGTGACTTGCGATGATCCGGAGTTTCTGAGTAATCTTTGTTTGGATCGAAGCATCTCTAGAAGATGTTTGAGTTATCGAAGTGGTTTGATATTTTCTGGATGTCTTCGAAGGAGTTAAGTTTTGCATCCGCATCAGGAGATTGAGTTCTGTTTCGACTTGGTTTTTTGAGATTTTATGGGATTTGATGAACAATGTTTTCGGGGTAAGTTGATCAAGTTTATACCTGTGTTCGTCAACAGCATTCTCAAATCAGAGTTGCGCAGTGGAAGCATGGTGGCAGCTACTCCAGAATAGGAGCACCCGATTCATTTGGGGATTTGTGTTTTGTCTTGGATCAGAGGATTTCTACGGGAAATTCACTTTAATATGGAGACTTGGATGTCCTCTGCATCTGTTCTGTTTTCCGAATAAGTGTAGTTTGTCTGAAGTCTTCTGATATTTGTAGCAGAGTTTGTGTGATGGATTGGATTGATCTAGAAGTTGAAGGCAGCCCAGGATCGACAGGAAAGATTTGTGGATAGGAGATTGGACCTTTCTGTTTTCTCTCAAGGGTTAAGTGATTGATCTACAGGATTGGATTGCCAGTTTGGATAACTGGGATTCGATGAGTTTCACGTATCTCTGAGGGAATACGTGTATGATCTATCTCTAGTTGTGGAACCAGCAGTTCTGGAGTTTTGGTTGTTGAGTCAGACTTGTTTGCAGTCTGATATCTTGTCTTGTGTTGTAGATATAGCTGTATAGGAGTTTTTGGAATTTCTTAGTATTGATTGTTTGGAATCTCTTGAGCGAGTATCCCGGTATATATATACTTGGGGAAACTCGATAGAATCTTATCCAGAATTTGTCTGAATAATTAGATTTGTTTGATTGATTGAATTGGTTGTCTTGATTGTTAGCATATGTTGATATGTGCTTGTGTTTTAAATAAAATCTTTAAAGAGATTATTAAATTACCTTTGCTTTTAAATTTCGGGGACGAAATTCTTTTAAGTGGGGAGGAATGTGATGTCCCGGAAATTTGGGCAATATTTATTTAATAATTTCATTTATAATTTATTTTAAAATGTGAAATACTGATTTAATAATCCAATTCAAATATAATTTTCTTTTGAAAATTTATAATTATTTTGTTAATAAATGATATTTTTTTGAAAATTTATAATAATGATTTAATTTGAGAAGCTTATTGTTTTAAAATGTTGAAAATATTTTAAATGATAAAATTTCCTTTCTAAATTGATTTAAAAATATTTATTTATAATGTATATATGTGTATACATTGTAAATAGGTGTTTTGATTTTAATTTTAAATTTAATAAAGGATCTTTTCAAATTTATAATATATATATAGGTGTATAATTTGTGGATTGATTAAACTAAAATGAAAATAGTATTGAACTTTTCATAAGTCAATTTATAAATCTATCTTGTATTTTTAGAAGGAAATTATAATAAATATTTTGTTATAAATATATATAGTTAAGAATTGTATTTTTATAATAAAGTTTATTTTGTTTTATTTTAAAATTGTTTTGAAATAAATTTAGTTTATTTATATTAGAATATGTTAATTTGAAAACTCTTGAATAAAATATAATTCAACATTTGTTCTTTTCTTTTTAAAAAGTTTCTCTTTTGAAATTTGTTTTAAATAATTCTTAAAATATTCAAACAAATATTTGTATATGTTTGGATAATTCATTTGTAAAGACTAAATATATATAAACATATTAAAACATCATAAATTAATTTAGAAATGGTTTTATTTTAAATTAAACAATTGTAAAACAAAGAAGTTTATTTTATATTAGAAATCTTACATGTGTAAGCTTCATGTTTTAAAATAGACACTTGTAATTTATTTCCATACTTAATTAACAAGTGGCAATACAAATGAATATTTGAATTTATTAGTTTAGATAAAACTTAACATATCTTTTGTTTTCAAACATTTTTATCTTCTTCTAAATGAAAATTCAGATCTGAGAAAAAGAAAATCATCTTCACTCTAAAAAAAAAATTCCACAACTCAATCTATATTCTACAAACAAACTCAATCTGTCATCAAAAAGTTTTTTTTTAAAACCCTGCAAAATTCATCTGAAATTCTTTAAACCTGCAACCCCAAATTCTGTAACTTGTGAAACAAAAGCCTTCAACCTGTGAATTCAAATCTGCAAGCAAACCAATTTCTTCAATCTGTAAATTCACTTTAATCTGGGAAGCATGCAGATCCAAAGCCTGAAATACATCATGTCATCATCAAATGAAATCCCCAGGCTTGCAAACAACATGCTGTCACCATTTTCAACTAGCCTGCAAACAATTTAATCTTCAATGATCAATGCAAGCAAAGTTGAAAATGGGGAGCATACAGACCAAACCATCACCAAATGCAGTTCCCAGGCCTGCATACTTCAAGTTATAATCATCTCTAACCAACATGCAAGCTCTGATTCAATCTACAGTGGAATTCAGGCTGCAGGAATGTGCTCACATTGGAATGCATGCTATTTTTTTCAATCTAAGGTGAGTAAATTTTCTATCTTAAAAACAGTTTTCTCTTTTAAAATTTAACTATCAAAAATCTACAGAAACTAAAGCTAATTCAAAATGCTCCAAATAAGAAAACTGTAAAATAGTAGTAATTAAAAACTGTTCTGTTTTCTTTTAGTAAGTAACCTTAAAATTTTATAGGTTGTACTAAATTTATCTATGCATATGTATATGATAGAATTGAGTATGTCTTGATTGTTGTATGATGGATGTTTTGTGTTTTTCTTGAATATGCTTGTGACTGTTGTAGATGGATGTTCTGTGATACTTTATAGATTATGCAGATAAATGTTGTGTAAATGGTTTTACAGTCATGCTTCTGTTATTACTTGGATTTGAATTCAAATCCACTTCTTTATGACTGAATCATGGTTAGAGAATATTGTGTAAACATAATGTGTGTTCAGTATAGTTTAGGTTTGAAAATTTTTTAGTTTAAAAAAAAAGAAGAAGAAGAACCCTATTACATCTGAAAACAGTAACTACAGACAAAAGTTTTCAAAGTAAAAGTTTTCCAAACATCTTTAAAATTATTAAAACAAGCTTAAGCTTAAATGTATGTTAAAAAAAGAAAGCATGGATATTTAAACATGTATCAAGTTGTAAAGGCTTATGAGGAGTCTGTGATTATGGTATGTGCAGTAATTAGGATTCTTGAGGATATCAATTCATAAGTAAACTTTGGAATCTGAAATTCCTTCTGAAGATAGAATGATGACTGGAGAGAATGGGGGAAATAAGGGGAAGATGGTCAGAGATTAAAGGTGATGACTGTAGGTTTTTTTTAAGGTTTGGTCTGTCTTGGTGAATTAGTTTCCAGGGTGTCATTTTGCTTGAACCTGATTTTCAAGCTACAGAGTATTTGTGTTGGGGTTTGTATCAAGTGGAGAGGTGGATAGCTTCCTGGAGATGGCCAGAGTTTAGACCATAAGATGATCAGAGTGAAGTGTTAAAATGAATGACAGTTTTGGTTGGTCTCTGGTGGAAATTTTGGTGCAGGCTTTGGGTGACTCGGAGTTGAACCCGTGCAGTTGGTGTTATAACCCGAAGTAAGTAGGCATTTAACTCGAAGTAAATTGAGGGTGGTCTCGGGTTGTGTAAGTGCAGGCCTGAGTATTGTATTTGATAAAAATCTGGAAACTCAACATGTTTAAAAGCTTTGATTTAATTCAAGTATAGGTTGAATTGAATTCAAGTAAGTTTTGAATTCAGAAAGTTTAAATGATAAATTTAAATTTAAGGAAGATTTAAATTTATATCTGAAAAAAAAAACAGTAAAATAAAATTTTCAGGTTTTGAATCCAGATTTTTAATTAAAACAGTTTTGTTTTTTTTAAAAAATTTAAAAGTGGATTCAATATTTAAAACAAGATTCAAATTTAGGTTTGAATTGAATTTAAGTTTGAATTCAAGTTTAAAATTGAAACATTTAAATTTTAAGTAAGATTTGAATTTGGTTTTGAAATCAAATTAAATATGATTCCAGTTTTTATTTTAAAACCTATTTGAATTCAAATCAAGTTGAAAGTTTTAAATATTTGACAGAAATGTTATTAAGCAGAATTCAAATATGAATCTGATTTTAAATGAAGGTTTAAATTATAAAAGAATTCTTTCTTTTAAGTATTAAATAAAATTATGCTATGTTAACTGTAAATTGAAAGTTGAATTTGATTTTTGAAATGTATTGTTTAAATACATTTTGAATATTAATTAAGTTATAAATAAGTAAATAAATTATTTTGGGAAATAATTAAGAATTTACTTATTTGTTTGATTTTAAATAATAACTTGAATTAATTTATAATTAAAGATGATTTATGAATAATTAATCTAAGGTAATTTTCTTAAGTAAGGAATAAATGGAATGTTGTTAATTATCTAAAGATAATTAATAATTAATTAATGTAATTAATTTTGATGGATTAATTAGATTAATTATTTTAGGAAAATATATTGTAATTTGATAAGTATAATTACTTTACCAAAAGTAATTAAGGAATTAATTATTTATTAATTCTGATAATATACTTTGTTAAATTAATTAATTTAGTTTAATTAATTTAAGAATAATTTAATGATAATAATTACTTAATGTAATTTATGGAGTAAGATTACTTAGAGAAGTAATAATTACTGGAATGTAATTAAGGAAAGGTGATTTACTTAAAAGTAATTTGGATAATTACTTTTGTAATTAATCAAGGATTAATTAATATAGATAATTAATTATTGATAATTAATTTATTAAGGAGTAATTAAGATAGTTAATTACTGGATTTAAGTATTAATCAAGGTGATTAATAATGGTATTTAATTTAATTGGTAAATGTAATTAATTTTTAATTGAGTAATCAATTTAAATATTAATTAGAGATCATTAATTATTATAATTAATGATGTAATTAAGAATTGTTTAATTAAGAATTAATTAATTAATTAAGTGATTAATTAATTGTAATTAACTAAGGATAAATGTAATTAATTATAGTCAATTAATTAAGTAATTAAATGTTAATTACTTATGATTAAGGTTAATTAATTTTATGGAATTAATTTAAGACTAATTACTTATTGTAATTAGTGAATGATTAATCATAGATGTTTAATCAAGTTGAATACTTAATGAGTGATTATTTAACTAGGTTGATTAATCAATAGATTTATAAGCAAAATTTATAGGATGGGTAATTAATTTAATTTATTTTAAATTAATTAAAGATAGAAGTAATTAATTTAATTCATTTTAAATTAATTATAAATGATGGATAATATATCATTGTTTATGGATGATATTGATATACCTTTGGATGGTTGTGATCTCAGAAATGAGATGAGTGGTATCTATAGGATATGGATGCTTAGTTAAAGTATGATGGATTATTTGGTTGTGATGGTTGTTGTTGTGATGTTTGACTGTTGTGATGATTATCTGTTGTGATAATGTTATGAGTTATCTATTATGATGTGAATATGTAGTTTATCTATCTGAGTGAAATAGATAAAAGTAAAATGAGTTAATTGTTTAAAACCCTTAAGTATAACTTGGACATTAAAATGGCGTTTGGTTTCGGTGAGACCGGGATCGGGTTTCCATATTTGGATATCCGAAAACCACATCGATTCCAATTAAACGTTAGGTCGTTAATCCAAGTGGAGCAAGTGAAGACTCGAGGTGTAAGGGCTATACGTCAGTATAACTCTGTGGGTGATTCCGTAATGAGTTTGACGGAATAGTACTTATAGATTCGAGATGGTGATTTAGAGTGCAAGGGTTATTGTCGTTAACTCTGAGGGTGATTCCAAAACGAGTGTAACGAGATAATGCCTTCGGTTTCGTTCGAACCCGGAACGAACTTGTATGGATTGAATGCTTTCAGAACATCGTCAGGTGGACGATGAGCATTCTAAGATAGATGTGTTCTCTAAAGGTAATAGCAGCCTCAAGCCTCATCAACCGGGAATGGCTAAAACAGGGGAGGTGCAGCAAGGCTTCGTGGGTCGCACCCACTGGAGAGCGAGATTTACCCCTGTCTAGAGGTCCCTTTATATTTCGGCTGTGTGGACGGTTGAGAGCTCCAACCGTCGGGGTTATCTTGTTCGGAACTATTCAGTAAGGAATGGGTCCGGCCTTGTGTTGCAGGGGATGAAGGGAGTAACCCTCGGTACTGTGATCTAGGCCACGTACTGTGACGGGCGGTACCCCAGTAGCCCTGCCATTGTTGGAAACCCATTTTCCCTACGAGACTCTACGGTTTTGTTTGTATTACCCACTTTTGTGGCTAGTAGCTGGAATTTAATGAATGTAACAATTTCGGCTATTTCTTATTTACTTGAAAACCCTAGACACTATTATAATATCACTGGATTTCCTATCAAATGTTTTGGTTAGCGTAAGGTAAAAACTTTTCCATGTTTATGTGTGGGAAGTCCTACGTGATACCTTTTGTTTTCAAAGGATTTTCTAAAGTTAAGCAACTTTTAAACTACTTACTCACACCAGACCCCTGTCTGACCCGAGTGTTTATTTTCTGTTTTATTAAACTCTTGGGTACTCATATTATGTATGAGTAGTCAAGTGATTCAGGATTGCTTTGACGAGTTATGGAGGAGCAAATGGAGCAGGAGGCTTCTGCGTTGTAGTTATCTATTTTCCGCTGTGTTGGTATCTCTGAGTCGTCTCTCTGAGTTATTTCTTGTACTGTTTAGAGTTGTATAACTAGACAGATGTTTATAACTGTCTAGTATGTGTTGTATTGGCTGTAAAACTCTTATGTATATGATACTATGCAAAGTATTATGTGATATATTATATTTTATTCGTTCCGCTGTGAGATTCTGATGTTGTTTGTGTTCTTCTTTCTCTTTCTTTTCTTCTTCTATCCCTTTCTTTCTTCTTAGCGATGCAACTTCCTGGAGTATGGAAGTTGGGTCGTTACACATATTCTATTATCATAAGGAGAAATCTCCCCAAGTGTGCGATTGCATTGTGTGTGTGCCGGAAGGCCTTATGGTAGTTCCATTTTCCAAAGCATGAACGGTTTCCTTTTGAAATCTGTTTTTATTCAAAGCAACTATTTTTGTTTACTCATACCATTCCCATGACTGACCCGAAGTTTGTTGTTTCCTTTCTAAACTCTGAGTGCCCAAAATTTACACACGGGCACCCTAGTAGCAGGTTTTCCGTGTTTTGGTGCTGGTTGGATTTTGAAGTCTTATGGTTTGGAGGCCATCGGTTTTTGAAGGCTTTTGACATGGAGATATTTTGAAAGCTTTTGGATCTCAAGGTGCTTAGTGTTTGGAAGTTCGCTATCGCTTCATTTCTTTGAAGACTTTCTTGGAATGCGATCACTTGTTGTTCTGTCGTGATGTTCAATTTTGAAGTTGTGTTATATGTATAAAAATACTCTGATGTTGGTGATGATGTTGTATTTGTAATATTGATGTATGGCAGTTCATTTTGTTTTCAGTTGTTTATATTCATTTAATGTTGTTATAAGCTCCATCCGAACTGAAATTTGACGTTCGAATCTCCGGCAGTCGAATACATGTGACGTATTTGATGTCGATTTGTGAACGCTGAATTTCGGATCGTGATAGGAGTAGATGGGTACGATTCACGCACGAAGGCGAGAGTAGTATAAACCCAGTAAATCTAATATAATAGAAAATGGAAATAAACTGTATATGCAGAATTAAGCCTAGAAGTGTATAATTTGTCCATTCACCAGAATTTTAGTTCAGACCCCCTCCTGATACCATCCTACAGGTTAGGAAGATGGCAGAGACTTTCCAGCTTCGAGACATTGGTTTAGAAAGTGTTGTTATATTGGTGAGTATTTACCTACTATTATATTCTACTCAGTTCCGCCATGAGATATTTATTTGAGATCTGATATATTTGTCTTTTCCTATTTTAGGATATTGGACTCCCGATTCGGCTTTAATGGGCTTGGATTTTAGCATATTTGCCGAAAATCCATACCCGCTTGAACTTTGGTTGTTACTTTTGTTATCAGAGCTTAGGTTAATAGATCCTAAGTAAATTAGGAAATATGAGTGAACGTATTTGTATTTTTGAATACAATATAATCATATTATGTATTAAAAAATCTAAATGGTCTCCAATTATAGATTTTAACATATGGAAAGTTTTCAGAAGTAATATTGATTTATAGTGTACAATAAGCTATGTTTTAAGCGAAGATTGGTATCCATTTGTTATAAGAAGTGGGAAACTTCCCTTGTATAGTAGGGAGAGTATTTTTATTTTGGAAGTAATAAGAGAATTTAGTAAGGAAATGAGATTTTCACGGTTTAGGAAGAGTATTCCTAAAGTGCAAAGAAGAAAATCCACTTTATATCTAGTCCAATAAAATGAAACTTTTGGAATTGAAAAGTTGAAAAATATAATTTTTAATATGTTTGAGGAAGTAAATATTGGGTTTTGAAAAAAAAAATTGGTATTTAAATTAGTTTTTTTATGACATAAATTTTAACAAAATTGAAATTCTTTTGAAGAATTATAGAGCATGTATAGCTCGCTAGTTTCTTTGTAGGTAAATAAAGATTTTAAATATAAAAACCTAGAGAGTGATAAGTATCGAAAACATAGGTTACAACATTTATTATTGTAATAGATTTTTTCGTGAAAAATAAAGGAAGCATAGAATACGACACTATTATTATAGTAGGTAACTCCCAAAGGAAATGTTTTTACATAGCATATGAGATTTATTAATATTTATTTTAATTGAATCCATACACTAGTATTTTTGGGTTGTAGTAACGGAGTTCTACAACATCTTTTTTGACCCAAATAAAAAAATGTGTTTCGAAGATAATTTCTAAGTACAGAAATAAAGTAGTTTGCGGGTACACTTATTATATAAATAAGTATATGGAAATGTTTTCTAGTTATGAAAACATTAAAACAGTTTTCAAAATGAGTTCTTCTTTGAAAAAAAGATGTAAGTTAAATATTAGGTAATTAATAAATTCCATAGGAAATTTCTATTGTAAGTGAATATAGATTAAACATATTTTAATCTATTGGAATGAAACGAACAATGATATAATTTTCTATGAAACCAAATCACAAATAAAGATGTTTTATGCAAGTTATAATGAATACGTGAAAGTAATGTACAAGGTGTGGAAAGAACCATATTTTGTACAGCCTATTTCGACAAATTATGAAATAAATTCCTTGTAATTTCACATAAACATGAGATCGTCTTTTAAAGGATTCATAAAAGGTTTTAGCGTTATTGGTTTCTTGTAAGAGAAAGTAGTTCTAATAAAGGTATAAAACCGTTAGGTGTAATAAGAAGTATAATAATTAGAGTCGGTATTAGTTAGGAGGGATGATATAAAGAGCCTTAGTAGGAAAGCTAACCAACGGAAATTTCATATTCTTCCATTGATTATGCGCGTTGGTTGCTTGCTTTTTTTAAAAGTCCCCATTTATAGTAAGTTAGAAACTCCTCCAAGGTTAGGTAATTGGAAGAGTTGGAAAGTTAAGGGATTTTTGATAAAATAATTGTTTTTATTTACTCCAGTTTTTGTAAATTTGAAAATCTATGAAAAGAAGATGATTTGAAAACATGTGAGGAAATTTTTGAAAGTGAGGAAAAAAATTGTTTTAAGGAAAAGCAAGGCATGTTTTAAAGAAAAATTAATTGATGAAAAAGTAAATAAGTTTTTGGAAGCGAAAAACTTAGTAAATAGTTAAATTTAAAAATCCAAACCTTTTTGAAATCTATAAAAAAATTATATGGAAAAGAGAAATAAGTTTTGAACTTAGAATTCAAAAGTTTTCTCCTCTAGGTTTGAAGAAAAATTTAAATTCAAGTGCTGTAAAGAGCTCAGTCTAGAAAGAAAAAATGTTAAGTAACCAAGTACCTTTGAATTAAAAGTAAACTCAAAGTAACATTTTAAAGGCAAGAACTTTGGGATTTGATGTTTCAAAAAATGTAGAAGCTTTAATTTTTGAAATGTAATCATAAATGCCAAACCAAACTTTTAAATATGGAGTAGATAGGAATCATTTCCTATGTGTGATGAGAAAAGTGTAAAGTTATAGCAATGACTACTTTTAGTAGTAATAATAAAAGTTCCCTTAGCGTGTATAGGACACTAATGAGAACCTATGCATGTTGCTTCATGTGTGTAAACTATAGAAGAATAGCGAAGTGATATTAGTAAGATAGCAAGACACACGTGGTTGGGATAGGTAGACCTTAGTTGGGAAAAAAATGAAAGGCAAAGGTAAAGAGAAAATTTTCCCAAACATAGTTGCTTTTTTGGACAGAGACTGCATAGATTGAAACTTTTATTCATTGCAGTAAATTAGACTTGGTTATTCCATTTTGAGTATGGAATGGAAGAGATGAATAGATCTTTTTCATCGTGAGTAACATAGCGTAACTTAATAATGAGTAATAGGCGATAGAAGGAGCATATGAGTTACTTGGATTCCTAGAGCAGAACCTTATTATGTCATAGTGGACATAGTCCTAGGCCTCTGAGCCTTAGATGATAGCTATGTTTGGCTGCTATAGTTACTTATCTAGTATTACTTTGTAATAGGACTTGTTTTCTGTTTTATTTATAAGATTGTACTCTTATGTAAGCACTTAATTCCTATTGTTAGATCAGTAATGATGCTTTTTCTCTATGTTTTTGTGATATTCACAAGTAGAGAATAAGGACACAAGACATTAACATTAAAAGAAAAGTATAAGCTGATAATAGAATAACTAAGAGGAAATAACAGATTTAAAGAAAATAACGTAAAACGTTAATAGAAAAATTTAAAAAGAGATATTTTCTTATGTAAATTGTGCTTGGGAAAACACATAGGGATTTTTATGGAATAGTATCCTAAATTCCAAGTATGAATAAAGATATATGCAAAAGAAAAACGGAGAACTGTGAAGTTTTTCCGTTTTCTACCTTCCTTTTTATGTAAGAAATTGAATTCGGAATTTTTTTTCAATTTCAAGTATTATAAATTGTGTGGTGGGATTTTGGATGAAAAATTCGTTGAACTACACCCCTAATCAGTTGGAGTGTGGGAAAAATTGAATGAAAAATGTTTTGAGTTTTCAAAAGATTGCATTCATATAGAAATTGTAAGTACATTTAGGGTGTGTGCATCATATTTTAAAATAAATTTTTAAAGAAGAAAAGCATCCATATAGGTGGTACAGCTTAAAAATTCATGTACTTGCACATATTTTGTATTGAATTACACTTTTGCACAAGAAAACGGATGGTCGCAAAATTGGATGTATACAAAATAGATGCGATTGATGCGAGAAACTGCATAATTTTACCCTTGTCGAATTTCGAGGACAAAATTTCCTAAAGGCTGGAAGAATGTTGCACTTGCATTTTTAGATAATTAAATAATCAAATAACGACGAATAGTGAAAATAAACATTTTTGGAATTGTCAAAATATGGCCTCAAAACTTATAACATTGTGTTCGTGGCGATTTTCTGATCAATTTCCATACATACTTGTTGAAATCCGAGTTGATACGAAGAAGTTACGAGAGAAACAAAAACGAAAAATAATAGAAAAAATAAAATAAAATGGGCCTACGGGTGGGTCGACCCGCAATAAATGCAAGTCGACCATAGGGTAGACCCTTAAAATGCATAGGTCGACCTAGCGGGCGACCCGCGTTACAACCTGGATGGTAAATCGCCTAGGTACATGCCGAGCCTATTTTAATCCATTTCTGTGCAATCTTGAACGTTGGTTTGAAAATCCAACGATCCATAGAAAGCCTGTGACGTGGTTGTACCAGATTCAATCTTAAAATCCAACGGTTTGAGGTCCCCATACTCCCCTATAAATAGAACCCTAGGCCTAGCATTCTCTTATAATCAGATTTTCTCCCAATTGGGTTCATTGCTTGAGGCTTAACCCAAAATATAGAATATTATTTTAGGTTCATTGCCTAAGGCTAGATCCTAAAAAGAAAATATTTCTAATGAGAAGATCTTCTCAATAAAAATATTGCACACCTTAGAAGAGGATCCAGGAAGACCATAGAGCCATGCTAAGCACAACTAAAGCCAAGGATGACATGTAAGTGGATTTAATTATATATCTTTTACATTTATGATATATTATCGTTAGATTCCCTTTAATATTTTAATTCATAATTTGTTTCAATAATTAGTTCTGTTGAAAACTTTAAGTTGTATAAGGGAGCTTATATTTAATTATTATTTATATGGAAAAGAAAGATAGTAATCCTATTGAATATGAATAATATCAGGCTTGACAGTTAGAGAAAGGCATAAACCTAAAAGCAAGAAATTTACAATTATTTACATCTATTTTAAAGTTGGAATTTAGCTTGTATTGATAGCTTATTTTTATTCCTTTTTACGTGAATAAAATAGTTAAGGTGAAGAATTCGCAAATATGGACTAAAATAGAAAAATGCTAGATTTATAGAAATTGGATGTAAAATAAGAAAAGCTGAAGTAAAAAGAGAAGAAAAAAAGAAATTCACGGTAAATTATGCTAAAAAGGTAAAAATAGATAAAAAAAAAGGGAAAATTCAATAACTTGATTGGGAAGTTAGTGATAGATCTGTTGGTTGGTTTACAAAATAATACATTTCCATAGTTAATATTTAAAAGATAACGATAAACATAACTGCAGCAATAAAAGAAAGAAAAAGGGAATTAGTGTAAAATAGAGACACTGCTATATTTTGCACTACCCAAAAATTAATGAAATAATAAAAGAAATATCTTGTAGTTACAGATTATTGGTTATAGCATTATTTAGTATTAAAACATGAAAATGGATTTTAGCTTGCTTTTTGTAACCAACCAAATAGAATAGAACTACTTCCTAGAATATAAGAAAATAAAGTGAAGAATTAAAGGAAGTGAAGAAGAAATCGAGTCAATTATTAGAAAAGACTAGAAGTACTGTAACTAGATCTGCATTTACTATGCAGATAGCAGAATAAAACCAAACCAGTTATTATGATAAGTAAATTTGTGATAGTCGGACGTAGGCCCAAGACAAGATTGTCGTATAACATAAGAGAATTCAATATATCATAATAAAAGAAAACAGACTAGAATAGAAAAGAGACACTTGTAATTATATTCATAATATACAGATTATAAAAGAATTAGAAGTGATAATTGCAAGTAAAATTATAACATAAATTATAATCAAACCATAAGAACAGAAAATGCTTATTTTAAGACTTAGATTAAGTTAATAAAAAAATAAAGCAAAAATAATAGAAGAGGGCTATTTTAAAACTTATGCTAAGTTAATAAGAAAATATAGAAATAGGGCCCATACCAAAAGTATTCCCTTTCAATCAGGAACTGATGGTCTCATAATAGGTAGGTGAGGCCGGGACAAGCTTAAGCTGATTAGGGTAAATAAGTAGGCAGCAGAATAAGAAAAGTAAACTAAACGCAAAATAGAAGATTAGACTTAGGGTCTAATAAAAGAGTAAGATGCGCTTGAAGAAGCACAAAGGATGAAGAGCCTAACGAACCAATTCCCTAGAGGCAGGTTTGTAGGTGTTCCATCAAGAGATTATGCCTTGACCGCTTTTACATGGCAGGACCATTGTAGGCAGTCAAAAGGGTGGAGAATGATATTCGTATGACACCGTACTCTAACTTGTGAGTAAGTTTTAGTGGGCATGACCCAAATGGATAGTCGCATGCAGATATTAGTCCAGCATCAAACCGAAAAGTGAGTTTGAGAAAGACTAGAGTTAAATCAAAATGCCAATGATTCTTTCACTACCGTGACATTGGACGAGGGGCATGACAAATTGGATGTTTAGATTGCTTGTAGTAGGGCACAACCACTTGGCCCTTTAAAGGTCTTTCAATTAGTTAAGGGATGGCTACATGGGGCCATTGTCACAATGAGAGAAGAGACAGACCGATTAGAATATCTATATTGTAGGCCATAACGAAGTAGTCCTTTACAGATATAGAAAATCACCGATTGAGTTTCGTACAAGGTAGAACTTGTTAAGCGGGATTCAGGGAGTAGACAGAATGATTACATATATTCCTCAAGGCACGCATTGGATGGTGCATTTTGAATATTCAAGCATTAGTATAGGCTAGTGCAGATGCAGTTTTACGTTTTCATAGCAGAGACGGAACATTGTATTATAGCCCTCACGAAGCTGTCTTTCATAGATGTAGTCATAGAACACTCTAGGAGCAAGACGATGGAGACCTTTTCGAGGAGGATACGAAAGGTACTATGGGTAGTACCCAGGACCGATGCGGCCATTGGGCATATAGCTACATATATATTAATTATTAGGTTTTAATCTACTAGGGAGTAGATGGGTACGATTCATGCACTGTGGTGAGAGTAGTATAAACCCAATAAACCTAATATAACAGAAAATGGAAATAAAACGGTATACGTTGAATTAAGTCTAGAAGTGTATAATTTGTCCATTCACCAGAACTTTTGTTCTAACCCCTTCCTCATAACATCCTACAGGTTAGGTAGATGGCACATACTTTCCAGCTTTGAGACACTGGTTTAGAAAGTGTTATTTTATTGGTGAGTATTTACTTACTATTATATTTTAGTCAATTCCACTGTGAGATATTTATTTGAGCTCTGATATATTTTTCTTTGCCTATTTGTAGGATACAAGATACACAACTTACGCTTCAGTGGGCTTGGATTTTACATTTTTGCAATAAATTCGGACCCACTGGAACTTGGGTTTTCACCGGCATCATATCACGCACAGCCGTATTAGCTGCAATCCTTTGATCGTTGTGTATAGCCCTTGTCTAAAAAAATAAGGTAACTTTATAATACATGAGACAAAACGACAGACAAGTCCTGCCATGAATGTAGCAAAAAAGTAACTGTTTAACCTCCGCTTGAACACTTCTTTATCATTCAACTCGTTCATTGAACATTGATGCATTGATGCCATTTGGAAATGTACAAATGAACACCATAAGCTTCGTTTAAAGGGTTTGAATGAAGAATAAGAGATGAATGCTCTAAAATTACTCACCTTTACGCAAACCAAATAAAAATTTCTAGATTACTTGCTTTAAGCCGTTCAGAGTACTCAATGAATACAGGAAGAAGAAGAAGAAAACTTTATAAAAACATGAATGAATCAAAATCAAACATGCCTCGTTAATGATCTAGATAAAGAGCGCCTTGATCCCTTTGGTATTGGAGAAATACGACATAAAAATTCAACTTATGTTTAATTGGATGAAACCATTACAAGCGCCTATACAAATTTAATAGAGTAAACAAAACCTTCGGCTGTTGTTGCAACTCTGGTTTCTTGAGTAGCTTCTACTATAGCTTGGCCTTTGAGAATAACTTCTCCTAGAATCATACTCCTTCACTTGCATTAAAAGTTCTTGAAAAAAATGCCAACTTTTCTTCAAATATGTTTTTTGCTAAGTGAAGTAATATTGATTTGCTAATAAAGTTGACTTATATAGCCCCGCTAAAACGCATTACGGAACTCAGAGTCATTTAGTTTCTTTATCTGCACAAAAAAGGCCAAGAAATTCATCAAATAACAAATGAGATTAAAACTTAAAGAAATCATATCAAATCTATGCAAATTGATAAAGCAATTACCGCATATTTCATGTCATCATAATTTGTATGGTCAACAATTCCATTTGTGCCTGGCAGTTAAAACAGTAATGTTGTCAGTAATATAGTTTATTTGTGAAGGGCATGGACAAGTGATTCAGTTTATACGCAGTGGATATGACATTGAAAAAGGAAAAATAAGTGCATTTAAATGAGTCCTTAATTTTCCAGACTCTTTAATTTTTTTTTTCTAGTGGAATAAATTTTCATGATTACTAGCAAGCCCCTGTTATTCATGGAAGGAAAAAAAAATTCTTTAGTTTGTGCTAACATTTGGAGCGTGCTAACTTATTTTGTGCTAACAATTGGTTTATGCTAACTTTAGATTGTGTACAGTTACAAAAGTGTCCATCTATCATTCTTGATTATTATGAACTGCACAAATGATAAAATAATAAATTTGACTATTAGAACATAACCATTTTCATTATGAAAAAGATTTTATAGCGGGGAAAAGAACATTTATTTAGAATCAGTTCTTTCTCTAGCCTAAAATTCTAAATAAAATTGAGATTATTTTAGATCTGAAAAAAGGGTTACAAACATGAAATTAGCAAGTTTCTGAATTTGAATATGATGTAAATTTTTGTGGACATATGTTATCTATCAAATTACTTCAGATGTGAATATGGAAAAAAATGTATACATAACAATTCACAAGTTATTTATTAATGTAAACATAGAAAAATATTGACATGTTATTTATTAACGTAAACATGGAAAAATATTGACATGTTGCTAATACCTATTTTAGATGTAAATGTGGAAAAATATTGACAAGTTGTTTATTTATTTATTTCAAATGTAAACATGTAAATTAAATGGGATTTTGAAAACTGAAATGAGACATGCGAATAAAGATAGGCGCATGGAAATTTAATCTGAAATAAATGTCACTAAATGTTAAATATAAGATAAGATGCTCACAAGGTGCAATGTAAGGTATGAAACAACAGTGAATCAACAGAAGTTTCTAAAGACCTTAATCTAATGGTTAGAAACACACACGAAACCATATAATACTGCCTAGGTTTAACATTAGTTTTTCACTTTAAATCAAAAACAAGCCTTCATTTCTCTTTCTCACTCTCAAATATTAACATATATTCTTCGTTTATAAAATAAAATTATATTATATATGTACATTCAAATAAGAAATGGAGATTATACAAATTAGAGGGAATTTCTAGAGGATTTTGGATGTTGTAAAAAGGGATTCTAGCTTTTGTTTCAGGTGAGTGGATAAATCACATGTTTTTATATAAGATTGTGATAGATCATATCAATTATTTTGTGAATTTCAGAATGTAACATAAAAATTGAAATCTGGATTTCACACCCCATTTTTCATATATTTGTCTCCATATTTTGTTGTAAAGAGGTGATGTATGGAATGTTACAATTACAAGGAACTTATCTTTTTATTTGCTGAAACTGAATGTACAAAGCACGGCTATATACTGTATTTTAAACATTACCTTCATGCGAGGAAAATATATGCTTATTCCTTGCAATTCTAAACACTACTAATTTCAAAAATTTATTTTGGCTATTTATGGAAATTACTTGCCCAAAATATTTATTCCAATCAACTAAGTCGCACGTAAATTTCCAAAAGGTGTAGAAACTTACATTTCCTTACTTTTATGCAATTAATAATAATTTTTAATTTAATAATGGTTAATTTAGTAACATCTGGCATAATCCCTCAAACGTGACTTAACCTCACATTTGTTTACTTTATAGGCAACAATAAGATCAACACCATTTACTCATATTTCATCACTATGTTATTCGGCCCTACGTAAATTTCCTCACGTTGCAATAAAACAATAACATAAATAATAAAAACTTCGTATTTCATTACTATGTTATTCAGCCCAATGTGAATTTCCTCACATTGCAATAATAACATAAAGAGTAACGTAAATTACAATTATTCCATATTTTCAATTTTTATGTTACATTCTGAAATTCAAAAAATAATCACAATAATCTTATATAAAAACATGTGATTTATCCACTTACCTAAAACAATAGCTAGAATCCATTTTTACAGCAACCAAAATCCTCTAGAAATTCCCTCTAATTTGTATAATCTCCATTTATTATTTGAATGTATATATATAATATAATTTTATTTTATAAATGAAGAGTATATGTAAATATTTGAGAAAGAGAAAGAGAAAGGGAAGCTAGGTTTTGATTTTAGAGTGAAAAACTTATGTCAAACCTAGGTTGTGTTTATAGGGTTTTATGTGCGTTTTTGACCATTAGATTAAGGTCTTTAGAAACTTCTGCTGACTCATTGCTGTGTCAAATCTTACAACGCACCTTGTCAGCGCCTTATCTTATATTTAATTTAATTACTTTCTAATTGGTGACATTTACTTCAGATCAAATTTCCATGTGCCTCTCTTTATTCGCATTTTCATTTCAGTTTTCAACATCCCATTTAATTTACATGTTTACATCTGAAATAAGTAAATAGAAAACATTTAAATATTTTTTCCACATCTATATCTAAATTAGGAAAGTTAGCAACATGTCAATATTTTTCCACGTTTATTAATAAATAACATGTGAATTGCTATGTGTACTTTTTTTTTTCCAATATTCATATTTGAAGTAATTAGACAAATAACATATGTCCATGAATGTTTACATCATATTCAAATTTAGAAACTTGCTAATTTCATATTTGTAAAAAAAATTTCAGATCTAGATTAACATTTCCCTTTTTAAGTACTCATATTGAAATTAATTGTTTTTATGTTAATTCCTTATATGTTATCGTTCTCCTATATAGCAATCCTATTTAAATTAATTCCATGTATTAATTATATAGACACACACACATTAGATATTTCAATTTGTGTTTACAAACATGTCATTCTCTTTTGAAAAATTCGGTAATTAATTTACAATCCTTATAGGTTCCTATGATAATTGACATAATTAATTCGTTGCATGTAAATTAATTGCTTTAATTAGGTCTCCTGCTAAAATGCATGTATTTCATACCGGTATAAATTTATTACTATCTCTAAAAACATTCTACGGATTAATTCCAAATTTTAATAATTTCGTTAATTAAATTCATTTATTTAATTTCCATTAAAGCGTGGGGTGTTACATTCTCTCCCTTAAGGAATTTCTTCCCCGAAATTCGATATGATTTCAGTTATGTAAACCCTCGTACATCCACTCCATATAACCAATTTTACAAACATCCATGCAATTTTTCATAGTGAATCCAATACATATGATATGCATGAACATGAATGCCTAATCGGTACCTCCTATATGAATGATTTGGTTTTCAAACTTTTTCAAAAATAGGATGCAAACATCCTAAATATACTTGCAGTTCTACATGAATGCAACTTTGAAAAATTCAAAATGGTGCTTCACCTAATTTTTCCCATGCTTCTATCAAATAAAAATATAGTTCGACCAATTTTGCATCCATTTTACCATCCAAAATCCTAGCACACCAATGTTAACATCTAATTTTAGAAAATCAATTTTCTAAACCTATTTTCTTATGCTGGAAAAGGTCTTAACGAAAAATTTTGTTTTTCCATTTTTTTCTTATGTGCATTTTCCTTGTACTTTGGAATCTTCTTTTATGTCCCCACTAGATTTCCAATATTTCCTAAGTACAGTTGCACAAGATTTAATTTTTATTTTTAAAGCTCAAGAAGAACATTTTTCATATTAAAAATTCTCTTTTAAGATTTTCACATATCGACAAAGTATTCCTATTAAGCTTTCCCTTTACATATACTACTTTGTCGACCTCACCATGAATGCTTCTACTGCAGTAGCGACCATGAAGAAAAACTTACGCCAATATTTTAACTGCATTAGGTTCTTTTCTTTATCCATTCCTAAAATTTTCAAGCTTCGGTAAATTATTATTTAACAACCAACAAACATGTCGAATTATTTCTTAGTCTTAAAGGACATAAACCATAATCCTTAGCTCGTGCAAAAAATCCCCCTATCCTCCGTTGACTGAATTTTTCCACTTCGAAAAATCTAACTTTTTGGAACTAGCATTTCGTTTTAGTAGTAAGTTCAATAAATTCTCTTAATTTATTATATTAGCTTCCAGTTTTTAATTTTTCATTTTAGTTTTCTGTATTGGTTTATTAACAAATTCTCTGAAATTTCTACCTTTTTATTGTTTCCTTTGAAAAATAGCGGTCGATCAATGAAACACTTAAAAAAACAATATTTCAGCAATTCACACTAACATAAAATGCAACCAATACATGTAACCCATGCTACCTAGCAACAACGAAAGAACCAACAACATTATTACCTACCATTTTAACCTTCCTTACTATCCACCCTCCAGTAGTCTTTACATCTTATCTACACGGCCTACAAACATGGAACAAAACTCCTAGGCTCATTCTAGTGTCCTACACACTACGGGGAATTTCTCTATTATTATTTAAACAGTAATTATTGCTATCTCTCCTTCGCCCTATTTCTTTCCCGTCTCACTTACGCTTTAACTCCTATCTAATCCGTGTTAAAATTTTGGTTTGGCCATTATCTTAATTTTTAAAAAAATTATAGCTTCAAATGTTTGAAATATTAAATCCAGAAAGTTCTTTCTTTTAAAAGTGACACTTAGAAATTTTCTATTAAATTCAAAAGTAGTCTCTGCCTTACTATTTTAACTTCTGAAATCTACACTTTTTTCTGTATTTAATTTTAAATACCTTCCCTAAACCTAGAAGGGAAATACTAACACTTTCTAAGTTTCAAAAATTAGTTATGTTTCTCCTTTTAAAGACTTTACTATCTTTCAATAAAATTTGGAATTTCTAAATTTAGCTTTTTATTAATTTTTCTCTCTCCAAAAAATTATTTGTTTTCACCAAACTTTTTTTTTTCCAAAAACATTCTTTATTTATTTTCAAAGCATTTTTCACAGCTTTTAAATTGTAAAGACTGGAGTAGATAGAAACAACTATTTTATCAGAAATCCTTCAACATTCCCACTCTTCCAATTACCTATGCTTGGAGGAGTTTTAACTTATCACAAATCGACACTATCTATAAAGGAGAGCAAATAAATGCGCATACTCAATGGAAAAATATGAAAATTTCATTACTTAGCATTCTTAATAAGGCTCTCTATAGTATCCCTACTATAACTAACAAATACTACCTCTAATTATTACATTTAATGGTTTTATACTTTAATGTATTAGAACTACTTTCTCTTATGAAAAACCGTTAATGCTAAAACCTTCTATCAATCCTTTAAAGAAAGATTTCATGTTTATGTGAAATTACAAGGAATTTATTTTATATTTTATTGAAATAGGCTATACAAAATGTGATGCTTTCCATATCTAGTACATTTCTTTCACGTGTTCTTTATAACTTGCACAAAACATCTTTATTTGAAATTTAGTTTCATAGAAAATCATATCATTATTCATTTCATTCTAATAGACTAAAGAATGTTTAATCTATATTCACTTACAATAAACATTTCCTACCTAATTTATTAACTTTCTAATATGTAATTTATATTAGTTTCAGAAGAACATATTTTTGAAACTGTTTTACTATTTTCATAACAAGAAAATATTTCCATATAATTATTTAAATAATAAGTACGCTTACAAACCATATTGTTTCTATAGTTAGAAATTGTCTTCAAAACACATTTTTGTTGGGTCAAAACGAAGGTTGCATAAAACACCGTTACTAGAACCTAAAATACTAGTATATGGATTAAGTTAAAATAAATATTAATAAATCTCATATGTTCTATAAAAACATTTTCTTTGGAAGTCACCTACTATAACAATAGTGTCATAGTCTATGTTTTCTTTATTTTCATGAAATTTACGTCATGTAAAAACCAATTCAAATTTCATACAACATTTTTTTTTCAAAAAAATAATACTTACTTTTTCCAGCATATTAGCAATTTATATTTTTCAACTTTCCAATTTCAAAAGTTCCATTTTTATTGGATTAGACATAAGTGGACCTTTTGCTTCCTACCTTAGGACTAACCTTCCTAAACCTTAAAAATCTCATTTCCTTACCAAAATCACTTATTCCTTCCAAAATAGAAATACTCTCCCTACTATCCCAGGTAACTTTCCCACTTCCTATAACATATACCAATCATTTTCCAAAACATGGATTATTTGTACATTATAAATCATCAATAACATGGGGCTCAACATCCTTGGGCTATCCTAACCCAACTAGTAAACTATGAACAAATATACTTCCAAAAAATTCCATATGTTAAAATCTATAATTAGGGACTATTTGGATTTTAGTATATAATATATTTATAATTTTAACAAAAATACAAATTCAATCATACATCCTAATTTATTTAGGATCTATTAATCTAAGCTTTGATACAAAATGTAACAGCCCGCACTTCGGTGGGCTCGAATTTACGCAAAACCTCGAAAACCCAAGTCCAACGGAATACAAATCATTTGTTTGGTATCTTATGAATAAGGAAAAAGGTGCATATCAAAGCTCTAATAATAATATCTTATGGCAGAATAATCAAAATATAATAATAAGTAAATACCGACCATAATCCACACTTGTAATAAGTGTTTAGGTCTGCAGTTGTCCTATCCAATCACCAATATCTTCCTTCTATATATCCTATGAGTTCTTACGAGGAGAGGGTTAGAACAATCGTTTTGGCAAATGGTAAATAATATATTGGTTAAATGGTTATGCTTATTCCTTGCAATTCTAAACACTATAAATTTCAATGGTTTATTTTGGCAATTTATAAAAATTACTTGCCATAAATATTTATTCCAATCAACTAAATTGCACGTAAATTTCCAAAAGGTAAAGCAACTTACATTTGTTTACTTTTATGCAATTAATAATAATTTTTAATTTAATAAAGGTTAATTTAGTAACTTCTGGCGTAATCCCTTAAATGTTACTTAACTCACATTTATTTACTTTATAGGCAATAGTAAGATAAACAACGTTTAATCGTACTTCATCACTACATTATTCGGCACTATGTGAATTTCCTCATGCAGCAATAATAACATAAATAATAACATAAATTACAATTATTCCATAATCCAATTTTTACATTACATTCTAAAATTTGCAAAATAATTACAATGATTTATTACAATCTTATATAAAAACATATGATTTATCCACTCACCTGAAACAAAAACTAGAATCCCTTTTTACATCAGCCAAAATCCTCTTGAAATTCCATCTAATTTTTATAATTTCCATTTCATATTTGAATGTATATATAATATAACTTTATTTTATAAATGAAGAATATATGCAAATATTTGAGAGAGAGAAAGAGAAATGGAAACTAGGTTTTGATTTTAGAGTGAAAACTTATGTTAAACCTAGGCTGTATTTATAGGGTTTCATGTGCATTTATGACCATTAGATAAAGATCTTTAGAAACTTCTGCTGACTCGTTGCAGTGTCAAATCTTACAACGCACCTTGTTTGTACCTTATCTTATACTTAGTTTAAATATTTTCTATTTAGTCACATTTATTTCAGATTAAATTTGCATGTGCCTCTATTTATTTGCATGTTTCATTTCAGTTATCAACTTCCCATTTAATGTACATGTTTACATTTGAAATAAATAAATAAATCACATCAATATTTTTCAACATTTACATATGAAATCGGTAAGTTAGCAACATGTCAATATTTTTCCATGTTTATATTAATAAATAACATGTCAATATTTTTCCATGTTTATGTTGATAAATAACTTATGAATTGTCATGTCTACATTTTTTCCATATTAACATCTGAAGTAATTAGATAAATAACATATATCCACAAACGTTTACATCATACTCAAATTCAGAAACTGGCTAATTTCATGTTTGTAACCTTTTTTCAGATCTATATCAATCTGAGTTTTACTTAGAATTTTAGGCTAGAGAAAGAAATGATTGAAAATAAATACCATTTCCCTTTTTAAGTACTCGTATTAGCATTAATTTTTTATGTTAATTCCTAATATGTTATTATTCTCCTATATAACAATGTCACTTAATACCCTATTTGTTATTTGTATATATATACAACTTATTTCAATTAATTTCATGTATTAATTATACATACATATATATATAAACACACATACACACACTAGACAATTGAATTTGTTTCCAAACATGTTATTCTCTTGTGACAAATTCTATTATTAATTTACATTCATTATAGGGTTCTTCCGATTAATGACATCATTAATTGGTTGCATGTAAATTAATTGCTTTAATTTATTCTCCTGCTAAATGCATATATTTCAAAGGGGCTTTGCATAAAAGGGCATTTATTTTAAGGTTATTACAAGAAAATTCTCTATAGGAATGAGTATGTAAATTAGGTTCTTGTTTTTTCTAAATTAGAAAACACAAACTAGCTTGCGCTTTCCTGGTAGAAAGTGTAAGTTAACTTGCGCTTTTCAAAAAAATTAAAAATTTTGAAATTTAAAAAAAATTCAAAAGCTGAAAGCGCAAACTAACTTGCGCTTTCCTGATAGAAAGCGCAAGTTATCTTGTGCTTTTCAAAATTTCAAAATTAGAAAATGCAAGACAACTTGCACTTTCTATTTTTCAAAAGTTGAGACTGAATTTACATATTCATTTTTGCAGGGACTTTTCTTATAACAACATTAAAAATAGAGACCTGCCGCTCTTTTCTTGTATTTCAAATCCATATAAATTTATTACTATCATTACAAACATTCATTTGAGTAATTCCAAATGTCTATGATTTTGTTAATTAAATTCATTTATTTAATTTCCATTAAAACGTGTGGTGTTACAGAGATTTTTAATTATGTCATTTAGTTATGAGAAAGCCAACAAACCAATTCAGAGGGTTAATCAGTGCTATTTTAAATTACAATGGTACTTCTTTGTGCAAGGGGTTCATTCAAAACGGCAGTATGCTAGTAGTATAAACGTTCGTATTAATGCTTACCCTCCTACAAGTATATTAAGCATGATAGTAGCTCCAACTGTAATACCTTCTAGTTTTCAACCTGAACAAATGCTGACAAAAAAAACTGATTCATAGGTTAGAAACACACCAAAGAAAACTAGAGATTTCTATAAAAATCAAACATGCATTGTGCTAAACAAATATAATTCGAGGACGTTTTATTTGTCATACCAAAAATAAAAATAAAGCATTATGTATTTGTGAAAAAGAGTAAGAGTATCACACACCTGTCTTTTTTAACATTGTCATACTGAGTCATCATTGTGTTTTCTGGCTTGATACCCATTGGCTTTAAATTTTTAATCCAATGACAAAATGGCACATACATCTAATACTCAATTTAAAGACTTCGCTTTTTATTCCAAGATGGTCATAAAATTTGCCAATTTGTACAGTGTATATACCAATAAAGGAACATGTATTACAGCTTTACATTACACATGAAATGTTTAATCAAATCAACATTATTTATGAAAATCCATCACAAAGCCCATTGTTAAGTAGCAAGCTCAATGTTGAATATCATAATTAAGGCCAAAAACCAGCTTAGAAAATCTTCACTAATTCAACCAACAGTATGAAACATATGAATAAACAAATAACATCATTAATTCAACCAACAACACAAACATATGATCAAAAAAAAATAAGATGATGATGTAATGTAAGTGGATCAAAACCATTTCATATCAGTGTTTGTGTCACAATATTTAACATATAATAAAAAACCAACCCCATGAAGATTAGTTATGAATACTTTTTTTTAATACGTTCCTGAACATCCAAAATTATATGTTGCAAGCAGATCAATTAACATGTACAGTTTTCTAAAGTACTCATATTAAATATTCGAGTTTTGATATATTAAAATGCCTTCGGCTAAACACAGTATAGTCTAACATATCATAACACATTTTTCTATCGTACTCATATTTGGTGAAAACTAACATATTTGCATTATATCCACTTGAAATTTTTTTGTTTAACAATAATATTTCTATCCACATAATGATTTTTCGACATACAATTCAAATATCAATACAGACACAGATTCACATTTTAGCTACACATGAACTATAATAAAGTCATACACACACAGATATATATTTATACACATAAGTAGGGTTTTCAGCTTTTATAGCAACATTAATTTTACAATAAGCAAAAAACTAGATGTTGATAATAAAATAAACTAGAAAATCACAATTACGGCAGTGACAATGGTAAATTTATGATTATTAGAAATCAGTTCAACGGTGACATAGTTTGTAACCTATGATGGTAAATTACCAATCATTTTATTTCCCTTCTATCATTATCAAGCTTAAATATATTTTTTACAAACAAAACACGTTTTAAGATAAAAAATTTGACTCATTTTATAGTTTATGAGTACTAATGCACATGCTATGCATGTGTGCATACTGGGAATTCAATCTGATTCTGCAAAAGCAGTAAAAGTTAAGAAATACAATTATTAAAGAAACTAAATAACTTTCTTCACAAAAAATGGCATTTTTATTGCACATATATATTACCCACCTTTGTCCTTTAATTTTATATAATTGTAATTTGCAAGTGGTTTATTGTTCTAGTCCCTTCCGAGCTATATACACAATGATGGAATAATGTGCTTGCATTTCAACCGTGTTTCAGAGTGTGTCTATTTATAATGTATTCTTCGTAAATAAATTGAAGTAGAAATTTTAGGCATTTTTACTCGAATAGTCTAATTTGATGTTCATGCGTAAACTGTATATGGTCATAAAATTAACAGGAAGCAGTGAGTATGGATGTTGAGGTATAATATTAGCTCTAAAAATAAGGCGTACGGAGTGGAGATGTTGAAGTATTTTGTAAAGGTAAAAGGGAAATGCAATAGATCATTATTGCTATATACAGATTTGTTTAAACTAAAAGTTGTGATTTCAAACGTTTATAAATAGAAACTATACATATTGATGATCAACGTGACGGTATGGAATAAGCCTGGAACAAAAAGAAACAGTAGACATCAAAGTCAATGTAACTTTTTGAACTTCGTTGGAATCAATTTAACTTATTTTAAATTGGTCGGAAGGTATATACACCATCTAAATCCAAAATACTTATGTTGACCGTGCTACACGATAAATTAAACAATACTGCTTGCTAAATCTAAAAGTACCAAACAATAATGATGATAATTAGAGCGACTTTTGTAAATTAACATCTTAAAAGCTATTCAAAAATAAATTATCCATTCGAACTAAGCAGATAAAGGAAGTCGAGGCAAAGAGAGGAGAAATAAGAGAGAGGAAGGAAAACAGTAGGAAACAATCAATAAAGTAAGCAGCAAAGTCGAGAGCTTACATTGAGGAATATGGTCAGACCACTAATTCGGGGGCAAACTAAGCGGTGGGTATCAAAAGATTGACACGTTGATTTAGTATCTTGATGGTGCACCATCATCACTACAACAGAGCGTGTCTACATAGGCAGCGCAGCGGAAGGAATGGCAGAAAAGATTGTAGGCAGAGAAGGGAAGTGCCATTGTTTTCGGTGGAGGGGAGAAGGGGAGTTGTGTTCTAATGGAAGATAGAAGACAGAATGAATTCCTTAACCAATGCCTCAGAAGTTACTGGAGAAGTGAATAAGAGATCGTGGAAAAAATGGGAAAGTGGTTCAAACATGGGAATACTAATGACGTAAATATCCTCATTTACTACTGAGACGAAAAACATAGGAAAGGTCATTTTAGGGCACACCAAAAAGGCTTCACTTTGACCCTTTGACCAAGTGTTCTGCTTTATAGTATAAGATAAACTTAAATCTCCTTTAATTTGTTGTTTAACAGTTAATTTTATTAACTTTAATTTTTCGATTAACTTCCAGCGTATTTGCATGCTACTTATGAGAATTCCGTTTATAATTTCTTAGCATTAAACATAAATATCAATAAATTAGGAATATATATTGCGTATGTAGTATTTATAAAGGTATTAACCAAATCTAACCGTCAAACTAAATATACAATTATCTATTTACTCTCTTACTTCAAACTAAATACTCAAAGAACGCTCTTACACGACAACATATGTATCGCTAATTACCTAATTTTTTGTATAACAATCATTAATTACCACCAATAAGATAATTCTAAAGGTTTTCAATTTACCCTTACCGATATTTTTAGTGTAGACCATATGGTGATAGCTGTTCCATATTGTTAACAGTAACTGTGAAATTTTTGTTATTTGTCCTTCTTATTAATATATATATATATATATATATATATATTTAAATAAGATTAACTAGCTATAATTCATATTTTGATAACTTCTAAATATAATTTATAAACTCAATATCACCACTGAGGGTAGATAAGGTTTCAGTGGTGTAAACGATTATTCATAATAATGTGTAAGTTGATTAATAAACACCTACATGGCATATTTTTGGGTGGTGGTTTGGACCTTAATTGGGCTAAAATGACAGTAGTATAGACTATATGAACAGTTATCTTGATCATAATGCAAAATAAAGTTAAATAATTTTGTATTATTATTTATCATTTATTTTCAACTAACAGCCCTGCACTTAGAGGTGAACCTAATAACACTCGTATGCTAGAAACCATGTAACGATAAAAACTAAAAATATGTTCAATTAGGATAAATAATGAAGTAGTAGAAAATAGAAGATCAAACATGAATTGTAAACAGAAATAAAATCGTAAAAAATAAGGTAACTTAGATAACTTGGTTGAATTGAATTACCAATATCTACTTTTGATTTTAATGATAGAGTGGAAGAACCACCAAAATCTTCTTCTCTATATAGAATGAGAGAAAAACTCAGCTAAACATCAACATGGTGTTGTACATGCAAACAAACATGTACACACACACACACACACACACACACACACATATATATATATATATATATATATATATAATGAGAATACATACAAATGAAGCTTCAAAAATGTCTAAATTACCCTTTTAAAATTCTAAAATACGGTAAGGATATTTACGGTATCATGTTCTAATCCACTAGCTTAAGCCACAGTGTACACCTTTTCTCCCAGAAACCACCAACAACAAGGTTCTTTTGAAAAGAATGAAAATGAAACTGATCTCCTCCTTCAAACTTAATTGCATCCTACAAAGCACAACCATTCCCTTTCTCTTACCACTGCCTCACTTCGTTCTTTTAACCGCAATGGAAAAGTTACAATAACTCAAAACCTCCACCTTGAAAATGTCTGGAATTAAGAAGAAAAAAGTGCAGACACTATCAAATTTTAGATTATTCATGGCAATTGTTAATGCCTTTACTAATATAAACAGAGGCGTTAAATAAACTTAAAATGCCTCCAAATACATGGGAGGCAAATTAAGATTTTCCTTTACAAATCAAGCCCCTAATAATATGTAAGGCGAATTGTAACAGCCCTAGTTTTTAGCCATTTATTTTATTTTAATTATTTAATTTTTAAATATATTTTATATAAATTGTGTTTAACAATATAGTTTAATTATTTAATTTGAAGATATATTTATAAAATTGTATATGTCAATAAAATTTAATAATAACGGTGAAAATTTAAGCTATGTTTGAACTGTTAAATTTCGCGTTTAAAAGACGCGTCAAATATAGGGTATAAGTGACGTAACAAAACGTGTGTTTTTAAAATGTTATTTTTATGAAAATTTTTGATGTTTTAGATTACGTCTGTTTAGCGTAGTGTAAAAATCATATTTTCAAATATTTTTGAAGAAAAATATCAGTCAGAGATTTTTGGCTAACGTTACGTTATTTTAACTGACAGTTTGGTTTAAATATAAATTGGATACATTTCTACACAAAATTTACCATTTGTATTTAATATTTTCAAACTAAAATCAAGTTTTTAAAACTCAAAATGAATCACACATGATACGTTCAACCTATACTTTCTCTGGTTGACAAGAAAATCAGTTGCTTAGATCACGCAAGACATTTATCCTCACAAACCCATTTTCTCTGCCTTTTTCAAATTTTCGAATAATTAATCAAACTTTATAAGTGGGAAATTTATTCTTTTGCAAAAAAAAAAAAAAATGAAATGAAAACAAACATAAAAGTAACATACACAACTTGGTAACCTGACTTATATTACGCACACATATTCATATTTTGTAACTGAATGAAGGTTTCAACTGGAAATTTATATATCTTGCATTTATCACGTGAGTAAACACCAGAAACTGATACCTTAACTCGAGTCTATTTGGGGTGTTACTCTCGGCCATTGAAATTCATACGAAGATCTAGCATAAGTGAAACATAACTGATCAATATTCATCAGTAGACCACGCTCCCATATTTATAAATTTATATCTTTACCTGGTAACTTAAACCCATTGCTTAGGAATCAAGCTTTAACCGTGTGTACAAAGAAAAAAGTAACGTTCAAACATAGAGAACTGGAAAGTAATCACCAAAGTAATCACCCATTTTTTTTTTTCCGCTTGCCTCTTCACCTTTAATTTCGCAAGTTTTATCTATAAATACTCTTCCTCATTCACATAAGCTTTCATACCTCCTGATCTGATTTTCTCTGGAACAAGCTTCTATCAGGTAATAGTTTTCATTGCTTTTTCTTTTCTTCTTCCAGTGTCCTTCCTCCTTCTTGTATTCTTCCATTTGCTTTGCTCGGCTCCACCATGGCACGACCCTCTAAGTTTCCATAACCAAGCTTATATCCAAAACATAACCCTGTTTATGATTGCACTGACCGCATGATCAAGATCCGAGTGACTAGCCTAGCAGTGGTGTTTTCCTTTTTAGATTGACTAATACAAATGCATGTAATGGCATAAGCATGCGATTAGGTTTTGTTTTGGCCGAGACCTTTTGTTCACTTGAAAATTTTACTGTAAAGAAACTTAAAGAAAAAAAACAGAGGAATTTAGTGGCATAGTTTAATGGTGTAGGCTGTATGCCAAATCCCTACCCAGTTTTCCTAGCATGTTGGAAATGTGTGCCTTCAGATGGACAATGACCGAGTGCTATGGTACTAGGGTAGTTAAGATGTTATGAGTGGTATTAAGGATGTATATATCAGAATTGTTGTGTGCATTAGCTTTAATGATACTGAGTTTTGATTTATAAGACAAATTGGATTTTAGTTTGGGCAGGCACGGATCTAAGCAAGGGGTGCTGTGATGCATGTATAGGGTTGTGGGTAGTAGGCTGGGTTGTTAGTGCAGTGCGCATATTGGGTTTTAAGTGAGAAGATTTGGCGGTACATTTGGAGAAATTGGTGACTATAGTAGTAAGTTTCCAGAGTTGCATTTAGGATTGGATAAAAGTCTGCATATATATATATATATAGAATTGGTATTAGGCTGCATATGTAGTTACACATTGGGCTGTGCACATCTGGTGTCACTGTGTGCACACATGTGTTAGGGAGTATCAGAGGGATGAGAAACAGGTGTGCACGTGTGCATCTTTGTACCACTGCAAGCATATGTTCAGGAGCAGAGATGCATGGCTGAAATAGTTGATACCAGGAATAGAACATGAACATACCCAGCATCACAAGTGCACTGCGCCACCTTACTTTGTCCAGCTGGACTTAGCTTTCCATCAGCAGTTGGAGGATTTCAGGAACATGAAGAGAAAGAAAAGGAAGGAAACAGTGGTTTGCATATTTGAGGATTGGTGAGTGCTCGGGCGATGTAGCAGACGAGGTGGGTGCATACATGTAGGCTGGACGTGAGGGCAGCATCAATGTTGCAAAATAGACTCGAAGATATTGCATAGTTTTCCCGAAGATCTTGTATAAATTTCTCGAAGCATATGTGGAGGTGACTCGAAGTAATTAGTAGATGTCTCGAAGCAGTGGTTTGCCTGTACAGAAAAGCCTGGAAGTATAAACTAAAGAGGAGTTGAAGGGTAGATGAGTTGTAAAAAAATGTAGGTAACAATTTAGGCAGAAGTCTGGGAAAGCTTGAGCATAAATGTGTGTGAGTGGTAAAGAAATGATGTACCCAAGCTTAAATAAGCATAGGCCGAGAGTTTATCCTCTTTGATGAGCTTCAGCACGTGCATGTGATACATGAGTGCACACATGAAACTGAGAACTATTTTACCTATTTAGAAATGCATACATACAAGCTCTGGAAAGAAGTAAGAAAAGAAATGTAACTGGGATAGATGAAGTTAGTAATGGGTGATAGGATGTTTTGGGTCAGGATGTATAAGAAGGCATTATACACAAAAAAATTTTAGGCTGCATTTATAGGTGACGTGTGTACGTGTGCATGAGCAAGGGAATTAAGTCGTGCACGTGCACCGGTACATGCTACGGCATAATAAGAAAGATCCACCTTTGGCCTTAGTTGTTTAGAAAATTTTGCCGTAAATTTTAGGGACAGCCCGGTTCACATTTTGGTACACTCTGGTCATATTACACGGTGGAGTGGTCGAGCAAAACAAACAAATTTTCGTTCTATTTTAATTTTTCTTTGACCGTAAATTCTAAAGTCGCGTATTCTATATTTTTACTTTTGTTCTAGATTTGAATCTAGGCGACATCCGAGAAATTTTATCGGTACTCTCTGTCGGTCTGTACCGGTGAATCGTCGTTTTAAAATTCAATTTTCTGCAACATCCAGGTGAGTATTTCTCCCCAGACATACGTATTTATATTTCGTAAATTATTGCAAGTGTATGTGTAAAATTTTATGTCACTATTATCTGTCTGTAGTGTAATATAAAATGATGAACCCCATTTAAATTGACACCTCATCAGTTATTATCTGTTGTATTATATCTGCAGTTATATTATGTTATTGTTTATTTACTGCTTAAATCACACTGCAAGTTCCCTGTTATACGTAGATTGTTATGGGCTGAAATGATAGGCCTAAATGATTATTATTGTTAAATTATGCTGTTAACTGTTAAACTGTTAAACTTGGGATTGCGGGTTTGAAATGATAGGACCCGGGATATTTGTAAACTACGGATTGAAATGATATAAATCCGTACCACTTGACCTAGGCTAGAAAACTATATACAGGCCCGTGGTCCTTATAATATTTTCTGAAATATTTAAAATCATTTTGGAAGTTAAATATTTGATTTATATCTTTAAAGGAATTTATATTGATTTTTAATAAGTTATAAATAAAGAAATAAATAAATATTTGAATAAATTTATGGAATATAACTTATTTGGTAAATCGGGATTTTGAAAGAATAAGATTTCAGTTAATAAATGAATAAATAAATAGGTTATATTTGGAAATATTTATCAAGTTAAACAATCTATTACAGCATTTAAATGCTGTCTTTTGAAATTGGACTAGTTTTACCCATAACTTTAGGTAGCATTTCCTAAGTGTTATGGAATCTAGAATTTGATTGCTCTAAAATTTATGGAATTTGATAAATTTTATTTTACCTTAAGTTTTGGAAAAACTTAAGACATAATATTTATAACTGTATTTTCCTAAATAAATTAAAGATAAATATTCTGGTATTAAGTAAATTTTGGGAAAAATTTAATGGTTAAAATTTGGAGTTTTATTTATGGAAATTATGGGAATATTCAAGACTAAAAATATAAAACATTGATTTGTGAAAGAATAAAACCCAAACTAAGTTTTGAATAGTAAATACTCCAATTGGATATATATAAAAATTGAAATGGTTTTGGGAACATAAAGGGATATTTAAATTATGGTTAAACTTTAAATAAAGAAATATATTTGGGAAGCTATGTAAATTATCTTCTTTACAAAGTAACCATAAAGTTAACCCATTTATATATATACCGTTGAATGTCCAAACCATTGTGTTTGGGAGTTATGGATTTAAGTAAAGTTTCCAAAACATTATCCTTTGAAGATATAATTCAATATTTGGTCTCCAGATATTATAAACAGTATGGTTTTGGAAAGAATTATATTTGAATATAACGATATCCTATTGTTTTGGGTTTTAAAATGATATCGTATCTATAGTTTTGAAATGGAAATGTTTATTCTGATTTAAAGTATAAACTGATTTAAATAACCACGGGTTATAATAACGAAGGGTTGGCAAAGAGACCGGGATCGGATATGGACATACTCTCTGTCGATACCGAAAACCACTTTGACTAACCGTGTACGCGGTGGAGATTCCAGAATGAAGTAGGTTGGTGGTGACGGTTTCTTGAAAGGTATATACGTGGACCCGACTCCCGTGAGTTGGCATAAGGTGGCTAAAACAGGAGCGATTCTCGGATTAATGAGGTAGCTCCTCTGATCGAACGCACTTCTTCGTATACCATTCTATTGCTTATGTGATTGTTTGGGTGCACCCTTTGATTTGGGAGTGTTGTTCGAGGTGGGCGGTTGCTGCGGCTTCGCGTTACCACCGGTCCGGATAGCAATTGGTATATCTACCCTGGCATTGCCTAGTTGTGCCGTGTCACCTACCATATCGAGCCTTGTACGAGTTTGGTTTTCTCCCGTAGCCCGTGTGGTATCCTCTAGTTGCTTCCCGAGTAGGAGGAGCTATGATATTGGATGGACTACTGGGACTATTACGTGTTAAGGGCTATATGGGTAACCCCTTAATGCTAAGAAATAAGTATGTTTACTTTATAAATAGACACTATTATAATAGCGCAATATACTACATAGTAAATAGTTTAACGGATCCTTAGAGGATGGGCGGTCCCAGGCATCCTTTGAGTTACTTGCTATATATTACAGTACACTTGATTTAGCTTACATTATATAAGTATGTATGTCCTGACTCGAGTGTTTTGTTTTATTGTACGCTCGGGTCAGCCTGAGTTGCAGCTTCAGTTTCTTCTCCGTAGCTAGGACACTCAGTAGATCATTCGTGCTATTGGAAGTTGTTTCAGCCTTTATCCTTTCTGGAATTCAAGACTTTGAAGACTCTCTATCTGTGTATGTTAAAATTTGTATTGAGGATTATAGACAATGTAAGTTCTGTTTTGTAAAGATGTATCAGTGGCTTCATGAACCACTAAATTTTTAATTTCCGCTGCGAGATTCTGATATCTGTGTATGTGATTCTGCGATTTATTTACTGTATATTTCGAGTTTTGCCAAATTTATTCTACAATCTATTATTTTGAACTATTCCAGCTCGACATGTTCTATTATTGTCGAATTCGAATGGTACAAAATAGTGGGTCGTTACAGCTGGTATCAGAGCTTTGGCTCTAGGCAAAACTTAGAATGTATGGTAAATTTGATTTACAGAATCACCATCATTCGAGCTTGAATCTCTTCCTTTTCGAATTTTGGAACATTCCCTGTGATTCCAAAGTTCATTCGTGTCCCTCACTTATCATCTACTTTAGATTCTGCAGTGTCCCATAACTCCACTTCGGATGCTCTTATTAGTGAATCAGCGGTCTCGCCATTATTCTAATAAAGTGGTGAAACTCCTTTACCATTAGCACTGATTCACCGGTGGTTTATATTTATCCTCGGTTTATATGCTAGTATCTTTAGTTATTCCGAACTCTATCTCTTCGGACTTACCCGAATACTCTTTAAGTCACGGTTGACCCGGTCAAGGTTGTCCGCGACTTATATATCTTACCCAGTTCCTTATTTTGTTAGTTAATCATCAGATCTTCCGATCCCAACTTATCTTGGATTCTATTTGATTTAAGTTCATCAAAACTTGAGTCTCTATCCTTGTTTTGAAACATTTATTCCTATATTTGAAAGAAAATCTAATATATACACAAGTATGAGTTTCAGAATTTTATAATTACTCTAACTAGTTGTCAAGAGATAATAGTTTTGATTTTATTTATGGTGTTGTAAGCCATGTGTTTGTCTAATAAATAAGTGAATATAAAACAATGGTTATAAATTAATTTGGAAACAGAAATGAATTTAAAACTAAAACTTGAGAATTCAATTTCTGATGATTTCAAACCTTGTGTTTAAATTTTAAAAGGATGTTATAAGTATTTTGTATAGAAATCTGTTACCAAAGAATTTCAAAATTAGTGCTTTTCTCTTTGTCGCTGGAAAATAATTTCGGTGATGACTGCAGCACCATCGACATTCATTTTCGAGTTTCGAAGTGAAAAGACCATTCTGTAGTCTGGCTACAGTGTTTCCTTGAGATTTTAATTGATTTAAATTTCTAAAGTATGACTTAATATATATATATATATATATATATATATATAATTTAAATTTGATTGACATATTATGAATATATACTTATTTATCTGTAAATGGTTTGAGGGGAATCAGAAATTTAATTCTTAAAATTTTATCTTAAGAAAATTTCAATAAAAGGAAAATAAAATTTTGAATAAGAAGTTCCAACTGGGGATAATTGAATTAGAAAGTTTTAGTTGTATAATACTCAATTTCATTTCAATATAACTTACCTTGATTTTCAAAAGTTAAAAATGAATTTGGATAATATACAATATAAAAAGGGATTTTATAAATAAAATTTGGGTGGTTATAATAAATGTTATACACTTAAATTTTAGTTATAAAAGATTAATATGGAACCTTAGATCTAACCAAGAGATTTTAATAAAAATTCTTTTCCTGAAAGGAATATGTTTATAAATTATTGAAGAGATATTTTGTAGTAAGGATTATTTATCTTAAAAATCATAGTTAGTTGATGAATAAATATGTAATAAAATTTGATTGTTATATTTGCTATGATAAATATTTATTTATGAAATAGACATGTCTTGAAAATGAATAATTAGGATTTAAATAGTTAAGACATATTTTAATATCACAAAAATTTGATAATTGAGAATTTGGTTTTTCAAATGGAAATTTCAAGTATAATTTATTAAAGGAATACCTTATAAAATAGGTATTTTAAAATAAAGTGTTAGTTTATTTGTTAAAATTAAGAGTTAAGTAAAATAAGGAACTTTGACTTAATAAATGAAGTTGGATATTCCATTCATAAAAGTTGTTTTATAAAATATAAGTAAATCATATCCAAATGAATATTTCAGAAATTTAACTAATTTGAAATACTATTATATCTACTGTGGCATATTATAAGTGCTGCTGTTTCTCAAAATAAAATATTTTGCAAATTTGTAATTGAATAAATGAGGATTATTTTAAAAATGTTATGATTTTAGTAGTATGATTTCCAAATGATAATTTCTATAAAATCTTAATGATTTTCAAAATATTATGATTTCAAATTTATTACCTTATTTTGTTTTCGAACTATCTTTGAGTGTCCTTGGGTTCCCTATCTGCTACAGAATGGGAAGGCTATCGCTTATACCAGTCTATTTAGAAATCTTTCTATAATCTTTCAAACCCTTTGTTACTCATCAGGACCCTGAGCATCCTAGGCTGACGGTCAAACTGAAAGGAGTAAAACCGATTCTAGAGGATCTTCTTCGTGCTTCAAATCCGGAACTATCTATCTAAGATTCTTGTTTATCCAGCTTATCTTCTTTTGTTTCTCTTCTTCCGTTCCTTTTCGAGGACGAAAAGTTCTTAAGTGGGGGAGAGTGTAACAGCCCTAGTTTTTAGCCATTTATTTTATTTTAATTATTTAATTTTTAAATATATTTTATATAAATTGTGTTTAACAATATAGTTTAATTATTTAATTTGAAGATATATTTATAAAATTGTATATGTCAATAAAATTTAATAATAACGGTGAAAATTTAAGCTATGTTTGAACTGTTAAATTTCGCGTTTAAAAGACGCGTCAAATATAGGGTATAAGTGACGTAACAAAACGTGTGTTTTTAAAATGTTATTTTTATGAAAATTTTTGATGTTTTAGATTACGTCTGTTTAGCGTAGTGTAAAAATCATATTTTCAAATATTTTTGAAGAAAAATATCAGTCAGAGATTTTTGGCTAACGTTACGTTATTTTAACTGACAGTTTGGTTTAAATATAAATTGGATACATTTCTACACAAAATTTACCATTTGTATTTAATATTTTCAAACTAAAATCAAGTTTTTAAAACTCAAAATGAATCACACATGATACGTTCAACCTATACTTTCTCTGGTTGACAAGAAAATCAGTTGCTTAGATCACGCAAGACATTTATCCTCACAAACCCATTTTCTCTGCCTTTTTCAAATTTTCGAATAATTAATCAAACTTTATAAGTGGGAAATTTATTCTTTTGCAAAAAAAAAAAAAAATGAAATGAAAACAAACATAAAAGTAACATACACAACTTGGTAACCTGACTTATATTACGCACACATATTCATATTTTGTAACTGAATGAAGGTTTCAACTGGAAATTTATATATCTTGCATTTATCACGTGAGTAAACACCAGAAACTGATACCTTAACTCGAGTCTATTTGGGGTGTTACTCTCGGCCATTGAAATTCATACGAAGATCTAGCATAAGTGAAACATAACTGATCAATATTCATCAGTAGACCACGCTCCCATATTTATAAATTTATATCTTTACCTGGTAACTTAAACCCATTGCTTAGGAATCAAGCTTTAACCGTGTGTACAAAGAAAAAAGTAACGTTCAAACATAGAGAACTGGAAAGTAATCACCAAAGTAATCACCCATTTTTTTTTTTCCGCTTGCCTCTTCACCTTTAATTTCGCAAGTTTTATCTATAAATACTCTTCCTCATTCACATAAGCTTTCATACCTCCTGATCTGATTTTCTCTGGAACAAGCTTCTATCAGGTAATAGTTTTCATTGCTTTTTCTTTTCTTCTTCCAGTGTCCTTCCTCCTTCTTGTATTCTTCCATTTGCTTTGCTCGGCTCCACCATGGCACGACCCTCTAAGTTTCCATAACCAAGCTTATATCCAAAACATAACCCTGTTTATGATTGCACTGACCGCATGATCAAGATCCGAGTGACTAGCCTAGCAGTGGTGTTTTCCTTTTTAGATTGACTAATACAAATGCATGTAATGGCATAAGCATGCGATTAGGTTTTGTTTTGGCCGAGACCTTTTGTTCACTTGAAAATTTTACTGTAAAGAAACTTAAAGAAAAAAAACAGAGGAATTTAGTGGCATAGTTTAATGGTGTAGGCTGTATGCCAAATCCCTACCCAGTTTTCCTAGCATGTTGGAAATGTGTGCCTTCAGATGGACAATGACCGAGTGCTATGGTACTAGGGTAGTTAAGATGTTATGAGTGGTATTAAGGATGTATATATCAGAATTGTTGTGTGCATTAGCTTTAATGATACTGAGTTTTGATTTATAAGACAAATTGGATTTTAGTTTGGGCAGGCACGGATCTAAGCAAGGGGTGCTGTGATGCATGTATAGGGTTGTGGGTAGTAGGCTGGGTTGTTAGTGCAGTGTGCATATTGGGTTTTAAGTGAGAAGATTTGGCGGTACATTTGGAGAAATTGGTGACTATAGTAGTAAGTTTCCAGAGTTGCATTTAGGATTGGATAAAAGTCTGCATATATATATATATAGAATTGGTATTAGGCTGCATATGTAGTTACACATTGGGCTGTGCACATCTGGTGTCACTGTGTGCACACATGTGTTAGGGAGTATCAGAGGGATGAGAAACAGGTGTGCACGTGTGCATCTTTGTACCACTGCAAGCATATGTTCAGGAGCAGAGATGCATGGCTGAAATAGTTGATACCAGGAATAGAACATGAACATACCCAGCATCACAAGTGCACTGCGCCACCTTACTTTGTCCAGCTGGACTTAGCTTTCCATCAGCAGTTGGAGGATTTCAGGAACATGAAGAGAAAGAAAAGGAAGGAAACAGTGGTTTGCATATTTGAGGATTGGTGAGTGCTCGGGCGATGTAGCAGACGAGGTGGGTGCATACATGTAGGCTGGACGTGAGGGCAGCATCAATGTTGCAAAATAGACTCGAAGATATTGCATAGTTTTCCCGAAGATCTTGTATAAATTTCTCGAAGCATATGTGGAGGTGACTCGAAGTAATTAGTAGATGTCTCGAAGCAGTGGTTTGCCTGTACAGAAAAGCCTGGAAGTATAAACTAAAGAGGAGTTGAAGGGTAGATGAGTTGTAAAAAAATGTAGGTAACAATTTAGGCAGAAGTCTGGGAAAGCTTGAGCATAAATGTGTGTGAGTGGTAAAGAAATGATGTACCCAAGCTTAAATAAGCATAGGCCGAGAGTTTATCCTCTTTGATGAGCTTCAGCACGTGCATGTGATACATGAGTGCACACATGAAACTGAGAACTATTTTACCTATTTAGAAATGCATACATACAAGCTCTGGAAAGAAGTAAGAAAAGAAATGTAACTGGGATAGATGAAGTTAGTAATGGGTGATAGGATGTTTTGGGTCAGGATGTATAAGAAGGCATTATACACAAAAAAATTTTAGGCTGCATTTATAGGTGACGTGTGTACGTGTGCATGAGCAAGGGAATTAAGTCGTGCACGTGCACCGGTACATGCTACGGCATAATAAGAAAGATCCACCTTTGGCCTTAGTTGTTTAGAAAATTTTGCCGTAAATTTTAGGGACAGCCCGGTTCACATTTTGGTACACTCTGGTCATATTACACGGTGGAGTGGTCGAGCAAAACAAACAAATTTTCGTTCTATTTTAATTTTTCTTTGACCGTAAATTCTAAAGTCGCGTATTCTATATTTTTACTTTTGTTCTAGATTTGAATCTAGGCGACATCCGAGAAATTTTATCGGTACTCTCTGTCGGTCTGTACCGGTGAATCGTCGTTTTAAAATTCAATTTTCTGCAACATCCAGGTGAGTATTTCTCCCCAGACATACGTATTTATATTTCGTAAATTATTGCAAGTGTATGTGTAAAATTTTATGTCACTATTATCTGTCTGTAGTGTAATATAAAATGATGAACCCCATTTAAATTGACACCTCATCAGTTATTATCTGTTGTATTATATCTGCAGTTATATTATGTTATTGTTTATTTACTGCTTAAATCACACTGCAAGTTCCCTGTTATACGTAGATTGTTATGGGCTGAAATGATAGGCCTAAATGATTATTATTGTTAAATTATGCTGTTAACTGTTAAACTGTTAAACTTGGGATTGCGGGTTTGAAATGATAGGACCCGGGATATTTGTAAACTACGGATTGAAATGATATAAATCCGTACCACTTGACCTAGGCTAGAAAACTATATACAGGCCCGTGGTCCTTATAATATTTTCTGAAATATTTAAAATCATTTTGGAAGTTAAATATTTGATTTATATCTTTAAAGGAATTTATATTGATTTTTAATAAGTTATAAATAAAGAAATAAATAAATATTTGAATAAATTTATGGAATATAACTTATTTGGTAAATCGGGATTTTGAAAGAATAAGATTTCAGTTAATAAATGAATAAATAAATAGGTTATATTTGGAAATATTTATCAAGTTAAACAATCTATTACAGCATTTAAATGCTGTCTTTTGAAATTGGACTAGTTTTACCCATAACTTTAGGTAGCATTTCCTAAGTGTTATGGAATCTAGAATTTGATTGCTCTAAAATTTATGGAATTTGATAAATTTTATTTTACCTTAAGTTTTGGAAAAACTTAAGACATAATATTTATAACTGTATTTTCCTAAATAAATTAAAGATAAATATTCTGGTATTAAGTAAATTTTGGGAAAAATTTAATGGTTAAAATTTGGAGTTTTATTTATGGAAATTATGGGAATATTCAAGACTAAAAATATAAAACATTGATTTGTGAAAGAATAAAACCCAAACTAAGTTTTGAATAGTAAATACTCCAATTGGATATATATAAAAATTGAAATGGTTTTGGGAACATAAAGGGATATTTAAATTATGGTTAAACTTTAAATAAAGAAATATATTTGTGAAGCTATGTAAATTATCTTCTTTACAAAGTAACCATAAAGTTAACCCATTTATATATATACCGTTGAATGTCCAAACCATTGTGTTTGGGAGTTATGGATTTAAGTAAAGTTTCCAAAACATTATCCTTTGAAGATATAATTCAATATTTGGTCTCCAGATATTATAAACAGTATGGTTTTGGAAAGAATTATATTTGAATATAACGATATCCTATTGTTTTGGGTTTTAAAATGATATCGTATCTATAGTTTTGAAATGGAAATGTTTATTCTGATTTAAAGTATAAACTGATTTAAATAACCACGGGTTATAATAACGAAGGGTTGGCAAAGAGACCGGGATCGGATATGGACATACTCTCTGTCGATACCGAAAACCACTTTGACTAACCGTGTACGCGGTGGAGATTCCAGAATGAAGTAGGTTGGTGGTGACGGTTTCTTGAAAGGTATATACGTGGACCCGACTCCCGTGAGTTGGCATAAGGTGGCTAAAACAGGAGCGATTCTCGGATTAATGAGGTAGCTCCTCTGATCGAACGCACTTCTTCGTATACCATTCTATTGCTTATGTGATTGTTTGGGTGCACCCTTTGATTTGGGAGTGTTGTTCGAGGTGGGCGGTTGCTGCGGCTTCGCGTTACCACCGGTCCGGATAGCAATTGGTATATCTACCCTGGCATTGCCTAGTTGTGCCGTGTCACCTACCATATCGAGCCTTGTACGAGTTTGGTTTTCTCCCGTAGCCCGTGTGGTATCCTCTAGTTGCTTCCCGAGTAGGAGGAGCTATGATATTGGATGGACTACTGGGACTATTACGTGTTAAGGGCTATATGGGTAACCCCTTAATGCTAAGAAATAAGTATGTTTACTTTATAAATAGACACTATTATAATAGCGCAATATACTACATAGTAAATAGTTTAACGGATCCTTAGAGGATGGGCGGTCCCAGGCATCCTTTGAGTTACTTGCTATATATTACAGTACACTTGATTTAGCTTACATTATATAAGTATGTATGTCCTGACTCGAGTGTTTTGTTTTATTGTACGCTCGGGTCAGCCTGAGTTGCAGCTTCAGTTTCTTCTCCGTAGCTAGGACACTCAGTAGATCATTCGTGCTATTGGAAGTTGTTTCAGCCTTTATCCTTTCTGGAATTCAAGACTTTGAAGACTCTCTATCTGTGTATGTTAAAATTTGTATTGAGGATTATAGACAATGTAAGTTCTGTTTTGTAAAGATGTATCAGTGGCTTCATGAACCACTAAATTTTTAATTTCCGCTGCGAGATTCTGATATCTGTGTATGTGATTCTGCGATTTATTTACTGTATATTTCGAGTTTTGCCAAATTTATTCTACAATCTATTATTTTGAACTATTCCAGCTCGACATGTTCTATTATTGTCGAATTCGAATGGTACAAAATAGTGGGTCGTTACACGAATTGTACTCATAAATTGCCTCTGTTATTATGTATGCCACCTAAGATAGATAGTCAATGGGGACAACTGCAAGCGCCCCCATTATCAAATAAATTCATATAAAACTTTATATAATAGCTGTATTCTTTTGAACAAATTTACGTCACAAATGAATTAGAAGACAATATTATGCTACAAACATATAATATGTCATTTACTAAGATAAACACAATTTTGAAGGTTATATATTCAGATAATACAGCAAGCATACACTTATTCATAAAAATAATCATTAGGTGCCGAGATCATTGTTCACAAATGAATGATATAGAAAATACATTACAAATAGGTGTTTGTAAACTTTTAGTAGTTGCAATAATGAGAACTCCGACTCTCCATCGGCTTTAGATGTTCATGAACCTTAAAGATTGGAAACACACTCTACATGGAATGCCAAGAACGTCATAGGAAAAACCAAGTAATATCACCGCACAAACATCAGTATGAAGACATTATTACTAAAGATACTAAAAATATTCAATGATTACTTGTTCAATCTTAATCTGTGTCCTATATTGATACCAACTAATTAAGAACGATTGAAGCTAACATATAACTTATACATATGTCAAATCCATATTTAACTATGCAATTACACAAATATTACTTCAGAACAAATAGATTTTGCAGTATTAACCAAAATTATAGAACAAATTTATAAATCAAATTGATATGAAATCCTAGAAAATTTAACATTGAACCTAACTACTTCTTCTAAATTCAAAAGTATCATATACTAATACCATGCTACGCGTTTTGGGTTATAAATCGTTATAAAAGTTCATATGTTCATTACTTAACTAAGCATGGAATAAAAAAGCTTGAAGTAATAGAAAAGGCTACATCTATTCTAAGTATTTTTTTTTTTTTTTTTGAAATGGTACTTTATATACAACAAATCAATGGGACAACATATCCCATGTCAGTAAACGTTCGAAAGCAAGTTTTGAACTTGTGACTTCTTGCACCAAGCCGAATCAATTAACCACTTGGACAATGGTGCTTGTCTATTCTAAGTATTTTGCAGCCAATAAACATCCAATTTTGTATTATATCCACTTGTTTTCATGCTCTACCTTATCAATATGTCCAAAACTAATGATCAACTTATTTACAAAAATCTACTTAATTCCTCTTTGAAATAAGGAAACTGGGAAGATAATTATGGCTTACCAACAAATCCGTAAGAGCCGTTCAATCACATAGGCAGATGTCACTACAGTAGAGCCCAATACTTCCTAAGCATGATAATGGTCAACTATTAGTAAAGAATTACCCAAAAAAGGTATCAAATAAGAAGATAAAAATGAAATTAGTTAATAAATGTGCATTTAAAAAACAAAACTAAATCAAAACCAAGAAATTGTATTTCATTAGCAGTGTAATTACATATTGTTGGGTAGGGTTGAGCATTTGGTTAGGTTGGTCTATCCGATAATTAAAATTGTTAAACCGAACTAAAACCAATAAAAATAAAAACCAAACAAAAACAACTAAACTAAGTTTGGTTTGTTATCCAATTTAACTGAACTAAAAACGATTCATATTTTATGTTTGAAATGTTCATTGTATTTGAAATAAAACCTGAATATATAATTAAAGTATTCTTATTTAGCATTCTTACATTCTTAAATAATAATTTTGACATATATACGATAAATAAAGTTTATTAAGATAATTAACTAATCTAAATTTTTTTATAACATTAGTAATTTTGAAAATTTAATGAAAGTTCGATTGGTTTGGTTAAATACATAACCAAACTAATTTTTTTATGGCCCGTTTATAAACCAATTTTCTTTCAAAACCAAACCAAACCGACTAAAATGAATCGGTTTGGTTGGTTTATTTATTTTAACCAAAGACTGCTCACCCTCATCATTGGGCATAAACTACTCCTAAGGATAATATATAATAGAAATATCAAAAGAATTTTTTGTAAGATCCTCAAATAGGAATTCATTTATAGCATAAATTATAATCTTTTTTTCCTATGACTTGTTTTTTTTATTCTCATTCTTCTGTCATTATGGTTCCATTTGCTTCTCTTAATTCGTTACTTATTTTGAATTAACAATGCTTCTAAATGGAGGGACGAAGGCCAAGCCTCCATAATACATCAAGGTCATATAAAAAACCTTCATGAACTGATCTGTTCATGAACAATTACTTTTACCCAGAAAGATAAGAAAGTCGGCTAAAAGTTTTGATACAACATAATGCTGCATGCACAGGTTAACTACTCAATTCCAACTTGCATAACAAGAAGTCACAGGCAGTTCCATTAACATCTAATTCTTGCAGACAATCAACCTTCTCACTCATTAACCATGCCAAACTCATCCAACTTAACAACTAACAATTTCCATTTTCACACGATCAAACCAAGTACTCATGAACCAATCATCTAGACTACATTCACCACACTAGAAAATGAAATCACCCATCTTACTCATCACAATACTGTTTCAATCCATATCCAGAAGCCCACAATAAATAACCAAATGCCATAAACTAATCCGAACACTAACATGCACCTTTCTAATACACTATACGCAAATACTCATCACCAAATCGATCACATATTATCATTATTTCTATAATATTTCAATAATCTTGGGTTTTGGTTGTAGCTATAGTCCAGAAAATGGTAGACTTGGTTTACAGTTATGATTTCAATTGTATAATCATCATTTCTACTTGTTTTTATATTCTTAAAAAGGAAAAACTATAGGTTTGAAGTGTAAAAAATAGGTCACTTGGGTTAGTTGCAAATTTTCAAATTTAAAAACCGACCTTGTTTTTTGGATATCCAAACAATAGAACAAAATAACACTACTCGGGCCGGAGGAAGTGATGGGAAAAGGAGTCATTGTTCTAACATAACAAATCAGTTGTGTTACAACAAATATAATGATTAGTGTCGTAAGTTAGAAGACATTCAAACTTCTTACCAGAACTTCAAAAGCAAATGTACTTACTGCCTACCGGCTATGAACAAGAATAAGCCAATGATAAAGATGTTTCATTTTACATTGTCATGGTTCGAATGGTGCAAGTAATTTGGTGAAGGAATTAGAGGCACTTTGACTTTTATTAGTCTGAAAGAAGCTAACTAAGATTATGTTTAAACTATGGTGCAATATATGAGAACTTTGTCAAATAATATTTCAAGTAAGGATTTAAGTATTGTAATGACCACAAACCTATTCAGCTGCTAGATGTATGAATTAAAGAAAAATAAGATACTTTTTAAATTCAATATACCACAAAGGAATGGATATAATGATGCCATCTGAAATGTTGAACATAATTGAATCTACCACGGTTGAACTCTGCAAAAGAAGGCCATTCGGGCTCATGGTTGAACTATGAATTTGCGACTTAACAATAGTAATCTGATATTTCTATTAATAACAGTTATATAATCCACTACAAATTTCAATCTACTTAAAAATTTCTATTTATCATATAATCAACCCACCATAATAACTATAAGATACTCATTTAATGTATATTCATAATAGGATATTATCAATATAAAATAACAAATGGATCTTGATTGAATATAATTTACAATATTTATATGTATATAACCTATATTAATATAGTTAAGGCACAAAAGAGTCTAATGCAAAGCCTATGCCATCTCCGCTTGTTCAACTAAATTGATACTAAAGATATTGATGACTTTATGATGTATTTGCAGTTTTAACCGGAGGACTTGGTAAGTACATTTTTTCCTACGCTGTATTATATGAATATTCTACCAAATAAATTTGAAAAAACTAGTTATTTTCTTCTGAATGGGAACACATCAATTGTAACTTATAATTAAGATAAAATGGAATAACAATAGTTAAAGAGTTAAAAGAGAACTAAAAAAATCAATTGTTCGGCAAGGGTGTTATAAAATGCGAATAAGAACTTCATGGTGCTAGCGCATATCTAAATTTGATATTTGAATTAAGCAGTAGCAAAAACACATCCATTGAAAACATAACTATAAATGTGAAATGTTAATTTAATGTTTCTTTCAAACACATATACATTTTTTTTTTATTATTAATAGATTATTATTATTAGTATACTCACTATGCATGCCTCTAGGAGATGGGTCATGAAGTAATTCCCCGTATTCTTTTAAAGTTCATACAACTAACTACATATACTTAGACCTTAGTTATCGAATGAAAAATAGATCAATATCCAAACAAATAGAAACATCAATATACCATAAAAGTTAAATTACCGTAAAAACATCATCACACCTTTAATTATATACCATAAAAACACAATTGTACTATTAATTGCTAAATCCAAACAAATGATAATTGTATGAGGTATCATCTTTCTAAAAAATAATGATAACATACATAGTTAAAACACTTGTAATAGTGTGTGTTAAATTACTTTATTATAAAACACAATACCTATCGTTATCTTATATTCATTATAAATAAACAAAACGTAGAAGCATATACTTCAAGAAATCAATAATTTTTACCTATACTTTTTGCATTATGCATAACAAGCACTTGATATTCTTATGATCACATAAAAATATAAACAAGTTAACATGTTATAACACCAAACCACTTCAAGCCTAAAGAATACGGTTTTCACGTTTTTCGATTTAATTGATGGAAATACTTTGTCAGATATAAAAACAAGTGTTGAAACTCCAAATGCTTACACACATGTATTAAAACTCTGGTGTCAATATATAAAAACAAAAAGGAAAGGGCAGTGTTGCGGAAGTAGATATAGAGAGCCAAGGCTTATCAAAATAACTTAAATTTAATGGTGTTCCAATTCAATTTTATATGATACTAATATAAAAGTGACAAAATTAGTAGAAAAAAAATTATGATTCTAGATTCATTTTTACCATCCATAGATAGTGGATATCGCATTCATTTTAATGCTATCAAACCTTATATAACAATAATTCCTTGCTATAATTGATTGTTCCATAATAATATGATATGATACATCAAGTGCATATGCAATTTTTTTGATAATAAGCAACAAGAATGATATAATATTATAATATTACAAATTAATACTTGATAAGCTCATCATAGTGTTGTTGAGAACTCTTTACATTCAAAAAAGGCTTAAGGATGTTAATATGAACGAGGTAAGATCTAATATTAAAAATACTAAAAGAATGCATGGATGGACAAAATAAATTTTTGATAATTTATGTAATATATAAACTTTGCATTTACATGAATCCATCCAATCATGAGTGGTGAACAACTGGTTTACATGTTAAACATTTGTTTATTTTTTCCATATCACCCAAGATTGTGACTTTTATATTTGGATCAAGAAATTTCATAGCTCCAAGAATGCACACTTTCAATGTGATGAATTTTGCTTGGTTACTCCCCACATCTTTGTTTGACACATAACTTCAAAAGATATTTCATTCGTAAATCAATAACAAATAGCATCAGAATAATGGGTTTCGCTATATCTCATAGAGTAGATAAAAAGCATGTTGGATTTTTCTTGCTAATGTTTTAAACACTACCGATAAGAATACGAAGCCCTATGCTAGAAGCACTAATTAATCTATTGTGTATGTGAAAAATTATAATATTTAGGGTGCCAAGGCACTAAAATTTCATGTAAAACCCCTAAATTAAAATCATCATGTTGAAATATTCACATCACACATCAATAATTTGAAAGTAACTATATAATGATATATCAAAAAGTTAACACAAAAATGAACTTCTTCTATTTTTTTTATATTTTTTTTAAAAACGGGTACTTTATTAACAGAAAGCAATATATTTTCATGATATGCCTCATTAAAACCTTGTAATCCCCCTAACCTAAACGGGTGCCTTACAAGGAAAAAGAGTACATATCACTTCCATATATTAACATTACAATATAGGAAATACAAAAACCAAGTTGTTTAACAGATGGAGGAGTAAAACAAACGAGAAACTGCACTCAAAACCATCCATAGTAACAACTTGGTCCCAAACAAAGGAAACAAACCTCACAAATAACAAGTGTATCAAAAATTAGAAAAACAAAGTCCAAACAACACGTGAATTGGTGGCAATGTTTTCAACAGCCACATAGGGTCATCCATCTCAAAAGAAATCGTTTCATCCAGAAGAGAGAGAATGTTGTGTTCTTCAAAATAATAGATCTGGGAAGCTCAGAGGGTCAGAACTCAGTAAGTATGAAAAACAGCAAATCTCTAAAGCTACCACGGTTGCAAGAGGGGGGAAGTAGGAAGTCAGGGAGGCTGATGAGGAAAAGGAGACCTCTTAGTGACATTCCATTATTCAAAGATACGATTTGTTTCTGCATTTATTTCATGATTCATGGTTAAGTGATGCAGTAACGTTCTAATCTCTTGAATTATCAGGGTGCTTCTGATGGTAGCTGGTATTTCCACCCCTCTGAAGATCCTATTGTTTCTCTCGCACCATATATTCCAAATCAGGGAAGTGAAGGCAATGCTATCAATTTGGGTTAATAGAGTTTGATTCCTTTTTTCTTACTTATGTTGTCTAGTATGTCATTGATATTGTAGTTTCGATTTACCTTTATGTTGATTTTGTGCATGATAGTCTCCAATAGATTATGAGAACATGGGCAATTAAAAAAGAGATGGTCTCTGTCTTCGAAGTCAGTAGAACATAGGTTACACCGTTAGTCAATATCTGTGTTCCATCTGCTGACACAATCTTTTGTTTTCAATTTATCTTGTATGGCTAATAATGCACAAGTTGACATTCTAGGCGCACAGCCTTTCCCCCATATGATTTTTGTCCAGAAAAGTTCTGGGTTTTTGTTTCTGATTTGGTTCCAAGCTGATTTTAGGGTAAACTGAACATTGTTACTGGGGGTCCAACTCAAGTAGTCTTTACTCATTTGTTGCTGAATGTTGATATTATGGATAATTTGATGAAACTGGATAGGGACATATTCTAAGTGTTGTTTCCAATTATTGTTAGATATCAGAACAGAAACTTTCGTGTCATAACCTCTCACCACATCCAAGCATTCCATCCAGTTTTTTCTATTAGTGAGGTGCCATTGATCCAAGGATCAAACCACAAGTTTGTAGAGTCCCCATTAACAATATTTTTGTTAATAAGTCCTTTGCACCGCTGTCTTGCTCTAAGTAAAGTGTTCCAAGTGTAAGAAGCAGCAGGGTCTATGTTAGCAGTCCAGAAGATTGCATTTTTGCAGTATTTGTTTCGAGTCCATTTAGCCCATAGTGTCTCACCATTAATCAGTTTCCACAGAAGATTTGTAGCCAGAGCTTTCGAAATGTCTTCGATTTTCCTTATACCAAACCCTCCCTCAGCTTTGGTTCTGCACACATCTTCCCATTTCATTTGATAGATTTTAGATTTCCATAAAAAATTAGCACATAAGGAGTTTATTCTTTGTGTTACTGTCAGTGGAAACTGTGTGAACTGAAGCCAAAACTGTAGTGTAGGATAAATAACTTTTTTTATTAATTCATCTCTTCCACTGATATTAAGCATTTTGCTGTGCCAATGATTAAACTTTTTTGTTTATTTTGTCTATCAGCCAACCAAAGTCTCTTGCTCTTAGTTTGTTATTTGATCAAGGAATGCCCGAATAAATTATTGGCAGATTACCAATCTTGTAATTAAGGATTTGAGCAATTTGGGCTTTGTTTGTGGCACCTTTGCTGAGAAACAAAGTGGTTTTGTTGTTGTTTAATTCCAACCCTGTGATGTTATTCAGCTCTTGAAACACCTGCTTGATACAGTTAGTATTTTCAATAGTTGCTTTGGTTAAGATGAGAATGTCATATGCATACATCAGATGCGTAATCATGGGTTTAGTTTGGTATATGGGTTTGATGTTACCTTTGATAAATTCCATATCCATATTAATTGTCAGAAATTCCATTGCGATGGCAAACAGATATGGTGATAGGGGGTCACCTTGTCGTAATCCTCTAGAACTAGAGATGAAACCATATGGTGACCCTTCTATTAAAACCGAGAATGTGGGAGTAGAGATACATTCGTATATGAGTTCCACGAATGGGGAGGGAAAATTCATAGAGATCAACATATGATGAATAAAAGCTCTGTTAATTTTGTCATACGCCTTGTTCAGGTCAATTTTCAGACATAAATTGTTAGAATTTTTTCTGTTGAAACCTCTAATCATTTCATAAGCCAAAAGGGAGTTTTCTGTGATAACTCTACCTGGTATGAAGGCATTCTGGTTATAGGAGATAAGATCATTCATCAATAGGTTCATTCTGTTACATAGGAGGTTAGCTAGAATTTTATACGACACGTTACGCAAAGAGATTGGTCTAAAATCACTCATATCCACTGCATTTGGTTTTTTTGGGATTAGACAGATAAACGTGTGATTAATTTCTCTAATAATTTTCCCAGATTGTAGAACATTATTCATTGCATTCCATATATCATATTTGATTTGTTCCCAATGCAATTTGTAAAATTTGGAGTTCATTCCATCTGGACCAGGGGAACTATTGTCATTAATCTGGAAAATTGTTGTTTTAACTTCCTCCATAAGAAAGGGTTTACATAAATTTGATTTTGCATTTTCTGATAATATTTTCTTGCAAATTATGTCTGGAAATTGAACCGAGTCTATAGGCGAAGAAAACAGATCTGAAAAATATTTTATTGCCAAACGAGCTATATTTTCTGATGTTGATGACCAAGAACCATTATCGTTGAGTATGAGATTGTTCCCCCTAGTTGGATTAATTTTATTGATTTTCGAGAAAAAGATTCTGTGGGTTTATCTCCTTTAGTCAACCAGTTTATTTTCATTCTTTGCTCATTCTCTATCGCGATACTCCTCATTATTTCATATATCTGGTCATTTTTCTTATCATATTCATCGATAAGATAATTATTTAAGGGGTCTTGAACTAGACGCTTATAAATATCATTGGATTCTTCCTTTAACTTGTCTAGTTCAGAATGAATATTGTTTCTATTTGAATTCCAAAGTTTCAGGTTTACCTTTGCTGCTTTTAATTTACAGAGAAAATTGTAAAGTGCATTGCCTGGAAACTCCTGCTCCAAAGCATGTTGAATACTGCTCTGATATCCTCTTTGGAGATGCCACGAATTATTGTATTTGAAAGTAATTCTTCTTTTCTTCATTATTTGATTAGAGAGCTTAACCATAATAGGGGTATGGTCGCTAATGGAGTGATTACCAAAGTTTATTCCATAGTTTTTGAATTTTCCAGACCATAGATAATTTACAAAAACTCTATCAATTTTACTATGTATAGAAAATTGAAAACCTCCCCTCCATGTATAGTAATTTCCTGAAAATTCTGGTTCAAATATATTCGATTTGGTTATGTAGTCCATGAATTCCTTGTCACCCACATCAGAGCATATGCCATTATTTATTCTGTCGGTAGTTGAAAGAATAGCGTTAAAATCTCCTGCTATAATCCAAGGAAGGTTAACATTCATCGAAAGAGCAATGATATAATTCCATAACTCTTTTCTTTTCAATTCCTCATTGTGTGCGTAGACAGATGTACACATCACACTTAATCCACTAGATCTATGTAACATACCAGTAAGGAATTGGTCATTTGTGTGTAGGATAATATTAGACCACTGATTGGAATCCCAAATTGTAAGAATACGACTTTTCTGTCCATCTAAAATGTTATGTGAGAACTTCCATTTAGGTTGAACTTTATTCATAAATCTATCAATATTATCTGATGTTAATTTATTTTCAAGAATACTAATAAACGAAATTCTGTTGCTACTCAAAATTCTACTAATTTCCAGTTGTTTAGCTGGGGCATTCATACCCCTTATGTTCCAGAAGAGGAACTCCATCTATTGGTGGCTATCAGGGTTGCTACTGTTTTCTAAGGGAGCAGCCATCCCCAATATCTTTGCTTTTTTTGAGATTTTGTTCTTACCTTTTAGTTAACTGACAATTGAATGCCACACAGGGTTGTCTACAACATCTGGATTGGAGGTAGCTTTGAATTCAAATGGAGTTTCATCTGTCCTAGTTTTGCGCGTGTTATTGGATTCGGGGATTCGGGCAGAGGAGTTGCTTTGCTCTGTGGATTCGTGGCTACTGTCCACTACCAGTTTGGTTTTGTACCTCTCATTAGAATCATTGTTTTCCACCTCTATGTCAATATTTGTATTATGTAGAGTTGGTAGTGATTATGTATTCATATATGTAGCATTTGGATTTGTAATAATATTCAAACCTACAGAGTTTGATTGGACTTTCTGTATTGCATCAGAGAGAAACTGTGAGGGTTCCATGTTATCTGTGACTTGTGTATTATTACCTGTTGGATTTTCAATTTGTGTAAACTCTTGTATCATTGTCCAATCAGGCGAATTTTCTTTAATATTATGATTATTGTATGACTCATTTTCTTTAATGTTCCCATTGTTATCAATCATCATCTCAGAATTATCCTCATTAAGTGTTACTTTGCTCGGTTTAGGTTGCCACAGTTTATTAAATTGGCAGTTCATCTCAGCATGGCCAAAACTTGCACAGTTTGAACACAGCGATGGTCTCCATTCATAGTTCACCTCTTGCCAGATCATTTTATCATCTTCGGTAATTATGGGGATTTTAGTCGGAAATTTAAACGAGTAATTTATCTCAATTAGCATTCTCGCATAAGCAATTTTGATAATACCTTCAGTTACTTTGTCCAATCTAATTGGAGTGCCGAGAACCGAGGCAATACGGCTAATTCCTTCTTCTGTCCAATAGTCAAGGGGAAGGTTAGGGAGTCGTATCCAAATTGGTATTGTGTGTAGAAGTTCCTTATTAACTTGCATTCTCAGAGACCATCTTTTCATCATCATCAGTTTTTTATTATAGAAATATGGGCCTCCTTCTAGAATTTTGTCACAGTCTTTTTTGTTGTTGAATTTTATCACATAGAAACCGTTTTCTTTCGAATAGGTTGAGAAATCATCATCTGGTTTCCAGACTCTAAGAATGTAATCTTAAAGTATGGGTAGTATGGTTTAGGGCCAACAACGTATACAACTATTGCATTATCCCATTAATTTTTTGCTTTTATCACAACTTCTTCAGACATTTTGGCACATTGAATGGCGTTTAGTTCACGAGGCTGATAAAAATTTAATGGGATGGAAACAGGAAAGTTATTGCCTTTAACCACTTCGTTCCACGCTCGACTAGATGTGGTAGTAAAGTTCCACTTATTTTGGCCAGGTTTGTATACGTTATGTGAGGAGTGGACGTCATTTTTATTTGCTGAATTCAGAAAACTTTTACTCATATTTGTGACTGTGGGTTGACGAGGTTGATTTGCAACTTTGTGGGGTGAATTATAACTTTCCTTGACGCCAGTTTTTGGCTGAGACAAGTGATTTGGATCTCGTTTCCATTTTCTTCTTACTACCGTGGTGTAGCCATCTTTGTCAGTAGGGGATTCGCTTGTGCGTGGAAGCTGCTGGAATCCAGGTGGAGGATCCATGGATGTAGACGGCGTATCTGGGGGACGGCTGGGTGTTGGAGCAGCCGTTAGTGGCGAAAGCATCAGGAGCACTGTGGATCAGAGGTTAGAGCGGTAGGTTATGGGTGGAGGAAATTGGAGATCGGCGGCTCAACGAGTTAAGGTTTCCTAATAGTAGTAATATTTGGTTCATTTTTTCAACAATGTTATTTATGTTCAAATAAAGTCATTGTACTTATCATGAACCAAATCCAAAATAAACAAAATCCTATTTTAAGCATGCACCTATACAAAGTGTTTTCCTACTTAACAGTACTAATATCTTTGTTGCTTGTTACCAGATGTTAACTGTCAATTTATTTTGAGAGCCTTGCAGGATATGACTTGGTTCAACATGATGCATGTTGCTCCATCATGTTACCCAAAACTTAAAGCTAGAAACAGAGAAATCGATTCTTGATTAAAGGAAAGAAAAGCAACAATTTGAGGGTAAGAAAAACCTACATTGATGAATGTAGTCCTCTTCTTTAGTTTATTTTCTAAGCATAGGAGTGATGGACTTGAACACTATTTCTTCACAAATAATACAATTCTCATTTCATGATAGAACCTAAACACCTCAACTTCCTTCTACAAAGTGGAGATCTGAATTTCTTTACTTTTAGGTGAAACGAAGACGAAATCATGTGATTGAAGAGGTAATCCGACTAATTTTGGCAGTCAAAAGTGGATTACATGTCGATTTGAGTAGCTGATACTTGGATTCCTTTAATTTATCATGTTTAACACAAAAATAAACTTCAATTCATCATGATTATATGGAATCGTAAAAATCTCTAAATCGAGACTACAAACAAAATTCCTAAGAATAAATTGGAGAAGATAATCTAGGGCTTTAATCCATGTAAATGAACAAAGGAAGATGAAATACCTGTCAGAACATGCAAGGAGAATTATCATGCAGTACTGGTTGGTTTTTTTTAATTACATGTGAAAAATTCGGTGGAAGGAAGGCAAGCTACGAAAATTTTTGCAGCCGCTTTACGTTTAGAATCAAAATTTGGGGGAAAGCATTTGGGGCGTTTTTTGATGTGTTATTTAATGCTTCTAGGGGCTATTTGTAGTTTTTCCTTTAATTAGTAATTAATAAAGGCAAAACAATTTATTTTGCCTCTACCTATATGTCCTTAATACTCACAAAGTTTGTAGTGAGAGTGTTTTGGCTTACAGGCATAGATTTTTAAGGAGGAGGAATGCAACTCAACTTTGGAAGCTGAGAGGTAACTTGGCAGACTTTTACTTGCCTTTGTCTATTGTTTAATCCATTATCCGTTTGAATATTTTCGGTTTAGTTTTTTGTGATTTATTATGTTATATGTTATATCCATGACACTATACATGTGAATAGGGTTGATTAGGATTTATAAGTTTTACTTACATGTTCATCAATGGCACGATGTAGCATATCAATAGTTATTGAATTAGCATCGGATTTCATATTGCTTTGCTTTAATTTAAAATATAATGTAGTAAGTGGGTACTTTTATTTTGCTGTACATTAAGGAAAAATTTAAGATTTTGGGCACTTGAATTTTATGAATTCAAATTCTGGATATACATGTCAGCTGTCTAGGCTAATTCTCAAATTGCTGTTTCAAACAAAGGTTTAAAATTTCGCTTTCCGTTTTTGTTTCAGCCTTCGCAAAATTTTAAAATTTCAGTTCCGTCTCGGCAATCCCAGAAATTTTGTTTTGATTTCAGTTTACAAATTCCAATGTATTTTTATACAATATAAATATTTAAACTGATTTAAGTCTATTAAACGATTTTATACAAAATTTATGCTAACATTACAAATTATATTATTGACACAAACCCATTTATAATTGCATAGATGTCACTTCTAAGTTTATTTCTTTAAATATCTTATATAAATTATTTCAAATAATATATTATGTACCAACATACTTGCCGAGCCCAACCAGCCCAATTAGAACTCCTCAGCTAAAAACAAAAACGCACTGTAGTTCATTCTCTCCCTTGGTCGCATTTTTACTTCAATTGACCCATGCCCTAACTTCAATAAGTCCCCTAATTTCATCAAATTTCGATGAAGAAAAAGGAGAGTATCGATGGAAATTCAAAATCGATTAAGGTAAAAGCACAATCTGAATAATTTTGATATGCTGCTCGAAGTAGTTGCTCCAACTTTGGTAATTTTGTAATTTTCAGTCATTTTCTATGTAACATTCAAACAGTAAGCACTTTTATTTACTTTCTTCATTGTTAATTCTCGAAATGAGAATTTGATAACATTCCGGTCCGGCCCATTTCGGAACTGAAACAGAAAAGCTGGTATTTCGGCATGCCGCCCAGAATTTAGAACCTTGTTTTAAACAACACAGAAAGTCTTTCCTTTAATCAATTTTCATGAAATGTAGATGTATTACCTAAAAATTGGTGCGCATCCAATGATTCTTTTATAAATATACACAACTAAGTTGCAAATGAATCAAATTAGTTTGGAGTGTTTTTTTACTGCTTTTGTGCATTTGGATTAAAAACGCTTTCTTTATTTTAGTATATATCTTAATGGAATTAGCTTAAAGTTATATGTGCTAACTCAACAACTACACCTATCAAATTGTATTGTTTTCTTCAATAATCAGATTCGCCTTTTCTACGCTACCTAAAAAAAACTTCCACTACTGCAACTAAAAATGTGTATAACGTAGATGCTATTGTAACTCCCAGTTGTTCAACTTCATAACTCACGATTGCTTTCCCGACGATGATATAGTTTAGATATCGATCTCTACTACTCTTCAGACAAAGCGTGAATCCACTTCTCCATCAATAATTACCAAAAAACACAGAGCTGATTCCAATTTTGGCTACTAATGAATTGATTTTTCTTAAATATAAAAATTATCCATGGAGACATCAATAAGCCAAATCCAATATTCATATTTACATTTTCTTATTATGTAGAACATTGAAAAAGTTTCGGTTTCAAGCCCTAGAGTTTTGAACAACTTATTGAGCTAGTATATTTTCTTAAGGTAAGAGGTGCCAGTCTTGGAATTTTCATCTTTGTATTAAAGTGAATAATATATAAATTTCACATAAATTATTGGTTATACCATAGAGTTTTACATTACTTCAATTTTGCATATGATGATTCATATATTCTTAATTATAGTTAATTTTCATATGTTATTGACTTAGAGTGTAATATTACCAACAATTAGGAAATGAAGAGAGGATAACTAGATTACAATGGAGATAGCATGACTAATATCATGTGATAAATTATCACTAAGTGTAAGAAAGTAATTATATTTGCTGTTATCTGAGACTGATCAAAACATGCTATGTAGTTTGTAGTACTATTTCATTGTAAATGTTTTTATCATTGATTAAATTAGGCAAATCATGCAAAATCTACTAACATTTGCATTTATGCTCGGAGTATTCAAACTGATCCTTCTTTCTTATGTTACTTCCTTGCACAATATTGAATCAGATTTAGTTTTTCCAGAATAATTCTCTACTTTTGACATGCATTTTTTTGCTCTTCCAGCTCTTTCTAATCTTCCATACGGCAATAAGTATGCGGACAATTTTTCAAATCAAGCCCGAACAAAAAGCATATTTAAATTTTAGACCTGAATCGAAACTTATTATAAATATAGGCCTCATTTTGCGCAAATATGGATTGCGCAAGTGTATTTTTGCTCAAAAAAATTATACATACGCAAATTTAGATTGCGCAAGTGTTATTTTCTAAAAAATAAAAATTTATGCTTGAGCATTTATGGAATGCGCAAGTATAATTTTTGAAACTTTTTTTTACACTTGCGCATATTTGGATTGCGCAAGAATAAAAAAATGAAGAAATTTTTTTGTGCTTAAGCATTTATGGAATGCGCATGTATAATTTTTGAAATTTTTTTTACCCTTGTGCATTTGGATTACGCAAGTATAAAACACTGAAAAAAATAAAACGAGGTCTATTTTTGCAATAAATTTGAAATGAGGCCTAATGTTGAAATAAAGTTTTTTAGAGGGCCTAATCTAAAAATTTGTCCTAAGTATGCAGGTTTGAAATTTTCTTCATTGTTCAATGAATCTGGAATACCCAACGACGCATTTGGGACTGTATCATGTATGCTTCCAGTTAACGTGTTACCAATAAAATGTGCAGTTATACTTTATTTTTATTTATTTTTTTGAGGAAAAAAAAAGAATGTAGCCACGAGGCCACCATAGGTAAAATTTAACATCACATGAGTATGAATACATGAAATTCAATATGCATAGTGATAGTTTGGTCTTAATTTAAAAGTTTAGCTGTATACTTTCAATTTTATTTTAGTATAATTTAAATATTGTAGTACAGTTAATAAATGGAAGGGTTTAGAAGAATGTGAAAACTTACTTATCCAATCCAACATTATGAAAAATTCACAGAAAATAACATGGTTGATAAATATAACCGTATTTGCAACATCGCCGATTAAATGATGGTATGCACTATTTTAAATGATTTCATACATCTTACAATCATACAGTTTAATAAGCAACCAAATAAGGTTTATGATTAAGTTTGCATATTAAGAATAAACTTATGGAAACAACATGGTGAAAGTACTCCATCTATCACAGTAACTTAATGGATAGCTGGCTAAAGTAGTAAAGTTGTCTTTAAAACAAACTATTATAATACTAGAATTTACTTCGATGGCTTAAGCAACATTTACCACTGATTTCCAAAGTTGCTAAGCTTACAAGTTTTGTGTTATCTGTTGCCAAATATCTAACTTGAATTTGACATTTTAGATATCTAAGGATTAGCGAAATAATAGGTTTGGAATTGAACATAAAACACTACATAAAGAATACAATTCTAAGATAAAAACGCTTGAAAGAGATATTTCAATGCTTTGTCATATAAGCTACAGTATGGGACTATGCAAAGTCAACCAAAAAGCCCACACATCCCTGTGAATGATAATTAAGTCATCAATGAAATGCTGTAAAATCAGGTTTCTAGATTCATCGAATATTGATATAAAAGACCAAGTGTACATTGTTCGCTTATATCAAACAATTGACAGAAATAGAAAGGAAACCTTTGAAAACACTTCAAACATTAATGACCTTTAGGGCTCTGCAACAGATAATTAAGAAGTTTCGTATATCTAAAATTGTTAATGATCAATATGTACTATGCATAAACTGTTAACAATCAAGATTTATTTCTTCAAAAGTGGACAATCCAATAACACACAACATATCTCTATCATACTATAAATGAATCCTTACCATCAAATTATTAGTCAGCATCATTCCTTTCCTAGACTTCCAAACATTTCCCTTAAAAAAATATTGGAGAAGAAGAAGAATGGAAAACGGAAGCATCAAGCTGCAGAGCTTCACCGCATCCGTCATCAATGACTACATGGTCTGGGCATCCGATCCGAACATAACTGTCTTCCTGAGCTTTGACCCCTACACTTCCATGTCCGACCTTCGAACCTTCGTCGCATTCTCAGTGCTACCCTACCCTTGCTACAAAGCCATCTGCTTCCACAACAAGCCAATTGGTAGCATCTCCGTTTTCAGAATCGGTGATCTGTGCAGATGGGAACTGTGGTATGTGCTCACTAAAGAGTACTGGGGCAAGGACATAGCTTGCTCAAAGTAAATGAGAATGGAAGAAAGAAGAGAACTAAAGTTCATGTTTTTCATGGAGACACGAAGCCTCAAAATGCTGGATGTTGTGCGGAAATTCAATTGATTTGCACCAACCCCAAAAACGCAGTTGAATGCTAATGCGCAGAAACAATCGAAAGAAAAATATAGCTTGTCGATTAATTACCAACCACAAATTGAATGAAAAAATGATCACCAAACAAAGAAATATAGAAGAGCGGAGAACACAAAGGTTTAACGTGGTTTGGCTAGATTGCCTACATCCATAGACCTAACAACTATTCTTTATTTCACAGAAGAAAAAGTGTACAAAAGGGAGAGATTACAAAATTATAGATAGTAGTGGAGATACCAACCTATAATTACATATTGAACAATCAATTTATCCAAAGACTTGCTTATGCTCAAAACCCCTAATTGATTGACTATAGAAATTAGGGTTTACTGAAGAAGAGGATAATGGTGGATGCTCTCTCACACGCTCATACCAATATGAAGACGAACTTCCTTTATTTAAATAGACATGAAAATGAAGGATGATTGGAGATGAAGAAAATTAATTTCCAGATTATGTTTGAAATCTTTCCGAATATCCATGATTTAGTTTCTATGTAAATGGATAAAGGTGATCTTGGTTTCCATAATTTTCCTTGCTTGAATCAATCTCCATCAGCAGTCTTTTTTTCTTCATATAACATATTCTTTGACTAATTAATTGGTTAGCAATTAATTAGTTTGACTTCTCTAAAATATATCACATATATCCTTCCTCTTTTTCTTTCTATATATAGCCTAATTAATTGATTGACTGAATCAATTAATTATTTTCTTGTCTTCTTTGAAAAATATTTGAATCGTATAAATTCAACATTCCACCTTGATTCAAATATAACAATCTCTATGCATCACCACATCTCGACAAATTGTTGGGTCTACGTCAACAAGCTCAATGTGAATTTTTTTGTGCAATATTGCCCAAATAGAGCTTCCAAATCTTTACCAAGCACAAGAAAGATAGCATGCACATCAACAAACATAATGCATACGAGAAAGTACCAAAATTCTTCAATAACTCCGACGTTTGAGACGAACATGTAGATACTAATATTTGAGAGACCAATGGAGATTTAACAGCGTGCTTCACCTTCTCCATTCCAAATTGAGTGAGGACATACTCAATATTATCTACTCTAATCTCCTCCACAAGAATTTTGCTAGACTTTTCCTAAGTCAACATCAGCAGACTCACCAACAAGCTACACAACATTCAAAGCATAAGATGAAGAATCATCGCTGCAAATATGCTTACAAATAGGGCCAACTAAACCAAAAGGCCTTTCCAGCAAGTGAGCTCCACCTAGAGTCTGAACCTCTATAATCTTCTCATCAACCATGGTATCATCAGAAATACCAACATCTCTCCGAATATGGAAACAATCTGATGACTCCAAATGTGTTTGACAATTTTCTGTCCTCACAATGTCATCACTTGATAGAGGCTCCACCTTCAACAAAGACCACTCATCAAATATCACATGCGTACTAGTCACAATTCTCCTATTTGTTTTACACCACAACCTATACCTCTTCACTCCTTCTCTATAGCCTAACCAAATATGTTTTCTTTCCTTAGGCTTCAACTTATCATGTCTCTCATCTTCTAAATAAGCTGAACAACCAAACACTTTAAGGAATGAATAATCAGTAGGCTCTCTTTTCCATATCTCTTCTAGGATCTTCATATCTATGGCAATAGGAGGTGTGTGGTTGATGAGAAATACTGCCAAAGATATCGCTTCTGCCCAAAATCTCTCTTCTAGACCAGCAGTCGTTCTTAAGCTTATAGTTGTCTCCACAATATCCGACACATGCTCTTCGCCACTCCATAAAAATATGACTCAACAGAAATAGAAAAATCTCTAATTACATGCTCGGACGCACAAAAGTTAGTGAATTCTTGTCATATAAATTCACTACTATTTCCAACATTAAGAACCTTCAAATGCTTCAGCGACTACTTTTCTACCAAGGTCTTCCACTTACAAAATTGGGCAAATATTTCATCTTTGGCCTTTAAGAAATAGACCACACCCTTATGTGAGAAATCATCCACTAACAAGGTGAAGTAATTGGCTCCACCAAAAGATGCAACTGGGGTTGGTCCCCATGCATCAGAATAAACATACTCTAGAAACTCTATAGATCTAGGTCTTCTAATATCAAATGTGACATGCTTCTTCTTTCCAAAAGAACAATCTCCATAAGAACTTGGCTTCGACTGACAAACACCATCAACCAACCCATGCTTCTGTAATATTTCAAGACTCTCCTCATCAACATGAACTAAACGAAGATGCCATTACCGAGTAGAATCTGAAATACTAGAATCAGTAGAAACTACCTACTCTTCTAAGACTGTCTCTCCATGAAGCACATAAATATCATTAACTCGCACCCCTTTCATCACAACTAAGGAACCCTTCGCCACTCTCAAATTCTCTCCATCTATTATTATCCTCATACCAAGTCTACTCAAAGCTCCAACCAAAAACATACTTCTACGCAGCATCGGAACATGTCGAATATCCGAGATAGTCCTAACAACACCGTCATGCATCCTAAACCTCACACTTCCAATGCCCACAACATGACAAGATGTGTCATTCCCCATATGGACTTCTCCGCCATCAATTTTCTTGTAACTGACAAAATAGCACCTATTTAGTGTCATATGACAAGAGGCTCCAGAATCAATCACCCAACTTGTATGCTCAAAAGGTGAAATACTGGCTGAAAGTAATGATGTATTACTATCACTTCTATCCGCATCTGATCTAACTGCTGGCCAAACTGAAGCTTTCTCCTACTTCTCTCTCTTCCTTCTAAGAGTTGGACAATCCCATATGAAATGTCCCTTCTTCCTACAATGATAGCGAGCACCCCTTCTAGGACCCTTGAAGTGGGACCCATGCATATCTCTACCTCCAAGGTGCTTTTGGCTTTTATCTCTTCCTTTAGATGGACGAAGTTGTCGCTGAAGAACACCGTCATTAGTCTTCACCTTCCATGTCCCAAAAATTCATTTTCTAACAAATTTGGTGATGCCATAATTTTTCATACCACTATGAAATAATTTGCCATTGATAACTAACCTAGAACAAGACATCTAGCTCTGATACCAAATTGTTATGCAGTATTTTCAATTGATTTGCACTAACTCCAAAAACATAGCAGAATGCTAATGCGCGAAAACAATCAAAATAAGGATCTAGTTTTTCGATTAATTATCAACCATAATTCAATGACTAAATAATCACCAAACATAAAAAATAATGAAGAGCGGAGAACACAGAGATTTAACGTAGTTCGGCTAAATTGCCTACGTCCACGGACCCAACAACTATTCTTTATTTCACTGAATAAAGATAGTACAAAAGAGAGAGATTACAAAATTATAGGTAGTAGTGGAGAGATTAACCTATAATTAAAAATTGAATAATCAATTTATCCAAAGACTTGCTTACGCTCAAAACCCCTAACTGATTGGTTATAGAAATTAGGGTTTACGAAAGAAGAGGATAATGGTGGATGTTCTCTCACATGCTCGCACGAAGATATGAAGATGAACTTCCTTCATTTAAGTAGATTTAATAAAGGAGTTGCTTAGAGATTTAGAAAATTAATTTTCAGATTATGCTTGAAACGTTTTCGAATATCCATGATTTGATTTGTATGTAAATGGATAATGGTGATCTTAGTTTTCATAATTTTTCTTGCTTGAATCAATCTCCATCAACAATCTTTTTTTTCTTCATATAACAAATTTTTTGACTAATTAATTGGTCAGCAATTAATTAGTGTCCCTTCTCTAAAAGATATCATATATTTACTTCCTCTTTATCTTTCCATATATAGCCTAATTAATTGACTGACTGAATCAATTAATTATTTCTTGTCTTCTTGGGAAAATATTTGAATCACATAAATTCAACACTCCACCTTGATTCCAATATAACAATCTCTCTACATCACAACATTTCGACAAATTGTTGGGTCTGCATCAACAAGCTCAATGTGAACTATTTTGGGCAATATTTCTGAAACAGAGCTTCCAAGTCTTTTCCAAGCATAAGAAAGATACTATGCACATCAACAAACATAATGCATAAGAGAAAATACCAAAATTCTTCAACAAATCCAATGTTGGAGACGAAAATGTAGATAATCTTCGAGAGACCAATGGGGATTTAACAGCGTGCTTCACCTTCTCCATTCCAAATTGAGTAAGGACATACTCAATATTATCTACTCCAATCTCTTCCACAAGAATTTTGCTACACTTTCTTAAGTCAACATCAGCAGACTCACCAACAAACTCCACAACATTCAAAGCATAAGATGAAGAATCATCGCTACAAACATGCTTACAAATAGTGCCAACTAAACCAAAGAGCCTTTCCAGCAAGTGAGTTCCACCTAGAGTTTGAACCTCTGTAATCTTCTCATCAACCATGGTATCATCGGAAATACCAATATTTCTCCGAATATGTAAACAATCTGACGACTCCAAATGTGTTTGCAATTTTCTATCCTCCCAATGTCATCACTTGATAGAGGCTCCACCTTCAACAAAGACCTCTCATCAAATATCGCGTGCTGCTAGTCACAATTCTCCTAGTTATTTTACACCATAACCGATACCTCTTCACTCCTTCTCTATAGCCTAACAAAATGTGCTTGCTTTCTCTAGGCTTCAACTTATCATATCTCTCATCTTCTAAATAAGCTAAACAACCAAACACTTTAAGGAATGAATAATCAACATGCTCTCTTTTCCATATCTCTTCTGGGATCTTCATATCTATGGAAATAGAAGGTGTGCGGTTGATGAGAAATACTGCCATATATATCGCTTCTGCCCAAAATCTCTCTTTTAGACCAACAATCGTTCTCAAGCTCATAGCTCTCTCCCGCAATATCCGACACATGCTCTCCGCCACTCAATAACAATGTGACTCATTAGAAATAGAAAAATCTCTAATTACTTGCTCGGACGTAAAATATTTAGTGAATTCTTGTGACATAAATTCACTACTATTTCCAACTTTGAGAACCTTCAAACGCTTCCTCGACTGCTTCTCTAGCAAGGTCTTCCCTTACAAAATTGTGCAAATATTTCATCTTTGGCCTTTAAGAAATAGACCCAGAACTTACGTGTGAAATCATCCACAAATAAGACGAAATAACTGGCTCCACCAAAAGATGCAACTGGGGTGAGTCCCTGTATGAAACTCTGTAGCTCTAGGCCTTCCAACATCAAATGTGACATGCTTCTTCTTTCCAAAAGAACAATCTTTACAAGAACTAGGCTTCGACTGACAAACACCATTAATCAAACCACGCTTCTTTATTACTTCGAGACTCTCCTCATCAACATGACCTAAACAAAGATGATGTAACTAAGTAGAATTTGAAATAATAGAATCAATAGAAACTACCAACACTTCTGAGACTGTCTCTCCATGAAGCACATAAATATCATTAACTTGCACGCCTTTCATCACAACTAACGAACCCTTAGCCACTCTCAGATGCTCTCCATCTATTATTATCCTTATACCAAGTCTACTCAAAGTTCCAACTGATAGCAAACTTCTACCGCATCGGAACATGTCTAACATCCATGATAATCCTAACAACACCATCATGCATCCTAAACCTCAAACTTCCAACGCCCACAACATGACAAGATGTCTCATTCCCTATATGAACTACTCCGCCATCAATTTATAACTGACAAAACAGCTCCTATCTGGCGTCATATGACAGGAGGCTCCCAAATCAATCACCCAACTTGTATGCTCTAAAGGCGAAATACTGGCTGAAAGTAATGATGTATTACTATCACTTCTATCCGCATCTGATCTAACTGCTGGCAAAACTGAAGCTTTTTCCATCTTCTCTCTCTTCTTTCTAAGAGCTGGACAATCCCGTACGAAATGTCCTTTCTTCTTACAATGATAGAAAGCACCCCTTTTAGGACCCTTGAACTGGGACCCATGCATATCTCTACCTCGAAGGTGCTTCTGGGTTTTATCTCTTACTTTAGATGAACGAAGTTGTTGCTGAAGAACACCACCATTAGTCTTCACCTTCCATGCTCCAAAAACTTCTTTTCTAAAATATTTGGTGATGCCATAATTTTTCATGCCACTACTGAAAGAATTTTCCATTGATTACTAATCTAGAACAAGACAGCTAGCTCCGATACCAAACTGTTGTGCGGAAATTCAATTGATTTGCACCAACTCCAAAAAAGCAGCGGAATGCTAATGCGCAGAAACAATCAAAATAAGGATCTAGCTTGTCAATTAATTACCAACCACAAATTCAATGAAAAAATAATCACCAAACAAAGAAATACAGAAGAGCGGAGAACACAAAGATTTAACGTAGTTCGGCTGGATTGCCTACGTCCACGGACCCAACAATTATTCTTTATTTCACTGAAGAAAGAGAGTACAAAAGAGAGAGATTACAAAATTATAGGTAGTAGTGGACAGACTTACCTATAATTACAAATTGAACAATCAATTTATCCAAATACTTGCTTACGCTCAAAACCCCTTATTGATTGACTGCAGAAATTAGGGTTTGCTAAAGAAGAGGATAATAGTGGATGCTCTCTCACATGCTCACACCAATATAAAGATGAACATCCTTCATTTAAATAGACATGAAAATGAAGGATTCTTGGAGATGAAAAAAATTAATTTCCAGATTATGTTTTAAACCTTTCCGAACTTCCATGATTTAATTCCTACATAAATGGATAAAGGTGATCTTGGTTTCCATAATTTTCATGCTCAAATCAATCTCCATCAGCAATCTTTTCTTTCCTCATTTAGTAAATTTTTTGACTAATTAATTGGTTAGCAATTAATTATTTTCCCTTCTCTAAAGCATATCATATATATCCTTCCTCTTTATCTTTTCATATATAGCCTAATTAATTGATTGACAGAATCAATTAATTATTTTCCTGTCTTCTTTGGAAAATATTTGAATCACGTAAATTCAATAGTGGAGTTGGACGATACATATTGATAGTTGGTGCCGATACGGAAGTGGTATCTGTGGTGATTGTGATAGTGGAGTTTGTACACTGGTATTATATTGTACTAATTTGATGCCAACTGTGGATTTTCCTATGGGTTTGTACTTGCCATAATAATTTAGTTGTGCTTTTTACTAAGCCTTTCTGTACTACAGAGAAATTGGCATATATTTTTCTTGCATACGTCTAACGGAAGTGCCATTAGTACTGGTACATATAAGTTGAAAAAACCAAGAACTAGCTTACTTCACTTTTGATGGAAAAAATTTAGGCTTCCCTTTTGGTATATCTCCAAATTTCTACAAGAAAAGTCGTTATTCCATAATGGTTGATATAAACATATTGACAGCTAGCTAATGACCATATATTTGAAACCATGACAACAAGCATATAAACTACGGCTTCTATTTCTTTTCTGAATATTTTGTTAAGTTATTGGTAACCAAAAACAAAGAGCGTAAACCGTTATAATATAAAACCTTTTTTCCATCCTTTTGCACTATAGGAATAGGAAGTAACTCCACTATATTATATCCATTATTGCAAGACATGTCTGATAATCAATCAACAAAAAATACGAATCTCCCAAATATTTAAAGCCAAGCAAAGCATACTGGGTACATTTGATCAATGCTAGAAGAGGGTTCCAGTAGGAATTCATATATGTTGTAACATAATGGTCAATACATCGGGCTTTACTCTTAGTGCCTATATGATCAGCAATTTCTGTCCAATTTCCCAGTCCCTACATATCAATTCCCTAAAAGTAGCATGCCAAGAAATTTTCAAGTCATAATGATGATAAATAATAAATTAATACAACTGCCCACGGAACCATAAAGAAACATTGCTTATGAGAAGATAGAAAAAAATTACCTCTAAAAAGAAATATCTCTTCATCTGCATTTCAATTTGGACATAAGAGTAGAAATGACAAATTATCTTGCCAATAAACCATTTAACTATAGTAAAATAATAATAAAATTTGGCTTTTAAGTTGGTTTCTTTTCACAATATAAGAGTTCAGATTTTCAGTTTGTTCGCACCTTAAGATAGTTTAATTCTTCGATACAAATGATTATAATTATCACTTATTATGATGCTTTTTAAGATTGACATATAAATAATTTCAAAAATACAGTCGCTCTTAAAATTTATATGTAATTTTATTTTTTATAGGGAAATCAATATTACAATCATATCAAATGGCCGTATTCAAATAATGTTTAGAAGAAAAGAAAGGGCATAACTAAAAAAATCTAGCAGGATAATATAGGTTCCTTTAATTATGTAATATTCATAAAGTGGATGATAATTCATAAACTTCTGACTTAATTTGGAAGATAATATGAAATAAGTACAAATAATTAGTATATACTCTACATTGATGGAAAAAAATCATCATTGTTAAGTAAAAACCTCAAGGTGAAGATTAAACGATAGAAATGTAACCTATCTTCAAAAAAATCCTAAATACATGAGGTACAACGTGTGACGAAAAGAATTGCAATTGACTCATGAAGACGATTCTTATAGAAATTGCAAGTAAAAATGTTTTGAAATTATGCAGTATATTTGTCATGAGCTGATCACAATGACCAGATTTCTTCTTCACACCACAAAGTCTGTTTTACATTATCATATGCGACACCAGCATCTCACAAAAATGCAACACCATTGTTCCAATACTTATTTACAATATGTAGAAATTACCCTTTTTAAAATCATATCTTGAGTTTGAATTGTAAAGTATTTAATGGGTTAAGCTAATCTTCCTTTTGAGTTTTGGACGTATTTCGATAACCAAGTCAAATCATAATTTGTTTTAAGCATATATTATTTTAAATCAATCAGCAAATTAAATTACTAAGAAAAAATTGAAAAAAAAACTTGAATTAAAAGGAGGAAATTATTTTCATGGAAAACTCATTTATTTAAAATAATATTTATCAAACCATACCAAAGATATATCTTTTTAATTGCATTTTGAGCTAAGAAAAAACAAATAAGCATAGTTTTAAATTGAAATCAGTCGCTCATTTGATATTGTCAACTGAACATGCAAGCGAGAGAGGGGATTTTTGGAAAAGCTGCTGCATTTTTTTAATTCCCAAAATATTTTTAGCTCCTCACCAATAAAACCTAAAGGGAACACAATAAAGATGCAATACTCTAAAATCAGATGATTTAACGTCAACAAAGAGGTTAAGTTCAACATCGCATCTTGCAGGACATAACGACATCATTGATGTCTTTAAATGAGGTACAGGAATTGCACCAACAACAAGGGCGATTGTTATTTGTAGAAGAGGAAGCTTGGTTTATTTGGATTTATAACAAACTGATAGAATTGGATCGAGGATCGATGCAACATCCCCTATCTAAAGGTTCAAAACTAAGCACTACAGATGCTGCAATCATCTATAGTATTAGCTTCCAATGACTAAATACGACTATGTTAATAGTATCAATAATATTAAAAGCACTTGAATATGAATCAAAACATAGATTTCAAAATCTCAATTACTTCATTATATTTCAAAAATCAAATTATTTCACATTCACTACACATAACACAAATCGTACCCAGACATAGATTAAATATAATTATTTCAAATTACTCCAAGAGCGGTATATGAAGATACTCCCTTGGTTGATCAGAGTCATATGGCCATATTAGACCTAATACAAAACAACATAGTGGAAAATCCATCTTAACATAAAACAAGAGCAGCAAATCTTAAATAGCTATCTGTTTCCTCCTACATACCTCCAGTAGATCATTCGCCATCCTAATAAAATCTAAAAAGAACCTTAACCCCTCAGCCTACTCAAATCAATTTTGAGCACCCGAGAGTTTAAAGGGAAAACATAAACTTCGAGTCAAACAAAAATCCTGGTGTGAATAATATTATACATCCTGGAATAATTATGTTAGGTGAGACCACGCCCCTTAGCGGAACGGGTTTCCCCTCACTAATATTCTTTTAAAATATATCTTAACAAAAACTTTCATAAACCTATTGTGCTCCTGCATCCACAATGGCCAAATACTATGAATAAATCATTATGTAAACAAACATAAATATCAAGTAATAATGAACTATCAATTCAAATACATAGGTTTTGTTTGAATAACTTTTAACCTGTGGTTGACTCAGGCCTACCAAATAATATAATCAAAATTAACCTAACGCTTGTTAGATATTCTTCTTCTAGATTATATATACTTAACTACCTATTAGGCACTTTCCATCTGATGGTTTGTCCTTAACCATCTATTAAATACTTCATTACTGGGTAATATGTCCCTAATTTAATCATCTCCCAGGTTTTCCCGATCCTAATGGTTTTTCGGGCTCACTGTGACGACCCGGAATTTCTAACAACTTAAATTGGAATTGTAAAATTGATTTTAAATATTTAAAAGTTAATTTTAACTTGAATTTCAAAAATATCAATATTTACCTGATAATTAAATTATTGAATTATATAGTTTGAATATTGAATTTAATAATTGAAATTGGGGAAATTGTTGAATTTGAAATTTCTAAGCCTGTTTAAATAATTTGAAGGCTTATTAAATTTATAATGATGACACTGAAGATAATAGGATGGTTGAAAGTTAATTTAATGGTCGTTTGTTCAATTTTAATGATATATCGTTAAAATCGATATTTAAAAATAGCCTTCCGAGGCACAGTCTCAGAATTCGACGAAACCAGTTCCATTGGATCCGTAATAGTCAGTTATTATCCAATTTCAATTTTTGTAGCAATCAGAGTTGTCGTTTGACCATGGCAGCTCAAAATCCTTAGAACTATTTTAATCTATTTAATTTAAAATTGATCGTTTATTTCCGTAACTCGCACATATGATCGAATTAACTTCCAAAACACGTTTCATTGTGTTCGGAATGCGGGTAAAACCTTATATACGCCTACTGGCATGTCTGATTCGGGGTTCGAAATTTCACGGTGTGATACGAGATATTTTCAATATTTAATTATATAAACAATCGTACGCTGGAAGCTACCCAAATCAATATTTATCAGCCGTTTCCCCCTCTCTAATCTTCGAGCAGAATCGAACGCATAATAAAACTTGTTTAAATTATTAATGAAATCATGCCGAAGCCTTCATTCTTAAAATCAACAGAAATCAAAATCCCCAAAATCAAAATGCCAAAGAGAATGCCCAAAGCAAATCTCGTTTTCAAACGCGTATTTCGAAATCTAAAACCCCATCTTAAATTTCCAAATTTCCAAAAGAGGGATGTATTTGGTTATGTCATAGTTTTGTGGGATTGAAGGGGGAGATTTCGGTGATTTTAAAAGTGATGGTTGGAAGCGCGCTTGCATGCGGAGACTGAAAGGGGGCAGCGCGAGATGGGGAGGCTCGTGTTTGTCATCGTCATGTTTTAGGGTTTTCGTGGCTTCATTTCTGACGCGCGTTGGTCGAGGGGAGGTGCAGGCATTGGCGTGGGTCTGGTCGAGGCGGCGATAGTTTGGCTGGAGGCGATCGATAAAAAAAAGAGGAACTGACGCGATCGCGTGCGGCTTAGCCAACGAGCAGAAGAATAAGGTCTTTTTTTATTTTATTTTATTTTAGTTAATTTTGTTTTATTTATCCATTTTACTAAATTTATTTGTATATCGTTCATACGAGGTCGAATTCAAGTGACGTCTTTCGCGTTACGACCGTATCGAAGTCGTCTACAGCATAGAGTCGAAGTTGATTGTCAAACAAAAAAAAATCAAAGGTGAGTAAATCTCACCCTTTTGGATTTTTATTTAAAATTTAAATGGTTAAATTTAAATATTTGTTTGCATGATTGAATTGGTTGATGTGCGCTGTGAACTGATGATCTAGTGACTTGGTTTTGGTTGATTCTTGTGTTAATTGTTGCTTGACTCGAAGTATTCAGGTTAGGGGTTGTTTTAAATTAAAATCATAAATAAGAAAAATGCCTTATTTTTAAGTTAATAAGAGCTTAATGATTTGTGATTCATTAAATTAGTAGGTGGTTAAAATGGATAATTAACTAATACAATTAATTAATGATTTGGGTTAATTAATTTAGTAATTAGGAGTTTTGAATTAATTAAGTAAGGATTTTTTTTAGTAATGAAGTTTAATTAATTTAAAAATCAGTGGATGGTTTGATAGATAAATACTAAATGTAATTAATTAAATATAATTGCCTTGTGGAATCAATCAAGAGAATAATTAAGGTAGTTAATTAAGGAATAATTAATTTATTTATTAAAGAAAATAAAAGATAGTTAATTATAGGTTGAGACAAATCAAGAATGATTAATATTTGCAGTTATTCAACCATTAATTATTCAACGTAATTAATTTAGATTAGGGTAAATTGAATATAATTGGAAATCGTTAATTTATAAAATCAACGATGTAATTAAAGATTGATTGATTAGGATGAATTAATCAATAAGTGACTTATGAGGAAGTAATTAATATAACTAATTAAGGATTCATGTAATTAATATAGTTAATTAATTTATGAAGTAATTAAAGATTACTCATTTTATTTGGTAAGAATAATTAATGTCGTGAAGTTAATTGAACATAATTACTTGAATGGAATTAGAGGATACTTAAACCAGGGTGACTAATTAAGATGAATAAGGTAGGGTTGATTAATTAATTTGGAATTAATTAATAAAAGAATCTAAGTGATTAAGGTTTGAGATTCAATTAGAATCAATAGAAATGATTTGTATAAGATTAGCTTTGCTTCTGAATAATTGAATGGCATTGGATGATTTGAAGGAGTTGATAACTCGGATATGAAATATTGAGTATTTCATTTGGATAACTTGGAATAGAATGATATGAGTTTTCGAAGAGACCGGGGTCGGGTATTGGGGAAATACCCGAAACCATTTCAAATGTCGGTAGATTGATGTATGAAATCTATGTGCGGAAGTGAAGTGATTTGGAGGTATTGGTCTGTTTTAAAATCTAGATCTTTGGTATTTGGGAACTTGTATGTGGGCTAAGTTTTGACTATAACATATTGTGAACTCGTAAAATTTGATTTAGTTACCCCGGGTTTTATATAAGTTTTTTGCTTTGGAATTCCATGTTAGTTGAGATTACTCACGCTGGTTTCCAGCCTGACCCGGGTGTTACTTTGATGTAATGCTCGGGTCAGACCGATTATTACAGATTTTCAGGTAGGTACATTCTGGGGCTCAGGAGGCAAGCTGGATGGCAATAGCGTATAGAGTATTTCCGCTGTGTTATATTATTGTAAATTTATGAAATGATAGTTGTGTATATTCAGTGACTATGTATATGTGAAAACTCTGATGTATTAAAATGTAATCGATAGATATAATATTCTTTTGGAGACAATTATTATTTATTATTATATATTATCTGCTGCGAATGTGAGATGTTGATGTATCCGACCTTCTTCTTCTTCTATCTCTTTCTTCTTTTTCATAACTATCTGGAATTTCGGCCTTGAAAATTTCGGGTCGTTACATTTGGTATCGGAGCTGAAGGTTAAGCGAGAACCTTGGCTCTGGTGGGGATTACTCATTGAATAAAGTCCGTAGTACTCTAGAATGAGTTAAGTTTATATATATGAGTGCGTATTTGTTATTTTCTTATATTAAGGTTTTAAATGATTTTATATAAAAGTATATTTTGGTATATAAAGTTATATTTCCTTCTAATAAGTATTAAGGTGATTGGTTGTTAAATTATTGAAATTAAAATTAAGAAGTAATATAATACAACCAAATTGAAGTCTTGAATTGGAATTAAATTAAGTAGAAATAGAAATACAACTAAATTAAAATTTAATTGATTGAAAATGAAACTCTAAATCTGAGCCCAGAATTTGAATTTTTTTTTTCAAAGTAATAAAAAAAAATAAGTATTATTTGGATAACTGGAACTTGTTCCAAACAATGGGTTGTTTGAAAATTGATTTGAATTTAAAACCAAAGGTGGTTTAAAATTTTCAAACATGGTTGGGAGGGCCAAGAAACAAATATGTATGGATATATATATGATATCAAAGATAATTTGAAATAAATTGGACGATATCACCCTATGGTTGTTAAATATCTTTAAATTGCAGATTGGATTTGTTTCAATGAATGAGGAATAAAGTGTGGTAATATATTCATCATTAAGATAAAAGGGAAATCTAACTTTAAATTGAAATTTAGGATATGGAATCACTTTAAACCGAAAATTTGAATAATTGAGTTTGTAAATTAAAATTGTTTAAGAACTGGCTTCAAAACGGAAGATAAAATTTTATAATAAATTAAAATTTTAAACTAAAATTGTATTGAACTCTTATTTGAACCTTGAAATACATAGGTTAAGATAATTTAAAATGGAATTTTGAGAATTGAACTTAGAAATTAAATTGATTAAAAACTTTGAATAAAAGTTAATTTGGTTTAATAGGATAAACCAACCTTTGAGAATTTAACTCGAATTTATATAGTTCGAGTTAATTTTAATTCAAGATTGAAATTGAATTAGTTCAAAATTGAACTTGGTTTAAATTAATTGGATTGGTGATTGAAGATGTATAAGTTTAAAAAATTAAATGGGAAATTGATTTGGATTAAATTGAAATGATTTGAATTCGAAATGGGTTCAATTGATTATAATTCAAATTGATTGGAATAATTTGAAATTATAATTAAAGTAAACAGGATTAAAATCAAATGGAATTTGATTTAATTTGGAAAGAAACTAGGGTTGATTCAACTTGAATTGGGATTAAATAAATTTCAAAGGAAATTGGAGTTATTCAAATTGGAATTGGATCAATTTAAATGGAAGTGTAAATTTACACTAAATTGTTGGGGAAGTGCACAGTTTGACTCTTGACTAATTTCAATACAAATTGTTTTGATATAAACTTATTTTTCTAAGCTATTAAATATATACCTTTCTTTCTTAAAGCCAAGTTATTTTATACTTGTTTCACAATTATTTTTGCAGCTATTTAACAATTTTTCAACTATTTTCTAAACTAATTACTATTTTTTAACTATTTCACAAACCAATTCTTATATTACAACTATTTTGCAATTATTTAAAATTCCTGAAACTATTCAACTATTTTCCGACTATTTTACAATTAGTTAAGTATTTTATAGCTATTTTGTAAACTAATAATTATTTTTCAACTACTTATCTATTTTTAAAATTTTCAAGCTATTTTCTAAATATAAATAGGTTGGAGTTCAAACTGTTATTGATTTAAATACCCAACTGAGATAAGAATTGAAGTGATAATTCAATGAGAATTAATGTAATTGTAAACAAGTGAATGGGAATTAAAGGAAATGTGAATAGAAAGGGAATTGATTTGGCTAATAATCAATTAAGTTAAATACGTAGGATATACGTATATTATTCTATTCGCACAGTGATTTGATCCAGATTCAAGCATAGAATTTCGAGATAATTATATTGATCCGAGTTGAGATTTTTCACTCAATTTTCGACGGCGAACCTGGATATGGATTTTTGATTGGTTCTGGATATTCTCTATCATAGTTATTGTAATGCAAGGAGAATGACGGTTTCTGATCAAGAAACCAGATCTGTGTCCGCACTAGGAGGTCGGGTGGACGATACTAGTTCGGAAGTGAAATTGTGTGATCAAGTGGGCAATCAGATTGGTATAGCGTACGAATGATATGTGCATACATCGTACGGATTTGGATGAAATTGATATTGAAAGAGAGGAATCAAATTTGAATGTTTGATTTTGAATAAACAAAGGTATATATCTTTGTTATATGTAAGTCCCCTTGTTAAATCTATGGCCGGAAGAAAAGGATTTTTGAAGGTGTTTGAAGTATAAAGGAATTTTATATAAGTTTGAACGATCCAAAGTTTGAAAAAATTATATATATCTGAATATATATAAAGGATCTTATGAGGATTTTGGAAAAAGGATTTGGAAACCTTTGGATTTGGAATGGCTTTTGATTTTTGGGTAAAATCAATATTAAAATTTTGAAAGCCAAGTTTGAGAATTATCGATTTTGGGGATAATCGATTTTATGTAAAGGAGCTTTGTATGATATCATACTAGGTGTATGATTTGAAAGATACTACATGTATAGTATAGTGTTTTGATGATGGCTTTGGGGGAAAAGGCGCTCCCTTGAAATGAACTTCTCAGGAGTACCACTGGGTGGTGCTGCCTTGAGCCCCAAAGGGGGTTCTAAAGTTGATCCTGTGAGGAGTCCGGACAAAACTAGTTCCTAAGGATTATGCGTATTGTGTACCATAGCGAAAGTCATGTGTGCCGCTGAGAGCCAATAGTCTGCGTTTGATTTTATATCGGTAGACTGCGACCTATGGTAGAACATAGCGAAAGTCGTGTGTGTCGCTGAGAGCCAACAGTCTGCGTTTGATTTTATATTGGTAGACTGCGACCTATGTAGGAGTGGAGAAGTTTCATTTTGACAGCGAAAATCAGAGGCCACAGAGAGCCTGTAGTTGCATGGACTTTTGCTGCGATGGCAACGTAACCCTGGCTGCGATCTGTCGTGGGTTCCATGGCGTAATCGAGAGGCCGCGGAGAGCCTGCAGTTACATGGACTTTTGCTACGATGGCAACGTAACCCTAGAATGTAACTACGACCATGGATGGGGGTGACTATTTCCAGAGCATTCTCACCAAAGATATTTTCTCTATTTCAAAATGCTTTCAATATTTTCAATAAAATTATTTTCAAAAGTATTTTCACTGGATGTTGAAAACGAGTCTGCCAAGCACTTGTAGATTTTCAGTCTTACGCCTGATCAACGTATGACCGAATTTCTATGAGAACAAGGATGGACTGGTTGAGACATCTAGTTATAAGAAGTATTTTTTTTATAAAGAGCTATTTTATTAGTAAGATGTGAATTTAACAGCATTTCTAAAAAATTTAAATAAAGGTGTTGGAATTTTGGGGAAATAAAAGGAAATCCAAACTGGAATTTTAATGAAGTGATTTTGTAATTAAAATCTAATATTGATTTAGAAGTTGGAAATAAGCTAATTGGTTAAATAATTATTCGATAGAGTATATTAATAAAGTTTAACTCGGATAAATAAAATGGATTGTAAGTTAGTAATGGAATTTGGAAATGAATTCAAATTGTAAATAGAATTCGACTTGGAGTTGATAATGAAATAAATTAGAAGAGAAGTTGTAAAATTAAAAATAAAATAGAGTTGAATTGGAATAGTGATGGTTTGAATAACAAACAAATTTCAAGTGTGATATGAATGGTATTTAACGAAATTTGCAAGTAAATTAGGTATAAGAGAAGTGTTGTCGAATGAAGTGAAAGTGAATTATAATAGAAATGGTTTGAGTGCAAACAAAAACCCAGATGAGTAGAAATAAATTGAGAATGGCTTTGTGTAAATAAAAAAAATTCGCAAATGAATTAAGTAAGCGAGTTAAAAAAAATTAAATATAGGATGGATAAATGGGTTAATTGAATTAAATAATAAATGGATGATGTCTGATGAATAAAAAAATTTGTGAATCAAAGTTTTAATTGGAATTGGATTATCAGAATGGACCTAAGTTATGAGGCGAATTAATTTGAAGCGAAATTACTTAAATAAAAGCTTGGTTACGAGTGAGAATAGTAGACCATTAAATATGGATTTGGGTTAAATATATCTGGAAAATGGGTATTAGTATAAGAAATAAGTATTGTCAAGCTTAATGGAGTAGTTTTAAAAACGAAACGATGCGGAGATCAAATGAAATGCATATGAATGGTTAGTAAATAAAATAGAAATGAAATGAAATTGAATATAAAATGAGTTGAAATTAATTTAAAGTAGTTATAAACTGAAATAGATACTCTCTTAAGCGAGCATCGTCGAATTTGCATAAAAACAGTTGTCATCTAGCGTAAACAAAAGTAATTAAAATTCAATGAGTTGATAGGGATTAAATAAAATTGATTTTGAATCATTTGAAGTGAATATGAGCTCGTTTGGATTAAAAATCAATTGAATGTAAGAAATCGAGTTGCAAACCATTAAAATTGAATGGAATGGCCTGTGAATTAGTTGAAAGTAATTGCATTAGCTTTAAAATTATATAAATCGTTTATGGAAGCGTTTGGTGCTTGTTGCTTATGAAATACATATGTTTGGCTATTGAAAATAAGTGAAATGCTAATAGATTTTCTATATATGGCATTTACATATTCAAATTAAGTAAGTACAGGTACTTTAAGGCCGTTTGGATGGATTCAGATGCACTAATTGCTGAAATAAATAAGCCGCATGCTTAAAATGCTAAATAAGGTATGCCTACGCAATAAAAATAGGAAATATGAACTGTTTTTTCTTTTTCCAACTGTGTGGGTCGATGTATACATATTTATATCTTTGTCAAATTGCAAAATCTCCTCCGTACAAAGGAGACTGCCAAAAAATTTCGGAAATTTTGGGAGTTAGAAAATCTTTGAAATTTTTTGGGAAAAACTTTGTTAACGACAGAACGATTTCAAATTGAAAATTTAAGTAAATTAGTAGATGAAACTAATATGAATCAGTTATAAATGAAAATAAAATTCAATATTCAAATTGAAAATAAATTGAATTCGTATGAAAATGGGGAAAACTTCTGTAAGGAAATGTGTGAAAGATTTGGAAAGGCTATGATTGGATATTATTGCTAAGTAGGTTATGCAGGTATTTAAGGCAAAAGAAAATTGGATGTGATTCCAAAGGATAAATTTGAATTGCCCGACTAAAAGGTATGTTTTTAAATTTCTGTATGAAATTGGATTGGGTTTTTGATCTAGCCACTTGGTTTTTGTTTTCTTTTAGAATTTAGGAGCCCGTAAAGGCCTTTTGTAGTTGTACCGAGATAGCCGCACAAAGGAGACGCTGACAAAAAATTTCGAAAGTTTAGAGAGTTAGAAAATTTTTGAGAAAATTTTGATAATTCCAAATTTGATTTTAAATTGAAATTTGAATGATTGAGTAAAAAGGGATTGTTGAAATCTGTAGGAGAGTTTGGGAAGTTAGTAAGAAGGATAAGAAGTCTTTTATAAAAGACAGTTGGTAGGATGTTGGTAAAATTGTTGATTTTTGGGAAAAGGTAAACGGGTTTTGAACCATTCTCCCTAACTAGTAATTTCGGGGACGAAATTCTTTTAAGGGGGGAGGAATGTGACGACCCGGAATTTCTAACAACTTAAATTGGAATTGTAAATTGATTTTAAATATTTAAATGTTAATTTTAACTTGAATTTCAAAAATATCAATATTTACCTGATAATTAAATTATTGAATTATATAGTTTAAATATTGAATTTAATAATTGAAATTGGGGAAATTGTTGAATCTGAAATTTCTAAGCCCGTTTAAATAATTTGAAGGCTTATTAAATTTATAATGATGACACTGAAGATAATAGGATGGTTGAAAGTTAATTTAAAGGTGGTTTGTTCAATTTTAATGATATATCGTTTAAATCGATATTTAAAAATAGCCTTCCGAGGCACAGTCTCGGAATTGGACGAAACCAGTTCCATTCGATCCGTAATAATCAGTTTTATAGGATTTCAATTTTTGTAGCAATCGGAGTTGTCGTTTGACCCTGGCAGCTCAAAACGCTTAGAACTATTTTAATCGATTTAATTAAAAATTGATCGTTTGTTTCCGTAACTCGCACATATGATCGAATTAACTTCCGAAACACGTTTCGTTGTGTTCGGAATGTGGGTAAAACCATATAAACGCCTGTTGGCATGTCTGATTCGGGGTTCGAAATTTCACCGTGCGATACGAGATATTTTCGATATTTAATTATATAAACAATCGTACGCTGGAAACTACCCAAATCAATATTTATCAGCCGTTTCCCCCTCTCTAATCTTCGAGCAGAATCGAACACATAATAATTTTTTTAAAAATTATTAATGAAATCATGTCGAAGCCTTCATTCTTAAAATCAACAGAAATCGAAATCCCCAAAATCAAAATGCCAAAGAGAATGCCCAAACCAAATCTCGTTTTCAAACGCGCATTTCGAAATCTAAAACCCGAGTTTAAATTTCCAGAAGAGGGAAATATTTGGTTATGTCGCAGTTTTGTGAGATTGAAGGGGGAGATTTCGGTGATTGTAAGAGTGATGGTTGGAAGCGCGCTTGCATGTGGCGATTGAAAGGGGCAACGCGAGATGGGGGAGGCTCGTGTTTGTCATCGTCATGTTTTAGGGTTTTCATGGCTTCATTTCTGACACGCGTTGGTCGAGGGGAGGCGCAGGCACTGGCGTGGGTCTGGTCGAGGCGGCGATGTTTGGTTGGAGGCGATCGATAAAAAAAGAGAGGAACTGACGCGATCGCGTGCGGCTTGGCCAACGAGCAGAAGAATAAGGTCTTTTTATTTTATTTTATTTTATTTTAGTTAATTTTTTTAATTATCCTTTTTACTAAATTTATTCACATATCGTTCATACGAGGTCGAATTGGAGTGACGTCTTTCGCGTTACGACCGTATCGAAGTCGTCTACAGCATATAGTCGAAGTGGATTGTCAAACAAAAAAAATCAAAGGTGAGTAAATCTCATCCTTTTGGATTTTTATTTAAAATTTAAATGGTTAAATTTAAACATTTGTTTGCATGATTGAATTGGTTGATGTGCACTGTGAACTGATGATCTAGTGACTTGGTTTTGGTTGATTCTTGTGTTAATTGTTGCTTGACTCGAAGTATTCGGGTTAGGGGTTGTTTTAAACTTAAATCATAAATAAGAAAAATGCCTTATTTTTAAGTTAATAAGAGCTTAATGATTTGTGATTCATTAAATTAGTAGGGTGGTTAAAATGGATAATTAACTAATACAATTAATTAATGATTTGGGTTAATTAATTTAGTAATTAGGAGTTTTGAATTAATTAAGTAAGGATTTATTTCATTAATGAAGTTAATTAATTTAAAAACCAATGGATGGTTTGATAGATAAATACTATGTGTAATTAATTAAATATAATTGCCTTGTGGAATTAATCAAGAGAATAGTTAAGGTAGTTAATTAAGGAATATTTAATTTATTTATTAAAGAAAATAAAAAGATAGTTACTTATAGGTTGAGCTAAATCAAGAATGATTAATATTTGCAGTTATTTAACCATTAATTATTCAATGTAATTAATTTAGATTAGGGTAAATTGAATATAATTGGAAATCGTTAATTTATAAAATCAACGATGTAATTAATGATTGATTGATTAGGATGAATTAATCAATAAGTGACTTATGAGGAAGTAATTAATATAACTAATTAAGGATTAATGTGTAACATCCCGCCTTTTCACACACTTTAAACCGACACACGTGCCGATTCAAACCATACGGAAGGGCGGATTGTTATGGGGTAAATAAGAAAAAAAAAAGAAAGAAATAAATAAAACAAAATAGAATCTCACAGCGGAAGGATAAAATATAATAATCAAATATACAGTTCATGAAGCCGTTTTACAAAATATTTGATTTTTACTTACACAATGAATATCAGAGTTACACATACCAATACAATCAATGCAGCGGAACAGTATGAGTGTGGTGCAATACTATAAATAATAATAATACGAATCTTTCGTCTTCGTTCTCCAAAGCTAAAGTCTTCGATCCTGAAACGCTCGGACTGACCCGAGCGAATTTGAAAGGACAAAAACACTCGAGTCAGAACTAAAAGATCTTATGTGAGTTAAATTAACAGAAATAAATATGAGTACAGTAACTCAAGAGATGCTCGGGATTTACATCTCCTAAGGATCCGTTAAACTATTTACTATATAGTATATTGCGCTATTATAATAGTGTCTAATAGTAAAATAAACATACTTTTTAATAGCATTAAGGAGTGACCCAATATTCCCCTTAACACGTAATAGTCCCAGTAGTCCATCCAATATCATAGTCCCTCCTGATCGGGAAGCCACCAGAGGATACCACACGGGCTACGGGAGAAATCCAAACTCGTACAAGGCTCGGTATGGTAGGTGACACGGCACAACTAGGCAATGCCAGGGTAGATATACCAATTACGCTTCCGGGCCGATGGTAACGCGTAGCCGCAGCTACCGCCCACCTCGAACAAACTCCCCCAAAATCAAAATAGAAGTGGCCACTGAATCAATCCAAAGTCAAAGTATAACATCGAAGAGGAGTGTCCGATCAGAGGAATGACCTCATTAACCCGTCGATCGCTCCTGTTTTAGCCACCTTATGCCAACTCACGGGAGTCGGGTCCACGTATTTACCTTACAGGAAACGTCGCCACCAACCTACTTCATTCTGGAATCTCCACCGCGTACACGGTTAGTCAAAGTGGTTTTCGGTATCGACAGAGAGTATGTCCATATCCGATCCCGGTCTCTTTGCCAACCCATCGTTATTATAACACCGCGGTCATTTAAAAATAGTTTATACTTTAAAACCAGAATATAATCCATTTCAAAACCAAAATATTACGATATCATTTCTTCTTTAAAACCCAAAAAGATTCATTTTGGTATTATTTTTATAAAACCCAAATCGATGATATCATTTCCCAAATATAAATCTTTTCCAAAAATTATGCCACTTTTAAAATTTATAATTCCTTGTAACCAAATATTTGAATATTGACTTTCAACATAATACTTCGAAATCCATAGTTTTTAAAACCATTACTTTCAAAACTAAATGGTTTGGATATTCAACAGTATATAAAATAAGTGGTTTAACTTAAATGTTACTTTGAAAAGAAATATTTCTCGTGGCTTTACAATACATTTCTTTATTTAAAGTTAAAACCAAAATTTAATATCGCTTCAAGTTCCAAAACCATTTCAATAAATTCATATATATACGTATAACCATTTGAGTATAAATATTTCAACTAAAGTTGGATTTTATTCTTTCAAATCAAATGTTCTATTAATTAGCCTTGAATATTCACATAGAATCCATAATTAATAAGACTTCAATTTCTAGTAAAATATATATATATTTCCAAATTCAAATTTTACTAGAATATTCATTTCAAAATATTTTGGGAAAAATCCAATTATAAATATCATATCTTTAAAATTTCCAACTTAATATTTAAACATAGGATATAAATCATCAAACTCCATTTTCTTAATTTTCTTCCATTTTTAATAAAGAAATTTATTCACCTTTTAATTTCAAAATTTCAACTTCATAGGTATATAAATATGGAATAAAATATTTATACAATATAAAATTTAAGATTTATAAACCGTATTCAATCCAAACCATAGAAATCACGTTAAAAATAGTTATATATAGACCGCGGTGCCTGTATATAATTTTCTATCCTATGGTCAAGTGATACGGATATTTATCATTTCAATCCGCAATTTAAAACAAACTGCGGTTGTATATCATTTCAAACCGCAATCCCGAATGAAATGTAAAATGCATACTAACTTGCAGTTTAATGATATCAAATAAAACATCCATTCAACAACACATCCATCATCCAGTCACAAACATCAAGCAATATCAATCAATAACCATATATGTTTGGTAATATACAACAGGTAATAATTGGCAGTTTTATTTCAAATTATATTTATCAACTATTAATCTAACAGTTTATTTTCAGTGATAATTGACATAACTGTTCACTAGCAGTTCATATGCAAACAATAATTTCTAACAGCCAATTTATACGCAATAAATCAATTTAATTGACAGTTAAATTCAATAAAATGCAATTCAACAGATATGAATTGAATAACATGCCCAAAAGCTCATAAACAATTTCTATTCATTTCTAAAATTTATTTAACAAACATAAAAGCTTCTAGTAGTTGTGAGTGGGTTAAAACACTCACCTTTTGAATTTAAATCGAATGTAAATCCGATTTAAACCCAAAATTTGACGGTCTCTAAATTTATCCAAACCTGCGTCATCAGATCCGGAATTTAATTACGATCCTAACAAAAGAAATTTCGTGTGAAACGGAGTTCGTATGTGAAAGTTATCACAATTAAACGATTCGCAATTGAAATAAAAAAAATTAAAATAAACAAAACAAAAATAAAATACCGTGCCACATCCACCTTCTCTCGTGAAAAACACATATGCTTCTTCTTGATTGCTAACTTTGTTCCGTAATTTTTCTTTTATTTCGATTTACTTTAATTTTCCTCCTTATTATATTAATGTATGTATTTTAAAAGGTTTGAAAGAAAAAGAAGATTTGAAAAAGAAGAATTGAAAAAAAATGATTAAAATAAGAACTGAAAACGGAAGAGAAGATCTAGATTTGAAAAGAAGAAAGTTTGAAATAGAAGTAAATTTGAAGAAGAAGAAGAAGAATATTTGAAGAGAAAGGAAAAAAAATTAAAATGAGAGATAATAAGGAGCTTTGAGAAAAACAAGAAAAAAGAAGAAGAAGAAGAAGAAGAGTAGCATGGAGGCTAGGGTTAGAGTTAGGAGAAACAAAATGTAATAGAAGAATAAGATGTAGGTTATTTATAATTATGAAATGAAGTTGGAAAATGAATGGAAAGAAATAAAGTAAATATGAACAAACTTGGTTTTGAAATATAGTAAATATGAACAACCTTTTTAAAAGTAGCAGGTATTAAAAAGAGGTAATTATTTATTAGAAAGGGAATGAATATGGAGGGACAAAATAAATGACACGTTTCGTTAGTTTGATTCTAAATTAATTAAGTGCTAGATACAGAAAAGTTTGAATACATCATATATATATTCATACTTTAACTGTGTGACAAAATTGTTAAACATACATCAAGTACGATTAATTGGTGACAACATATAGGAATAATCAACAATAAATGTGGATGCAATCACATAAGGATCTAATAGGGAAGGAGATAAAAGTAACAACGTTGATTAATTCCACTTTCCCACTTTAGCCAATCCAATTACAAAATTTAAAATTTTATAAAATTTCTCTCCTTTGATTTCTTAAACAATTTTAATAACTAACAACAAGTTCTATGTTAATTCAATCATTAATCATTTCACGAATTACCAAATTAAATTACAATTATTCGCAATAAATCAAATTATTAAATCATATACTCTTATACTCTCACTTAAATCCAATTAGATAAATAGATTTGATTTCCATTCCAACTCATTTGATTGCAAATAAACTTTTTACCATAAATAAAATTCCAAATTATTAATAACTTTATTCCCATTTCCTTCACACACAAACATCATATTATAAAGGTATCTACATTATTCTCCATTGGTTTGCCTTAACTTATTTAAGGTAACCTTACATTAATATCTATTGCTATGTTTTCAAATTATTCTTCCCTCATTCTTCTTTACTATTATTAATTCCAATCTTAACGAATTCAACATTATAAGTTTGATAAATTTATTAAATTCACTCAATTTGTTTACAAATTCCATTTTAAATTCAATAACGTAATATTTTACGTTTAATTCTATTTTATTTGTAGTAAATACCCTTTGTTGGATTTAATATTCAAATTATAAATAAAATCTTGCTTTCTAAAGTTATATCAACAATGGTCCAACTAAATTTGAATTAGCTTTAACTTTATTTTATGGAAATAACTATTGCAATAAATCCAAATTGATAAATAAGGCTTGATTCCTATATTAACTACTTTGGTTCCAATTAACCTTTTATGGTGAATATGAATTTCAAGGTATAATTGAAATCTTATATCCATTTGATTTCACTGTTTCATTTTTATTATTAAATCCATTATAGCCAAATGCATAAATATTTTTAATCTCAACTTAAGTTTTGCTTAACGTATTAATAAACGTTTAAATTTTCTTAATTGCAATAACTCAATTACCTTCATTCTTTTTATTCACGTAGCTAAATCTTGATTTAAAATCTTTACTATAACCCATAGTCTTATTATAATAGGAATCTATACTTCCTGTAACGTAAATTTCAAATCAGTAAAGATCTTACACACATTTTTCCATAGATTTAGATTTCATAAATTTAGCTACTGCATTAATTCTTATTTGTGTAACATTAATGTTCATACTTTGAATTCATTCCTAATTCACCAAATTCAATTAATTATACTTTACAAACGTGTTTCCAGTATATAAGTATTTTACACTAATTGTTATCATACCCATAATTACACGCTTATAACTAATTCCCACATTTGCATAAATTTGTTAAGTTAGAAAGTTTATTAAGGTTTATGCATTTCCAACTTGTGCTGATTTTACACAATTATTATGATTTCTCACAGAACGTTGAATTTATTAAATGACCATTTATTATTATTTAACTCCCTTAATTGAATCAAATGCTTATTATTATATTTTCATTCTACCATTCCTTCCCATTATAAATTCATTAACGTATTTACACATCTCTATCTTTCAAATATTAATAACCAAACTTGATTACAAACACTGTCCTTATCAATCTTCATAAATTTGTTCAGATCTATACTCCTTTATATAATTAGAGTTTATGTCTCTATTAGATTTCTTTTTCACTACAGGCATAAATTATTACTATCTACACTAATTACATCTTTGTATTAATGAACATCATTCAAGTTAATATTTGTACTACATTCACAGATTCAACATTTGTTTGTTTCTTAAAATTAACTTTAAATCAAATTGTGACAATTTGCATTATCCACATTTATCGTCATAATATTTATATTTTTACACTAAATTTCAACTACTGTACCCAATCTCTACATTTATTCCTCAACAAATTTGAAATTATATTAATTCAATTTATTAAATATCATAAATTTAACGGGTCGTTACAATCTCCCCCACTCAAAACTTTTCGTCCTCGAAAAGGAAAAGAAAGGGAGAAGGAAGAATAAACAGTACATCTTATTTCAAATATTAACTTATAAACAATATTTTACTGGATTAATTTCCTTTAATGAAATACACTTGTTTTATAATCATTATGTCTTTTAATACTTGAATTATTAAAGTTGGAAAAATATTTTTAACAAAATTCTAAGTCCAAAATTTACGGAAATTTTTTGGCAGAGTCTCCTTCATACGGAGGGACTCTGGAGAAAATATAATATCCAAATATACAAATATATTACATATATTATCCAAAATAAAATATCCCAACAAGGGAAAATATATAAAATAGCGCTTTATACGTAATCCGGAAACGTACCTATTTGTCGGACACTATACGTTTTTTATTTTGGAACCAAAAGCAGTAGCAGTTGCTTCCATCACCTGTATTCACTTATATAGTCTAAAAGTTAAATATTTATATTACAGTGAAATGTTTGGGTAGATTCAATCATTCATATTCAATCAAATGCAACAACCATAAATTTTAACAAACAGCACATGCCACCAACAGACAATCATTCAATCAAACAATCAATTTGTTGTTCGGGTTCAAATTCTGAAATTGTACGGAATGAAGAATAACTATCAAGTGCATCCGTTACTCAACAGTCTTAGATGGAACAAAGATAGATTATTTGTTCATCCCATAACTCCAAAATTCCTTACCCAACAAACATACATCAACCAACAATCCAAACCAACACCAAAATAGTTTATTTACATTTATTTCATAATTCAGTGGTTTGATTTTCTTCCCTTCCTTTATGGAGGAATTTCTTTGTTTCTTGCAAGTTTTATTTTCCAATTATCCCAAAATTCATTATATTTGTATTTCCTTTTATTACTTAAGTTTCCTTTTATTACCTAAGTTTATAAAATAAATTCTCATTAATAACAACAAATATTTTGAATATCTTCATTTCCTTACTCTTCACTTGTAAGATTTCCCTTAAATTCTAAATCTGCTAACATTCATTCTTAAAAATAAGAAATTTTATTAATTTATTACTTAGGGTTTACAGTCATTTATCTATTATTCCTACTTTCCATTATATTAGAATAGGGGAAATTTAAAACATACTTAAGTTAATAACCCTACAATCAATCCTTATTTATTAAAGAATTTCATTTTATTTACTTAAGTTCATATCACCTATTAATAATACTTAACTTTATTTTCAGTAAAATTTCAATTATAACCTAAGTTTATACCATTAAATTCTTATTTATAACAGTAGTTTATCGAATACTTCATTATTTCCTAAATTCCTACTTGTAAAATATTCAATTCTAGTTTCTTATTTAACATTTCAACTTTTTATATTTGGTAAGTTATTTATGTTAAAGAAAATTGCAATTGAACTTAAACAAGTTTAATCTCAATTCTTTTAATTCGTTGATTTTTCAATAAATCTTTACCATTATTTATCAGTTAAAATTTTAACTCCCTTTATACCTAGCATTAATTCTCTTACTTAAATTAAAGGTTTTAATCCATTTATTACCTACCTTTTATTTCACTAAAATAATTTAAACAATTAATTAATGGAAATTTTAGAATTAAATACCGGGTCAAATTTCAAATTATTTTAAAAATAATAGATAAATAATTTCTTACAACTTTTATATCTCTAATTATATTTAAAACAATTAAAATTTTAAATAATTTCAAAATAAATCTGCAGTAGAATTTACCACAGTAGCCTTTCCCCTTCGAAACTCGAAAATGAAAGTCGATGATGCGGCCGTCATCACCGAAATTATTTTCCAGCGACAGAGAGGAAAGTACAAAATTTATTTTCTCCAAAATCTTCTTTTAAACAATTCTTCCGAATTATCTAAATATTTGTATAAGAAAATACTTATAAACCAAATCATTATATTTCATAAATCCTTTGAAAATAGATTTTCAAAATCCCGGACTTAAGTTCTAAAATTTCCAATTTGATTCATTGTAATTTCAACTTAGCTTCAATTATTATGAATATTTTTATTACCTAACATCCAATCTATAGCAACCAAATATATATCTTTATAAAAATATTTTTATATATAGAAAATATAATAGGCAAAATTATTTCATTCACCTATATTAAAACAAATATTATGTTGGTCCGTCCTATTTAGTGTTTAGAAAATCCTATTGATGTCACAGCGTCCCATGCATCAACCAGAATTTATAAATACAAAACGGAACAAAGCAACACAATATCAAAACCTTTTTATAACACTAACAAGTACGCTCTCTCATATATATACACTCAGCGACTCCCATAGGGTATTACTACCCTATTAACAAAAAGTCAAACCCCACAAAGCCAAGGCTTATCGCTAAACCAAAGCTCTGATACCAGCTGTAACATCCCGCCTTTTCACACACTTTAAACCGACACACGTGCCGATTCAAACCATACGGAAGGGCGGATTGTTATGGGGTAAATAAGAAAAAAAAAGAAATAAATAAATAAAACAAAATAGAATCTCACAGCGGAAGGATAAAATATAATAATCAAATATACAGTTCATGAAGCCGTTTTACAAAATATTTGATTTTTACTTACACAATGAATATCAGAGTTACACATACCAATACAATCAATGCAGCGGAACAGTATGAGTGTGGTGCAATGCTATAAATAATAATAATACGAATCTTTCGTCTTCGTTCTCCAAAGCTAAAGTCTTCGATCCTGAAATGCTCGGACTGACCCGAGCGAATTTAAAAGGACAAAAACACTCGAGTCAGAACTAAAAGATCTTATGTGAGTTAAATTAACAGAAATAAATATGAGTACAGTAACTCAAGAGATGCTCGGGATTTACATCTCCTAAGGATCCGTTAAACTATTTACTATATAGTATATTGCGCTATTATAATAGTGTCTAATAGTAAAATAAACATACTTTTTAATAGCGTTAAGGAGTGACCCAATATTCCCCTTAACACGTAATAGTCCCAGTAGTCCATCCAATATCATAGTCCCTCCTGATCGGGAAGCCACCAGAGGATACCACACGGGCTACGGGAGAAATCCAAACTCGTACAAGGCTCGGTATGGTAGGTGACACGGCACAACTAGGCAATGCCAGGGTAGATATACCAATTACGCTTCCGGGCCGATGGTAACGCGTAGCCGCAGCTACCGCCCACCTCGAACAAACTCCCCCAAAATCAAAATAGAAGTGGCCACTGAATCAATCCAAAGTCAAAGTATAACATCGAAGAGGAGTGTCCGATCAGAGGAATGACCTCATTAACCCGTCGATCGCTCCTGTTTTAGCCACCTTATGCCAACTCACGGGAGTCGGGTCCACGTATTTACCTTACAGGAAACGTCGCCACCAACCTACTTCATTCTGGAATCTCCACCGCGTACACGGTTAGTCAAAGTGGTTTTCGGTATCGACAGAGAGTATGTCCATATCCGATCCCGGTCTCTTTGCCAACCCATCGTTATTATAACACCGCGGTCATTTAAAAATAGTTTATACTTTAAAACCAGAATATAATCCATTTCAAAACCAAAATATTACGATATCATTTATTCTTTAAAACCCAAAAAGATTCATTTTGGTATTATTTTTATAAAACCCAAATCGATGATATCATTTCCCAAATATAAATCTTTTCCAAAAATTATGCCACTTTTAAAATTTATAATTCCTTGTAACCAAATATTTGAATATTGACTTTCAACATAATACTTCGAAATCCATAGTTTTTAAAACCATTACTTTCAAAACTAAATGGTTTGGATATTCAACAGTATATAAAATAAGTGGTTTAACTTAAATGTTACTTTGAAAAGAAATATTTCTCGTGGCTTTACAATACATTTCTTTATTTAAAGTTAAAACCAAAATTTAATATCGCTTCAAGTTCCAAAACCATTTCAATAAATTCATATATATACGTATAACCATTTGAGTATAAATATTTCAACTAAAGTTGGATTTTATTCTTTCAAATCAAATGTTCTATTAATTAGCCTTGAATATTCACATAGAATCCATAATTAATAAGACTTCAATTTCTAGTAAAATATATATATATTTCCAAATTCAAATTTTACTAGAATATTCATTTCAAAATATTTTGGGAAAAATCCAATTATAAATATCATATCTTTAAAATTTCCAACTTAATATTTAAACATAGGATATAAATCATCAAACTCCATTTTCTTAATTTTCTTCCATTTTTAATAAAGAAATTTATTCACCTTTTAATTTCAAAATTTCAACTTCATAGGTATATAAATATGGAATAAAATATTTATACAATATAAAATTTAAGATTTATAAACCGTATTCAATCCAAACCATAGAAATCACGTTAAAAATAGTTATATATAGACCGCGGTGCCTGTATATAATTTTCTATCCTATGGTCAAGTGATACGGATATTTATCATTTCAATCCGCAATTTAAAACAAACTGCGGTTGTATATCATTTCAAACCGCAATCCCGAATGAAATGTAAAATGCATACTAACTTGCAGTTTAATGATATCAAATAAAACATCCATTCAACAACACATCCATCATCCAGTCACAAACATCAAGCAATATCAATCAATAACAATATATGTTTGGTAATATACAACAGGTAATAATTGGCAGTTTTATTTCAAATTATATTTATCAACTATTAATCTAACAGTTTATTTTCAGTGATAATTGACATAACTGTTCACTAGCAGTTCATATGCAAACAATAATTTCTAACAGCCAATTTATACGCAATAAATCAATTTAATTGACAGTTAAATTCAATAAAATGCAATTCAACAGATATGAATGGAATAACATGCCCAAAAGCTCATAAACAATTTCTATTCATTTCTAAAATTTATTTAACAAACATAAAAGCTTCTAGTAGTTGTGAGTGGGTTAAAACACTCACCTTTTGAATTTAAATCGAATGTAAATCCGATTTAAACCCAAAATTTGACGGTCTCTAAATTTATCCAAACCTGCGTCATCAGATCCGGAATTTAATTACGATCCTAACAAAAGAAATTTCGTGTGAAACGGAGTTCGTATGTGAAAGTTATCACAATTAAACGATTCGCAATTGAAATAAAAAAAATTAAAATAAACAAAACAAAAATAAAATACCGTGCCACATCCACCTTCTCTCGTGAAAAACACATATGCTTCTTCTTGATTGCTAACTTTGTTCCGTAATTTTTCTTTTATTTCGATTTACTTTAATTTTCCTCCTTATTATATTAATGTATGTATTTTAAAAGGTTTGAAAGAAAAAGAAGATTTGAAAAAGAAGAATTGAAAAAAAATGATTAAAATAAGAACTGAAAACGGAAGAGAAGATCTAGATTTGAAAAGAAGAAAGTTTGAAATAGAAGTAAATTTGAAGAAGAAGAAGAAGAATATTTGAAGAGAAAGGAAAAAAATTAAAATGAGAGATAATAAGGAGCTTTGAGAAAAACAAGAAAAAAGAAGAAGAAGAAGAAGAGTAGCATGGAGGCTAGGGTTAGAGTTAGGAGAAACAAAATGTAATAGAAGAATAAGATGTAGGTTATTTATAATTATGAAATGAAGTTGGAAAATGAATGGAAAGAAATAAAGTAAATATGAACAAACTTGGTTTTGAAATATAGTAAATATGAACAACCTTTTTAAAAGTAGCAGGTATTAAAAAGAGGTAATTATTTATTAGAAAGGGAATGAATATGGTGGGACAAAATAAATGACACGTTTCGTTAGTTTGATTCTAAATTAATTAAGTGCTAGATACAGAAAAGTTTGAATACATCATATATATATTCATACTTTAACTGTGTGACAAAATTGTTAAACATACATCAAGTACGATTAATTGGTGACAATATATAGGAATAATCAACAATAAATGTGGATGCAATCACATAAGGATCTAATAGGGAAGGAGATAAAAGTAACAACGTTGATTAATTCCACTTTCCCACTTTAGCCAATCCAATTACAAAATTTAAAATTTTATAAAATTTCTCTCCTTTGATTTCTTAAACAATTTTAATAACTAACAACAAGTTCTATGTTAATTCAATCATTAATCATTTCACGAATTACCAAATTAAATTACAATTATTCGCAATAAATCAAATTATTAAATCATATACTCTTATACTCTCACTTAAATCCAATTAGATAAATAGATTTGATTTCCATTCCAACTCATTAGATTGCAAATAAACTTTTTACCATAAATAAAATTCCAAATTATTAATAACTTTATTCCCATTTCCTTCACACACAAACATCATATTATAAAGGTATCTACATTATTCTCCATTGGTTTGCCTTAACTTATTTAAGGTAACCTTACATTAATATCTATTGCTATGTTTTCAAATTATTCTTCCCTCATTCTTCTTTACTATTATTAATTCCAATCTTAACGAATTCAACATTATAAGTTTGATAAATTTATTAAATTCACTCAATTTGTTTACAAATTCCATTTTAAATTCAATAACGTAATATTTTACGTTTAATTCTATTTTATTTGTAGTAAATACCCTTTGTTGGATTTAATATTCAAATTATAAATAAAATCTTGCTTTCTAAAGTTATATCAACAATGGTCCAACTAAATTTGAATTAGCTTTAACTTTATTTTATGGAAATAACTATTGCAATAAATCCAAATTGATAAATAAGGCTTGATTCCTATATTAACTACTTTGGTTCCAATTAACCTTTTATGGTGAATATGAATTTCAAGGTATAATTGAAACCTTATATCCATTTGATTTCACTGTTTCATTTTTATTATTAAATCCATTATAGCCAAATGCATAAATATTTTTAATCTCAACTTAAGTTTTGCTTAACGTATTAATAAACGTTAAAATTTTCTTAATTGCAATAACTCAATTACCTTCATTCTTTTTATTCACGTAGCTAAATCTTGATTTAAAATCTTTACTATAACCCATAGTCTTATTATAATAGGAATCTATACTTCCTGTAACGTAAATTTCAAATCAGTAAAGATCTTACACACATTTTTCCATAGATTTAGATTTCATAAATTTAGCTACTGCATTAATTCTTATTTGTGTAACATTAATGTTCATACTTTGAATTCATTCCTAATTCACCAAATTCAATTAATTATACTTTACAAACGTGTTTCCAGTATATAAGTATTTTACACTAATTGTTATCATACCCATAATTACACGCTTATAACTAATTCCCACATTTGCATAAATTTGTTAAGTTAGAAAGTTTATTAAGGTTTATGCATTTCCAACTTGTGCTGATTTTACACAATTATTATGATTTCTCACAGAACGTTGAATTTATTAAATGACCATTTATTATTATTTAACTCCCTTAATTGAATCAAATGCTTATTATTATATTTTCATTCTACCATTCCTTCCCATTATAAATTCATTAACGTATTTACACATCTCTATCTTTCAAATATTAATAACCAAACTTGATTACAAACACTGTCCTTATCAATCTTCATAAATTTGTTCAGATCTATACTCCTTTATATAATTAGAGTTTATGTCTCTATTAGATTTCTTTTTCACTACAGGCATAAATTATTACTATCTACACTAATTACATCTTTGTATTAATGAACATCATTCAAGTTAATATTTGTACTACATTCACAGATTCAACATTTGTTTGTTTCTTAAAATTAACTTTAAATCAAATTGTGACAATTTGCATTATCCACATTTATCGTCATAAAATTTATATTTTTACACTAAATTTCAACTACTATACCCAATCTCTACATTTATTCCTCAACAAATTTGAAATTATATTAATTCAATTTATTAAATATCATAAATTTAACGGGTCGTTACATAATGTAATTAATATAGTTAATTAATTTATGGAGTAATTAAAGATTACTCATTTGTTTTGGTAAGAATAACTAATGTCGTGAAGTTAATTAAAGATAATTACTTGAATGGAATTAGAGGATACTTAAACCAGGGTGACTAATTAAGATGAATAAGGAAGGGTTGATTAATTAATTTGCAATTAATTAATAAAAGAATTTAAGTGATTAAGGTTTGAGATTCAATTAGAATCAATAGAAATGATTTGTATGAGATTAAGCTTTGCTTCTGAATGAATGAATGGCATTGGATGATTTGAAGGAGTTGATAACTCTGATATGAAATGTTGATTATTTCATTTGGATAACTTGGAATAGAATGATATGAGTTTTCGAAGAGACCGGGGTCGGGTATTGGGGAAATAACCGAAACCACTTCGAATGTTGGTAGATTGATATATGAAATCTATATGTTGAAGTGAAGTGATTTGGAGGTATTGGTCTATTTTAAAATCTCGATCTTTGGTATTTGGAAACTTATATGTGGGCTAAGTTTTGACTATAACATATTGTGAACTTGTAAAATTTGATTGAGTTACCCCGGGTTTTATATAAGTTGTTTGCTTTGGAATTCCATGTTAGTTGAGATTACTCATGCTGGTTTCCAGCCTGACCCGAGTGTTACTTTAATGTATGCTCGGGTCAGACCAAGTATTACAGATTTTCAGGTAGGTACGTTCTGGAGCTCAGGAGGCGAGTTGGATGGCAATAGCGTATAGAGTATTTCCGCTGTGTTATATTATTGTAAATCTGTGATATGATAGTTGTGTATATTCAGTGACTGTGTATATGTGAAAACTCTGATGTATTAAAATGTAATCGACAGATATAATATTCTTTTGTAGACTGTTATTATTTATTATTATATATTATCCGCTGCGAATGTGAGATGTTGATGTATCTGATCTTCTTATTCTTCTTCTATCTCTTTCTTCTTTTTCGTAACTATCTGGAATTTTCGTCTTTGAAAATTTTGGGTCGTTACACTCACCACTAACCTATCTGTATACAACATATATTCCTTTCGATGTGTAATCATAAATTTAGTCTACCTGTGACAAAGCCCTACACACTGGAATTTTGGACAACAATTAGCTAGGTCTATTAGCTAATGTATAAGGCACGACCATATACTAGTCCCATCCGGTTTTATAATATCCGAGTCATTTTCACTTAAGGATCCCTTCCCATAATTTTCCTTGTAAACAATTTCAAAATAATTTAAAACCTTTAAATCAAACATAAACAAGGAAAAGTATATAATATTTATACTTCACTCAAAATTATATCGCCATGTCACACACACACACACACAGATATATATATATATATATATATATATATTTGTTTTCTTTAACTAATATTTAGTTGATGAAAGCACTTAACCATTATAAAGAACCTCTTTCTAAACATTTGAAATTGTCTCTTTCAAAACTAATATCAAACCTTTCAAAATCATATATCAAACCTTTCGACATCATTGAAAAGAAAACCTTTCGAAAGCTATGAAACTTTGGACATCCTTCTTTTAAACCATTTTAAAACATTTCCTAAGAAAAATCTTTGGAAAACCTTCCTTCACAAATCTTTCGAAATCGTCCAATAAACCTTTTGAAACCTTTGAATTAAACCTTTCGAAATGATTTAAACAATACCTTTCGAAAGCATTTAATAAACCTTTCAAAAACATACTGGGTTCAATCTACAAGAAGTGGAAATCTTCCTTTAAAACATTTCGACACTAATGGAACAACCTTTCGACTAAGCCAAAAACTCTGCTTCGAATGCTTTAAACATATCCTTTAAAACAACTCTTTCGAAAGTTTTGGGTTATACTCTATAAAACATGGGTAAATAACCTAACTCGATAGCTTCCTTTTGAAAGCATGGAGAAATGACTAGTCTTTAAAACAAATATATACCTTTAGAAATCAATCAAAGTGAATCTTTCGACTAAGTCGGAAGGTTCAAAATAAAACATTTATCTAAAGCCGTTGAAACCTTTCGACCACGTCGAAGGGTTTCGAAACAAAGTAGCAGCAGCAGTAACCTTTTCGACTATATTGAAATGTTTAAACCTTTCTTTTAATCCTTTTGACCTGGTCAAAAGCAATGCATTCTAAAGCTCTAATTCAAAAGAAAGGCAGGCGGAAGCTTTTAGTTTATAAAACAAACATAGCTCAACCCTTTAGCCATCAACCTTTTGACTTAGAACCTTTTGACTATGTCCAATTCATTACGTACCAAGTAAATCGATACCATATGCATTAGTTGAACTTGTCGAAAGCTTAGAACCTTGACCTTATTGAAAAGTTTGTTGCTGTAAAGGCTGTAACATGTAAAAAGTGCGATTTCTTTGTTTTTAACTTAAAATGAAAAAATTTCAACTAACCTGCCTTTGTTTATCAAATTCTTATTGGTTAATAATTACTTTTCATAAATTTGCTGCCATTATTTCTAAAATTAAACAATCAATTTATTTTACAAAATGCCCATTCTCCTTAATTAAATATATAAAACATTTAAGTCTCATACCTTAAATAATTTTATATATTCATCAAAACACTTAGGAAAAATCTAGAAAAATCCTAGAAAATCTATTTTAATATGTTTTGCAACATGTAAAATTTCAAAACCAAATAATCAATATTTTAACCGTAATTAATTTATAACCCAATAAATCATTTACTAGAAAATTGATATAAAATCCATATAAGCTCATAAAATTATTAGAATCGAAACCCATCTCTGAAATATCATTTTTGAACAATATTAAAATTTTCATGGCATTTGCATGTCATTAAATAATAATTTCATTTCAAATATATCAAATAATTTACACGAGCATACTACAATGTGTGTGTGTGTGTATATGTTTATAACTTTAATTATTAAAACATGGCATATACTTGCAAAATCATTTCGGGTCTGATCTTAAAACTAAAAACTAAAAGAAATTGGGATGTAGTAATTATTCACCTTAGATTTGAATTATAGATATGATATTTGATCTTGATTTATTTGATTATTTCCCTTCTTCTGAATCCTAGCTTTAATCTTCCTTTTGAGAATGACAATGATGGTCGGCCTTATTGTTTTTAATTTGAGTAAAATGAAACGAACGTAAGTTTTTATCTCCTAAGGGCTTAAGGTATAAGCTCCATTTATTTTCCATATTTCCCTTCTCATATCTTAACACATTAGCTTAGGTTATTTCATTTTTAGTTTGCACATTAACATGGCATGGCTTCCCTTATTAAATAAAATCTCAACCTATCAATCTTCACATTATTTTATTTTATTTACCTAATTAAATATCCTAAATAATGTTATAAAAATATGGGGTGTCACAATTGAAGTGAACTGCAGAGAGTGAAGGTGGTATTAAAGTGTTTGGGAAGAAGATAATTTTGATGGATGGAATAAGAATTGGTCAGTTTTTGTTTATTTCCAACAATTTTGATATATCCAAATATTCATTGAGCAAAACTAAACAATGTAAGATGAAATAGTCACAAATTTTTTATTTTATCTACAAAGAAGTTGATCGTTGGAAATCAACATCGAAGAGAAGACTTTGGGGTCAAGGATTCCTGATTATGTTGGATCAGAGAAGAAAAGTTATATTTGAATGGATTGGAAGGGAAAGATGAAAACGAGAAGAGGGATTTAGGGTTTCCAACTGAAGAATGAAAAGAAGAGGTTCGCGATATACTCTAGAATAATAAAATGAGAGGGTGACAAAATCAATTATCACTAAATTTTCGTCACTGATTTCAATGTGAGAATAGCATGGATAGTGCGTTAACTCTAGATAGGTAGTAAAAGACCAATTATTGCAAGTGGCGTTTTAATGCAATCCACCTTTGCTGTTGATGAACCATTTTCTTATAGCTACTCTCCCTCCTCTATTCTCCAATTTTCAAGCTCAAAATACTAAATCAAATAGAATGTAAGGATCTCTGATAGCTACATTTAGGACGGAATCACTTTGTGGATTCTAAAATTGCTTCAAGATGTTTTGATTCATTGTTCCACGGTGTATTACTTGGGCATTAGATGAAAGGTAAAATTCTCCTTTGACAATGGCATATTAATGTCTATAATGTCTATTATCTGATATATGTGTTTGGATAGTAGTTGAATATATCACTAATTTGTGTAGTGACGCAGCGGATTAACAACTTTGATCACGAGATGATGCTTCGTGTCAAATAAATCGATAAAACGATGATGGAACGATACAAATATGGATTGATGGATTAATGATACTAAGGATAAATGCCCAAATCCGTTGATCTCGCAAGATACCGGATTGTAGCTATCTTTAACACGCTGATCGTGCACGATACCATGTTAGAAGTTCTACGATTCTTCGACATTGATCTCGCGCACGAGATTCCGTGAATCAGCTTCAAATCTGTTGATTCGAGCGCACTCGAATAACCGAAAATGGAGAAAGGAGATAACACTCAACTTTCAATTTTAAAGAGGCAAAAAACACTCAAACAAAAGTTTATTCAAAATCAACCAAATTTACAAGTGACATGACCTAGTATTTATAGGCATCACAACACATACACACGACGCACGACTTAGCCCATACGGCTTACAACACACATACATACACGACTTAAAAAGACGTGACCTACGACCTAACTCAGGTCGTTAACGACCTAACAGACGTTACAACAATACAACATTCCATACAGCGATTTACGACTTAACGAACATCGACTTACGACTTAATGAATTTACAATATAACAGCAATTACAACATCATACGACCTACGACTTAACAAAAGCACGGCAACAGGAAGCTTGAGCGACCTATCTACTTGAGCGACCTAAAGAAATTAGCATCCCATGCGACTTAACCATATAAGGTCTTGCGACTTAAGAACTTGCGACCTATAGGATGAGCGACATAACCACATAGCACTTCAACAGAAACGGCTTGAGCGACCTATCACTTGAGCGACTTAAGGAATGTAGCGACCTAAGGCTACTCGACCTAAGTTTGAGCGACCTAAAATACATTAGCGACCTAAGGAATCAACGCTGCATAGCTTGAATGGTTGACTCGTTAGGTCGCGGACGACTTAGCTTGTTGTTGCTTTAGGTCGCAGCCAACTTAATGCCAAGTATTCGAACCCTGGTTGACTTGCTAACTCGTTAGGTCGTAACTCGTTAGGTCGTAGCCGACCTAAAGCCTGATGCACTGAGCGACCTAAAGCATGCGGCCTCTCATATGGCGCTGCACCATCCTCTTCGCGACCTAGGGAAGGTCGTTCGCGACCTAGGGTCCTGGTATGCGCTGCATCATCCTCTCCTGGTTGACAAGAATTCGACCCCAAATTCACACTTTCCCCTTCCTTGAAAAGCTTGTCTTCATGATACGGAATTAGATGTTTGACGTTGAAAACGTCAGCAGTATGAATATGATCCGGTAATCTTAATCGATAAGCATTATCATTGATCTTCTTCAAGATTTCTACTGGACCAATCTTTCGAGCTTTCAATTTGTTGTAAGTTCCAACTGGAATACGATCTTTCGTCAATACTGCGTACACAAAATCACCTTCTTTGATGTCCACACTCCTTCTATTCTTATCCGCCAGTTTCTTATACTTCTCATTTGACTTAAGCAGTCGTTCATGAACAATTATGTGACACTCCTGCAACTCATTCACGAAATCACAAGCTCGTTTAAAAACCCCCTTCTGTCGTGGAATTATCGAAAAATCCAACGGTCCTTTCGAAATTGCTGAATATACTACTTGAAATGGAATTAATCCAGTACTTCGATTAACAGCATGATTATGTGCGAATTCTACCTGACATAAATTCACATCCCAGCTCTTCAAGTTATCCTTCACAAGACATCTTAACAAGTTTTCCAAAGATCTGTTCACCACTTCCGTTTTCCCATCTGTTTGTGGATCATAGGCGCTACTAAAATTCAGCTTAGTCCCAACCATCTTCCACAGACTCAACCAAAAAATGACTTAGAAATCGAGTATCCCGTTCAGAAACAATGGTCTCCGGTAGCCCATGTAGTCGATAAACCTCTTTAAAGAACAATTGAGCAACATGGACTGCATCGGCAGTCTTTTTACTAGCTATGAAATGTGCCATCTTCGATAATCTATCCACCACAACATATATAGAATCATTCCCTCGTTGTGTTCTTGGCAAACCAAAAAAAATCCATGCTAATATCAACCCATGGTCTAGTAGGTACGGGTAATGGCATACACAACCCTGCATTCATAGCTGTCCCTTTGGAAACTTGACATATGTGACATCTCTACACAAATCTTTCAACTTCTTTCCTCATGGAAGGCCAAAAATATGATTGAGAAATCAACTGCAGGTACGATCTCTTCCCGCATGTCCTTCTTCATGCACTTCTTTACAATCTTCATCCACAAACTGCACTCAGGTATACATAATCAATTTCCTTTAAATAGAAACCTATCCACCAACAGATACTCATCCGTCTTCCCTTTCTCGACTTCATCTATAATCTTAGAAAAATAAGGATCTTCAACAAACAATTCTGGAAGTTCATCAAACCCTGTCACTTCGACTCTCATCATGGTCAACAAATGATTTCTTCTACTCAATGCATCCGCCACACGATTTGTAACTCCCGACTTAAGCTTTACAACAAATGTAAACTATTGCAAGTATGCGATCCATGAAGCATGTCTGGCTGCAATCTTATCATGTCCCTGCAAATGTTTCAATGCTTCATGATTAGTAAACAACACAAACTCTTTACAAAACAAGTAGTGTCTCCAATGCTTTATGGCTTGGACAATAGCATAGAACTCCAAGTCATGGGTACTGTATCTTGTCTTGGGTCCAGAAAGTTTCTCGCTAAAATAAGCAATTGGTCGACCCTTCTGACTTAATACTCCACCAATTCCAACCTTAGACGCATTAGTGTCTAGCCCAAAAAGCAACTGAAAATCCGGGTATCTAAGAATCGGTGTTGTAGTCAAGAGTGTCTTGATCCGTTGGAAAGCAGAATCAGCCTCTTCAGTCCACACAAACTGCTTTCCTTTCATACAATCTGTCACTGGTGCCATTATGCTACTGAAATGTGGAATAAACCTTCGGTAGAATGATGCTAACCCATGGAAACTTCTCACTTCGGTTACAGTTCTGGGTTGTGGCCAATCCTTGATTGCTTCAACTTTACCTTGATCCACTTGGATACCTTCCTTGGACAACACATGCCCCAAAAACAAAACACTGTGTGTCATGAACATGCACTTCTTTGTCGCCGCGTAAAATTGCTCCTGACGAAGTATCGTCAACACTTCCCGCAAATGTTGTAAATGTTCTTCTGTGCTTCCACTATATATTAATATATCATCAAAGTATACCACCACGAACTTCCCAATAAATGGTCGAAAGATCTGATTCGTCACTCGCATAAAAGTACTAGGTGCATTCGAAAGACCAAATGGCATGACCAGCCATTCATACAACCCTTCCCGCGTCTTAAATGCGGTCTTCCATTCATCCCCTGGTCAAATTCGAATCTGATGATACCCACTCTTCAGATCAATCTTCGAAAAGATAGCAGCTCCACTCAGCTGATCTAACAAATCATCCAGTCTTGGCATCGGAAATCTGTACCTCACTGTAATCTTGTTTAGTGCTCGACTATCTGTACACATTCTCCAAGTTCCATCCTTTTTCGGCACTAACAAAGCTGGTGCTACACAAGGACTTAAATTTCTTGAACGCACCCTTGTTCAAGTAACTCCTCCACTTGCCTTCTCAACTCTTCGTGCTTCTTTGGACTCATTCTATAGTGTGGTCTATGCGGTAACACAGCTCTCGGAAAAAGATCAATCTGGTGTTGTATGTCTCTCAACGGTGGTAATTCTTTCGGTAATTCTTCAGGAAATACATCTTCGAACTCCTTCAACATTGGCTTAACTGCCTCCGGAATTTCAACCGTTTCACTACTTTCATGTCCAATCAATAGAAATACTTCAGGCTCATCTTCTACTTTTTAACAAACTCTTTCAAAGGTAACAGAGTTTTTAGTTCCTCGATCTCCTCCAACTTGCTTTCACTTTGTTGTCACTTTTTAGGAACTAAAGTGATTTTAGTGCCCTCAAACATGAAACTATAGTAGTTAGTCCTTCCATCGTGTTGCACAGCTCTATCATACTGCCACGGTCTTTCCAACAACAAATGACATACATCCATGTCTACCATGTCACACCAAATTTCGTCCTTATACTTCTTTCCAATGGAAAAAGTTACACAAGCCCTTCGACTAACCTTCACTTCCCCACCTTTCCTCAACCATGCTAATTTGTAAGGTTTGGAAAGCTTCTCTGTCTTCAATGCTAACTTCTTTACAGCTTCAGTAGAGATGATATTATCACAACTTCCGGCATCGATAACAAACTTACAAACTCTTCCCAAAATACTACACGTCGACTGAAAAATGTGACTCCTTAACCAACTAGTGTCCTCTTCCTGCTTTGGTGTCAAGCAAGATCTCCTCATCATTAACGAATATCCCTCGTCACCTGCCAATAATTCTTCTTCCTCCTCAATTTGTGGTGAATTGTAACATTCTATTTCTGCATCCTCATCCTCAACTTCAGCAACCATCGCTAGCTTCTTAGGCTTCGGACATTCGTTGCTCTTATGACCAAACTCCTGACAATTATAACACTTTAAATTGTTGTTGACCTTGGCCTTAGCAACTTCATTGACAACCGGTTTACTAACAGCCTTGGAAACATTAGTATTGCTACTAGCCCCTTTCACTTCATTGATCGAATTTGTAAACGCACCACCTCCTCTTCTACCTTGCTTCTCCCAAGCTAGAGCCTTTTGGTGTGCTTTGGCAACGGATCTTGGATCAAACATATTCACCATATCCTGAATTTGCATTCTCAATCCTCCAACAAATCTAGCTGTCAACTGTTCCTCTATCTCCATGATATCGTTTCTAGCAATCAGTTGATAGAACTCATCTACATAATCATTTATCGACTTTGTCCCTTGTTTCAAATTCTGTAAACGCTGATACATAAGAGACTGATAATTGTAAGGAAAAAAAAGTAGCCTTCATCAACTTCTTCATCTTCTCCCATGAAACAATCTTCGACTTTCCCATCCTTTCCCGTGTAAATTTAGTTTGCTGCTACCATGCCATAGCTCTTCCCCCCAATCGTGTAGCAACCAACTTAACTCTACAATGCTCAGGTACTTCCTTGAAGTCAAAAATTTCCTCAATATTTGATAACCAATCCAAAAATTCTTCCGCTATCATTCCTCCTTTAAATTCTAGAATCTCCAATTTCATCCCCGACTCCCATCGACGATCATCTTCTACATTCCGATATTGACTTCGTACTTGGTCTCGATCTCGATAATGAACACTACCTATATCACCATCTTCATCATAATCAAATGCACTTTGATAACTATCCCGCCCATCAACATCACGATAAGGATCGTATTCAAACCCACGTTAACTCCTTCTCTCTTCACGTCAATTTTCATGGTGTTCTCTTCTCATTGAAACTGAAGGTGAAACCCTGTTTGTACCATGGTTCGAGATTGGTGACCTTCTCCTTTGACTGATTCATGTCATTCATCAATTTCTCTAACTTCCCAATACCTTCATCGAACTTTTCATTGATATGTTGTTCCATTTGTTCAGCTTCTTGTCTTCGATACACATCTTCAACATTCTGAAATCGATTAGCACGTCTCGGCGGCATGATTCTCAAAAAATCTCTTCTCCAATCTAACTTGATATGGTTCGACTTTGAATTAGCTCGGCTTGAACTACTCTCGGCTTAGACTTAGCTCGGCCTTGATCTACAAAATGATGCACGCCTCCAACTTATAACTCTCGGCTTTGATCAAATCTGAACTCCAACACTTCAACTCGGCTCCCAATAGGCTGACTTAGCTATGATTGGCTAAGTCTAGCTCTAATACAAATTGACGCAGCGGATTAACAACTTTGATCACGGGATGATGCCTCGTATCAAATAAATCGATAAAACGATGATGGAACGATACAAATATGGATTAATGGATTAATGATACCAAGGATAAATGCCCAAATCCGTTGATCTCGCAAGATACCGGATTCTAGCTATCTTTAACACGTTGATCGCGCACAATACCGTGTTAGAAGATCTATGATTCTTCGACGTTGATCTCACGCACGAGATTCCGTGAATCGACTTCAAATCCGTTGATTGGAGCGCACTCGAATAACCGGAAATGGAGAAAGGAGATAACACTCAACTTCCAATTTTAAAGAGGCACAAAGCACTCAAACAAAAGTTTATTCAAAATCAACCAAATTTACAAGTGACATGACCCAGTATTTATAGGCATCACAACACATACACACGACTCACGACTTAGCCCATACGGCTTACAACACACATACATACACGACTTAAAAAGACGCGACCTACGACCTAACTTAGGTCGTTGTGACGACCCAGAATTTTTGAGTATTTAAAATTGGAATATTCTATTGATTTTGAATATTTAAAAGTTAGTTTTTAACTTGAATTCAAATATCACCAATTATTTGATGATTAGATTATTTAATTAAATAATTTGAATTGGATAAAATATGAAACCTGAGGTTTTAAGCCTGTTAAAATATATAATTTGAAGGCTTATAAATTTATATTGATAGTCCTGAGGATAATGGAAGTTGTAAAATTTGAATTTACAGTGATTTGTACAGTTTTAAAATTTTATCGTTTAAATTGAATTTAAATATAGCCTTCCGAGGCACAGTCTCGGAACTAGACGAAACTGGTTCCATTGAGTCCGTAATATTGAATTATTATCGGATTTCAAGTTTCATATTGATTGGAGTTAAGGGGTGAGTGTTCGATATGTAAACGCGCTGGATATCTAATTGTTATTAATCTAATGAAATTTATAAAACAAATAAAAAAATAAAAAAAATATAAAATAAAGATAGAAGACTTCCTCTATACGCCTCTTTCGATTTTTAATGACCATCTTTTAGCTGGTGAACGAATTCTCAAACGAAATCAAATAAAAAAAAAGGGCGACAGTCTTCTTCCCTTCCCCTCTTTTAATAAATCGAAACCGATTACGCTTTAAAAAAAAAAAACCTACAGCACTCGAGATAATGGCCGAACCCTAGAATTGAATCACATTCTCTCCCATTCTCCTATCGCTCAAATGAATTCGAAATCGAGGGGGGGTAAGATCGCGAGAGGACTCGCGCTGCATCGCGTCGCCATTATCGAAGCAATTTGGCGATGGCACATGAGGTCGCGAATGGTGATGGAGGTGCGCGCGAGCAGGGAGTGGTGACGGTGGGTTTTGCGTTGAAGTGAGGGCCGTTCGAGCTGCTGGCTCGCGCTCGTGCAGCGCGATGAAGGGGGGGGGGGGGCAGTGGCGCTTAATCGTCGGCGCAGTGGGGTATTGCGAGCTCGTTCGAGATTGTGATGGCCGCAGCGTGATAGTGAAGGAGGAGAGGCCAATGTAGATTCGATAGGCCGCGTCTGCAGGAGGGGTTCGCCATGTCGAAACTAGGGTTTCGCTGTTGAGGTTCGATTTCTTTTTCGTTATTTTTAAACTTGATTAACATATACATTTACATGCTTGGATTTGATTATGTTTAAAATCAGAAAAAAAAATATGGGGGATTACAGAGAGAGGGAAATTTATCTGTAAACGGTTTCTTAAATACTAAGCTAAACTTAATTAAGTTATTAATAAATTAAATTTGTTCAAATTTATTTTAGGAATTAGTTCAAGTACAAATTATTAAATTGAATTAAATTTTATAAAGGAAAATTAGTTTAAAATTTTACTACTTCGGTTGAATTAAATTTAAGGTTAAAATTTAATTATTTGTAAACAAAATAAATAACTGGTGAATAAATTGTTTGATTGGTTCAAATAATAATAAACCGTGAATTGTTATACAAGGTTTAAAAATCAAGGAAGCAAGTCAGTTCGGAATGGATTGCGAACATCAAAGAAAAGGTGAGTTAATCTCACTCAGTTTAAATTTAAATTTAAATGATTTAATTTAAATAATTGTTTGAATGGTTGAGTTGTTGATGTGCTATTGTATGTTATATTTGAAAATTGATGTATTATATTGTGTTAACATCTGTGGATGCACAAACAGGTTGGAGGGATCCAACTGGGTCCCTCATCATCATCATATATATATTGTTTATTTATTCTCTGTTATGCTTTGTGGATATCCTGTGATGAAGTATATTGAAATATTGAATGCTATAGTTGCTTGGATATATTCTGGACTCTGAGTATCAAATTGTATAACATTGAATTTTTGGAAAGAAATAATAAAAAGAGAAAATTTTAAGAAAATAAGTATAAAGAATGTGAATAAACTAAAATGAATTGGATAAAAATATTAGTGTTTCAAAACGCTAATTAATAAATTATGGGTGTGGAAAGAAATTTATGAATAAACAGAAAGTTAAGAAACTTAAACTTCAACATTACTATTTAAGAAGAAATTGGGAAGAAGCTGAAATTTTTATATTTCAGTTAAATGATTAAAAACAAACGGAAAATATTAATAATGAAATAAAGTCCAAAATAAATGAATTTTGAAATGAACTGATAAGTAGAGAGATTTATTTCAAACGAAATAAATTGGAAATCAATTTGGGAAATTGATTTAAATGATTGAGATTTGAAATTCTCCCTGGATAACCAAGTACGTTTCAAAGTAAATTTTTAAATATAAGTTAAAAGGTTTCAAGTTGTTTTAAAAAGCAAGTTTTGAGAAAATTTATTATTTTTAGTATTTAAATCCTAAAGTAAGTAATTTCTCAAATCTATTAGAGTAGTAATTATATAAAAAAAACAAAAAAAAATGACTTAGTATTTTTTTTCAAAAAGGGAAATCTAGTTTTATATTTTATTAAGTAATTTTACCTTCAAATATTCATATAAGATGTATTTTTAACAAATTTTTACAGTAGTTTTAATTTATAAGTTTTAAAAATATATATTACAAAGCAAAGTGTTTTAAAATTATTTTAAAATCTATTTTTGTGCTTGGTGATTTCAGAGGGAATATAAAATATTTGGGAAAGTTGATTCTGAGAAGAATGATGGTTTGAAACTGTTTTCAAAGGATTGAAAATAGAAATATATCTTGTGAAGATATTTTGAAGTTAATAAATAATTTGAGAAATTATTTATTGTGTGATGGATGTTGTGAATATTAATTGATTGTTAAATAACCGACTATCAATATTGGACAAATGCGTTGATCGTTTCGAAGAGACCGGGATCGAGATCTATTTCTCGAAAACCACTTCGATCCGGTTTATACGTTGCGTGAAACGTGTTCGGAGTCGAAGATGGAGCAGTGAAGTGCAAGGGCTAGTCGCTACTAATCCTGAGGATATTTCCAAAATGGATGTAGTAGGAGTAGTGCCTTCGTTTCCGTTCAAACCCGGGTATGGACGAATGCTTGCGGAACATCGTCAGGTGGGCGATGGGCATTCTAAGTGAAAACATTCTAAAAGGTAACGCTTAGCCTCAAGCCTCATCAAATGGGAATGACTGAAAATCAGGGGATATGCAGCAAGGTTAGGTGGGTCATGCCCAAGCAGGACAAGATAATTCCCCTGTCTAGATGTCCCTTATATATATTTCGGCTTAGTGGGTGGTTGGTCGCGCCAACCACGGGGTTTATCTTGTTCGGGACTGTTCAGTAAGGAATGGTTCCGGCCTTGTGTTGCAGGGGATGAAGGGAGTAGTCCTCGGTACGGTGATCTAGGCCCCGTACTGTGACAGGTGGTACCCCAGTGCCTAGTCATTGTTTTAAATCCATTTTTCCTACGAGCCTTGTACGAGTTTTGTTTGTATTACCCACTCTGTGGCTAGTAGCTGGAATTTAATCATGTAACAATTTCGGCTATTTTATAAGTATTTGTATATAGACACTATTATAATATCAGAGGATTTCTATAAAAATTGTTTTAGCTATCGTAAGGTAAAAATCCGACATGTTTATTTGTGGCGTGGTCTTACGAGATGCTTTTGTTTTCAAAGGATTTTTGAAACTTTAAAAAAATCAATTGGGTGTGATTTTCTCACGCTGGTATTCCAGACTGACTCGGGTGTTATTTAACTGTAATGCTCGGGTCAGACCGAGTATTATAGGATACAGGATATGTTGCTGTGGAGCTCAGGAGACGAGCAGGATGACGACACGTATTCTCATACTTATTTATATATATATTCCGCTGTTTGAGTTGTTGTATACTCAATGTATGTTATTGATGTGAGCTGTGACTGATGCACTCTGATGATGTAATATATGTAAACAGAAATATTTGATGTTGAGTAAAGTTTATATATTATCTATTATATTTTATTCCGCTGCGATGATTAGATTCTGATGTTGATTTTGTTTTCTCTTCTTCTACCTCTTCTTCTTTAACCCAAATCGTTCGTATTTTCTGTACAACTTGAGTTGATTGTTGTAGAATAGTGTAAACTCAAGGGGTACGGATTTGCGGGTCGTTACAGTTGGTATCAGAGCTTAGGTTGGTGATAACCTTGGCTCTGGTGGGAATTACTCATTCAAAATAGAGTCCGTAGTACTCTATAATGAATTTGAGCGTATAAATAAATATGAGCGTGTATTTGTTAGTGAATATAAATTGTTTTAATATTGTGTTGATTGGTTTATTGAGTGGCATATGAACCTTCGTCGGCACAGCCCGTACAACTGTATCGAAAGGGTTTCTAAACACTTGAATAGAACAGTCGACACGGTATTGTTTTAAATACGGGTAAATGAAATAATTTTACCCAAAAATATATTTTTGGATATAAAGGAAGTTTTTGGTAAACTATATAGCTATTATATGGTTGCTTGGATGTTAGAAACGATATATTAAAAATATTATCATTGTTAAGTGAAAGTTTAACTAGAAATTGTAAATATAATCAAAGATTGAGAAGATAAATACAATTATGAAATGAAATTTATAAATATGAATTATAAATGTAATTTATGAACTGAAATACCATCAAATAGAAATTTGTATAAGCATAAATTATACAAATGAATCATAGTTAAACTGTATTTAAGCAGGATTTGGAAATTCACAATTTCAGAGATTTTGGGAATGTTATCGAAGTGTTTTGAAGATAAATGATAACATTATTGGTTTGGAAGTATTTCTGGATGGAAATTTGTTTTAAATGGGTTTTGAAAGTGATATAGCATTGAATTCACTTCAGTCACTGGAAAATAACTTCGGTGATGACTGCAGCATCATCGATGTTCATTTTCGAGTTTCTAAGTGATGAATTGCTACCAAATTGATTTATTCAGAAAAGTTAGTTGTTTTTGAAAATTTCAAAGGAAATTTGTTGTGGGTAAAACCAGGATTGGTGTAACTTTTGAGAAATGTGATTTGAGACGTTGGAGATTTCAAAATGATTTGAAACCAAAGCCGGGAGTTTAAAAATCCGGATAAGATAAGTTGTCAGCTTATAAATTGAGATGATTTTTAAAAAAGAAAGGAAATATAAGCTTTGAATAATGGAATGTAAATTTAAAATGAAATGAAGTTAACTTGGATGGGAAATAAAAAAAATAAATAAACTTAACTGGATTGGAATAAATTGAATAGGCTGGAAATAATATCCAGTTGTATTCGAATTGAGTTGAAACCGAATTGGGTTAAATAAATCCGAGTTAAGATAAAATTGAATTGGCATAAGAATTCAATTGAATTATTTAATGGAATTAGATTCTTACCTGAATAAATGGAATTAAGTGGGATAAGGATTGGAATTGAAATAAATAAATCAAAATCACTTATAAAAGAATTAAAATCCATAGAAATAAATTATGATTGGGCTATAAATAAATAACAGGCTTGAGTTCAAAATAAAAGATGAATATATTCAAGCCTATAATGGATGGAATTGTGTAAATAATAAGTTGTGGCTTATAAATTTTTGAAATGGAATACAAATCCAAATAAATATTTAGATGAATAGGGAAATGGGAGGAAAATCAAAACTTGAATTGTAAAGTATATTGAACTAAGGAAAATAAATAAAAGTGATATTTGGAATGAAAAAAAAAATTCAAGTGTTGGATTATAAATAATGGGAGAACTAATTAGATCATAAATTAGTTAATAAAATTGAATTGTGCGTTTATGATGAAGTTTGGTAATAAACTCAAGTTATAAATTAAAGCCGATTCAAATTGTTGATGAAGGGAAAGTAATTAAGAATGGAGTTGAATTGTGAGTTAATAAATTGGATGGTAAACTAAAAGTGGATAATAGAATCAGAACTTGAGTTATTAATTAAAAATTAGACTTGAAGTGTTAACAAAGTAAATATAATTTGAGATGTATAAAATAAAAATGTAAATGGATTAAAATAGTAATGGTTTGAATGTGCAAATGAAATCCAATAAGTGGAAATAAATTGGATATGGCCTTAGAATTAATTGAGTCAAGTTGAGTATAAAAGAGAACTTTGTTTGCAAAATGAGAATGAGCTTAAGTATAAAATTTGAATAAATTGAAGGAAATTGACTTAAGCTAAATGAATGCAGGAGAGTTGAATTGAATTCAACTTAAACAAAGTTTAATAATATTGGATTGGTTTTAAATCAAGTGAAAATAAATTTTTAACCGAAATAAAATTCGGTGAGTTATAAATAATGTCAATGGAATGACGTTCTAGAATAAATGATTGTAAACCATTTAAATTATTAGGAATTGAAATAATTTGAGACATTAAGGAAATAGAATGTTTCGAGTTTATTAGAAATGGTTCAAGTAAATGTGGATAAACTAATTATATTGAATGAATAAATGATGGAATAAATAAGTATCAAATGAAATATAGTTTAAATAAGTTGAGAAATGGTTATTGAATAAAATAGCCTGGATTATTTTCGAGCTAAATAAAATAGATTGGAATTAACAAATATGGAATGAAATGTAAATAAATGCTTGTGAATGAATTAAAATAAAAGAGTAATTAAATTGGTAATGAAGACGGACCTAAGATGTTAATAGTTTTGTATGAACTAGTTTGATTAATAGAATGAAATGCAAGTGAATGGATTAAAATTTAAAATGCAATGAAACTGAAAATTTATGGATTGTGAATAAATCCGAAATGGAATAGAATTAAGTGTAAGTTGAGTGGAGTAAACTTAAATTGATTATAAAACGCAAGTGCTTACATATTCACATAAATCTTGTCAAATTTGCATAGAATAAATATCTTGGGATGTAAATGGAAGTAAATAACATTCTATGTATTGATAGAAGTAAAATAAAGTGATTTTGAAAGCAGTTGAATTAAATATGAGTTCAGTTTGCTTAAAATGAATTAAATGTAAGCTATTGTGTTTTAAACCATTTAAATTGATGAGGTTGTATACGAATGGATTGAAAACCATTCAAATTGAATGAAAATGGTTTATAAATTAATTGAAATAGTTGAATAGCATGGAAACTGTATAAGTTGCTTACAGAAAAATGTTTAGTGTGAATTTATTTAAGAATTCATATGTTTTAACTATTGCAAGTAAGTGAAATGTGTTAAACTTCTTATATTTGGCACTTACAAGTTTAAACTGAGTAAGTACAGGTACCTGGAAGCCGTGTGGCTACTTTTGGTTGTGCTATTTGCTAAAAATAATAAGCCGCTTGCTTAAAATGCTTAATAAGGTACGCCTACGCAATTAAAATAGGAAATATGAACTGTTTTTGATTTTTCCGACCGTGTGGGTCGATGTATATATATTTATCTCTTTTGTCAAATTGCAAAAGCTCCTCTATACAAAGGGGACTCTGCCAAAAATTTTCAGAAATTTTGGGAGTTAGAAAATTTTTGGAAATTTTGATAACGACAACAATTTCAAACTGGAAAATTGAAATTAGTTAGTAAATGAAACTAATTAAAAAAAGAATATGAATCAGTATAAATGAAAAATAAAGTTTAAAAAAATTTAGGGTTTAAGATAAATTGAATTCGTATGAAAAATGGAAGAATCAATTTGAATAGAAATGATATAAACTGAGGTGGTAAGGTGATAATGAATATAAAAAGCATATTAAATACTTATACCAAACTTAAGAGAGGAATAGTGAATTCTTAATTGGAAATTGATAATATAAATATATTCCAAGTTAATATTTGAATGAATAGATATTGGCATTTTGTGAGAAAGTTGATATAATGTTTTGGAATATTGTGATTGGATATTAGTGCTAAGCTGGATATGCAGGTATGATAAAAGGGGAAAAGGAAATTGGATTTGATTTCAAGAGATAAATTTGAATTGCCCGACAAAAGGTATGTATTTAAATTTGGTATGAAATTTGATTGGGATTTGGATTTGGATTGAGCCACTTGGCCTTTTTGTTTTCCTTTTGGATTTGGGAGGCCGTAGAGCCATTTTGTAGTTGTACCGAGCTAGCCGCGCAAAGGAAACGCTGGCGAAATTTTTCGGGAATTTAGGGAGTTAGAAAAATTTTAAGAAAATTTTGATTATTCAAAATTGGTTTTAAATTGAAACTTGAATGGTTAAACAAATGGAATGGTTTGGAACTAGAGAAAGGTTTGGAAGTTAGTAAGAAAGATAATGAGTCTTTTATATAAAAGATAATTGGTAAGATGTTGATTTGTTAGAAAACTGTTTGGTTTAGGGAAATAATAAACGGGTATTGAATCATTCTTCCTAGCTGGTAATTTCGGGGACGAAATTCTTTTAAGGGGGGAGGAATGTGACGACCCGGAATTTTTGAGTATTTAAAATTGGAATATTCTATTGATTTTGAATATTTAAAAGTTAGTTTTTAACTTGAATTCAAATATCACCAATTATTTGATGATTAGATTATTTAATTAAATAATTTGAATTGGATAAAATATGAAACCTGAGGTTTTAAGCCTGTTAAAATATATAATTTGAAGGCTTATAAATTTATATTGATAGTCCTGAGGATAATGGAAGTTGTAAAATTTGAATTTACAGTGATTTGTACAGTTTTAAAATTTTATCGTTTAAATTGAATTTAAATATAGCCTTCCGAGGCACAGTCTCGGAATTAGACGAAACTGGTTCCATTGAGTCCGTAATATTGAATTATTATCGGATTTCAAGTTTCATATTGATTGGAGTTAAGGGGTGAGTGTTCGATATGTAAACGCGCTGTACATCTAATTGTTATTAATCTAATGAAATTTATAAAACAAATAAAAAAAAATATATAAAATAAAGATAGAAGTCTTCCTCTATACGCCTCTTTCGATTTTTAATGACCATCTTTTAGCTGGTGAACGAATTCTCAAACGAAATCAAATAAAAAAAAAGGGCGACAGTCTTCTTCCCTTCCCCTCTTTTAATAAATCGAAACCGATTACGCTTTAAAAAAAAAAAAAAAAACTACAGCACTCGAGATAATGGCCGAACCCTAGAATTGAATCACATTCTCTCCCATTCTCCTATCGTTCAAATGAATTCGAAATCGAGGGGAGGTAAGATCGCGAGAGGACTCGCGCTGCATCGCGTTGCCATTATCGAAGCAATTTGGCGATGGCACATGAGGTCGCGAATGGTGATGGAGGTGCGCGCGAGCAGGGAGTGGTGACGGTGGGTTTTGCGTTGCAGTGAGGGCCGTTCGAGCTGCTGGCTCGCGCTCGTGCAGCGCGATGAAGGGGGGCCAATGGCGCTTAATCGTCGGCGCAGTGGGGTATTGCGAGCTCGTTCGAGATTGTGATGGCCGCAGCGTGATAGTGAAGGAGGAGAGGCCGATGTAGATTCGATAGGCCGCGTCTGCAGGAGGGGTTCGCCATGTCGAAACTAGGGTTTCGCTGTTGAGGTTCGATTTCTTTTTCGTTATTTTTAAACTTGATTAACATATACATTTACATGCTTGGATTTGATTATGTTTAAAATCAGAAAAAAAAATATGGGGGATTACAGAGAGAGGGAAATTTATCTGTAAACGGTTTCTTAAATACTAAGCTAAACTTAATTAAGTTATTAATAAATTAAATTTGTTCAAATTTATTTTAGGAATTAGTTCAAGTACAAATTATTAAATTGAATTAAATTTTATAAAGGAAAATTAGTTTAAAATTTTACTACTTCGGTTGAATTAAATTTAAGGTTAAAATTTAATTATTTGTAAACAAAATAAATAAATGGTGAATAAATTGTTTGATTGGTTCAAATAATAATAAACCGTGAATTGTTATACAAGGTATAAAAATCAAGGAAGCAAGTCAGTTCGGAATGGATTGCGAACATCAAAGAAAAGGTGAGTTAATCTCAATCGGTTTAAATTTAAATTTAAATGATTTAATTTAAATAATTGTTTGAATGGTTGAGTTGTTGATGTGCTATTGTATGTTATATTTGAAAATTGATGTATTATATTGTGTTAACATCTGTGGATGCAGGGGAAAAACAGGTTGGAGGGATCCAACTGGGTCCCTCATCATCATCATATATATATTGTTTATTTATTCTCTGTTATGCTTTGTGGATATCCTGTGATGAAGTATATTGAAATATTGAATGCTATAGTTGCTTGGATATATTCTGGACTCTGAGTATCAAATTGTATAACATTGAATTTTTGGAAAGAAATAATAAAAAGAGAAAATTTTAAGAAAATAAGTATAAAGAATGTGAATAAACTAAAATGAATTGGATAAAAATATTAGTGTTTCAAAACGCTAATTAATAAATTATGGGTGTGGAAAGAAATTTATGAATAAACAGAAAGTTAAGAAACTTAAACTTCAACATTACTATTTAAGAAGAAATTGGGAAGAAGCTGAAATTTTTATATTTCAGTTAAATGATTAAAACAAACGGAAAATATTAATAATGAAATAAAGTCCAAAATAAATGAATTTTGAAATGAACTGATAAGTAGAGAGATTTATTTCAAACGAAATAAATTGGAAATCAATTTGGGAAATTGATTTAAATGATTGAGATTTGAAATTCTCCCTGGATAACCAAGTACGTTTCAAAGTAAATTTTTAAATATAAGTTAAAAGGTTTCAAGTTGCTTTAAAAAGCAAGTTTTGAGAAAATTTATTATTTTTAGTATTTAAATCCTAAAGTAAGTAATTTCTCAAATCTATTAGAGTATTAATTATATAAAAAAAAAACAAAAAAAAATGACTTAGTATTTTGTTTCAAAAAGGGAAATCTAGTTTTATATTTTATTAAGTAATTTTACCTTCAAATATTCATATAAGATGTATTTTTAACAAATTTTTACAGTAGTTTTAATTTATAAGTTTTAAAAATATATATGACAAAGCAAAGTGTTTTAAAATTATTTTAAAATCTATTTTTGTGCTTGGTGATTTCAGAGGGAATATAAAATATTTGGGAAAGTTGATTCTGAGAAGAATGATGGTTTGAAACTGTTTTCAAAGGATTGAAAATAGAAATATATCTTGTGAAGATATTTTGAAGTTAATAAATAATTTGAGAAATTATTTATTGTGTGATGGATGTTGTGAATATTAATTGATAGTTAAATAACCGACTATCAATATTGGACAAATGCGTTGATCGTTTCGAAGAGACCGGGATCGAGATCTATTTCTCGAAAACCACTTCGATCCGGTTTGTACGTTGCGTGAAACGTGTTCGGAGTCGAAGATGGAGCAGTGAAGTGCAAGGGCTAGTCGCTACTAATCCTGAGGATATTTCCAAAATGGATGTAGTAGGAGTAGCGCCTTCGGTTCCGTTCAAACCCGGGACGGACTTGTATGGACGAATGCTTGCGGAACATCGTCAGGTGGGCGATGGGCATTCTAAGTGAAAACGTTCTAAAAGGTAACGCTTAGCCTCAAGCCTCATCAAATGGGAATGACTGAAAATCAGGGGATATGCAGCAAGGTTAGGTGGGTCATGCCCAAGCAGGACAAGATAATTCCCCTGTCTAGATGTCCCTTATATATATTTCGGCTTAGTGGGTGGTTGGTCGCGCCAACCACGGGGTTTATCTTGTTCGGAACTGTTCAGTAAGGAATGGTTCCGGCCTTGTGTTGCAGGGGATGAAGGGAGTAGTCCTCGGTACGGTGATCTAGGCCCCGTACTGTGACAGGTGGTACCCCAGTGCATAGTCATTGTTGGAAATCCATTTTTCCTACGAGCCTTGTACGAGTTTTGTTTGTATTACCCACTCTGTGGCTAGTAGCTGGAATTTAATCATGTAACAATTTCGGCTATTTTATAAGTATTTGTATATAGACACTATTATAATATCAGAGGATTTCTATAAAAATTGTTTTAGCTATCGTAAGGTAAAAACCCGACATGTTTATTTGTGGCGTGGTCTTACGAGATGCTTTTGTTTTCAAAGGATTTTTGAAACTTTAAAAAAATCAATTGGGTGTGATTTTCTCACGCTGGTATTCCAGACTGACTCGGGTGTTATTTAACTGTAATGCTCGGGTCAGACCGAGTATTATAGGATACAGGATATGGTGCTGTGGAGCTCAGGAGACGAGCAGGACGACGACACGTATTCTCATACTTATTTATATATATATTCCGCTGTTTGAGTTGTTGTATACTCAATGTATGTTATTGATGTGAGCTGTGACTGATGTACTCTGATGATGTAATATATGTAAACAGAAATATTTGATGTTGAGTAAAGTTTATATATTATCTATTATATTTTATTCCGCTGCGATGATTAGATTCTGATGTTGATTTTGTTTTCTCTTCTTCTACCTCTTCTTCTTTAACCCAAATGGTTCGTATTTTCTGTACAACTTGAGTTGATTGTTGTAGAATAGTGTAAACTCAAGGGGTACGGATTTGCGGGTCGTTACAGTCGTTAACGACCTAACAGACGTTACAACATTACAACATTCCATACAACGACTTACGACTTAACGAACAGCGACTTACGACTTAACGAATTTACAATATAACAGCAATTACAACATCATACAACCTATGACTTAACAAAAGCACGACAACAGGGAGCTTGAGCGACCTATCTACTTGAGCGACCTAAAGAAGTCAACATCCCATGCGACTAAACCATATAAGGTTTTGCGACTTAAGAACTTGCGACCTATAGGATGAGCGACATAACCACATAGCACTTCAACAGAAACGGCTTGAGCGACCTATCACTTGAAAGACTTAAGGAATGTAGCAACCTTAGGCTACGCGACCTAAGCTGGAGCGACCTAAAATACATTAGCGACCTAAGGAATCAATGCTGCATAGGTTGAATGGTTGACTCGTTAGGTCGCGGACGCTTAGCTTGTTGTTGCTTTAGGTCACAGCCGACTTAATGCCAAGTATTCGAACCGTGGTTGACTTGCTAACTCGTTAGGTCGTAACTCATTAGGTCGTAGCCGACCAAAAGCCTGATGCACTGAGCGACCTAAAGCATGCGGCCTCTCATATGGCGCTGCAACATCCTCTTCGCGACCTAGGGAAGGTCGTTCGTGACCTAGGGTCCTGGTATGAGCTGCATCATATAGTATTACGACATCTTCATTGGATGCATCGTATATATTTGTGTGTGTGTGTATAATTATTTTACATATATACGATCATACATAGTTCTCATGCCTATTAAAATAAAATAAAATTTATTTTTGAGAATTATAATATTAAATGATTTAAAGTAAAACATATTCAAAATGAATAGTGTCAAATGAAAAATTATATCTAAATATATACAGTCACATGTTATAAATTATATAAATTTGTTTGTATAATTATTTAGCATAATACATAAATTTATTGTATTCGAAAGAAAAATAGTAATTATTTTACAGTTTTCGTATGAAAGTCGAAGATAAAAAATTCATAAATTTCGTACGAAAAACAAATTACAAAATCATTTTCTATAAAGACGAAGTAAAGAGAAGGGGTATCCTTTTATAGTTGAAAATATATGTATGTGTATATGTATATATATAAGCATATGCATACGTATGCATATAATATTAATTTTCTCAAAATAAATTTACAGGTATACATTATACATGTTTAGTGTTTCTAAATATTATTTAATATATATATATATATATATATATAATACATATATACATGAACAAAAAATCAAATTATATATATGAATATGAATATAAATATATCTGTATTGATAAAAAATTAACATATTAGTTTGAATGTGAAAATACTAGATGTTTAATTTTGTAGATCTAGATCTAATTCTACATTTTAAATTTTGAATCTAACAATTGAATTTGAAACATATAAATTCTTTATATTAAAATTAATATTACTTTATAAACTATAAACACACACACAAACACACTTATATATTAGAAACACACATGTCCACAAAGGGGCTAACATATCTATTGTAGTGTAAATCTTAGTATCTATATATGGGTTTGTCAAACCATATACACCATTAGTGTTGCATGTGCATGCATACGTATACACCTATGTGTATACTATATACATGTTATATTATTTTATGTAAATTTAGAATCAATAAAACATTATTTATGAATTAACTAAAATATTTATTTATTTAAAATAAATATAGAGAATATCCAAATAAATTTAGACTTCATAGGCTTAGTAAGATCTAGGTGGAGTATTTTTTTATTTTAAATTTACTCACTTACACTACTATGTGCTAGTCTAGTTCCAAAAATTATATCAAAGCCAAATAGCCTATGCGGTCTTAATATGTAATATCAAGGCTAACTTAATAATGCCTACCCGTATAGTATAACGCCTAGAAAATAGTGTCTAAGGTTGAGTTTGGGTAATCAAATATGTTGCCTTACCTAACTATTATTGGCCATTCGAAAGGAAGAGGTAGGCCCAAAGGATATCTTCAATATAAAGGCCCAAATTGATTTTGGTCATCTGCATTTTGAAAACCTGGAAATTAAAATAAAATTTTCAATTTAAAATACTAATCTAAAATAAATAATAAACGTGTTTTAAATTTAAAAGGTAAATTCTTAAATAAACCATAATTTAATAAATGCAAATAATTTTCAATTTTTTTTTTGAAAATAAAATATATTTTTTTGAAAATTGTTAATAATTATGTGGATTAAATAAATAAATAACTAAAAATTAATTAATTAAAATAGAAATATAAATATTGATATATATATATATATATAACATTACCTTCAAATGGTAAGGTAATATATGTATATGTGTGTGTATAATTTTCAAAGCTAATTATAATTAATTAAAATTGTTTTATTAAATGAATAGATTAAATGTAAATAAATAAACAATATTATACATATATACGAGATATATGTGTATAGTTATAAATGTTAAAGTGAAAAATCCAATTTATAATGTTTAAAACGAATAAAATAAATTTAATTAAAATGTTAATTAATGAGTCACTTAAATTAACTAAATTTAATTTATAAAATTAATATAAGATTATTATGTAGGTTAATTAAATTATAAGATGTTATACAAGAAGCAAACTCATATAATATAATTACATAATGAAAGGTGGCATAGTAAGAATCCCAAAATAGTCTTATGGAGTAAAAACATATGTGTAGTACATATACCACGATTGCGAATGTATCTGTCATTTGAATCACAATGGAACTTCATGAGAAATACATTATTCCACAAGTTGATTTCACTTAATTAAATATACAAAACATTATGAATGTTTAATATAAGTTGTCCTCTACCATTTATGTAACAACCCTGAATTTTGAACAATTTAAAAATTAAAATATTTAATTAATTTTAAATATTTGAATGATGGTTTGACTTGAATTTCAAATTATCAAAATAAATTTGGCGATAAAATTTTAGAATTTAATCTATTGAAAATTGAATAAAAAGTTGAATCTTCAATTTTAAGCTGATTAAAAATAATTTAAAAGCTTAGAAAATTCACATTTATAATACTAAAGATAATAGAAGCTTCGGAATTGAATTTGAAAGTGATTTGTCCAGTTTTGGAATTTTCTCGTTTAAATTGAATTTAAAAATAGCCTTCCGAGGCACAGTCTCGGAATTTGACGAAACCGGTTCCATTGGGTCCGCAATGTTGAATTATTATCAGATTTCAATTTTCGTGGCGTTCTGAATTGATATGTGAGCATACAACGTTTAAACGCGTTGAAATTGTGTTGCGAAAAACAAATTGAATTCAAAGTATAAAAAGAAAAAAAATGAAAAAAAATAAAAATAAAAATAATTTGGATACAAGAATTTTTATTTATGTAAATTTATAAATGGATGGTTAGTTCTAAATAACATTTTTTCTTTTCTTTAAAATAAAAAGGAATAAAATTTTAATCAATACAAAATAAATAAAGAAATACACATAGTTAAAAATTCAAACAACAAAATTTACAAAACAAAGTGAAGAAAATAATTATACAAAACAAATTGAATTTAAAATAAATAAAAAAATAAACATAAAATAAAGGAAAAAAAGTATACTGCCTTACCTTATCAGCTAAAAACACGCCTTTGTTTCAGCCTTAATCCATGCCTTCCATCACGCAAAAAAAATCACGTCTCCTTTCCCTTTTAAAATTCGAAACCCTACCCTCTTCATTTCAGAAAAAAAAAACATACGAAACGAATTAATGGCGGCATCTCCCGTCTCCTCTTCGTCGTTCAAAGCTTAGGGCTTTTCGAAATTAGGCTTTCAGCTTCAATTCATTTGCAAAGGTGGGTAATTTCGTTTACTCACATCTAATTCACGCTCGAGTGTATTTAGGTTTTGATTTTGTTGATTTCTGGCTTATTCAAATTGGGGCTTTGTGATGATCGATTCCTCTGATTTGTGTTGCTCGTTGCTCGCGGTTGTTCTCTGATGATTTATTCACTGTTTTGCGTTGCTTTTGCTCGCTCGTTCTCTGATGATCGAGTTGTTGATGATTCGGTATGTAAATTTTTTAACTCGATGCCGATGATGACAATTTGGGTTTGGTTTTTATATGAGTTCGAGTACACTTAAATTCGTTCGTATCAATTCGATACTTTCCTGATTTTCTAATGCTTGATACGCACGATTTTCCTGTTTTACTTTTTAACTTGATAATCACGGTTTTTTGAATCTCCTTGATTCTCACGGCATTTCAGACTTTCCTATTTTTAAATCTCTGACCATTTCAAAAAAAAAAATAAAGATACAATTTTTTTTCTTTTTCTGTTTCGTGCATTCTGTAACTTGCTTCTTTCACGCTCGATATTATATTGATGATTGAGATTTTTCCTTGGCTGTTTCATAATCTTATACCCGATAATTCTTGGTTTTAAACTGCTTCGATGTTGATAATTCTCTGGGATGACCATGGCTTTAAAACTTTTTCCTATTTCTTGAATTTTGCAACTTGCTTCTCTGCTACTATATATATCCATCAATGTTGGCATCTGCATTGCATTTCTCAGTGAACTCCATTTCACTTTGTTGCATTTGGTCTCGAGTTTCACTTTTGCATGCACTTGTTGTATGTATGTGTTCATATTTGCAACATACTCGATCTATAGTTTTTTTTGCTTCTGGTTTCATGTCTGTACTTGTCTGCATTCACTCCAGATATTCTTCACTTTTGTCTATGTTGATACTGTATGCTTGCATATCCAAATTGCATATGTACTGTTCTTTGATGGCTGATCATTTGTATACATACATTCTTGTATGTATATATGTGTATGGCCACTGCATCCTGAAATCTTGAGTTTGGTTTGTCTACACTCACTATTGCCTTTGTAGTTGATCAAATTTGGTTTGAACTGAATCATGCAGTTCTACTTTTGTTGCATTTTTGAATATATATGCTGACTTGAGCCTTTTTATTGTTTCACTACAACTTGGGTTAGCATTGTTAATATGTTGATACACTTGTTGTATATTTGAGCATTTGGGATGCATTGAGTTGTGTGGTCTTCATTCATGTGCAGTTAGTTTGCATTTATATTGCCTCTGACCTTTTGGGCATGCAAACATTATTACATGTTGTCCCTTACTGTAACATGTTGCCACTCGTACACACTTTGTTTGAGTCGCATTGTTTATTCGAACTGCCGTATATATGTATTATATCCATTCATATTGGACTGTGCTTGTGCACCTGTGCTTAGCCTTGAGGCCTAGTTCATGTTCAAGTTGATTGTTTGCTGCCCTGTCGAATGTTTTCTTTTATATGCTATAGCCTGACCATTAAAAAAAAATTGGCACGTATGGATGTTAGTGGTTACCGCTGCGGCCTATATTTGCATTCTCTGTTGCCTTGTACATGCTGATTGTCACTCTGACCTGTTTTATGTTAATTGTACTTTAATCTTGTTTGTGTATTGTGGTGCCATATTTTTGGTGCTCTCACCTTCTTTCAGCTGTTTTCATGTAGTGTACCCCTGCCTTTGCGCACTAGGTCATTCGAGCCTTCGTGCTTCATGTACTCGAGGTGGCTGCAGATCTTTGTTGCAGTTTTGCCCTTGTGCACTAATACTGGCTGCCCTATTGTTGGTTGGGAATTTTTTTTGTGTTGTTTTGAGTTTATTGTTGCAGTCCTGCCTTGTATTTGCAGTGCCTTATTGTCACTGTCTTGATTGGGTTTTCTTGATGCGTTGATCTTAGCTTGCTTCTGATTTTACTGAATTTTGATAGTCTCGACTAATTTGCTTCGAGACAGTTTTTGTTGCATTGTGATCTTATGGTGGCTGCATTATTGTTGCAGTTTGCCCCTGTGTCCAAGTAATGGCTGCAGTTTCATTTTTATGAAAAATTTACACTTGTTGAAGTGTGCAGTAATAAGTTGTTTGGAAACTTGTTTTCTTGAGTTCACTTAAGTATATGCAAGCAGTTGCATTTCGACCTTGCTATGTTGCATGGGTTTTGGTGTTGCATTGCGTTGAGTCACTGACTTGACCTTTTGCATTTGATTTAAGTTTGATTTCTGTTAGTATTCTCTGTTGTGATGTTTTCACATGTTGTTGTGGCGAGGCAGTGCATGCAAGCGTGAACTGCAGCCACACAGTATCCACATTTTGAATTGATATTTGAACCTTCATTGATTTTGGTTCGTTGACCTTTTGAGTACATCATCACGATAGTGGCAAGGCAGTGCACGCAAGCGTGAACTGCAGCCACACGGTGTTGATTTTATTGATGTACTATTTTGTTTTGATTTATGATCTTTTGCATATTTCATTACGGTAGTGGCGAGGCAGTGCACGCAAGCGTGAACTGCAGCCACACGAAGTTAACATTTTAAATGTGGCGAGGCCGTATACGCGTGTGTGCACTGCAGCCCTACCAAATTTGATGTTTTAATTAATTTTTTTTCTATTTGATGAAAATTGTTTTATGTTGCCAATTCAATATATTTTAAATCGCATTTTGATGATTTTGTTGTTAATTGCCGTTTAGGCAATATTGATGTTTTTCCCTAAATTACCTTCATTAATAATTCCTTCACATATCTTCGTCGAAAATCTGAATCTACTGTTTAGTTGTTTAACAATGTTAAGTGTTATATTTACCGTTATCTGATTTCTTGTTAAGGATCGGATAGGTAAATTTATATTCGACTGTCGTCTAATTGTTTTTTGATTATTATTGCCTCTATGCACTAATAACTGAGTTTGAATTAGACTGACCTGTGTATTATTTTCTTTTGAATGTAATACTCGGGTCAGACCGAGTAATTTTACAGCTTGAAGATTTTCAGGCAGCGAAGTTAGAGAGAGGGGAAATTGCTTCACTTTAACTTTAGTTCAGGAATTATTTTTGTACTTAAAAGAAATATTCCGCTGTATAAAATTTAATCCGTTGTACAAAGTCTGATATATGTAAGAAAAATTCATTTATGTGAAATATTATGATTATCTGTTGTGATTCTGTGGCTGATTCTGTTTAAACTTTATAAACTGATTAACAATCCGTCATTTTGAACGTTTCAAGTTGGTTTAATTACCGACTGGGGGCGGTCAGAAGGGCGGGTCGTTACAAAAGTGGTACCAAAGCTTTGGTTTATACAAAGCTCAGTTTATGATGTTTAATATGAATAGTTACTAGGATCACTTTAAAGAAAAGTGCTTTTCAAATTTAAAGAAGTATGAAATTGTTTTCTTTGAAAAATAAAAGGTATTGTGAAAATTCAAATTTTTTCGGAAATTTCCCTTTCTAAATTTAGGACTGCGATAGTTTCTTTTCGGTAAAGTCTTCTTAGATTTGAGTTCCGATCATTCGAAAACCCATTATCGAATTGTTAAGATTTATGAGAAATAAAATTTAAAGTTAAGTGAATTAATGAATTGGTTTAAATCGAATATTTTGAATATCTCCAAAGTAATAATTGTGAAATAAAATGACATGTTAATTTGGTTATAACCAAGCGGATCATTGAATTATAACTTGAGAATTTGATTCTGAATTCTTTTGAGAAGTTGATTTCAAATGTAGTGAAGAACGATTTAGTAAACAAATGGATTATAAGTATTTAACTTATAATATGAACTTTTCGTATATAACTGAGTTATCTAAATTGAATTGAATTGAATTAATAAAAAAGATTATAAATCGAAGTTTTATAAATAGAAATGGAATTTGTAAAGATTGTTTATAAATTCGAAACCAATTGGATTTGATAAGTAAATTGTTGTAGCTTATTAAAGGAGTTATATTCACGATTTTGGACAGTGGGTAATCCTTTAAAAAAAATAAGATGTAGAAATGATGAAATTGGTTGACAAAGTATATTCACGATTTTGGACAGTGAATAAAATATTAAAGGATATGTCTTGGGAAAATGATTGAATAATCCAACCTCTGCTAATAAGGATTGCAAATATTGATAGGAAACTTCAGAAAACATCTTGTTAATTATAATAGTGCAATCCGAAGATGAAAGTTTGGCAAAGATGCGTACTACCGGACAAGAAGTCGATAGTCCTTAATAATTTTGAATCTTAAACCAATCAGTATATTTGAAGCAATCAATATATTTTGTAACACTATCTTTTGTAATCCACAATCTTCTATGTACGTCTTTTAAAAGTATTAAGCCATGTATAATTTTGTACGGAAGAAATATTTTAATGGAATAGCATCTTGGGAAGGAAATTTAATTGTTGATTTAACTGTAGGAATCAAACTAATTTTGATGTGAAGTTTATATTTCAAGTTTAGACTAATGCCTAAAATGGTTAATGTGGAAATATAAATGGAACTAAATCGATGAATGACTTATTAAAGAACTAATTGAATATTTTTGGGAAGAGAAAGCAAATGCAAAGTTCAAATAGAATTTAAATTTCAAAATTTGAAGTTGTCAACAGGATAATCCATAATAGGTTTAATAAATTCAGTGATGAATTTGAATTTAAACGCGCGGAAAATTAAGTTAAGTGAAAAACTTTGTATTGAAAAATTTGAAGTCGGTTCAGAACTAATATTGTGAAAAGTATGAGGAATTCAAACTATGAATTAAGTTGAAGTTGAAAAAGTTAATAGTTTTAAAAATGTTTTAAAATGCATTAACTATCGAATACATAGATTTCAACATTCAATTGTTGAAATAGACGTTTTCGAGAGAAAATTAGGAAATGGTGGACTATAACACTATTGTTATAGTAAACGGTTTCCGGAAGGAAATGTTGTTTATAGTATTGGGATTTATATATCTATCTTAAATTCGAATCCCTATACTAGTGATTTTGAGTTGTCGTAACGATGTTTTACGCAATATTCGTTTTGACTCAAATAAATGTGTTTAAAAGAATAATTTCCTTAAAGAATGGAATATATACTTAATTTTGATTCAAGTATATTGAATATTTTCCAAGTGTTGAAAATAAATGGATTTGTGAATTACTTATTATTAAATAAGTATGGAAATGTTTTCCAATATGAAATGAAAGGTTTGAAATTTTATCTTTTAAAGATAAATTGAAAAGTGAATATTTGAAATTTATTTCAAATGATTAATTGTGGAAAATTATATATGTCTTGTAAAAGATATTTTTGGGAAATTTGAACAATTAGTTCAACTTGAAATTTTTTCAAAAAGATTGAATCTTGAGTTAAATTAAGTTTAAATTTGACATCAAAAACAATATAAGTTGAGCTTTGAATTTTGGATAGTCGGTTGGGATTGTACGTCTAACATTGTGAATTGATGACATAGCAATTGATCTCTATTAAATATATATCTGTGGTGGCGGAGAATTTATTCTTTTAGCTTAACATCCTTCTCTGAGACATACGAGCTCAGAGGTTATATATCGGTAGACATCAATTATGTGTTGAGAATTGACGATGTAACATGAAATCCAAATCGAATGTGAAGTCGATAATGAATTGGATTATGAATGTAAATTAGGTTTGAGATAACCTTAAATTTTCAAATCAATTTAGAGGAAAATTTTAAACGAGATGAAAATTTTTGGAATCCTCTATTTGTTATGAATATGAGATATTGTGGTTTTCGTAACTTATATATGTGAATATAATAATTCGAAAACTATCAGTTTGGAAAGTCATTATTATGAAAATCCTGTGTAGGTTTACATAGGTATGATATGTACGAAATGTGAAATGAAGTACTATATGTATATGACATATGTTTTCTAAAACTGAGGATATGGAAATGTACCTTCCATTTATAATTTGTGAAGGTGATTGGAACTCGGCGTGAGTGTCCATTGGAAATCGTAGCTACGTAGAATTTCCATTAGTGGAATGTCCATTTGGACTAGAATCCCCCACGATGGATCATCGTGTTGGGATTATGTGAATTGATGCTGGCGTAATTCGTGGGGCGTGATGCCTACAGTTACAAGCGATTCTACTGGGATAGTAGCGCAACCGCCTCGTAAACTGCGATCTAGAGGCCAAAGCGAAATTTGAGGGGCGAGATGCCTATGGTCACGAGCGATTCTACTGGGATAGTAGCGTAATCGCCGTGTGAACCGCGATCTATGGCAACAACCATGGCGAAATTCAGAAGATGTGAAATCTATAGATTACAAGCGATTCTACTGGGATAGTAGCGTAACCGCCGGGTAAAACTGTGATCCATTGGGGAACGTGCTTTCCATATCCATTTTTAAAAGATTTTTAAGTATTTTCACTGGGAGTTGAAGCAAGTATATTTAGTACTTGGACATTTTTAGTCTTGCGCCTGGCCAGCGTATGCCTAAAATCTGTGAGAACGACGATGGACTTGTTAAACTTCGAGTTAGCAAGTATTTTCAAAACTTTAGATAGCAAATCAATAGTCTGAAATTAGAATTACATAATTCAAACCTAATGAACTAAGGAAGAAGATTTTTAAAATATCTTGAAAGCCTACAGCTTTGGAAAAGATATGATATGCAAATATCTAGCATGAAGAATTTCAAGTTTAAGATCTGAGTTTTGTAAGTCGAAATTCTGGTAAAAGACTTTTGTGTCTCGATTATAGAAATCGATGAATAAAGCTAGTGAGATAAAACAAAAGGAATGAATCCTATATTTATTTATGAGTTTGGAACTTGGTAAAATTGTGTAGGGTATAAATATCGGTGAGATATTAGCAATCGTTTTTCCTAACTTATAATTTCGGGACGAAATTCTTTAAGGAGGAGAGATTATAACAACCCTGAATTTTGAACAATTTAAAAATGAAAATATTTAATTAATTTTAAATATTTGAATGATGGTTTGACTTGAATTTCAAATTATCAGAATAAATTTGGCGATAAAATTTTAGAATTTCATCTATTGAAAATTGAATAAAAAGTTGAATCTTCAATTTTAAGCTGATTAAAAATAATTTAAAAGCTTAGAAAATTCACATTTATAATACTGAAGATAATAGAAGCATCAGAATTGAATTTGAAAGTGATTTGTCCAGTTTTGGAATTTTATCGTTTAAATTGGATTTAAAAATAGGCACAGTCTCGGAATTTGACGAAACCGGTTCCATTGGGTCCGCAATGTTGAATTATTATCAGATTTCAATTTTTGTGGCGTTCTTAATTGATATGTGAGCATACAACGTTTAAACGCGTTGAAATGTGTTGCGAAAAACAAATTGAATCCAAAATATAAAAAGAAAAAAAAATGAAAAAAATAAAAATAAAAATAAAATAATTTGGATACAAGAATTTTTATTTATGTAAATTTATAAATGGATGGTTAGTTCTAAATAACATTTTTTTCTTTTCTTTAAAATAAAAAAGAATAAAATTTTAATCAATACAAAATAAATAAAGAAATACACATAGTTAAAAATTCAAACAACAAAATTTACAAAACAAAGTAAAGAAAATAATTATACAAAACAAATAGAATTTAAAATAAAAAAAAATAAAAAAATAAACATAAAATAAAGGAAAAAAAAAGTACACTGCCTTACCTTATCAGCTAAAAACACGCCTTTGTTTCAGCCTTAATCCATGCCTTCCATCACGCAAAAAAAATCACGTCTCCTTTCCCTTTTAAAATTCGAAACCCGACCCTCTTCATTTCAGAAAAAAAAAACATACGAAACGAATTAATGGCGGCCTCTCTCGTCTCCTCTTCGTCGTTCAAAGCTTAGGGCTTTTCGAAATTAGGGTTTCAGCTTCAATTCCTTTGCAAAGGTGAGTAATTTCGTTTACTCACATCTAATTCATGCTCGAGTGTAATTAGGTTTTGATTTTGTTGATTTCTGGCTTATTCAAATTGGGGCTTTGTGATGATCGATTCCTCTGATTTGTGTTGCTCGTTGCTCGCGATTGTTCTCTGATGATTTATTCACTGTTTTGCGTTGCTTTTGCTCGCTCGTTCTCTGATGATCGAGTTGTTGATGTTCGGTATGTAATTTTTTTAACTCGATGCCGATGATGACAATTTGGGTTTGGTTTTTATATGAGTTCGAGTACACTTAAATTCGTTCGTATCAATTCGATACTTTCTTGATTTTCTAATGCTTGATGCGCACGATTTTCCTGTTTTACTTTTTAACTTGATAATCACGGTTTCTCGAATCTCCTTGATTCTCACGGCATTTCAGACTTTCCTATTTTTAAATCTCTGACCATTTCAAAAAAAAAATAAAGATACAATTTTTTTTTCTTTTTCCTGTTTTGTGCATTCTGTAATTTGCTTCTTTCACGCTCGATATTATATTGATGATTGAGATTTTTCCTTGGCTGTTTCATAATCTTATACCGATAATTCTTGGTTTTAAACTGCTTCGATGTTGATAAATCTCTAGGATGACCACGGCTTTAAAACTTTTTCCTATTTCTTGAATTTTGCAACTTGCTTCTCTGCTACTATATATATCCATCAATGTTGGCATCTGCATTGCATTTCTCAGTGAACTCCATTTCACTTTGTTGCATTTGGTCTCGAGTTTCACTTTTGCATGCACTTGTTGTATGTATGTGTTCATATTTGCAACATACTCGATCTATAGTTGTTTTTGCTTCTGGTTTCATGTCTGTAGTTGTCTGCATTCACTCCAGATATTCTTCACTTTTGTTTATGTTGATACTGTATGCTTGCATATCCAAATTGCATATGTACTGTTCTTTGATGGCTGATCATTTGTATACATACATTCTTGTATGTATATATGTGTATGGCCCCTGCATCCTGAAATCTTGAGTTTGGTCTGTCTACACTCACTACTGCCTTTGTAGTTGATCAAATTTGGTTTGAACTGAATCATGCAGTTCTATTTTTGTTGCATTTTTGAATATATATGCTGACTTGAGCCTTTTTATTGTTTCACTGCAACTTAGTTTAGCATAATTAATATGTTGATACACTTGCTGTATATTTGAGCATTTGGGATGCATTGAGTTGTGTGGTCTTCATTCATGTGTAGTCAGTTTCATTTATATTGCCTCTGACCTTTTGGGCATGCAAACATTATTTCATGTTGTCCCTTACTGTAACATGTTGCCACTCGTACACACTTTGATTTGAGTCGCATTGTTTATTTGAACTGCCGTATATATGTATTGTATCCATTCATATTGGACTGTTGTGACGCCCCACCTCTATACCCACGCTAGCCAAGAACACTACGGTGTAGTGCTGTCAACTAGCACGGAGAATAAGGCTGTTGAGGAGCGACCATCCGTGTAATTGCTTTGTGCGAGCATCGATATGTCAGATAGTAAAAACATGCATTTCATTTCAGGAGGAAATCCGACATGCCGATGCAAACTCAAAGCTACTACACGGTGGCTATAATAGTCTAGGACAAAATATAAAATAATAACACAGAGAATAAAAATGCGGAACACAGATGAAACAGAAAATCTCATATACATATATAATAACTGATGTCAGTTACAATACATTTGACACGGTACATGTGATACAACTACAACAGTCGATTCAGGAAGTTACATATACAAGTACATTAACGCATATAATATACATGAATACATATCTTCCTATACAATATTACAGGCTACTACAAATGACGACTACTCCAAAAGATATGAAAGAACTTCATAGCTCTAGCAGCAACCCAAAGCAGAATATCTACAACCTGAAATACTCGGTCTGACCCGAGTATTAGATTCAAAAGAAAATAATACTCGGGTCAGTCTAATTCAAACTCAGTTATTAGTGCACAGAAGCAATAATAATTAAATAATGAATAGACGACAGTAATTAAACCAAATCAGAATGCAATTCAGAATATTGAATTGAATAAACAAAACAGTTCAAACCATTGAAATATCGATTAAAATATTAATTCAAGTAGGGCTGCAGTTCACGCACGCGTGCACTGCCTCGCCACTATGGAATATGGAATACGCAAAAAGATCCATAAGTCAAAACAAATAGAATATCATATACGCCATACCGTGTGGCTGCAGTTCACGCTTGCGTGCACTGCCTTGCCACTATAGTGCTGTCGTACCCAAAAACTCAATACCGTGTGGCTGCAGTTCACGCTTGCGTGCACTGCCATGCCACTTTAAAATGTTAAACCTGTGAGGCTGCAGTACACGCACGCCTGTACTGCCTCGCCACAACAGTGTATAAATCATCACAACACCAAATGTAAATCAGCAAAACGAGGCTACAGAGGTCAAGTTACGACAATCGTGACTCAACACTACTGCAAACAAAATGGATCAAAAATTACAACCCGAAGATTAACAGTCCAAAGAAATGCATATAATCATGCAACTGTAAAACAAATAGTGCAAGCTCCAAAAATATACACATGAAGAATACACTGCACAGAGTTGTGAACCAAACATATGTACAACAACAAGTGATGTACACATGAATGTACTGGCAAGAAATGAGCAAGGCTCTGCACAACATCTCAAACTCAAGACCAAACTCTAAAAGATACAACAGTTATGCAACTGTGAAACTGGACAGGACATCACATACTCGAAATGAATGGTGGTAGAGTAAGTGCAGCAACAACAAGTGTCACAGCCCCGACAATGAAATGGATTTTAAATAACCATATATGAACACTGCATCATAATCAGAGTAATAGAGAATGTTTACTGCAAATGAATAATGCAATGTATCAGTTTCAAATGTGTACCCAAGTGCAAATGCAATATGGACCTGTCCGTACAAATATGCCAGCATTCACATGATGGTCAGTGAAACCCAAATGCTACAAGAAACAAGTATAAGTGCAACAATGACTTACAAACCAAACGGCAAAACTGCAACAGTGACAACAGAATATGTACAAGTGTCTGCATATTAAATATGCAAACAAAAGTTGTAATGAAACAACAAAATTCCCAATTATCTGCATATAAAACATGCAGAACAAAAGTTGTAAGGAAACAACAAAATTCCCAATTATCTGCATATTAAATATGCAGAACAAAAGTTGAAATGAAACAACAACAAAAAAAATATGCTTAAGTGTCTGCATATATATGTATATGCAAAAACCAAAGTGGCAGTTGTTAACTCCTCTTCGTTAGCGACCTAAGACGTGACCAAGTTTAACGACTCAGAGAATTGCCGACCTAGTGACCAAATTGAAGAAGCGACCTAAAGTGTTACGACCTAAAAATGCCTCGCGACCTAACAAGAAGCTACGACCTAATAAAGGCCGCGACCTAGCGGTTCTCAGCGACCTAAGGGAGCCCGCGACCTAGTGGTTTAAGAGCTCCGCGACCTAACGACTTAAGAGGATCAGCGACCTAAATCATATGCGACCTAAAGAAAGCCATAGCCTACCGACCTAAGGACGAAGTGATCTCAGCGACCTAAGTCTCAGCCGACTTACGACCTATAATAAGTCGTACGCGACCTATCAACTCGCTGAGAAGAGAACCAAGCACAATTGAGATAGGTCGGGTTCCATCCCCTAGGTCGTTGCCCACCTACGACCTACTTTAGGTCGAAGACGACCTAGCACTTGGAGATAAAGATACTGCCCAACGACCTAACGGAGTACTTTGATTACAGGAAAGTTCCCACGACCTATGATAGGTCGTTAACGACCTAGGATAAGTCGCTCTCGACCTATCTGTATGAACAAAGGAGCCGCCTTTTTGCATGCCGCTGGAGATAGGTCGTTCACGACCTTGGACTTGTACGAATCAGCACGTATGTTCTTATGGAAGGAGGGCCAGAGCTTTCTAGGTCGACTGCGACCTACGACCTTACTTAGGTCGGTCACGACCTACGACCAAACTCCGATAAAAACCTATAAATACAGCCCTAACTTGAACGAGGAGGGGAGGACTTTTGGGGGGGCTCATTCTCTTCAAGCGCCATTACTCTGCCGAATTCCAGACGACTTCAAAGCCTTTTAGATCCAACAAACTTCTAAAGGAACTCCATGAAGGAATCATCCACATTCACCATGGATTTGAAGATGATTGTCAACATCAAAGCTTGAGCTACTTGTTTCACATATCCTATCACTTGAAGTGTGTTGTAATTGAAAGATCTTGTAAAGAATTGTAATCAAACTAGTGATAAAAAGATTAAAGTGGACGTAGGCTGGATTATAAGCCGAACCACTATAAATACTGTGTCTCTTACCGTTTTTCTACATACTTTCTGCTTATTTCTGTTTCCCGTACAAACGGGTGGTGCTTTCACAATCACATCTTATACACCAGGGTGTTAGCGTTCAAATTTAAGCGTTAACATTTTGGTGCTTTCACTGAGAATTGAACTCAGGACATCTATCATCATTGTTTCAGAAAGATTTGTAGATAGAGTTTCTTTAAGAACCAGAAGTCTATCCGAAATCATGGCTCCTGGAAGGAAAAGTAAATCTGTGAGATCTGCAAACATTCAAGAGGGAACCTCCGCTTCCCCAACACCAAATCAAGCCACTCCAGCTGTTGGAGTTTCAAAAGCGGAATTGGACGCTGCTATCTTTGGGTTGAATCAGCAAATAAATGCCCAGAACGCGCAATTGGAAGCTCAGAATGCTCAGAATGCTCTGATTCTGAATAGGTTAAACGATCTGCTCGGGGCAAACCGTCAACCTGCGAATAATGAAAGGAACTTTGTCGGTAATGTCCATGATGCTGAAACTAGAAACATTCCCGAAAGGGCTGCTAGCCCCTTTGAACAGACATTGCCTGAGGCTGGAGGATCCAGAAATAGGAATGACGAAGAATATCTTTCTGGTATGGTTCGACAGATTATGAAAGAAAGTATGCAAAGGGTCGAAGATGAGAAAGAATGGGGTTTCGCTCCGAGCAAGACTCCGTTTACTGAAAAGATCCTAAAAGCTGAATTCCCAAGGAAGTTCGTCCCTCCGACCATTCCAGCTTACAAAGGGACAAGTGATCCAAATGAGTTCCTGTACAAATATGATTGGCACATGACAGGTGCCAGAGCTTCTGACGAGATAAAATGCCGCTATTTTCCTGTGTATTTGGAAGGGGTAGCTCTGCTTTGGTTCACAAAACTGCCTGTCCGGTCCATCGATCAGTTTTCAGACCTAACCAGGAAATTTAAAGAGCAATTTAGGCTGTATGCTTCAAAGGCAAAAGACATCATGTCGTTGTCCGGTTTGGAACAGAATCCGGGGGAAACTATTAAGTCTTTTTTAAATCGCTTTAATATAGCGTTAGCTGAGGTGGATAATGCAGAACCCCGCATGGTCTTGACCTATTTGATGAGAGCTATTGATAAGTCAAGTGAATTCGGAAAGTGGCTGAACATGAAGGAGCCAAATTCTCTGGAAAAGTTCTACAAAAAGGCGGATGAATTCATGCGTTTGGAAAGCCGTCCTGTCCCGGCAAAGGCAACAGTAGAGAAAGCTGAAGACAACGCTGCTGCGCCACGTAAGAATGGATCTGTGGGACAGAAAAGAGAAAATAATGATGGAAGGAAACAACACAATTCAAAGAAGCCTCGATCCTTCAAGCCATCAGAATATACTCCTTTGTTAGAGACACCGGAGCGCATCTACCTGGCTACAAAAGATTCTTTTGAGTATCCCAAACCTCCTGTTCTCAGAACCGGAAGAAAAGCTGTGCAAAGTGGGAAGTTCTGTCGCTTCCATAATCAGCCTGGTCATGACACAGACGACTGCCGTCAATTGAAAAATATAATCGAAGAATTGCTAAGAGAAAATAAGCTGCAGCAATTTGTGAAGAAGAGTGGTAATGATCCTGCTTCGTCAAGTCAGGGGCAACAAGCTCTTGCTCATCAGCCCAGGACAAATGAGAAGGCCGCAGGACATGAATCTGGAAGGCCAGTTATTAATGTCATCACAGGAGGACCCCACCCAGCAGGCAGAAGCTGGGGTGAAATGGAGAGGTACACTCGAGCTCTGAAACATATGCCAACTGAAGAGAATGTCTTTGTTTTAGAGGACTCTACACCCCTGAAACAACAAAGGACTTTTAATGATGATATTGTGTTCAGGGCTAGAGATTCCACGGGCATTGAGGCCCCTACTTTGGACCCGTTAGTCATCTCGGCCGGTATTGGACCGGCTATTGTCAGAAGAGTTCTTATTGATTGCGGCGCATCTTGCAACATCCTCTTCAAGAAAACGTTTGACCAGATGAGAATCCCGATGGCGGATGTGCAAGCCTCATCTCAGAAGATTGTTGGCTTCACTGGGGAGCCAAAGCAACCAGTAGGAACCATTGACTTGCTTGTGGAACTCGGAGAAGGAGAAAGAAAAGTAGTTCGCAAGCAGACTTTTGTGATAGTAGATGAATTTTCTGCTTATAATGCTTTCTTTGGTCGACCTATTCTTGCTGCATTCAAAGCTGTCCTTGCCCCATGGTGTCTTACTATTAAATTCCCTACAGACAATGGGGTAGGAGTTATTAAAGGAGACCAGAACGCTGGGCGAGAATGTTATATGACGGAGCTGCGGGAAACAAGGAAGAGAGAAATGGGGAAAGATGCGGCAACCCCAATCCGCATCAAAACACCAACCCTATAGCAACTACAGGGCGGACCCTGCACTGGCGAGCATAGCGGGGCACGAAAAGTGATGGATCCTAGAAAGGCCAGTGCGGGGGAGAGTAGGGTGGTACCAGCAGAAACAACGATACCGGTGCCCGTTGATCTGAAGGACCCAAACAAGGTGCTGAATGTGGGTTCACAACTTAATGTGTCAGTTCAGAATGCCTTGATATCTTTTTTGAAAGCAAACCTGGATGTTTTCGCTTGGACCCATGCCGATATGTGCGGAATATCCCCAGAAGTTGCGGTACATGCTCTGAATATTGACCCAAAGTTCACGCCAGTAAAGCAGAAAAGAAGAATCCAAGGTCTAGAAAGGTCGACAGCATTGAAAGAGGAAGTTGACCGGCTCATGGAGAATAATTTCATCAGAGAATCTACCTATCCAAATTGGGTTTCAAATCCAGTGCTAGTTAAGAAAGCCAATGGTAAATGGAGAGTGTGCATCGACTTTTCAGATCTAAACAAGGCCTGTCCCAAAGACTGCTTCCCATTACCCAGGATCGATCAACTGGTAGATGGAACAGCGGGTCATGAATTGTTGTCTTTTATGGATGCCTACTCCGGATATAATCAGATCATGATGCATGAACCAGATCAGGAGGACACAAGCTTTATCACCGATGTCGGTCTTTACTGTTACAGAGTTATGCCCTTTGGGTTGAAGAATGCGGGGGCAACATACCAAAGACTGGTTAATGCTATGTTCAAACCGCAGTTGGGAAAGACTATGGAAGTTTACGTTGATGACATGCTAGTAAAATCTAAGAAAGCAGTGGATCACATCGAACACTTAGCAGAAATGTTCGCAATTCTCCGAAGATACGGAATGAAGCTTAACCCTTTAAAATGTTCTTTCGGGGTAGAATCTGGGAAGTTCTTGGGTTTCATCGTGAGCGCTAGGGGCATTGAAGCTAGTCCAGCTCAAATCACTGCTCTAAAAGAAGTCAAAGCTCCTAAAACAAAGAGGGAATTGCAAAGTCTCAATGGAAAAATTGCCGCCTTAAGTCGGTTCATATCCAAAGCTACTGATAAATGCATTCCATTCTTCGACGCTCTAAGGAAAGGAAAGAAAAACTTTGACTGGACTCCCGAATGCCAGAAAGCTTTTGAAGAATTGATTCAACATATGGAAACGCCTCCAATACTTTCCAGGCCCGGCGATGGCGAGGATCTTCTTATATACTTGGCAGTTTCATCTCATGCTTTAAGTGCAGCGCTGGTACGGGAAGACAAAAGGATTCAACATCCAGTTTACTATATCAGCAAAAGACTCACTGGGGCAGAAATGAATTACTCCAAGTTGGAAAAACTCGCCTTTTGTCTATTGATTGCCTCAAGAAAGTTGAGGCAATATTTCCAGGCTCATCCTATCAAAGTCCTCACTGATCAACCTTTAAAGCAAGTCTTGTTTCGCCCTGAGACTTCGGGCCGCCTTTTAAAGTGGAATATTGAATTGAGCCAATATGACATCACTTATCATCCTAGAAAAGCGATCAACGGACAAGCTTTGGCAGATTTTATTGCAGAATTTACAGACAAGGGTAACAGCGAGGAAGAAACAATCGAGAACTCCCCAACCCAATGGAAGTTGTTTGTAGATGGCGCAAGAAATGATTACTGTTCAGGTGCTGGAATTGTTCTTGAAACTCCTGAAGGCCGGTCATTATGCTATGCGCTAAGATTAGAATTTCCTTCAACAAACAATGAAGCAGAATATGAAGCTCTGATCGCTGGTTTGAAAATTGCTAAAGAACTAAACATTCGAGCGTTACAGATCTTCAGTGATTCTCAGCTTATAGTATGCCAAGTCAAGAAGGAGTTTCAAACGAAAGGAGGAAATCTGCCCGCTTATGTGTCAAAGGCTTGGGAACTTTTATGTGAATTCGACCATTACACGATAAGTCATATTCCTCGAGAAGAAAACATGAAAGCAGATTCTCTCGCAAAATACTCAAGTTCTGGCGAAGCCCAATCCTTAGGGTTAGTTCCAGTGGAAGTTTTGTCAAATCCGAGCATTGATGAAATGGATATCGATTGGGTTATGAGTATGTCGCAAGAGCAAGAATCATGGATGACTCCAATAACAAAGTATCTACTCAATGGCTCTTTACCAGAAAACTCTAAAGAACGACAAAAGCTACTGAGAAAAGCTTCTCGATATATAATCCAGGATGGTCAATTATACAGACGAGGATTCTCAATGCCATTGCTTCGATGTGTATCCAAAGAAGAAGCCAAAATAATCCTATCAGAGGTACATGGAGGAGAATGTGGGGATCATTCAGGTGGTCAAACTTTAGCAAAGAAAATTCTCCGATATGGATATTTTTGGCCAGAAATTAATCGAGATGCTGCAGATTACTCTCGAAAATGTGACAGATGTCAAAGATTTGCCAAAATTCCTAGAGCACCTTCTACTGAGCTCACACAAATGACCAGTCCGTGGCCGTTTGCGATTTGGGGAATAGATTTGATCGGACCTTTACCAACCGCCAAATCTGGAATCAAATATGCCATTGTTGCTGTAGATTATTTCACTAAATGGGCTGAAGCTGAACCATTGGCAACTATCACCTCCAAAAAGATGATAAATTTTGTGACTAAGAATATCATTTGCAGATACGGTGTGCCTCAGAAAATAATCACAGACAATGGTACTCAGTTTGAAAGCGAGGAATTCCAGGATTTTTGCAAGCGATTCAAAATCCAGAAAAGCTTTTCGGCAGTAGCTCATCCGCAGGCAAACGGGCAAGTGGAAGCAGTGAACAAGATCATCAAATCAACCATCAAAAAGCAACTCGAAAGAGCAAAAGGTGGTTGGGTCGATAAACTACCGCTTGCACTATGGGCATACAGAACTACTCACAAAACTGCAACTGGGCATACTCCTTTTTCGTTAGCATACGGATCGGAAGCAATGATCCCGGTTGAAACAGAGGTCCCTTCACACAGAAGAATCCATTTCAATCAAGCAGAAAATGAAAAGCTGCAACTTGAAGCGCTGGATCTCCTTGATGAAAAAAGAGATGAAGCTAACCTCAGAGTTGCAGCTCATCAGCAAAGGATAGCCAGACATTTCAATTCCAAAGTTCGTCAACGCAGCTTTGAAATTGGAGATCTAGTCCTAAAAAGAATTATGACAGCGACAGGTGTGTTTGGGCCAAATTGGGAAGGACCGTATGTGATAGGTCAGAAACTTCTTGACGGCACATTTAAGCTCACCACAGTTGATGGAGATCAAATTCCAAGGGCATGGAACAGCAATCACTTGCGTCCATACTTTACTTGAAAATTTTGTTGAAACATTGTAAAAAGAATTATGAATGTATGATTCCTGTAATTGAAAGCAATTGTGAAACTGATGCAAGTAAATAATGAAAGAATATAAAGTGGATGTAGGCCCAATTTCATGGCCGAACCACTATAAATCTTGTGTTCCTTATTATCATTATATGTTTGCTTTGTTTTCGATATAAAAATACACAAAATGTATTGCTGAAATATCGATTTAAATTTTTGCAGACAGTGGAGATAAAACTTGCGCATAATAAGACCGAGCGATTCTCACCATCATTCAACAAACAAATTTCAAGTCACAAAGACCCCGAATTCAAATCCTAGATAGGAAATGCTTCAATTGAACGGCTAATGATTTCGATAGGAACGAGCCCTTGCTGATAAATTGAGATTGTTTAAACAAACAAACATCCAATTAGGAAGCTAGTGCCCGTTCTCACGAACTTGCCTGGCAATGAGGTACACTTCCTTGGATTAAACAAGCCACTTGTGAAAAAAAAAAGGGGATCGCTGAAAAGGCATAAGCAAGTGAACAGAGGAACAACCAAAGCTACCATCAGCGCCACAAGTCCTCTTCGGAGGCACAACTCTTCGGATAATAAAAGACCTCTAATGGGTCATATGCCACAAAAAAGAAAGTTCTCTACTCAACAAAAAAGATTGGAGGAGTCATGACCCTCCAACCATGAGAGAGTAACTTCCAGGCGATGAAAACCCTCTCTGAGGCACATTTCACCAGGAGTTGAAGTGTTATAACCGCTCTTCGGGATTTCACTTCACCAGAGTTGAAATGTAAACAAAATAAAAGCCCTCTTCGGAGGCCCATTTCACCAGGAGTTGAAGTGTTATAACCGCTCTTCGGGATTTCACTTCACCAGAGTTGAAATGTAAACAAAATAAAAGCCCTCTTCGGAGGCCCATTTCACCAGGAGTTGAAGTGTTATAACCGCTCTTCGGGATTTCACTTCACCAGAGTTGAAATGTAAACAAAATAAAAGCCCTCTTCGGAGGCCCATTTCGCCAGGAGTTGAAGTGTAGCAGCCGCTCTTCGGAATTTCACTTCACCAAAGTTGAAATGTAAAAACAAAGACCTTCTTGAAAGCACACGTTTCACCGAGATTGAAATAAAACTTCCAAGTGTTGAAACGTGAAAAGGCTTTCTTCAAAGGCACAACTCTTTGGGGGTACACGTTTCACCAAGATTGAAATAAAACTTCCAAGTGTTGGAACGTGAGAAATCCCTCCTCAGAGGTACAACCCCCTCCCGGGAACACAATTAAGAAAAAAGACCTCTTTGGAAACCCACGTTTCACCGAGATTGAAATAAAACTTCCAAGTGTTGAAACGTGAAAAGGATTTCTAAAGCATAACTCTTTGGAGGTACACGTTTCACCGAGATTGAAATAAAACTTCCAAGTGTTGAAACGTGAAAAAATCCCTCCTCAGAGGTACAACTTTCTATAAAAAAAAAAAAAAAAAAAAAAATCCTCATCAAAAGCGTACTTTAACTTTCAAAGAAAAAGTAATTTGCCTATTGTGGGAAATGATCGTAAAAAGAAAAGAAGTTAAAGTACCCTTCAGAGGTCCGCTTTACCACATAGAGGAATTCACTTGATGAGATATGCACATAAGCAAAAGAAAAAAGTGATTTCTTCGAACGACCAAGCGTAAAAACTTATACGAAGGGAGTTGTACTCTATAAAATTTTCTTTAAAGAATAAAATAATTATTCTTTAGCAAATAAGAGTGTAAGTCCCCTCGAGGTATAGAATATTGCAGCATACTTATGGAATGGGGGCAATATAGTATAATTACACACAATATGGTATAACTAAACCAGCAAAAGGTAACGCTCAAGTAACATACCATAAGCTCGCTGCAATATCAAATAAACTCATGCCAAAACAAATAACAAATGTATTCTTTAATTCAAACAAAAGTTTGTACAAACGAGGAATCATTTTATTCAAGGAATCATTTTATTCAATTACAACGCAGGTACAGGTTTCAAAATAAAGAAAAGCGGGGGCCGGTACCCGCACAATTCTCGGCCAGTACATGCAAAACACAAAAAAAAAACTAGAAACTGAAGATCTTCACTTCTTTTTGCTGCCTTTAGACCCTTTACCCGGCCGAATGATCAGCTTTTCAGGTCGACCAGTGGGTATAAGGGAGGAAGGAGAGGTAGGCGCAGCTGGCCCAACTTCTGGCTCCTCTTCAGTGGCAGTGATTATCTTCCCTCTCCTCCTTGATGCTCCTTGCTTCCTTCTCCTCTTCGAGGAAGACTCACTTCCTGGAGTGGCAAGTTTAGATAAAGTTATATCGTCAGAAGGAGTCCGCTCCGGAGATATGTCACCTCCCTCAAGTCCCTCATCTTTTTGCTCTTGCGAAGCAACGGGATCATCCAGGCCATGGAGAGCTTCTATTTGTTCTTCTTGTGACCCAGGTTGCGAGGCAGAAGGAGGCGCTACTTGAAGAGATGGAGGAAGGATCACCGGGGGAGAAGAAGCTTGAGTTTGACTCGGTGCTTTCTCTACAAAGGAGAAAAAACTTAAAATATCAGTATCTTTCGAAAAGAGAGGGGATGACGGCTCGTCAAAAGTCGGGAATTCATTAACATTTGAGGAATAATCAAAAGTCGGGAATTCATTGACATTCGAAAAATAATCAAGAAGATCGTCAAGTTCACAAGGAGCGAACGAGCAGTTCACCACTTGGGCTGGTCCGGTGTCAAGTTTACCTGGGGAAGTTGGATCTCTGAGGCTGATTTCATATCGCTGTGCTTCGTTGCTTTCACCACCTTCATCCCCGCCTTGTGCACTTGTAGTTTCAGTTACTGTCTTAGTTGCAGACGGAGTAGAGGAGCTAGAACCCGTGATGTCAACCACAGGAGAAACTGGAGGTTGGACAAAGGAAGTAAGCGTTAATTCCTTTCCAGAACGTTCCTCTTCCGCCATTCCAGTTCTCATCCTGGCAAGTTGCTCTCGCCCCTTCGCAAGAGCAGCGCGAGCTCCCTCATCCAGGTAACGCGCCTCAAAATCTTCATCGCCATACCCGGCGTCTTTAAACATGTTAAGAGCAGCTTCCCACACCTCGGCCAGGGTGATTTCATACTTAGGACCAAGAAAAGAGAGGCTGCCGCGTCCCAAGACACAATGTAAATAAAAATCGAATAAAGTCGAATTGATATCGTTTTCCATGGTCTGAGCAGTTTCTTCGGCTGCAATTTTGCCAGCCATGGCCTCATCTCGATCTTTTTCGGTCTGAGCAAGTTGGGCTTTTAGCGCTCCAATCTCCATGTCCCGGGCGCTCAGTTTATTCTGCAGCTGGGTGACATCAGTGCGGTGGTTCTCTACAGCTTGTTCCAACCTCTCAGCTTTAGCTTCAGCGTCCCTCTGGCTGGCGTGCGCATCTCGCACTTGTTTTTGCAATACCTCTTCTCTTTGGGTGTAAGTATTAGTAGAAGAGGCAAGATCATCTTTGAGCTGCTTTACTTCAGCTTCGAGTTTTTCATTGTATTCGGCTATCTCCTTCATCTCAGCGTTGTGTTGATCAAGAATCTTCTGCCATTCTGATTTGTCATTTTCCATGGTCAGCATTGCTTCGATGTTAGCCCGATTAACTCTTTGAAGTTCATCAACCAGCTTTTGCCATCCAGACATTCTATCAATATCAAGCTTGACAGCATCGAGATTTCTGTACATAGCTTCTTTGTCGATGGGGACCAAATCAAGGTCGAAGCGTACCCCCCTCAAACACCAGTTCGGGAATCGGCTCTGCAAAGTCGGGGGCCCCCTTTCAACGTGGTATGAAGGCCTGTTGAGAAGTGTTTGGATGGCACTTCCTTCAAGAGCAGGAGATTCGGAAGGGATGTCAATAGAAACTGAGGCACCAGGTCTCTCAGATGTCACGGGCACGTGCTCCTCGCCAAGTTTGGTCCGCTTTCTCGAATCCTCAATATGGCTCTTCCCCCTATCATCGTGCGTTTTACGTTTATGGGAGTCATCATCCCTTGGGAAGGATTCATGTCGCGTGCCCGCTCCCTCATGACGTTCTTCATACCTTCTCCTCTCTTCAGCTTTTCGCGCAGCTCTCTGCTCATTGGTCTCTCTGGAATCGGTATAGTATTGCTTGTAATCATAGCTGCCACGCCCTCCATAGCGTCGAAAGTCTTTGTAATAAGAACCGCTACCGCTGCGCCCCATAGAGGAATCTGAAAGGCAAAAATAACAAGTCTTAAAAACTACCAGAGAAAAGAAGTTAAATGTGAACAAATGCCAAAAAATCCTAAGTGTTGTGTGATGTGCAAGCTACACGCATTAAGCTACAAACCACTCTTTGGTGTAGAGGTGATGATAGCTTGGGTATGAGGAGTTGATGTTTGTGTTGGCGTTTGTCGAAGAAGAGACGTCGCCTCAATTACAGGAGAGATAATTTTAGATACGTCATCTCTAAAAAGCTCCTGCGAAGTCACTATTATGTCACTCAACCCCTCATAAACATCGTCACCATCATGCTTGGTGGGACTTGTTTTCTCAATTCCTACATCAGCTAATCCCCCGAGAGACTGTGAAGGTTCTTCTTCTTCCTCGATCGGGGCAAGCACCGTCTTACTGGATGACCCCATAATGTCGGTAGAAGTGGAACACTTCACCAATGAAGCTTCAATATTAGACTCTTTTGATGCGAGTTGTTCGACAGTAACCGGGGCGTCAGGAGTTTTCGTCGGGGAATCGGGAACTTCTGTTGGAACTTCATGAGCATGCGTAGAACGAGAAGCATGTAGAAGCCCGTATTGGTGTAAAAATTCATCCTTCAGCAGAAATTTTATGCTCCTTTCTTCCGCAGCCACGGCACTCAACCTCTCGAAAACTTGTTTATGAATCGGATCTCTAGAAGGGAGGGGAAGTGCTGAAAAGAGCAAAGAATGAAGTTAGCAACTGAAAGTTCGGATCTCGGAAAAAGTTTCAAAAACGAAAAAAATGGAAACACTAGTCTTACTTCCTATTCTCCAGATGGCATAAAAACCTGGAGGGCAACGAGCATAAAAGAACTGAGTCAAAAACCCGTGTGCACTCTCGGGCAAATCTAAAATGAGTTTGCGATTTCTCGCACCTCTCACAAGAATGATAGAAGGATGGTCTTTATTTTTCGCAAATGTGCATAAATAGCAGATTTCCTCAAAGCTAGGGAGGCGATCAAGCGTCTTCCTGAATAGCACGCCCAACCCCATCAAGATGGCGTAACCATTGGGGTGCAGTTGAAAGGGAGATATAGTTAACCGAAGAAGGGTTTGTCGAAGAAATTCGTTAAAAGGAGGAATCGCTCCGCTTAAGCACATTTGGCGATTAACGGCAACAAAACCGTGAGGTGGTTGGTCAGCAAAGTCATTAGGTCCGGGAAGTAGAGCATCTGCTTCGGCGATGCCAAACTGGATGCATAATTGGCGAAAAGCCTTGTGGTTCAGAGTGGTTGGCATTCTCTCTGGGGGATCGATCAATCGGTTAGCAACTGGAAAAATCTCCCCAGTTTGTCCTGCTTCTTCTAATTGAGAAGTCATTCTACACAAGCAACTGGATATTCAAATATGAAGGTGCACGTTTCCTAAAAGTGTGAAGTGTTGTGCGAAACTAAAAAAAAAAAAAACAACAACAAGAGGAATTCAAACATAACTGAAATTAAGTTGGTTGACAGTTAGTCAGCTATGAAATTCCAAGACCTGTTGATATAACGCTCAAGTATTGTGTTAATGCAAACGAATCAGCTTTAACTGGATATTTTAAGTTTTGCTTTAGCACTTCACTTGAGTTCATTGGTTCACAACATTTCATTCACACAGTTCATTTAAGTTAATTATTCTTTATCAACTAATCTGTCATTTGATGTGGGCAGTCAATGGCAGTATATTCGTCCCGGTTTTCTGCAAATGTCATGTTTAACAGGTTATTAGCATGAGAGATAATCTACAACAAAGTGCAACAGAATTTGAGATTAAACAATCCAGTTCAATTCAACCAAGTCATCTCGGAATTTCATAAGTCATAGGTCGTCCAGCGACCTAGCATAGGTCGGGGTTCATTAGGTCGCGCTGTGCAAGTTAAAAGGTTCAAGGCAGTGCAGATTTCCCATAGTCCAAGTTTGGTTGCGACCTACGGCTTATGCCGCAAAAAAGATTAGGTTGTTCATTTTTTAGGTCGTCCTGCTTGAAATTCATGTGCAAATTTGTTAAGTCCTAGGTCGTTTGAATCTCAGCGCGACCTAGGAGTTAAGTCGCAGATTTGAAGGATCCTTAAGTCGTTCAGATCTTCTAAATCACCAACTCCCTCTCCACGCAATATCACACCATCCCGATGAACTATGACCCAATAACCCATTATCACTCACGATGAAATCCATCATCCTCTTCGAGAGGTCCGTCATTCCTACGTACCACCGAATCATCCAAGAGGCGATTGAAAGCATCTCCGATCAATCACTAATTCAACTCAACACTGTGCTTTCATGAATCACAACTAATGGCGATCAAAATCGACCACAACTTGACTCAAAAGACGAAAAACGACACACGAAATTGCTATGAGATTCGGAGATGAGAAATTCCTGGTTCGGTGATGATCGTGGGGTGGATAGAGATCAGGTATACTTACACAATGTAATGGCGAGGTCGAATCGGTGGATGATTGGACTCTGGTTTGCTTTCCAAGATCGCGAGATGCTGTTAATGGCAGAATGAGGTGTTAAAACAGATGAAATGAGGAAGGAACGACCTAGGCTATTTATACCCCAGAGGAGTAGAAAGTGGATCGTCACACACGACCTAGTTCCTCAATAGGTCGCTTGCGACCTAACAACTCATCAGAGCGCGAGTTAAGAAGATCGAAGTACACGACCTACGACCTAGGCGTATACTTCGAGGGGCAAATGTTAACTCCTCTTCGTTAGCGACCTAAGACGTGACCAAGTTTAACGACTCAGAGAATTGCCGACCTAGTGACCAAATTGAAGAAGCGACCTAAAGTGTTACGACCTAAAAATGCCTCGCGACCTAACAAGAAGCTACGACCTAATAAAGGCCGCGACCTAGCGGTTCTCAGCGACCTAAGGGAGCCCGCGACCTAGTGGTTTAAGAGCTCCGCGACCTAACGACTTAAGAGGATCAGCGACCTAAATCATATGCGACCTAAAGAAAGCCATAGCCTACCGACCTAAGGACGAAGTGATCTCAGCGACCTAAGTCTCAGCCGACTTACGACCTATAATAAGTCGTACGCGACCTATCAACTCGCTGAGAAGAGAACCAAGCACAATTGAGATAGGTCGGGTTCCATCCCCTAGGTCGTTGCCCACCTACGACCTACTTTAGGTCGAAGACGACCTAGCACTTGGAGATAAAGATACTGCCCAACGACCTAACGGAGTACTTTGATTACAGGAAAGTTCCCACGACCTATGATAGGTCGTTAACGACCTAGGATAAGTCGCTCTCGACCTATCTGTATGAACAAAGGAGCCGCCTTTTTGCATGCCGCTGGAGATAGGTCGTTCACGACCTTGGACTTGTACGAATCAGCACGTATGTTCTTATGGAAGGAGGGCCAGAGCTTTCTAGGTCGACTGCGACCTACGACCTTACTTAGGTCGGTCACGACCTACGACCAAACTCCGATAAAAACCTATAAATACAGCCCTAACTTGAACGAGGAGGGGAGGACTTTTGGGGGGGCTCATTCTCTTCAAGCGCCATTACTCTGCCGAATTCCAGACGACTTCAAAGCCTTTTAGATCCAACAAACTTCTAAAGGAACTCCATGAAGGAATCATCCACATTCACCATGGATTTGAAGATGATTGTCAACATCAAAGCTTGAGCTACTTGTTTCACATATCCTATCACTTGAAGTGTGTT